>JAQISU010000117.1:9192500-10500000 GCA_029339505.1 Unio delphinus
AAGAATTTCTGTCCATGTCAGCACATGGATAATTTTCATATGTTTGGATTTTCTGTGTCCTGCTGAAGTTCGGTTTCTGCTGGTTTACAATGATATTGTTCAGTAACTTTTTCTCGAAATATTAGAATATAATGTTTCTAAATTTGTACCCAAAAAACACTGTTATTTTTACAATAGGCGTCGAAGAAGCATGCACGTTGCAGATGTATAGAATACTGCAACAATGTTAAAGACCTGGTAGTTTTACAAGAAAATAAACATCAATAGATGTATGGGAAGAAAAGTAAATTATACAAAAGGTGAACTTAAAGGTTACTTGATCTACTGGAAGACGAATCACACAAATTTATTGTTACATTTTACTTAAAATTTAAGAAGCTGTCTCGGTTTGGTTTTAAATTTCACATGTGTGAGATTGAGTGGTTTCCTGTCTGAAGTCAGCCGTTTTCATCAGAATTCCGGTTTTATTGTCCTTCAAACCACTTCAAGCAAACATAAAAGCTCTCAAGTGTCCTTGTCGATACAACGTGGAACTAATAGAGTATAGGTTTTGTATGGATCCATTCTCTATTCTACTGTAAACACTGCAATGTGAACCCTTATTAAATATTTACCGATAACTTTACACACGACCCTGTTTAACTGCCAACAAGAGCGAATAAAGAACGGCACCTCCTCTATGGCGCCGGCAATTCTTTATAACGATATTCTCTCTGTTATTCAATCATCTGCATACGAAAATGGCATTTAAGGCCTTGTTTGAAGGCATGTTTAGAATCGGCTTGCAGAATCGGCTTGCATACGACATCACCGAAATGATAGACGTGCATCCGGTGAAAAGGGTGTCATGACGTTTAAAGAAAGGGCTTGTGTTTTTTGGTTTATTTTTTTTGTTAGGGGTCCCGGGTGATCGTGTAGCCGAGCGTCATTCATCTCACCTCTGTGCGCGTCGGCTCAACCAACATGTGAGAAAGCTTGCCGATAGCTTCCTGTCGGTCGATAGTTTTCTCCGGGGTCTTCCTTTACCAAATACGCTGGCCACCATTTAAAGACGATACTATAGTGAAATATGGCGTTAAATCCTACACACCCAAAGATTGTAATTTTGTTTGTTTTCATCTAAAATATGCATGTGTTTTTCTTAACGAGCCTATTACAATAAAACCCGGCCCTAGGATGTGTTGGCCTAAGGCAGCAAGCAATGAGCGTGGCCCCAAGCAGCACAATTGCATTGTGGAGTTAGTTGATGTCCTGAAAGCGCGGGGTCCGAGGTGGTCGCCTCGTTTGCCCTGCCATGGTTACTAACCGTAAAGACATCGTACTTGATGCCGCGGGTATATATTTAGCCAGGGGAATTTTACATCAATACATCAAAATCGTTTATCGTTTAAAGAAAGTTTAGTATATATGTGTGTATATACATATGAATAGTTTAATTTGCATTTCACTTAATCATAACTTTGAACCAGACAATTGAGTGAAGGTGGGAGAAGCGCAGTCGTGTTGCACGTGCTGTGGTACCTGAAGAGACATCACGTGTTTAAGCTCGGTAGCTAATTCCTTTTCGATAAACTGTACTGTGTTAACATCCCTGTAATTGAACTATCCAAGAATCAGCCAAAAGTTTGCTGTCAAATCCATAGTAGGTAAACGAAACTGTCGCTTTCTGATCGCGTTTCACCGTATTCTTAAACAAGATTGTAACTTCTTTTACCTGTGGCTAGATTAAGTGGCCACAATGGACATGTGCCCTGTCCCTTTTGACCCCCTCCCTCCAACTGTTTAGTATAAAATTAAATTTTCTTAATTAAACAATCTAATTCGTCTAATACTTAACCTGAAATAATTATAATAAACTGTATTTGTAAGCTCTATAACCGTATCCATTCTAATGTGCCCCGGGCCCCTAAAACTTTAAACAAGCATGAATATCTATCCAATATTCTCACTTGACATACCAGTGGAAATGAATAGCATTCTCTTTAACAAATCTATATCATCAAGGTCCGACAATTTGTCCAATAGCTCTGTAAATAACTGCCAAATTATTTTGTCAAATGTATATTGCCTATTGGAGCCTCTTACACTGTAACCCACCCCATCCCAAGAAGCAGTTCAAACTCTTTCATTCTGGTCTCGGATAGAAACTATCATAGATATTCTTCTTGTGAAATATTCAGTGATGCAGAATTTGATAACTGAACATTAGCTGCAAATAACATATATACGTCTGATGCCCCCATGCGTCGAAGAACTTGTGCTATTAACAATGATAGTAGTATAAAAAAAAGACTATCTCTTTGTTACACTCGCTTCATTCATAAAAATGATATTCATGCGCATATCAGCTGTTCAAATAGTAAATTTGGTTTATGATTTGAGATGAAGATTACCGGTAGATACAAAAAAAAGGTTGAAAGAAAAAGAAATAAAAAAGCAACGGAACAAGCCACACATGGATTCAAACAAATAAAATATGATAAGAGTTACCTACAAAATAAAGCAGGAAGGAAGAGAGAAACTAGTGTGAGAACGACGTTGCAACTTAAAGATGTTCAAAACATTATTAATCACGTGTATATACACCGTGAAATTATAGCAACAACATGGTTTCATTTCCTTTTTGTTACATTATTATAGCGATTGCTTTGCGTTTAACTCCATTTCTCAGCGCAAGATATGGCGGACAGTAAATTTGGTGGATGAAGAACCCGGGGAAAACTACGGTGAACCAGCGACCCGCGAGAAGTTATTGGCAGCTTTCTGATATACCCACATTGGCCGACAGAGGTTGACAGTGTAGGGTGACCAAGTTTCTTCTCAGCCATTCCTGGACACCCACCTTATTACTTTAAGTTTATCTTAGTAAACAGCAGTTAGGCGCTGGGTTCATCGGGATGCGCGTTATACATACACTGTGTACGATACACAACGCAATGCCTCAACTAAATACATTATGATCATAGTAAGAGTTTAGACCAGAATAAAGCATCTTATGTGTATTTCATTTAATTAGAAAGAAGAAGAACCAAAACCAAAAATATCACAAATCAGTCAAACTTAAGATTAAAATTGCCTAAATTCTTTTATCAATATTCAAAACTAGATAGTAAAGACTTGATAACGTGACTTGTTTTGGTCTGAACGGTATACCATTTATGTAAGTCCATAAAATTATTACTGTTTTTGGGGTATGAAGTCACGATTTACTACAAATTATATACATAACAATAATTTTTAATACTCATTATTTTTCTTCACAACTTGTGAATAATTATACAACGTAAAATAAATATATACAAAAAAGGAAATGATCAACAGACGTTACTGTAAAATTAGACTAACATCACCGAGTGATGGGCAGAAATGTAAAGTACCTGATCAAGCAATATAGACTAGTATCGAACACTAAATCTATATTTTGTGTCACTTCCTGCACAACACAACAACTCTTTCTTTCTTTTAACAATTAATAATAATAATAATAATAATAATAATAATAATAATAATAATAATAATAGAATAATTGTAGTATGGCATTACGGCGCCATGTTTTAGCGATAAATCATGATTGACTTGCCGTCGTTAATAAATAAATTGAGTAAAACTCGCATTCTGGGACGCTTAATTGTCCCAAAATAGGTCCGCCCGGGACGCGGTACATTTGTTTTCATTCTGGGACTGTCCAGGGTATTCCGGGACGCGTGGTCACCCTAGTTGACAGAGGTTAGATGGCAGTGGTCAAGAATAGCAAGCGCTTTAAATCAGTCAGCCAGCCTGGGATCCTATCATCTTATTAACAGTTGAATAGTTGAATGAGTTGTGAATGTTTTATACGGAAATATTTTTAAATATAGATAAGTGGATCGATGAAATGAGAGACAAATAAAGAACGAATAGGATGCGAATTTATGTTTATACCCATTAGTTACAAATATATTATAATAACAGTAATGCGATCATGATTGCTAGATGACGTATTGTTGTTTGCCTTAGAAAATTCGAATTGTAATGAGAGGCGATGCTTCTCGCCATGATCAGGATTTTCTGATGTTGACAAGGCAATCTAGCAATCATGATAAAATTGTTTTCCTTATAGAAACATCTGTTTTAATATTTGATATCGTAATTAATCAATAGTAATTTATTAAACCATACAAAAAGGAACGAAAGTTTAGAATATATTTATGTACTGATACTTCAGTGAGTGATATAAGGTTATTAATGGCTTATTATTGCTGATATGTATGTATGTATGTATGTATGTATGTATGTATGTATGTATGTATGTATGTATGTATGTATGTATGTATGTATGTATGTATGTATGTATGTATGTATGGGTGTGTGTGTGTGTGTGAGTGTGTGGTTGTACGTATGTATGTATGTATGCATGCATGCATGCATGATATGTATGTATGTATGTATGTATGTATGTATGCATGCATGCATGCATGATATGTATGTATGTATGTATGTATGTATGTATGTATGTATGTATGTATGTATGTATGTATGTATGTATGTATGTATGTATGTATGTATGTATGTATGTATGTATGTATGCATGCATGCATGCATGCATGCATGCATGCATGCATGCATGTATGTATGTATGTATGTATGTATGTATGTATGTATGTATGTATGTATGGGTGTGTGTGTGTGTGAGTGTGGTTGTACGTATGTATGTATGTATGCATGCATGCATGCATATGTATGTATGTATGTATGTATGTATGTATGTATGTATGTATGTATGTATGTATGTATGTATGTATGTATGTATGTATGTAAATATGTATGCATGTATGTATGTATGTATGTATGTATGTATGTATGTATGTATGTATGTATGTATTGTATGTATGTATGTATGTATGTATCAATGTATGTATGTATGTATGTATGTATGTATGTATGTATGTATGTATGTATGTATGTATGTATGATGTATGTATGTATGTATGTATGTATGTATGTATGTATGTATGTATGTATGTATGTATGTATGTATGTATTGTATGTATGTATGCATGTATGTATCAATGTATGTATGTATGTATGTATGTATGTATGTATGTATGTATGTATGTATGTATGTATGTATGTATGTATGTATGTATGTATGTATGTATGTATGTATGTATGTATGTATGTATTGTATGTATGTATGTATGTATGTATGTATGTATGTATGTATGTATCAATGTATGTATGTATGTATGTATGTATGTATGTATGTATGTATGTATGTATGTATGGTATGTATGCATATATGAATCCGTGTGTACGTATGTCCTAAATGATACAATTATTGTTTCCTTCAATGAAGAATTCGAAACCACCTGATAGTGCTTATACTTGTGAGATGTCTGTAATCTATATATAATTATTTTATGGCATTTACATCATACTGTAATTAAAATGGAGACATCATCATATAGAGGAACCGTCCATGTGATCTAGGTTTCAAAGCAACCCAATGACTCCTTGTTAATTTATTTTGAACTTTGCTAAACGGCGTCTTCTCTAACATATTCTGTCAAAGCTCGTCATTTGTTGACCCTTTTACAAAACATCAAAACAGAGGCTTTTCTTATTTGCGGGGTAAACATGTCATGTTTTCGGCATTTTAACCTTTTAGATAAATATTTACCTCTCACCAGTCTCCGAACATCAAAGACCTACGTCCCAACATTGGTAACTAGTGTGAACTTTTATTGACACCAACAAAACACAGTGGAATTATATGTCACTTAACTTCTTTTATTACAATACTAAAATACAGTTATCATCGCCGCTGTCGACAATTTTCAGGTCTTATTCATCTTGGACTAAGTGGGTGGTAAAAACGAAGATCCCATTAACAATACCTTGACACTCGAGTCAAGCAATTATTATTATTATTATTATTATTATTATTATTATTATTATTATTATTATTATTTGTTTCATTTTCGATAATACTAAGTAATAATTAAATTACTAACTACATTTTTTACTACCGGGAAATTAAGAACAATTAATTTAGACACAATATAAAAGCGATCATTGAAATGATGTGAAATAAAAAAAAATATTCATTACTTTTTATACGTTCCAACGTGTAATGGATTTTTTTAAAAAGAGAAATTTTATGTAAGAAAACCTTAAGGTATACTTACTGAAGAAAAGTGCCATTCATATCTGACAATGAAATGATTATACTAATGAGATCAATAATTAAAATTTAATTAAACTAATTGACAAAAATAATCATGTCAACGTTGATGCTTGTAGATTAACCTGCAAGTGTCACGGAAAGATATAGATTTTCGCTTAATCTGGCAGTAACTATGATCGCGAGAGTAACGCCAATTGGTAGCATTAGCACCATTTTTTCCCTCCATCAATGTGCTATTATGGTATATTTATTCCATCCGGTTTCCCGTCATTAAAATCTAACGCTACAAAAGTCGGAGGAAGAAACACTTATGAACTCAGTTAAATTTGGGTGGGAGACTGCTTCGGTGGCCTAAGTAGTTAGAGCTTACTCCTCAGATGCGGGAGGTCGCGGGTTCGATCCTTGTCTAGTTCAAGCCAAAGACTTTTAAAATGTTACTAGCAGCTGCTTCGCTTGGCGCTCATGATTAAGAGGTTAGTCTTAGGACTGGTTGGCCTGTTGTCAGGATAATGTGACTAGGTGGAACATGATTGTAGATGTCTGCGACATGATGCCCCAGTACTAGACATAACTATTAAAAACCACACTGCAGACATCGTAGTGACATGACTGGAACATTATTATAAATGCAGAACACACACACACACACACACACACACACACACACACACACACACACACACTTGAAAATATGTCAAACTAATCATCAATTTTGTAGGTAAACAATACGACTGAAAAAACAGATCGTTTTAAGTTAATATTTCTGTTATTTTTTGCATCCAATTGGAAAAAAACAACAACAGCAAAATGTTAACTAAAACAGTGTCTGAGTTGCTGAAAAAAGCCTTTCAAAATAAGTACATTCTGTGTTAACTTGTTGAAATCCTTTACAAAAGTTAAATAATGACAACAGCAATTTTTTTCTCCTACAAAAAGCGGTATAAATTTTCTTGTGATGGTAGTTGTGTTTCAGTATCAGTGATAGTGCCATCCAGGGAGCCTGTAAAGTATGCTGCCGGAAACCTTTATTTTCTGTCTTTTCTTTGAAACGTGGATCCCCAGTTGATGGTAGCAACACATCTCTTTAAACACGATTTTCGTAAACTATGTTAATAATTTATGTATATTTCTAATGTGTTTAATAAAAACCATAATTAAATAGATACTATTCTGCCCTACTAACAGTTAATTTGTTCCATGCAGTAAAGTGTGAAATGATACGTCATTAGAGATGATTTTTCAGTATTATCGCAATTTTAATTTTTAATATAAAATAAAGTACAGTAGGAAATAACTGGGCGCATATTCAGTAGAACCGTATTCTGCTGATGGCAAAAACAATGGAGTTTCAAATGTTCATATGTATTATCGATATGTTTAGAAGTTTCCAGGGTGTTTGGGCAGCTTTAGCGTTAACATAAGCCCGCATTTTCTACTGTCCTAAGCCGAAAAAAAAGCAAAAGTTGAACAATGAAATAACCATTTACGGTACTATTTCAGCAGTGAACAGTTTGCATTCCCTAAAACTAATATTTACAATTTGTAACAATGTGGGAGACCAAGAAGTAACGATATTGTGCCCATCAATAAGACACTCAGGTATTAGCGTAAAGCCGCTACAGTCACCCGGTGTTTTCAGTGTGCACTCAATATCAAGCCACAAGATACCCCAAAACCCTTTAAGAAAATCCCCATGATGTCAAAATGTCTAACTTGTTGTGGAATTTAATTGCTTTTATTTGATAGAAAAAACTATCAAGGTCTGTAGGGTCAAATAAATCTTGCACCATTCTTTTAAGGTTTGTTAATGGTCCAAATTGATTAACCTTTTCATGAATGACTATTTCACTAAACCGGTTACATAGTAAAACAAACTGGGATTTGGTAAACTAAAGTGGGCAGGATTATTACGAATGTGTCAAAGCCTAGACTACAGCCAATATGGGAGCACTCCCAGGCTCCATTCTTAAATCCATATAGTTTGCGCCTAACTTCGAATTTTATGTTGAACAGTACTTATTCTTAAAATAAAAGTCTGGGAGGAGTCATCATCTCTTCCTATTTGTGCATGTATCAGTCATCAGCTATGTGTATACCAGGGCCCATCGACGTGGAACGAATTGCCCATTGAAATTAGACACTAAAACACAGTGATCCCTTTCAAGAGTGCTCTTAAAACTCACCTTTTTAGACTGCAAGGACAAACTTAAAGACCTAATAATGTTACCTACCTTAACATATTTTCAGCATTATTTATGTTTTCCAATCACATAGTGGGTTTTGTGTGTGTGTGTGTGTGTGTGTGTGTGCGTGTGTGTGTAGTCATATCATTATAGATGTTGTAAAACGCTTAGAGCTTCTAAAGATTAGGCGCCATACAATGTCATCATCATCATCATCATTATTATTATTATTATTATTATTATTATTATTATTATTATTATTATGTGTCAAGTCAATTATTTCACCTGCTGAGTACTGTGGAAATCTGCATTCGCAATGAAATAACCTGTGATACATAATATTTAAAGAAGCCCAACAGTATTTATCCTACCACACCAAAACCTTTGTTGTGTTACTTGACTCGAATTATGTCATGTTTGTCTACATTCACCCTCACATAAATATTCTTTTTCTGGCAGATCCATCACGGAAAGTGCCTTTATCCTGTCACCAGTTTTTTCCAAATAATTTATGAGCTTTTAAAACTAATTGCAAATTAAATGACCAATATAAATAAATTAATCATATGATACATTAAGATATATTTTTTTTAAAGTATGGTCCATGTCGATTGAGAATTGTTTGTAACTACTGTCCATATTAGATTATGACTGTGTAATAATAAACGCCAAGAGACAAGCTAGTTCTCCTTCCATCGATGACATTAAGTACAGTATGCAACAGAATGGAAAAGATATGTAAATTTATTTAATGGAATGCACTCCAAAACTCGCAGTCCATACTAGACCTTACCCTGGCGAGAACACAGAGAAGACCGCTTTATATTAACTTTATTATTAACTTTATTTTATTGGACACACTTAAATACTTAAAGAATAGGGTATTTGCAAGCATTGGATATGATTGATAGGTACGTCTGATTAATCACTGAATGGACCCTAGGTATTAAAAAAGACATTTGTAAAAGATTGGCTGATTACTTAGAGATGGTCATATTTCCTCTGTTCCATAACTGAAATCAATTAATAAAGAAACAAAGAAGAAAAGTGTCGCTATATACTATGTGACTTAGTGGCTTCATTTCAGAAACAATTAAGATAACATTATTTCTTACAACATTGTTTGTACCTGAAGTTATTTACAGCAGAAGTTTAAAAAAACATATCATTCATTTGCATTATCTAGAGCTAGGTAACACGAACGATTTTCTACCACCGCATACCGTTGTATTTTCGAATATACTGCTGTACTTACCACGGTATACCGTTGTATTTCCGAATATACTGCTATACTTGCCACGGTATACCGTTGTATTTCTGAATATACTGCTATACTTGCCACGGTATACCGTTGTATTTCCGAATATACTGCTATACTTGCCACGGTATACCGTTGTATTTCCGAATATACTGCTTTACTTGCCACAGTATACCGTTGTATTTATGAATATACTGCTGTACTTACCACGGTATAACACAATTATGTCTGACACAAAAAAGTCATGTTCTGGAGCTTGAAAATTTACATAAAGTTAAAATAGATCAACTTCTTTGATCAAAATCTAAGGATGATTTGCATTCATATAAAGGAAAACGTGTATTTAACACATTATTGTACACTAGTAAAGAACTATAAATTATTTCTTTACGGTTTTGGCTGGTATATCTTTAACAACATAACATTTGACCACCATGTTCGCCTACGTGACAAGTGTCCAACACGTTATTTTAAAGAAGCATACATGTACTGGTAATTATATTTGTAATATTCAAATTAATTTGTTATAAATGTAAAACGTATTTGTAAAAAAAAATTGTTTTGAATTATTTTGTCATGTAAAAAAGAAAACATCATGTTAATATCATTACATTCGTAACAAGATTACTCGTGAATTTCTGAATATTCATTACTGACGGTACACACACTTCTGAAAAATAATACCGCGGCAAACTGTTAGACTGGTAATGTCGAGCAACTCTAGCAATACTCACTCATATACAGGGTTGAGAAGAAAAATGTATACATTTATTTCGAACAGTATCGACAAAGGTCACAAAGTATGAAATAGTCAACATCTTGCGCCTGTTTTTTTAAAAGAATTGGTCACTTTCTTGCAAATCACTGACAAAACATTAACTAGTCAAATATATGCCCTATTTTGTTCCATCGAATACTGGTAAAAGAAAGTCATACTCTTTGGCAATATTTGTTGATATTGTCAGAATATGCACTGGGAAGGAATCGGTCATAAAGTTGTCTTCTTTCCAAACTTATGAATACATTTTTTATTATTTGGATTATATCATGAATGCATTAGATGTAGTCTTCGTAAATGTTACTTACATTAATTAATGTAAATGAGTTCACGCTAATAAAGAAACTATTAACATGAGTTAATTCACCAATCGTTGCCATAAAAATGGTGTTGGTTACAAATAAAAAGCATTCGCGTTAGCAGTACTTAACACACACACACACACACACACACACACACACACAACCACACACACAATCATAAAAACCAAACCAAAAATAAATGATAAAACCCCATCTACCCCCTAGAAAATAAAGAGAAAAGAACACCAGTAGTAGACAGCAACTGACTTGTTACACAAATTTAACAGATTTTTCTTTATGCCTATAAATAGTCCATAACCAACGTTCAAGGTCAGATTAATAACATGGAGCATGAAAATCGGCCGTGTATCAAACACTAGATTTATATTTTTACCGTAACAACTATAAATCACAAAAGAGAGATTTTGCATCGATATTCAAGTCCAATCTTCTATAGATAAAGTTTGCAGACACATCCGTCGGTCACATCGGACCACATTAAGCTTTGCAGTTCAAAGCTTGTTTGTGATCTGTGACACGATTCCGATTATATATGGCCCACATTTTAGTCCAAGTTGAATATATTTATGCAAATATAATGCCAAGAGTGTCTTATCATTGTGTAGGAAGATTTAGAGTTTTACGTGATTGTTAATTTCTAGCGTAGTGGACAAAGAACAAATATCAGGAATGTGACATGACTATATTTGAATGCTTTATGTTACATTCATACTTTGTCTAAGTATCAGATACATCATTTTTTTAAAATGGATTCCTAATATACATGTTCAAGGTGTTATTTTACATTTTATTATTTATGAATCAGTACAGTGTATGTATGTATGTATGTATGTATGTATGTATGTATGTATGTATGTATTGTGCGTGCGTGCGTACGAGCATGCGTGCGTGCGTGCGTGCATGCATGCATGGTATGTATGGATGTATGTACTGCATTTTGGCTATATGGTGCCAGCTAAAGGTAAATTTCGAAAAATGTCAAATTGAAATGTACAAAATAAAACATAGTAAATATATTAAGACTGTACAATGTATATAAACTGAAAGATACGGCTAACATATAAAATCATAAAACATAGCAAAGTGTATCGCTGGATAAATCGCAAGCTGTAAATGAGAAAAGCATATGAATCCGTACAGTGTATAGGAGGATAAGCGATATATCCGTATAGTGGAAAGAGTATAACAAAATTAATCCAGTGTAATGGAGTACAATGACATTGTAAAGTGTACATATATATGATGTGTTTGTATAGTGAAAAGAGTATATCAAATGAATAAATCAGATGTAATGGAGTACAGCTGTGACATCGTAAAGTGTACATATATGTGATCTGTTTTGTATAGTGACTGGAGTACAGGGGTGAAATCTTAAAGTGTACATACATGTGATGTGTTTGTTTAGTGTAAAGAATACAGATAACGAGTCAATCCAGTGTAAAGAATACAGATAATGAGTCAATCCAGTGGAAAGGAGACTATTGTATGAATCCGTACAGTGTAAATAAAGGTGATGTGTCTTTATAGTGTTAATAAACACTATAATGTATTCATACAGTGTAAAGAGGTATCGTGTAAGAATCTGTACAGTGTAAGGAATATTATTGATGTGTCTGTATAGTGTAAAGAGTACACTCAGTGAATCCGCAGTATAAATGAGTACAACATATGAATTGATATAGTGTAAAGGAATATAGTGAATAGCGAAGCAAACATGCAGCATACAATTTATATCAATAAATGTATTAAATTAACTTGCCAGTGCAAAAAGGGACTACACATTTGATTCGAACAACAAGAAATTAAAAAATATTTTTAAAAAAATTAAAAACACGGATTCTTAAATTTGTATCTTGAAATATTTCCACTATTTTGAATTTTCAGGACAATGCCTTTTCTCAAAAGGTCGTCAATGGTTTGACGTGAACTTGATCCTTAATGATCTTCCTGCTGATATCTTAAAACTATGAGGTTAAAAAACTGTATTTTGCTCTGTATAGAGAGAAAGAGAGTGTCAGAATGCAATTTGAGTATCCAATAATGGACTATACAATAGCAATACACATACACATTTAAACACAGTGGTATTGTGTATTTACACTTTTATTTGTACCGACAACACTTCCCAATGTGAGTCGAAAGGGCTGTCTATCAAGATACGCTTACAACATTAAGGTTGAACTTAAACTAAAGGAGTTCCGGTAAGCGCATATGTTGCAAGCATAAGATGAAGCCGTAATATGTGACATACCACAGCCAAATTTAATTTTTGACATAAAAGATTAATCGTTCAGTTAGAAAATGACTGAATAAATGTAGCTTTTATTTCATGATGTACCTATAACTTGACCGTTTTATATATAATTTCAGGCATTTTATGTTATTAAAGTTTAAACTGTAATACGTCTTATAACAGACGGTCAGTTCTATGCTATCTGATGATCGGATGTCACTATGTAAACATTTGGAAATCATAATATCGGAACACATTTTGTATATAACAATGAGATACTGTCTGCTTTGTGCATGAATTTATTTTAAATGTTGAAATTCAGCACCATATTATAACAGTTAATTTGGCAAGTATCTGTGTAAGTTGCAAGTCTGTATCTGTAAACTAGTATCTTATATGCTATCATTATCATATTGCAAATCTTTTTCTCTCTCACGAGAGTGATAACCTTTTACCTTCGGGTGCTTCGCCTTAAAACACCCGCCCACGAGTGGAGAAAGCAAATATGCCTTGTGTACAGTTTCTAAATGGTACGTTGTCAACGTAAGTAGCTTAAAGACCGACCACTTCGTTGTGGCAATAATGTTCTTTCTTCTTTCATCTCCACCCCTCCTCTAAATTAAATTTTATGCCTCTTATGCAAATTGTCAACATAAAAAAGGGACAAGCACGAAGAAGATACTACTTTCTGTATGAGGTCGAAGAATGACATGCAATGCTTCATTTCGGGCAGGCATTTGCATGTCAACATAGTGCGCATAGACAGCTTGGAAATTACTCTGTAGGCGGCTAAGCAAGTTACATATTGATAAAATTGCAGTGAAGATTAAATTTGTCTTTAAAATCAAACTCCATACTGTTTCTAATGAAGATGGATTATAAGTTGCATGATTATAAATTCATTACGTAACGTGCTATATGTTCTATTTGCCCTTTGTAATGAACTGTTCGTAAACAAAGGCATTAATAATACCTAAAACCACAATTTCGTTTTAGGCTAAACCAAATTTTCCTTAACTTATGTGTTTTATTAACTACTTTTCCAGCTTTCTCTTCCATATTATTAATATACAAATAACATGTAAGGATTCCACTGTCCCGCTGCACAGAAAATTTCGCCGTGATGAGACTAAACAATTTGTTTTGGGAAATGTTTCATTGATGCTTTACTTTTGTCTGGGTAAAAGAGCCTCGATGAATGATACATACATATATAGCATTACTTTATATTGCAATGTTTTACTCATATTAAACGCCAATCATTTAACATTTAACCCAGTCAGTTTGTTGAAGTATAAAGTCGTACAACTATTAATGTCACTGCTCTTGGTAAATGTATCTAACCAGGACATTTCTGGATATTTCTTATAAATAACATCGCACTCTTCCTTCTTTGTGACATACATTTAAATTAGCCAACTTTTCTGTCTACGTAGGTTAAGTATACGTCTCTGTACAGCAAATATTTATCTTCTTTAAGCACCCACAAGACGGGTTGATGAGTACAATGACTCAATGTACTAATTATGGTCCGAATCATTTCAAAATTAGACAAGGTAATTAAAATATATGGTTATAAAAACGGGGCTGCATGATAATAACGGGTAGTAGAATGCACTCAATATCATCATCATTAGTCTGTTGACATAGTGATGCTGAACATCTGACCAGTTCTCTCCACTTGTCTCGATTATGTGCCAACTCCTGTGTCTGCGCAAAGATTTTCCTGGTCCATTCTGTGATGTTGTCAGTCCACGTTTTTCTCTGTCTACCTCTCATTCCGCCACCATGGACGCTGCAATGCATTACTGTTGTGGATATACTGTTGACTCTAGTGACATGGCTATACCATATCAGCTTTCTCTTTTTGACGATGGTGAGGAGGTCTTCATATTAGCCTACTTTGCGCATGATGTTATTACGCACTTCATTTGTGATGATTAGTAAGATATGCCAAGGATGGTTCTGTAGCATCTCATGTCAAGTGCCTGGTTTCTTCATTGTAATTCTGCTGTCAGGATCCCGGCAAGACATGAAAACAAAAACTGAGATGACTAGTGCTCTCAATAGTCTGATTTTAGTTTTCATACAGATATTGTTCTTGTCTCTCCAGATGGGTCTTAGCTTTGACATAGCTGCCGTTGTTTGTGCTGCTTGTGACAAAATTTCTGATCTAAATCCCTCTCAGGTGATTATGAAACTAAGCTATTTGAACTGGCTCACTATTTCCAGTTCCTATCCTCTAACTTTTACACATGGCTGAGATTTGTCAATATCGTCTGCAAAGCGGAGGCTGGTGATGTACGCCCTCCAATGCTGACTGCTATACAATGGTTTTCCAGGGCTTCGCTAACGATGCGCTCTAAGTAGATGTTGAAAAGCGTGGGCGACAGGAGACATCCTTGAGACGTACTCCAACTGTTGTCGGGAACCAGTCCCCCATATAACCTTGGGCAATTACTGCACTGGTAACATTGGAGTACAGCTGCTTGACGCTATTGGTCAACTTTAGACCCATGATGTACTTTATCATTCTGGCCCACAATGCTTTATTGCACACACTGTCATATGCCTTTTTAAAATCTCTGAACACATGATTGATGTCTTGTTGATTTTGCAAGAAATTTTCACACAGTAACATGAGATTAAATATTTGTTCTGTTGTGATTCTTACCCTCTGGAACCATGCCTGTTCTTCAGAGATTATTTCTTCTGCTTTTGGTTTCAGTCTTCAGCATCACCTTACTAGCATGGTTGATAAAATTGATAGTTCTGTAATTCTCGCACAGCTGGAGATTGCCCATTTTTTGGGAAGTGTTATAATCAGTGACTGGGTCAGCTGTACTGGCCATTTACCTGTCTGACAGATCTTGTTGCATATCTTTGTTAGTAGCTCTTATCAATGGTCCCCCCATTCTTGATAAGTTCAGCTGTGATTCTTCCGTGCTCTTATTGTTGACTCCACCTCTTCTTTGAGAATGGGGAAATCATCATTATTTAAGGAGTTTAGAACTTCAAGCACCTCTGGATCTCCTGTGGACTAATGGGTGTAGAGTTCTTTGCAATACTCAGTCCATCTTTATGCAAAGTCACTCGATTTTGTGAGACATTTTCCAGTTTCGTCTTGAATCCTACTTACTCTGCATTGTTCTGTCTGTTGAGGTCTTTTACAATTTGGAATAATGCCTTTTAGCTGTTATTTTTTATCAGCAAGCTCTCTAGTTCTGTGCACTTTTGTCCAATCCAATCTTCTTTTGCTTTCTGCAAGGTGTTTTCTGATATTCTTGTGTTTTTTTTTTCTTCTCAGTAATCCATTGTCCCTACTGTGCGTCTGGTGTTTTTGAGGTCTTTTCCATTATCACACAACGGCATAATCTCTTCTGTAACTCAAAGTTTATTCTTTGGGCAATGAAGGCCAATTAAGTCTATGTTGAAAGTGTCTGTCATCACTTTAGCTTCAATATCCATCACAAGGAGTGGAGCAAATGTTCCTTCAATTGTGGCTTGGAATGACTTGTAGATGTTAGGGTCTTTCAGTTGTTCAAGGTTGAATTTGAGCCTGATGTTCTTTGGCTTGTTAAATATCTATAGTCTCACTCGGAAGTTTATAATCACGAGGTCGTGATCACTCCCAATATCAGCACCTGGGAACGTCCTTGTGTTTGCTCTATTGATGACAGATTGGTAGCGGTTTAGATTCAGTATGTAGTCGATCTGGTTATGATGGGTTCCATTTGGTGCGTGCCATGTCCAGCATCGTGAAGCTTTATGTTGGCCCAGGGTATTGGCTAGTACCAAGCTGTTGCAGCTTGTAGCTTGTACACCGCAGCAGCCGTCTCAGCAAGCTTTCTCACATACCCACATCGGCCGAATCTGAGACTCGAACCCACGCAGACAGAGGTGAGATGGCAGTGATCCGTAACGAAGAACGCTTTAGACCACTCGTCCACTTGGACCCCTCCCCCCCCCATCGTTATATGTGATCTCATGGCCTTTGACAGTGATGTACTAAGGGTAAATTGCTCCTGGTGCGCAAATGACGAACGAAATGTTTTTTTGCGATCCAGAACCACTGGCGCCCAGGATTTTTGCGCCCCAGGGTAAACAATCTTCTTAGGCCTCTCCCCCCCCACGTCCCCTATTCCCCCACCCCACCCCCGGTTAGTACGCTGCTGGGCGTTCATAGGGTGTTCCTTCAATGGAAAGGATTGCAATGAAAACGTGTAAATAGTACTTTTTGGGTGGGTGGGGTATACGTATGGGATTTTGTTGAGTTACAATATTTGACTTAACGCTAGGCCATGAATTACTTTATTTTCAGAGAGAAATAATCTTGAAAATTCACTGGAGTGAAATGCGATAAATAATTTTCTCGACCCGAAAATAACTATCAATAATATTGCGACAAAGAAACTTTAGAACTATTTACAGACGCTTAAGTGGTAAATATGGCCGCTTCGCATGCAGACGATCTAGGTTCGAATTCAGCAGCAATTTTATGTGCCGTTTTACCTTGAATTAGGACTGAGAATTATGTTACCATTTATATTTTCTGTGTGAATGTACAAAAAACAAACGGGACATAAAACTGTAAAATGCTGACTTTATCGCGCCGGATACAATTCTAAATTTGCTAATTCATTATATTAGACACATGACTAGCCAATACGTTAGAGCATACCGTTAATGTGATCTCTTGGATGAAAACTGCAGTATTTTCATACACTCGATGAAATATATCAGTTAATCAGTTATATTATCTCGAAGCAAGCAAATACCCTCTCTTGATTATTGTGAAATATGATACTGGATGACGCAAAGCCAAGACCAAAATCTATACTTCAAAGCTCAATAAAACAATGATATGAGAGAAATAAAATCCCCGTGACTGTTTTATTATTTTTTAAGTTGGTATATATGAAAACAGTACGTTGATTTTCAATGCTGAGGACACTTTGGGGAAACTAATGCGCTATAGTACTGTTCTGCTTGTGTGACCTGTTCAGCCAATCAGATTTCAGAATAAATTTTGTTATGAATGTAATGATTTATTTGTTGAGGCGTACAGATTGGACGTTTGCGCATATGTACCCATTTAGAAGTTAGATAACTCATACTGTCCCTGCACAGTTTATACAGAATATATAGTTTAGCTTATTCGGAAAAAAAGTATTTTAACAAGGTCCCTTAAAGTGGACACCTCAAAGCACTTGTTGTCAAGCAAGGGTGGAATATGGAATGTGTATCTACTTATCAGAAGGAAATTTGAGGGAACCACATATCCTTCAACTCGTAGTTCAGTTCTATCACATGTGGTGGCATACATTAATTGGTATCGTGGAATAAAACGGTTGTTTGCATTTTTTACAAGGCACACACCCATGGGCATCCGCATGAATATTTTTGCGGGGGGGGGGGGGGATGGGGTGCAGTCAGTCACGGCTGGGAGATTTAGTTGCTTAGTTCCGTATGTAAGCAGTCTGAAACTATAGCAAATATTTACTATGCGTTTTGAACAGAATCTTGCGACATATTTTCAGCTTTATTTGCATGATTAAATACTGCATATATATATATATATATATATATATATATATATATATATATATATATATATATATATATATGCAGTATCATTTCCGTGGGGGGGGGATCTCGTGACCCTCATTGACCTTTGATGCGGGCGCCCATGTTACACACCGTAAACTCTTTGACACAAAAATACTCAAAACCATCCTCTAAACCAGCTGCTTTATGGCTAAATGACATTTATATGTTGAAAATTAACGATAAGGGCTAGTTATATAACAAGATTGGCATGGTGATGATGTAGTTCTGTTTTTTTTTTTTTTTTAAAACGTTCCGTTATATGTTGATATTAGAAAACCTCCTATTATTAGTCTTTATTACTGGGGAAAATCAGGATTCTTTAGCAATAATCTGATATGTATTACACTGGATTTCGAGTTAGTACATAACACAAGTCGGACTCTGATTGATCTCATATGTATTACGAGTTAGTACATAACACAATTAAGATTCTGATCTGATATGCATTACATCCGATTTTTTCTACTTAGCACATAAACCATCTATTATTCTGGTCTGATTATGTATTACATTGGATTTTGAGTTCGTACATAACAAAGTAGGATTCTGATCTGATATGTATTACATCGGATTTCGCGTTAGTACATAAACGAAGTATTATTCTGATCTGAAATATATATTACATTGGATTTCGAGATAGTACATAACACTGTTAGGAAACTGGTCTGAAAGATATTACATTGGATTTCGAGTTAGTACATAACACAGTTAGGAAACTGGTCTGAAAGATATTACATTGGATTTCGAGTTACTACATAAAATAAGTAGGATTCTGATCTGATATGTATTGCAGTGGATTTCGAGTTAGTACATAACACAAGTAGGATTCTGATCTGATATGCATTACATTGGATTTCGAGTTAGTATGCCACACACACACACACACACACACACACACTGAGGTTAGGACGCTTAGCGAGTCGCTAATAATCACAGTCTTATTCGGTTTATTTTCCTCAATCCACTTTAATGCTTCTAGGACGGCCAAAATTTAGCAGTATAAATGGAGTAGTGGTACAGCTTGCGGTTTATCCAGCGATACACTTTATCATGTTTTATGATTTTATATGTGTTAGCATTATCTTTTAGTTTATATACATTGTACAGTCTTAATATATTTACTGTCTATGTTTTATTTTGTACATTTCAATTTGACATTTTTCGAAATTTACCTTTAGCTGGCACCATATAGCCAAAATGCAGTACATACATCCATACATACCATCCATCCACGCACACACACACACACACACACACACACACACACACATACATACATACATACATACATACATACATACATACATACATACATACATACCAATCTATGATCTATGATTGATTGATAGTTGTGAGCGGATGACATGATCACGCAAGTAAACAGGTACTTTGTTATTTTCTATAAAGCAGTGCTATTAAAAAGTGATATTTTTTATGACATGGATATAAGAGAATTAATAAATTAATACACGGTGAATTCATGCCAAACGTCAGCATTCCCTTTAAATTTTACAGATAGATTTTGCTTTTGACCTTTGCTAGATCAGGGATTTTGGTAAATGAAACATTCACAGTTAAACGGTCAATAAAACACCACGTACCTCAACCCAATTCTGTTCCAAGCCTTTAAACTGTGTCTCATTTTATAATGAATATAGAATTTGCTTCATTAGGTATGAAAGCGAGCACCGAACTGACACGATACCTCTTCTCGAATTAATTTTTTTCAATAGTAGTAGATTTTCCCCTCTAATCCCTTATGTAAAATATTTATATCTTACTATTTCATTTATGCCATAATGAACTGTTTGTAAAGTTAGATAGGCCAATGTCTTCTAAAATACCAACTCAAGTGTATGTTTACAAGTTTTGTATTGTAACAAGTAAAGCAGGTATATATATATATATATATATATATATATATATATATATATATATATATATATATATATATGAAGGCACATTAGTTAAATATTCAGCAGAAACATCAAAGAGTTGGCAGTTCAAAAAATATAAACAAAGAAATATATTGCATTCGTGGATATTCGAGCTGTATTCTTAAGTCAGTATAATTAGTCAGGATGGTGTAACTTGCAAATTTGTAAGTGAAATAGTAATCTTAGTTTCGAAAGACTGTAATCCATAGCTTCATTATTATTTTTCTTATTCATTTCATCTGTTACTTGATAAAGATCTGTATTAATTTGATCCCATTAGACAGCGAAACCACTTTTGTGTATTCTATATCACGAATATGATAAAGAAAAGATACAATTTTCAAATGTGACAAGGAGTTAAAATTAAAAAGGGGCGAAAGTCCTTGTTTATGCATTCTGTAATCTAATTCAAGCTGATTTCTCCTAATCACTTTATACTGAATGATACGTATTTTTTTTGTTTCACGTACAATGGCTGAAAGTATTGCTTTAAATCTAATAAAAACTTGAATTGTTCTTCAATTCATGGGCTAACGTGAAACTAAGCACTTGTCGAAACCTTATTTCAACAATATGCAACAAATAAACAATATATTATCAAGAATAAAGCGCAAGTACGATTTAAGAATAGAAAACTATGCCTAACCAAAATGTTCTCTTAATAATGATTTATATTAATCTTTGCTGCCACTAATTCTATCATATTTATAGTTTTAAAGACTTTTACATTTCATGTAAGAGAAATTTCTTTTAAACTCAAATTTTGACAAAATGTTCAATTTACAGATGCATGCCAGATTCCCCTATATATCAAGAGTGCAGTCATGTCTCCCCTTACTCTTACAGTTTTCCAAGACACCATTTCTAAAATCATTGCACTAAAAACACGGGTCACCGCTCGCAAATATGCAGATAAGCAAAAACGATCTTTACCGATTGAATTCGCTTGTAAGACGTATCGCATTGCAACACAGTCTCTGGTCTGATGGTGCATAATACACGGTTGGATCAGGATCTCTATATTGTTTATTCTCCGAATTTATCCAAACAAACTATATCTACTCAGATCTTCCTGAAAAAAATGCGACTGAAGATCTGGGTCTATGCGGTTTGCAGTTAGATCGACTTATAAGCGAGGAAAGATGGTACATTCACGAAAAATGCTCCATCGTAAAAGACTTGACAAGCTACGTTATCCATGAAGTAATCTTGTTTTTTAAAAAAAAAATCAAATCAGCTTTCGACGGAAGTTCGACTCCCCGTAAATTTTATTGAAATTTATTGTATTGAGTGTGAAGCTAACAAAATGCAATAATCACTGTCAGCGTGATACATCAATGCCTTGAGAGAATGTAGGTTTAATGTTTTGAAGTGCCGTATATGCTAGCTTATAAGCGGAGTCAAACTGCAAATAACAAAGGTCATGATCTGCCGTCGCATCATGCGCGCAATAAGAGTCTAAATTCTTCTGCTGTTTAATCCAAACAAACTGCACAGATGCAGATCAGCCGGCGCATTATGCGACGGCAGATCTGGGTCTGTGCAGTTTGCAGCTTGAGCATTTTTATACGAGAGTATATACGGTATTTGGTATCTTGCTGAATTAGTGCAATCCGTGTATACATTAAGGAACATAATTATTTAAAAGGAAGGAGATATCCTTGTTAAAATATATTAAGACGCAGAGATATGTGGCAGAATCATTTTGAAATTAAATTGTACACTGACATAGCATTATTTCAAAAAAATATGTATAATCCATTCTAAACTTAAGTGATAAAATGCAAATGTTCTGTCATTTTTTTGACTGAGTCATGTACGGACATTGATAAATTCTACAATGTCAATGATATTTTGTTTTCATTACTGTAGAAAACATGACACGCATACTCGAAGTGCAAGTGGTATGGGCCACTTATTCTTTATTTCTTTATATTTTTAAAATATAAATTATAGTCGATAATGGTCAAGTTTGGCAGCATGCTGCTATCAGTGTGTACGATGTAAGTAAACATATACTATTTAAACAAAAGTGCTCTTTCAAATATTGAATGCCTGACAAATGTGTCAAATATTGAATGCCTGACAAATGTGCTAAAAATTGAATGACTGACAAATATGATAAAAATTCAATGCCTGACAAATGTGCTAAATATTGAATGCCTGAAACTTGTGCTAAATATTGAATGCCTAACAAATGTGCTAAATATTGACTCACTTTTCTTAGAGCAGTTAAACAAAATGAACATCAATATCATCGAGAATGAAAAGAGATACAGTGTGTGTGTGTGTGTGTGTGTGTGTGTGTGTTTGTTTGTGTGTGTGAGAGATGTATGTATGTATGTATGTATGTATGTATGTATGTATGTATGTATGTATGTATGTATGTATGTATGTATGTATGTATTGTGCGTGCGTGCGTACGAGCATGCGTGCGTGCGTGCGTGCATGCATGCATGGTATGTATGGATGTATGTACTGCATTTTGGCTATATGGTGCCAGCTAAAGGCAAATTTCGAAAAATGTCAAATTAAAATGTACAAAATAAAACATAGTAAATATATTAAGACTGTACAATGTATATAAACTAAAAGATACAGCTAACATATAAAATCATAAAACATAGTAAAGTGTATCGCTGGATAAATCGCAAGCTGTAAATGAGAAAAGCATATGAATCCGTACAGTGTATAGGAGGATAAGCGATACATGTATATCCGTATAGTGGAAAGAGTATAACACAAATTAATCCAGTGTAATGGAGTACAATGACATTGTAAAGTGTACATATATGTGATGTGTTTGTATAGTGAAAAGAGTATATCAAATGAATTTATCCAATGTAATGGAGTACAGCTATGACATTGTAAAGTGTACATATAGTTTATGTGTTTGTATAGTGAAAAGAGTATATCAAATGAATTAATCCGATGTAATGGAGTACAGCTGTGACATCGTAAAGTGTACATATATGTGATCTGTTTTGTATAGTGACTGGAGTACAGGGGTGAAATCTTAAAGTGTACATACATGTGATGTGTTTGTTTAGTGTAAAGAATACAGATAATGAGTCAATCCAGTGTAAAGAATACAGATAATGAGTCAATCCAGTGTAAAGAATACAGTTAATGAGTCAATCCAGTGTAAAGAATACAGATAATGAGTCAATCCAGTGGAAAGGAGACTATTGTATGAATCCGTACAGTGTAAATAAAGGTGATGTGTCTTTATAGTGTTAATAAACACTATAATGTATTCATACAGTGTAAAGAGGTATCGTGTAAGAATCTGTACAGTGTAAGGAATATTATTGATGTGTCTGTATAGTGTAAAGAGTACACTCAGTGAATCCGCAGTATAAATGAGTACAACATATGAATTGATATAGTGTAAAGGAATATAGTGAATAGCGAAGCAAACATGCAGCATACAATTTATATCAATAAATGTATTAAATGAACTTGCCAGTGCAAAAAGGGACTACACATTTGATTCGAACAACAAGAAATTAAAAAATATTTTTAAAAAAATTAGAAACACGGATTCTTAAATTTGTATCTTGAAATATTTCCACTATTTTGAATTTTCAGAACAATGCCTTTTCTCAAAAGGTCGTCAATGGTTTGACGTGAACTTGATCCTTAATGATCTTCCTGCTGATATCTTAAAACTATGAGGTTAAAAAACTGTATTTTGCTCTGTATAGAGCGAAAGAGAGTGTCAGAATGCAATTTGAGTATCCAATAATGGACTATACAATAGCAATACACATACACATTTAAACACAGTGGTATTGTGTATTTACACTTTTATTTGTACCGACAACACTTCCCAATGTGAGTCGAAAGGGCTGTCTATCAAGATACGCTTACAACATTAAGGTTGAACTTAAACTAAAGGAGTTCCGGTAAGCGCATATGTTGCAAGCATAAGATGAAGCCGTAATATGTGACATACCACAGCCAAATTTAATTTTTGACATAAAAGATTAAACGTTCAGTTAGAAAATGACTGAATAAATGTAGCTTTTATTTCATGATGTACCTATAACTTGACCGTTTTATATATAATTTCAGGCATTTTATGTTATTAAAGTTTAAACTGTAATACGTCTTATAACAGACGGTCAGTTCTATGCTATCTGATGATCGGATGTAAAATTTGGAAATCATAATATCGGAACACATTTTGTATATAACAATGAGATACTGTCTGCTTTGTGCTTGAATTTATTTTAAATGTTGAAATTCAGCACCATATTATAACAGTTCATTTGGCAAGTATCTGTGCAAGTTGCAAGTCTGTATCTGTAAACTAGTATCTTATTCATTCATTCATTCACTGCCCGTCACTCCTATCAGGGTATGGGCCGCCAACTACAGATCTCCAGAGTCCTCTGTCCCGGGCCATTTTCTCTAGCTGGTTCCAGGTGTAGCCCATCTTGGTGGTGTCCGCCTGGAGGTTGCGTCGCCAGGTGTTTCTTGGACGGCCTCTCTTCCGCTTGCCTTGTGGGTTCCACCTCAGCGCCTGCCTGGTGATACTGGTTGGTGGTTTTCGTAGGGTGTGCCCTATCCAGCCCCATCTCTTCTTCCTGATTTCTTCTTCAGCAGGAAGTTGGAAGGTCCTTTCCCAAAGATTGGCATTGCTGATGGTGTCAGGCCAGCTAGTATCTTATATGCTATCATTATCTTATTGCAAATCTTTTTCTCTCTCACGAGAGTGATAACCTTTTACCTTCGGGTGCTTCGCCTTAAAAAAAAAACACCCGCCCACGAGTGGAGAAAGCAAATATGCCTTGTGTACTGTTTCTAAATGGTACGTTGTCAACGTAAGTAGCTTAAAGACCGACCACTTCGTTGTGGCAATAATGTTCTTTCTTCTTTCATCTCCACCCCTCCTCTAAATTAAATTTTATGCCTCTTATGCAAATTGTCAACATAAAAAAGGGACAAGCACGAAGAAGATACTACTTTCTGTATGAGGTCGAAGAATGACATGCAATGCTTCATTTCGGGCAGGCATTTGCATGTCAACATAGTGCGCATAGACAACTTGGAAATTACTCTGTAGGCGGCTAAGCAAGTTACATATTGATAAAATTGCAGTGAAGATTAAATTTGTCTTTAAAATCAAACTCCATACTGTTTCTAATGAAGATGGATTATAAGTTGCATGATTATAAATTCATTACGTAACGTGCTATATGTTCTATTTGCCCTTTGTAATGAACTGTTCGTAAACAAAGGCATTAATAATACCTAAAACCACAATTTCGTTTTAGGCTAAACCAAATTTTCCTTAACTTATGCGTTTTATTAACTACTTTTCCAGCTTTCTCTTCCATATTATTAATATACAAATAACATGTAAGGATTCCACTGTCCCGCTGCACAGAAAATTTCGCCGTGATGAGACTAAACAATTTGTTTTGGGAAATGTTTCATTGATGCTTTACTTTTGTCTGGGTAAAAGAGCCTCGATGAATGACACATACATATATAGCATTACTTTATATTGCAATGTTTTACTCATATTAAACGCCAATCATTTAACATTTAACCCAGTCAGTTTGTTGAAGTATAAAGTCGTACAACTATTAATGTCACTGCTCTTGGTAAATGTATCTAACCAGGACATTTCTGGATATTTCTTATAAATAACATCGCACTCTTCCTTCTTTGTGACATACATTTAAATTAGCCAATTTTTCTGTCAACGTAGGTTAAGTATACGTCTCTGTACAGCAAATATTTATCTTCTTTTAGCACCCACAAGACGGGTTGATGAGTACAATGACTCAATGTACTAATTATGGTCCGAATCATTTCAAAATTAGACAAGGTAATTAAAATATATGGTTATAAAAACGGGGCTGCATGATAATAACGGGTAGTAGAATGCACTCAATATCATCATCATTAGTCTGTTGACATAGTGATGCTGAACATCTGACCAGTTCTCTCCACTTGTCTCGATTATGTGCCAACTCCTGTGTCTGCGCAAAGATTTTCCTGGTCCATTCTGTGATGTTGTCAGTCCACGTTTTTCTCTGTCTACCTCTCATTCCGCCACCATGGACGCTGCAATGCATTACTGTTGTGGATATACTGTTGACTCTAGTGACATGGCTATACCATATCAGCTTTCTCTTTTTGACGATGGTGAGGAGGTTTTCATATTAGCCTACTTTGCGCCTGATGTTATTACGCACTTCATTTGTGATGTGGTCCCTGTAAGATATGCCAAGGATGGATCTGTAGCATCTCATTTCAAGTGCCTGGTTTCTTCATTGTAATTCTGCTGTCAGGGTCCCGGCAAGACATGAAAACAAAAACTGAGATGACTAGTGCTCTCAATAGTCTGATTTTAGTTTTCATACAGATATTGTTCTTGTCTCTCCAGATGGGTCTTAGCTTTGACATAGCTGCCGTTGTTTGTGCTGCTTGTGACAAAATTTCTGATCTAAATCCCTCTCAGGTGATTATGAAACTAAGCTATTTGAACTGGCTCACTATTTCCAGTTCCTGTCCTCTAACTTTTACACATGGCTGAGATTTGTCAATATCGTCTGCAAAGCGGAGGCTGGTGATGTACGCCCTCCAATGCTGACTGCTATACAATGGTTTTCCAGGGCTTCGCTAACGATGCGCTCTAAGTAGATGTTGAAAAGCGTGGGCGACAGGAGACATCCTTGAGACGTACTCCAACTGTTGTCGGGAACCAGTCCCCCATATAACCTTGGGCAATTACTGCACTGGTAACATTGGAGTACAGCTGCTTGACGCTATTGGTCAACTTTAGACCCATGATGTACTTTATCATTCTGGCCCACAATGTTTTATTGCACACACTGTCATATGCCTTTTTAAAATCTCTAAACACATGATTGATGTCTTGTTGATTTTGCAAGAAATTTTCACACAGTAACATGAGATTAAATATTTGTTCTGTTGTGATTCTTACCCTCTGGAACCCTGCCTGTTCTTCAGAGATTATTTCTTCTGCTTTTGGTTTCAGTCTTCAGCATCACCTTACTAGCATGGTTGATAAAATTGATAGTTCTGTAATTCTCGCACAGCTGGAGATTGCCCATTTTTTGGGAAGTGTTATAATCAGTGACTGGGTCAGCTGTACTGGCCATTTACCTGTCTGACAGATCTTGTTGCATATCTTTGTTAGTAGCTCTTATCAATGGTCCCCCCATTCTTGATAAGTTCAGCTGTGATTCTTCCGTGCTCTTATTGTTGACTCCACCTCTTCTTTGAGAATGGGGAAATCATCATCATTTAAGGAGTTTAGAACTTCAAGCACCTCTGGATCTCCTGTGGACTAATGGGTGTAGAGTTCTTTGCAATACTCAGTCCATCTTTATGCAAAGTCACTCGATTTTGTGAGACATTTTCCAGTTTCGTCTTGAATCCTACTTACTCTGCATTGTTCTGTCTGTTGAGGTCTTTTACAATTTGGAATAATGCCTTTTAGCTGTTATTTTTTATCAGCAAGCTCTCTAGTTCTGTGCACTTTTGTCCAATCCAATCTTCTTTTGCTTTCTGCAAGGTGTTTTCTGATATTCTTGTGTTTTTTTTTTCTTCTCAGTAATCCATTGTCCCTACTGTGCGTCTGGTGTTTTTGAGGTCTTTTCCATTATCACACAACGGCATAATCTCTTCTGTAACTCAAAGTTTATTCTTTGGGCAATGAAGGCCAATTAAGTCTATGTTGAAAGTGTCTGTCATCACTTTAGCTTCAATATCCATCACAAGGAGTGGAGCAAATGTTCCTTCAATTGTGGCTTGGAATGACTTGTAGATGTTAGGGTCTTTCAGTTGTTCAAGGTTGAATTTGAGCCTGATGTTCTTTGGCTTGTTAAATATCTATAGTCTCACTCGGAAGTTTATAATCACGAGGTCGTGATCACTCCCAATATCAACACCTGGGAACGTCCTTGTGTTTGCTCTATTGATGACAGATTGGTAGCGGTTTTGATTCAGTATGTAGTCGATCTGGTTATGATG
This sequence comes from Unio delphinus, assembly GCA_029339505.1. NCBI lineage: Eukaryota > Metazoa > Mollusca > Bivalvia > Unionida > Unionidae > Unio > Unio delphinus. The sequence continues at coordinate 9,221,005 of JAQISU010000117.1, forward strand.
GGTTCCATTTGGTGCGTGCCATGTCCAGCATCCTGAAGCTTTATGTTGGCCCAGGGTATTGGCTAGTACCAAGCTGTTGCAGCTTGTAGCTTGTACACCGCAGCAGCCGTCTCAGCAAGCTTTCTCACATACCCACATCGGCCGAATCTGAGACTCGAACCCACGCAGACAGAGGTGAGATGGCAGTGATCCGTAACGAAGAACGCTTTAGACCACTCGTCCACTTGGACCCCTCCCCCCCCCCATCGTTATATGTGATCTCATGGCCTTTGACAGTGATGTACTAAGGGTAAATTGCTCCTGGTGCGCAAATGACGAACGAAATGTTTTTTTGCGATCCAGAACCACTGGCGCCCAGGATTTTTACGTCCCAGGGTAAACAATCTCCTTAGGCCTCTCCCCCCCACGTCCCCTATTCCCCCACCCCACCCCCGGTTAGAACGCTGCTGGGCGTTCATAGGGTGTTCCTTCAATGGAAAGGATTGCAATGAAAACGTGTAAATAGTACTTTTTGGGTGGGTGGGGTATACGTATGGGATTTTGTTGAGTTACAATATTTGACTTAACGCTAGGCCATGAATTACTTTATTTTCAGAGAGAAATAATCTTGAAAATTCACTGGAGTGAAATGCGATAAATAATTTTCTCGGCCCGAAAATAACTATCGATAATATTGCGACAAAGAAACTTTAGAACTATTTACAGACGCTTAAGTGGTAAATATGGCCGTCTCGCATGCAGACGATCTAGGTTCGAATTCAGCAGCAATTTTATGTGCCGTTTTACCTTGAATTAGGACTGAGAATTATGTTACCATTTATATTTTCTGTGTGAATGTACAAAAAACAAACGGGACATAAAACTGTAAAATGCTGACTTTATCGCGCCGGATACAATTCTAAATTTGCTAATTCATTATATTAGACACATGACTAGCCAATACGTTAGAGCATACCGTTAATGTGATCTCTTGGATGAAAACTGCAGTATTTTCATACACTCGATGAAATATATCAGTTAATCAGTTATATTATCTCGAAGCAAGCAAATACCCTCTCTTGATTATTGTGAAATATGATACTGGATGACGCAAAGCCAAGACCAAAATCTATACTTCAAAGCTCAATAAAACAATGATATGAGAGAAATAAAATCCCCGTGACTGTTTTATTATTTTTTAAGTTGGTATATATGAAAACAGTACGTTGATTTTCAATGCTGAGGACACTTTGGGGAAACTAATGCGCTATAGTACTGTTCTGCTTGTGTGACCTGTTCAGCCAATCAGATTTCAGAATAAATTTTGTTATGAATGTAATGATTTATTTGTTGAGGCGTACAGATTGGACGTTTGCGCATATGTACCCATTTAGAAGTTAGATAACTCATACTGTCCCTGCACAGTTTATACAGAATATATAGTTTAGCTTATTCGGAAAAAAAAGTATTTTAACAAGGTCCCTTAAAGTGGACACCTCAAAGCACTTGTTGTCAAGCAAGGGTGGAATATGGAATGTGTATCTACTTATCAGAAGGAAATTTGAGGGAACCACATATCCTTCAACTCGTAGTTCAGTTCTATCACATGTGGTGGCATACATTAATTGGTATAGTGGAATAAAACGGTTGTTTGCATTTTTTACAAGGCACACACCCATGGGCATCCGCATGAATATTTTTGCTGGGGGGGGGGGGATGGGATGCAGCCAGTCACGGCTGGGAGATTTAGTTGCTTAGTTCCGTATGTAAGCAGTCTGAAACTATAGCAAATATTTACTATGCGTTTTGAACAGAATCTTGCGACATATTTTCAGCTTTATTTGCATGATTAAATACTGCATATATATATATATATATATATATATATATATATATATATATATATATATATATATATATATATATATATATATATATATATATATATATGCAGTATCATTTCCGTGGGGGGGGGGGATCTCGTGACCCTCATTGACCTTTGATGCGGGCGCCCATGTTACACACCGTAAACTCTTTGACACAAAATACTCAAAACCATCCTCTAAACCAGCTGCTTTATGGCTAAATGACATTTATATGTTGAAAATTAACGATAAGGGCTAGTTATATAACAAGATTGGCATGGTGATGATGAAGTTCTGTTTTTTTTTTTTTTTAAAACGTTCCGTTATATGTTGATATTAGAAAACCTCCTATTATTAGTCTTTATTACTGGGGAAAATCAGGATTCTTTAGCAATAATCTGATATGTATTACACTGGATTTCGAGTTAGTACATAACACAAGTCGGACTCTGATTGATCTCATATGTATTACGAGTTAGTACATAACACAATTAAGATTCTGATCTGATATGCATTACATCCGATTTTTTCTACTTAGCACATAAACCATCTATTATTCTGGTCTGATTATGTATTACATTGGATTTTGAGTTCGTACATAACAAAGTAGGATTCTGATCTGATATGTATTACATCGGATTTCGCGTTAGTACATAAACGAAGTATTATTCTGATCTGAAATATATATTACATTGGATTTCGAGATAGTACATTACACAGTTAGGAAACTGGTCTGAAAGATATTACATTGGATTTCGAGTTAGTACATAACACAGTTAGGAAACTGGTCTGAAAGATATTACATTGGATTTCGAGTTACTACATAAAATAAGTAGGATTCTGATCTGATATGTATTGCAGTGGATTTCGAGTTAGTACATAACACAAGTAGGATTCTGATCTGATATGCATTACATTGGATTTCGAGTTAGTATGCCACACACACACACACACACACACACACACAGACACACACACACACACTGAGGTTAGGACGCTTAGCGAGTCGCTAATAATCACAGTCTTATTCGGTTTATTTTCCTCAATCCACTTTAATGCTTCTAGGACGGCCAAAATTTAGCAGTATAAATGTAGTAGTGGTACAGCTTGCCGTTTATCCAGCGATACACTTTATCATGTTTTATGATTTTATATGTGTTAGCATTATCTTTTAGTTTATATACATTGTACAGTCTTAATATATTTACTGGCTATGTTTTATTTTGTACATTTCAATTTGACATTTTTCGAAATTTACCTTTAGCTGGCACCATATAGCCAAAATGCAGTACATACATCCATATATACCATCCATCCACGCACACACACACACACACACACACACACACACACACACATACATACTTACATACATACATACATACATACATACATACATACATACATACATACATACAAACCAATCTATGATCTATGATTGATTGATAGTTGTGAGCGGATGACATGATCACGCAAGTAAACAGGTACTTTGTTATTTTCTATAAAGCAGTGCTATTAAAAAGTGATATTTTTTATGACATGGATATAAGAGAATTAATAAATTCATACACGGTGAATTCATGCCAAACGTCAGCATTCCCTTTAAATTTTACAGATAGATTTTGCTTTTGACCTTTGCTTGATCGGGGATTTTGGTAAATGAAACATTCACAGTTAAACGGTCAATAAAACACCACGTACCTCAACCCAATTCTGTTCCAAGCCTTTAAACTGTGTCTCATTTTATAATGAATATAGAATTTGCTTCATTAGGTATGAAAGCGAGCACCGAACTGACACGATACCTCTTCTCGAATTAATTTTTTCAATAGTAGTAGATTTTCCCCTCTAATCCCTTATGTAAAATATTTATATCTTACTATTTCATTTATGCCATAATGAACTGTTTGTAAAGTTAGATAGGCCAATGTCTTCTAAAATACCAACTCAAGTGTATGTTTACAAGTTTTGTATTGTAACAAGTAAAGCAGGCATATATATATATATATATATATATATATATATATATATATATATATATATATATATATATATATATATATATATATATGAAGGCACATTAGTTAAATATTCAGCAGAAACATCAAAGAGTTGGCAGTTCAAAAAATATAAACAAAGAAATATATTGCATTCGTGGATATTCGAGCTGTATTCTTAAGTCAGTATAATTAGTCAGGATGGTGTAACTTGCAAATTTGTAAGTGAAATAGTAATCTTAGTTTCGAAAGACTGTAATCCATAACTTCATTATTATTTTTCTTATTCATTTCATCTGTTACTTGATAAAGATCTGTATTAATTTGATCCCATTAGACAGCGAAACCACTTTTGTGTATTCTATATCACGAATATGATAAAGAAAAGATACAATTTTCATATGTGACAGGGAGTTAAAATGAAAAAGGGGCGAAAGTCCTTGTTTATGCATTCTGTAATCTAATACAAGCTAATTTCTGCTAATCACTTTATACTGAATGATACGTATTTTTTTTTGTTTCACGTACAATGGCTGAAAGTATTGCTTTAAATCTAATAAAAACTTGAATTGTTCTTCAATTCATGGGCTAACGTGAAACTAAGCACTTGTCGAAACCTTATTTCAACAATATGCAACAAATAAACAATATATTATCAAGAATGAAGCGCAAGTACGATTTAAGAATAGAAAACTACGCCTAACCAAATGTTCTCTTGATAATGATTTATATTAATCTTTGCTGTCACTAATTCTATCATATTTATAGTTTTAAAGACTGTTTTACATTTCATGTAAGAGAAATTTCTTTTAAACTCAAATTTTGACAAAATGTTCAATTTACAGATGCATGCCAGATTCCCCTATATATCAAGAGTGCAGTCATGTCTCCCCTTACTCTTACAGTTTTCCAAAAAAACATTTCTAAAATCATTGCACTAAAAACACGGGTCACCGCTCGCAAATATGCAGATAAGCAAAAACGATCTTTACCGATTGAATTCGCTTGTAAGACGTATCGCATTGCAACACAGTCTCTGGTCTGATGGTGCATAATACACGGTTGGATCAGGATCTCTATATTGTTTATTCTCCGAATTTATCCAAACAAACTATATATACTCAGATCTTCCTGAAAAAATGCGACTGAAGATCTGGGTCTATGCGGTTTGCAGTTAGATCGACTTATAAGCGAGGAAAGATGGTACATTCACGAAAAATGCTCCATCGTAAAAGACTTGACAAGCTACGTTATCCATGAAGTAATCTTGTTTTTTAAAAAAAAAATCAAATCAGCTTTCGACGGAAGTTCGACTCCCCGTAAATTTTATTGAAATTTATTGTATTGAGTGTGAAGCTAACAAAATGCAATAATCACTGTCAGCGTGATACATCAATGCCTTGAGAGAATGTAGGTTTAATTTTTTGAAGTGCCGTATATGCTAGCTTATAAGCGGAGTCAAACTGCAAATAATAAAGGTCATGATCTGCCGTCGCATCATGCGCGCGATAAGAGTCTAAATTCTTCTGCTGTTTAATCCAAACAAACTGCACAGATGCAGATCAGCCGGCGCATTATGCGACGGCAGATCTGGGTCTGTGCAGTTTGCAGCTTGAGCATTTTTATACGAGAGTATATACAGTATTGGTATCTTGCTGAATTAGTGCAATCCGTGTATACATTATGGAACATAATTATTTAAAAGGAAGTTCGCACAATACAATAGAAAACTCCCCTAAGTACGATTCTGTACCTAAATAAACAGGCGAAGGAGATATCCTTGTTAAAATATATTAAGACGCAGAGATATGTGGCAGATTCATTTTGAAATTAAATTGTACACTGACTTAGCATTATTTCAAAAAAATATGTATAATCCATTCTAAACTTAAGTGATAAAATGCAAATGTTCTGTCATTTTTTTGACAGAGTCATGTACGGACATTGATGAATTCTACAATGTCAATGATATTTTGTTTTCATTACTGTAGAAAACATGACACGCATACTCGAAGTGCAAGTGGTATGGGCCACTTATTCTTTATTTCTTTATATTTTTAAAATATAAATTATAGTCGATAATGGTCAAGTTTGGCAGCATGCTGCTATCAGTGTGTACGATGTAAGTAAATATATACAATTTAAACAAAAGTGCTCTTTCAAATATTGAATGCCTGACAAATGTGTCAAATATTGAATACCTGACAAATGTGCTAAAAATTGAATGCCTGAAACCTGTGCTAAATATTGAATGCCTGAAACATGTGCTAAATATTGAATGCCTAACAAATGTGCTAAATATTGACTCACTTTTCTTAGAGCAGTTAAACAAAATGAACATCAATATCATCGAGAATGAAAAGAGATACAGTGTGTGTGTGTGTGTGTGTGTGTGTGTGAGAGAGAGAGAGTGAGAGATGTATGTATGTATGTATGTATGTATGTATGTATGTATGTATGTATGTATGTATGTGTGTGTATGTGTGTGTGTGTGTGTTTGTGTGTGAGTGCGTGCGTGCGTGCACGCAGCGTGCATGCGTGCGTGATTTGGATTTTTAACGTAGTTTTAACAATTTTTCAGTCATATCGCTACGATTTTTGCAGTGTGGCAGTTTATAGTGATGTCTAGTACAGGGGCATCACTAACCTCTTATTGCTGAACGCCAAGTAATGCAACGTTTAGTAACATTTTTTCTAAGTCTTTGGTATGACTCGGCCGAGATTCGTAAACACGACTTCTCGCATTCGTCGCGGAAGCTCTAACTACTTAGGCCAGCGAAGCGCTCAGCATTAAGAAGTTAGTGTTAGGACTGGTCTGCCTGATTTCAGGAGAATGGGACTGGGTGGGAGATATGCTACATGTCTGCGACATACATACATACATACATACATACATACATACATACATACATACCAATCTATGATTTATGATTGATTGATAGTTGTGAGCGGATGACATGATCACGCAAGTAAACAGGTACTTTGTTATTTTCTATAAAGCAGTGCTATTAAAAAGTGATATTTTTTATGACATGGATATAAGAGAATTAATAAATTAATACACGGTGAATTCATGCCAAACGTCAGCATTCCCTTTAAATTTTACAGATAGATTTTGCTTTTGACCTTTGCTAGATCGGGGATTTTGGTAAATGAAACATTCACAGTTAAACGGTCAATAAAACACCACGTACCTCAACCCAATTCTGTTCCAAGCCTTTAAACTGTGTCTCATTTTATAATGAATATAGAATTTGCTTCATTAGGTATGAAAGCGAGCACCGAACTGACACGATACCTCTTCTCGAATTAATTTTTTTCAATGGTAGTAGATTTTCCCCTCTAATCCCTTATGTAAAATATTTATATCTTACTATTTCATTTATGCCATAATGAACTGTTTGTAAAGTTAGATAGGCCAATGTCTTCTAAAATACCAACTCAAGTGTATGTTTACAAGTTTTGTATTGTAACAAGTAAAGCAGGTATATATATATATATATATATATATATATATATATATATATATATATATATATATATATATATATATATATATATATATATATATATGAAGGCACATTAGTTAAATATTCAGCAGAAACAAAGAGTTGGCAGTTCAAAAAATATAAACAAAGAAATATATTGCATTCGTGGATATTCGAGCTGTATTCTTAAGTCAGTATAATTAGTCAGGATGGTGTAACTTGCAAATTTGTAAGTGAAATAGTAATCTTAGTTTCGAAAGACTGTAATCCATAGCTTCATTATTATTTTTCTTATTCATTTCATCTGTTACTTGATAAAGATCTGTATTAATTTGATCCCATTAGACAGCGAAACCACTTTTGTGTATTCTATATCACGAATATGATAAAGAAAAGATACAATTTTCAAATGTGACAAGGAGTTAAAATTAAAAAGGGGCGAAAGTCCTTGTTTATGCATTCTGTAATCTAATTCAAGCTAATTTATCCTAATCACTTTATACTGAATAATACGTATTTTTTTTGATTCACGTACAATGGCTGAAAGTATTGCTTTAAATCTAATAAAAACTTGAATTGTTCTTCAATTCATGGGCTAACGTGAAACTAAGCACTTGTCGAAACCTTATTTCAACAATATGCAACAAATAAACAATATATTATCAAGAATGAAGCGCAAGTACGATTTAAGAATAGAAAACTACGCCTAACCAAATGTTCTCTTGATAATGATTTATATTAATCTTTGCTGCCACTAATTCTATCATATTTATAGTTTTAAAGACTGTTTTACATTTCATGTAAGAGAAATTTCTTTTAAACTCAAATTTTGACAAAATGTTCAATTTACAGATGCATGCCAGATTCCCCTATATATGAAGAGTGCAGTCATGTCTCCCCTTACTCTTACAGTTTTCCAAGACACCATTTCTAAAATCATTGCACTAAAAACACGGGTCACCGCTCGCAAATATGCAGATAAGCAAAAACGATCTTTACCGATTGAATTCGCTTGTAAGACGTATCGCATTGCAACACAGTCTCTGGTCTGATGGTGCATAATACACGGTTGGATCAGGATCTCTATATTGTTTATTCTCCGAATTTATCCAAACAAACTATATATACTCAGATCTTCCTGAAAAAAATGCGACTGAAGATCTGGGTCTATGCGGTTTGCAGTTAGATCGACTTATAAGCGAGGAAAGATGGTACATTCACGAAAAATGCTTCCATCGTAAAAGACTTGACAAGCTACGTTAGCCATGAAGTAATCTTGTTTTTTTTAAAAAAAGAATCAAATCAGCTTTCGACGGAAGTTCGACTCCCCGTAAATTATATTGAAATTTATTGTATTGAGTGTGAAGCTAACAAAATGCAATAATCACTGTCAGCGTGATACATCAATGCCTTGAGAGAATGTAGGTTTAATTTTTTGAAGTGCCGTATATGCTAGCTTATAAGCGGAGTCAAACTGCAAAAGACAAAGGTCATGATCTGCCGTCGCATCATGCGCGCGATAAGAGTCTAAATTCTTCTGCTGTTTAATCCAAACAAACTGCACAGATGCAGATCAGCCGGCGCATTATGCGACGGCAGATCTGGGTCTTTGCAGTTTGCAGCTTGAGCATTTTTTATACGAGAGTATATACGGTATTGGTATCTTGCTGAATTAGTGCAATCCGTGTATACATTATGGAACATAATTATTTAAAAGGAAGTTCGCACAATACAATAGAAAACTCCCCTAAGTACGATTCTGTACCTAAATAAACAGGCGAAGGAGATATCCTTGTTAAAATATATTAAGACGCAGAGATATGTGGCAGATTCATTTTGAAATTAAATTGTACACTGACTTAGCATTATTTCAAAAAAATATGTATAATCCATTCTAAACTTAAGTGATAAAATGCAAATGTTCTGTCATTTTTTTGACAGAGTCATGTACGGACATTGATAAAATCTACAATGTCAATGATATTTTGTTTTCATTACTGTAGAAAACATGACACGCATACTCGAAGTGCAAGTGGTATGGGCCACTTATTCTTTATTTCTTTATATTTTTAAAATATAAATTATAGTCGATAATGGTCAAGTTTGGCAGCATGCTGCTATCAGTGTGTACGATGTAAGTAAATATATACAATTTAAACAAAAGTGCTCTTTCAAATATTGAATGCCTGACAAATGTGTCAAATATTGAATGCCTGACAAATGTGCTAAAAATTGAATGCCTGAAACTTGTGTTAAATATTGAATGCCTGAAACATGTGCTAAATATTGAATGCCTAACAAATGTGCTAAATATTGACTCACTTTTCTTAGAGCAGTTAAACAAAATGAACATCAATATCATCGAGAATGAAAAGAGATACAGTGTGTGTGTGTGTGTGTGTGTGTGTGTGAGAGAGAGAGAGTGAGAGATGTATGTATGTATGTATGTATGTATGTATGTATGTATGTATGTATGTATGTATGTGTGTGTGTGTGTGTGTGTGTGTGTGTGTTTGTGTGTGAGTGCGTGCGTGCGTGCGTGCGTGCACGCAGCGTGCATGCGTGCGTGATTTGGATTTTTAACGTAGTTTTAACAATTTTTCAGTCATATCGCTACGATTTTTGCAGTGTGGCAGTTTATAGTGATGTCTAGTACAGGGGCATCACTAACCTCTTATTGCTGAACGCCAAGTAATGCAACGTTTAGTAACATTTTTTCTAAGTCTTTGGTATGACTCGGCCGAGATTCGTAAACACGACTTCTCGCATTCGTCGCGGAAGCTCTAACTACTTAGGCCAGCGAAGCGCTCAGCATTAAGAAGTTAGTGTTAGGACTGGTCTGCCTGATTTCAGGAGAATGGGACTGGGTGGGAGATATGCTACATGTCTGCGACATACATACATACATACATACATACATACATACATACATACATACATACATACATACATACAAGTCGTGAGGGGTCTGGTGGCGTGGAAGCCATAGGAATCTGCTTCGTTTTTTCATACAGTGAATCATTTTAACTAACTGCAGCTAAAGCTTACTTAATTAGCGAAACATTCCAGTGTGGATGCAGTTGGGAGAACATTCTGGCTCTGCCAACTCCATCCCCATCACATACGCCCCGTGATCCATTAATGTTAACGCTGGCTGCGTCAGCTGCTTTAGTTCACGTGGGTTGGAGAAAATTAACGATATTTGTGTCCACCTGAGTTAATTAGGTTAGTTTTTCCTTGTTAGATTTAAATTTCACAAACTTAGAATATGAACATATATATACAACTGTTGGACTAGTTACTCAAGACAGGCACGCGGATGTCTATAAAATAAAATGAAATGTATCGTTCCCCGCGAATCATTGCATATTGAGCAAGTTTAAGAACTATATCAATGCGATACTGACAATAGTATTTAGAATATTTTAGAAATTAGGGGCTTCATGAGATCCACTGTTAGTGGTGGCATTTTAAGAATGGAAGGAATGAAGAAAGAAGCTGAACAATGCAGAAAATGTATTTATTGAATGGCCTCAGTCATTAGATGCTTGATTATACATTTGTATTGGATTTAGTTAAATTTATTTCCTTACATGCCAATTTCTTATTAGGCTCTCATGTTTCTCACATTCATCAATATTCTTTAATATAACTATGGAATACATTGTTTTCTTTATGTGTAAAAAGTAATATAATCAAACATTAATGCCACCCGTGTCAAGCGTCATTCGATTAACACAGTGTTCATTTTCTTTCATCAATATATGTCCCAAAACATCTTCCTTTTGCTTCTTGCTGTCTAACATAAAAATAAGCTAAATTTGCAAATATATTTCTGTTCCCCACTTTAAATTTGCAAAAATTTGTCAACAGCCAGTTCTGTCTTACAGATATCATACATGATCTACCTTGTCGAACTCTATAAATTAGAACACCAAGTTTGAAAATATTGATTAGGTATTCATTTATATTCATCGCTGCTGAATTTTTGTATCATTTGTAGTAAGTTCGTAATTTAATATGTAGTTTATGTCAGAATCATTTAAAAACTTACCATAGCAAAATATACTCATCTACTATATTGTATTCTTTCTTCACACCAATCGTTACTGTTTTTTGTACAGCATATATAAAGAGATATTGTGTCTTGACACTTTAAATAGTATATCTCTCTTTGTCATGAATTGTATTCGCTTTTGAATTTAACACGTTTAATTAAAATGAAAACAGATTACGGTCTATTTTAATAATTGACGTCTTTATTTCTCGAATACGTATGGTAGATTGAGGGATGAGTTTGAAATAAAGCAGACATTCTGATAGAGTGATGTTGAAAATAAATAAAAAAATCGTCGATTTAGAAATCAGTTTGCCGAAAGCGTTAGCGTAATGATAAGATCATCCGGAACACTGCTGCTATGTTCCCTTTGTGATTTGAGTGTAAATAAATTTTTATTGTGTTTCTTTGGCATTTCTTTTTCTCTCACTCGAATTTGTCACCGTACCTAATTTGTTAGCAGTTTACACCCAAATAGTTAGCAAAGAAGGAGTTCAGTACACAAATATTATGTTTCGTGCGCTTGATTAGCTTTGTTCCTCGATCTTGTTGTATCAATCCTAGAGTTAATATGGATGTTTTCCTATGCTAATATCGGTATGCTAATGTATGAATAACAATTATGGATAATAAGGAATCTATTTTGTCATGTAATCTTCGATATGTCAGTGAACTGATCTTAACGTGAGAAGACGCTGACATCTCAATTTCGTCATAGTCGATTTCATTTGTCGAACATGCATTGAATCATACGATTATTGTAAAATAATTTTATTTATGTGAGAAATTGCTTATTTTTATAATTATGGATAATAACAGCAATAATATGGAACGGTGGTATGAGGTTTGATCAATTAAATATATAGACAGAAGAAGCTCTTCGAGACAACCACACCTGTAAAAGTGTATCTACAGGAACAGACTTCGAATTTTCTTAAGACAGCAAACAACTAAAATCATTTAAGTCGGAAAGGGATCCTAGTAATGCAGTATATATCTGAATTTGTAAAGGACTATGCTTAAAGTAATTATGATTATTCCGATCAGAAACTGCTTTTGACAATATTAAATTTAAAAGGTATATAGTGTTTGTCTGTAAATCTTCATAGGATTTCACGTCTTTTTTTGGAGGCCGATATTTCTCAAATAACCAAGTACTCATGGATGCTACCTATTTAACAATCCCCCCCACCCTTAATACCTTCTCTAACATAATGAAAAGCTTAATCTGTACTCTGAAGAGAGTCTTTAAAACCAACAGTTTCCAGAGATTAAGATCGGAGAGTTTGGGAGCTTTGGGGATTCTATATCCATATTAAGTAGACGTCTGTACTTCTCTTCTCTGTACTGTAATTAAATCCGGCAGACACTTTTTGAATGAAAGAGAAGACAACATTTTTCCTAAAGTTGTCGAAAACTTTTTTCTACAATTTTTGTTTCAAGAGATCACTAATCGAGTTTGAAAAAAAATTCAGAATTTAAATCCTATGGTCACAGGAACGTACGGTACAGACTTTGGGGAAATATTATTTTAAAAAATTCACCTCCTAACGTCATTAGGCCCAAAAGATATTTTCCTATTGGGCATACACCGGAAATGGCACGGGAATAGTTTCATCTGCTTTTATTAGAAGAGCAAGGTAATTATTTTAAGCCACTTTGATATGTAGTGGATCTTTAGGGAAGAAATGAACTTAATAATAAGGCTATAACAGAATCATTCTTTGAAGCTAGGGAAAACCGTGTCGGTTCACTGGGTACAAACTCGTATTAACTATTTCCTATGAAAAGGGTCTTAATTTTGTTATAGAAATATCTTCCTTTTAGCAACACGTTTCGCCTACATAGTAAATGCGATCGTAAGCATAAGAGCGATTTATTAAAAATGTGAATCGGTGTCAAACTTGCGCCGTTTACAGTTCAGCAATCATGCAAATAATACCTGAGAGGCAAATCAATCGCAGCTGCGTGACAGCTTTCTATTACAAAGGTGTGTTCTGTCTTCATACTGCAAAATTAGTATATATTGAGTACGAACTTTGCTGATAGGCACATTCATGATATCTTAGCGCTAGGGCATAACCGATTAGCATTTTTCTACCGATTTCCGATTCCGGATTTTGGGCATGAAATTTTTCCGATTCCGGATACGATTCGATTAATCGGAAATGCTAAATCCGTATTTTTTTCTAAAAAATTTCATCTTCCGTTTCCGGGTTTCTGGTATCTGGTTTTGCCGTGTCCAGCATGTTACTTAGTACTTTACCATATCCGGCTTCATTTCCGGTTTTTACCCGTCGGTTCAAATAGATTGTCTCACAGCGTGGTTGTGTTGACCATATTGGACTTTTCTGACTTCTTATTTAACTTTATTAACGCACTATCGAATGACACGCAGTGTTAGACACGGTGCTATAGAAATTCAACTTTATTATTTTTATTATCCGAATCTGTCGTTCCTGCCTTGTCCGATTCCGATTAATCGGAAGTTCATACTATCCGGTAGAATGCGATTTCCGGATCAAAAGTCGATTATGCCCTACTTAGCGCTATAAGTATTGGTGAAATAAAGCATTTTCTCGAATGAGATGTTTTCTAACCAAAACATTATTAACAAACTTTTAGGGAAGAAGCATAATGGCACAAAGTCTAAAAAAGATGAATACACGAATAAAAATAAATAACATAAATACCTATTAACACATTTATATTTAGTGAAGTATTCATTTATTTATAATGATCGATTGATTATAGTTAGAACTCCCAGCTTCATTTAAACTCGCTATTAGCTAAATTTAAGCTCACTATCTGTTTCTTTTAAACGCACTATTTCCTTATCACGTATGATAATCGTATGGAGCAACATACTCTCGAATACTGTATGAAGATGAAAATTACAAACGCCAAAATCGGGAGATTTTTTCCTTTCTTCCATTTCTTCTTTTTATTAAAAGCTCCAAATTGTTTTATGCTCATCCTACAACAGCAAGGCTTACTTCCTGTCACTACATCTTATCATTGTCTTGATTGACATTGGCCAAGGGAAAGGTGTTGACGTTGATGCTATCAAGTTACTATTCATAACTCCTAGCTTTTCAGTCATTCTAATATTAGAACCAAGATGAAAGTGTCACTGTACCAGTTTTTAGGTTACTATTCATAACTCTTAGACTCTCAATCATTCTAATCTTAGAACCAAGATGAAAGTGTCCCTGTACCAGTCTGGATACTGATCAAAGTATTCTAACTTTTATTTTGATATGACGTATGTGGAACTGAACTGAAGATTTACTTTTGTTGTGTGCACTAGACATATAAAGTGGAAAATGGGAATGTATAAATAAAACATAAAACATACATGGAACTGGGTTAGAACCGTGACCTCCCACCTTCAAAGCGGACGCTCTAACCACTAGGCCACCTGAACAGTCACATGGATCTACTTGACCTTGCATTTATCATTGATGAAAATATCACTGATATAGAATTTTGGTTATACTGGGAAAAACAACACAACTCAACGCGATTTGGAAGGGGCTTTCCTCGTCAGCATAGTCTCAAGCTGAAAAACAGGGTGCAGTAAAATATAAAATTATCTTTGAATGATTAAAAAGTCAACATTTGCATGGGACGATTTGAATTATATATTCATTATTAACGACATTTAAAATTTAACTAAGCATTTTTTATTCTCTGAGTTATTATATTGATTTAAATGCGCACTTTATCCTATCTATATAATTTTCCTTTTATAATTACCTTTGATTCATTGGCATAGTATATAAACTTGGTCAACTGCTTTGCAATTATGAAGTAAAGCTCCCATCCAGCCAAATGGGGAGAGGTGTTATCACTGTGGTCATCAAATCTTTAAAGGCAAGGATCTAGATGAGCCTCATTCATGCTCTATGTTATCTAACTATACTGTAGTAAACATATTGAATGGTTTAGGCAATATGATATCTAATTATCAAGACCGCTATGGTGGCCTAAGTGGTTAGAGCGCTTGCCGCAGATGCGTTGGATCGTTGGTTCGAATCCGGGTAGAGTAGAGTCATATCAAAGACGTATTACAATGGTACTAACAGCTGCCTTGCTATTCGTTCAGCATTAAGAGATTAGTGTTAGGACTGGTCGGACTGCTGTCAGGATAATGTGACTGGGTGGGGCATCATGCTACATGTTTGCGGCATGATGCCCCAGTGCTAGGCATCACTATAAACTGTCTCACTGCAGACATCGTAGCGATATGTCTGAACAATTGTTAAACATCCAAATCACGCACACTCTAATAATCATTGACAAACATCCTTTATAAACGAAACGGTTGACACAATTCATAAATCTGATCGGTTGTGTGGTTTGAACTGTGTGATAAATGTCGATTTATCTGCTACTATGCCATAAATCGACTGATTTGACACAAGATATACTAATGTATGACACTGAATATATTAAGATATCTAAATAAAAGATAAATTACAGTTAGGTAAGACGTCGGTTAGAAAGCCATATGTCATGCAACAAGTCGGCGCGTTAAAGATCGTGTCAGGCTACATTTTGTTAATATATGAACTGATTTTGTGTCGATCATTTAGTTATTTGTTGATGATATCAGATCTGAAAATAAATAGTTGTGTAGTTCAATAATACTTATTGAGTTAAACCTATAACATATAGTTAAGTCTGGGAATATACTTTTTATTCCTTTCAAGTGTATACAGTCAAAACACGACCCCCCCCCCCCCGCGCAATTACCTCCGACTGTAGTATGCATGCACAAGATAAAAACAACAACAATGCAATATGGTGAATTAAAGAGAGAGAGAGAGAGAGAGAGAGAGAAAGAGAGAGACAGAGAGAGCGAGAGAGCGTCCATCACGGCCTTAATATTCTGAATTCTCCTTAAGGTTACCTCTCTCTCTCTCTCTCTCTCTCTCTCTCTCTCTCTCTCTCTCTCTCTCTCTCTCTCTCTCTAAATTTCGAATCTAAAAACGTTAACTAATGCACATTGGATCTACTGAACATTAGGGTCATCGAACCCCATTTTCGGACTGATGACTCTTTGATTCAATGAGCCTTAGAAAGAACCTTCGGACCAACGAACCTTCGGAAGCTGGCGTTGTGATTTATAGAGACGGTAAGCATGTATTTGTAAGGGCATTTTCGGATAAATTTCAACAGACTCAGATACAGCAGGAATGTAAAACAAGAACTGGATAAATGAACTGTGGAGATCAAGACAAGAGCAGAAGAGCTTTCGTAAAAAAAAAACAAAAAACTATACTTCTTTCAAGTTTGCTGCCTTCCCACCCACCCAGACATACGTCTACATATGCCGATACACACAAACGTACATTGATATTGCCGATCTAAATTACATACGTCTTAAAAGCATTGCGGCCACTTCGTTGGAATTTATCGTGGAGACTTGTACAGGATTTTTGTTGTTGTTTAAGAAAAGATTCATTATTCACAGTAATCATAAATGGTCCCCAAACTTTAGCATTAAAGACAGATTTGTTAGACATGGTTAGAATAATCTCCTTGAAACACTTTTGAAAAATATTTTGATTTTTGGGGGTATTATTTGATGTAAAATTTTATCATAAGGTTTTCCAATATTTCTTTTGTGTACGTTCATTGAAGCATCAGCTGAGAAACGCAGTGCAAACATAAGCATAGCCCATTTCACAGATCACATAATTTGAACAGCTTTCTTTATTCTGTTCACACTTCAGTGAAATCTTAACAAAAATAACCATTCAATCCTTTGATAATAGCATCTAAAATTTCGTCCAAGTAAGTAGTGACTGTAGATGCGACATGCGTGGCTCTTTGGCATTATTTTGTGACCTATACAGCAGCTGTTGCAAAATGTGTAACAGATGATATAACAGCAGCTGTTGTAAAATGTGTAACAGATGATATAACAGCAGCTGTTGTAAAATGTGTAACAGATGATATAACAGCAGCTGTTGTAAAATGTGTAACAGATGATATAAACCAAAAAAGTAAACTATATATAAAGTATTTTCTTTTGCTCGTGGCAGGAATCTGCAAGATTCAGCATATACTGGAATAAACTAGACAAAATACATGTAAGCTATCTTTGTAAGTGAACCGAAGTGAATGAGTCCTAGGAATTGCTAAAGAGTACAATAATTCCGAAAAATTCTTTTGCTAGAGTAAGATTATTCACCTTTCGCTGAGTTAAATGCAACTTATTTAAAATTTTTTTGATGCAGTGCAACTAACACTATTGGGATAATAACACTGGAAAAAATGCATTATCAAGGTGACGCGAAGGAAACGGAAAAGGCTTTTTAACTTGATCCAAAACTGGCATTCCACGCCATTTATATAAACTTTAGTGAGTGAGAATGCTCCTATGTTTGACCTGAGGCTCTTTTAAAGAGAGACGTAGATGCATTAATTTATATTTTGTTTTGGAATGTAAACTTAAACTCAGTTGAAATACAGAACATTTTAAATTTTGATTGTGGAATTGTAAATATAATTTGCTATGTTTATACCGGTGGAACAATAACCTGTAATCTTCTCTATCAGATCTATATTTTTCATATTGAATATATCTCACAGTGTTATAATTAAAAGAAATTATTTTTTAAACACAGAGGTACATGTTAATTTTAACTGAGTTCACAGTGTAAATAAAGCGCATCATCAAAGTTTTTCGATTACCAATATAATTCCTTTAATACCAAAACCGTGAATTCGCTATTTTTTTAAAAAAAAGGATTTTATTGTTGTTGCAGTGCATGAATTCACAGACTCAAAGAACGATTATCATTCTTTAGAAAGTAGCGGACAACATCTTCAATGGACGGACTTAGGTGCTGAAGAAAATGTAATTTATCACAAAACTACGCAAAATGATTTTGACGAAAAATAGGTAAATCTACAGTGCACATTCGTTAAATAAATAACTCTCTTTGTTCATCATATCGATTTTGTGGAGGGAGTGAGAAAACTACACATTAGGAGGCATGTGTGAGTCAACTTAACATTACCTAATGTTAACATTTGTTTTTCATTAGGTGAATCAAGTCAGCGACTGTGATGATAAAAGGTCATTAAAAAGCTAATTAACATAATTAGTAATTTATACAGCTTTAATTCCTTTCAATTTAACAACCTGTTCTTTTTTCGAAAGCAGCAGAAGCTTTCACACTGTGATTAGTAGTCAATAATGCATATTATAAGTCATGACTGGAATTTAAATCGTAAAATTTTCTATATGTCGTAATTGCGTTTAGAAATACGTTACATATTTATTCCCTTTGAGTACGATTTAAAATTCTACACTTTAAATATACATATTGAAATTTAATAAACTTCGTTTTGTAATCGCATGGATATATTTTGTATTTGTGACAGAAGTGTTTACGTTTATACATCCATTTGATGCTAATAGAGGACTCAATGCCATGTCAATTTGTTACAAGGTTTCACAAATACAACACGATTTCGATCGATCTCTGAATGTATCAGAGTCACATAAGTTATCAGAGTATCTATCACCTAACTATTTGTTGCCAAAATCGATTAAAATACATTTTAAGAAGTTTAACTGACCTTTTTAATCCTATCATAACTGATCTAAACTACTCAAAATGGCCTTACTATCTTGTTTTCCAAATACCACTTGATTTGTGTACCATAGGAATCGATGTTTTGGAACTATTTACATTTGCATTGATATAAGCTGACAGTGAAACGTTTCCGAGAATTATGGCCCAATTTTCTACCAAATATGAGCATATCGATATAATATGTTAACATCTTAGAATCTACACTACCATCCATCTTTTGTGTGAATATGATTTTAAGGTTTGATAGAAACTAATTCGAGGACAGGGTCAGAAGACAGTTTTGTTTGGTGGGTATTTAATACACACTATTAGGACAGAATGTTTAGTAAAAGTAATAAGATTGACATTTTCTCTAAATTGTATTAAAGTAATGTTTCATTCATGTATATTAAAGTAATTTTCTAAAATATATTAAGATTAATTTCATTTATTTCTAAATTACAACTATATATATTAATGGAATAAAAATAAATGCTGTGCAAGCAAAAGGGAAATGCACATTGTTGTGTGGAATAAGTTTATGATGTTACTAAAGGCATTATACATTACATGCTCTTTTCGCTAATTCAACAAGAAATATAAAGTCTGTTCAGCAAGAAATATAATTCTGCAAGCTGTAGGTTTCAAGATTATACATTGGCGAATTTCCAAAGCAGTGACACTAGTATTTGATTTTACAGTGTTTCGATGACTTTGGTATAACGACAAAATTAAACGTTTTATTTAACATAAAATCATCTCATCCCGAGAGAAGTTGAAAACGGAGATAATCTTAGACTCTTCAACGATTTGACCATTATAGGATTTATATCGGTCTTTGATAAGTAGTAATTCTTCCTTATGCCAAACTGAAATTTCCTACTATATATCTAATGTCGAGTCAGTTTTGTTTTGAAGCTCGCAAGATCAACTTTTCTGGTTGTGAATTCAATGATATAATACAGTTTGTTCAATAAGGTCAATACGAGTTCTGTTATGCAAAGAAAGTCCTTTTAACTCGGTGGTAATATTTCTTGATTTTCACATAAGGTTAGCAATTTGTTATGCTTCTCAAATAAGTAAGTTTTCGACAACTCTCGAGTAACTACTTTTCTTCCAGTTTCGAAGCGTTCTAAGCAACAGACATCAGTTCAAACTTTGCTTGAATTTAAATCACGCTTTCATACTTAAAATTTGGATGTGATGTTTAGGATACTATATGTAATATCTAATATTGAAAATATGAAACATTTTCCTCTCGCCAATAGCTATGGACTCAATATGAATCTTCTCGCAAATTGAAGACATAATAGTTGCGTATTTGTGAGACAGCTTATACTAATATTTATGTAAGTGATAGTTACAGTACTTCATTATAACTTTTCTGAGGTGGATTCTAGCTGCTGTCTTTGGAGCTCTTTCATCAGTATAGATACTGATGCAAAACTGATGGTATAAAAGTTGTGACACATTTATAAAGGAGACCCTGGAATTTCAGGTAATGGCCTATTATAACGAAGAAGTTACGCGGCACTGATTTTAAAGATCAATGATGATATGGTGGAGGTTGTGTTAAACTCTCTCTCTCTCTCTCTCTCTCTCTCTCTCTCTCTCTCTCTCTCTCTCTCTCTCTCTCTCTCTCTGTTACACAGAGACACATACCCTGACACAAAATAAACGTTCAGAAACAAAGACTATGTAACATGTTACAAGCGAGAAAGAAATATAAATTTCACAACAAAATAAAATGCCTAAAGTTCAAAGCAAGAGGTATACTTATTTCTAACAAGCATTACCTGTAAAATGGAAGTTTAAAACGATTCCTTTATAGACTAGGAAATACATAGAAAAATTTCAATCTTTCAAACACTTCTTCAATTGATGTGCATGTTAGCAAATTATCATTTTATTATTAGTTAATTGGAAAGAAAAGTATTGTCAAAACGATTAAATAGACGAATTTGAAGAACTATAAAACTGAATGAACTGCAATCTATATTGGTCCAGTTATATCTATATAGTGCATTTCAATTTGGTAAATATATAAACTAAAAGAATGTTGTGACTGCATGCTTAAAATGCAAATCATAAAGTGATTTTTCACATTCATAATTCTATAATTAAAATTGATTGAACTCGCTTTAAGTTGCATGATAATCCAACATTGGATAAGGATTAGTGGTATTTGTGATTATATACTTCTAAAAGATAAAATTAACAAAATTATATAAGTGTACGCTGAACGAAGCTATATTTTGTTTTAATACAAAGAACTGGAAAAAATTATGAATACTTTTACATCTTCTAAGGAAAAAAGAATTGAAATTAAGTAAAATACCAAAATTTACACTTTTCGTTTACATACTTCCACAATCATAAATGTACAGAAATACGTATGGATATATAAACATTATTAATATATTACAAGATAAGTACTTACCTGTTCCTATATATTACATGCACATCATCAAACTCCTGCTTAACCCCCTTTCTACCGGCTTCTTAGTCCAAATACACATTTTTGTGAGTCCGATCTTGTATCTGTAAGTCGGAATGAAAACTCCACTGAATGTTGTAGTCCTCAATTCTTCCGATTTTTAAAACTTTTTTTTTCATACACATTCTTTACAAACATATTTACTACTTGGCAAAATATATCTTGCTACATAGTGTGTATAATATCTGTCAATCACAGACAGTTTATCAGTTTTGATGTTATCTCCAGGTAGGATCTTTCTTCAATCACTCTTATGAGGTAAGTCACTAAATGAGCTTTTTTGGATATCTTTTCATCCTTTCATACAGTCTGTATGCTATTATATCTCCGCTAGGCTACTAAGATTTCAACAGTTTTACGTACACGATTTCTTAGACCAGTCAACTAGAGGCAAAGTATTTAGGACTCACACTCGTACATAAGTATATCTCAACCTTATACCAATCAAGCAGGAAAAAACCCAAACAACAAACACCCCACCAAACAAACCAACAAAGTAGTCAATTTGAAAAATATCTAATGGATTGACAGCTCCCATTTAACTCAAATGGGCGACATAGGTTTTACATACGCCTAGTATCAGCAATCGGTTACGTAGGTATAACTGTCTCTTGCATTACGGCACAGTTCAGTTT
The DNA here is from genome assembly GCA_029339505.1 of Unio delphinus. Classification (NCBI taxonomy): domain Eukaryota; kingdom Metazoa; phylum Mollusca; class Bivalvia; order Unionida; family Unionidae; genus Unio; species Unio delphinus. The sequence goes on from JAQISU010000117.1 coordinate 9,243,118, forward strand.
ACCTGGGCTTACCTCCTCATTAGTACCGCAATTAATGCTGCATTACCGGTAAGACGCACGGCGTATTATATCTGTAGAAATAGAGAGTTCATCAAAATAAAACCCGCCCCATATTCACGTTATTATAGTTTATATTGAATATATCATTTTAAATGTGCCGATGAATGGATTCGTAGCTTTTGATTGACATCAATAAAATCAAATCGACTCCTGCTCACTCCATTTATTACCTGTATCTACACATTTCAGATATTTGCAAATTTATCAGACGCTCTTAGACATAAAACCGCCTTTGATATTGACTTGGTGCAGGGTATAACACAAAACACTCTTGACTTTAGTAATAGTTTCCCAGTATCTTGCGAGGTGGGTATTGATTATGTCAATGGTGTGATGAAAGGCATGACCACTAGCAACGAAAAAGTGGACTTGTTTCACTTGTTTTAAAGACCCCCGTCTCGTTTTGTGGTTTCGCAGCAGACACGGAGTTCCTTTAAATATAGCCGGTCTCCCTAGGTAAGATCAACCGATCATCCAAATTACAACCTCACTATGCTAAGTTGCTATCTTCAGCAAACATGACAAGAAAAATTATATCCACACATCTTAAACCTCCGTCTGTTATTGTGGCATATGATGTTTGCCAAACAGCGCGGGCTTCTGACGACACAGAAGATCTCAATAAAACGGATCAGTTCATCACAATTGTAGACTTCATAATTTCCTTGTTTTCAAATTATTTATAATCAAAAGTGCATAAGAGATGCATGGTTCTTTTAGTCATTATTCTTTCCTAAAAAAGTTTTCCAGTTATAATGTTTTTGTCAATTGTGTCCACACTTCATCCTAATTTTGATTTTTTTTCGGCTCTCATATTATTACGCATGAAACAAAAAGATGAAAAAGGTCAATCGAAAAGTGATCATATTTCTTTTTGACCCATTATCTATTTGCGCTCACGTGAGTTTATTCGCTTTCATTTCCCATGATTAAATGAAATATAACTATTTTAAGATAGATTCAGAATATTGCCCAATTAAAAAGAAGAAGAGGGGAAAAACAGAACCAAGAAAACGTAATGCAGCTGGTTGCAAAATGTGCGAATAACTTGATAAACTGAGATATATGCCATATACACATGGGATACAAGTCAAGGTTCCACAAATTGTATATAAACAACATTATGAAGAGTTGGATCTGGACTGGATCAATGGTTCAAACACGTGTATGGATACGTAACAATAATCAAGACCTTGTTATCAGTTTTTCCTGCATCTTAAGATACCGATTTGCACCAGTACCAGCATAAGAACCAAGAACAGTACCTATCATATCTTTTGAACCTATTACACAATTATTATCAAGTAAATACTGTTTTAGTTTTTGAAATGTTGCAGTCTAATTTGTTCGTTCATATTTGAACATACTTTTAAATTTGGAAGTTAAAATAAGTTGAATCATTGTATGTGGTAACTTCTATACATGCATGTTGTGACGAATAAACACGAATGCAAAAGTATGTCACTTATTCGTGGTCATTATGTTTCATTCAATATATCTAATTACCAATTAAACACGTGAAAACATGACAAACTTGCAATTGAATGAAACTTACAAAAGTGGTATTCAGGTCATAGTCCCATACCATAATTACATATAGCTTTCAATGAAGCTGAATAAAGCTGAATAAAGCAATGTCACCTTGAACAAGTAGGTAATTGATGAGCTTATAATTTGCTCTATATTTTATCTCGTTGAATTCTCTGACTTCATTTTCGTACGAATAGTTATAGCCTATCACATCAATTTTAAACGAAAAATGTTTCATTACTGTTCTGCAGTCTCTCGTCGCCAACTTGTCCGACGTTAATGGCTATGACATGGAATTGATATTTACGACAGTTTTCATCTCGTTTGTAACAAGTCTTTTTAAACATAGTCATGTAAAAAAACACAATAAACAAACAACCCCACCACAGTAAACACATTTAATCTTTGAAATTTATTCATGCCACAAACTTTAAACTTTTCAGGTAAGAAAGCGCGTAAACATTAAAAACCAACCAAACAAACAAAAACCCAACAAAAATCATACGTTTACAACAGAACAAAGAAAAAAGGTAAACTTGCTGCGCTTAAGCAAATACGAAATAAGTAAAACAAACAGAATACAAAAACTGTAGCAATCTTTGTTGTTACAGTTGATATCAACCTAATATATAAAAGTAGTGCGAAGTGTTTTTTTTGGGATACGAAGACCTTGCCATCTCATACACCTATTGTAGGCAAAAATTGAAAATAATCCCCAGAAGAGAAGAAAGCTTAATAAAACTAGTGTTTAGTGAACAGATATTTCTTTTGTGATAGTTAGTGGCTATTGTTTTGCAAACGGGTGTGGATCATTTCAGAGCTGTTCTTTAGGATGTAATGGTTGTGACTATCGTATAAATTTTATAAGAAAGAATGAAAAGTAATACGATACATTATTTTTCCAAGCGGTACCAATTTTCGTGGTTATCATGACTGATATCAAACACAAATGTAAAATGCACTAACCTGAATTCTTCCGCGGGAACCACGTGGCTTATCAGACAATGTACAAACGTAAGTTTCGACTAAACGTAATTTTCAATAAAACCACGAAAATAAATAAATTCACGGTATGATATGTTACACAAAAGAGAGTCAAAAGCTCATTACCAATAATTTTCTTTCACATGTATAAAATTTGTATATCGAATCAAGTTGAATTGTATATTAAAAATGTTTAATTTTCACGCATGAATATATTCTTTACTCCAATATAACTGCCATTTCAAGCTGGAAATGTTCCATTCATTTTGCAGTTTGACAATACTGCATGACAATTCACTATACATACTGAAATTTCCTTCTACAGTGATGTCAGGTAAATTGCTGTACATTTTCAAATGAAAACGTAGAGCATTTCATGTGTGCGAACATTTGTTCTGAAACTTCCTTATTGACGTCATCCAAAGGTACCACATGGTCTACTGAATCTCTGTGGTAGTGATGTCATCCTAGAGCACCACTTGATCAGCTGAATCTCTGGTGATTATGTCATCCCATACACGTTGCATATTGCACTTTTATATATGTTTATTGGCGCCGGTTTTCTAAGTAATAGTCTAAGTAACAGACAGTGTTACTGTGGCCGTTGGGAAAGTCAACGTTCGTCGATAGATTTTCTCTCTGCATGAACGTTTCTTCTATTTCATCAATCTGATTCATGTCTCAACTTTTACGTGTACCAGAAATGTAGATTCTTTTCTGGCATCGCCGAAAATGTGTAAACGACAACATTACCAAGCGCGATGTCAGATTTTGTGTCAATTCTTCTCTTTTCTTCTTAACCCCGAATTTCGTTGCTACCCAGTTACCGAGCGCCTGCCAAATGTGTCGGACTTGTAGACCAGGTTGAGCTAGACAACTGACTCGAATTGCCTCGGCACCACATACTTGGCCCGACAAGGGGGGATGTGATGGGTTGAGGCAACCGGGGATATGTCCAATAAGGGTGCTTGGGCCGAACAATACTTTTTAATTTTATAAAAGACACATTTTGTTTGAACAAAAACTAAGAGAGATCAGGGTGCTTCCTACCCCAGGGCCCGTGATCGCTATCTATGCCCTGGTCATATAGTTTTCAGGGGATTGATATGCAGCTAAACACCAAAAACAAAATAAACAAAGAAAGCATCATCCTTTTCGCAGTGATACATTTTAGGTTCACTACTAGCACCTAGGAGAGAATTCATTTCATCTATTCCAATACTTTCTTATCAGCAAGCCTGGGTATATATCTCTGATGTTTCTTGTTATTGTTCTTTCTTCCTTGGTTTAGGTTACAAGCGCTATACTGCTAAACCTGACAAATCTTCGATGCCACTTCTTTGCATGCTATGCTTCTCATTATGTTCATAGTATCTATCTTGTCACACCCAACTATGGTGTTTCTTGTTAACATGCGTGTATCTTTATCATAGTCGTTTAAAGAAGCAAATGGCAGAATATTTATAGAAAACATCAAGTGTCAGGCAAAGAACACACACACACACACACACACACACACACACACATATATATATATATATATATATATATATATATATATATATATATATATATATATATATATATATATATATATATATATATATATATATATATATATATATATATATATATATATATATATATATATATATATATATGTAGCATTATGACCCAACCAGTCACATTATCCTGATACCAGGTCGATAAGTCCTAAAACTAACTGTTTGCTGCTGAGTGCCCCGCGAGGCAGCTGTTAGTACCATTTTAAAAATGTTTGGTGTGACTGCCCGTGAATTTGTTCACTTTGTTTTATAGGGAAATAAATTATTTTACAAAACTTTATGGATTTGCTAGTTTCTTTCATTTAGTTTAAGATGATAGAGATTTAGTATATGTAGTTTATAAATATGCCTGGGTGTATATTCATGCGTGTATATAATGTTACGCAAACATGAACTGTGAAAAAGGAAATGTTATACAGCGTATTGATCTGGCATTATATGAACTGTTGAAGTACCTGTACCTCTTTCCGTCTCTGGATTTGCTTAAGAAAGCCCTTTCATCTGGTAAAATCCTTAATGACTGAACTTCATCTTTTGGCGTCATTCCGCCATGCTTCTACAATTTGTTGTCGTTTATATATATTTTGCCCGCGATCAACATAAAGGAATTCCTTGTTTGCATGGCTAACATGTAATACTTTTGACATCTTTACCTTTTAAATATGTATTTAAACGAAACCAGTCTCCGAAAATTAAACTTCAACATACTGATATCTGTAGGAACTGTGAGTTTCACAGAGACTATCGATGCATGTTGGAATGTTATGTCAAATTGATGTATTTTGCGAATACATTATTATCCAGTTAGTGATCTCGAAGTCACATATGCGGAGTTTTATTTTGATGTGCAATGCGACGACAAAGAATTTCAAGTTAAAAGAGAGACCGTATTTGAAAACATTGAAGGACGGTGATTATTATAATAATTATTATTATTATGTTTTAATAAATATTATTAAAATTATTAGCAAAAGTATTTGAAATATTAATTTTGTGATTCAGTGAATCAATGAATTTACATTTCAGACTCCATCATAGAAAGCACTATTACACAAATGTTTCAACATATCATGGATGAATTTTTCTTTTAGTTACTACATCCCTCGTGAATAAGAGCACGAGTAAATCCGGGGACAAATATACCATAAGAGAACATTTTAGCTCATTTGGTTTTGAAAATAACTATCTTATAGGAAACTGAAAGGCTATGCAAAATGTACTGTGGACTGAAGTCACACTGATAGAAAAATTGCTTATCGAGTATGAGAGTTTTTGACAGCTTATATCTAATATCAAGTATGGAAGTATTTGACAGCCTATTGCAAGTATCGATAATGATAGTATTTGACAGCCTTTTGCTAGTATCGATAATGATAGTATTTGACAGCCTTTTGCTAGTATCGATAATGATAGTATTTGACAGCCTTTTGCTAGTATCGAGTATGTGAATGTTTTATAGCCCATAATTAGCATCGAGTATTAGAGCATTTGGCAGCCTGTGGCTAGTATAGAGTATAATTGTATTTTACAGATTATATCTAGCATCGAGTTTTATTGAATTTGACAGCCTATGGCTAGTAATTAGTTTGAGAGTATTTCGGCCTATGGCTAGTAATGAGTTTTAGGGTATTTGTGAATCTATGACTACAATAGAGTATTCGAATATTTGACAGCATATGCATAGTAATGAGTATGCTAATGTTTAACAGCCGTACGATTAGTACTGAATATGAGAGCGTCTGACAAGCCCAATGACTAGTATCGAGTATAGGAGTAGTTCACAGCCCATGTCTAGTACCGTGTTGGAGAATATTTGACGGTTCTGTGGCTCGTATCGAGTATTCGACAGCCATATAGCTAGTATAGACCCAGATATGCTGTTGCATAATGCTCCTGTAACTTTGGATCAATGCAGTGTATTAGAAAAATCATTATAATATATTACATAGACCTCATCCAACAGAGCATTATACGATGGCAGAACAGGGTCTATGTTGTTTGCGGTGAACCTGAGCATAACCTGTATCGTTATCGAATTGCAGTTAAATTTCTCTACTCAGTCGCTCATACATGTTGATGCTTTATCCCAGTTACAGCCCATGGCAGTTTGGAAACTATTTTGACCTAGTGCACACTGCGACCGAATTGATGCACTATCGCTTTATTATTAAAATCTTACAATTTACTAAGAAGAAAATTGCTGGAATCAATTGATAAGTATCGTGTTAGGTGAAAAACTACCCTAGTACATAACGAAATGAACCAAAGAATTATTTTTAAAAAAATGTGTAAATCGCGTTTCAAAATGAAACGTAATGAGATGAAATGAATCAGTGGAAAAACTGATAACGCTAAGGAGGCGATGTTTCTTTTAAAACTACTTATTTTTCTATTCTGAAAACATATCGTCCTTTCTATATGTTATCAAACTTCAACGTTCTACCTGTATCTATTTATGTATGCAGCGTGCAAATACCATCAACAAATGCCTATTGAGTATAAAAAAAATATCAAAATAAAATGGGTGTCAAGTAATAACGTCTTGAAAAATAATTTCTCGAATTTATCGTGCCAATGGCAGTGACTTAGCTTGCGTGACCTGCTTCTGTTTGGTATTCAGCGTTCCTACACAGTACTTGTTAAACAAATCAACAAACAATAATGTTTTGAGAACTATTTTCGATTATTTAATACAAACGTTGTTACTTGCAATATGTTTACTCTCGGTACACTCATAATCATTTACACAAACGATCGCGCAATCGAGGATAGATGACTGTTAATTGCGAAAAGACATTGAGTAACAATTGAATTACAGATGCAGCACCTGTTATGGTTTTTGTTTGTTTGTTTGATTATGACTTTTAACGTAGCTTTAGCAATATTTCAGTCATATCGATACAATATCTGCAGTGAGGCAGATTATAGTGATGTCTAGCACTGGGGCATCATGCCGCAGACATGTAGCATGATGTTCCACACAGTCGCATTATCCTGACACCAGGCCGACGAGTCCTAGCACTAACCTCGTAATGCTGAGTCAAGCGAGGCAGCTGTTAGTACCATTTTTTGTTAAGTCTTTGGTATGATAGAACCCACGACCTCCCGCTTCAGCGGTGGACGCTCTAACAACTAGGCCACCGGATCGGTACCTATTATGGAATTAGACTACAAATGTGTCTGTGCCACATTATATATTCACGTTAGTGCAGAAATAAACAATTACTAAGGTACCATAAATCGTTATAAGCAAACGCATAAACACTAAAGTGTTTTTAAAAAGACGGTTTCTCTCCGACGTCTGTCGCGTTCGATCGCTCTGTATCGATTCCATGACCCCCTCCCCTCTTCGATTCGTTCACTGTATCAATGCGCACAAGAAATGTGTTAACAATTGATATACATATTCCTTTTTGGATGAAGTAGACATTAATTTGATAACATGCGATTATATGTCGGAGTTAAATTTGTCAAATACGCTGTCATAAAATATTGTTTTATTGCTATAGTAATGTGACCGTTAATTGCATTGTTACAGAAATATAATCGTGGCTCCATCCTTCTCACCAATGCAATGTTTCCGTATCACTGGTAAAATATTTCGTTATGTGTGCTCCTAACACTTTGATATCATCTATTTAATCATTAAAGGAAAATCATTGTTTCACATGGAACTGGATTATAGTTAAGTTTAAATTATTTATTTTAAAGAATCTGTTCCAGATGAACTTCGTGATATTTCCTGCGTCATATATTCTATTTAACATCTGGTGAAAATGTCTGCTTTCCATACACTTCGTCCACACGACATTGTGTGTTTACTCCAATGTTTACAGTGCGGGAACTCACGCCACTCTTCAAGTAGAACATATAACATTTCTTAAATGTAGAAGTCTGGCATCTCTTTTGGATCTATGTTATGGTTTAGTAGAAAAAAGCACCCCCCCCCCCAAAAAAAAAGGAGGAACAAATACCTCCACAAAAAGCACCAAACAAAACCCCAAACAAACACCAAAGCGAAAAGAAACCAAACCAAAATTTAAAGAAGGAATCTCATATCCATACTCATTTTGCTTGACTCTTGTCCGAGTATTTGTACATTGGGAATATTTTGTAATCACAGACAACACATGGATGGCAACGTTTAAGGGACATAACATGTACGGCGGTCTGATATCTATGGCAGGTTTTTACTCGACGTTGACCTTTGGTATATTATCAGTAATAGTTAGTATTATTCATGGTATTTTGTAGATGTTCTCATAAATTGAATAAATAGTGCTGCTTAATGCTTAAAATGTCTAACACGAGCCACATGCGTGTGTTGTTGCAATCTGAGATATGGCCAAAATGCTGTAATGTCTATTGGTGCAAAAGGAGATTATATTTAGAGAGCAACACATGTGTATTGTTGCAAGCGAAAAATGTCCAAAGAGAACAAAATATGTGTATCGTTGCAAGCGGAGGTTGTCTAAAGAGGGCAACACTTGTGTATTGGTGTAATCGGAGATTGTCTAAAGACGACAATAAATTTGTGTTGGTGCAAGCGGAGATTGTTTAAAGAAGGCAATACATGTGTATTGGTGCATTTGGAGATTACCTAAAGAGGGTCACTTATGTGTATTGGTGCTGGCGAAGATTTTCTAAAGAAGGCCACATCTGTGTATAGGTTGCAAGCGGAGATTGATTGTTCAAAAGCGATATGTTGAGATAGCACGCACCAGTTAAGATTAATCTGTGTCAAACAAATGTTTCTTTCATCGACACAGTCTAAACAAATCCCGTTAACATCTGTTGCACGAGGTTTCGGAATGTTCTAGATGGACGAATCTAATAAGTTTTGAAACTGTATACCGTGGATGTATGTATTATCATGTAGAGGTGACTAGTCTATTACAACTAATGGTCAGGGGCCCCGAGTGGACCACTACGGACCACTGCCATCTCACCTCTGTCTGCGTATGTTCGAGTCTAAGATTCGGCAAATGTAGTTATGTGAGAAAGCTTGCCAGTAGCTTCTCGTGGGTCAGTGGTTCTTTCCGGGGTTTTCCCGGGTTCTTCCTCCGCCACTAATACTGGCCGCCATGTATAGCCTATATTGTGCTGAAAAATGGCGTTAAACTATAAAAAACAAAACAAAAGAACTAATGCAGAATCTGCTACGCTACATGACGACAACGTTTCAGGTCACAAACGAACAACTATCAACTGTGAAAACAGGCGCGATGACCACCATTAGTACTTTGTCACTGGATATTAATGTTTCAAAATAATTTAATATAAATCAATTCACATTAAGCAAACATTTGATGGAAAGAATCAGAAATTTATTACTAAATAGAAAACAAAATTTGATGCTTAGCAGATTCTGAAGTGTATGAATAATGGTAAGCGGAAATATATAAGTATGTGTCTATGAAAATTATAATTATTACAAGTCAGAACGCAGTAAAGCATGTATATTTTTGGACATTCAATTTGCAGCAATATATTTTTATTTCTGGTTTTGTTTATGTTCATGCACTGTGATACAGTAGTTAAATATTCGCATGTTTAACCAAGTTTTAGAACAATGCATGGTTTCTGCGGACCTGGCCAGAGTAGAATCCTACAGGTCTGCGACCAATGCTTGGTTTATACTGATGTTCTGTCTTTTACAATGTTATGTTCTAATTTTCGTAATGATATGCAATATGGTGGTCATTGCTAGATAACGTATTTGGTGCATATTAACTTTTTTTTATCAAGAGTAAAAGTCACGTGATCGCTTTGCAGCAAAGGAAAACTATATTATTATCAATGTTGTTCTTAATGTATTTACAATAGATTGTTTAGACCTAATTATTAACAAAGTAAATTTAATTAATACAGTTGAGTCAGAATGGATTTCAAGTGGCTTTCACGAGGACACATCCTGGAGAAAACCGATCCAATGTAACGCTTGCCATTCAAATTGTGAAGCTCGCAATTCAAATAGGAAATTTATATTGAATGGTAGGATATTAAAGATGAATTATAAAATGTGCAAATAATTTGTTTCTCTGTTACATATGGAACAAATACCCTGGTGACAAAATATTATAGGATACAGTTATTGGGTACTTGGGACATAAATGGATATACGTCTGGGATATAACAATCTACCAAATACTTGATATAAGCATGTTACCGAGAAAACAAGTGATATCCGTGCGAGTCAAAGTACTGATGTAGATCTCAACCAGGCTCGCAGGGAAAGATCTTGGAGAAAAAATTGCTAGATGGATCATCAATGTAAATGTGAAGGCAAAGATTGCACTCGGTAAAACTGTGAAACCAGGCAGCGATATACATTTTTAAGCGGATATTGGAAGAGTGAATCTGCCGTTCATAAGACAGCAAGTGCGACAAAAGGCACCAACTAATTGATTGCTCGAGTATGGTCAGCCAAACAAGCATTGTGGTAGATTTACCTGCCCGCCCGAAGAACGGTTTATTATAGGAGGTTTAAAAGTGGAAATCTTAGTGAGGTTCACCGGGTCATTAATTCATTTCTTCCACATGATCGGGTACGAGGACGTACATAAAAGAACACTTTAACCATTGTATATGTTGCACTCATATACAAGAAAATGGAGCTGTTGACGTCCAAAGATTCAGAAAATGTCGCAGACGAGCTAAGCATATTTACACACGTTCACCGCTAACAGGGCCATGGGTGTTGCATATGAACCCAGACAAAGAATTTCTTGGTGCTGTATTTTGTATTTTGGCAACACAGTATACTGGTTTATGTTAGACCAGTGTTAATGTAGACTGCCATCAGGCTGTTGTGGAAACAATAAACTGTGCAATTCTGGAACGATTATCTGGGCATCAGTTGTTCTTGTTTTAGTGCTTAACGCCATTTTTCAGCACACGATTGGCTATACATGGCGGCCAGTATTATTGGTTGAGGAAGAACCCGGGAAAACCCCTGGAAAGAACCATCGACCCACGAGAAGCTACTGGCAAGATTTCTCACATAACTACATTAGTCGAATCTTAGACTCTAGCACATGCAGACAGAGGTGAGACGGCAGTGATCCGTAACGGATAACGCTTTAGACCACTCGGCCACTCGGGGTTCCCTGGGCATCAGTACCTGCAAGAATTCTTATTGGATCGCACAGAACGATCTCGCGAGTGGGGCTGAATAATGTAACTACACAGAAAACCGATGAGGCAATTAGATAGGAGACTGTCGCCGTTGCTCATAAAGCAATTTTGCAACTAATATAATCCCTACTTTGACGAAGTACACAATTTCAAGCATGATGTGTACAAGCTAAATTTGTGAAATATCGCTGTTCCAGAATTTTTCTTCATTTTGTGGATGTAGAAAGGCAGCTGTTGATGGAATTCACACTGGCAATAGAGCATCATTGTAAATCGATAGCTTTATATACATATATAGTCGTGTCAATACCATGTTTCCACTTCATTCGTGAAATATTTTTGAATTTATATTATCCTTACCCCAATCCCAAATATTTACTATGCATTGCAATAATTTGTGAATGTCAATACCAACACTTATTAAAAAAAGTAAATAAATATCATATTATAGTAGCAGCAAATTGATGGATCTATATTGCAAGACATTATCAACCACCAGCCAACGTATTTTATGGTTCAGCGAGAGATGAAATAGCTGTAAAAAAAATCTTACTTTTATTTCGTTTTCATGCTTTGATGATACAGAGATCGTCCTGAAGGCTAGATGTAGAGACCATCTCTTTTATGATTATAATGGCTTTGAATATCATTACCTCTATCTTATCATTGGAACCCCGAGGAAAAACTAATGAATTGAAAAACAAAATAATTTTGAACATATCTGTCAGCATAAAATCTGGAGAAAAAAATATTGAAATCGATATAACTGATGATATTTTTCAGTACTTCACGTGAAATATCTACGATTCGGTATGCATATACCGCTATTCTGGTGGGGTTGCGTTTGAAAAATTCCTATCGTTTCTCGTAAAATATTGATAAACACATAATGATACGTATTGATTTTATTGGCTGACCGCACACCAGGTTTTAGTTTATCGTGGGTGGGCAATCGGTGATGCGTTGTACAATTATATGCACGATAAAAATATAAGGGCTACTAGTCATAATGTCAAAAGTATTTCGAGGTGTAAGCGTATTCGTGGGAAATGTTCTGGTTGCATCTTAAAGAAATAAATGCCAGAACAAATGTTCTCAATCATACATACATAATCAACATTCGTTTTCACGAGCAGCTGTGTTTTAAATATATAGTAGACTTTTACCACACTGTTTAAAGAGATTACAAATTGCAAAACTATTATGACATGAAAATACATTTTCCCCAAAATATTCCATATGATTAATTAAAAAAAATAAACATATACGTGCGGATCCCCCCTCATCTCCAATAGCGCAAAAATAAAAGTATGAAAGAAAAGAATGTTGTGTTAAAACAACTAATTGCAAAAAACATCATGACACGAAATGTAATGTTATAATTCGATGAATTATAGAAGAAACAATCATCAGACATCAGATTTGTATTTTATGCAGCTCATCAGGAGGGGCCCATTAAACAAAACCAACTGAATTGAGGTGAAATTTAGTAAGCATAATAAAAGGAAGGACGTATAACACTGTTAATTGTGCGCGCGCGTGTGTGTGTGTGAATTTCAGATTTTGAATGAAAACAAAAATGATTAATAAGTGGAAATTAATCACTGATTCAGACAACAGTAATAGCCTACTGTTAAAACCATATCTTGTATGCACATTCAAGCCTCATTTATATTAAATAAAAACATTCTACAATTTACGTAATATAAAAAAATACAAGGTACATGACATGCCAGTATCAATATTCAGAATGTCTTCGAGCGAATCAACTAAAATCCAAAGTAATTGGGGCGTCTTACAAATACAATGCATTTCTGACAATGTGACGAGTGAAATTTTAAGTTGTTTGTAATTTGTATTTGCGGCTGAAATTTCATTGGATATTGTACTTATGGAAATTATACATGATCTAAACACACGGCTGCTCAAATATGACCTTTCACTGTTCTCAGAAATCAGCCTGAATTAATCTAAAATGCACATCAGCAGTTATTAAAATAAGGAAAATGATTTTTGCCGGACTATATGGTATCAGTTTCTGAAAGTGCAATGGATGACTTACCAAATATATAAAATGTAAAAACGTTATCGGCTCTTTTTATCACAATTTACTTCTAAAGTCCACGAGGTGAAAATGACCCGGAGGAGCTACCAGTTTTTAAATTATAAATATGTGCACATCTTAAGCTAAGCCATCCTGTATACATTATAACCCAAACTATACCCATCAATCAAACACCAAAATAAAGAGAATTAGAAGTTCTTCTAACAATATCTAAGATATACCAGGTCATTTTTAAATAGTCAGTATAACCAGTAAGGAAAGCCTATGAATTTGTTTTTCTTTAACCATGTACCCGATGCAAAATACGAAACTATAGAGCGCCATCAATACATTAACTCAGAGTCAATGAGCAACTTATGAGTCAAATAAATAATTCGTTTAGAATTATAGTTGAAGACAACTATAAACTCTGATAAGAAATGTGTTCCACATAATGATTTTAAGACAAGAAGAGAGAGAGAGAGAGAGAGAGAGAGAGAGAGAGAGAGAGAGAGAGAGAGAGAGAGAGAGAGATTGACAGACATGGGTGGTTGGGTTTCATGTCATTTTTAGAATAAACGAGAGGCTATACATTGAGCATGCCTATTTGCTAGAGGAAGAACCAGGAAAGAACGACTGAGCCACCTGAAGCTACTGGTAAACGTTCTCACATACCCAATTCCACTTGCACACAAAGTTAGGCCTTAAACTCAAATATTTCTCAATCATGTGTACTAATTACTATTTTGACAAAAGTTAGGTATGCATAAACTCCATCTACAACACTCAATCACGGACAAATATTAAGCACACACCATACATATATATAACACAGCGAAGAACGTTGTATATTGACAGAGTTGAGTCATCATAATCTTTCCCAGTCTGTCCACTACAAAATATAGTTCTTTAAAGATTCTAGCTATTCACAATCCATTTGGAAATTGGTAATTTGTTTCATTTTTTAGTTTCTAGTTATTTCCGTTTTGACTGAATAAGTAAAAGACACGCTTGGGATATAAACTTAAATGTTAGTACATGTAGTTTAAATGCAGAAAGAAGAACAGTACAAACATTGATGGCTGTCGTCATCAACAGAGAAAAGACGGTCATTCGATCACCGGCGAGACAATTCCAAGATAAATGATGGACCATCAATACAATCACATAAAATTAATTACGGTTTACTTAGGTATTACAAGTGTTATGTTTACTTACAATTGCTGCTGACCATTATATTAATGATATTTTCTCCCTCCTTTACTGTTGTCTATTTATCTGCTAGTTTTACCATCATAGGGTAGAACTAACACGCTCTCCTGACCAACCAAAATAGAGTGGGTTGGGGTGGCCTACAAGAAGATTATTTGATCATCAATCTTACTGTTTCTTTGCTGGTCATTTAGTCTCTTGGAGTATCCATCTTATATTCGCAGCAAGAGAGTGAGGCGGGGTGGGGTGTCGAGATGTGGGTCAATTGAGGTAAAAGTGACATAATTACAGAGGAACCAACACAGGTAGAACGAGAAGAGAGGATAAATTCATTCTGACGTTTGTATATGTAACAATTATAAGTTTTAGAACCTTGATATTAGTAGACTCTCAACGCCTCCCCCCCCCCCAAAAAAAAAGAAAAGATCTAAACAAAATCAGACAACAAAATAAAGCATAAAGCAAATAATAATAAGTACATACCAACAAATTTACCGTTCGACTTACTCGACTCCGCTTTTGCAACTTTCTATCATTATCGTATAACACGGTAAGAACAAATCCAAAGGAAAGTGAACACATATTGTCATATGGTCTCTAGGTTAAGTGGTATCAGTTCAAGTTCAAAGTTTTTATACAGCTCAGAGTTGTAAAGGAAAGATGACGGTGATTTAAAAAAAGAAAGATCGAATAACCTGTTTAATTTTAGTTTTATTTTTTTTCTTGGAAATGCGTGACTGATCAAGAAATATAAAATGCAAGCCTACTGTTGACACCATAATTATATAGCGTATTCATACGCCATGGGCGTTTCTCGTTTGATATATCAGCAGTATTCGCATATAAAATTGTTTTATAGTTTTATACTGACAGTTTTAAAGCCATTATATATATATATATATATATATATATATATATATATATATATATATATATATATATATATATATATATATATATATATATATATATATATATATATATATATATATATATATATATATATATATATATATATATATATATATATATATATATATATATATATATATATATATATATATATATGTTGCCTTTGATGAAATGAATAGCTCCCAATATTTATCATTGTTTTCCTGACTTTTCTATCATTAGTTTGAGAGGTCTGAAGTTGAAATCTTAAAGCAGCTGATTGCAAAAAGGGACAGGGAGACTGCATATGAACTGTAATACTATTCCACTACTACAAGTAATTTATTTTCTTGATTCAAAGCAATGCTGTATAGAAGTTTCAATCCGATTTTATGGCGTAAAGGAAAACAGATATAACATGACACTAATATAAACAATTAATTATTTACTTATAACACAATCATCAATTCCAGATGTACTCCCAGAAATGGTTTACAAAATCCTTCCTGAATTTGGCAATATATTGCTCTTTCTGGAAAATACTGTTTAGTCTTTTGACATTTCAATCTCAACTTTTCCATTGTTCAGTTTTAATGTATATTTAATAATGTAATTTGCTGTATTTTCAGCATCTTCAACCTGACAAATACGAATAAAAAATAAATATACTAATAAAAATGACATGTTATATGGAAAACGACTGAAAGTCAAATACCTTTATGTGCAACGATAATTAAAGAGTATTTGAGAACTAGGGTGAATATATGACCGATGGACAAATAAAAATGCTAATTTGCCTAAAGAAATCATGAAGAAAAATTTACGTTAAATCATTACAAAACCCAATACCTTTGATGACCACAACCACGATAACTGGTGTGTCTCGCTTCCGAGTAAAATGGGCTCAACAACGTTGTACTCTTCAGATCGAAAAGAAATTGTGCATCATCCGTATATTGAGCAAATAATGCAGAAAATAATAGAGTTTTTAGATGTTTCTTAATTAGTTCATGCTGATTTTAGTAGTATTTGTAAGAATGTTACAACATTGACTACTATGAAGGAATCATTATATCGTACTGACAAAATAAGTGTTATGGTATTTTGACGGAGGTCTCTTATTGTGATATAACAAAGGTTTTTTTTATGGCATGTTGAGGGATGTCCGTTATAGTAATATGCCATACTAACAAAAGGTGTTATCGCATGGTAGCGGATGTCTCTTATTGTAATATACCGTACTGACAAAAGGGTTGTTATGTCATCTTGACAGATTTCACTTCTTATAATCACTTCAGCCATGATGCAATAGAGTTCTGATGCAAAACTGAATTATAAATATAAGGACAAAAACACAAAAATATGTTGCTCCTCAGGATTTGATTTGTCTGTTTTATCGACTGGTGGCAGAAGTTAATGACATTTGTATTAAATTGGTGGCAGAAGTTGATGATATTTGTATTAAATTGGTGGCAGAAGTGGATGACATTTGTGTTAAATTAATGACAGCTGGAAGACTGAATAAAGTGAATTCCTTTTATTCTATATCTAGGCCAAAATTTTATCAGATTGACCCAATATAATGGGTAAAAATGGGTATTAGTTCTTAATAAAACAAACTGGTATAACCAGATGGGTGGACTTGCTGTTCATAGCAATGAACTATCTGTTCCTTTATTTTTATAGCAATATGATTTCTGTTGGCTTCGAATTTGAACTTGGGCCACATGAGTCCTTAATTTGCTTAATGAAGCTTGAAAAGTATTTATTAAATAGGAATACAATATTGTCCAATAAGGTTGGCATCCTTATAGAAATCCTAAAATATCTCTCCAAACGTCATTGGCGATTGATCCTGATTTGTAAACTGTTTAAATACAGAATAATAATTTAAAATATTTCAAAGTGAAGCATTTCAATACGTACTTCCACGCGAATATTTCAAGAGTGAGAACAACACGGGAACAAGATTTTCTGATATTTTAACATTACACTGGATTTCAATGAAATGTATCTCTATCTGACAGTGCTGACACTTCTGCAATGTTCAATTTTGCATCTATAAAACAGGACTCCATTCTGAACATTGCAAAATATCATCAAGGACAAAAACAATATAACCCTATGCTAATAATATCGGGTGCAGAAGACTCGTTTAGGCTTCATCGAATATTTAGCTGACAGTACATATCTATTACAGAAAATCGTTCCATTCTTTTTCATTGGCGCCGAATTACTGACCTCACAAATTAAATATCACAGTATCGGTTTATATCGAACTAAACACTATTTCATCTTTTCTTTCAACTACTGCGCTTTGAAAACCATGACCCAGTAAGATGTTGCATACACGAATTACACTAATATATATTTTAATTCCTTTTCAAAATTCGTTAAGCAGAGCTATATGCAGTTTTCCCACGACGGTGGAGATTTTTTCTGTAGTGAAACAAGGGTGAAGTCCATAATGTCTTTGCACATTTATGACTCCTTACCTCTCAATAACAGACACAAATCCGATGATACATCAGTGACGGATACAACATTTTTTCATCTCTACATCCCACCCCGAACAAGCACATTTTTCAAACATACTTTGGCAAGAAAACAAAGATTGGTCAGTCTCCTATGAATTTTGGACCAATGATGTTATTCTTTAAATAATCTATAAAATAACTAAAAGAGCGTTGAATTCACAAATCATTGTAAATTAATTTCTCATTTAGTTGTTGTACAATGAACATAATGACATTTCAAGTGTACAACGAGCAAACATTTAAAAAATATGATACCAAAAATTCATTACATTCCAAAAGAACTATTTTGCTGCTTGTAACATGCAAGCTTTTCGATACCTTTATCCAGTTTTACATCGTTTATATATTAATATTATTTTTTTCAATTCTGAATTGAATGGAATCACTGTTTACAAATTATTTGGTTTTCGCGCAGTGCATTTCTTACGTGTATGTAATATTCTAAGCGCGCAGCTACAATTTCTTAATCCTAAGTGCTGAAATCAAATTTATTCCTTCACAATACTTGTATAGATCAAATCTAAAGAAACTGATTGATCAAATGTTACCAACTTGATTACTGCATGCAACAGTTGTATTATACTTTTTTAAGTTGGAGTTTGACATTGGAGTTCACTGAGTACTCATGCTGGTACGTGTTATGCTGTTCAATCACCTTGGTTGTCGGGTTATTCCTATGTGCCTATTGAAAAGTTACTATGCTGAATTATTTCTGTGTGTCAATTATACCACAATTAAGGATAATTATACACATGTAAATGTGTCTATATGACGGCAACTAACGATAATTAATAGTAATTAGACATATTATATGATTTTTTTTCCTTTAAAAATATGTGAGTTCAAGAAGTTTACTTCAGTGTTAAAATGTAGTTTTATATCAGTACAGATTGAATGATTTATAACGATTTTACGTTTTAAACGTCTTCATATTTGACAAAGGTTACACAATACTGTAAAATGATTTAACTTTTTTGGCAACAGAAGACTCTACGTCGTGGGAGATTATATAATTTATGTGTGCTTGTAGATCGAATGTATGTTAACTTTATCAGATATGATATCGTTTCAATCAGATCATAATGAGACGATGCGAGGCTTTGACATTTATTGCGATACAAAAAACTTCTTTACCATATGAAATCATCGGTCAATAAATAATGCGCTATTTAATGTTTACACACACACACACGCACGCACGCACACGCACACAAACAAATTGTTTAGGGCACACTTACAAAAGTTTTCCAACGTTTCAAGCTAATCAATCCTTTTGCCAGGGAAAGAAACACAGATTACATCCACAAAACAACACCAAGCATTATAGAGGAGAGAAATACCTGGACTGTTACATGTGTAGTCAACTATGCCTAGAAATTCTTGAAACCATCAAGTAAATGCATCACATTTAACAGGCCATGACTAAAGTTGGATGATAAAGTTCTTGATGTAACTTATCAAGAATGTTACGTGTCAGACGATGTAAATAATTCAAAAGCGATTTCATAATTGAAAAAAAAAATATCTATTTGGTTCTTACTTGGTTAAAAATATGCAACTGTGTAGGAACAAAATGTAATCAGTTTTTATAGAGAAACATATCAAGAAGTTTAAAGTAATTTGCTATCCTAATATGGGCATTGGGTTCATTACAGGCATTGCACTCAGTGACCACTGGTGAGTTGTGAATATTTGGTTTACCTTGCAAATGATTAATAATGGAAAACTGAACGTGAAAATCACCTGATCTTCTCAGGTAAAGAATCAAACAAATGTAATACATAACTTTTCTATATATCGTAGGAGTTAAAATAAATTATAATGTTAACAAACATAAATCAATATTTTATGGCACGAGTTTGAGTTTAATACATACATGCTATCTTATTTATTACAATAAGAAACAAACGTTTTGCTTTCAATATATTTTGTAAAGCATTCATCGGTTCAATCGATAAATTTTATAGGAAGCATGTACTTCGTGCAACGATTCATATTATCTCCTAACGTGATATTTAATGTTTCAGTATATAAAAAAATACATAGGTTACTGCGTTTGCATGGGAAACTATGAACGAGATTTTCTCAGAGCAGTGCTGCATGAACTTATTGAGTTCAGCATTAATCCGAAGAAATGAGTTGATATTTCCAATACAAATACGGTATCCTTTTTGTTATATACTTATTTTGTTTTTCTACCTAATGTTTAATAACATAAATAACACATTATTGTATGCTCATTGTTTCCGCTCACGTTACATTGTTAGAATTGTGCAGTACGCGTTTGTCTAAAAATATCATCGTGTAATAGGAACTAATTTGTTTACACACAGCTTACTCTCATGTAGTAGACGTTTAGGTTATGGTATATTTAAATTGTTTATGGGTGCACTAAAGAAACTGTTTCTTCTATTTGAAAGTAAGTGTGATAAAGAAAGTTACCCACGTGGACGGGTTCACTCAGTCACAATTTAATGTTTCAACAAGCAATGAATGAATTTGATATCCGCAATGTACACAACAAACGTGAGTGATCCAGTCTCGAAAACTCCACTCTGATCATTTAACAGTTATTTAGGAGAAATGTTAGTGGCGTTTCGCAGACAGACTGTTCAGACTATGAGAAATGCTCTATACGGCCCATACAAAATTATAATGAGACAAGAGGCAATTGTATATCTATCTGATACGTACCATTTTACAAGTCAGTCAAAATAATAATTTTGAGAAAGAAAATGGAACTGAAGGGTTGGGTAGAAAACTAAGAGCTTCGATCAGAGTCATCCAGTCGACGAAGAAATCTTATTCAGCCAGCTGTAACGCAGTAGCTGATTCGCAATTTTCCTCATTTAAGATTTTTGATACACTGTTTTACATTTATGTTATCGGTAGAAGCCATACGGGTCATATATATAGATGGGGCCACTGTAACCGAGACGATGCAAGTGACGGGGCACAGACATGTCTTCTTTAGCTGGTAATAAAATGTGCAATATAATGTACTTACAAATTTGTTTGAA
Organism: Unio delphinus; assembly: GCA_029339505.1. Classification (NCBI taxonomy): domain Eukaryota; kingdom Metazoa; phylum Mollusca; class Bivalvia; order Unionida; family Unionidae; genus Unio; species Unio delphinus. The sequence goes on from JAQISU010000117.1 coordinate 9,264,098, forward strand.
GAATTTCCTCACCGTGTACTTTTTTTTTAATTAATTCCGAATTATATGGCCCATATTGTGAGTTCCAAAACTTGATACACGCCGCAGAATTGTATTGAATTTTCGACCACATTTCCACTAGAAATCAAAATCTCATTACTGCACTAAACATTATATGATAATTGCAGTATGAAGCCGTGAAGGATGGAATTGTACTGCACGATTCTGACAGCGTAAAGCTAACGGAGAAACGAATTGAAAATGTAATAATGTTCATGACGTCATATAGTATCATACATTTGTATGATTCTAGTTGAATTTAAAAAATAATTAACAATAGCCATGTTAGTTGATTATGTTACACAATAGATACAAAAAAAATGTGTTAGAAGCATTGTGCAGCGTGGTCTAAAGCGCTCTCCGATGCGGATCACTGCCATCTCGCCTCTGTCTGCGTGGGTTCGAGTCTCAGATTCGGTTAATTTGGGTATGTGAGAAAGCTTGCCAGTAGCTTCTGTGGGTCGGTGGTTCTTTCTGGGGGTTTTCCCTGGTTCTTCCTCCACCATTAATACTGACCACCATGTATAGCATATCTTGTGCTGGAAAATGGCGTTAATCCCTACAATAACAACAACAACAACAACAATAACAAATTCAGACAGTTATAAGCTCTGATAAATTATACGCAGCTAATATCACCCATATCAGTAATTGGGCAGAGAGTTTATAAAGTTGAGTAGAATTAATAAAATCACATGTCACAACCAAGAAACATAATAATCATTCAAACCAGTAATTATGATAGATTGGTTTTGGTTCGTGTTTTGCGGAATCACATTTAGATTATTTAGCCCAGAGAGAATTAGAGGAGAGTGTTTTACAAAAGGATAGCATATAATATTGACACTACTTACCGCAGTAGGTTTATCAGGAAATAATCTAATTATCGTGTAGTACCTATAATTTAACATTATGACTCTGATATCACATAACGGTTCACCTGAGAAGATATAATATTGATTGAAAATGAATATGTTGTAACTAAAGTAATGAATTGTATTGCAGCAAAGGCTAGTTGATAATTGTAATCCAGGAGTTTTTTTCAGAACATATTTTCATACATACGATGGTAATGCATTCATATTAGCGACTCTCGTTGGTTGTCAATTACAGGTCTGCAAAACGTATATGATTATGACGATATATCTATTTCAATGTAAGTAAGATTCATTTTATAAAATCTAATGGCCGTCTCAAATTCGCCAAAGTATTATGTGACTGAGCGCTTATTGGAATTATAATTTCCAATGTTGCGTTGAATTGTGAATATGGGACTAGTTGAAAATACAGGTAACATTCTGTTATGTACTGTGACTGCTCTGAAAATAGGAGAAAGTAAAAAAAAAATGGGGCCCATTTAAGAAGATGTGAAAGAGCTTGCATCAACTGTGTTGATATCAATAATATATCTGACTGTCAATGAATGCAAAAGTCAAAGGTTTCTGAATTTTATTGCGATATTTTCCCCATCCTCTTCATTGTAGCTTGTTCTTGAGGTGCGTAGTAGAGATCAATTTATTTTGCGGACAATTGGTTTCAAAACTGCAGCGTACATAGGTCATAAAATCTTACGCATTCAACTCGATATGTATATCTATGATAATAGCGTGACAGATGCTCCCTTAAAATTATAAACGTATTACTTGAAACTTGAATATTAGCAACCTCTGAATATGGATTAGGTCAAAGGTGAAAGATAAATCCGCAATTATTCGATACCACCAGGAGTTGTAATTCCAAATCTTCCATCCAACAAATACATTTTCACAAGGCCCACATAAAATTAAAACATGAAACTAGCAGTTCAGTTGATTAATTTTAGAGATATCACGTGAAAAAAGAAAACGTCATGTATCGAGTAGAATGTAGAGCCTTTATTATCTTATTATTTTTCAATGGGCGGTTAACTAACAATGGCTGCACAAAATATTCTTCTCACCCACTTTTTATAATATAAACAGATTAAAATACGAGAATACACGTGACCAGTGATGGGCATTAAATATTCCAAAAAATCTGAAGGGGGTGGGGGTGCAAAGATAAATCGTGCTAACTTTTACTAGTTTGGATCAGACATAAGAGATTAAATTCATTATGCCTTCTTCCTTTCAAAAATACAAATCTAGATTGCAATATTGTCTCCTAATTGAAGAATAAATTTAATCATGCTCAAAGAAAGACAACGTTTAAATGTGCAAAATTACTATGTCGGTGAAACTAATATGTTGTCTTAATTACTGATTCTGACTGGTGACCGAGATCTTGTAGTGTTAATTTAAAGGATTGTTTTCTGCATAAAGTTTACTTATGCTGTTAATATCTTAACTATACTGTCTCTGATACTTCAGTAAGATAACTCAATGGATTGCAAGGCGGCATGATGGCAAGGTATGGGATATGTATGTATGTATGTATGTATGTATGTATGTATGTATGTATGTATGTATGTATGTATGTATGTATGTATGTGTGTGTGTGTGTGTGTGTGTGTGTGTGTGTGTGTGTGTGTACGTATGTACGTATCTACTTGTGTTTGTAAAATCTGCGTATTTAAGTACACATTATGAATCTTATATCCAGATCAAGCTGTTAGATTCGCAAAGTAGACATGACAAAAGTATTCAGTCTGTCTTGTCTCCGTGGAAGTTGTATTTGAAAAATAAATGCAACAGATAGATCTCAACACAAGTAAAATTCTTCACCAGAAAAACACAAAAAAGTTTGCTTAGCATTTTATACGTACGAGAACCCAAAGAATTGTCAACATATATTATAAAATATAAAAACAGGAAGCAAGAAAAAAGAATCAAACTTTAGCATCTAGTCAGAACAAAAATGTGATCTATCTTGGATCGTGAACACAACAACATGCCTGGTGTTATAAACAGTATTTACTTATCTGATATAATACTTGCGCTATATTAATTTTGATCATTGATCCGTTAGTCATTTGTGTACTTATTCTTGTTGCCAACAATGGTACGTTGTAAAAGCAAAGATTAGGAATGATTTAAAATTCTAATTTTTGTCTAATGCTTATTTCCGTGTCACAAGTAAATCGAGGTGAATTTCTCATTTTCAATGCCAAAATCACATTGATACTATAAATTGACAAAGGTATTTAATTTTTCATAGGTGACTGAATGATTAATTTATGATAAGCCAAGAACCGAGTCAAGAACCGAGTTTCATATCCGGTAGCTCTCGCATCGAATTTCTAGTCTAACAACTCGAGGTTTGAAAGTATGTGACCAACTTTTTTGTGTCAGTAAATTCGTATGATTTATTGATGTAATTCACTATGCCACAACATGGGGTCATAGCCTTAATTAATTAAATACCAAATTTCCATACCAGTATTAAATCTGGAATTATACAAGACGCAAATCACAAAAGTCAACTCGTTATCCTGCATTATGAGAGGAACATGGTCTTGGCACCCATAAACCGTTTGCATGTGAATAAATATGAGTAATTACAATAATGAAGCAACCTGTGCTTCAAACGTGAAATTTAGGATACGTTAGTATTCTGTGGAAAAGAGCATGTTTTTAGGTACCTAATTTATATTTTTGAAATCAATATAAGAGTTGCTTCAAATTGCAACGCGAATCTAGAATCAGACGATCCTACTACGTATGAAACGCCATGATAGTTTGTATCCTAACAACGTGGTGAGATCTATCAGGAATAGATAACTACAAAAATATGCTTAATCTTTCTTTTTTCTTCGCCAAAGTGACGCAATTTAATAGCAGTAATATGTATAGCTTGGCTGTTCAATAACATTTTAAACAAAAAAGTCATTACAGAGGTAATAAATAAAACAATTCTGGTTCCAAATGATTACTTTATTTAAAAGACAATAACTAAGAACTTGAAAATTGCAGTTGTTGATATAATTGAGCATATTTCAGGGATATCCATTTATGCTGTCATTTATGTCTTGAGTTTTAAATACTGTACTAAAACAAAAAACTTATATGAAGCACTTCAAAATTACTGACAGATTTATATGTCCTTGGTATAGTTTAAGTGCATGCCAATAATTTTAAGATCAGGGACTTTTACTCTGTCTGCATTTATTCAGTAATGTCAGAGCAAGTGTTTTCTGTTTAGATGTAATTTTTATAATGCAACTCTCAGTTTGTAAAATTGTTTAACAAAACTCCACTTAATTCGCATCGATCCCTGAGCGTGCCAAAGTTATGTACGTACTAGACAAGATATCGAAACATAACTTCCATATAAATATTTTGCCCACAAATATTAGTTTTTAGTGTTTTGAAGGTGTTAAATACATTTAAACCTTCTAATTTTCTTGACTCTTTCGTTTGTAAAGAAAAAATAAGTCAATGCTCATAAACCCACACAATACTTTGCTTTTAGGTACTCGTTTTCTTAAAGAACGTTAAAGTTACTTAGCAGAAAACGGAACTATGTTTGATACACGTTTGGATCTTTGTTTACAGCCTTTTTTTATCGTCCGGGACTAAAATGTGTCATGGTCTTAATGCCTAAGATAACATTTAATGGTGAAATGTTTATAATGCAATTTGTAGACCGAAACATTTTAACATTAGCAATTATTGCTCTTGAAAAAAAAATAAACATCTGTCGTAAATATATACACTGAATACAAAACGAAATAGTTCAAGCTGGGAAACAGTCGATATAAATTTTGAGAAATGGACAGTGAGTTTAAACATTTTGCATAATATAACTTATTCAAGCGGCTACAACAAAATATCCACTTTTTGATGAAAGATAATTCCAGTGAAAATCCTTATTTACAGTTACAACCAACTAAAATGAAGATTTTTTAATTTTTTAAAGAAATATTTCTTCGTTGTGTACTACATATCAACTCTGTTTACATAAAATAATAAATAATTTTGTAGCATTTAATCGCACCGGACATTTATCTTTCTCTGTCTGTCTGTATGTCTGTCTTTCTGTCCCTTTTTTCATTAAGTCAAATTTCAATGATAACAATAAACTACGAACATTGACGTTACTAAGGTGTATGGACCGCACCGGGTGACATCATCAGAGGGGGGGGGGGACGACACCAAAATAACATTACTAAGGATTCTGAATGGTCTTCTACGGAAGAATACTCATGGGGCTAACACCATGAATTACTGGGGGTGACACCACGATTTACCGCCCTGGGTTACACCAATTATATTGACGCCACTGACTATGAACATAACACATAGGTTCACGACTCCACTATTCAGAAACGACGAAAATGAACAAAATCCATTGTCCGTTCGCATCAATCTAGATTTTTTATATTTTCAACAACAAAAAAGTCTGAACAAGGTATTTTTTCTGCATTGTGAAACGAATATGTGATCAACTTGCTTCACTAATTAATATTGAACTGAATCAATATTGTTGAATATATATATATATATATATATATATATATATATATATATATATATATATATATATATATATATATATATATATATATATATATATATATATATATATTCTTTTTTTCTCTGCATCTTTACAATAGTGTTGGATAAAGTATGATCGTCCATAACACACACCCTATAACCAAAAGAGTATATAGCTGTGGCTTGGCTCAGTGGGCAAATGTAACACTATATATACATCGTCGCTAACTTGATACCAAGCTTATTCATATCTCTGGAGTGGATAGTAATTGCCAAGTTGTGAGAACTCTCCCTGCCAAATAGTTAACATCTTGAGGTGACTACAAGCAGATTATAGCAGGATGTTAAGGTGATATTGGAATGTCAAATCAAATGTGTTTATTAAAAGTGAAGTAACATGGTCATATATCAAAATAAGTGCATATTTTATTTTTCTTTTAATGAGGGCGTGCGAAACCAGATAAGTATATCTGAAGCGGTTAACCACATTCTCTCTCTGGCATACAGGTACATGAAAACACAAGAGGCAAAAAATCACACATGATAAAATAATACATAGCAAGAAATAAATGCTAAAAAGTGAATACCATGGAAACAAGCTTTTGGCAGACACATACCAATTTTTTTTTTATAACCATTACAGATGGATATCATAATGTCTTTAAACTTTGATTACTGAGTTTTCGTGTCATTCCGTCATAAGCTTAACTAAATCTAAAATCTATATAGAAAATATTAAAAACAATTAATTAGTTTTATATATTGATTTAAGTAAAAATTTGCATTTCTGGAATAATATTTGATTTTATTCCAAAGTTTTAATAAAGCAATGCAGACATGTATCTGTTTTATTTAAAATTACACATGCAATCGTGTTATAATTAAAAACCTGAATAATACTCATACAGAATGGTCGAATATAATGATAGGAAGTTTTAAGAACTAATGTAATTCTATCTAAAATTATTTGCTAGAAAGAAGACAAACCCATGACTAAAATGAAAGTTACGACTCATACTAAATTGGACGCTGGATTGTGTCAGAAATTTACTTTGCTCCCATTTAATCCGAATGATACAGCATATGAGGTGTTAAACTTTGCAGTTAAACCATCAGAAACCTATCGTTTCTAACAAGTTGGTTATTATTATCATTATTATTATTATTATTATTATTATTATTATTATTATTATTATTATTATTATTATTATTATTAGTTACGTTTGTTTGCGGTTTATCTTTCTATGTGTTTTGTAGATCTTTGACATATTTAAGGTGATACCATGTAGGTATATTACCTACATGGTAAGTGTGAGTGTTAACCGATCTGCATAAACAATACAGGTAGGAAGCATATCATCGCCAGGTGTTTACTTCAGGCACGTACCTGAAGTAATATATTATGTTATTTAACTCAATGAGCACAACACGAGTCCACTTATTGTAAGTGCATGTATTGAACAGGGAAATGATATGGTATTGCCCATTCATAATTCTAGCATGAATGATAACAGCTCATGTCAGATAATGGCTGTCTTCACAAACTTAGACGGAGTATGTATGTATGTATGTATGTATGTATGTATGTATGTATGTATGTATGTATGTATGTATGTATGTATGTATGTATGTATGTATGTATGTAAAAGATAGTTCAGAATCAACATTGCTATGCCCATGTTCCCCAGCTATAAATGTCTCGACGCTTCCTGTGTTTCTTCTGTTGCAGACAGGGACGCAATTTGAGGGTGGAGGTGGTTGGGAGGACACTTTTGCCCTATACCCGAATTTGCATGTGCTAAAAATTGTCGTGGCCTATATACGTTGCCACCCCACCCATCCCCGAATCAAGCTTTTCCCCCTCCCCCGAAATCAAGTTTTACCTCCAACCTCCTGAAGAAAGTTGAAATGACGTCCCTGGTTGCAGATACAAGATGCTAATTAAAAATATGAAAACCGCTAAGGGGTCCTAGTGGTTAGAGCGTCCGCAGCTGAAGCGGTAGGTCGTGGGTTCGATCCCTGGCCGATTCATGCCAAAGACTTACAAACATGGTACTGACAGATACCTCGCTTAGCGCTCAGCATTAGGAGGTTAGTGTTAGGACTTGTCGGCCTGGTGTCAGGATAATGTGACTGGGTGGGACATCATGCAACATGTCTGCGGCATAATGCCCCAGTGCTAGACATCACTATGAACTGCCTCACTGCAGACATCGTAGCGATATGACTGAAAAATCGTTAAAGCTACGTTAAAAGTCCTAATCAAACAAACAAACAAACAAACAAAAATATGAACAAGCACCTACCTGTCGTTAAAATCTGCTTCTGTATAATCAAAGACGGGTGTGCGCCAAGCCTTCTTCAGTTAAGCTTTTATTCCAAAAAAGAATTAATTTTCAGGTTTGTAAGTCGAAAGAAAATGTAAAGTGAGAGTTACACTTCACTTATTTTCAAACGCACGTAAGAGTTTTCACAGAACAGTCTCGAGAACATACCCACTGTGATACTTAACCACCAGACCACTTGATAGGTCATGACTGTGTGGAACAAGGGACAATCGTCTACAGTCAGTCTATTCCTATCACAAAGCACAATCTCGTTTTTATTTGCGACAGACCCGAGACAAGTGACCAGTTTCATTAGGCATTTTGAATTCCTGTCCCTTTCTCAATACGTGACATTTATGCCATTTCCTGTTTATTTATTGATTTAATCTGGTGTGATGATTCCTTCAAGTTTACGCTAGTCCTCTCCTTCTTTGCTACCTGGATCAGTTATCATAACTTGATGCATACATGTGTCTCACAAGCATGGAAATTCCTAATGAAATAGAGAACAAAACGCCCCTATCTTTCTCAGTCTACAAAAACAAATAAATTCTAATTTGAGAACATTATATTAGACTTTTCGACAACTCTCCAATATAATAAGTGTTCTGGAAGTGCCAATGTTTGTCTTTTGTATATGTAAAAAATCGTTTTACACGTATTATACGTCCATGTGCTCTCCACTCTATGTAGGCCCTACTACACCGCTTTACTGGTAATATGGTACAATTCAATTTACCTACACATAAACTGTATTGAATCTGCATTGTCTAAGGCCACTTGCATGTGAAATTTTAAATCAGATAGATATAAATCTAATAACAAAATGACCTCTTATAATTAAGAAAGCAATAATCAAATACAAGGAATCATGACATAGAAAAACAAGATATATATATATATATATATATATATATATATATATATATATATATATATATATATATATATATATATATATATATATATGGAGAGAGAGAGAGAGAGAGAGAGAGAGAGAGAGAGAGAGAGAGAGAGAGAGAGAGGATACTTTCTGCAAACGATTGCGGAACTTATATATTACATAGAATGGATCAAGAAATCGTTATTTGGTACAAGTGGCGAAGCCACAAAATAAAATGTACAAGTTTTCACCCACGAAATACATGATATGAATTATTCACTAGGCGCAAGCACATTTTCTTTTAAGTTTATCACAGACATATTGGTCTGCTTGCAATATGCATGACGGATAGAAGTAGTACATTACTTACTGGATCCCACGCGAAAACGTTTGGTTTATGTTAGCACAGAAAATGTTAGTAGTGACGTCATTCTTCTTTCCAAATACAAGATGAAACAGCATATACAAAAGGGAGACAAAAATGTATATAAACATTGGCTGTTATGAATTTCTTTGTATGCGAGATTGACATACTTAGTACTAGACCACGCATTCGTCTAATAATGGCTCATAGTTCCTGATCATAATTTATGGATGTCAGAAAAAAAACAGGTTACTGGTATTTTTCAAATCCAGTGAATTATCAAAATTATTTAATTTGAAAAATGTAGCGATTCACTAATAAACGGCCTTTCTCTCAATGATCTCAGCCAAGTTTTGCGCGATGGCACCTCGCATCTACAAAACAATAAATCATGAATATATGCATTCAATGTTTGTACTTTTGCAGTTTGATTTAGGAAAATAACAAACTCGCCTTGGTGGATGTCAGCAAAATATCGGCTGGTAAACTGAGTCAAATCTGCGTTGGTGGCAACCATATGTATCAGCGCTGGGTCAGATCAGTGCACTCATGCAAATATCAACAGGCATTTTGTATATGTCTGAAGCGAAAGTTCAACGAGACAGGTGTTTGAGGGTTGAGCTTCACGCGAGTGCATGCGTGATTATAACAGCAAGATGATCAGAGGATCTTGCATAATCATCGATGTGTCCTACGAGTCTCCATATTTCAATACGTATCCCACATATCCTAAATTTCACGTTTGAAGCACAGATTGCTTCATTATTGTAATTACTCAAATTTATTCACATGCAAACGGTTTATGGGTGCCAAGACCATGTTCCTCTCATAATTCAGGATCACGAGTTGACTTTTATGATTTGTGTCTTGTATAATTCCAGATTTAATACTGTTATTAAAATTTGGTATTTAACTGATTAAGGCTATGACCCCATGTTATGGCATAGTGAATTACATCAATAAATCATACGAATTTACTGACACAAAAATGTTGGTCACATACTTTCAAATCTCAAATTGTTAGACTAGAAATTCGATGCGAGAGCCACCGGATATGATACTCGGTTCTTGACTTCACATATGAATTTATCATAAATTAATCATTCATTCACCTATGAAAAATTAAATACATACATTTTTTTTAAAATACTCTTTTCTGTTGTATTTCATGATTTTGTATTATCCTGAATTTGATTAATCTGATGTAATCTCTGTTGAAGAGGAAATGTCATACATACATACATACATACACACACACACACACACATACATACATACATACATACATACATACATACATACATACATACATACATACATACATACATACATACATACATACATACATACATACATACATACATACATACATACATACATACTGCGCACGCACGCACGCACGCACGCACGCACGCACGCACGCACGCACACACACACACACACACACACACACACACACACACACACACACACACATACATACATACATACATACATACATACATACATACATACATACATACATACATACATAAACAGGATACAGCTAAAGCAATTTCAGTAGTAACATAATTAGTACCACACATTTCCCTTCAACATCGGACTAAGAACGCAAATGCAGAAGCCACAAATTCTGTTATAACAATAGGTTGCCATGAGCACCAATTGGAAGCCAATGACTATTTTCCCATCACCAATGGAAACATAGATGCATATATTTTATTGTACAGGCATGTACAGAGATGCTTACATCTATGCACAATACGTTGCCACTATAACCGAATGGCAACATGAAAGTATCCATAATGACCATTCATAATTAAAGCCAATCTCACAAACTGTTTTTCAGATTAGCGATGATTTATTTAAATTTTTTTTAAACATACACACGTGTGAATATTTTGCAATGCGTTTGCATACAGAAATATGTGCACCACGTAAACGTCACCCTACTTTCAGAGATCGTTCAAATTTGCACACCATATAAATTCAATACGCATTTCAAACTAATAACCTAATTGAATTATGTAAACCATGAGATTATGCTAGTAACAGTTCCGTTATGAATTCACAAATGTGCTACTTATATTAAAACGGGTAACTAAGCGAGTATAGGCAGACAAATGTAATTCCTTTTAATTGAACTTACGGAAAATGGACCCACATACACGTGACACTCATGGCATGCTTACAAAATAACGTGCACTTTATTATTAAATGTGAACCGAACTTCTGGTTATATACTCTGTTCTGGTACTCCCAAATGCATAATGAATGACTTGTTTCGTATTCCCCATTTTCATTACATCATTGCATGAACACCAATTCTTCAGATAAGCTTATTCAGATGGATTAGGAATGTCCCGAGAGTGTTATAAGATTGTAAGATTCCTTGTTTCAGCATTGTACAATTATCTAGCCCACATAACCCTTGAAACGTCCATTGCCACTGCTGAACCTCGTTATAGTGTATTGGTTAGGTCAGGTTCTATTGAAAGGTCGAAGCGGACATGTCATGGTAGTATGTCTACAATATCATATTTACTTCGTCTGGCGCGCGTTAGCAACAAATGAACATAATTATTGACAGATATTCTAATGACTGAGCAATATATATATATATATATATATATATATATATATATATATATATATATATATATATATATATATATATATATATATATATATATATATATATATATATATAATGCCAGATCGATATTTTAGCTTGGTACATCTATATTTGTCATGAGTGTTGGGTTTGTATTTTAGCATGGATTTTCTATATTTTATCATGATAGATGTATATTTTATAATGATATTTGTACATTTTGGTATGGTAGATATTTGTTTTAACATTGTAGAAGGATATATCAGTATGTGTTAGAATTTCTTCTCAAGTGTGAAGTAGCTATATAATGTAGAAACTCATTAATTTATGCATTGAACAATCTATTGATGTGGTTGCCTTAATTTCCTTACTGTAGAGCAATATCAATTTTATAAATAGACCGTCCAATATAGACTTCGACATGACATCTTAACATTTCTCACCGGTATAACTTACCTATAACCAATCTCCTACCAAGGAGTCAAATTTCTGTGCTTTGAATTTACAATTGTTTTTTGTTTTTCATTAGTTCCACGGTCTTTTTTTTATCATTGACTGATTTTAATTTATGAAAGTATAAATGGGTGGAAATCAACGTAAGTGAAGTAAATTGTCTTTGTGAAAGCTGATGTTCACAATAGTATTGTGTGATATTTGAGAGTGTGTCGTTGGAATAACTGATTTTATAAATTTTATTTTAATTTGTTAAGCTCGATTTCCGTTGGTAATATGAACAATGTCAACCATCGCGTGTTAAATTGTCAACACGGACCAGATTTATCCGTTAACAGGTGCGTGTTCGCATGGTTACACAAATTATTGTGGTATAAATACGGAGTTATATATCCCTGTTTAAGATATACAAAACCAAGACTGTTAGATAAAATATGACCATTTACATATGCACATCGATTAATATTTTGATGAAATCTAAAAAATGATGATGATATAGCCAATGGTTGTGGGGATGCGAGAGATGGATACCACCGAACAAACGCAGAACAATATTTCGTTTCACGTTTTATTTTATGTACAGTGCAATGGTTACTATTACTAATATGACATTTATTTTAACTAAAATTAAGTAATTTATTACACAACTGTCTGCATATGACTTCCCACGATGTTGGGTAACATGTACTTCTTATGTTGTTGAGTGGACTCTGTTGTTTGCATGCTCACGTATCTTCAAGTTGGTGGATTAATTCTTTATCGACGTTTTCTTCTCACTTTTACAGCTGCTATATTAAGGGGTTACATAAGGTAAAATGTTCTAAAACTTTGAAGACCTTAATAGAGCACAGGTTTTAGAATATATTAGATAGTCCAGACATGAAAATAAATATTACAAGTAACTGACTAGCACGATATTCATTGTATATATTTATTACATGTGATTTTCACCTGCTAGATGGTGTTGTCATCCATAGAAAGGTATCATTAAATCTTCATCCATCTTCCCACTAAGTTTATATGTGCATGCAATGTTGCCCCATATATTTAAAATGCATGTTTGTATATATAATAAAACTTTTAAAGAGAAACTATCGGAGTCTTTAAGCTTTCTAAAACTTGTCATTGTAGAACATTTTTATTGCATCTCTGATACTATCATTGATTGAATTGAAACCAGTTTGCAACAGACCTTTGGATATTGTTAAATAGACAGTCTCTGTGTGTGATCTAGACTGAAAAACAAAAGGCGATCCTTTACTCATTATTGTAAATTTGAAGGACGTAACATTTCCTTTATGATTTTCTATCTTGAGTCATTTGTCATCTGTTTTTCGAACGAACATATCTATGTCTAGATTACATAACAAACAAATCAAATCGTCCATATTAAAACCACATTTTGTGTGTGACTTTTAACAACATATTTACCACAAACCAGTTTTCGAAAATTGCAGACCAACATAATGATATCTGCAAGTATCACGAACTTCCTATAGAGTGTCAGCCCTTTGTGTTATATTTACGTCAAAAGTGCATTTTTTTCTCACCACAGTTATAATCAAGTAACGGTAGACTAGACAAACCAATACAAGCTTTTATTACAAGTGAGGTATATAAGAAAGAAAAAACTATGGACATATCAAGTGACATCATCACGTAGTGCTTTACAGGGGTTACGAAATTTGGATAACACAGCAGAAAAGCCTAAAAATTTTATCCAAGTTCCGTATGTTACGTAATCATTAATTGATTATATCTATAAATGTTTGGAAATATACGCACGAGGTATATACTTTTGTCTATCGCCATGAAAATAACAACACTCCAAAAGACAGTGATTTTCAGCAACTATTTATTGCGACTGAGCATACAATATCGGTTGCTATAGAAACAATTAGCCCATCTGTCAGTGTCTGTGGGAATCTGTGCTATAGAAACAATTAGCCCATCTGTCAGTGTCTGTAGGACCGACTGAGCATACAATATCGGTTGCTATAGAAACAATTAGCCCATCTGTCAGTGTCTGTAGGACCGACTGAGCATACAATATCGGTTGCTATAGAAACAATTAGCCCATCTGTCAGTGTCTGTAGGACCGACTGAGCATACAATATCATTTGCTATAGAAACAATTAGCCCATCTATCAGTGTCTGTAGGAATCTATGATTTGTAGTTCCAAACTTAATTTGGCCTTTTGATAAAATGTTTGGTTAATGAGAAAGTATCTTTTTTAAATCCAAACTTCTGTAATATAACCTATACTTTCGACCTTAAAATGACGTATCGATGTTAGCTGCCCAGGCATGCCTGTATTGATCTTTAGGCGTAGTTCGGTCGATTTTAGTATTCGTTAACTGGCACAACTCTTTCCCTTCTCTATAGTACCTAAACCAGTCAAAATTTGATTTCGATTTTACAACCAGTATCCATTAATTTTCTTTGGGATTATTCCCAAAGTGTTTGTATGAGAGTGAATACACATAACAAAGACATTCCTTCTTCATAGCCACTGACTCGTCTAGGCCAATAGTATTTCGATTGTAGGGCAGAAAGTGTAAAAACAACGGACAAAAGTCACAGGACAGAAAGTCACAAGTCTGAGTTTCACACTAATGAAAGAAGCGTAGGGCAAAATGTCACCGGACAAAATTCATAAATATTTTTATTGGAGTTATGAAAACAAATGTAGATCAACGTTAATTAGGTGCATTATTTTCACACTCGCTTTCCTACTTTGACAACAATTGTTGATTTTTTAGTTTTACTGATGCAATATAATTTAGATTGATTCCTTTCATGTTCTTTGTAGCATATTAACATATCATTAATATTTTTGGTCTTGATAAAACTAGCTTTTATATAGTTATGCATTTTTTAATGCTAAATTATTGTCACGACCACCCTTTCCTGCGTCAAATATAATTTGATAAAGAGAGACCAGACATTGCTTCTAGCATGGATATATTGTAATCTTGTTTGAACAGTAAAGTAATAAAACATCCCTCCAATTGCTAGGTTGTTATAAACATCATCCCTTACGTATCAAACATGTAAGCAAACCAAACTATAAATTCTTAATTAATTTAAAACCACACTTACCTGTCTAATATAACCGTTCCAAATTATGTAAAATGTTATCTTAATCATTATTAATGCTACCATTCTATAATATTAAACGTTTTCAAGTAATCTTAAAAATGCAGTTTGATTTGTGAAGTTTTGTCATATGCCGTTTAGTCTTTTGTGTTTTTCTGTGATTTTTGTACTATTCCTTTTTGTCTTTTTCATTTTTTGTGTGACGACTTTCTGTACTCTGCCTTTTTGTCCTTTGTGTGTTTTGTTCGTGACTCTGTGTCTTGTGACTTTTTATCCGCTTACCTAATTTACCACGCGACTTTTAATTTAATAATTAAGTGGAACCGACATAATTCACCTTACACCACATATCGAGAGGTACATGTTTGGATAGTATACTTCTAAGGAAAGAAAGACTCTTACCACCGGGAAAATTCGTTATGTACACAGACGCATAATTGGATATCACTATAAATACTTAATATGACATTAAACCACTTTTCTTTGATGTCTACCGAATACAATTTATGCCATAATCAACTCCTACAAGGGACAAAATGAATACGACACGGCCAGTTTGACTTTTACTATTGTAGCAGTAGCCCTTTGTGTTTTGGGGGAGTGTAAGTAATGACTATCGCGAGGAACATGGATGTATTAAGATTCCGACACAGCGAATAATCTATATTTAAACATATGTGTAATCACATTCTAAAACATGACATCCATTACTAAAAATGTCAGTTGCAAAAGTAAAGCATGTCATACAGAGCCATCGTGCGTTAAGTTGCGACTAGTGATGTGTGTCGTTTTTATGTATTGATTATATATACCTATAAATGGTGATTCTTCACTTTATTTGGCATCTCGTGCATCCATATTCACTAAAAGGTATTTACGTATATGTTCCGACAAGCACAAATGGACAAACTAAGTGTTAAAGTGCGTGAACATTTTTGGTTGCGGTCAACCTAAAGGTGTGATCCAATAGAAGCCGGATTGAAATTTACGTTCTGTGATGTCACAATATAAGCTTAGTGTATTGAAAGAAAAATCATACAACTCTATAGGGGGTTTCACGGTTATTAGCTCACCAGAGGGCGTATCGGTGCAGCTCACTTCCGGATAGTTCAATAATTAGAGATGGCAGACGTAGATCAAGAAAATTTGACAAACCGCTCAGATTTTGCAAATAGGATCGATATCTCACTATCTTAAAATGAAATTCTATCAATATTTGATAAATTGTTGTTACATCTTTATTATTTTGTCTTCACTAACTTGAGCTGCAGCCAGCTTTTAAATAAATGTTTTCTGCCCGTTTCAGATCTTCATTATCTTTCCATTACTACATTATGTACTAATTTGTATTATTTGATTGTGCAAAAGTGTATCGCTGCGTAAAAAGTTCTTGCAATTTATCTCGCTTGAAGAATATTGAAAAGATGTTTATTTTATTTTACAGTTTTAATCATAGCAGTAAATTTATGTTGAACGACAACAAAATTTCTAACTTTTTAAAGTTCTTTTATTATTGATTTAGACTGTTGCATTTCTATTAATGTTAATTATATTTAAATGAAATAACTTTGAGTTTCTTTCAAAATTCACAAATGTCGTCCGTGCTTGAACAGACAGACGCACGTACGAGTCTCCTTGATGATTATTCTAATTTTATTTCCTGGAACGGATGGAAATTTTAGAGTATATAATGTGGAGAAATATCTATGTTAGACCCAGTATGCATATATAGGACATTTGTGGTCTCACCTATCTGCCTGTCTTTCTGTTTGTGTGTCTATCACATTTCATGTGACAATCTGTGACCTCTGATCTGGCTTACTCTTATCTTGACACATTATTGAATCTTGCAACTATTGTAAAAGTCCTTAACGATGCAAATATTTGGAAGTTACTTGATGACCGTCAAGGTGTCAGGATAACGTGACTGGGTGGGACATGATGCCACATATCATAGGTGTTTCACATGGGTCTGTTCTTGGACATGTTCTCTTTATTATATACACTCAGCCGATCTCAAGTGTCACATATTATCATCCAGTGTCTCACCAATTGTATGCTGATGACACCAAAATATACAAGTCTAGCCATCCAGCTGAAGTTGATGCTACCATCCAAGAAGTAGATAGGTGCATTTCGTATGTGAAATCATGAATGACATGTAACAAACTGCAGATGAATGATGATAAAACTGAGGCCATTCTGATTACAACACAAAGACTTTCTCATTCACGTCCTTTACCTCAAATAATAAATACCAGCAACACCAAAATTAAATTCACACAGTCAGTTCAGAACAGGTGTTAATCTAGACAGTACCCTCACATTGCACCAACGTCTAATGAACATATGCAAGGCTGCATATCTTGAGTTGAGATGTATCAGATGTTGCCACTAAAACACTTGTGTGTATATTAGTATTTTCAAGACTGGACTATTGTAACTCGGTTCTGTCTGGTCCATCTTAATATCTACTTCAGAATCGTCAACAAGTTCAAAACACAGCTGCTAGGATCATCTTTAGAGTACCACGATCAGAGCACACCTCCCCACTGCTCTGAACCCTACACTGGCTATTCATTCGATACAGAATCAAACACAAAATTTGTTCTCTGTGCCATACTTCACTGATTGACTCCAGTCCAGCATACCTATCCGGCCTCACCCATGTGTAAACACCTGCATGATACTTAAGCTCCTCTTCTGACAGTCGTATACTCATTATTCTCACTATGAAAACGAAGTCATATGGACAATATTCTTTTGCATATCAGGGCCCAGCCTTGTGGAACGAATTGCCTATTGAAATTAGACACAACGACACAGTGGTCCCTTTTAAGAGTGCTCTTAAAACTCACCTTCAAAACAGTGATCTTTTTCAAGAGTGCTCTTAAAACGCGATACAATGTCCTTATTATTATTATTATTATTATTATTATTATTATTATTATTATTATTATTATTATTATATACCGTATGATGTCCCAGCTAGAGATCACTTTAAACTGCCACGCTGCAGACATCGTAGCGATATGACTAAAATTGTAAATGCTACGTTAAAAATCCAAATACACACCTAATAGAAGTTGGAGTAGTGGTAATATCATGGTAGTAGCAGAAGTAGGTGGGTTCGATGCTTTTCGGCACAACAGCACAAATAAGTTATGTAAGACACAACACATTAGGTGATCCAGTTTGTTCTATTGTAGGATTCAAACGTGCCTACTAGCAACCGTCAGAAGTGGCATTATTAGCCGGATGACGAAGAATAGAAGGTGTAGTATTAGTGAGGTTCACAAGTTAATCACAGGCAGCAATTTGTAGTCAGTCCTGGCCTAATGCATACTTCTTCGACAACAAATACGTTGTATATTCACTGAGGATAAAAAACAACGTGATATGTTTGTAGATTTACAGAATACTCACCCTCCTTTGGTCAGTGATGGAAAGCACTCTTAAAATAAATCTTCTCTATAAGAAACATTATTTTGGTCCTCTCCAAGCTATTAAATTAATAAACGTGCACTTGCAAAGCTTTGTTTAAGAGAACAGAACATAATTGTATTGAATTCAGGATGTTCAGTATCAAACTCACATGTTACCTGAACTCCTGTAAATATCAAGTTGAGGTGACAGCTAAAAATGATGTCTCAGATTTCTATTATCAAGGTCCAACATTGTGAATGAAATGTGTCCCACCTGTAAATTGATTCAAAACAGGAAACACTGCAGCTTACTCTGCAAATATCACAAATAATTTGTTAATTTATCTATCAATGTTGAACAGGACATGAGTTCTAAGAGTTCTTGCAATATGTACATTTTGAGATTCAAAAGTCTTAAGAAGTCTTAAACATCTCATGCCTATATAGTTTAATATGAGCGTATTTATATAGACAACTTGTCAAACTTTCTTCTCGCAGACTGGTATGTCATAGTGTAATTCTTAAAAAGCAGAGGATAATTTTGATGCTTAAACGATGATATCTTTGGATCAGTTATATGATTCTGTCTTAAGTCAATAATACCATTCATCAAATCCACCCGAGCCTTAGGCGATAATATCCAACGACATCGTGAAATTATAGGTACATTCCGGGAGTTCGAACCCGAGTAATGGCTTGAGATTTTCTCTCCATCATTAACAAAATAAATTACTTCCAAATTTTGTACTTGTCTTTGTATTCTTACGTTTCTATTAGAGTGATGAGAGTAGATCTAAACATACCCGAATTCAACATTACATGACTTAGAGTTCCAGTGGCATAAACGTATTTTACTATTTGCTCCAAAAGAGAGAGAGAGAGAGAGAGAGAGAGAGAGAGAGAGAGAGAGAGAGAGGGAGAGATCTTTTGTAAATAATATATGTACGATCTTACTCGTTAAAATTTGGGTAGCAAATTACCGTGACACTTTTTCGAACTTATTGAAAAATAGCATATCCAGTCTCTGAAATGAATACACTCTTCTGTTTGGTTCAAACACAAAGATAATAAACTTAATAAATCTAATAATAAATGTACAAACAGATTCACAAGATGTAGACAAGCTTGTCGTTGATAAGGCGCTATTTTCATACGTACGTCTTAATAATATACCTTATAATAAACAAACGAGTCAATTAGTACTAATTGCCCAGTCTAATATTGTATGAGTCAACCTCTTACAACATAAACATCTGCTGTTTAATGAGGCAAGCCGGTGACATTAACATAATTATGCGATAAAATATTGCAATATAGGGGATATTATACCATATGTATTATTGTTTTCTTCAATTCCATCAGACCGTCAACGCTTAAAAGCCAGTTTTACAAAAAGTTCCAAAAAATAAAATTGCTAAATTAAACGATCCATGAGTGCTCATGTGTCTAGCAACGAGAATAGAACACATGCCATTTTTCTTTATAATGTTGGGATGTTATTTTGCAGATAAGGCGATAAACGCTGTACTAGTTCGCTTTAAAATCCATATTTCAATTCAAAGCTGAATTAAAATGGGGAAACAACATGTACGATGACTTCACATGGTGTACTGTTGAGACGAAGACTCCATTAGGTTTGCGTTTAATGGATACTGCATTTGAGTACACACACACTCAACGAAAGTGAACATAATTGTACAATATATGGCTCTAGCAATAAGCAGGCTACTGAACACCAGACATAGTTTTAAGCCAACAAACTCAAAACATCATATAAAAATTAGCATCTATATGTTTTATTCGTCGGAATGTCCTAATAGTTGTAAACCAGGAATCAATCGTATGATTACAACTTTAAAATATAATCTATCAATTGCTTTAAAGACAATATGTTCCTTTTTTTGAGTAGGATTAATGCAATCAATTCATTACTTTATAAATTATACGTATTCAAATATATTAGGTTATTCTGTTACGGTTTTATTTGCAAATTGTTTGTATGTACAGTGGAAACATGTATTCATTATCGCTATTGATCAGATCGCGTTACTTACGACTTAACAATTACCAAACATTTAATAATATGCTACACATTCTCCCACAAAGTATTGATATCCCCCCTCCAGTTTTTATAGGATAGAAATGTAAATTTCACACTGGTTTTCATCTATTAAAATGTTAGTAAAATTTTAATCGCATATAGCTCATTATTAGACAGTACAACGTATGTTCTATCACAATTATTCAAAATATTTATTTCACAACTTTTTCACATGGGCAATGAGTATATTTCGTGTCACGTGATAGAAAATAGTAGTAAACCTTTAACCATTTCGTTATTGATGACCTTGTCATACAGCTGTGATGTATAATAAATTCCTTTAATACATATCAGGAGTCCAAGACATTATTGGGAATCAATCTTATGCGCACCTTAAATTCACCGCAGTTTGATGATTGCATATATATTTTGTATGCACGTGAGTTCACCTGACTAGTAACGTAACATTAAATGGCTACTCCAATGTGCCATCAGTCAGAAAATGTACTATATGTCGCAGCTGAATGAGTGAGCAGTTTAACCCAATTCGGCTTTATTATGATAAGTACATCGTTTAAAAAAAACAACAACATAAAATAAGATAAACGTGAATGTCACATTAATGATATCCCATACAATATTGAACAATGGACAAGACGGGATAATGCGTGCATGATGACACATCTATTCAAGCTGAAAGAACATTTTATCCCACTTCTTAGATAAAACCATTTTGAAAGTGTAGGCATTATGCCCTTCGAGATATTAATGCCAATCATTGCTTGCCATAGTTATTGTTGAACCGAATATTAGTCCATAGGTGATTACGCAATTTCGTCAATGCAAATGCAAATCAAACAATTTCATTCTTGTAATAATCGGGTTATTTAAGGTGCAAAGCGATTAAATACATGATGCATGTATATTGCAATCGGCATGCATATAAATGAAGTGACATGTCTTAAAGTCTGAAAGGCAGGTAAAATTCAAATGGTCTACATTTTTATTCAATCAATGTTTACATAAAGTAGGAAAAATGCATGTATGTATTGTATATAACATGTCAAATTATACGAATAAATTGATGCAGCATAAAGAGAATCTAACTAAATTACACTTCAGTAATACAGTATACAAAGATTTCTTCCACTCGCAAAGACTGTAAAAAAAGAAGTAAACCTTTGTTCAAAAGCTGAAAAACAGAACAGTTAAGAAATTTATTGATATGACGTATGCCAAATACTACACACTCGATAAATAAATAATTCAGATATATAATACATTCTTGCATAAATTAATGAATAAATAAAAGGATTACATAAAATAAGTAATGTTTTTAGAAATCAGAGAGAGAGAGAGAGAGAGAGAGAGAGAGAGAGAGAGAGAGAGAGAGAGAGAGAGAGGGTCTAAGTTCGAAATGATTTAAATATACATATTTACCTAGATATTTTAATTTGTAAGCAATTGTAGTAGTTTATACATGCTTGCTTTCAACTAGTTATAAGGCCTAGTGCAAGAGTCTCTAAGTAACATGTGTAGAAAGACAGACTTTCTTTCAAGAAAATTATTTTTCATACATGTCTGATAGACTTGATAATTAATGTGTAGGATGAAACCCTAAATGTAGAAAGCCTTTCTGTCTGGAACTAGCATTAGGAATTCGTCTATGATAGAACGCTTTATCGAAAATATCTTTTGTATCTTTATACATACAATGTTTTTAAGCAGCTGTTGAAATCCAGTCAGTTTGTTTGATTAGGTTTTTTTGTAAGTCAACTTATCCAAATGTGTCAACAACAAATGTGGCCTTACAAAAATACATCCCGTTGGTATTCAAAAGACACAAGAGAGAAATGTACAGATGAGGGTTTATAAAAAGCCCAGCGTGTGTATTTTTAACACCCCCATGGATTCACTGAATATATTCATTATATTTCTGAAAGTAAGATTTTATTCATGATATGTGATATTTTGTCAGCGGTACAACTTCTGTATAATAAAAGAAAGAATTTGAAAGCGGATCTCATGTATTATTGATTTTTTATACTGAAATTAACAAGATAAATAAATAATCGCTAATATAGCACCTGACATAGCATTTTCAGTTTGGGTGTCCTGTCGTCCAAACTGTCGTATATATCGCTTGTGAATATATCTTTAGAGCATGTAGAAAAAAGACTTTTTACAGACATTGCCTTGATAGACCCCTTCATCTCCATGATTTCAACTTTGGCAAAGACAGAACAAATCAAATTATGATGACCATAATAAGGACTATCAAAACGCCAGCTACAAAATGAACAAAACAACAATAGTATATACTCTTTTATAAATAAAATATATTGATTTTCCACCTTTTATTAAAAAAATTATTTTAACGTTTAAAGCATTTTCAATTTCCAGCAGAAGTATATTGAACAGCAAGAAATTAACTTGAGTTAATGACGAATGAACAATTGAATTGCATATGTGAAACAAACTAGAGGGTGAAATAACAGTCGCTGTATATGCTTCAGATACGCATTTGAAAAACTATACAATGCCCATACATACATACATACATACATACATACATACATACATACATACATACATACATACATACATACATACATACATACATACATACATACATACATACATACATACAATTAAAAGTCTCTAACATCATAAAAGAGTTAAATTTAATTCGGTTGAGAGATTGTATACGGTTCATTACTTAGACGAAAACACGCTAATGGTAGAATGTTCAATATGATTGATGTACTCTAAAGCTATGAATATATGCAATGTTATATAAAACCGTGTAAAATATTCTGTGAGGAACTGACTTCTTTAGTGCACTCGGATGAAACGTTTTAGAGCTTGTACTTCCTAGCATAGACTAATAGAATACATACATATATATATATATATATATATATATATATATATATATATATATATATATATATATATATATATATATATATATATATATATATATATTGTCACAGAATTAGGCGAAAATTGAACTGATTTTTGTTCTTCTTGAATTGCAAACGAAACTCACCATTTTCTTGATTTCGTCGTACACGCATTACCTGGGGTGATTAAGTGGTTTTCTCCAAGGTAAGTGGCGTGTAACGATTTGCATGTGCCAGTTTGTTATTTACATGAAATCCGAAATACTCGTTTCACGTGGTGCACGGCAAGCTCGATGTGATTTATGTTCACCTATAGAGAGTATATAAGGCGAGATATTTCTCATAATAATTACGGGAACCAAAATATCTAATCGAAGGATAGATAAGCTCGTCTTGCAATCTCCAGCCAAAGGGGTGATTGTTAAATTTACATTTTCGTTTCATTGTGAATTTTATTCAGATTATCATTTCGTATAATGATGCTTTTATTGCAATTAAACGTGGAATATTTGGAATTACTAGTCACTATTAGACTTTAAATGCAATATCGTAATCTACGGCTTATATTATTTTTGAGACAACTATTATTAGTCTGGTTTTGTTTATTGTAGCTGTTACCGTGTTTCTGATACTGTAGCTGACAATCGCTGTTACCATAGATCTGATAATCGCTGATACCGTAGATGTCGATGTTTCTGATACCGTAGATCTGATACCGTAGATGTCAATGTTTCTGATACCGTAGCTGCTAACGTAGTTGATACCATTTCTGATACCGTAGCTGTTAACACATCTGATACCATCTTTTGATAAACGTCTTTGATATCGTCTGATTTGTAGCGGGACATCTATTATTTGTTCCGGAACATCTCTGTATAAATATCTGAATGTGATTGTGCCGTTAATTTGTGCAAACGGAATTGAAGTATCTGTCTGTGTGTCGAACTGTCTGTTCGTCAACATCTGTGTAACGTGTAAATATCCGGAAAGCTAGAAGTCCGAGTGTCGGAGCTGTCTGAGTTGTAAAACATCCGGGTCGACATCTAGGGTAGTGAGGAACCGTTGGTTCTGGTAGATGTTGTATGTTGTCTGAACGTATAACTGTGGTGGATCCGTGAAGGGAAACGTCCGATAATAGTATTGGTCAACCCTAGGTTTTCGGGGAAACTGGGAGACGATTCAACTGTTGCTGAATCGTGCGGTTATACGGGGTCGAGACATATATGTGTATTGAAATTGTAATACAATTTAATACATTGTTGTATTTGCATGCTTATGTCAGATCACAATAATATTTCAAGTGATCGCATAGATATCAATAAAAGCTAGCAACTTGATTGAATACAAGTATATGGTCGTGCTAGTTATCGCAATCCATCGTGCGATAGTATAGTTTGTCGTTTGTGTTCATTTTTCGTAATTTATACTTGCATTAATTTAACTTTCGTAAAGGATCCTTGGATCTGTATATAGTCCAAGAGATCCCTTTACATCTGAGATTCCTTTTGTATTAATATTTAATTTGTTCATGTATTGTGAATGGTTGTGAGTGTAATTGTGGGATGAGTGCATGAATTATTGTGTTGTTACATCTGTATTTTTTTCATTTATAATTTATTACATAAATTTATATTTTCTTTCACAAATTGTGTTTGTATTGTTCATTTAATCCACCCTCCTCTCGGTAACAATTCTGTTACATATATATATATATATATATATATATATATATATATATATATATATATATATATATATATATATATACTCACACAAATGACTTATATTCTATGCGAACCTTCAAAGGGCCCTTTTATAATAATGATTTCAGTGTCTTGATTCTTGATCTAGTAAATAATTAATGACTATATTGCAGGGCAGAATGTCTGAATAAACTGCGAAATATTCTTCAAAGTTGTGTCTATATACAAATATAGATGAAAATTTATTTCCAGGTAAGAGCACGCACTTTAGCGCGTACTTATATCAATTCGAGTAATCGCTCTTTTATGCCGCTGAGTGCAGTTAGTGTAATAGTTCTACAGATCCGATGGAGTGTAGTACTATAGCATGGAACGTGTATTTAA
Source organism: Unio delphinus (assembly GCA_029339505.1). Classification (NCBI taxonomy): domain Eukaryota; kingdom Metazoa; phylum Mollusca; class Bivalvia; order Unionida; family Unionidae; genus Unio; species Unio delphinus. The sequence continues at coordinate 9,289,751 of JAQISU010000117.1, forward strand.
ACACTATAGTTATTTTCTGTCCTTGTAGTGCAAGTAAACTATATTGCACTGTTTAAGTTTTGTTGCTGCACATTAACGGTGCGAAAAGTTGTAATTACGGTTCGCCAATGCTCGAATACTTATTAAACATATGCAAAGATATACAAAATATAGATGAAAACTACTTGCGTCCTTTTCACCTTGCAAGCTATTATTTCAACGCATTCTAGTTTAGGCGTATAGATGTGTCCGTTGTATTATATAAAATCTTTGATCTGTTAACATTAGCAGAGGAAGCCATATAAGACACGAAGAAAACATAATTAACTAGAGAAATTAAGATAGAAAAAAGAATAGAATAGTAAAATATGAGGGCGTATTCTGTGATGGATGGGAGCCAAATCGTAGCTGATTTGGAACCATTGCCATGCAATTTGTAATTCGCAGATTAAGCTAGATGCAGTGAGTATTATATAATATATTGGGTTATATGAATAAATGTGAAATAATTTCCTTTGTTTATTAATACGATAATGATCATCGTAAGGTATGATAACTACTTATTATGTTTGCTTTTGTAATTTTTAAATAATCTGGAAGTGAGTAAGGATCTTAAGTAATCAAACATGTAGTAGCATAGGTACATGTTCATTAGACGGATCACGTGGTAATATATGGTAAGGCACTACAGTAGGTAGGCTTTAGGCAGTGTTCGGAGTAGCGTTAGTGAAGGTGCTTCATATACATCTAGAAAGTGGTAGGTATAGCGATTTAAGGATAATTGTGTCCTTTAAGAAAACAGTTTTCCGAGGGAGAGGGTACTCGACACTCCGAAGACGGAGTCGAGAAGTGAGGAGTGTAGTCCGAAAAGAGAAAAGTGACTTGTGAAAATCCAAAAGGGGGAAATGACGAGTAAAGAGTAAAATCTAGGACGTCCAGGAAGGATGAGGCATTCGGAAAATGAAGACTCGAAGAAATATGAAACGCTGGAACACTGTTGAGAGGAAGATGATGCAAATAGTCGTAGACATTGTGCTTTTTATGATGATGTAATAAATCAATATTAGACACTGCTAGTAAATCCTCTTGATATCGTTTAAGTTGAATTGACATTATCACTATTAATTTGTTTGATTAAATTTGTTATTCTTCTTGTCTAAATGGACTATTATTGCATTATTTCTTCCCAATAATCTTGCCCAGTTTTCTGTTGATATTCTATCGTTCACTCACACTGGATCATATAAAGGAGGGTCATTCCGTAGATAACGTAGCTAAATCCAATTAACTATCCCCTCTTACTAAGAGAAGGAGACGTTACAGTCTACAAGGGAAGAATAAAATGAATGGCAAGAAGATGTCACGTACAATATGAAAATAGTTTCTTTAGAAAATGAATGAATATTAATTGCAAAGAAATAATGGAAATGGAATCTCTGACAGAGTTTGTAAACATAATGCTGAATTAGAAACAGCAGAAAATGTTTATGCAGGTGGGTATACCTTCATGCTGTTTTTGTGTCACACATCACTGTTTTCAACATGAGCATATGTAGAAAAATTAAACCTAATTTTGTAAAATAAAGTGTAGATATTTGCAGACATAATGTCTATAAGTTAGTTTTTTCTTGGCTAAGCAAGACTTCAATTTAGATAAGGTAGGCCAATAGAAATGTACATTTTTATCAAGTGTCTACTTAAATTCCTAGAGTACTTAAGACTTGAAAGTAGAATAAGGTCAGCAAATAAAACTGGACATTCCTGCCAATTCGTCGTTTATCTACTTTAATTTCCAAAGTACTTGAATGTCAAATGAACAACCGTTTCATTCATTGCAAATTTTGTTTAAATGTTACTTTTTGACAAAAGTCATGTGTTGTTAATTTAATACAACGCTGTTAAATTAATGACCAAACGAAAAATTAATTTATGTCGAAATGATGCAGAATAAATTAAAAAATGATTTTCTGGGCTAGTATTGACTGAATGTCATATCTTACTTCAGCAGTATATCTTTCAAGTGCGATTAAAGGTGTCGAGTGGTGAATTTTGATTCAATTACAGGTTTTGAAGTTACCATCAATAAAATCCAAATAGGATAGAGTTTGATTTCATCTACTGAACTCCTTAAGTATACTTCAAAGGCTATGTGCGATGAAAATATCGTGGTGAACGTGAATCTAGGCACTATATATTGTACTGGTGTATTGCTAACATTTAGAGTTTTAATGTAACTCATTAACATATTTGATCTATCAAGTATGCAGTGTATTATATCCACGCCTTCACCCTGAACAGATAGTATGGACCTAGAAAGACATGAGGAAATTGTAGAAACAAATCAATTAAATGCCGTGTCTACCATTTACTGTAATGAAATGTCAAATAATTGTATTTCGTACAGTCAGGCTCCATACATACCAATATTTGCAATGCAAGTAAAAGTAATAATGAATAGTTTCGTCCGTCTCATCGAGTGTTTATCCAATCCAAATAGACAAGAAGATTATCATCACTAAACATAACGTTTTAAAAAGACCCAATTGACAATGTGATGTATACAATGCAATACAAATTAATACCCATCCAAACAGTACATCACGTATATATATAATCATTTATTGATATATAGATAAGGACGTCAAGTTTAACAACTTCATGTTCCCTCGTACACCTGAGAAATATAGATGTAAAATATATGCCGTAGGGTAGTGACAATGAAATAGAAAATGCCTTCATGTACAGTATGAAAACCAATACTGTCCTTTTACAAATTTTGCGTTTTATACATCGTTTGGTATTAATTTGTATTCTTAGGTATATTTGCATCTTAAAGTTTTATTTAGTTTGGAGCAATTAAGGGCCATTGTTCAGCAAGTAATTAACATATGCATGGAGAAAGGAAAGAAACACCAATCCACCTACCCTGCTACTGGCAGGCTTTCTCACACACCCACTATGGTTGAACCGAGACTTAGACTCAAATGCGGTAAGAGGTGGGATGTGCTAATGATCTGTTAAGGCAATGATTCATATGGAGGTTCCCATTTAATATCAGTTTGAATAAGCAGAGCCAAAAGTGTACAATACGTTTTTCGAATAACATGAGCAAATCATGTTTCTGTATATAAAAAAGTATCTTAACGGTTTGTAAACTGTCATGTTATGTGATGAGAATCGAATAGAATCTAGAAAGATAATGTAATTTAATCTTAGATAATTTTCAATAAAATTCAATATTATTAGTATAGTTTTGGAGGATATATATCCGGGTTGTATTATGCTATATTTGGTGGGTAGCTCCAGCTATGCCACCACCATTCGATTCGTATGGCCACGATTGGAGTCTCTGATTTTAATAAACATAATCTAAAAACATCAGTATTATTGAACACTTTTTGAATTGGTAAAATACCAAATTTTAGTTTGGCCGGTTGTGATACTCAAGATGGTGACATGTACATGCAACCCCGATTTCTGCGATGTCAACTTAACACAGTCTAAGTGCTTTATAATCTTGTATGTAGGTATGTAAGTAGGTAGGTAATTAGATAGATAGATAGATAGATAGATAGATAGATAGATAGATAGATAGATAGATAGATAGATAGATAGATAGATAGATAGATAGATGGGTAACAAATTTTGGCTGACATTTTGTACATGAAACATACACTACAACGAGATTATTAAAAATTCAAATTCAAACTTTCATAGTGCTGAAAGAGAAAAACTCCATTCAGAATGTATATTTGCTAACGGAATTTCTGGCTAACAAATGCACAGCTTTATATTTAGGCTACTAAATATAAGTTTTCAGGCAATTCCAAAGATAACTAGAACCTAAATTATTTTCGATCCCTATCAAGTTTAATAATTGATAAGAAGGTATTGGTTTTAATTAGGTTTGACAATACACTGCAGTGTTAATTACATGTTAACACAGGCCACGTGCGACATTGATATTGACGGAATCGAAGCATCGCCATAAGAAAAATTAAAAAAGTAAATTTACGGCAAAATATGAATGATGGGATTGATTCGAAAATTACGTAGTAAAATTAATGGAATTCGGCTAATAATTTAATACCGCTGAAAGCGAAAACGTCATTCAAAACTGATCATCCCGAACGATAACTCCCTTCACCCTACCACGATTGACTATTAACAATTATGTCGTAGAAAATTCAATAGTTCATCACCATTCAAGGTTACGTGAGATAGCTGAAGCACTAACATAACAAAACCATAATTTTCAAGAATATAGGCGTGACATATCTAATTATATTTTCCCAATCTCAACCATGAAAAGAATATCTGATTATTTCGAAAGTGTATGTAAACTTGAAACGTTACTTCAACACTGAGTCAAACCCACAGAGTAAATATAAATCCATTCCTGGATATAGGCGCATATTGTGTCGCATATATTGTACATTAAAAGTATTAATTATCACCCCTATACGATAAGATGCGGATTAGTTTTGATAGATAGGATACAATTTTGTATAATACCAATAAACCTGTGATTAAATGTTTCGAGTCTTCGCCAGATGAAATAGCGTGCTGGAAATAGCATCCAGTCATACCAATACAAAAATGGGTTATACACGTTCTTTATCGTTAAATATTTGTATATAATTAATTTAGTACAAGGAAGACTGCGAGTAATTATTCATTACTGCTTTATATATTTACATTTGACATTCATTTATACTTTAAGTTTGTCATGTTCATGTCTTGTAATGATGTTGAATGGGTTCTAAGTTTAAATTAAATAAAGTACATTAATTGTAAAGATAGAAGCAGTCAGTAAAGATTAAACATATAACAATTAGAATTAAATGACAGGTAAGTGAAAATAAGGTCAGGTCGGACGTGATCGTCAGTTGTCATGAAAGGTGCTAAGAGTTCAACAAGCCTAAACCAAACAAATGTTTTTAGAATGTACGATGATGTAATTTACCCATATTCTATGACATCGGATATTTGTATGTACAAAACTTACACGAAGCAAAGATAAATATACATGGAAACTTTGATCAATTTGAAACAAATAACATAACCGATATGTCAAACGTATTTATAAATCTTCTTGTTCACATTTCTTCTCGACAATATCTCATAACCACCTGTATTAATATCTAATAACCACCGATATCGGATGGTGTATGTGTGTTTATATATATATCAGTTAGTTAGAACAATTCCACCAGCGCTCCCTGAGATCCATCATGCGGATCAAGTGGCAGGAAGTTAGTTAGAACAATTCCACCAGCGCTCCGTGAGATACATCATGCGGATCAAGTGGCAGGACCGAATCACCAACCTTGAAGTCCTTGATAGAGCCAACACAACAAGCATCGAAGCCAAAATAATCCAGGCACAGCTTCTATGGACTGGCCATGTCATCCGCATGGATTAAAGCAGAATCCCAAAGCAGTTGTTCTATGGCGAGCTATCCCTGGGGAACCGAAACAAAGGCCGCCCTCACAAGAGGTACAAAGACAACCTCAAGACAAACATCAAGTGGGCAGACCTTCATCCACGCCAGCTCGAGCTCGCTGCCTCAGACAGAAAGCATTGGCGATCCCTGACCAGAAAAGATTGTTCCACCTTTGAGGCTGACCGTCGCCAGCGTCTTGCTGCAACCGGTGAGAGACGCCACAGAAATGTATCCCAGATACCAACAACCACCGGTGTCCCATGCCCCACCTGCAATCGCATGTGTGTATCGGAATTCGGACTCCGGAGTCACATGCGCGTCCACCGTTGAAGGAAAGTGCACAACTTGTCTTCCTCGACTCGAGAGACTACCAAGATATATATATATATATATATATATATATATATATATATATATATATATATATATATATATATATATGTGTGTGTGTGTGTGTGTGTGTGTGTGTGTGTGTGTGTTTGCTTGTGTGTGTGTGTATGTGTGTAGAGGATAGGATATGCAAAATGCAATAAAACTCCATATTGTACTTGTATGAAAAAGTATGCAGCCATTACACAAGTTTGAGTGCGGACTACATACTGGTTGCTATATCATATACAGTACTCAACTGTTAGCCATCCTATTAGACCAGATTTACAAGTCATGCTTTCAAGTGGACAAAGCCATACGTACTGTCAGCGTGATGGCACTTCTAACACGGAGTATTTAGATATTAATGCAATGGCTAATCATGCTTGTCACATGTTCCTTTTGTTACGTGCTTAGGCTCGAATAAGCAGCAAAACAGAAAGAGTGAAAACTAACAAGCTTGTAAAACTTTAGCAATGAATTTATTAAGTACAATTATTTTAATAAAATAAACAAACTTACGGTTTTAGAGAATCAAATCCAACATTAATCCAATATAGAATTCACAAAAATAATCCACTAATGGAATTGCAAGAGTAATGATAAATAAATGTTCTAATAGTTCCAGGTTCGAATCTTGACGATGTAATCCAAAATGTCTGACGATGTCACGTGATGCAGTTCTTGTTTTATAATCATCCAAATGAAATTATGAGCACATGTTCTTTTCCATATAAATAAAATAATTCCTCTTGCTTCAACGAATTGACACAAATTCCAATATAACTCAAAACACAACTATTCATTTAAAGCCCAGAAAATCTACTGAATTGTTCTGTCCCAAACAATAATTTAAATACCTGTTTTTTACGTAAACAAGGGATCGCGTGATTTTCTGGAAGTTCATTGAAGGTCATAGAACAAACGTCTGATCATTTAAACACGTACGCAAGGAAAGATCTAGATAAGAAAATCAGTCATTTCCTACCCCCAAGAACTAAAAATTAAAAGATGTCCCTGGATTTTAGCCAATCATTTAGAAGCTTGTTGACACTGTCTAAAGCAGGGTCAGAAATTAGGTCAACAAGCCAAGGTCAAAAACATGTTTACAGATAAAGTATGGTCATAGAGATTTTTCTAGAATAATTTCCCAATTAATGAATTTTAAAACCCAAAAATGACAAATTTGGATCTAACAATTAAAAAAAAAATAATTTAAATCAAATATACGTAACACTTTATAATCAATAACTTAGGCAGATATTGAACTCTGGATCATATGCAACGTTCTCTCTAATCGAATGGAAGATGTGCGCACAGTGCTTGCTGCACTGCGCAAGCATTACGGAGACGAGCAAAATTTAACGTTGGATTGAGCAGAAATTTACAATTCAGCTGCGCGGGGATGCCTGATCATAAGCATCATTAACATGCACTAAATGTTATTTCCAATGTAGTAGCTGTTTTTTCCCCGCATTTATATAAACAAGTATATTATTATTATCATTCATCCTCCTGCAGGAACCTGGGATAGCACTCTCCCTTCCGTTTGCTGTATATTTGTAAAAAATCTCTCTCTCTCTCTCTCTCTCTCTCTCTCTCTCTCTCTCTCTCTCTCTCTCTCTCTCTCTCTCTCTCTCAGTAAAATACAGAAACCGTGTTTACAAAATTTTACATACCTGTTTCTACAGGAATTAAACCTTGAAATTTTTGGTCAACACATTTTACAGCATCCGCAACAAGTTGTTAGAAACTAGTTGTAATAATAAATTTCAAGGTTTAATTCCTGTAGAAACAGGTATGTAAAGTTTTGTAAACACGGTTTCTGTATTTTACTTGTTTGTCTTGTATATGTTCTGTATTTGCCTTTGATAAAGACTCATTAAGAGTCGAAAGCGCTTAGGCTAGAGTGATTCTAGTTTTGCACTGTTGCGTGTCAGTTTTTTGCATTTATCTTAACCAATCCCTGATAAACGTGATCCCTTGCTGGATCCAGTGCATTTGAAAGGACTGTTATATGCCATATAATTTGTATTCTTATATATATATATATATATATATATATATATATATATATATATATATATATATATAATCTACAATATAATTATCATACCAGATAGATTCTGTAAGCCAATACTCTAGTTTGACTTACAGCAGCTTCCATGTTTGAAAACTAAGAAAATATTTGATATAATAAAACGAAATAGATTAAGATGTATTTTATGGATGGGATGTCAAACGCACTATTTGGCGATTCAGTAAAGGGGAGACGGTGGAGGGGGGAGACGGTGGAGGGGAACTTGCATCATATAATATATATGTATAATATATATGTATAATATATATGTACAAAACTACGTTTTCGTTTTGTTTTTGGCCTTAGCCGTCATGCCAAATCGTTTTCAAATGATTTATCAAACATGTTCTTTCCCCCGATACAGAGTAAAAGGTGTTTCGGTATTTATTTTGTTCACCCTCTTTAGTAATTTCAAAATATTGTTTAAAATTATGTAAATGAATTTTATTCCTACCAGTTCGAATTATACAAGTTAATTTCTATGCATATACAAATATTGAAGAGCAGACATTAATGAAAACTTATTTCGAATCTGTGGTGTATTACACCGATTCCCAGAGTAGGCACTTTTACTGAACGACAGATGAACCATGTCAGATATTGAACGCCAGATTAACCTTGTCAGATTTTGAACGCCGGATTAACCTTGTCAGATATTGAACGCCAGATGAACCATTTCATATACTAAGCGTCAGATCAGCCGAGTCTGATATTGAACATTCGATGAACCATGTCAGCTTTTAAACGCCAAATGAGATATGTCATATGAGATCCTAACAAACTCACTTAAGTGCTTATATAAGTAGTTTTCTTACTTACTATATCGTAGATATGAACAGGAGAGAAAAGGCTCCATATTACAAATTTTGTATGGTTTATCAACAGTGTTCTTCTTATCTGTAACGCTGTAAGCCAAGATACAGTTGAACGTTAAAGATGCAATATTTAATTGCTGTTGCAGTTTAGAAATCTAATTTTCAATTAGTCCATCTATTATGTTGAGAGTAACTGGAGTGTACATTACTTTTTTGGGTAGCGACAAAACTTGAAATCTATCTTTGACATGTATTACATCTTTTCAGAATCTCTTAGGCATGTTAAATAAAATAAAATAAAATCTCAGTAGAAGTGTAAGATTTTATATGCAGCCATTGCACTGATTCAACATTTATTGTATTGATGTAATTTGGCATAATGGATCTAATCTCGTCGTTGGACACTGTTTTATAGTTTATATAATAACCGTCTTTCATGATAAGTTTTAAACAATATTTGTTGCATTAAATTTTGTGCACATAAATTTGCCTACGATTCGAGGATCTATACCATGAGTGAATACCATATGTTATGGACTGTGGGTTGCGTACACATGATAGCGGCTGTCGTACTCCTTCTTTCGAATACGTGTTACAATTAATTAAAGATATTTTAGCCGTCGAAGGGGTTAATAATATATGGTTCTCCTACTCTCTGATCTTAACTGAAGCGTAAACCTAACGATGGAGTAAACACATAACCCAACAAGATATAAATCTGATATACTGCATATCAGATTCCCAGCACTAATTAAAGTAATTATATATAATAATTATCTTTGCAGCTAATCGGCACTCGATAATTGTTGTCATTTTGTCAAATCCAAATGTATACAAACTATGGGTTCGGCCTAACAAAGCAGAACACAGTGATTTCATGTGAACGATATCCTGGTGAAAATTGATTTGTTAGTCTCGGTGCTAAATCCTTGGAAGCAAAAAGGTGGTCGAAAACTGTTTTGCACTTGAAATGCTGGATAGTTCATCTAGATGGAAAATTTATTTTGCACGAAAAAATTACCTTAAATAGGCAAACATAAATATTGTTCAATAATTCAAACTTACAGATGTAAATGAACATTTTGTGCACAATAAACTGGTACGAATTACGGTTTTGATGGACATGGTCGTATTGTACGGAGCCCGTGAAGGGACACACTTCACATATTTTGTAATCCGAGATCTCGGATTAGTAAATCGAGATCTCGGATTACAAAATATGTTAAGTGTGTCCCTTAACGGGCTCCGTAGTATTGCGCACATTCAATCCCTAATAACTACACTACATAGAATATTCATCACCCATATACTGGTATTATGGAACGTAAAATCGTTCAATTAAAAGAAATCCTGAAACAAGCAATTGTTCTTATTCTGCACATTTTTATTCTAACAGTAAGTGATGTGTTTAGAAGTTGTGTGGACTGAAACAGACTTGTCAGTTATTTAATTTCTCCATTCATTCATCTTTTGGTCGAGAAAGAAATCAAGACGCAGATTTTTCCTTGTAACTTTAAACATCTTATATTTTGTTTAATTACGTCTGCATATACGCGACAAAACAAATTTACCTCCATCGATGATTTAATAGTGTTAACCTGAACTGAGAAGGAACCAATCATGCTTTATATATCAAAATATGGATGTATAACAGAGATTCAGAGAAAACAATCGTTTATATGACTAAATATGAAGGATTGAGACAAACCAAGCGTTTATACGAATAGTATGAAGGATTATTAAGAACGTATTACAATTTTGTATATTCAAAGTAAATTCTTCAATTGAATATCGTGGTAATTTATTAGACAATCAAGGGAGCTATGGAGACATGACCCCGGTTCTGTCTGAGAGAAGAAAGTATCGATGCACGAAGTGTCCTAGACGTACCTCATGGTTCGCTCCTGCCATTATATAAATATGATGGAAATATAGTGACTTTTTAATACGACAATACAAGAGTTTATAAAAACAAATATGACCTACTGAGATAATACAAGAGCTTAATTGAATAAATATGAGGGGCTCTGACAAAACAAGAGTTTATATGAACATATCTAAATAGTAAGAAACTTTTTTTAAAATTTTTTTTCTCTAAGTATTAGAATGTGAGTAGGATCCATGGTGACTCAGTTGTAATATTCCAGAATTAGCAACCGATATTGTGTAGGTTCGAGTGACACGATTGATTCAGCCCGCGGAAAAGGTAATATTATTCATCTACCGCATCACTAAATAACCTTCTTGTAATGCTATGCCTTTAAACACAGAACCTGAAGTCACTATATTTCCATCATCTTTATGTAATAGCAGGAAATAACTATTTGGTACGTATGGGGCACTTCGTGCATCGATACTTTTTTCTCTCAGACAGAACCGGGATCATGTCTCCAAATCTACCTTGATTGTCTAATAAATTACCACAATATTCAAATGAAGAATTGACTTTGAATATACAAAATTACTTTAACGTAATACGTTCTTAATAATCAGTAATTTGTATAATTAAATGAAGATTAATCAAGTGATCCCGAATGAATGGAAGAAAGATATTTACGTGATATGTGGCAATATTTTCATGTGTATAGAATGAATGATTAAAGTTTCAGTTACAATTCATTGATATTCAGAGCTGATAACATTTAAATGTAGGCTAATTGCAAGAATTTAAATAAAATGATACCTTAATCTATGTAAGGAAGGAAATACTTTAATTATGTACGGCGAGTGCTCTAATAAAAGAAATTATAGTTACAAGTTAATATACAGCTAGGGCGTGACGTAAAATAGTTTTAAAAATATGTATCAAAAACATTATCTTTATAAATCACGATATGTTTACTTACACTGAGAGAAACCCAATACGGGTAAAGGACTTTCTTAACATGATAATAAATGTTTTAAATTTTGATCATTGAAACTAGTTGTGTAATCTTGCAGGAGAAATGTCAGTGTTTTCAGGCCCGATAATATTTTATACAAATACCAATTGTCGTTTCGACATATTGTGTAGTGGTTTTTTTATTGTGATTAAAAATATATTTGTGCATTTAAAATTTGTTTCTAAAACTCATTAATCTCGGTATTTATGCAAAAAATGCAAATCTCGATATATGTAAAATATTTATAAACTATAATGTTTCATTTAATCATATAAAAAGAAGAAAAAAATGCCAATGCAAAAATCTGCAAAGTAATGTACTTTTTTCCTTTTGCAAATAACCGTCATATGCGAATCAACAAACAAGCCGCCCACACACATGTATAAACACACTCACAAGCACGATCGCTTGTATTCAAGGAGAACATTACAAACATGTAAACGTTTACTAACAATTGATACCACACGTTTAGTCTAACATTTATTAAGGGAAGATAAAGAATTGATGGATTAATTTGCAGAACACGACCATACTGTATTATCATTAGATATAATCGTTGTCGTTTCACAAAGGAGATATGACGGATCTAATTACAGTCATGAAACTCTCAAACCATCACGCCAATCCCTACCAGACTTAAATTTTAATACGTCTTTTTACAGTGAAGAATTGCTCTTGGGAACTCTTCAATTCTCCTATTCTAACTATTAAAAGGAAAAAGCAAAACGGTTTACCTGACCCAACTAATCGGTCGCTGCCGTATTATGTTATTGGCTAATGCTCCTTAGTATTCTCCAATCTCAGCTTATACATGCAATGTAGCTTCTTAAAATTTCACATCTACATTGTCAACATGGTTAACTTTCAGATGTGTGCATGTGCTTATGATGCTGAAGATGCTGAACATTATTCTATGTATTGTCCTTTTTAATAATGAAAGGTCCCTGCTATTTTGATCCATCTTTCAACTCAGTCCTTTATTTATTAATGAAAGGTCCCTGCTATTTAGATCCATCTTTCAACTCGGTCCTTTATGTAACATTACATTTGTTATTCAACGGTAACGCGTCGATCAAAGTAAGTAATACATTCAATTCTGTAATAGTCCAAAATGTGTTGAAAACAATCATGAAACGAGACGTTTTTAGCACTTATAGTGATCTTACACATGAAATGTCTATCCCCAGCTATTAATTTTTGGTTATCTTAATTAGAGACATATATCTTTCGTTTGTTTTGCTTTACGATGTTAAATATCTTTCACTATATTTAGTTTTTGTACAATTTTTACATCGGCAAAAATTGATTTTATGTTATTGCTGGGGTGATGAGGTAGATGTTTGGGATACATAAATTATTTTCATATGAGAACGATGAGCTATTTAATAAAACGACAAGACTAATTTTCAAAGAAACGGGATGATTTAGGAAGAATTAGACAAACAAAATGTTCTGTAAATGCAAAGTTTTCATCACGACTTTCATAAAGCCCGCCAAATTTCACTGATACTGCCGTAAAGCCATTAAAAACTAATTATAATCGAAAGGCTTATCAATCGCCACGGCATTACAAATGTCCAATTACGGTGAATCGAGTACTTGATAGTGTAAGATGAATTGAATATTAGGTACCAACTTACACAGACACGTAAGGATGGTATAGTGAACTCATTTGAACTGAATTGCCGGATTTTTTAAAAATGTGACGGCAAAAAAGATCGGTGTTTTGATTGGCAAATAAAAAGTGATGTGCTAAGTATACACTGTCTGAATGAGATGCAACAATTTAAAGTCGGCTTAAACTAAAGTCATAAATTAATAAGTACATTTAAATGAAAAAAGGATGGCTCCAATAATCTATGAATATGTTCATAATAATATATCGATTCAAGATCTGTGGCTTTGTTTTGTTTTTATTGTAGTTATCTTTCACAATGTGAAGAGGTGCAAGTTTGTTCTTGATCAGTCAAACTGATATTCCTAACTGCCTGACCTTTAACCTTTCGTGTCCCCGGGAGGCATTATGTTGTGCCAGTCAAAGGATAAGTTTAAAAAGTACAAAGATAAATCATTCATTCGCTGAAAACTATACATTCATTGTGTTTGTGTATTATTTATAACTATTTATGTTCATAAATAAGACGTTGCATTACATTCTACTTAGTTTAATTGTGTGTCTGCGGTACAGACTTGGACAGAATATTAGGAAAGGTTGTTGATACTTGAAGGCGTCACTGGTTGTTTCTCACATGTATTTATGTGTGCTAATCACAATTTACATGAAAGATTCAGTCTGGCATTTTGATTTGTTTTGCAGAGCATGCTGTATAGAAGTTAGTGAGGGAGATTGGGTACCATAAATTTACTTACAATGCTTTACATATACATTGACCGAGTACCATGTAGATAAGTTAGCAATATAAGACAACCATCTCAAGTGCCTGTGGCAATTTGTTGTCGTAGGTGAAACTATTCAATGTAACAAGTTACTTCTAATGAAGCACGCGTTCTCATAAAGTAAGATTTTTACACATGGTCTATGTTCTAAAAAGAATAACACAGACAAGTTGGAGTTTTCTGTCCATTGAACACAATTATAGATAACCAGATCAATTTAGAATATACCCACGTCTACCGCCATCATTCATCTAAATTGGATAAAACTGTTTTTCACACATAGTCCAAATTTGTAAACATGTGCCCTGACCGGGTTTTGAACTTAACATTCTACAAATTTTGTGGCAATGTTTATTTTCCATTGAGTTTACGGTCATTGATTCAGCGATAGTGAAGTAGATTTTACTCTTTGGATCCAATTAGGGCCTTATCAAACAACACTGATAACTATTTCAAAGCATTCACTTCATAGCACAAGGGAGCCGAAGCATATGAACGTTAAATTAATACTGTATGCAAGGCTGCTCAAAGAAAGCAATTTTAATTATAGTTAGGTCTTAAAATGTTTGCCAGTATAACAAACAGATCAAAGCTGGTGCAATACATTTCGAGTCAGACATGTATTTTGACACTGTGTGGTCAATAATTTTGCGTCTTAGAATACAAATGATATAATCGAGGTGTTCAGTCATTGCAATATCAATGTTTAATTCCTTCACCAACAATATGCTGTAAATATATGACATTTTATACTTAAAATTATATATTCACAAGTCCTGACGACGATCAGTTTTCTGTCAGTTTTAGTGAGTTGCGTCTTCTAACACATTAAGGCAAACCCAAACGATTCATAGTTTTCAAAATGTTCTGACTATATATTGAAAGTTCACACATGTTAGAAATGTGACATACATGTAACTTTTCTCTGAGAATATTTGGTTCCTTTTTAGATTCCACGATTCTGTATTATTTTGTACAGTACTGGAATTAAAAGATGAACTAAAGCCTCAAAACGGGGGATATTAAAAGATGCTGAGATATTTTGTTTTAGTTATCCTCGATTAGCAAGACGTCCTCGTTCAATATTTTAATGAATGAATAATAAATAGATGATCTCAAATGGGTAACGATTTAATATTGAATGTCCAGCTTTTGCGAGCCTTGGCGTGGCAAATGCTGGGCATTATTCAACGAGTTTAATAAATTTAATATCAAATCATTACCAGTTTGAGATTTTTATCACATAGTTTTTCTTTCAGTGGAAATCATTTAGATGAAAGAAGAACGAATAATTTGGGTAATTTTGACGAGAAATATAGTCCCAAACAAAGCTGAACTAGTAAACGTTGATTGTACATTTTTACAAACAATAAATCAAAGAAAAAGCTTCCATCCGAATAAACAGAACATTTTAAAACGACAAAATAATTCTCTAAAACAGAATCATTAATGCGATGTGATGCCACATTGATACGGTAAACAGTAAGCCTAGAGAAAAACGATACATTGTTGCGACTTTGATGTGAAATAGGATTATTGGATGCAGAAATTCCCACATTTATTGCAATGCATTTGTGAGGATATTCACAGTATTTTACTTCAAAAATAGACTGTACAGAAGACATAAACAAATTTCTTTTTGAGTCTGATTTGCAACCCATATATACTGCGTAAAGATGCTGTGGTTAGATAAAGTTCTATCAGTTAGGAGTCCCATTTATGTACAAATTCTTCTGTGAAAAGAGTTGAGTTTAGTTACGTCTGTAAGTTAATATTTAAACCACGCTTGTATATACGGTGGATTATATATCTATGTTACAGATACATCGCTCCCTCCCCCAACCCAACTTCTAATTGTTGGTTCTTTTCTTGCAGTTTTACGCCATGTTTTTCATTATGATATTGGTATACATGATAACAAACTCATGTGGGGATAACATATCCATTTTCAGACAGCCAAGATAATTATTCCTCAATTTTCTTTCGCGAGTCGAGTTCAGAAATGGTCGTCATACATATTCATTCAAATATATTCATTTCAGAAAGCGGGGTTACAAACGTTTTCCCAGCCAAACAGTAAAGATAATACTGGACAAAAAGTTCATGGGCAGTTGATACCGTGTGGGTATTTCGATGTGCACGAATAGCTAGATGAATATGCTAATGTCCTTGTGTGTTCATACAGGAAGCTTTTAGGAGCCGGAGGAGCTGTTGGAGACAGAGAAGGGAATTACCCAAATACAGTTGGTCCCGAGTCTCTGGGAGACAAGACAAGGAGAGAAAGGAGGCAAACGTTTGAAAGACGTAGTTGATGGACTTTAATGGTACTGGAGCACTGGAATACCATAGACACTAAGTTCCTGGGCTTATTTGGACCAATCAAATCACATAAAGTGATATGTTCACATGTATAATATCAGAAATATGAAACTGCACACACTGTGCAAAAAGTGTACCTACTATGTGACAAATATCAATTTAAATGATATTAAATATATACAGGATCCATCGGTCCATTGATAAACATGTGCTTTTAAAACTTGAACAGATGTGGCAGAGAATGTATGCAAATAGTAGAGACAGCAATTTAGAAATGTTTTTATAATCTCACTAATTTCGCATTTAATATCATATCACATTTCCGTCTTGCCAATTTTGAGTGGAATTATACGTTATATATCATAATGTGCCGTATTTTGTTAACTCACTTATTGTTGTACTTCTTGTACTTGAATACGGTCCACGAATACAAAAAGGAGCGCAACATGAAATTATCTTCTTTATTAACCTTACTTGCCGAGTTCATTTTAATATCTAAGATGCAATTAACTTGTAACATGGCCAGACTCTGGAAGTCAAATAAGAATTGGCATTAGTTATTTGATATTGTTAGATGCATAGGTATCGAAAGAGACATGGTGCAATTATATAACATTTGGGTTTTATTTGTTTTTTTTTTATTATAAAATTTCAGTTAGTAGACTTATTATGCTAATATTAAATTGTTGCCCATTTGAGATTATATATGTATACGATTATTATAACATTTACATATTCGGTGAATCAATAGATCTAAAGTAATATTTTTTTAGATTTTAGAATGCATGTACTTCCGATTAGTGAACATCCTGCAGTTTTGAATTCATAATTTCGTCACATTATGAATTTAATTTGTTTTTATAAAACTGTAATACCTTTCGTATTTTAGACATTTTCATAAAACTGTAACACACTACGACTTGTATGCATTTTCATCAAACTATGCATTTCTATTAACAGACTATTGATGTATGCATTTCATTTAAACTGTAACAGGCTATTGATGTATGCATTTCATATAAACTGTAACAGACTATAGATGTATGCATTTCTATTAACATGTAACAGACTATGGATGCATGCATTTCTTTTAAAATGTAACAGGCTATGAAGGCATGCATTTTCATCAAACTATGCATTTCTGTTAACTGTAACAGACTATGGATGTATGCATTTCTATCAAAATGTAACAGACTATGGATGCATGCATTTCTATTAAACTGTAACAGACTATTGATGTATGCATTTCTATTAAAATGTAGCAGACTATGGAAGAATGCATTTCTTTTAAAATGTAACAGGCTATAGATGCATGCATTTCTATTAAAATGTAACAGGCTATGGTCCTATGCATTTTCCTCAAACTATGCATTTCTGTTAACTGTAACAGACTATGGATGTATGCGTTTCTATTAAACTGTAACAGACTATGGATGTATACATTTATATTAAACTGTGACAGACTATCGATGTATGCATTTCATTTAAACTGTAACAGACTATGGATGTATGCATTTCTATTAAAATGTAACAGACTATGGATGAATGCATTTCTATCAAAATGTAACAGGTTATGGATGCATGCATTTCTATTAAAATGTAATACGCTATGGATCTATGCATTTTCATCAAACTATGCATTTCTGTTAACTGTAACAGACTATGAATGTATGCATTTCTATAAAAATGTAACAGACTATAGATGCATGCATTTCTATTACACTGTAACCGGCTATGGACGTATGCATTTGTATCAAATGTAACAGACTATGGATTTATGCATTTCGATTAATACTATGGATGTATGCATTTCTATTAAACTGTAACAGACTATTACTGTATGCATTTCATTTAAACTGTAACAGACTATTGATGTATGCATTTCATTTAAACTGTAACAGACTATGGATGTATGCATTTCTATTAACATGTAACAGACTATGGATGCATGCATTTATTTTAAAATGTAACAGGCTATGAATGCATGCATTTCTATTAAAATGTAACAGGCTATGGATCTATGCATTTTCATCAAACTATGCATTTCTGTTAACTGTAACAGACTATGGATGTATGCATTTCTATCAAAATGTAACAGACTATGGATGCATGCATTTCTATTAAACTGTAACAGACTATTGATGTATGCATTTCTATTAAAATGTAGCAGACTATGAATGAATGCATTTCTTTTAAAATGTAACAGGCTATAGATGCATGCATTTCTATTAAAATGTAACAGGCTATGGTCCTATGCATTTTCCTCAAACTATGCATTTCTGTTAACTGTAACAGACTATGGATGTATGCGTTTCTATTAAACTGTAACAGACTATGGATGTATACATTTCTATTAAACTGTGACAGGCTATGGGTGAATGCATATCTTTTAAAATGTAACAGACTATGGATGTATAAGTTTCTATTAAACTGTAACAGACTATGAATGTATGCATTTCTATTAAACTGTGACAGACTATGGATGTATGCGTTTCTATCAAAATGTAACAGACTATGGATGCATGCAATTCTATTAAACTATAAGAGAGTATGGATGTATGCATTTCTATTAAACTGTAACAGACTATGGATGTATGCATTTCTATCAAACTGTGACAGACTATGGATGTATGCATTTCTATCAAACTGTGACAGACTATGGATGTATGCATTTCTATTAAACTATAACAGACTATGGATGCATGCATTTCTATTAAACTGTGACAGACTATGGATGTATGCATTTCTATTAAACTGTGACAGACTATGGATGTATGCATTTCTATTAAACTGTGACAGACTATGGATGTATGCATTTCTATTAAACTGTGACAGACTATGGATGTATGCGTTTCTATCAAAATGTAACAGACTATGGATGCATGCAATTCTATTAAACTATAAGAGAGTATGGATGTATGCATTTCTATTAAACTGTAACAGACTATGGATGTATGCATTTCTATTAAACTGTAACAGACTATGGATGTATGCATTTCTATTAAACTGTGACAGACTATGGATGCATGCATTTCTATCAAACTGTAACAGACTATTGATGTATGCATTTCTATTAAACTGTAACAAATTATGGATGTGTGCATTTCTATTAAACTGTAACAAATTATGGATGTATGCATTTTCTTTTAAACGGTAACAAATTTTTGATGTATGCATTTCTATTAAACTGTAACAGATCGGAATTAAAAATTTCAATCAAACTGTAACAGACTAGAATGTATGCATTTCTGTCAAACTATAACAGACTAATAATGTATGGATTTCTATGAAACTGTAACACACCATGGATTTGTATTGTATTTTGTAAACGTCTCATGGACTAGGTTGGGGTGGGGTGTACCAGTATTGTATTTAATTATTACAGAAGACCAGAGGCGTAGCGATGATATTTTGTGCCCGGGGACGAACTATAAAAGTGGCGCCCCAGAGATCTTGTGACCGATTTATTACCCTTGTTCACCTATTATAATGTAACGTTGTAAGCCTCATTTTGGCGCCCCTGTACCTTGGCGCCCGGGGACATATGTACCCCCCTGCCCCCCCCCCCCCCCCAGCTACGCCTCTCAAATCACATGGTCGTTTCAAAGAGTTTGGAAGAGTGAAATGTATTTCTTAACAGTAAACCCTGATATCCTGGAAACGCCCTAAGATTCCAAAATGAGTAAACATCGCCGATTATTAATCGCATATTTGTTGATAGATAGGCCTGGTCGATAGAACATAGTTCTTACTAATGTATACGTATCTTCGAAAGTTTGAATGCCCGTGAAGGATTAGTTTAGCACTTACGTTGACATGGGCAGATTTAACTATAAGAATGTACAGAATTAGCACAATTGTGCGAAAACTTGGATACACTTTGTTAGACGAGGCACCTTGTCATTTTATTGCTAAACAAAGGCCGGCAATACCATGATTCAATAATTTACTCGGAAATAAAAAGTGGTAATGAAGTTTGTCATTCCGTACATTAACTAGTAATTAATTTTTAATCTGCATGTTTGCGATTGATAACATAATACTTATTTCCAACTATTCGCTCCGAGTATAACGCATCTGGTGCGTTGCGTTGATCCATTGTATAGTCTTATATTTCCAAAGCATGTGTAACCAGTATTTCCTTGTTCCAACCCCGTCTGAGTAATACCGAACACTTATCAAAATGACAAACACTTGTCTCGCTAGGTGCTCAACATTTGAGGTTAGTGTTAGGACTTGTCTTCTTGGTGTTAGGATCATGTGATGCCGCAGTGCTAGACATCACTCTAAACTGCCTCACTGCAGACATCTTACCTATAAGACTGAAAAAATGTGTGTGTGTGTGATTATGATTTTTAATGTAGCTTTAACAATGTTTCAGTCAATTCGCAACGATGTCTGCAGTGAGGCAGTTTATTGATGTCTAGCACTGGGGCATCATGCCGCAAATATTTAGCATGATGTCCCACCCAGTCACATTATCCTGACACCAGGCCGACCAGTTCTAAAACTAGCCTCTTAACGCTGAGCGCCAAGCGAGGTAGCTGTTAGTACCATTTTTGAAAGTCTTTGGTATGACTCGACCGGGGATCGACCCCAAGACCTCCCGCTTCCTCGGCGGATGCTCTAACCACTAGGCCACTGGAGCGGTCTTGAATTTTGTTTCAAGCTACGTTAAAAATCCAAATCTCTCTCTCTCTCTCTCTCACACACACACACACACACATACACACACACACACACTGATAAATCTCATGACTGGTCAGACGATAATATTGATACTTGTACATGTACACTGCGGTCAAGCAGTACAACTTGTAACTTTTTGAGCAACGTAAGATAACAGGATAATTGTATCAGAATAGTTATGTATTCTATAATTATATTTAAAACAATATTATAGTTCATCGTTTTTCGTGATAAAAACACAAGGAACCAATTCTTTTCCTTTACTTGTTTTGTTTCCTGTATACAATACGTTTTATTTTAGATGAATTGCACACTCATCCGAAACGTCGTGTGACTTGTTTTATGTTGTTTATTAGAATATAACCATAATTATTTCTACCAGATATATTATTACAGTCGTTGAAAATTTCTCACTGGGCATAACTACCGCATGAATGTCTGACTGAATAAACAACAGGGCACCTAATACTGTACCGTATATGCACTCATACAAATCAAGTACTGCAGACACATAGACTCCGATCTAGATCTTTGATTATATGCCGGTCGATCAAGGTTTGTATTGCTTGTTCCACTGATTAATTCTAACAAACTGTATACACCAGTATCTGTATTTTGCGACGGTAAAGTTGAGTGTATGCAGTTTGCAGTTGGATTCGACTTGTAAGGAAGTATAGACGGTACCGTATTAGGTACATTGGTGTGTAACCAACAATTAATTTTATCGAATTGGATTGTGAAATCAGCAATTATGTGTTTGCAAAGTGTTCGACAATATCATGTTCAAGAAACTATTGCTGAACACATTTTTATTGGTATTTAACGGATTAAACACTTTAATTATACCATTTTCAAAACACTCATCTTTCCATGTTTTGAGACCCTGTTCATCGTTAAGATATACAAAAATTACACAGCACGGCTATAGACTAAAACTCCTAAATGTTGAAAAAGATTATATTTGTGTCACTCCTAGATAAAATCAATATATCATTGATTTTTTAACGTTTGAAGTTTCTGATACAGAGAGCACAGCGCTTATTCAGTGATACAACGGGCACAGCGCTTATGAAATTATTCAAATGGCATAACATTTATTAAACGATATAGAGGGCACGAAGATTATTAAATTATACATTGGGTACAACGGTTATTAAATGATACAAAGTGCACAACGGTTATTAAATGATACAGAGGCACAGCGCTTATTATATATACAAAGGTTACGACGTTTATTAAATGATACAGAGGGCACAAAGATTATTAAATTACACAATGGGAACAATGGTTTTTAAATTATACAAAGGGTAGAACGGTTATTCAGTGATACAGAGGGCACAACGTTTGTTAATGATACAAAGGATGCATCGCTTGTTATAACAATGTCAGGGGCGATTTTTCCAAACAGTTGGATAAACTAACCATTTTCATTTCTGACATCTCAGCTGGAGTTCAATGGTACTAAAATTTTAACTCTTTTCACGTTCAAAATATAAGTATAACTGTAAAGAAATAAAGTAGTTAAAGTAATGCACCTTTTACGGGATTCGTATACTCTTAACGTAGCATTGGGACTGAACGGTGTTACCTGCTTTCTGTCTCGTTACCTATTTTAACGTTATTAAACACAGCCACACACACACATCAAAAAACTTCCTTTTAGCCTTCATATATAAACAAATTTCACTTTTAATGCAGCAATGTCTGCTGTTAAGATGAATGATTGCCTTGAATGTTATGTTTTGTACTCGAGATAATTTCTAAAATTTGAATATATAATTCGTAGGACAATTTGTATGTTCAAGTTCTTTCAGTTCAATCGAGGCTTGGAAATTTACACAAATTAATAAACATATGAATATTGATATTGGTAATTAATTTGAGATCATTTACATCCATCCACGTGTATATGAATAATGAACGTTGCCATCAAACCTTGAGAATTGGGAAAACATTTACTGTCTAGACTTAGTACTTTCCCACATTTGTACTTGATTTTGTACATAACTGTTTTAAGGTGCGTGTGTAATGGTTCGATTTTATTTGAAAGTATCAATTGTTGTCAGATATATCCTATTGCCAGAAAATCTGCCAAAGTTTTACTTGAAAGCACGACAGCTGCCCAGGTATCGTCAATCTTATACTTACAGTATAGATTAACAACTTTGGGCAAAATAAATAACATTGTCACCAGTCGTGCTGTAGGTAAAATGGTAACCCTGTTATTCCGTGCTGGAAGCGATAATAATGAGGAAATTGCCTCGCACTAAGGACTATGTTCTCAACGAAGAATATGTCTTATTAAACCCTGATAATTATTAGTGATTTGATTAAGTGAATATAAACCCTTTCAATGGGCAATACGTGACGTATCAATGAAAGAGTGAAACACAGCTTATCACAACTAAGGTACTTAAGTGTGTAAATTGCTTTTGTTGCCACAGTTTTAAATTGAAATCGTTGTTCAATATAAACCTTGACAGGCGTATCACCTAAATATTGCCAGAAATGCCCTGGCTGTGTCTCGTTCTGGAGATGTAGCTTTGTTCGGTCTATACTTTGGATTTGTAAGTTCTTCAGTTTTCTTGATTAATAAAAAAATCACTTATCGCTTTAATGTATGTGTTTTGCTTCTTTTAAACAACTAAATATTTTAATATACTATAAGCAGACAGTAAAATATTTAGTAAAAGTATTCGATAATTCAAACTTCAATTGGCATTATTTTTGGTAAACGCAAAATTCAATAATTATTTACCAATATTTTAATCGAACGATGATTTTTCTATTTATCAAACATTCCAAATTCAAATATGATTTGGGTAATTTGCTGCTCACATCGTTCCTAATTGTTTGAGCAACAACAAAACAAAACACAAAATAGGTGTTAGAAGGAATAGTATTTGGGTTTAGTATTCGTGCAGAACGTTAAATAATCCTCTAATTCAAGTTTGGGGTAGATAAAAATCGAGTTAAAATATTTCCTCAGTAAATTATTTTATGCATTTTACGTGTTTCACTGAATAACACCGTATACGTAGTGACAATGAATCAGATGTTTTATTTGTTATGCATATTTAGTTTGAATTGTTTGTTAGTTATTTTGTAATTCATGATAAAACATTGTTTCGTAGAATTGTATTTTTATAACTGACATTGTAAACAATAGTGATTGTTTTGCAAACAACATTTTTAAAATCATTTTCTGACCGAGAATACACATTAGCATTTAATGTTGATCATTGTGTTTACCGTGTTCTTTTTTTTTTCATTTAGTGTGTTTGATTAGGATTATTAACCTAGCTTTAACAATTTTTCAGTTATATCGATACGACGTCTGCAGTGAGGCAGTTTATCGTGATGTCTAGCACTTAGGAACTATGCCACAGACATGTAGCATGATGTCCCACCCAGTCATATTATCCTGACACCAGGCCGACCAGTCCTAACACTAACCTCTTAATGCTGAGCGCCAAGCGAGGCATCTGTTAGTACCATTTGTGTAAGTATTTAGGTTGACTCTGCCATGACCTCCCGCTTCCGCGGCGGACGCTCTAACAACAAGGCCACTGGAGCGGTATATTATCATTTAGTAAAAGATATTCTAATTCAAACTAAGATTTTATCTTGTACATTTTTGAAACATTCTGGAATGAAGTTTTAAGTTAGGTAATTGTTTGTTTAGGAAATGCTAATTGTGACCTCGAACATCTACAGGAGTATAAAATCTTGTTTATTGTGAAAATTAGTTATTCCTGCGATAACATCTCATGCAGAAATTAGTCTTATTGCTGTTTGCACTATTTGGTCTCGGCTGGAATTTATTTATTTCAATTATTTATTCACTAGAAATAAACAGTTCTTATCTAATATAATATTTTGAAAATAGAGATTTGGAATTATAGTGATTTGATAGTCGCAACACATTGAATAAAATGTATGGGCAGTGACAATGAATGAGTTGTTTCGTCTATTAATACTGTGTTGGCAGTGACAAAAATTAGATGTTTAATTTAATAACACTTTGTGCACAGTGACAAAAAGTTAGATGTTTAATTGAATAACATTCTTTGGATAGTGACAATGAATTTGATATTTTAATGAATAATGCTGTATGGGAAGTGATAATCTAGATGTTTAATTGAATAACACTGTTTTATGAGAGTAAATTAGATGTTTCATTCAATGACACTGTATAGTCAGTACAACTGAATTAGATTTTTAAAATATTAGATGTTTCATCTCATAACACTGTATAATCAGTACAAATTAATTAGATTTTTAAAATATTAGATGTTTCATCTCATAACACTGTATAATCAGTACAAATTAATTAGATATTTAAAATATTAGATGTTTCATTTAATAGCGCTGTATGAGCAGTTAAAATGATTAAGATGTTTCATTTAACAAAACTGTATGGACAGTGAAAATGAACTACATGTTCAATTTGCTCACTGTAAAGATTCACGATTTATTTCACGATACGGGGTATCGACATAAAGCGTTTATGTCAGAGCCGTAACTAAAACTTTAAATTTCATGTCATCTATTGATAAAATGCGGGCACATCGAAATATGTTGGTATGTATTGAAGATTTATTTCCACACAAAACATTCAGTTTTAAACGTTACTAATGCAATTATGATACAACAACAAATACAGCAATCTACCTAACATTTGTAATGTCAATGTGTGCCATGCAAGTCTCTGCCGTTGAAACAGACCCATTAAGGCAAAAATAAAGTCAAATAATATGTCGAGCTAGGAATAAAACATCCTGTCCAGATATTTAAAAAAGCTTGCTTATCACACTGCCAATAATACTGGTTACATCTGCAGTTGCTGCGTGACTTACAGTAATAATATCTGAGTTGTATTAAGCTCTTTCTAATTTTGTAAGAAGACTGACAGTGATAATATCTAAGTTGTATTAAGCTCTTTATAATTTTGTACGAAGACTGACTCTGATAATATTTGAGTTGTATTAAGCTCTTTCTAATTTTGTACGAAGACTGACTCTGATAATATTTGAGTTGTATTAAGCTCTTTCTAATTTTGTAAGAAGACTGACTCTGATAATATTTGAGTTGTATTAAGCTCTTTCTTATTTTGTAAGAAGACTGACTCTGATAATATTTGAGTTGTATTAAGCTCGTCCTAATTTGTACGAAGACTGACAGCGATAATATCTGAGTTGTATTAAGCTCTAATTTTGTACGAAGACCGACAGTGATAATATTTGAGCTGTATTAAGCTCTTCCTAATTTTGTACGAAGACTGACAGTGATAATATTGGGTTGTATTAAGCTCTTCCTAATTTTGTACGAAGACTGACAGTGATAATATTTGAGTTGTATTAAGCTCTTCCTAATTTTGTACGAAGACTGACAGTGATAATATCTGAGTTGTATTAAGCTCTTTCTAATTTTGTAAGAAGACTGACAGTGATAATATTTGAGTTGTATTAAGCTCTTTCTAATTTTGTACGAAGACTGACAGTGATAATATTTGAGTTGTATTAAGCTCTAATTTTGTACGAAGACCGACAGTGATAATATTTGAGTTGTATTAAGCTCTTCCTAATTTTGTACGAAGACTGACAGTGATAATATCTGAGTTGTATTAAGCTCTTTCTAATTTTGTAAGAAGACTGACAGTGATAATATTTGAGTTGTATTAAGCTCTTTCTAATTTTGTACGAAGACTGACAGTGATAATATTGGGTTGTATTAAGCTCTTCCTAATTTTGTACGAAGACTGACAGTGATAATATTTGAGTTGTATTAAGCTCTACCTAATTTTGTACGAAGACTGACAGTGATAATATTTGAGTTGTATTAAGCTCTAATTTTGTACGAAGACTGACAGTGATAATATCTGAGTTGTATTAAGCTCTTTCTAATTTTGTAAGAAGACTGACAGTGATAATATTGGGTTGTATTAAGCTCTTCCTAATTTTGTACGAAGACTGACAGTGATAATATTTGAGTTGTATTAAGCTCTTCCTAATTTTGTACGAAGACTGACAGTGATAATATCTGAGTTGTATTAAGCTCTTTCTAATTTTGTAAGAAGACTGACAGTGATAATATTGGGTTGTATTAAGCTCTTCCTAATTTTGTACGAAGACTGACAGTGATAATATTTGAGTTGTATTAAGCTCTTCCTAATTTTGTACGAAGACTGACAGTGATAATATTTGAGTTGTATTAAGCTCTACCTAATTTTGTACGAAGACTGACAGTAATAATATTTGAGTTGTATTAAGCTCTTTCTTATTTTGTACGAAGACTGACAGTGATTATATTTGATTTGTATTAAGCTCTTTCTAATTTTGTACGAAGACTGACAGTGATAATATTTGATTTGTATTAAGCTCGTCCTAATTTTGTACGAAGACACAGTGATAATATTTGAGTTGTATTAAGCTCTTCCTAATTTTGTACGAAGACACAGTGATAATATTTGAGTTATATTAAGCTCTACCTAATTTTGTAAGAAGACTGACAGTAATAATATTTGAGTTGTATTAAGCTCTTTCTTATTTTGTACGAAGACTGACAGTGATTATATTTGATTTGTATTAAGCTCTTCCTAATTTTGTACGAAGACTGACAGTGATAATATTTGAGTTGTATTAAGCTCTTTCTTATTTTGTACGAAGACTGACAGTGATAATATTTGATTTGTATTAAGCTCGTCCTAATTTTGTACGAAGACACAGTGATAATATTTGAGTTGTATTAAGCTCTACCTAATTTTGTACGAAGACTGACAGTGATAATATTTGAGTTGTATTAAGCTCTTCCTAATTTTGTACGAAGACACAGTGATAATATTTGAGTTGTATTAAGCTCTACCTAATTTTGTACGAAGACTGACAGTAATAATATTTGAGTTGTATTAAGCTCTTTCTAATTTTGTACGAAGACTGACAGTGATAATATCTGAGTTGTATTAAGCTCTTCCTAATTTTGTAAGAAGACTGACAGTAATAATATTTGAGTTGTATTAAGCTCTTTCTAATTTTGTACGAAGACTGACAGTGATAATATTTGATTTGTATTAAGCTCGTCCTAATTTTGTACGAAGACACAGTGATTATTTTTGAGTTGTATTAAGCTCTTCCTTATTTTGTACGAAGACTGACAGTGATAATATCTGAGTTGTATTAAGCTCTTCCTAATTTTGTAAGAAGACTGACAGTAATAATATTTGAGTTGTATTAAGCTCTTTCTAATTTTGTACGAAGACTGACAGTGATAATATTTGAGTTGTATTAAGCTCTACCTAATTTTGTACGAAGACTGACAGTGATAATATTTGAGTTGTATTAAGCTCTAATTTTGTACGAAGACTGACAGTGATAATATTTGAGTTGTATTAAGCTCTACCTAATTTTGTAAGAAGACTGACAGTAATAATATTTGAGTTGTATTAAGCTCGTCCTAATTTGTACGAAGACTGACGGTTATAATATCTGAGTTGTATTAAGCTCTTCCTAATTTTGTACGAAGACTGACAGTGATAATATTTTAGTTGTATTAAGCACTTCCTAATTTTGTAAGAAGACTGACAGTGATAATATTTGAGTTGTATTTAGCTCTTCCTTATTTTGTACGAAGACTGACAGTGATAATATCTGAGTTGTATTAAGCTCTTTCTAATTTTGTACGAAGACTGACAGTGATAATATTTGAATTGTATTAAGCTCGTCGTAATTTGTACGAAGACTGACAGCGATAATATCTGAGTTGTATTAAGCTCTTCCTAATTTTGTAAGAAGACTGACAGTGATAATATTTAAGTTGTATTAAACTCTTCCTAATTTTGTACGAATCATTTATCGTCGAATAGAGCGGTATACAATCCATTGACACCTTTAATAAACTATTACAAATTAGGTTTGGAAACATTCAGACATATCGACGGAAAAGGCCATAAATAATACTGTTACATCAAAGGTGCACCTCGTATACAGCGACGAAAACAGTATGCACCGCATACATTAAATCAGCGCCTTACTGCTGAGCCTGTGTAAACTGTTAACACAACAATATATTGATATAAATGAGTTACAATATGCCAAATGAAAAAATATTAAGGAGATTAGAAATGATTTGGTCAGAGAGATCAGCATTCAAAGTTATGAATTGGACTGAAGAAAGTATGGGAATGGTTTCAGCAGGCATGGGTATGAAAGCATCTGAATAAGGTCTTGCAGGAATAACTACCTTTTTATCCTTTTTAGCTTTGTGAACTATATTACTCATTTATAGCAAATGTCTGCAAGAAAAGCTTGATCTACCAGACTGGGCTTTATGGTTGAAGAGCTTTGATGACATGGTAAGTACGACGATCTAGGGAAACGCATGACATTTATTTATGCCGTAAACGTGTGAAAAAGAAGAAAAGTTCTAATTTGAAAACGTTATAACAATAAATTTGACAAAGGCTCATATGTGGCAACCGGTCGAAATTTCAACGGAAAACATTTAACGGCGAAAAATTAAGTGTGCCTTCATCATAGCTTTCGGCTGTTTACGTTGTTGTTTTGCAAACAGAAAACTATGTTGCAATCGCAGCGCAAAGTCCTTAAAAGTATGCTAAGCCAATCCCTTTGGTAAGACAGAATTCACTATCCTCTGTATCGCAGAATAATAGGTTTATCCCGGTGGCCGATAAGGTTCGAGTCTTTGACTGGCGGAACTGTGTATGTGAGAAAGTTTTCCAGTAGCTTCCCGAAGGTTAGTGGTTCTTTCACAGGTTTCCCTGTATGGACGACAAGTATAGCCAACTGCAAAATGGCGTTAAAGATGCAACAGCAAAGAAACTAGTAAGTCAAAAGCTATCCTGGTGTTTTATATTGCAATATTTCCGATGTACTTTACAATAATATCTTCTCTTATATGTTTGACCACAATGAAACATCTATTGTTGTTTTGGGATGTTTTTACAACCTTGTGCAGTAGAGGAATACAGTTGAAACGGGATAGACTTCAGAGAGTGACAATGATAAAATACAGATGCTGAATGTTTATTGCAAAACTCGAAAGTTCTCAGCACTCCGAGTAATAATAACACTGTGCATATAACTACAACTCAAAAGTCTGCTTTTTGTGTAGCCAGATATCTACACGTAAATCTACTGAATCAGATTCAGTTTGTGGATATTTTGTTGTCAGCAACAGTTGTAAGTTAAAAGGGTAAATAAGGGAAGATATATCTCTAAGATGTTCTCTGTACCTATAATCATACACATCCACACAAAATACAGATTAGAAAGATCATTCACTGGGACAAACAGTTAAAAGATAGGACATAAAGGTCAATAATAATAACAAATTGTCACTGATGCCGCTTATAGTCGGTTTGTGCAAAGACATCTTGAGATTCAAATACTTAAGGCTTCGTTGACAACAATTTTGAAAGAATAGTGAAAACATACTGAACAGAAATTGTCAGTTATTAAACAGATCATATAAAGCTAATAGAACATAGAATCTGCAAAACTAGACCGATGAAAACAAAGCATAAATTCTGCAGAACTAGACCTAAGAGACCAGAACAAAAGATCTACAAAACTAGACCGATGAAAACAATGCAGAAAATGTTCAAAACTAGATCTAACAGAACAGAAAATGTACAGGACTAGACCGAAGAGAACAATATAGAAAATGTTCAAAACTAGATCGAACAGAACAGACAATCTACAAAAGTAGACCAATGAAAACAGAACAAAATATCTACAAAACCGATGAGAACAGAACATAAAGTCTACAAAACTAGGCCGATGAGAACAAAACAGAAAATTTACAAAACTAGACCTATGAGAACAGAACTAAATCCACAAAACTAGACAGATGTGAACAGAAGAGAAAATCTTCAAAACTAGACCTATGAGAACAAACTAAATCCACAAAACTAGACAGATGTGAACAGAACAGAAAATCTACAAAACTAGACCGAAGAGAACAGAAGCAACAAAATTGATGTATTATAAACACATAAATAACGTTATTCATCTATTGATAAACAAACAGTATAAACCACAAAAGAAAGAAAAAAAATACAAAGGGTCCAGTCGTCCAACGAATAATTGAACCGATGATACAATATGAGATCATTGCTTTGTAAACTGTCATTGAGAAATATAAAGAAATTTCTTGAAAACCTTTATTGAAGAAACCCTGCAATCTAGCTATTAAAAAAAGAAAATAAGGATGTTATCACAATAATTACTAACTAAAAGAATAACAAAAAACAGCTAACACGAGTACCCTGTCAAAATTGCCAAAGAAAAGCGATTCAGCCTAACGAACCAAAGAGATAGAGGTACATAAAATATGTACGGAACACAATAAAACGTAAGAAAACAACTTACGATTTTTCTATTACTGATTTCAAACTTTTCTAAAAAACAACGATACAGCTATTATACTGTACTGAAGTTTGCTATAAGTTTACGTTACGAATTTGAGCGATCTAAGATAACAGCGACAGAAGCTGTTGATGGAGACTAAGCGATTACTATCGGCGAAATTTAAAGGTTCGCTGACGAAAGAAACAAAACACATAAAGCAAACGAGAGAAGATTTTAATAATTAGCAGAAACGAATACAAACTGAGTCTGATTTCTTCAAAACTGAAATAGGTAAACATCACTTTTGCAATACGTGGTAGCAATGATACAGTTCATAATGAGACGTTGCGGCGTGAGAATAGATGGAAGAAAATAAAAACAATCTGAGGATGAAAACGACACAAATGCCAGGATATATAATGCATCATGAATTTTGCATTACAACAAGTCAGGATACCTCTGATGACCTTGAATGTAGTGTAAGTTTCATAACTGTTATCAAATATGTAAATGCCCCCTCCTCAAACGTAAACTATAGGGTTATCAGATGTTTTCATGACTGATATCATACCCTAGACATCACCCTGCTGATGTGCATTCAGCTATCCTCTTTCACATTTTGCACAATATAAGTTTAGTACAAAACAGTATCAAAGGAGCAAATATGTAAATTTACAAACTCAAGCTTTATCAAAATTTTCTTTTAGCTTGCACAATTTATGGACATTCATTTTACTTGCGTTTTACACTGGATAAGAGGTTAACAATCAACGTGTTGCTTACTTTGTTGACGATAAAAGAGACCGTAGTGTTTTACATTGTGAATGTGTCAAGTACATGCTCTAGAAGAAAGCAATGCTGTGAAACATTCAACAACCAAACAATATTAACTTCGTCTTCTATACCAAAGAACCACTCTATATATGTATATTTGTTCTAAGTTTTGACGTTTTGAATACCTGAATGGGTGATTGTACAAATGAATAAAATATTTAATAGAAAATACAGACGTATGTGTGCGTGTGTATGTGATTCGGATTTTTATCACAACTTTAAAGACATTTTCAGTGATATCGCTGTTTGCAGTGTGGCAGTTTATTGTGATGTCTAGCATTAGGGCATCATGCCATAGAAATGTGGCATCATGTCCCACCCGGTCTCATTAGCCTGACACCAGGACGACCAGTACGAACACTAACCTCTTAATGCTGAACACCAAGCGAGCCAGCTGCTAGCATAATTCTTATTAAGTGTTGTGTAAGACTCGGATGGGATTCGAAACCTCTACCTCCTACTTCTGATGCAGACGCTCTAAGCACTTAGGCCACATAAACGGTATACACAATACAGACATCTTTAAAAAAAGGAAAGAAAACTATGTTATCCCGGTACAAGCCAAGAGAGAAAATGTTACTTTGAAGTCAGATACCTGATATATTTAGCCTTGCCTTCAATGTTCCCTCTAACTTTTGACGATGCTGTGCAGCTTAGAGGGAACATTGCTTGCCTTATGTACTAATTCTGGAGCATTATGCTAATAATCGTTATGTGATATTGTTCATCTCGAAATTCAAAGATTTTTTTTTAAAATTCACATAACGTCAAACCCACCTTCATGACGCAATACCAATACAACTTCCAAATTGATTTTAATTTGACTTTTGTATGGCATTCTAAAAATATAATGACAATTGCCACTCAATATGTTTGCATCGATAAACGTTTCTTTGTATGGCATTGCTGTTTAGTTAAACATTTCAAAGCTATCGATAAACTCGTATGCAAACACACGTATCGTCAAATATTTTGGGTGTCATGTTTCAAATACAGTTGCTTCAGTTGTTCCATAGATTGTCCCATGAACTTATGCTACCCCTAATCTGCTTTTTCATTTTACCTCTTTCAGCCATTCCTTTCTTTAGAAACGTATAAGCTATGCAAGTGTGCGGTTCTTAATGCATCTACATTGCATATAATCTGCATTGTTTAATAATCTTCTGTTTTCGAACAGTCTGATTATTGAAAATAAGATTATGCCAATTTCAATGGATGTATTTTCTGTGTTAATGTCTGTTTATATGTGAGTCGTGTGGTTATATGAGAGTGAAAGGTTTATTCTATGACGAACATTAACTCTGCATATGGAGTAAGTATTTAGATTTTCAGCTCTTGCAGTTACAAAAAAATATTTTGGTGTCATGTTCCCTTCGCCGGTGGTATCTCAGCATACAACATGAAACTATGCATTAATGACACGCTAGAACTCGTTTAAGGTCTTGGTATTACAATCACGACATCCTGGAGTATCACTGTAACTAAGAGTATTGGATCCATTACGTTATAAAAACAGTCAGTTCTAAGAATTGTCTACCATTTAAAAAGTATGTGAACTGCAAATATACACATATATGCTGATGACTAATGCTAAATTACAGCAAAGAGAGAATTTCTCATAAATAATTTCCACGAGTTAATCTCATGGTCTACAAACTTAGAAAAAATGACAAGTTTTAAAGCGGTATCGAAAATGAATTATACTTGAAGAAACTTCAATCCTAATTATTTCTCATACATCAATTTCATGCATCGATAACTTTTTTCCCGTCACAATGTGAATAGAAAAAAAGACAATAAAATCAAGTACAATTTGCAATATGCAGAAGTTCTTTTTAAAAAAATTATAAAGTCTGTAAGTATAAATTTAATTTAAGGTCTCCTACATTTGAAGTGTTAAAGTCCATTACAGAACGACTATCCATTGTGTGTTTCACTTTGATGCAATGTGGTTTTAAGTTCAATCCGATTGGCACTTGGATAAATGGGAATACACAGATCCACTCTAATAACCCTGTGTAACAAAAACATTCTTTCATTTAATACCGCAAAAATACTTGGGGATCTTCCAAAAGTTTCATTTTCGTGAACTTTGATCATTTTACTTTTTAATTGTCTTGTTAATGGAAAGAACGAGAGTAAACTCAGCATGGGACATTCTAATGTAAATATACATTCACCACTTGGAAGCCTAAGAAGAATCAGTTTGTGAGCCCAATATGGATCAGTTTGTCAATAAACGGTTAAATACCATTGTGGCGGGATTAGACATACAAAAGGTAAAGATGAGTGCGAATCTGCTACCACCAATAAATTGTTTTGCAAACATGGTAAAATTGTTGTTGATATGTATAACGTAGCTGCGGTAAAATTAATTAGTTTCGTATATTGGACCCTAATTTCTTTACATAAGGTAACGCTTTCTGTGGAATATTCTAATGTATACATAACTGATAATTTGAGATGGCAATAACCCATTGTATTAAGTGTCTGGTGATGCAAGGCGTGAGATACTGAGATATCAGTCTAAGACGTTGAAATGCTTACTGTTGGATCATACAATTATGAAACATTAAATACTATGCAAATGTGAATTTAGGATTCTCATTCCTCTTTTGACCAATAAAAAATAATGAAAATTATTTGTCGCTTTTGAGAGTTTAAGAACTATTTAGTCGATAACGGCTGTTGTTTTGAGGTCTTTGGAAGTAGAAGAAACAATGGACCTCAAAGACACACTCATGCAGATATTAGATTTCGCTTCCTAGTAAGACCCCTTGAGTGTTTTAATATATCTGTAAGGACAAAGTCGGCAACACATGCATCAGTCAAGTTTATTCCTGCCTCTTGAAACATAAATATCACTTCAAAATATTACATTAAGTCTTACATGAAGCATGAAATTAGATGTTTTAGATGAAATGAGATGTTTTAGAATGCTATCTTTATTGATTACTGGTGATTTATTGACGTCTCCTCGAGTCATTAAACTGTTATGATGACTTCAACTTTTATGCAAAATTTACAATGCCGTTCTAGATTTCATGAAAGCTCATTATACAATAAGGCCAGATAGTGCCGATTAAACAGACAGAAGACCTTTTTGCACTTTGAAAATAGTGAACCAAAAATTTAGAAACGAAATTTATGCTTTCATCAAAGTTTGCAGCGATAATTTCCTGTTTGTTTTGCACTAAAGTATCGATAATTCCTTTCGTGGTTTATTCACTTTGGTTCCTTTCTACAAGAAAGTTGCAAAATGCCATGAAATGTTTATAAAATATTTATGATGGGGTTGACATTAAAAAGACATAACTACTTATTTCCATGTGCTTCGGAACAACATACACACCACATAAACAGTTTATCGAATGGAAAGACCGCTCCTTGAAAGTTTTGGTAGATACATTCCATAACTCAAAATAATTGTAATAATGTTAATGACCAACATCGGACTTTATTAATTACGTTTCATATAGTTTCATCAATAGGTCGGGGTATATACGATTTCTCATGTGTAAATAGAACTTTTTCTCATATACACCTGCCGTGCCAGTTAAAATGATATACATTAAAAATTGATAAAACTGCAAACTCTATAGACCTGCCTAAGACATAGAATATATATTGGGGTTTGGACCGAGACAATGAAATCCCAGCCTAGGGGTAATATTATTTGTCTCCCCACGAGGCTTGTCCGAGTGGGGAGACATATAATGTAACCCCGCAGCTGGGATTTCATTGTCTTGGTCCAAACCCCAACGTAGATTATTTTTCTCACCCAATACTATCCTTTAAAGTAAAAAGAACTCTTTAAAAGTGAGCATGTCGCAATGTTTACATGTGACGCATGAATATAAATAAACTAATGAGGGCTGTAGTGTGACCGTTGCGTCCGAAGTACACAGTTTATACGCGTGAGCAAAGAAAAATGACAACATAAAACGTCGCATGAGGTATTATCACATTTAATGTATGGATGTTATATGAAATTAACAATAAATAGTAATAATTTATTAGAAAGAAAATGTTTCCTTTCATCATTTCCAATTTTGAGTACCCCACACTCCCGTATAAAAGACCTTCGTCACCATCCAAATATGCGGACCCCAGAGGATAACAATGTACTAAAAAAACTTTCAAGTTCACGGATTCTTTGAAACTTTTTATATTTCTGTCTTGGAAATATGGCAAGTGATGCAGTAAAATTTGCTTATGGATTAGTGTGTTGAGAAATAAATGATTCCTTCTGGCTGGTAAGTGTATTATTTGTCATTAAATATTGCAGGTATATTCAGCTGGAGCACAACGGAGATGCTTAACAAAATTATAATAGAGCATGTTTGACATAACACATTTCTGGCTGTTGCTAAGTTTTCGGTTGTTGTTTAGAGAGAGATGCTATGAAGTGTATAGGTATATAGTCTTATGTGCATGGCTCAGTATTTTCCGACATAGTTCATTTCAAACACCATTGAGAATTTTATCCTATCTGTAGAAACTTTTCAGGTCAGCTTCATTAAATGTAGCTAACAGTATATATAATGTTTCACGCGAAGTGTTTACAACAAATTCAGTTGCTTTGTCTACATTTAATGATCTGAAAATGTACTCAGCTAGTCCTGCATAAGTTAGTCCTCATAAAGGATAAACTTGACCATGGTAGTTTGAACGAACTAACATAATATCAAAACCTCGAAAAAGTATGCGTGTGTGTGTATTTATCTCTATCAAAATGTTTTTGTTTTGCTATGTTTTAAGACAGATTGGCCTTAATTAACTATGCTTTGGTTATATACTATTTGTTGTTGTTGTTGATGTTGTTGTTTTATTTGAGAACAACTAAGGCACAGCATAAGACAAGAAGGGTTTCTGTTGTTAAAAGTAGTTCTCAGCGCGTGGACACCATTACTGAGACGATTGGTCTGAGATGACTAGACTGAGATAGGAAAAGTAAGGTTAGCAAAATAGCTAGATTTCTCGGTCGTTTGGGCGAGAAATAAAGCGCCGGCAACTCTGTGTCTATGCAGCTTGTGAGGAATAAACGCACAACATAGAACCCGGTCGGCAAATTATGCGACGGCAGATCAGGGTCTATGATCATTGCAGTTGAGATCGACTTACAAGCAGGTGTGTGTGTATGTGTGTGTGTGTGTGTGTGTGTGTGAAAACTATTCCTGAGGCTTCGATCGCCCGCAATAATTGGGTTGGACGAAATTGATAATCATTGTTGAAATCCACCCACATTAGCTCAATCGTACCATAGTATTAGGGGCCCCGAATGGCCGAGTGGTCTAAAGCGCTGTCCGTTACGTACCACTGCCATTTCACCTCTGTCTGCATGTGTTCGAGTCTAAGATTCGGCAAATATAGTAATGTGAGAAAGCTTGCCAGTAGCTTCTCGTAGGTCGGTGGTTCTTTCCGGGGTTATTCCAGGTTCTTCCTCCACCATTAATACTGGCCGCCATGTATAGCCTATATTGTGCTGAAAAATGGCGTTAAGCCATAAAAAACCATAATATTTTTTCAAAAGTAAAAATACCCACAACACTAACACAACACGTTGTTACAATGATCAGTTATTGATAAATTACACCAGCATGGAAAGTGAAAGTTCTTACAAGAGTTTTATATTACTACCTGCAATTTTATTTGTAAATAAGTTTGCCAATTTTGAAACTCATTTCTCTTTTATGTTTGTATATGGTATTCATAATGCAGATAAATTGACACAAATCAGGCACACGTATATATCGATTCTAGCATTTTTTTTATCATTCTAGCACGATAAATTAATCGAAATCGTGCTCTCGTTGATTTCGATGTAGCACGATAAATTAATCGAAATCAGACACTAAGATCTCGATCTAGCATCCATCCGATATCAACAATAAGAATCTGCGTTTCTAAACGAACTCTCATACACGTAACCACGAACCACTACATAATTGGAAGAAAGGGATAAAGTGCATATATTAATGTTTGAAAAAAGGGATAAAGTGCATATATCAACGTGTAAAACAAATTAGTTCACGTTACAATGAAATCGAGACCACGTTCATTCCATTGGTACTTCAAAAATCACGTACAATTGCAATACATGTTTAATATCTTCCATGTTACATTTGGTCCGTGAGTTGCTTGAGCAATAATGTATAGGATTTGTATTAGACTTTTATTTTACTTTTTTGAGACTCTGCAGGCAATCAAACAGTTGTAGAACAGGGTAGTTATGTGGAGGAAACGTGATTGTTTAGATGAAATTTATTACGATATCTTTTTCCCCACATGTATACTCTTTTGTACTTGCATGCTCGAGAAGTCGGCAGTAGTTAGTCAACGTTACTTTGGCTCTTCTATATTGAAACATTACATTATATGAGAAATGAAATCCATGGATAATACAAGTTATCAGATTGTGTCTAATCTCGCACTTGATAATCGACAACTCGCAAGTTATACGTATGATTTATTATCTTTGAGTACAACCAGTGTCATAGGTAAAATGAAAACATTAAATTAATCCTTGCTCAAAGTAATGCTGATTAGGTTCCACGCACTAAAGACCTTTTTTTCCTGATCTCACGTCTTAGTTAATCCAAGTATCGTATATTATCGCTTATATGTCCACCTGCAGACAAGATGGACCCTGATCAACAGTCACATAATGTGCAGGCAGATAACGGTATATGTTGTATATTTTACTTATTACTACTAACAAACTGCCGATACATCATGCGACGTCAAATATGGATCTGTGCAGTTTACAGTTTAATGCGACTTATTAGCGAGTACATGCGGTAACTATTTAGCGAATTGATTAGTTGGAGCTGTATATTATTAATGGAGGAAAGGACACGTACGAAGTAGAGAGCGGAGTATACCATACCAACTTAGTCTCCACACTTAAGTTTGTAAATAAACAATCTGATTTTTTTTTTATCTCTGTAAACCCATTTTAAATCTGATATTTGTAGTATAATTATTTTGGTGTTATGTTATAGTGGTAATGGAGCATCTTTAGTTTTGATTTTCCCTTATTTGGGTATGGATTGATTATTTCTTTATTATAGCAACAGTAACATTTTAATTACCAATTCGAACTACAGAAAGAATTTGATATATTCAGTTAAGTTACTACACTTAATAATAATAATAATAATAATAATAATAATAATAATAATAATAATAATAATAATATAAATAATAATAATAATAATAATTTAATAATAATAATAATAATAATAATAATAATAATAATAATAATAATTTAATAATAATAATAATAATAATAATAATAATAATAATAATAATAATAATAATAATAATAATAATCTTATATAACATAATGTTTGGTTTAAGCAAACCACTTCTTCAGTATTCAGTATCATAGCTAAGGTAAAAGTAAAATCTGTTTAATTCTTTAATGTATTTACACTTTTTAAGTTTTCGTTACAAGCATGCTATATAATTTCCAGTGTAAATAAAACTGCTTAAAATAAACTCCATTAAACATACACGCAGAGTTTATTCGAATATATGGATATTCTGGTGGCCATAGTCAGAATCCATATATATTTGTGGTTTTAATTTGTGCGTTTGAGAGTGTCCAGCAGAAAATATATCTAAATATGTATTCAAGAAAAAAATTAAACTGTGTATAT
Source organism: Unio delphinus (assembly GCA_029339505.1). Taxonomy (NCBI): domain Eukaryota; kingdom Metazoa; phylum Mollusca; class Bivalvia; order Unionida; family Unionidae; genus Unio; species Unio delphinus. The sequence continues at coordinate 9,329,592 of JAQISU010000117.1, forward strand.
GTGTAATTTATAATTTATTTAGATACGATTTTCTTATTAATAACTATTTTTGAGTTGCTAATTTTTATTTTTACAAATAATATATATTTCAATTTTTGTAATAATAAATTACGAGAGAGAGAGAGAGAGAGAGAGAGAGAGAGAGAGAGAGAGAGAGAGAGAGAGAGAGAGAGAGAGAGAGAGAGATTAGCCATTTATTGCCGTTTAGAGATAATAAAGATAGCACAATCTTTTCTCTGTCCATATAGATATTTCGTGTTTTGTGGGGATATATTTCCTAGCGGGCATGATCAGCATACAGAAAAGCCTTATAATCGTTGGAATGCCATCACCACTTTGTTAGCAGTCATCTGTAGTAGCGCATTTAATCTAATTGTGTTTTAAAAGTACAATGCTATAAAAAACATTATTCACCAAACACTTTTAGAAATGTACCGACTAAACTTAGACTCTGTCCCTCTGAATAGTGGACCTCTGTTAGTGAAATCTTCTTTGTCCGATCTATGAAAAGCGTAACGAACGGAAAACTTAAATTCTTCCGGTGTGTGCGAATTGTTAAATAAAGTTAATAATCTGACTTGAATTTGCAAGACAGAGTAACATTGCTCTTACAAATCTGTCCACTACATCAAGTTGTCAACATTTTCATTTTTACTTACGCCACATCTCATTAAGCAATATTCACAACGGGTATTCGTTTCATTTAAGTTAGCTAATCGTTTTCAACCGGTCCATACTGGAATTACCAAAGCGTCGTTGCAAGATAAGTGTTATATATTGTATTACAACACTTGATACTGACAGTTCGTTGAAATGAAACTTCTATGATGTGATATGCAAATTCGTATTGATTTTTAATCAGCACATGTCGTGAATAGTCTGAAAGTTTATATAATTGAAAGCATATATTTTTCAATCAGATAAATGAAATATTATGGGCCTTTTTTTCTGTCTATCCATTTAAAATATTTACATATTTATCATACTGCTCTTGTCAAGAATTGCTTTTTATAAAAACTTTGAGGATATGCAAATATCTTCGTTATTGGAAGAGTTTCTCATTAACTAGGTTGGGGTGAAGTGATCCCAATATTATATAAAATTATTACAGAAGAAACACCTGGCTCGTCTTTGTCAGAAACTGAAGTAGTGAGAGAGAGATGGAAAGCTCTGAGCCTACAGTCAGCGATGCCGAAATAACACAAAATTCATTTCATTCAATAACAGATAGTAATTTCTAAACAAAAACTTGAAATTTAAAACCCCACTCGTCTTTCGCTCGACTAAGTGCCGGCCTATTTCTGACTTAGTGTAGTAGATTTTTCTCCTGCCCTGTGTTCCTACTTATCTGTATTTATGTTTCTCTGGACTGGTACTCAAGTTCCCTCCAGTCCGTCTAACTTTTGCCTCCGTTATTCCCTTAACTTTGTCTCCCAGAGACTCGGAACCAACTGCACTAGGGTATTTCCCTCTGTCTACTACAGTTCCTATATAGCCCCTAAAAGCTTCCTTTACGAATATACAAGGAATTTGGATTTATGCATTTCTATTAAACTGTGACAGACTATTGATGTATGCAGTTCTATTAAACTGTGACAGACTATGGATGTATGCTTTTCTATTAAACTGTGACAGACTATGGATGTATGCATTTCATTTAAACTGTGACATACTATTGATGTATGCATTTCATTTAAACTGTGACAGACTATTGATGTATGCATTTCTATTAAACTGTGACAGACTATTGATGTATGCATTTCTATTAAACTGTGACAGACTATGGATGTATGCATTTCTATTAAACTGTGACAGACTATGGATGTATGCATTTATATCAAACTATAAGAGACTAATAATGTAAGGTTTTCTATCAAACTGTAACAGACCATGGAATTGTATTGTATTTTGTAAAAGTTTCGTAGACTAGGTTGGGGTGGGGTGCCCCAATATTATATTTAATTATTACAGAAGACCCACCCAGGCTCGTTTTTGTTAGAAATTGAATTAATTAGTGATAGAGAGATGCAAAGCTCCGAGCCCCCCAGTCGGTGATGCCGACAGTTAAATTACTAATTACGCAAAAGGTGAATTTCAAATAAAAAACAGCAGATAGTCCTTTCTCAAATGAAATTCAATATTCAAAACCCTATATCGTCTTTCACTCGAGCAAGTGACGGCCTATTTCATCATCTGACTTGGTGTGATAGATTTTGCTCCTGTACTGTGTTCCCACTCATTTGTATTATCCCTTTAATTTGAATGGTACTCCATTACCATTAAAGTCCATCAACTACGTCCTTCAAACGTCTGCCTCAGTTAACTCCTTTTCTGGTATCTTAGAGACTTGGGACCAACTGTACTAGACTATTTCCCTTCTCTGTCTCCAACAGCTCCTGCGGAACCCTAAACGCTTCCTGTATGAACACACAAGGACATTAGCATATTCCTTTAGCTATATGGATTCACACTAAACAATAATATCATCAGATAAGCAATTACCTTCTTTGGTTTGGCATTCGTGCACATCGAAATACCCATTCTCTCTGATATGGTGTACACGGTATATATAGATTCTAAATCGTATTATACAGAACTATATCACATAATGAGACGCATTTCTGTAATTCCCAGGATAAAAAGTTTCCCGCCAATTTCGAATGACGTCGGAGTAGCTTATCTTCCGTTATAATTCCCGCAAGATTGTTTTGCAACTACTCAAGTTTAGTTCGCAAGACAATATATTTAAGCTTGCGATTCCAATGGTGGTCACTTCTTGCTAAACTCCAAGTGGATGTTGATTAACCCTTGATTCAGATAATAGGAGACACTGCCCCCTCCCCTGCAGTCTGTCAAGGGTCGATTTACGACCCACATATGATGTTCCTTTGATCCGAACACAGGATTTCATCACTTACTTGTGAACCATGTTATGGCCAAGTTATGTATCTGGCTTGGCCAAAAAAAGGCGCCAATCACAAGTTCATATGCCCATGTTAAATACCTGTCTTGACACTTTGTTCTCAAGACTGACCTTCGTACATTTATGACGCGGAATTATTAGCCGCAGGGTCTAGCACATACTTGTTGCAATCTGGTTATTGTTCCTTACAATGTGACAGTTATGATTTAGGTAATTGGAAATGCTGGTTTAACATAGATAATTGAAAATTCATATTTTTTCTGACTGTGCGGGCCTGAATGGCAGGTCTAAGGCGTTCTCCTTTACAGGTTAGTCACATCTTACACCTCTCCGCGTGAGTTTGAATATTGGATCAAAAGACGGGGTATGTGCGCTGGTCAGCAGCTTGCCATGGGACGATTATTCATTTGAATGCCTTATCTGATTCTTCCTGAACCAAATATATGCTGGATGCCATGTATAGCCTATACTGTGCTTACGAAAGACATTACGCAACACTAAACAAACCAACTTTTCGCTGCATTACAACAATAGCATGTCGTACATTTAAAATCTGTATTCAAGTTCACGCGCATTTAGCACACACCTATCTAAAAGGGTAGCTTAGTCAATGTAATATATATATAATACATTTTTAAAAATGAGAAGAAACAAAATTAATTGTCCAGCAGTACATGGTGAGTATTTTCTCACTTCACAGAGGCTGATGGTCAAGATAAATTTCATTGTGTAAATGCTGAATCGAAATTCTGATGGAATTGCCTGTCATTACACCTGACATTTTTAACTGAGCGGAGTTATTTCCACATATTGCTTTGGACTCTTAAAATAAGAGATCTGAGAGGAGGCACTGACTTGGAAATGTTATTTATGCAGGAAACGCATACATTCTTTGCAAGGTTTGCGCTTATACGTGAAATTTCATTTGCTTTCACATAATCTATTCTAGAACAAATAAAATATAGTGGAGAACCCCCTCGTCTTCATTGGATGAAAGGACGGCATTTTTTAATATGGGATAGATTGAATGAAGAAATAATGGTACGGGTAGCAAATATTATGCGTAATTATTTCCTCATTCAGCTGATTACGTGACGCCATTTTTGACAAATTAGTGTGAATCCCGCAATTGAGCATCCTAGAATACATCCAACGTTTGAATGGTATGCTTTGTCTACATTGCAGATCACGTTTGCACTAAAAGAATATTAAAACAGAGTTACATCTCACGTAGGCTTATTAAAAATAACAAAGGAATATTTTAAATGTCAGTTGATATTACATTTAGATTAATAACCATTAAAAGCAGAATTCTTATTCGTCAACATTTTATTTTACCTTTACAAAGATATTACACTATTGTATTTAACATTTTATTTTACCTTTACAAAGATATTGAGCTATTGTATTTAATTCTATCCTTCTGTTGTTATTATTTCTTAAACTGAGATGAATGCACTTAATAGTTGGTGAATTTTCAAAAAGGAAACTTGTCAGTTAAATGTAACATATAGAACAATGAATAAATTTCCACGAGGTCCTCCACATGTTCCTATAAAACAACAAAGGAATTTATGCATACTTTAGATAAAGACAGAGCTATTATATTGAGTTTCCATACATTTTCTGTATCGTACACTGTTTTACTTGCAATTTAAATGTCAATATTTAGAAGAAAGGAATCAAATCCTATACAAGTACGCAAAACCAATCGCTGTCAGAAAGAAAGTTTGTGTCAATCAAAAATAACACGGGTACTTATACAACTCTTTTGACACACCCGGTCTTTTTAACTGGGATTGATCAGATTACACTTGAAAATATGTTTACATCTACCTAAGATATAAGTTTGTTCTTCGCGGACTTTGATCTCTTTATTAAGTGTAGGGCATGGGTCAATTAAGTTGGAGTTGTACTAATCTTAATATAAGGCTATCCTCTGAAGTTTTGAAATGCTGCCTAAAATTACTTTATCATTGAAGGGTTTTAACGTATTTGGTTGTACACAGGGACGATAGTACGAATGTATTCCAACTTAAATATACATTTACAGGGGTGCTTCTTGTATTTTCATTTCTGTGGGAATGTGATACCCACTTTGACTTGTTTTCTTAATTAACACACCATTATTACCTCAACATACATTTCAGTTTCTCGTCTGCACGTCAAGGATAATATGCTTTTCAAACTTGAAATTTGACCATCACTCACACCTACTGTCCAACGCACCATCTTACTTTCATCACCCATATTTAATCACTAGCATCCCTATATAGGAATTTTAATCTTTTATACATTTTACATGGGACGGTGAGGCGAAGAAACACTGTACAATGCTGTTATCATATTTCTCTACCTAGATTTGAACTGTTAACGGAAGAGCTAAATACTGTCATACGCATTTAGTGAAATACAACTAAAATGTTTGACACTGTCATACAATGTCAACTTGTGACGTAATATATGGCTTCGTGTGCTTGAAGGTTGTTACAACATATATTGTTTTGCAGCAGAGCTGATTCATTTAGAGAGCAAACATTGGTCTGCTTACTTTGAATTCACTGATTTTATCGGAGAGCAAATGGTAAAAAGACGATGTGAAATATTTTCCGCTTTAACAAACTGCCAGAAACTATTCCTGGTAGAAAGTATTCACGGTTTTCTAAGCTAAACTAGGTGGTGTTTCCCCCAACGAAATTCGAGGTTTAAAAGTATTCTCCCTTGCGATGTGAGACAGTCTAAGTTCTGAGAGAAGCCATAATTAAACTTCGAGAAAAATTAATGAGTAATCTCTTTCGTTAAATAAATCGTCCAATGTATGGGGTCTGGAATTTTGGGTGGCCCCGAAACCAGGGAAGATACAGAGGCAATTATCTGATGATAAGCGAGTGAGGTATGAGGAAGACACAAAGGTATTATCTCAATTGCATGCATTATGTGCATTGGTGTAAGTTTGTAATTATTTGCTGACTTTGTTCGTTTTAGATTCGAGCTTCAGTGTTCTTTGATTCAGAAGTTAAGGATTTGCGTGTCTTTGTCTCAAACTGTATATGTCTCATGTATTATATAATTGTGTTTTTGTTTTAGTCGTTTGTATGCATATAAATCACGAAGTGCAAATATGATTTATGTTTTGTCTGATATGTAATTTATGGATGCAGATAATTTATTTTACCATGTCTGGAAAGGTATATCATTGAATCGCTAATTAGCAAAGTAAGATATATATATATATATATATATATATATATATATATATATATATATATATATATATATATATATACACACACACACACACACAAAAGAATTTCTTAAACTCTAAAATAAACACGCAACTTTATACAGAAATCGTATACAACCCTGACACTGAAATGACCTTTAAAAAAACTTAGTATTGGTGTTTTCTGTACTAACTATCTCTCTCTCTCTCCCTTCCCCACCCCCTCAGTTTTAATGATGTACTATTTGGTTCAATCGATACATTTACTGACTAGTTATCTGTAATTTTAACTCATGGAAGCATCTACATTCAAGTATGCACTAAAAATGTGAGGAAACTGACTTTAATATCCAAAACTTTTTGGAGATTAAAACTGAATTTCTGGCGCATCTGACATACTGGTAAGATATGCAGCATATACATTTCAGTTTTGTGGCGTAGGAATTCAGTTTTAATGCAAAGTATAACTTTAAGATCTAAGATCACTTAAAATCAACTTTATAATACGTCTGCTAGCATCATGACGTCAATACCGACGACATTCCACATCTGCAGTGGTGACATGTATTACATGGCAAAATATAAAGAACCAGATATTTGGTGATCTCTAGTTTTGCGTGTTTTTGTGCATTCGTTTTTAAAACTTGATAACTACATCCATTGAAGGCCTTGTTCATTGTTAACCATCAACTGGATCTGTTTGGTCAGAGTTGGCGAAAGTCAGTCTCCTGTCATAAAGGATACAATCATCTAAATAATATAGGAAATTACATCCATGTTTGATGTCGTTTAATTTTTCAAGTCATTTTTTAAACAAATTTACACGGTAGATGGGGTTGATACTTTGGCCATTACTTAAATCTGTAATATGACTGTTACAACGGCAAACGTGGTATGCTATCGAATATAATGGAAATATTTTTAATTTCAAATATGCCTTTGTCAAATCCATCTTTAATATGTGTATATATCTCAATCATTTAACAATCTATTAAACAAAAGCTATAGCTATGTATTTAATATATTCCCATGTAGTCAAGGGGCAAAACTGTCATGCAACATATTGAAACATGAAACAACCCGTTTTCTAATACAGGATACGCTTGTACCGCTAATGAATAATTCCTTTAATCACACAACTTTTCCATATTGACATCATGTTATCTTTATCATATGTTTTATCCATCTATCATTTATAGTCAGCTCGTCAACCTCTTTATCTCCAGGTAAGATACTTTTTGTGCGTGATGGTCGCAGGCTAATTGTCAAGGACATTTACTTTCATTCTTGGTTCGTCTCAGCATCAGCCAGTTTGCTAACTATTTTGACTGAGGTGTATAAATGATATTCAGTTCTAATAACAAGGATTAATCACGCCATCTGTTAAAGAAACATTATTTAGGTTTATCACCCGGTGCATTTGTCTTCTGGTTATGGATTCCTTCACATAAGAGTTCGTTATGTACTTGATAACCGAGTCATCTCCAGTTTGTTAGTTTATTTGACACAGGTAAATATCCGTTCTACCTACTGCAGCGTAAGTTGATTGACAACTCCTTGATTAAAAAACTAATTCGGTGTAATTGGTTACATGTTAATTGTCATTCATCCCGACAAATTAAAGTAGAACTTGTAACATTTTCATTCACATGAAACTGTCCACACTGTATACAATACAGCAGCGTCACTGTTGGTGAAATGGCCATGAAAATGGGGAGCTCTAGAAAGCGAAAGCACCCAGTTTAATGGTTTATTCCAAAGAAATATACTCGCTCCATTCTTAAAATACCCGTTCATTAGAAACAAGGTTCTGGACGTTGCTTACAATATAATTGTTTTGAAAAGACTCCATTCAATTCTAATTTGTTCCTCATATTTGCGCATTCAAAATATTACAAATTTATTATACTGTTGTAGATATATACTTGGCTTTGATATAATTTGTAACACCAATATATCACAAAATACTCTTGACTTCGATATCGTTTAATCCATTTGATCCGTATGATAATAGATTCCCAATGTATTTCGAGTCGGATATTGATTATGTAAAAGCGTTGATGAAAAACGTTGCCTTGAGAGAAAATACAAAATAGCAGAAAGGTCAGGTTTGCTTGACAAGGGTAGATAATGTGCACTGCACCTCCCACATGGAAAATAAAGAGCTGCCTATCTATGCTGTCACACAAACAACGAACAATTCTACATCAGTGTATATCTGTTCGATATCTCAGTTTTCTTGATTTAACATTCACATTCATCCAAAATCCCTTGGAATCTGAATGTGGAATTTCTCAGTGTTACCCGTATTCGATTGGCAGTGGCTATCATGGTCTTTCATTGAGCAAGGGGCTTTACTTCAATTACCTTGTCATTAAATAACTAGCTTTTACCTTTGTGCAGCCCTAAACCAAAAACCAAAGACTTTCCAGATTAATTTAGTTTATGTTACTAAAATGCAGATGGCCTAGAGGTCTAAGGCGTTAGACACCTCTGTTCGAGTAGGATTGAGTCTCGGCTCGGCCAAGGTGGATATGTGAGTTAGTAGGTTACCGTCGCATGTGTTCCTTCAAAATATCTTCACGGGTTCTTTCTCTACCAAATATACTGTCCGCCACCAGCAACCTATCATGCGCTAAAGAAATGTGCTAAATTCAGAAACTCGAATGCGTCTTTTGTCACGAGTGGACGTCGTTTTTCCAAACTAACTGTATCATGATTTTGTACATAAAACCACATTCAAAGTAATTCAAAATCATCTTCTGTATCTCATAGCTATCGTGTGAGATCCATTGTTCTTTAAGAGAAACTAATTCTCACTTTATTTTTCTAAATTTTTCAATTAGAAGATTAAAACGAAAGAATTTCACAGGTGGTTTAATTTCCCAACAACCATCCGCAGATACATACATTCAATAGCCATTTAACATTAATAAATAATCCCCCCCCCCTCGTTAAAGAGAACCCAAAATATCACCCAATTAGCACCCAATCAACAGGAGGAGAGGGACTGTATGTATGTATGTATGTATGTATGTATGTATGTATGTATGTATGTATGTATGTATGTATGTATGTATGTATGTATGTGTGTGTGTGTGTGTGTGTGTGTGTGTGTGTGTGTGTGTGTGTTAAACAAATATTACTTTGAACATTAAATTAAAGGATCAAATATCCAATATAGAAGAAAATGTAAATCAAACAATCAACTGGACTTTAAGTTTTGGAATGGCTATATGTGAATTATCCTATCATTTGACAGCAACATAGCATTGGGTTGAAGATGTTGTATACTATTTGGAAGGATTAAGATTGTAATGTTGTCTCCTAGGGTTTATTTGCTAATATCGTAAAAGGACGTACCCTGTAAAAAAAAATATTAATAGATAGATATATAACTCCGCCTCCCCCCCCCCCCCCCCCCGTCTGCACTGCTGACGGTCTAGGTGGATAATATACAAACTAAAATGTAAGGAATAATACTTCAATAAAATAGCTAAATATTCAAACAACACAAGTTAAATTCCACACGTTCTCCACTTCGTCGACCTATTTAATCTAGTAATTTCATCACCTGATGTTCAAAATGAAAGTGTTTCCACTTGTTGTCTCTAATCTAGCAACGAATTATTGATAGATCTTTTTAAAAAATATAAATTCAGATTAATTATTCAGGACCTGGTAATAAATCTATTAGCCTAAACAAGAACACGCCGATTAATTAAAGTACGCACATCTTTTAATTTTATTTTTAATTTGAAACTTCAACTCACATGTAACAAGATATTATAAGTGGAACAAATGTTAAAAGGATAAACTGTGAAATTAATTGTATTGAACAGTGGCAAGAAACATTTTTAAATTCATGTCTCACGTGTGGCTTGGCTGATAGCGCTGAACGTTATAAAGACATTTGATAGAAAAGGATAGGTGATAGTTATGATTTTACTTCGTCTTATGTAACCAAGTCCTAATTGTTTAATTACCACACACATTCAATGTATGTTATGTATTGATATACAAGATGGTCGCCATCACTTAACCGGCACGAACCAGCTGTTCCCTTTTTGTGTGCGCTGTTTTTTATGATATATGTGCTTGTTGTCTGTTTTCGTCTAAGTTACTGTGTTCAACATGCACTGCCTGTACAGCTCGTATGTGTTTCTTCATCTCCTTGTTTTGGAAACGAGAATTATTAGACTATTTCTCAGCTGTCTTGCTCCATTGCTACAACCTTTTTTGTTTGTTGAACTAACCGCCATCACGTGATATTCGCCAGTCATCCCGTTTATGCTACGATGTACCCTCACTAATTGCTTTTAAATGACCTCTTCATGGCTCTTCACACTACATTGTGCACTAGACTAAATGAACGGGGACTACCTTCATCATTACGTAAATGTAAACAGTAAGTAAAAAATAGAAACGTTGTTTTAATGGTGGATGGTGTATAACAGGAAGACAAATTCTAGGTATCTCCCTTGTGCCCTTTCGGGCTCAACAAGTTAAACCATGTCCAATCAGTAGGACCACTGGAAAAGCGCACATAAATAGTTGATTTAATATCGACTTCTTTTTCCTGACATAAACATGGCTAAAACATCAGGCAATGAGCCCAAGTGATTGGATCTAACAGCCACTGGTGACTCCATCAAGTCGTTCTACCGCCACTCTCGCAAAGATGGAACTGCATCTCCATGATCAAAGGTCTTAACCTCACCACAACCTTCAAATGTTACCATACATTGTTTGAATTAGTCTAAACCATACTCACACTGGAACAGAGGTCAGTCCATTTTGTTCTGACTCTACAGCCCTTCTTCTAGTAAAAAAATAACAAGCGGACTAAATATCTTTTATTGGATCAGTTTCCGAATCTCCTGGACCATGGAAATTCAATAGGTGGTTGCCAGATTAATCATGTAGATTTTAACTTTCATATTGACTGTACTGGAAACCCATTCACATAACAACTCCTAGAATCTATTCATACCCATAAACATGATCACATTTTAGACTTGATTCTTCATAGGCCTGATTATAATATTCTACGGTTCTCCATAGTATCCCACCAACTTGTATCAGATCAACTTTGCATTTTAGGCATCTTGACGTATCATTCCTTAACCCTTCACTTTTATTAGTTACGAAGAGAAACCATCGAATGACAAAGAGAACCAAACTAATGCATGACATCCAAGCAAACCTAACAACTTGTTTACCTCCTACAGCAGAACCACTCGATACCTGCCTACGTTCATTGATTGAAAAACATGCCCCAGCCACCAAGTTCAGAATATCAATTCAAAAGTGTTCTCCGTGGTATAGAAGTGTTAAGTATCAGCTTCGCACTGCTAAAAGAGATCACCGTAAAGCTGAGAGGCTTCGGCATTCCACCAGACTCGCTATTCATACGCAATCCATGACGCCGGTGTGAAGAACGTCGCAAACATAGTTCATCCAACGAAATAAGCCTACTACAGTACTAAGATCACGGAAAGTTCCAACTGCATAGAGGTCTTCGAGATTACTAACAAGCTAATGTCAAGGAACATATGTACACAACTTCCACCTACCTCTCTTCAGTCGACCTTCCGTATCTGTCTCCAAATTTCTTCCTTGACAAAGTACAAACCAATAGAGACACGCTTGACAATACATGTTGAATTGACTGGTTGTAAACATACATTTGTGATACAGAAATTTATTTGAACCTGTCAATATAGATTTAGTACGCATAATCCTGATGACGAGTGCACCAAGGCCATGTGAACTTGATCCAATTCCAACATCACTACTGCTTGAGTGCTAAGATCCAATACTGCCTTCACTAACGGATCTTATTCTTATATATATATATATATATATATATATATATATATATATATATATATATATATATATATATATATATATATATATATATATATATATATATATATATATATATATTCTGTATACAGAAAATATTGATTTGTTAAAATGTAAAAATAGAATTATTATGTTGCCAACTATGATTCTTTGAGCTTTTGAGAAGAAAATGGTACCACTAGTATCAAACACTTAGAACAGTTATAAAACTAATTTTCTCCATAAAACGCCTGTTTTTTAAGGTGACATTGACGTTCCAGCGATACGTATTTGTTTCTGAGGTACAGCAGTCCAATACGAATAGTAAAATCGCGGGTGCTTCAAAACACGCTACGTGATCACCAGTGACGGCACAGTGGGGGAGCAACTATACGACAGGCAATTTGGGCGACATCGGATGTTCTTTGCTGCTCAAATTTCCTTAATATTTCATCTCACCGAAGTGTACAGAACGCTATTCTTGACAAAACATACTTGTGGGAGGTAGGGAGGTTGGCATCTGACGTGGAATCTTTTCTAAGGCAAGGAATGACCACTTTTAAAGAACATATCCCGCGCACTTCGTACTCTACAGCCGTCACTGCTCTATTATAATATGTTAGGTGGTATCATTGGTATTTTATGTGCAAGTTTGGGATACAAATATAATGTTTTAAATAAAATGAAGGATATCAATTTGAACAGAATATATTAGTCAAAAGGTGAAGATAACTGCTTAAGTATGTCCAACCAGATGACTCAGGATATGTGTGTAAGTATCTCGTTATAGAAATGTCGTATGCTTAAAATATACGTTGATTGATCACCTTTGAGTATTCCGCATGATGTTGCACTGAAGCTGTGGAATCATACAGTGAATCCAGATGACGCATTCATTATATGTAATTCTATACCTTTCATTTATCACATTAACATTGCTCATATGTAAGTCACTGTGAACATAAAACACACTGGCCTGAAACACATTTTGCTTCCAAGCTTTTAAAACGACAGCGTTTATTGGCTCCCACGCACAATTAATCGGCGATCACCGATTCAGCCTGTTTATTTATGCATTCCATTTGTAAGCATATCAATACGGATTACCATATATACCGGTAGATCAAATTTCATGTAACATAATAAACCCCGAATCCTTAATAACCATGCCCCAATATGATGAAAGGTTCTTTATTTTGGGTCAAAACCACATGCCCTTGCACGAAAATCAAAGGCATCGTTTTACTACAATTTACTTTGATGTACCTAACATAATAATGATGTACCTAACATAAAGATTGATATAACGACATAATGTTCAGACGGTAGCCTCCCAGGAGTTAATATAACTATTATTAATAGTATTATGGTGGATGGTAGGAAGCTGTTTCACTTGTACAGACACAGTTTGAATCCATTTATCTTAATATTACATATTTCTTGACAATTTTAAAGTCATATTGTTGAGCACATATCTTGATAAAGTCTAAGTTAGGACATTTCAACGATTTATTTTAGAGTATATGAAAAGAATAGGCTTGTTTGAACAAGTAACGCTTGTTGTAGGACGTGACATAAATGTTTCTATCAAAACCTTTCTAGGTGAAATATTTTATATGTTCATATATTGTTCTGTAGTAAATCAACTTCTAAATTTATTAAGCTACAAGGAAAGCATTCTTTCAAAACTATAATGCGACAATTTTCACGAACTGAGTGGTGAGAAAAACATAGTGTAAGTTATAATATGATAAATTTGACCAAAACCGATTGCTGTGTAATATGCATGGTGGGGTTAGGTGGCATATACTTATACTTGTAATTAATTAATAAATTAATACAATGTATTTTGTTGTTCACGACTATTGACTGACGTTAAAATGAAACCACTCTCACCTTCAGATTGACTGTCCTTCTGGAAATCAAGGGCTAATTCAGCTCCCATTGCAAAATATGGAAACATTATGATATTCAAAATTCTACAACTTTAACTTGACCATGATCAGATAGATTTATATTTATGAGTATAAATCAGTGGATGACAGCTTCTGTTTAGAGAAAACCATATGAGCTGCTGCATTGTTTGGATCTACATGTATTTGCAAAACGTATTACCAAAAATGGTTGTCGACAAAGCGTTTTTCAAAGTCGCGGTTGTAAAATTCATTAGTTAAACATGGTCTATATTTTATCACCTATAACCAGGATAAACTCTCAAAAGATTCTTTTCGCTAAAAAGGTATTGTTTTGAATATATTTTTGAACAGTCCTGGCCTGCCATTACTCTAATTTATGTTCAAGTATTTCGAGACTGGTTACCATTCTTGATATCATTAGAACCGTGAGGCTTATTTCCACTCTTGACAGACCTATGGATGGTAGTAGAAGCTGAAGTAAAACAATCGTCTGAGTTTTCATTGTCAAAGATTACGTTTTTCTTCCCCCATTCATGTTTGACTATTTGCAGATTCGGAAATTCCCAAAAAGAGATCTTAAAAGTTCCAAAGAACAATTATGTCAGAAACAAATTATTTTCCACCAACGCTACTGAAATGTTTTAATACATCTGGTATAGTTATTTATTTGACTGTTTCCAAATCTGAGCACTTCAAAACCATGAATACTGATTATTAAATTTGATTTTATATTACGACATTTTTAGATGTATTCTGAAGTTTGGTTAATTATGTCTTTATCACTTTAGTTAACAAAAGTGTGAGATATTAGTTTAAGCATAGATGCCAAATTCACGTTATAAGCGTTACACTAATTAAGTATTGACAGAAAAATATTTTTGTACCGATTTGAAAGCCTGAAAGTAAATTCATGTTCAAACATGGTCTTGTTTAGAAACATTCTTAAACTTTATCTTCTCTTTCAAAAGCCAAACACAATACAAAACGCTTGCCCGAAGATTTCACAAAATAGCAAATACCCTCTTCTTTGCATTTATGAAATAGTATCGCTTGATAAGTGAATTTGTTTAAAAATTGAACACATTTAATCATACGAAAGTTAAAAGAGTAATGTGTCGATCCATTTCAATGAAATGTGAAAATATCTTTGTTAGATGGAATATTGTTCCTGAGAGAATCGTATTTCAAAAAGAAATTTAAAATGCCCGAGGCTATCACTCGTGATTAATATAATTATAATTGCTACGAAGTTATTGATGTCTATGTATTCTCTGTAGTAAGAATATTAGCAGGGTAACCACTTATGATTGATTTGTAGTAAAGTAGAATTGTAATTATCTAGAGTGATGCATAGTGGAATTATAGTTTGTATGATTTTGTTATATATATATATATAGTGTCTGCTTATGCGTGACTGGAGTGCAATACATAACTTTGTTACACTGAACTGGAGGAGATGACCATAGGTACATGCTCATGCTAATCAGTAACAAAAATATAGTCGGCCGCATTCTCTATAATGTGACCGGTGTAGAAAGAGGCAATATTTGACTTACTTTCATTATCATCGAATAACTGTTCCCAGTTAGGTTGTACCATAACGGCACCCATTACTCGATAACTGTTAGGGTTTTTCTTCACTGTGTACCTATAGTGTTTGTGACTTAATGCTGTACTCAATATATTTATCAGATATAGCATGCGTGTGATACAGTAGCTTCAGTCATATCCCGGACAGTAATTGGAACAGCTTAAATGCGAACTGGCCGGACCAGAATTACCGCATGCTCATTGTATATGACAGAATCTACATAATAGGTCCGATATATGCTTCTTTCTCCAGTTTATGCACGGTGTCTCACTTTGTTCAGGCTGCCATTGATCCATTATAATTAAACACACTCAGTAGGATAGGGACATTTTCAAAGGTCAAGGCAAGCACGTGGACTAGGTTAAAAGTGACAGCTAGAAGATGATCGTACATTACATCTTCATTCACTGTAACAATTGTCAGCGACTTTGGATAGGCATGAAAGGGACATGTGCATATGTGATCGAACATGTCCTTCAGTTTCTTTACATCACGACTTCACCCACTGTCAAGCCTTTTCAAATGAGCATTGCTGCAGACCATATCAAGACCTACATCAGCCAATAGAGGTACGGGACCGAGCTCCATAAAGTGCTGTGACTGGTTGCGCCAGGAACCATCTAATAAGAATTGGGCCTTTCATTGTGAGGTCACTGATTCCTCTTGCATCAAGCACATGTTCTTAGTATTTTCAAGGTTTAATCTGACAATACACCCTTGAACTATATACAATTTTGCAACACAAATTTCTTCCATTAATTTTCTTTCCACCTAGTTTGATAAGCGCTTCATGGAGTCATTGAGATCAATAGCAAAGGCAGATACCGGGCATAATTTGTTCTGTTTGAACCAAAGAGTAGTGGTAGCAGTTATGCATTGATCAACATGCCTTGTTGCACAGATGGGCATATTCAGGGAAGCGCAATATCGTACAATCAGAACATCCCAAAGCATAAAGTTTGGTGATACGCTTCAGCCCAAGCAAGGGAAGTAGTTCATTGCTCAGAACATCATAGAGTTTCAGCAACGTTCACTTGCATCTCCACTCTCAGTAAAGGCACTCTCTGGACAAGATAACATGTCTTTAATGTCACTTGGTACCATTTGTGGAACTGAAATAGAATCTGTGAGCATAGTGTCCTTTCGAGCAATTGATGTCTACACGTTGTCCTGTCAAAGTACTTTCCAGATAGCACATAATTCCCTGTTCGAGCTGCATACACACCGGAGTTGTGTGTATGGTGCTGATACCAGCATCTCCTAAGAGTTAATGCACTACAGCAATCACTGACATTAGTAATATATTGAACCCTCAGTCAGAATTATACCCTCAAATTGTTCTGGGAGTTGATTTCTAATGAATCTAATAAATTTGTAAGTACGTTTATGTCAACATTACACCGATGTCAACGCACCCAGGCAGATAACTTTGGCTGAAAGCTTTTGAAACTTCTTTAATTCGCAGTTGCACTGTGTACATATTATATAAATCAAATTATGGTGCCATAAATATTGGATCGTAGGCTACATGTGAAAATAGAACATTTGCGCCATCTTGTGGTAGTAATTTAGCAGAAAAGCTGCCAATCGCGGAATAAGTGCTGAAACCCCATTAAACACACAGCTTCTAGTCATTATGCACAGTAGTTCTACATTATGGGGTACTATCGCCTCACTGTTGCCAGTAATAGGTTGTATTTCAATCCACAGAGATTGGAGTGATAAAGGTTTCGATGCTGATTCCGTTCAGAAACGGTAGTGGTTAGGCCCCTACTTTAATACAAAAAATGAAAGAGGAAACATTGCATAATTAGAATTGCGATCATTATAAGACAAAACGTTTACAATCTGCATTCACGATCCTTTTATGTGCAAATATAAATAATATAATATGCGAATTTACCTTAAAGATTATTTATATCCAATGGCCACTTCAGAGCTTTGTTGATGTGACGGGTGACTGGTGAAAGGTGATTGGTGAATGCTGAGAGTGGTACTGAAGAAGTGAAAGGGCGACGGAATGAGAGCTTTTCTGCATCGCCGTCTATGCACCGTATGATAGGTTTTGTTTCATACACAATATATATATATATATATATATATATATATATATATATATATATATATATATATATATATATATATATATATATATATATATATATATATATATATATATATATATATATATATGTGTGTGTGTGTGTGTGTGTGTGTGTGTGTCTGAGAGAGAGAGAGAGAGAGCTTTCAGATCTCTGAGCTTCGAATCTAAATGCAATCTTAGGGACTTCTAGTGACACTATGGACTAACGTGCTCGCCTTTACAGATCATTCTCGCATCCCATATCTGTCAGTGTGTGAGTTCGATCGATCAATGTGGTATGCTAGAAGGCTTGTCAGTAACCTTTTGTTGATAAATGGATACTGGCTGGCATGTGTTAAAACATGGCGCAAAATTACCGTGTGTTTTGCGTATAGAGTTGAAAACAAGAAATATTTCATTAAATATTATCTCGGTTTTATTCAAAGCACTTGCGTTCAGGATGATTTTGTAGTATTATTCAATGTAAAGCTCTAAATCCTGATGACAAAGAATGTAGTAAAAAAAAAATATTGAGAACCATTGAAACTTGAATCACTTTGAAACCCTGCAAGGTTTCTTTTTCCGTTGGCATAAACAATGGGTGCATCACCTTTCTGTTGAAGTGGATGGCTATTTTATTTTATAGATAAAAGATTATTAATTTTCTGTTCTGAATAAACCTTGGGGGCTTAATTACATAATGCTGTAAACAAAATTTCTCCTTCTTTATGTGAACCGTTTTAATGTCGGTGAAGTGTTTCTTAATATTTGTTTTATTCAACCTATAGATTCCACATTATAACATACAAATTGTGACTGTGTAAAAAAATAAAAAAGTAACTAATTCTGGACCAACTTTTATTTGCTTGTTTCTCAGTTTATAAAGGTAAACTATTTAAAAAGCAAACTATTTTGTGGGCTCTCATTCTATAAATATTTGAATATGTCCAATTTACTCGTAGAATAGGTTTGACAGTTTTTTTTTTTTATTGATTACGAACAATCACTGTGCTAGGGACTCAATCTTGATCTGTTGTAACTAAAGCCACTCAGTTATTTCAGGAGAGCTGCTCTAATTACCCGCAATATTTCAACATGTGTCCACTTTTTATGGACATAAATAAGCAAAATATTGTGCAACAACAACTTCAAAGATGTCAAAAGTAATTTTGGTACACCACATTGATTGTTTCTTGTTAGCCTAGAGAGGAAATTGATTGTCTAAGGTGACACTCTACTATGTACACCACTATGAGGCGTCAAGTGACTTGACACTGTATGGAATGTAGAATTACTTCGTTACCATAAGGTTACAGTTTTGAAGGGGGTATCTAATACATTGATCTAAGTGGATTAAAAGAATGTACTGAAAGTAGGCTGACAGTGAAAAGAAAACCATTTCTTAATCGATACATTCCTTAACCTCACGGTATTCAACCCATGTTTCGTGGATTACTGAATCTATTCGGAAAACGGTCAGCAATTATGAACGACAAAGATATCTTGTGAGATACGAGCTAGAATTCGTTTTCGATTGATGATTTATAACAAACTAAATAGTAACTAATCAAATAAATTACTACTGCTATCCCTTTCTCATTTTTTAAAACAAAGATACAGGCCATGTAACTGAGACTGTCATTATTGCTTAGTAACATGTAGAACAGAGGCGTAGCTAGAGTGTTTGGCGCCCGGGGACAATATTCATCCCCCCCCACCTCAACTCTGAAACACATTATTTTCATCAATAAAATCACCATTACCCGTTACAACTTATTTCAAAGCCCATTTTGGCGCCCCCACTAGCATGGCTCCCGGGGACACCCTGCCCACCCCCCCCCCCCCTTAGCTACGCCTCTGATGTAGAATGGATATATTTTTGGAAAGCAGCTATTTGTATTAATTGTTCGTTCTTTTGAAAAGCAATAAAACAACTATAAAAAATAAAAACTATAGCAATATTACTTTATAAATTCACACGCGATTATGTTAGATTGGTCTGCATTCAATATGGATTTGCAGCTGTTATAAATGTACTGTTTCCAATCTGTACGTCTCTGAAAGCATTAGTCAGCATGGCAGATAACAATAGACTGAACAGTGTCGGTGCCAGAACACAAACCTACTTGACGCCATTGTTTACTGGGAATGGCTCAGATGTCTCTCAATTGTCCTTAACTCGTGCCTGCATGCCATCGTGGAAATGCTGCACCATGGATATTCATTTTCTTGGGCATCCGTACTTGGCCATTACCTTCCATAAGCCGTCTATACTGACAGTATCAAAGGCCTTTGTCAAGTCGACGTAGATGGAGAAAAGGTCGGTGTTTTTCTCTTGACATTTCTCTTGCAGCTGCCTCGAAGTAAACACCATGTCGATGACTCCATGTTGTTTTCTGAATTCACACAGGCTTTCCGGCAGTAGTTCCTGGTCAAGGTGTGTAGTGAGGCGGTTCAGTAGGATTCTGACGAGTATTTTTCCTGCAATTGAGAGTAATTGTATATCCCAGTGGCTGTCGTAGGCCGGACGGTTCCCTTTGCGCTTATACAGGTGGATTATGGAAACGTCTTTGAATTCCTTGGGGATAGTCTCTTGCTGTCACATCAATACAAAATAGTTCGTGGACCCTTTCTATCAGGGCTGCGCCTCCTTCCTTGTAGACTTCAGTTGTGACGGAGTCTTAACCAGTTGTTTTGCCACTGGAGAGCAGACGAATCTCTTTCTGTGTCTCCAGCAAGGTTGGAGGTTCTTCCAGTGGTTCGTTGATGGGTAATTGGGGGAGATGACTAATGGTTTCATCATTGATGGATGAAGGGCAATGCAAGACGCTGTCAAAGTGTTCAGCCCATCGTTCAATAATCTTCTCTTTGGCAGTAATTAGTGTGCTCCTGTCTGCGTTAAGAAGGGATATGATCCAAAGGATGTATGTCCATACACTTCTTTCAGGCCATTGTAAACGTTTTCCTGTCATGCTGGTCATCGTAGCACTGGATCTCATCAGTTTTGTTGCTCAGACACGTGTCTCGAATCTGACGAAGCTTCTGCTATACAGTTCTGCGTATGTTGTTGTACGCATCTGTCCTATAAATGGACTTGCGGAGGATTTTAAGGAGGCAGTGTTTGTCATCCAGTAACTGCTTGATCTCGTCGCATTTCTCATCAAACCAGTCTTGACGCTTTCTGGTGGAGAGTCCTAGGATTTACTATGCTGTGCTGTAGACCAGCTTTCTGAATCCCGCCTAGTCGGTCTCCACATTCTGATTGTCGAGAACATTGGACTTCAGACGGTCGTCCAGGGGATCCACGAGATACATTTGGTACTGTTGCATTTCAGCTTGGTGATGTTCAGTTGTTTAGGAGACTTAGTTTCCTGTGGGCCTCTCTTGGGCTGAATGCGGATGTTGGCTTGGTGGTGATGAAGCCGTGGTCTGTCCAGCAGTCAGAGCCGCACAAGAACTTGGTCACACACATATCCTGCCTTTCCAACTTTCTAACAATGACATAGTCAATCAGGTGTCAGTGCTTAGAGCGAGGGTGCATCCGTGACGTCCGGTTACGGGTTGGGAGACTTAGAACTGAATTGGTGATCAGCAGTTCATGTTCGGCGTTTGGTTGACCTACTCCGTGAATTCCTAACACTCCATCCCAGGCAACGTGATCATATCCTACTCGCATTTGAAATCGCCATGAATGACGAGATTATCTGCCATTTTAACGTCAGCAATGACGGGGTGAAGATCCTCATAGAACTTGACCTTCACTGCGTCTCTGTTCGTCATGTTTGGAGCATGGTTGGAGTAAACGACAGACACATGACCATGAAACTCCCCCCTTTTGTCTGGAAGAAAGTACCTGACCATCATCAGTTCCTATACTCCAATTATGTAATATGCTGAGTATGACCTTTCAGTCTGCAATCATTGACAAACATTAAACACACAATATCGATATACATAACACCTGCCTTCATAACGAAAAATAAAGATATATACAATAAATTGTTATTTGCTTTTTAACCAAATATACATTGTTATACATATTTATCTTGCATTGTTAGCTTTTCTGTTTTGTTTTCATTATATGTTTTGGTAAACAACTTTTTTCTTCAATTTCTCTCAGAATGAGAATTATTATCTTGAGCTGAGTCAAAGACACTGCACATTTATAGCTAGGTTAGGTGATGATGGTCCTATGTTTCATCGTGATTTTTGTGAATGACGTTGTAATTATAACTAAGATATTTATATAACAATGTATTTTTGACCCTTATCATTTTTTGTACTTCTCAGTTTAAAATAAACATCTTGGTTCTTTCAAAATTAATCATTCGTGCTTTAAGATCAAGCAGAATCGATTTGAATTGTCGTTGAGTCCAGTATTTCATTTGAGGTAGAATTTATTTATTAAAATTATTCAGTTAAAGTGAGTTTTCTCTACAAATACAGTGCGCCAAAAATTAATTTTCTTGGACAGAGACATTCACTGGGATTCATACTGAAATCACCAGGAATTATATTACTATGTTTCAACCAAAGTATGTTATTACAACAGCACGATACAGGTCACTACAAGCATATTAACACTTTCATCGATGGACTTAATTTTTAATTTCCGCTAAAGGTTAGTCAGAACGTTTATTATGAGGACTTGAGTCTGTAATTCCGGGATTACTTTTTTAAAATTTAATTGGAAATGCCGTAAGTTCTTTGTTTGATTTGAAATAATTGGGAAATAATATATTTGTGGAATGTTATTAGCTTATTGCTTTTCATTATTTTCTTTTCCTAATTTAAAGAGCATAGACTCAAAAAAACGTATAATTAAATACATGCGAAGATGTTGTATGAAGAATATATACAAAATAAATAAACATAGACATTCAAGTGCATCTGCAGTCATATTATCTATTCCCGTTTGTCTGATGTCAGTATTATATTTCTGCAACGTCCAACTCCAGCCTAACACTATCTAATTTCGGTTTTGCATTGAAAGTAAGGATGTCATAATCACCGAGTACAATAATAGCAGAAGGAGTTTCCTAGTACACATTTCAATGTGTTGTAAAGCCAATATCAACGACAAATATTCTCTATCGATTGTTAAATCATTTCTCTGGTATTTGCTTGTTTCGTTTCGTTTAGAAAAATAGCACACTAGATGATCCACATAATGTATGACGTTTCGAATGAATAATCAATCACCTCCCTACATCAAGTGCATCAAAACATGTTTATAAAAGATGTTTGGACCTGTAAAATTGGGTACATTCTTAAATATGGGCACTTAATGTGTAAAACGCTTAATACCATTTTTGAGACCAATGAAACTTGGATTTAGTTCACACTCAACAAATTGAAAAAGTCTGAGCATAACCCTTCCGATAATATTGAACGTCTACGGGTTTAACTTTACCGTATACCAAAGCAGGTCCTAAACAGTAACGGAAGCACGGAAAAAAACACTTTTACCTAACTTAATTGCCAAATTGGCATAGATGAGTTAAAGCATTTTCAAAGGATCTTTCTAGGTGTCGTTGTACATGGCAAAGTCATCGATGCACGCATCACAATAATCTAGACCAGATGTTTTTATACCAAACGGCATCGCCTTATGTTCATAAAATCCTTCTGGTGTTGCAAAGGAAATAATTTTCTTTGTTCTTTGTGTGAGTGGAACTTGTGCGGATCCTTTCAAAAGCAAACCTATACGGTATATCACCACACCAATTATGTTTGCGATTATTATTCAGTTTCTCTTGAGTTTTTAGTTTGCAAATTTACATCGAGGGTTAGAAAACAAGCCTGCATTGTTTGGGAAAATTGTAATCATTTAAAAGCTTTTTACATTATTGGAGAGCAAATAGAATCCACTTCTGTGGTGTGGATCATGCAACAAAAACAACCGGGTCGTAATACATTAATAGGGCATGTATAGGGATATCCGTCTGTAAGCCAAACATAACATAATTTTTACTAATATGAAGTAAAGCATACTACAATGACTACATTATTTCGACTGCGGCAATAACAGTCAGAACAATCACAAAATTCCTCTTATTGAATTACTGAGCGTCGGCTTTACTATTTTAAAACATACCGGCAGCATTTAGAAAGATCTCTTAACACTATTGATGACCTTTGACAATTTGTGTTACAATTTGTTTCACACATCATCTATCGCTATGTTTATGTCATTCTGTGTGTCTCTTTGTCTCTGTCTGTCTCTCCCATACTGACAATATGAACTATAGTTTTGTTTGTAACCAAAGACCTACAAATCAAACGTTCACTATTTCAGTTTTGGATACCTGGGCAAATTTCTTGAAGTAATGTAGTCATTAAATCAAATAATGAATACTATTTATAATAAAACCAGTGGATGAGAATTGCCTTTATGAATTTGCCAGAGATCCAGCTGAAGAACGGGTTGTTTTCAATTACTTAAAAAAGAAGGAATACTCAGTATATCTATTTAATGATAAACATTTTATAAGCCAATGGGAGACATATAAAATATTGGGCTTAATAATGTATCTCCAGTTCTTTTGCATCCATATCAAGGAGAGTAGCTACTTATTCAAAAGTAACTTTCCGTTTTCCATACAGTAGAACAGAATATGTCAATATAGATGTAAATCAAAAAAGATAGTTTTAGATATTTCAACTCAAAATTACTTGTACACATTTATGGTTCTAATCTTGGTATACCAAATTGCTACAGTCAAGTGAGGCAGGATGTAACGGACTTAAAAATTAGCCTGTAATTATTGGAGGGAACTTCAGTCAAGTTAAGAAGCATTGTTTCGCAACATATATTGACAACCCTAAGTCAAGAGATGCAGTAGTTGGTCTTCTCTGATGAACATAATCTAAAATTTCTGATGAACATAACCTAAATTATATCTGGCGAGAAAGAAATATAGAATGAAAACGATACACTTGGAGAAAGAAAACCCCACCAAGCAGGCAAGGTTAGATTAGACCATTCTCTCGTCCAACTAATCTTTTCTTTTCAAAAAACGGAATAAATTTTTTGGAAATTTAACAATCTTCTTTTGAAAGATTTAGAATCCACAGTGCTAGTTAAATACCCAGTTTAAGAGTGAAAGATAAAATATTTGTCTCCCACAGCAAATTATAACTCTGAGCCAGCTACAGCTTCTGACATTAGATTCTTCATTAATGACTAATTTTTAATGCTTTTGTTAGGAAAAAGGGAACACTATTTATTATGCTTAGTATAAGAAAAGACAAAAACATTAACGGTTAGAAGAAAAGACAACAAAATTAATGGTTAGATCAAGTTACAAATGAAAGTAACATTTTAGAAGAGCAAACATTATAATTAATCTAAATGAATTAAAAGGAGAAAAAGACTGGAAGGGGTTAAACTACAAATCTAGGGCAAAATGGATCGAAGATGTGGAAAAGGTATATACAATAAGGAAAATAGATAACAGTAAGATGAGACTACATTTAGCTAAACAACATTTACACAAACTGAGCTAGAAATATTAACAGAAAGTAAAATTACACATTGATAAACTATATTCATATGACGATGAAGACCCAGTTGATCTTGAAGCATCACTGGATTTAATAGACATCCTTAACTTGGATCGTATACAAAGTAAATCAATGAATCGTCCAATTGCACTAACAGAAGCAACATCAAGTCTAAAATAAATGCCTCGTAGTAAAGGTCAAAGTTCAGATGGGTATACAGTTTAGTTCTGTAAAATATTTCGGAGAGATATTGGTCAGTAGTTTGTAAGAGCAATAAATTTTGCCTATAATAAGGGTGAACTATCTTTAACTCAGACCGTAATGTCTCACTAAAGAGGCGAAGCCAAAATAATTTTGAAAGAAACCGGAGAACCATTTCTTTACTTATTGTATCATACAAAATCACATCAGCATGCATTGAAAATAGACTCAAACTTATACTGAAATTAAATTTTAAGAATAGTGATCAAAGAGCCTGTATTAAAGGCAGATACATTGGAGAAAATATCCGTACGCTTTTTTGACCTAATATTTTACTCAAACAAATGCAAGCTGACTGGGCAACGTCTTTTAATTGATTTTGAAAAAGTATTGGCGTGTACGTTTGTTGATAAAGTTCTACATTTTCGAAAGTTTTAGCCATGATTATCAAGGCTGGATTCCTTTCTGCTATATAAAAATATCAAATTTCGGGTCACTCTAAATGGACCATGTTCATCATGGTTAGAAATCAAGATATACGGTTATAGTTTATTTGTACAAATATTAGACCATTTGACTTTGAAAAAAATCAATTATCAAAGGAATAAAAATAAAAAACACAGAATTTCTAGTTTTCCCAGCATGCAGTTGACAATGTTCTTAAGCTGGATAGCTCATAAAAGTCTGTTAATTCTGCTATAGATCTTATCTACCAATATTCTAAATTTCCAGGCTCAGTATGAATACTGAAGAAGCTAAATGTATATGGATGGGAAGTACAACTGGAAGTACTAAATGGAATATAATTTGGACTGGAGTACATCTTATTTCACGTATGTAGATATTACATTCTCAACAGAGGTAAATGGTTAAGAAAGCAAAATTATTGAAATTAAATCAATACTTGTACAGTGGTCAAAAGATCACTCTCCACTTGGAAAAATTGTAGTTGTAAAAAGCTTGACCTTATCTAAGATTATTTACCTGTATCTAAGTTTATAAAACCCACCTAAAGCCAAGCTTCAACATGTATATATTTTATTCTATAAGATTGTATGGGGTGGGGTGGGGTGGTGTGAGGTGGAAAAGATAAAATAAAAAGGAAACTCTTATTAAAAGACTATTTTGAAGGTTGTTTGAACATGTTTGATATGAATATGTTTTGTACATTCATTAAAACTCACTTATTTGAAAAGACTTGTCACCACTAAGTCTAAATGGAAAATGTTAACTTTCATGCCAAACAGAGAACTGTTTTTCACTTATGTTAAGGATTTATGACAAAGGTGAGAGACATTTGGAACGCATTATGGACTGATGCATTTGACGCATATATCCAATTACATAATAAATTTAATGTAGAGAAGTCGGACATTTTTCTTAAAACTCTAATATGTATGAATATATTAACGTTGGAAATGTTAGCGGTAGGTACATGCAATGGGTGAGATTGTTTTAACGTAAACGATTTACTTAACATAAACCAGTTCAGAGATTAAAATAGAGAATTGTCGCAGTGTGTTTAAAATTTATGTCAAAATTCTGGAGTTTCAAGACATGCTCATGTAAATTAAATTTTTCCATCAAACTTAATTCGAAAATAGATGACCCATATTTAGATTAAGATTGTTTTTATATTAAAATAAACTGTATAGGGACCATACGACTTATTTGAAGAGGATTTTGAGGTATGAGCAAGAGAGCTCGAACTTTATCCCCCGGCTGAAAATTCATTTTCTTTTTATATTCGTCATAGCTAAATTTCATTTTTGACTGAGTAGAGTGAAGATTATTTCTTGCTACTTCATAATCCTTTGATAATTTATATTTGAGATCAGGAATAGAGTCAACAATATTAATTTCCAAATCTTCAGTTGAAAGACGTTTCTCTTTAAGTACTTCAATGGTCCACCGACATTATGTCCAAAAAAATAGTTCAAACGGACTAAGACCTAATTATTCTTGAACTGATTCACTAATGACAAACAACATTAAATGAAATCGTTCCTTCAAATCTTTCCAGGTTCAAAGCAATAGATTAACCCATATTCTTCAAAGTAGGATGAAATCAGGGTAATCATAGGTAGATTTAAATCGTTAGACCAATTCAGGCAGCCATTACTTTTTCACGATAATGTTTGCGTCCACAAGATTGCGAGAAACATTTCCTTTGAGGAATATTAAAACTGAGACCACTGTAAATGATTTTATTAAGTTTTCTTTAACACAATTTGGCCTGTGATCAGTGGGAAAATTTTATATCTGAAATTTTTTCAGTAAGTTATGCGTGAAATTTCATATTTTGGTTTTAGATTCTGAAGAGACTGTAAGGATAATTGCTTTTTGGCAAAGTACAATTCTATACATCTAGGTACTTTGATATTTTGTTTAAATTCTAAAGATACTCTAAGGTTGATTGCCTTTGGTTGGGATGGGGTACGGTGGTGATCAAGGTTATACTGACACTTATAACACATTATGGGCAATGTACAATTTTATACAGCAAGGTACATTATCTACCTTAAACAGGGTCGCATGTTAACTTCTTTATACATTTATCTTTACCATGAACTCTATATTGGTAGGTATATTATACACAGTATACAGATAGGTATGCTGCAGTATACAGATAAGCACATTATCCACCTTAACCAGGTAGGTAGGAATATTATCTTAAGTATACAGGTAGGTATGTTACCTACAGTATACAGATAGGTATGCTATCTTCAGAATTTATGTAGATAGAAATAAGATAGAGATGAATAACTTATATCATTACGATATGTTCGTGTGGTGAAGTCATCGGTGGTGCCTATTGGTCTAAGATGCCTTCAAAATACAAATAATTGTAGTTCATATGCTGTTTTTCATTATTAAATTCTTGGATCAATTTTCCATCGGGTCTATACAATGTTCTTACCGGCGTGATACTAAACACAATTTTATAAGCTAATTGTTTTATTTTTTAAAAATTGTTTTATATTTTTATATATGGGTGTATATTTGGATAAATGTAACAAAACTTCTCGTTCACAGATTGCATTTACATCCTGCTGCCAGCAGATAAAATCAATTAGCATTGTCTCAGAGTGGAAAATTATGTAACCACTATCAAGCTCTTTCATCTAGGACCTAAATACAATGTCTGTACATTTTCATCATGGGTGTATTTGTTTCGTTGACATGAGTATCACGCCACTAGTCAATGTTCTTGGAATAATCAGAGATACTATCTTCCGGTGAATTTACACTGTCATTTTATTTCTAAGACAATGTCGCGAATATTACGATTCAAAATCAATAAATACACTTTAAATTTTAAAACTCACAAATAGTTTATCGTGCTACCAATCAAAAGTTACTTAATTAAAAGAGAAATAAGCGTCCTTGGGTACTGTTTTGATACCTGTAATATCATGATTTTAAATCTAAATTATCAACATACAGAACAAGCACTTTCTTGTCACCTTTTAAAAAATATCTGTTTATGAATAACCATTTTTCAAATGAATTTGAATGCTCAATATTCGTCTTTTGAAGAAGAAAAAAAGTCAACAATATTATTGACGTGTTTATGCTGATAAAGTATTTACGAGGATACATTTTGTTTTGAGGAGCGACGAATATTATCAGTGAATCTTACTGGTCAACAATTGGAAATGAAGATGAAAGAAGTATATTGTAAGACGTCAGAATTATTTTCGCTTTGTGTTCTTAGGGGCTATCCATTTATTATTTACGCAAGAATATGACAAAGCTTGACCCCTTTCCCCTCCTGTACACATGCGTAATGTTTACACACACACACACACACACTTGCGTACGTACGATTGACGCCCACCCCACCCCGAATTCTATACAATGGCCTATATTTAATCCACACAGAAACGATCAAGAATTAATAATATCAACGTGTTCAATAAAACAGATAATCCACCGACGTTGAATGTCTGGCTGCATTAAAAAAAATAACTGCGTAACGTTAAAACGTTTGTCTAGTGTCCGCTAAAATTCAAACGCCGAATGAATCCAGTCGAACAGGTTACGTATTACGTATTAGACAAACTATTATCGATGTTTCACCCACCCCCACCCCTGTTTCCTATGCGTACATACTTTATAAGTAGAACCACTTCCCCCCACCCCCACCCCTCATAAGCAAGCGTATGCATTTGGGTTAACCCTTTTCCCCTCAATGTACTAAATGGACGGCCCCTTATTACGGATATGTTTCTGATCATATCAACGTGTCTTTGTTAATGAGTGTTTGCTGTTGAGTACATCACCGCTTTCTGTCTTGCTAAACGGCGAGAATAGCTATAAAAACCATTATCTTCTGTGTCTATAGATACTTTGACCCAGCTTGACCATTTGTCCATTTCTAAGTACGATTCCCTGACGTATACTGTAATGTATCTACTGTGACTCCGGTTTCGTGAGGTCTCTCTTTGTATTTGTAATTTAGTTTACGGTTTGGTAAATGAGAGTCTCTCTCTTGAAAATTGTTCAAAGCGTGTATACATCAATACAGATGCAAGTACCAATTAGCGACCTGGCAAAACCGGAAACGATACCAAATATCCGGAGTCGGCGTAGACAGAATATAATGACATTATGGGAAATGACCTTTACTGAATAATTTACTAGTGCATGTGTGTTATGTTATTTGCTTCCACCTGAATCTAACCTCATTGGAATACGTCATGACATTATTCCTGGGTGAAAATGTACCAGAAAATTCATTCACTCATTTCATTTTGCTAGTTATTTAGAAGTCTTCGAGTATATCGTTGACTAATCAACATATTAAAAAAAATATATATTAAAGATTATGTCATATTTTGCAATTAAAACTGAATGAAAACATAACATCTTTTGAAGCACACTAAAATATTTGTTTGAACAGTTTTCAACTTTCTTCCATGTGAAGCTTTACTAAGTATGAATGGGATTGTATAGGAAGATAGAGTAGTTCTCACGAGTTGCTGAAATGATGTATTTTGAGATTACTATTATAGAAAAGATTTTTATTTTCTGAAGAGTTATCTCCTCCTTGAGTAGTGTTATACTTTAAGTTTTTAAAATAGAGTGTATGTTGGCATTATTTCAGTCAAGCAGCGCCGGATTAAGCACCGTGGAGGCCCATAGGCAGTCAAACTTTTGGGGGCCCAGACCCACGGTCACGGTCTCATGGGGGCCCCTGGGGGCCCCTGATGGGGCCCATAAAAGTCGCGGGGCCCATAGGCAGTTGCCTACACTGCCTAATGGGTAATCCGGGACTGCAGTCAAGTAAGTGTTCAAGACAACTGTCAGGAGTATTTCTTGTAATATGATCATTACAAAAATGATTTATTTTAAACTAGTGACTTTTAAATACATAAAATTTAAACCTTTAAGTATTTTAAGTACTTAAATAATCGTCTGTTACTCTGCTAACTTTGCCTCCAGTGCCAGTTTCTCCTTTTAACAGATTACACAAAAATACAAATTTGTTCAATGATGTACGTATTTTAAATTACGTATGTAACATTTCTTTCAGTATGAGATTCGTAAAAGTGTCAGTCCCACATTATACAATATATATGGTGTAAACCACACTTTGTACAGTAATGACAATTTTGTGCAAGGAGGCGATGAAGGGAGGGGGCTAAAATAGTTGCCAGTAACTAACGCCCTAGGCGAACCATGCCATCCGCCCCCCCCCCCACTCCTCTTCAAATGTTTAACCCTAGGCAACCGCCTAGTTCTCCTATATGGACGGGTCGGCCCTGCTTTTGTTTAATATATGGTGGAAATAACACTTAGTGTAAAATCTGTTGTCAATCACACTTAATATGTGCAATAATGCTTACGTATGAATCAAACAAATGCATCAAGCATATACGATAGCAGAACAACTAAGAGCCATTATATAATTGCAAAATTTTCTTTCAAGCCTTTGTACCAAGCATTTAGATTGGTTAAATGCACACCATGTGACGATTGAACTCGAAATATTATTAGTTTATAACATCAGAGAGGAACTACTGATGTGTTCATTCAGTTATAAACAACAAACATGAGATCAACAAAGTATACAAATTATCCTGAACAATTTAATAATACATGTACAAAATACTCGGTTAACCGTTTACAGATTGAGAATTACGTTGTTCGTGCTAGATTTGTATTGTATTGTTATTATACATTTTAGCGTTTTTAACAAAAAAATCATATTTTTAATTGATATGTGTGTGTGTGTATGTGTGTGTGTTTGTGTGTGTGTGTGTGTGTGTGTGTGTTGTTTATCATATGCTGTTACGCACAATATTTTGTATTTAAACATGACGTACTTTCATTAATAAAATGCCGTCTAAACAAACTCTACCAGATGTAAACCTTGATAAAGATATATCTGAAAACTTACAAGTGGTCATATATGGGGAAAGTTGCAAATACTGCGATATAAAAGATAGTGAAGAAAACTACATGTTAAAAGCAACATTGAAAAACAGAGTATGTTTTGATAAGTTTTGGGGTCCGGTTATTTATTACAAAGAATAATGTACATTGCCCAAAGAAGCAACACAGTAGCCGACCCAGCTTGTCCAATTGGAAACCCGCATCATAAGTCCGGCACGCTAGTCACTGAGTAACCTATGTTCCTCTCTCCAGAAGAAAATCGCTACTGTGGCATAGTGGTTAGAGCGTATGCCTCAGTTTCAGAAAGTGGCGGGTTAGAACCCTGCCAAAATCATACCAAAGACTTATAAAAATGGTACTAATATCTACCTCGCTAGATGCTCAGCGTTGAGAGGTTAGTGACTAAAAAATGTTTAAAGGAAAGTTAAAACTCCAAGTCACACACACACACACACAAACACACACACACACACATACACATACACACATACAAATGCGATCGCGCGCGCACGTCGTTTTCAGAAGCTTCTCACGGTAAGAGGATTTATTGGATCTATGATACATCCTTTCAACCGCAAGGTGGTTGGGGAAAATGATGAAATCAATGATGAAAAAATATAACATTACAACACTGCATATTATTCGTAAGAAAAATCAGCAGTTCAAAAGAACATGGATTAGTAAACATTAATCTAATCCGTAGAAACACATGTATAACAATTGAAATAGACATATTAATGCAAGAACACTTTGTGCAAACGCATGCTCTCACATCATGGCAAAAACTGAAACATTGATTCAATCCCTCCCTTAAAATTGTGATTGCATTTCTCAATAAACATTTGAGTCATTAACATAAGTCACGTCTCTGTATTAAAACGAGTTAGTGCCTGTATTAACCAGAGCCTTTGTATTAACATGAGCAAAAGTACAATTTCGCCACCTATAGCTGATCAACAAACTTTCATGGTGGATTGTGATAAACTTATGTGTAAAATCACGTAAATTCTGAGATCAACAAGTATCAAATAAACAAACTTTGGTGTCAATGTTTTCTTGAGAACTTGTTTTGGCATCCGTGTTTAAAAAAACTGCAGCACAGCAGTCAGGCCTAGAAGCAAATGCAGCCTTGCTATTTCTGATGATTCAAGACCTAGCATTGATGAACTCATTGAACTTCCTTGGAACCGCGGTTCGAGCTGAAAAGGTTGGCAAGCACAATTAACTGGCATAGATGCACACACGGTGGAGACAAACAGTTCTATTGTTTGAGAAGGGCATCCTTGCAGTGCGTTTTGAAGACATTCAACTTGCTGTTGATGCTTTCTGGCATGAAAAGAAAAAAACACAATACACCTTGTTAGACTTAATGATCTGATCTGGGTTAATATATATATATATATATATATATATATATATATATATATATATATATATATATATATATATATATATATATATATATATATATCATGTTAAGAGTAACATCCTTGGTAATAAGGCATCACTGTCAATACCCTACATCATATTCGTGACTATGAGGCATCGCTGTCACTGTAAATGTTCATCAAATCACATTCTTGACTATAAGACAAGACTTTCAAAATCCTGCATAAAATCATATTTTTGACTATGAGTCAAGAATGTCAATATCCTACATCAAATTATATTCTTGGCTCTCGGGCATCACTGTCAATGCCGTACATCAAATGACATTCTTGGTTCTGAAGCATCGCTGTCAATGCCCTACATAAAATCACATTCTTCGCTCTCTTTTCTCGAGCGGTGTTGTATACTGATGCTTTACGTTAAAACAAGTCATACCCTTTAATTCAATATTGTGTTCTGTGTTTGATTCAATATTATCCCAAAAGTTCCATAATCATTTGATATAATATTTGACTTCAGAGATTGTTCTGTTCAAAGCCTCCTGCGAAATACGAACGAATTAAGATATATTATTTTATATTTTAAATAGAAGTTTTCAAGTACTTGCACATCATATAACTGGTCAGTGTTTCTCCCTCAGCCAACCGTTTTTCTTCTTCGAGGTATGTTTCTCTATAAAATTTCTGACATAAGCGGGCGCTAGAGCGCTTCAACTTCGACGACTGTAAACAGGAAAAGTTTTCATCTGAAATCGAAAATACATGTGTTTATTTTCTTAATAACCATAGTGTCTATACAGTAAATAATTAGGGTAGTTGAAATGTAAAATTAGAACATGAATCAGACTATGAGAAACAAATGTTATTAAAAGACCAAGATCCACAAACGTCATTCTTCCCCCTTGAAATAAAGAGCACACTGAGTACATTATACGCTCGCACCGTGTTAAAAGTCTAATATGTAGACACAAGTGGAAAATGTTTGACTTGAATATTCACTAACAGGACCTGCAGCGCAATGGTCAAGCTAGGTGATCTTTATGTGCAGAAAGAATTATCTTTTCTTATTTAACATACCATGATCGTCCCGATAATTCTGATCTTTACAGAGCCATATTCGTTGGGTTTCTGTGTTACTCTAAGTGCAATCAATCTACAAAGTTTAGTTAAGGAACTTACTCTACAACACAAGTTACTCAGCAAAATCCAATTGTCCTGAAGCCAAAATGACTTTGTTCTTAGTCCTTTTGATCCCCGGATCAATATGTCGTTTTCATACCATAATAGAGAACGTTCGCAAACTTTGTTCAAACTATGTGATAACAACTTTTCATGACGAAACCGTTTTCCTAAAGTTGCAGTGACATTTACAATTGAATTTTGAGATCGAATCGACAGACAATTGCATATTTAATGAATCCACAAAATTTGGCCCAGTTCTGAACTGTTGAACGAATGATATTGTGTGTGAACCATTTTCCTGCCAGAAGTCATTTACCCTGATAATTGATGTTTTGACTCGATTATTTCTTCCCTTCTGCAGGTGTAAGCCATTCATTAAGTTTAGTAACTAACAGCCGATGACAGACAAATTGAATTATTGTGCGTAAGTACGTAATTGAAATTTATAGTAGAAAGACTGACGGCTGTGAAACATCATACTATAATACTCTGCCGTATGGCAACATTATAACAATGGACTATTGGACGGTAAACCGACACCAATATAGTGCACACAAACAAACCGAATAAAGGATCCTTGAAAAAGGGCAACAACACAGATAACAAATAACACCATTTCATTTTAATTTTAGCATCATACATTTTATGGATCCCTGTTGTTGTTTTTTGTGTTCTCAAGAAATAATGCTGTCATTTCAAACAGAAACAAGACTATGTATAATTTTCACCTACTTAACTCGATTCTGCACTTTTTCTCCATGTATTGAATGAAAGAAGCGTTCCAAATTTCCATCGATACCAGACGGTCATTGAGATGTACGGAGTTCTTTACTTCTCTGTAGAAACAAGACAACTGTATCTGGATGAAGTCCCTATAAAAAAAAGTACTGATATACTGCAGACTCGAGGCATTTTGTCCAAGATAAAGAAAATATAATTTTTGAGAAGTAAGCAATTGAAAATTAAGTTTAATCTACAGAATGCTGGAAACTACTTTTGTTTACATACTGGCTTCTATTTTGAGCCCTCTAAAAGTCTCGCAACTGCGTCACAGTTCCGGTGTTCTTGATTAGGCTGTTTTCTACAGTTAAGCATACTTTCTATTGGGTGAAATTTTTAAATAAAAGGTATTTCCCAGTTTTCTGCATTACCTATTCTATATTAGACCTTGTAGTATATATTATGACTTGTTAACGGAACGTTTATTATTATTTTGTTTTGTGGTGTATATTGAGTGCAATGCTCGGTTATATAGTATACAGCGTCAGATATGCACGAATTGGATAACTAATAGATTCGCTCGTATTTTGTACTTTCTGGATCTTATATATCTTAGGAATTGTTGACGGAATATTTAAGGCGACACTCTGCAAAATTGGTTTGTCCTGTTTGAAAACCTGTTAAAGTTAGTCTACTTTGGACATGCACATGTTGATTTCTAGAGCACATTGGATTGGTCATTCAAATCATTTGCTTGCTTAGATCATGGATTCTTCCACAACCACAAAATGTATAAATGCTTCCGTCTCAGTTCATGAAAGTAGCAGGGATGTATGCAAATGACGGTCTAACAAACTGTATTATTATCGTGTGGTTTTGTGGAAATTGTGTACTCTACGGTCCTTCAACTAGACCTTGATCCCAATACAAACTATTGCAAAAACAACGTACACAAGCCAGGTATAAAGTCATAGACCCGACTATAATAACGAAGACCGAATGTATCTGATATGTTTAATGGTTGAGTCAGACACAGTGAAACGTGTCTTGTGTTTAGACACAGCTAGTTTTCAAAATTACAATCCTAACGATAATTATATATATGGTAATTTATAGACATTATTCTTCACGTTGGAAAGCATTATACATCTTATTCCATATTCACCCGGTTCATTCAGAATTTCTTAACAATGATTCCCACCCCACCCCCACCCACAACCCCACCCCAAGTAACTGAACAGCTTGACCTGACTGGATGTCACTTAGGAATTCAGGAAGTTTGATTTTGTTTTGTAATAGTAATTGCACCAGTCCGACAATACATGTCCTTCCCAGCCAAAATCCACGGTGACTGCAAAACAATTATACATATTCTTACTCACCTGCAGTAGTTGCCAAGTTTGTCCCTCGATTCTACGGGGAAAATAGAGTTCGCAACATCTGTGCAAAATTCCTGAGCCTTTTTCTTCCTGAAGAACATTTTACAAAATGTTATTTTAAGTTTGAAACGGTTGTGCATAAATTATATCCACTACAGTATATTAAATATGGGATCAAAAACACGTTTACAAAACAGCAAAAGTAATCTGAACAGATCAAGATATATATATATATATATATATATATATATATATATATATATATATATATATATATATATATATATATATATATATATATATATATATATATATATATATATATATATATATATACTTTTGTCCATAATTAAAGGTAGAAGATAGGAGTTGGGCATACCCGAGTAATGTCTTTTTGTAAACAACATATTACATAGCTATTTTGTATCTATGATTGTAGATTATATATTAAGGTTATTATTGCTTGTAGTTAAACATATTTACTTGGATTTGAGTTCAGGACATTGGTCTTGCCTTCTTGAATTCCTAGTTTACCTGCTATTAACGATATTTGTTATATATAAAAATTATTAACATGTCTGATATTGTTGATAGAAATCAACTTTTGACAACTTGGGATGTTCCTCATTCTTGCAACATAGAATGTTCTAGAATTTAACATTTGACATCCAGCCTGGTCCTCAGATTGTGATTTAGATTTACATAAAGAAGTAAACATAAATTCGTTATACCTGTCTGAACATAGGGGCTCCGAGTGGCTGAGTGGTCTGAAGCGCCCTCCGTTACGGATCACTGCCATCTCACCTCTCTCTGTGTGGGTTCGAGTCTAAGATTCGGCTAATGTAGTTATGTGAGGAAGTTTGCCAGTAGCTTCTCGTGGGTCTGTGGTTCTTTCCGGGGATTTTCCCGTCTTCTTCCTTCACCAATAATACTGGCCGCCATGTATATCATATCGTGTACTGAAAAATGGCGTTAAACCCTACAACAACAACCTGTCTGAACATGAGTCTTTAAATGAATCAATTTTAGTTGTGTTTCACGTTATATTTGAGGAGATTTTTAATTTTTTTTAAAGTATTCACGGGAATCACAAAGTCAGCAATAATACTTTCGGACTACGTCACAATTTTGAGATGACTGTGAATCTATTTAGAGTCATTTTTCATTATGATACGTTTTGATGTATACAAAGTAGAATGTCGCCTACATGAATACTTTGAAATATAATTACCATTGTCTGCATTCCGGATTCATGAATACTTGTAGAAAGTCCAGAATTTGGTACAGTATATTTGGGTCTTTGCAGGAGCTGACTTTGAACTCTTCCATGTAGCAGGGAATCATTTCATATGAAAGACTGCAAAGTAAAAACCAACATTGCTTAAAACGTCTTACTTCATCTTACACAGGCATTGTTCCATCGCTTGTCCACGTGATTACTTTTGCAGAAGAAACAATCGTTTGTAGTTATACAGAGAGAAACTGAGAGAAAACACTTTTGACAAAACGCCTATTTTTTATTAACAATATATGTTATTAAAATAATTGTTTTTGTTAAATAAAGTATTTTTCGCTTAATTGGCATTTTACATTTTAGATATCATTTGCAAGAATGTACAATTAGACAAATGAAACATATGAATTTAAAGTAAAGTGTTCATATTGGTTTTATACTGATAAAGGTGAGCACGGAAGGGATTAAATATCTGCTATTTTTGATAATTAACATGAATACGATTATGATTTTGAGGTCATAGCCTTTGTCTGTACTTTTTGTTTAAAAAGCAAAAAATAAATTTACAAACATGTAACATTACAACCGGTGTGATGTTTACGTCTATAAGTGTAGCGATTAAAAGTGATGATAGGCCTTGCATAATATTTGTATTTAATTTTATTTATTATCTTATCCCATTGGACCTCTTAAAAAACTAAGATGGATCAGAACATTAAGAACAGACAAGCAGATTTCAGAAAGTGTAAAACGTTTTTAGAGCAAATTTGTATCTCATATATTACAATAAAATATTCAGCAGAACGGTAAGCTGAATATTGCGCATGCCTATCTGGGTCTATGTAGTTCAATAGGAATAGTCAATAGAACAAATTGACACAGACTAGACCATAGCGCCTTATGAAACGCCAGTTCGTTGTCTCTCTTGTCTGCAGTTGGGTTAGACATACACGAGAGTTCAAACGGTAGCATTCTGCCACATAATAGAAAGAAATATCAGCCGTATAAGACATATAAGATTGTTCTGTTTTGGAACAAACATATAAATCTATGGATGATATGGATGAGATTAATATGTGGCTGGAGTTGAGATTAAAGTGCAGATGGCGTTGAAACTAATATGTGGATGGCAGTGAGATCAATCTGTGTTGGGCCCATCGTAGGTGTTTTTATGTATGGGTTTCCATGTTAATTTTCATTGAAGTTCCTTTGAAATTCATAGTAGAATGGATTTGAGATAGATACATCAATTTTAAGAAAGATTCACTCTGTTATACTGTGTCACAAAGCACAAAAGTATAACATTTGTATATGGCAATATCAGATATGCATATCAAAATTATAACATCTGTATATGGCAATATCAGATATACATATCAAAAGTATAACATTTGTATATGGCAATATCAGATATGCATATCAAAAGTATAACATTTGTATATGGCAATATCAGATATGCATATCAAAAGTATAACATTTGTATATGGCAATATCAGATATGCATATCAATCTATAAAGGAACGGAGATGTAACATACTCGCATGCTTTCTCCAGGGTTTTAACATGAGCTAAAGCTGTTGTGTAATTCTTCTCGCAGTTCATTGTAAAATTTGACAGGCAATTGACACTGTCCCCTATTTCTGCAACGAGAAAAAATCACCATATCTTTAACGGATTTGCTTAGCTCTTAAAACTAGAACATATAATAGAGAAACATTACTTTAATGGTTGCCATTTATATTGATTCAGAGAAGTTTCATAATACTTAAGTAATGAAGTTTAAGAGTGGCAAGCATGTTTTGATCATTATTTCAATCCAGTTTGCAGAAGATAATGCGTTTGATTAATGTTTGATGTCTTCAGGTATTAAGACATTTATGTCCATGCTGTTTGTTAAAATAGATTTTATATACCCTCAAATATTTTTGGATATAGAGTTCATTTATATAAACATTTACTGAACGTTTCACAAGAATCTAGTCTTATAACTGCAGGAAGCCGAGATATCATAAATGTACGTCTAACTATACTCATCATTAACGGCTGATATCGAAATAAAAATCAGAATGAAAGGACATGGGATAATAAACCAAATAACAACAAAAGAAAGAAGGAAAAGATCATAGTTCTGTATTTAAATAACTTTTAACACTCCCTCGTGGTAGTGTCTCCCATTTAGTCACAGTTTATAAAAGGAAAGCAAGAGAAATGCCATTATTACCTGAAACCCTGTCACAGATGACTCTGCCATTTTTCTTCATCTCTGTTGAATTAAAAACGAAACGTAAATAGGGTATATTGACTGAAGTCTGTTTTTCCATGCAGTCTGCGAGTAATTCGTAATGCCTTGAAAAAGAAAACAAAGGAAACATTATTTCTCTTTCTCATTGCCTGCATAACTTTATGATCAAATATCCAATAGCAGTCTAAGAATGTATTGCTGATGTTCTCACTTATTTAGAACCAGGTCATAATGAAGAAAGTCATAACGTAATCTGATGATAGTACCGTGTAATATAATCAGTCAGAGTCACATACACCGATGCACCTAAAGTATCAATATTTTATACAACATGCGCTGCAACAGCAGTTTAAAAAAAGCGTATTCATATTGGATGTGTGTGTGTGTGTGTGTGTGTGTGTGTGTGTGTGAGAGAGAGAGAGAGAGAGAGAGAGAGAGAGAGAAACAGACAGACATACAGAGACAGACAGATCTTTTATAATGATATATGTACAGTCTCACTCGGTAAAATGTGGGTACCAATTTACCGTAACACTTTTTCGAATTTATTGAAATAAATCATATTCAGTCTCTGAAATGAATACACTCTTCTATTTGGTTCGACCACAAAGATAATAAAATAAGATTACTGAAACCGTTCAAGTACATGGATCAGGGGAACATAGTGAAGGACACGAAAGCATAAGGGCAGCAAAAAATGTACTATCGCTAAAACTTGGCATGCCAGGGCATGAACTTTATTGTTAAAACTAAAGCAGTACTTGATCTTAAAAGAAGTAAAACTAAAACAGCCTCTCAAGCTAAGTGATGTAATAACAACATACTTACGAACACCAAAGAGAAAATAGTTCACTCATTTTCACATTGTTTTCATTTACTCGAGAGCCCTTCATAACATCGCCCACACAACGACCAATCACCATCCATTCTAATTCACTTCCTAGTAGCTGTGATGAATTGGTATGCATTGTATAAAATGCTCCTGGTAAATGTATATTTCCTTCGCACATGGTAAGAACAATTGCCCAGATACCTGGAGAAAGAACATTTATATTTACCCCACACTAATTCAAGTCAATACTTATTTAAGCATCAGTGTTCATATTTGTCTAATTCTCTTGCAGGTATGTATTACTTTATGTAGAAAAGATAGCAAACCAGTAATAAAATATCATATGTGATATCTCGTAGGTAGAAATGCCTGCTGTTTTTAATTCAGCACACAAAATTGATCAGCTATATCAACTAAGTTACTATTGTTTTGACAAGCGAATTAAACCACGAACTGAACCTCAATGCAATATATGATGGACACAATTCAGTATTATTACTTTAATGCAAAAGTTTGAACTTATTGAGTACTATCACATAAATGCAATAATTTTGACCTAATTGAGCACTATCACTTTAATCTAATAGTGTTGGCCTAATTGAGCACTATCACCTTAATTTAATAGTGTCTGCCTAATTGAATAATATCACCTAAATGTAATAGTGTTGGGCTAAGTGAGCACTATCACCTTAATGCAATA
This sequence comes from Unio delphinus, assembly GCA_029339505.1. Lineage (NCBI taxonomy): Eukaryota > Metazoa > Mollusca > Bivalvia > Unionida > Unionidae > Unio > Unio delphinus. The sequence goes on from JAQISU010000117.1 coordinate 9,370,964, forward strand.
TATGTATTGTTGGCCTAGTTGGGTACTATCATCTGACTGCAGAAGTGTTGACCCAATTAAGTACTATCACATTAATTTAGTAGTGTTGAACAAAGTATTATCATCTTAATGTGTCAGGGTCGGACAAATTTAGTCCAATCTACATTTATCAGAACCAGCTTTGATTCTTTTCTATAAGATTCAGAAAGTAGCCATCAACATAAAAGAATATTGCACAGTATTCTTTGTTGTTTTGAGGAGTTGTGGAGGTACATAAGAGTTAAATTGAATTGTATTTATTATTATTATTATTATTATTATTATTAGTAGTAGTAGTAGTAGTAGTAGTAGTAGTAGTAGTAGTAGTATTGTTATTATTATTATTATTATTATTATTATTATTATTATTATGGTAGAGGTTGCCATGTAAACATAATCTTTTCAAAAGCAAATGGTTGAATTATAGCCACGGATATGTAAGAAAAAGCGATATATCACCAGGACATGAACTCGCCACATCTTGATAACAATGAAAACATTCATTTTAGGCCATACAATGAACAAATAATCCATTGAACGTTTAAGCAATTAAAACTATTAACACGGTGTATGTTGTAACTTTGATATTGTACTAGCTTCATTGAAAACCGAAATACATTACCAGATTTAGTCACAATTATGGACAATAACTCTTCGACAAAAAACAACAACTGCAGCTATGGAAGAATCTCTCCCTTTAAAATGGAATACTTATTGCCTAACATAATACATGTATTTTCAAATTTGATGTTGATATTTGCCACAGTTATAAGTGTATCGTAAATATTAAAAGCAACGATTACACGAAGATACGTGCTTGCAGTCAACATATATGTACGTAATGAAACGGGACAACACATTGTAATATTCTTCCTTTCCACTTTTCCTCTCTCTTTTCTTCCGATGACTGCATACATTATAAGACGAATTGGTATTTGTTTTAGTGTTGAGTAAGTCTTCATGAATTCGTTTTTAATAAACATGCAACAATATAAGCTTGTAATTGCCTGGGAGCTACATGCGGGAAAGGTTATGAAAACTTTCAAGTCGCTTGGTTATTTGTCTTCCGAGTTTTAACACCTCCACATAAAGGGTGATAAAAACATTAATGATGATAGAAATAAGAATTGACAAAAAGCGACTCCAACAAAAAATAAATGGTTGAACTAGTCACTAAATCTTGAAGGAATCTGGTTAGTATAAATATGTCTTACTAAAAAGACATTCTCTTTGGGTTTTTATATATCTATCCATACCTTCTTTATTACAATGCAATGAATACATCTCGATATATATATATATATATATATATATATATATATATATATATATATATATATATATATATATATATATATATATATATATATATATATATATAGATGAAGGAAAGTAGTATTTTACTGAGTTGACAGTAAACGTAATAATCAAACTTAAAATATACATTTGAAGTAAGACTATATATATATATATATTATATATATATATATATATATATATATATATATATATATATATATATATATATATATATATATATATATATCTGTGTGTGTGTGTGTGTGTGTGTGTGTGTGTGTGTATGAGCTCGGTAAGAAAGATGAATCATGTTCCATATAATCTTACAAGACTGAGAAATGAGAAAGCTGAAGAGTCAACTTACCCAGTGTCAATTTTAATTCCATTGTAGATACGTTTGTGGTAAAATTGGATTACAATCCGAAATCGTGCAGTTTAGCAAAGTAAATAAATCTAATGACGCGTAACTGTATCAGTGGTTATAATCACATATGTTTAGTGATGGAAAGAGCCTTATGTCCGGAAAATCAGGATCTTAATCTCAGCGGTTCCTGTCAAATGAGGAAATCGACGTATTGTCTATCTAATTAAACACATCACAATAAACCAACGCCCGAAATGACCCATTTGAAGACACTATATAATATATTCGTACCTAAGATCATAAAATGTAGCATGGTAGCATGAACGCTTTAAGGGGACGACAGCATCTGCTCTATATTCGAATACTAGATACTCAGCACATATTGAAGCAAAAGTGTGGTTTTCCGGTGCGTTCTGACAAGGTCAATAACGTGCGCATTATCGCTATTAAAACTCTAAATTTTCAGGAAGACCGAGTAACAAGTTATAAAGTACACAGTAATATAATATACAAATGAGGTTTCAGCAAATAGACTAGGCGAGAGTGCAAACGTTCCTCACATGACCAAGTAAAAGCGTGGCTTTCTTACCGTATATGTAATAATAAAATAATAAGCGACAACCTGCCCCTACCCAACATTTTCAAGAAACACTTGAAACTGTAAAAAAATTGTTCATGTTTAAAATAACAACAATCCAAACAACCCAGTTTCCTGTGTGCATCCATTTTAGCATAGACAGAACTTGTGATGATTGATCTTAGGTGTGACTACTTTTGATTGACCATGAAGATGCCAAGTTCAGAATCTGAAACTGATTGCGGATTTGACTGGTAAGATTTGATGATATCGGTTTAAAATTGTTCAGCTGGATCGAGCCTATTGGCTATTGACTTTGTTAAGGAAAGATGATTTGTTCAGTTGTTGCCTCGTCGTCTGGAGGTGTCTTCATCAGTTCACCCTATATATTCGTTTCAGGTTTGTACAGTGCTGGCTTAAACTCTGTGGATGCTCTTAAGCAGTCGAAATCTTTGGGCTCCACTCGCAAATTATCTCCAATACATATTATTTTGATCCGTTCAAGCCTTGCCCCTTAAAGGGATGAGGCCCATGGCCGGTTCCTATGCGGCGTAATTGTTAATTTGTTAATTCGGTACTGGCATTGTAACTGTCTGTCTGTATCTTCAAACTGCATTGGCTTAGATTCGTTATCTAACCGTGTCTGCATTTGTCACTATATTGAGACAAAGAAGAGTATCGTAATCCTTACAAATATCTGGTTGGGTGCCATCTATTATTCTTTGCGTTCTATGTTAAGAAGTATTTAAGAATTTTGTTTGCTTGTAAAGGATATATGTTCTTCTTTCCTATCTGTCTCCTTGCTTGTGTTTTCTTTTTGATCCAACAGACATCATAAGAACTCGATCGGATGACATTTAAATAGTATATAGCTTTATCAAGCAGCATCGTTATGTACATCGATTGATGCTTGTTCAAATGCAAACCTAGGAGCCTTATCTGTTTTGTGTAGATTGTGTGATTCCCTTGGTTTGATAATTCAGGTTGATTTCCGACGATTGCATGAACCAATAGAATCAATAACTGCTGATATCTGGCAAACATCTAGTAGTATCTTGTGCTTTTTGTGTCTCAGTGAATCATTTGCACGAATCAGAGACGTAGGTTTCCATTTTACTTTTATTTATCCTTTAAGGTATACGTGCCAATTTTACACTGGTTGTTAAGGGAAGTAGACACTTTGATGGCACTAGTTATCTAGCAAAGTTGGGTGATGGGGTGGTGACTTTGGAATAAAAGTTGCAGCTTTGTTCACTGTGAAGTAGAGCTCGAAAATACTGGTGTACCATGAAATTTCCAAACAGAACCGTTGCCGTAGTCTTGGCTAACTGGTTTTAATTGAGAATCAGTTTTACATACCTCGTAAAATTATCAGTGACGAGAAAGATCATTTTGCAAACTTCCTATTGCTTTTCAATGCCAGAGCTTGTCTGGATGCTGTTAAGTTCGGCAGTCTATTGTGGTGCAACTTTTATTGCAAAGATTTAGGGCAGAACTGTTTATTACCCTCAACGTCACCGTCCGAGACGGGTCAACATAATTCTGACTTTGCAAAATATTGAATTGTAGTTATTGCTTTATGGTCGGTGCCATTATTACGTTCCTTGAGCTCAACAGTGCAGAAGACTAGCCAAAATAGCTGGTATTGAGAGTAAGCGCGCTGCTTACTTCTTCTGTACATGCCATTTCCTCAGAATGATAAAGTTTCAACTGCGGCTTAGTGAATTGTGTTGTGGTGTCCTGGGAGTGGGTAACACCTCTGATTGGCTAAGAAGTCGTACTCTTCCAGGGCTAACTCATCCATCTTTGGTCATCATTTGGTACTCGTCTCTCATCTGTGGCTCAAAGAAGCTGTGTCATGCACAGCAGCCACAACATGGAAAACGTCCTCGACTTTCCGGATAAACCAGGCTAAGAGTAGCCGACGGGTTTTAAACCCATGCGTTAGTCTTTGTCGAACTAGAATTAAAAGACTGGATTCGGCAGCCTGCGCGAAAGAACCATTGGCTGGTCAAGAGGCAGAAAAACGATTCCCAGCAAAGCGCCGTGGTGCGATAACAGCTCGTCGAGACACGTAGGATGTTCTGGTCATCCACAGCACTCAACGCAATATTCGGCCATCTCGACGTTTTCGTGCTGCTGAACTTAGATGGTTTTAGGCGAAGAAAGTTAGGTCAACGTACTGCGCATTTTTGTCACCCACCCATCCTATTTCAACACCCACTAAAGACCTGTGGCGACGTTTTAGCGACGAAGCGGCAGGTGTGAGTACAATGGCAGCTGTATCCGCAAACCTGCACACAGACGGTTCAGGCTATTAATGTCGCTTTTCACTGACATTAAGCAACATAGCTGTCTGGCAGCCCCCAGCGTCGACTCATAGACAGACCCCGGCCTCATCCGCACCAAGTGCAACAACCACATTCATCCCAGATGACGCCCACAGCAAACTAAGGTTATTAAACAGCTGAACATCACCAAGCTGAAATGCGTCAGTACCAAACAGTCTCTCGCTGATGCCCTGAAAGAGCATCTGAAATCTACCCCTCACGACAATCACAATGTGGAAACCAACTGGGCGGCATTCAGAGAGCTGGTCTATAGCCTTTACTCATAGACCAACAAGACTGGTTTGATGAGAACTACGACGACGAGATCAAGCAGATGCTGTATGAGAAACACCGCCGCCTTCAAACTTACCTCATCAACCCCAAGTCCACCTCTAGGAAAGATGCGTTCAACAACATACGCATAAGTGTACAGCAGAAGCTTCGTCAGGTACGAGACACGTGGCTGAGAAACAAAGCTGACGAGATCAAGTGCTACGCAGACCAGCATGACATGAAGAACTTATACAATGCCCTGAAAGAAGTGTATGGACCTACATCCTCTGGGTTACCCCTCATTCTCAACGCAGACGCGAACACAAGCTTTACAGACAAAGGAAAGATTTTTCAACGATGGACTAAACGCTTTGACAGCGTCCTGAATCGCCCTTCATCCATCAATGATGACGCCATTGGTGGTCTCCCCTAACTACCCATCAACGAAGCATTGGATGACCCTCAATGTCCATGTCGACTTGACAAAGGCCTTTGATACTGTCAGCTGACAAGGCTTGTCGAATGGAATGGCCAAGAACGGATGTCCAAGAAAGTGTGTATTCATGGTGCAGCATTTCCACGATGGCAATAGACACAAGTAAAGGACAATGGAGAGACATCTGAGCCATTCACAGTTACCAATGGTGCCAAGCAGGTTTGTGTTCTGGCACTGACACTGTTCAGTCTATTGTTTTCCGTCATGCTGTTTGACACTTTCAGAGACGGAGCGGTTGGAGTTGGCATCACGTACCGTACAGATGAAAAACTATTCAGTCTAGGAGGCTTCAAGCGAAAACCGTGGTTATGACAGACACCATAAGAGATTTCTTTATTACTCCCTCAACGTTGGATCAGGAGCCAACCTGCAATGCCCTGTTAAGCCATATGTTCAACTCAATATCACCCTCAACGGTCAAAAACTCAACGTAGTGAACCGCTTTACCTACCTTGGCAGCAAACTGTCACAGAGCGTCACTATTAGCAACGAGGTAAACCTTTGCATTAACAGAACCTGCGAAACCTTTCGTCAGATTGTATGGTAATGTTTTGAATAGAGAGGCATAAGCATATGATTAATGACAGCAATCAGTCACTCGGCGTTTCTTTGTGCACATGGGCTCCAAGTTATGCGAATCTAGCAGGACAGCAGCTAACTTCGTGCAATTCACTTTTGTGATGTTCTTGGTTGAATACGTATAAACTTCGAGACATGTTGCACCTCAACGTCTTTACGATTGATTTTAGTATTACAACTCTGTGGAAACATCCAACCCTACTATGAGACAATTTCGTTCTTTTCGGGAATATCAGTCGTAACTTCAAAAGTCTTCCAAACAAGACTGATATCAGATTAAATTGAATGTCCGTAATGACAACCAAATGCTTAATGCAAGATTGTACTAGATTGTTCTAGACGGATTTCAACAAATGTGAAAGCGACACTCTGTTCTGGAGGAAACTTAAGCTGCATCTGCCTTGGCACCATATTCTTGTATAAGCGTATGATACTAGCTCCGATAATTGCTTTGTCTTTACTGTGTAATTCAGGTTTGGGACGACCATCTTGAATATATCGGCGTTATCTGTTTTACTTTAAAAGGCAGATCAATGTCTACTTCGATATATACCTAGCTACCTCTCAGACCAAGACAACACGTATTTAACCATCCTCGTTTGTGATCTGGCTTGTCACCTTTGCAAAAAGGCTAACTGAACGCAGCTGAGACTTAAAAGCAGCTGTGACATACATATATTGGTCGTCTGTTGATGGACCTGGTCCAGAATGGCGTTCCACATCAATATGACTGTCTGGGTTAGCCTTGTTTGACTGGTCCAGTACTTTCATATTATTTACTAGATTTATAAGCTAAAATATTGAACATATATGTAAGATTATATTTAATGCATTTAAGATGGCACAAAGCATTACAAACTCGGTAATCGTACATGAAATGGACAAATATTGTTCATAGGTCATTCAAGCTGTCAATCCAAACAGATCTGAAGCTAATTTTATATATGTTCGCATTCGGTATTTGAATCAGACGTGACAGGTCTGTTAATGTATTTGCTTCTCAGGTTCAAGTACATTCATTTCACTTAAAACTGCTAAACGTTTGACTACATGTGTCCTTTCCGCCGCAATATTATAATTATTAACAGTGTTAGAGATTTTAATTCTTGCAGATGATAGGGGAAGAGTGACCATTTACCCTTTGGGCAAGGAAGGGAAGCATTTTGTAACAAATGGCATTTTTCGATAATAAGACTTTATGTCACTAATGAAGTTTAGCATTTAATCGTTTGAAAGTAGAAACATATTAAAGCATGTTTATCATTTATTAAATAAACACAAAATGAATGGAATTAACACAGATATAAGACAATATTTTAGTGATGTGGGATGCATTAGAAAGGAGGATTCTCTGACGATAGCAGGTAATGTACCAGAAGGGCACTGAGGGCAGTAGTGAGATCCATGAAGGCAAATGGATGGGAAACCCAACGTATAATCTAGCCAACCCGATCACTATTATAATATTCATCCTTTCACTTTTTGTTAAAAATAAATATTTTCTTGCTATTATAAAATGATACAATTGAAAAAGGAGGATTAACGTTTTCTCGCAATCAAATTTATTACAAGTAAATGATGCTTTTGAAACATTTAACCGCATTGTTTATTTTACCTAAATGTTAATGGATTATATGAAGTAGGTGTCCACATAACATAGTTCAGTATCTCAATATTACAATTTGTCCGCTTATATTTTTGACTCCAATCATTCAGCTTCCAACATCTAACTATATATTACTTTGCTTGACATGAATTTTCGGTATAAATATGAATACACTAGATAGGATCATGTTTCATATTTTATTAATAATGCATGAGCCTGTTTGCCAATGAAATACATTTAAATAGCCACATCGAGCCCAATGGTTTGTAGACGTTTCGGGAGGAGTTCCACCAGCACTTCCACTACATTTATCAACATTGTGTATATTTGCTTCCCAATGACTTAAATCGCTCAAAATGCCTTTGAATTCAAACCATCCATTATTTGTTTTTGAGCAATCCATCTCAACATCCATCATCCAATAGTGGTCACCAAAACTAAAAAAAAAAAACAATTGACTGGAAAAAAAGCTATTATTTTTAAATCTAACAGTGACATAAAAATGAACATTTAAGATTAAATGATGTGATTAAATAAATAGATTCCTATTTTTGTTGATTATACATTGCTTGTTATTCATGTGCATCTTACATTGAAAAGATTGTTTGTGTCGCTGAGCAATTCATTTAAATGTTATCTCTTACATGCAATCCCTTCGAATGATCTTTCTACTATTATTAAACAGAAGTTTTGGCTTTTATAGAAGCGAATGCCTATTTCACTGCGTCAGGAAAATTATAATTCTGAGACTAGTCTATCGCTGATTATAATAATATTGTAGATGATATAGTTGAAATGGCTAGCATAGACTTTAAAAGGTAACGGTACTATAATCTTTCTGAATCAAACACAAATAAAATATTTAAACTGGCTTAGTTACAGTGTTGTCGTCTAAACGTTTACGTTATTTTTTTCACTTTATTGTAAAGCTTTTAAAATATTATACAAGCAAATAGTTTTTGAAAGCCTTACGTATTAAGATTGTTGTAATTAGGGTTATTGCGTTGGTTCGTTGTCCACAGACCGGGCGTGCCCTTTGACTCTATGCTTCCATATTTTCCTTGTGAAGGTTCTGCTCCGTACCAGTCAAGGTAGTTATCATTTACACTCCACTCTCGAAAGCTCTCCACATTGTTGTAAGAAAGGTGTCTAATGGGGACTGCGCACGGATTGTTTGAAACAACGCTTGGGCACGCTTTAAATAATAATAATAATAATAATAATAATAATAATAATAATAATAAGTTTCGTCAGATAATTTCAAAAGGAGAATATCCAGAAGCTATTGCCCAGAACTTATAATCCCGTCTATAAACGAAAATAATAGGCCATTCCTGAAAAGAGCCGTGAAAATGAAGAAAGTCAGTTCAAGACCAGAAACATGTCAATCATCCTGGCTGCATTTTTAGCTAGAACCGATCAATATAATAACAGACTATAGAATGACTGTAACTGACAGGACACCCTTGTATCAACCTCAGCACAATCTGACTGGAAACCCGTGTAGCAATTTCAGCATAACCTGACAGGGAAACCCGTGTTACAGTCTCAGCCAAGTCCGACAGGAAACCCGTGTAGCAATCTCAGTACAATCTTATCACTAGAGTACATCGAATTAGACAACATGTGCGCAACACATAGGATAACAATGACGATATTTCCTCCACTAACACTACTACTACTACAACTACTACTCTACTGCTACTACTAACAAAGGCTAAAACAATAACAGTAATAACGAGTTAACCAAACATTCTGTGCAAATATTTCTTTATGAACACATTCAAAGATACTGCATTCACAACATCGAACACTTTCATGTTATAAAGCTTCATTATAGTGCTTTCATTCATGAAAATAAATATAAACATAATCTCTCTTGTCAGGCTGCCTTCTTTGTCTGAATATTGGTGTTAGGGCCAATATAAATATTTGAAATTAATATTTTTTCTCCAATTTGTAAAAAAAAAACATTCGGAATCCTCACTTACAGTTTGAGTCGGTATGATGGAGACCACCTGCAAAGAAGACATTCTCGCCTTCACGAGTTCCTTTTTCTAAGAATACTACTGTCCGTTTCCATGGTGACACCGTAGTTGTTGGATGTGTTGTTTCTCCTGCTGAACTATTCTGATTACCTGAAGAAAAATAAAATCCTTCGAAAATTTCAGAATTATTCCTGCATCCATCTTACTGATTTGATAGATTTTCTGCTTATAGTCTTCTAGTTATTTTATATTAGTATTACATACATTTTTAAACAACTTATTAAAGGTATTGATTTTAATTCTGCTTATCCATACATATATCGCTGTGTCCGTTTCCACATCTCACACTAAACAGGTTAGGATAATTTAACGTAACTTTGTTTCATAAGTCTGAGCATCTACGAGTAGGGTGGCACTCTCTTTCCTGCGGTCTCTGGGAGGGGTTAATATATTAAATGTCTAAGCATTTTAATTACATTGATATTTTAATATATTTTAGGTCACACTTCATAGACGGAGTCATTGCGGGAGGACCCATCCTATAGGAAAATACATACTCACTGAGTGTGAGTGAATTAAAACAAAGTGCTGTAAATGCAGTAAAGTCGTGGAATTTACGAGGGCCAGTCAATGCAGGTACTCCAGTATTGAAATTAAAAGTGGTCTTCTGTGACAATGAACCTACTAATTCAATTCCTGATTTCGTATCTTATTGTTGTCTGTCTATATACCTATATGCATTACTTAGATTTATCTAACAGTGCAGAAAATATTAGCATGTTTGCTTTATATACATTTGTATGCGCTTAATATTAAACATCTATTAAATTAAAAACGACAAGCAGTTGAACAATAATCTTCGTTATGGAGTTCAAGAAACGAATTGTCATGTTATTCAAATTAGGATTGTTGATCTACATAAATATCATTGAATTACATTTTAACGTTAGCAAAGAGATTCTCACCAACAATAAAGGCAAGGATTGGATTTTCGAAACTCTCGATAACAACATTTGCCATTCCATGTTCATCGACAGTGATTCTTCTAGAACAACCCGTGATCAGGTCACAATAGTCTCCTTGAGGAAGACCGGTTTCAAGTGTTTCGTTCATGAATCCATCTTTCGCCATCGCAAAAAAGCCAACATTTCCTCTAGCAAAGGATACCTCATCATTGACGTTTCGCCAGTGTTTCTTGTCCGTCCCTTGCACAGCGTTTCTGAAGGCAATCATATTGGCAATAACGTTCCATCGATGTTCACATACCCAACCGCCACCACAACTGCCATTGCTAAATATGATAACATCTTTCGTTGTAAAATCGTTGTTTTGGGGTGGCCCAATGTCTGAATCATGAACAAAATCGTAACTGCTCATTACTCGCGTAAATCCATAGTCATTTGCCAGAGTTAATGCCGTTGCCATTTTGTATTCATGGGGTGTTTTATATGTAATTAGGTTATTTACATTGTTTGACATTCTCTGTGTATCATGGTTGTCAACGAAGACAAGGGCATTAGAGGAATTAGTCATGTGCCAATTATAGTCAACAACATTGTCCAGTTCCGAAAAATCTAGAATTCCCCAAGCAATTTTCTCGCAGTACCTGAACTCTGTAACGTAACCTAAAGGAATGTACTCCGTGGTCTTCACTGGATCATCGTTGAGATCGGTAACCTCGTGATAAAAGAAAGGTCGTCCACCCTCCGGCAAGTTCTTTACTTTGTTTTGAATGGCAGCGATGTCTTGTGGCCATATGTACTTAGCGGCATCAATTCTGAACCCTGCTACACCAATGTCAATCAGGTGGTTAAGATATTCCGCAATTTTATTTCGTACGTTTTCCTGACTTTGGTCAAGATCAGTCAGTGAGGTTAATAGGCAGTTTCGTATAACATTTACATCAGCATAATTGTTACCGATATCGCCATTAGCAGAAGAACATTTGTTTCTGGGAGTAAAATTGTCGTTATAGTATGGAACACCAGGAAATTCAAAATTGCTTGCATCAAACCGACTACCGGCTGTCCCAATCCCGTTACTGCCTAACTTTGCCATATTATTTATAACGGCGTCTACATAAATTCTACAATATAAAGCAAACATTTGTATAAATATTTTAATATAATTGCGTTGATGCAACTGACTCACACGTTATCGGGACAATAAATCTAACTAAAGAAATTACAAAGACAAATCCTCTTTTCTTGTAATTAAAGCTTGATATTAGATACCAATTGCGATTATATTTCTTCAAAGACCTTTCAGCTTGGGCTCAACAGATCTATAAGTCAACGACAATGGTCTTCTTTTTCTATCCAGACAAAACAGCTTTAAGCCGGGAAAAAAATCTAAAATAGATCCATATTTAAATGTGGTAGTTTACTGAGATATTTCAATCCCTACCCATATCTACACTCTAAAGTTCTGCGTATAATAAATATATTACAGATTACTTTTTTGTTTTCTAATTTCATGGAGTTTTTGTTTGTTTGTGGTCATATCATTATAAATGCTGTAAAGCGCTTTGAGCTTCTAAAGAATATGCACTATACAAAGTCGTCATTATTATTATTATTATTATTATTATTATTATTATTATTATTATTATTATTATTATAAGTAGTAGTTGTAGTAGTATGTATGTATGTATGTATGTATGTATGTATGTATGTATGTATGTATGTCGAAAACAAGCCACCACACTAAGAACACAAATAAGAAAAGAAATTATTTACCTAACCCCAACATGTTTACATCGCTGTACCATGTCAACAAATTCTACCTCAGTGCCACTCCTGCTGGTCAACTTGTAACTGACCGGTTGATAACGTTCCCACCAAGGTCTGGGGTAGTCTCTAGTTACTATCACATGTTCGTTGGGTGGGGATACCTGTGTAGAAAGAGGTATATGCAGAAAGAAACAGGTTTATAATACACCATTCAATTTCTATAATAAAATATATTATTTTTCTACAATGTAAACATCAATCAGGCAATGTTATTCTTCGCGAAAGGATATAAATGGCCTTATAATAACACACCTGATTATCATTGATTTAGCAGCTACAAATTAAAAACGCCACGAAAGAACCATTTCAATTTAACAAGTAGCTGACATAAATGGTTAATTATCTGAAGTAAGTAGTGAAGTACTAATTGTTCTGAAATCTTCATGTTTACATGTCAGGATATGTTTTTTGGCCAGTTAGAAAAAAGTATATTCTACGCTGCTCAATCATATAGCACTGGCAGAAATTTGCCCATACATTGGAAACAAAACAGAAGATGGATATGCAAGCCACATAATGGGTTCATAATCGATCTCTTTGTTTTATTAAGATAATAATGATGATAATCGGTTAAAAAATGTCAAAAATATTAATCTTTTACCATTACGTTCAGTAACTTTATGTTCATTTAGATTTGAAAGTACAGATGTTTACTGACTAAAAGCCACAACTCCCTTCAGATAGAAACCTTTAATTAAAAGTTCGTTATTTCGAAACATTTTAAGATATTATCGTATTATATATGCTTATCACCAAAGAATGCTTAATTCCGCACAATTCCTGCAGTGTCTGGAAATAGAGAAAGTGTATTTAATGTTTTACTTCTACAATTTAGTTCCAATGCATTCTTGCAACGCATATCTAACGACAATATTTAAGAAATTTAATTCGCCACTTGATGTTTTTTTTAGGGATTGTACTGTCATGTTCCCTATTGTTATGTATATTTAATTTGCATGTTTGGTTAGTTAGTGTTGTATATCATTATATATTATTGATAATGTGACATTGTATTTTGGACTCGCCCTTATTAAAAAAATTCATTTTCTACCTCACCTGAATGTTTGATTTTGCTTTCGTAAACACGTTTATCTCGATCTGAGTCTAGAACTTTGGGAATTCCCCATGAAATACCAGGTTTACCTGTTGTTTACTACATTTAAATATTTTTGTACATGACCTGACTAATCAATTTTGTTTTTGTAGTAAACATGTTTATCTTATTCTAAATCTAGAACAATGGATATTACCAATGAATAGACAGGTGCAACTGTTGTTTAGTGAATTTGTTATAACTTTAGTAATAGGCTTCTAATTATAACTAAGATGCTTTTGGTAAACATTAGCAGCCTTCTAGAAGGTTATTTTCCTTTAGGCATTGTTTTTAGAAAATGCTGATTGTGCCCTGAGGTCAAGTCGAAGACTGTTAGATCCAGTCTGTCTAGAAATGAATTTTTCTTCCTATAAGATCGCGAGAAGAATCAGTCGTATAATTGTAGTGTTCAGTAGTTTATTTGGGCTGGATGTTTAGTTAGTCAAATTATTTATTCATTGTAATCAAAAAGTGCTCTTCAAAAATACCATTCTTGGAAAGATCGACCTAAAATTATTAGTGAAATCTCACATTAGGATTTAAATCTTGGGTGGTATTATTGTGATTTAACAAAAGAATGTTGTACGACATGTGCCACCACGGACACATCAACACTTTCTGTATTGGATTAAATTTGTAATTCCAATAAAGTGTATTTAGAATGTTAATCATTAATGCTTGCATCTAAGTCTAGAATTATTTGGGATTTAAATCGCAATACTGTAAACTCTTTTCTGTATTTTCGCTTTGTGTTGTAGAGAAAAAAATTATTTGTCGAAATGTACAAAGCCTGTTGTATCTCAATCTCTTCTAGTACAGTACTTATTTTAAGACCACATGTCCTATACCCATTCAGATTTGGCTGACCACTAGTTGCTATGTATCTTTTAACGTGTGTCGGACAAATGACGATTAAGCAGACTGAAGTTGCAGAATAGATTATTTTGTATTATTAATAGCACAGTTTAACCAATTACAGAGCTTTCGTTGACTGTTCAGTATTGCTACTTCTTATATTAAAATGTTTTCGAGTTATTTATATTAATATTAGAACTGATTTATTTGTGTCTGAATGTAAACTGTTACTCTACTACTTGATTCAAGCAATCTAAAAATCCAGAAACCACTTGTAATCGATCTGAAGTCTAGCATTCCTTATAACCAGCAAATAGATTCACTGTTGTATCAATCATAAAGTGTCCGTTTAATGTAAGAACATTTTCGATGTCTTTAAAATAAATCAAAACTACATGTACATCACATACAATGCATGAACCACTGCATGCAACTGCTTAAGTATCATAGCTGTATTTGACCAGTTTTAGTTTCTGTAACAGAATTGTTACCGAGTGGATGGTGGATTAAATGAACAACACAAACACAATGTGTGAAAGATAATGTAAATTTATGAAATAAATTATTAATGAAAAATGATGATGTATCAACACAATAACTCATGCATTCAACCCACAATCTCGCTTCACAACTATTCACAATTCAACAATAAATTAAATATTAATACAAAATAAAACACAGATACAAAGGAATCTCTTGGACTATACACAGATCCAAGGAACCTTACAAAAGTTATATTACCGCAAGTATAAATTGCGATAACAAATACAAAACATCAAACTATACTATCGCACGTATGGATTGCGACAACTAGCACGAACATATACATGTATTTAATCAAGTTGCTACCTTTTATTGAGATTCATGTAATCCCTTGAAATACTACTGTGATTTGAAGTAACTATGTAAATATAACAATGTATTCAATTGTACTACAATTGCAACACACACATGTGTCTCGACCCTGTATAACCGTACGATTCACCAACTGTTGAATCGCCGCCCAGCTTCCTCGAATACCTAGAGTTGACCAATACTTTAATCGGCCGTTTGCTCTTCACGGATCCACCACAGTTATACGTACAGACAGCTTACAGCATCTACTAGAACCAACGTTCCCAAATACCTAGATGCCACCCCGGATGTTTACACCTCTAGACAGTTCCGACACTCAGACTTCTAGATTTCCGGATATTTACACATCACGACAGATGTAGACGGACAGACAATCCGACAGACAGACAGTCAGATACCTCAATTTGATCTCACAATCAAATGGCACAATTAATCACATTCAGCTACAATTCAGAGACATTCAGAGACGTTCAGCTACAATCAGATACGTTCAGAGACGTTCAGCTACAATCAGCAACAATTTCAGAGATGCTCCGCTACAATATCAACTACAATAAAGAGACCAAACTAATAATAGTTTTTTTCTAAAACAATCTACAACTTAGATTACACTATTGCATTTAAAGTCTAATAGTGACTAGTAATTCCAAATATTCCACGTTTAAATCTGCATTGTAATAAAGGCATCATTACATGAAATGATAAACTGAATAAAATTCACAATAAAACGAAATATAAATTTAACACTCACCCCTTTGGCTGGAGAAAGAATGACGAGCTATCTTTCCTGTGATAAGATACTTTTGGTCCCGTAATATTATCAGAAATATTCTGCCTTATATATCCTCAAATAGGTGAGCAGAATTCACGGCAAAATTACCGTGCACCCCGTGATTCTAATGTTCCTGACTTCAAGTGATACGAAGTCAGGCACATGCAAATCGTTACACGCCGCTTACCTTGAAAAAGCACTTATTCAACCCAGGTAACGCATGTACGACGAAACAAAAAAAATGGTGAAATTAGTTTGTAATTCAAGAAGAAATAAATTCAATTTTCGCCTAATTCTGTGACAGTTTCACATTCATCATTATATCCTACGAATCATTTAAACAGTTGGCACAATCACATTGCTAAGCATTCTCGAATTACTTTTTATGACAGTTGTAAACGGTAAATGAAAACGTGTTAACATGATTTATATTTTTTTTTTTATTGAAAATAGTTTATATTGCAAATTCCGATAGTAGTAATTTCTATTTCCAGTATTATAATTCAAGATCTTAAAATATGTAACAAAAATTAAAGCCAACAATTTTAATACTAATTCTACAAACAATTCATTTCTGTAAGTTACAAAGTAAAAATTGAAAAAGGAATTTACAGTATTCTCAATTAAATCACCAATGATCCTAAATTGTCCTAAAAGAAATTCAAACGTACAGAACGTTCGAAATGAATTGAAACAGTATTGAATATATTGATATATCCAGGAATGGTTTGGTCAACAAAGTCAATGAACACTTTGTTATTAAAATGAATATTTTAAATTAATAATTCGGAACAAGTTACATCTGAATACAATTATAATAGAGTTCACAGACAAAAAGAATGAAACCATTCTTTGTCTAGCCCCTCACCCCCCCCTCTCTCTCTCTCTCAAAACTAACGGAACATTTCGCTAACTCTTATGCATTTTTAGGCTTTAAAAAAAGTTTAGTAAACATGTTGCTTACTAATTATAGCCATATCGAAAGTCAGATGGAAATCATAACAAACAAATTCGCCTCCCCCCCCAAAAAAAACACACGCATAAATTAAGACTTGTTAACCTTAATTCGTTAGTACCTTGATAAATTGAAACGTTTAAAGCAAAATGAGAAATGATTACATCTGGAATACAAGTTGTTATACAAGTATCTGTTTATTGAATCCGGTAAAATAAAATTATATTCGTTCTTAGATTGCCAGAGTTCTAGGTTTGTATTACAGTTAGGATAAGATCTATAGAGTGGATCGTTATCTATGGCAAACAAAAGCACCTAGCGATCTAAGCAGTTGTTCTTTTCTGGCGGCTTCTTAGCTCCTTCGGTTGAAATTTACTTACCCAATATACGTGCATAAAATGATAAAATATGCAAAGTTAACACCTGCGGAAAATGAAACATCATACAAAGATCATGTTTCTTACTCCTTTAAGCCAATGCTGATACAATAAATCTACAGTATAGAAAAGGAATTACGACCGTACAATTTATATAATATTCAACAATGCTGAAATTTGTAATTATTCAAGATTAAATATTCCTAAAACATAATAATGCAAGAACTATAATCGTGTCAAGAACTATATAATGCTTCGTGTCCTCTTTAAAAACTACTTTTATGACATTTGTTCTTGCACCAAACATGATAATGGTTTTGCATGGCGTATCACTGAAAAGGGTATATCAATGAAGACTGGGCCTGAACGGACGGTTTGGCTATTGTTGGTTAAACACTTTTCATCACTCTGGTGCTATCATTTACTTGATATAACCTACATTACACCTATTCGATCACAAAATCAAGCGAAAGAGCTGGTCAGCATATATTTTTGCAAAACCCTTTTATTAAAATGAGAAATAAATGAATGTGTAACCGGTAATATTTCATGCATAATGCATAATCGTTGGATATGCTTTCTAACGTTATCATTAAAGCTACGGTCGAAAGCGTTGACTAAAAATCATCACGATGTTGTAATCAATTAGTAATCATATTTACAAGAAAGACAAATAATTAGTCATTAAGGAAAACAAAGGACAAAAAGATGAATCTTTAAGATATACCACGTGACTATTGACATGAACAGTAATGTTTAATAAAATCATTTCATGAATAAAGCAAATAAAATTGAATATATTTATAACTGATTTAAAAAATCTTTCCTTTGCATCTTAATTGCAAAATTACGTATATCACATATTTTATCACTAATCTCTGGAAACATTACAACGGTACGTGCGCACTCGTCTTATCGTAGCTAAAGGTTGGTAGAAAGATAAAATGCATTAACAAATGAATTCCCCTTCAATCCAAAGCCAATTTGTGCAATATGTTTGTCTTAAATAGTAAATATTTTCGTCGGTAATTTGCACTGTGCCTTTTTATATAATATTACAACAGAAGAAGGCAGATCACTTTTGACAGGAAGGCCAATAGGGTGAAAATCATGATTTAGCTTAATATTAGTTTAAGGCACTACTTTGTTTCTCGCTGAGTGATTGGATACATATATACTGAGTGATTGGATACATATATTGTTACGGCTATTGGATTTAATTTTTTTTTTTTTTTAAATGTTAAATCCAAATTTGTTATTTTGCCTTTAAAATGAATTGATTGGGAGATTTTTTCTAGAATGTTCAGGCTGACTTAGATTCTCTAATTGTAAACAAGTTTTGACCTTGGCTTGTTTGACCTAAATCCTGACCTTACTTTAGACATTGTCAACAAGCCTCTAAAATTATTGGTCAATTTCAAGGACAACACTTTTATTGAGGGTGGGAAATGAATGATTTCCTTCTAGAAAATTTCATTATTATGTGACCTGAAGAAGGTAGCTTCTTTTCCATGACCTTCCAGACTCACATGATTCCTCTTGTTTACGAAGGATTTACAATATATATAGCTGTGTTTTAGAAGCTAACTGTAGTAGATTTTGGCCTTATTGTGAGTTATAAGTTGTGTATTTATGTTTGAGTTATAATTATCTTGTTCTGGACTTGTGTAAATTCGTTGGAAAAGAAGAATTATCTGGAAAAAGGACATATGTTTAATAATTTCATTTGGATGATTTAAAAACAAGAACTGTACCACGTGACATTGTCAGCCATTTTGAATTACATCGTCAAGATTCGAACCTGGAACTATTAGAATATTTATTTATCAGGACTCTTACAATTCCTTGAGTGGATTATTTTTGTGAATTCTATATTGGATTAATGTTGGATTTGATTCTCTAAAACTGTAAGTTTATTTATTTTATGAAAATAATTGTACTTAATAAAATCATTGTTAAAGTTATACAAGCTTGTTAGTTTTCACTCTTTCTGTGTTGCTGCTTATTCGAGCCTAAGCACGTAACATAGAAATTGGTGGCTATCGTCTGGGATTGAGATTTGAGATAAATTTGAATTTAAATTTGAATTTCCCCTAGTTTTTGAGAATTTTAAATCTTTAGTGAGACTGACACGCTTGTATCAAAATGACATCTAAGGTAGAAATATTTCTTTCTAATCCTACCCAGGAGCAATTAGATCTTTTCAAAAAAGATGAGTTGGTTCAACTTGCCAGGAAATACGATCTTTCCGAAGTGAAGGCTTCTTTAACGAAACAAGATATCAAAAAGATTTTGGTCCAGTATTTGGTAGAACAGGATGTTTTGGAACAAAGTGCTTTGATTCCAGTCATTAAGTCTACACCAGACTCTGACCTTAAAATGAAGGAATTAGAATTAAAATTCAAGATGGAATTAGAGTTGAAGAAGCTAGAATTTCAGGAAAGGGAGAGAGAAAAGCAATTACAATATGAGAGAGAGGAAAAAGAGAAACAAATTGAATTACAAAAAGAGCAAATGCGGATTGATAAAGAGGAAAAGGAGAAAGAGAGACAGGAAAGGGAGAAAGAGAAGCAAATTGAATTACAAAAAGAGCAAATGCGAATTGAGAGAGAGGAGAAAGAAAGACAATTACAATCTGAATTAGAGTTTAAGAAACTGGAATTTCAGGAAAGGGATAAAGAAAGACAATTACAATTTGAAAAAGAGGAGAGAGAGAGACAGGAAAGGGAGAAGGAAAAACAATTACAATATGAAATTAGAATGAAAGAAATGGAGCTGGCAAGTGGGAATCATCATCATACTTCAAATCAAAATTTGATTTAGCAAGGAATATTAGATTAGTGCCCCCTTTCAAAGAAAAAGAAGTAGACAAATATTTTATTCTTTTTGAAAAAGTTGCAAAAAATTTAAAGTGGCCAAGAGAGAATTGGACTCAGTTACTACAATGTGTAATTACTGGTAAGGCTAGTGAGATTTACACTTCACTGTCTGTTCAGCAAAGTGGTGACTATGATGTAGTTAAAGAATGCATTTTAAGAGGTTACGAGTTAGTTCCTGAAGCTTATAGGCAAAAATTTAGAAATTACAGAAAAGAAGCTGGACAAACTCATGTCGAATTTGCTAGACAAAAAGAGCAGTTGTTTGATAGATGGTGTTTAGCCAAGAAAGTCGAGCAAGAGTATCAAAATCTCAAGCAAATTATATTAATTGAAGAGTTCAAAAACTGTGTCCATAATGATGTTAAAACTTATCTTGAGGAGCATCAGATTGAAACCTTGGAAAATGCTGCTCGAGCTGCTGACGAATATTCTTTGACACATAAAGTTCCTTTTGTTAACAAGACTTCTACTCAACAATTTAATGGCAGAAAAGAATTTCCGCCTAATCCAAGCCCTTCTAAAACTCAAACTAACACAACTTTCAAAAATCAGACTTCAGAGAAGTTTGATTCTAGATCCTTGTCTCTTCCGACGTGTAACTTTTGCAAGAAAAAAGGACACGTTGTTTCTGATTGCTACAAATTGAAAAATAGGAATCAGAATCAAGATAGACCAGTTCCAAATGCTCTTATTTACAAGAGGTCAAGGTCACAGTCATGTATTGAAAGCAATACATTTGTTGGGTCTAATAAATCCCAGTCTGATTTTGATATGGAGAATTATGAACCATTCATATCGAAGGGTTCTATATCACTCTTGGGTGATTCGGCCAATCCTACCCCTATTAAAATTTTAAGGGACACAGGAGCCTCTCAGAGTCTTTTATTATCAGGTACTTTGCCTTTATCTGAGAAGTCTTCTTCTAATGAAAGTGTTCTTATTCAGGGGTTGGAGTGCTGCTTTGTTAATGTTCCTCTCCATTGTGTAAATTTGTCATCAGACTTAGTGTCAGGACCTGTGACAATCGGAACAGTCTCGGTTTTACCCGTTGAGGGAATAGATTTATTGCTAGGCAACGACTTAGCTGGGGACAAGGTTGTGGTTAATCCACTTGTAACTGACAAGTCTAATTTGGATCAGAAAGTTGATCCAATTGAAAAAGAAATCCCTGATATATTTCAAGCTTGTACAGTTACTAGAGCTATGGTAAAGAAAGCTCTTGAGAATGAAGTTGAAAAGGGCAGTATTCCCTTCGTTGACATATGCATGGGTCAGGCTTATGTTGTTGAGGGCAGTAATCCCTTATCTGATACCTGCGTGGGTCAGGCTTATGTTGAAAAAGCCAGTATACCTTCAACTGACGCTTGTAAAGGTCAGGTTTTTGATGAGGTCACTTTTACTCTTGGTTTAGATCAATCAGAAAGTATTGATCATAGTGATCCTCTTTTGACAACTCATTCTCTTTATTCTAATCAGGGTGATGATTTTGAAAGTGATGTTACAGAAGGCAGCATTCCTTCAACTGGCGCTTGTATAGGTCAGGTTTTAGATGAGATCACTTTTACTCTTGGTTTAGATCAATCAGAAGGTATTGATCATAGTGATCCTCTTTTAATAACTCGTTCTCTTAATCAAGGTGATAAACGACAGTCACTTGTCGTCGAACAGGAAAAAGATCCTGAGATCTCCTGTTTGTTTCAAAGGGTCATAAATGAGACTGAAGTTATTGAAGTTCCTGTCTGTTATTTCATTAAAAATGGAATTCTTATGAGAAAATGGAGACCTCCCGAGGTACCTGCTGGTGATAAATGGTCAGTGAGTTATCAAATAGTAGTTCCAAAACCTTACAGACAGGAAATACTTAATCTGGCCCATGAAACTCCTTTGGCTGGTCATTTAGGGATTAATAAAATGTATCACGAGATCTTGACTCACTTCTATTGGCCAGAAATCAAAAGTGATGTTGTCAAATATTGTAGATCTTGTCATGCTTGTCAAATGGTAGGAAAACCCAATCAGAAGAAACGTAAGGCTCATCTGCAACCTATTCCTACGTTTGATGAAACATTCAGTGGAATTATGGTAGATTGTGTGGATTCCCTACCCAAGACCAAGTCAAGTAATCAATTAAAGTTAAAAATGAAACTATGGTTTGAAAGTAATACAAGGGAGAGAACTTTTGAGTCTGATAATGGAGTTGTGTTACTCTTGTTCATTCTTTTTACTTTTCTTCAGATTAGATATTATGGCCCGTACAAAGTTAAGAAGAAAATGAATTAGTTAAATTATAGTATTAGTGCTCCTGGGATCTAAATTAATTATAGGAGTACCAGTATATTGAAAGAAATAGCAATGTTAAATATGTAATTAATTTATTACCTGTCCTACTCGGTGAAGAAATATCGTTGGATTCTACTGATATTGGAGCGACGAATTGTTGGAATTCAGAAATTATAAACAAATCTAGACCAGAAACTTTCACAGTTGCAAGTGCAAGAAACAAATGAACTGAAAGTTATTATTATATGAGCACTTATGTCCAGATATTCTTACAAGGACAAACAAAATTTTCATGACGTTGAGATTGAGAATTCCATGCAGAATGAGTCCACTCAAACAGGAATACTTGAAAAAGGAATTTCAATACTTGCTGAAGAATGATTTTATCAAGCCCAGTAAAAGTGATTGGAGTTCACTATGCATACTTGTTCCTAAACCAGATAAAACTCTCCGTATGTGCACTGATTATAGGAAGGTGAACAGAGTGATAAAAACAGATTCATTCCCATTAACAAGAATTGACTATTCTATTGATAAAATTGGGAATGCCAAGTACGTCACCAAATTCTGACCCTCTGAAAGGATTTTGGCAGATTCCACTACGGAAAGAGCAAAGGAAAACTTAACATTGCGACTCCAAAAGGACTCTACCAATATAAAGTAAGTCCATTTCAACGTCTCATAAAAATGTTCATCTCTGGTCTAGAGATTTGTGACGTCATCATTTACAACGACACCTGGAAAGAACATCTAGCAACGATTCGATAATTCTTTAACAGACTCGCTAATATATGTTTGACAAATAATTTGTCTAAAAGTGAGTTCTGTTGTGATTGTGTGCCTTTCCTAGGACATTTTGTGGGACATGGACAAGTTAAAAAGTTGAGGCTATTTCTTGATAATATAATTGTAGACACTCTTTCCCATGTATAATTTATTATATTGTGTAATTTATAACCTCAGATGTAAAATGGTTTGTGATAAAAAGAAAGTTTTATCATATAAACCTTTCTTTTTATTTGATGGGGGAAGGTGTTCGGCTATTGGATTTAATTTATTTATTTTTTTAAATGTTAAATCCAAATTTGTTATTTTGCCTTTAAAATGAATTGATTGGGAGATTTTTTTCTAGAATGTTCAGGCTGACATAGATTCTCTAATTGTAAACAAGTTTTGACCTTGGCTTGTTTGACCTAAATCCTGACCTTACTTTAGACATTGTCAACAAGCCTCTAAAATTATTGGTCAATTTCAAGGACAACACTTTTATTGAGGGTGGGAAGTGAATGATTTCCTTCTAGAAAATTTCATTATTATGTGACCTGAAGAAGGTAGCTTCTTTTCCATGACCTTCCAGACTCACATGATTCCTCTTGTTTACGAAGGAATTACAATATATATAGCTGTGTTTTAGAAGCTAACTGTAGTAGATTTTGGCCTTATTGTGAGTTATAAGTTGTGTATTTATGTTTGAGTTATAATTATCTTGTTCTGGACATGTGTAAATTCGTTGGAAAAGAAGAATTATCTGGAAAAAGGACATATGTTTAATAATTTCATTTGGATGATTTAAAAACAAGAACTGTACCACGTGACATTGTCAGCCATTTTGAATTACATCGTCAAGATTCGAACCTGGAACTATTAGAATATTTATTTATCAGGACTCTTACAATTCCTTGAGTGGATTATTTTTGTGAATTCTATATTGGATTAATGTTGGATTTGATTCTCTAAAACTGTAAGTTTATTTATTTTATGAAAATAATTGTACTTAATAAAATCATTGTTAAAGTTATACAAGCTTGTTAGTTTTCACTCTTTCTGTGTTGCTGCTTATTCGAGCCTAAGCACGTAACAATATAGTAAAATAGTCCTATTCGACCTTAACCTAAAAGAAAAATCAGCTCATACCTGCACTCCACAGAATCCTTTCTTGGAGAGAAAACGTTCACATTCTTGTGCTACGTCAGTCCATTTCCACTCAAATAGCTCCACTATGACTTGTTTTCCATCACAGTGCGGGTCTGTGTACTGACCAAACACACAACCTGTTAAAATAGCGATTTTTGTATTCCCTTTTTCACTAGAATGTCGGCTTTCTTGACATAAAGCAAAAATTTCATTCTTAAGTGATCGAGACAAAAGGAATTTACAACTAGAATGTACTGATAAATAACACACACACACACACACACACACACACACACATATATATATATATATATATATATATAGATATGTGTATATGTGTGTGTAAATGTGTGTGTGTAAATGTGTGTGTGTGTGTGAATATTTCGTGTTGAAGAAATGTTGAGATGTTTATTTAATTATAGAACAATAGTCAAGTGATTGATTATCAACATGTTTTGAACGAATTTAGAGAGGTCACTGATAGAGACATTAATTTACCAAAGGACTGGGTTATACGAAATTTAAAGGAAAATCTGAGATTGTTGTATTGATTGAATGCATCTTTCAGATTATTCAAGAGGCTCAAATATGTGTTTCGTCGTGGGTGAAGTTATTATTAATGATGAGGGTATCCAAGAGTAGATCAATTAAACAAATGATTTGGGGCATTAATATAAGATTGACATCAGAACCTATATCCCGTCACTCATCGTGAAGACAGCATTATTAACAATACTACTGTATTATTTATTGGCAAACAAAAAAGGAAATATGCAGATACTTTTGGTAAAAATAACGATTTTCCGTTATTGATTTTCCTACACAAGCAAACCTTAGACCGTGAAAACATGGTGATAGAATTGTATTTACAAACTCAGTTTGTGCTCTTATCGTTGGTTTTGTGGATTAACAAAACACATATGTTGCTGAATATGGTTTTTAAATGGTTACCATAGGATCTGTAGTTCCTGGTTACGTCATGGGCTGATAATCAATCGTGTTATATGTTTTTAAATATTTTTAAAATAAGGAATTGTGCTATATAATTATGCAGAAGCGGTAACAACATCATTTTCAATTTATTTTCCACCATTTACGAATCACTGGCAATTGACGATTTGGATTCAAATAATCTTGTAGTGTACGACGATGTGATAATTAAGAACCATGACAATCACGCACAAATATTCTCACGAGGTTAAACGTCCTGTACCTCAACCACTGCAGCTCTCTCAGGATGAAGACTCTGACCCTGATACTTAATATTTAGCAGAAGAACAGGAACGATGTGTGCCAGAGGAAGAACCTAAATGTCAGGAACGATTTAACAGGTTGCTAGAACAATAATAGCAACCTAGAAACAAGTTAAGCTCATCGGAAGAATACAAACTGTGGCGATACGAACAAACGAAATGTGGCAACAACAAAAGAGTAAACGTTTAGGGAAGAATCTATACCAATAGCAAAACTCCCAAAAA
The DNA here is from genome assembly GCA_029339505.1 of Unio delphinus. NCBI lineage: Eukaryota > Metazoa > Mollusca > Bivalvia > Unionida > Unionidae > Unio > Unio delphinus. The sequence goes on from JAQISU010000117.1 coordinate 9,396,744, forward strand.
TGGAGATAGTCTAACTGCAAATCTACAAAATGAAAAACACCATCTAAAACAAAATTACCATTTAGCCAATATGATTTACCACATTCTGAAACTGAAAGACAGATTCGTTATAAGAACCCTAACGAAGACATATACTAACTCCGACGGGTCAACCTTTATATCACCTACTGGAGGGATTTCTTTAACAGCTTCATCACCGAGTGATGAACTAGGGCAACGACAGTGGCGACTACGAACACGGCATGTAGCACGTGCACCTCATCCACATCAGTACACACAGCGGAAATCGAAGAAAACGATATATGACAAATACCTTTTCTCACACAGGAAGAACAGACGCAAATGCATAGTATGTACCAAAAACAAAGAAGAACAAGAGTTTAAAAAGCAAAGGAACGGAAAGGGGGATGTCCTGTTGAACAGTGTGACCCTCGCATATCGATTGGAATATGCTTATGTGATCAGTTCGTGCTGGAAAGAACGCACCTAAAGTAGTTAATGAAGCCGTATTGAATTGACAGCAGTTACTCACCAATGACATATGTGCACATATCGGACGTTGATGCAGGAACTTGATGACGAACTTTATGATGCATACAACAGCGATGATGGGTTCTAAAACGACTGAGACGGTGCGTGGGCAAAAACTAAGTGTTTTAGCTGAAATATGTTCTTCAATGCAACAGGATTTTGTAAATACAACGTAGAGTGTTGCCTTGATAATTACAATCTCATCCAGGAAACCAATATTCTGTGTGAAGCCTTCTGCACTTGTTATAGTTGGTGAATCACACACACTCGAGGTCGCGTTTGAGTCGATGCGAGTGTAATACAGACGATCTAATATCCGATCACAACCGTTTGGTGGTCAGCCCGTCTCATCATCAGATCATGGATCAACTTGCAGTAATGTGGGACTTTCTACAATTACTGATAAGTCCGACGCAGAATTTCGGTGTTGACTGGTAATGACTCCAAACCTTCTACACGTGAACATGAGTTCACACTCAACCCCGTTATCGACATTAAATCTCTGCAAAATTTAGTTAACAGTCATAGTTAAGAACCGTTCCTGATTGGCATAAATATACTCCCAAAAAAAAAATCAAAACAGTTGAGGGCAGGATCTACAAGACAACATACCGTATCGCGCCTGATACTGTGCAGATTACTTCAACAATGCATATCAATTGAACCTGTGATGCTGTCTGTGGTAGTAATATAAGAAGGTCTGCAACGACAGGTTTAGTTATTCAGGGTTATATACTGTTTTTGGAACCAGGTGATGTGAGGGCAGCATTTGTGTATTTTCCATGTCACAATAATTGGCAGGCACATATTTGCTTTTCCTTTGTGGATCAAGACGAGTTCTTTGTAGATCTGTGCAGGAACATATCAACGATACAACGGTACATTACATATCGACCTCATGTAGAATGACGGTCGTACGTGGACTTAGAAGGAGAATTCGTGTTGTTAACAGAACTGCTCTTGGCGACGTTCTTCGTTGGTTATATGCAGGCTCATCGAAAACGCTCACAGCCTTATCATCGCGTGCTGCACAACACGCATAGCAAACTATAATGCCAGTCGTTGATAGTATCAAAGGCGCTGCAAGTGCATCAGATGAAACATCTGAAATTGTACGCAACTCAGTCGAGTCGAGATCAACTACGGTTCCAGTTACACTACCATTAATATAAACTATGCCCACTTCGAATTTGTATGTGCTGTAAAATGATGGAAATGAAATCCCTGCCCACCAATCATTGTAAGATTTAGTGATTTCAAATCTGGTAATGGTAAGTGGATTAGGACAGTAAGTGGTATTAAACAAAAATCAATATTGTATACTTGGAAATTAAAGTTTCACCGTGACCCAATTCGAAGATACATCTGATCCTGTATTTGACTTACGTGTGCATGTGCTGCTGAATGGAAGCAATCATTAGGTTGCATAAGTGGTAACGAATCATAAGCATTAATTGTATGCACAGTTGAAGTTGTTAATTACTTACCCATACTCGGTATATGACAATCGTTGTTTTGTTCGATTATGCCATTACAAAATCGGTTGGAAGGATCCATATATCATTTTGCTTTTAAAGCGTTGTGTTCTGTATCGCTCACCAATACCACAATCACTGATTTCACAAAACATATGCTTAATATTGTACAAAAATGTATATTAACATTTGCAGACGTTTTTCAGCTCCAAGACATGGTGCGTATGTGGATCTGAGCATATTTGCCACCAAAGCAAATTTGTATGAGTTTACATTTGGTGCTGCTATTGATCGATGCATATGAGCTTGCGAGTTTTGTATTTCGGAAAACACGCCTCAATGAATGAATGTTTGCAACTTATGAGTGGTGCAAAACAAAAACATTATGTATAATATCAAGCAAAAAATGTTGTTTGCATTTAAAATGAGAAGCTAAGTTTCGTCATCATATATATATCGGTAGCACTTTGTGTTGCATCCTAAGTAAGTAATTGGATACTATTTAAGGTATTGCTTGACTAACTAATAATCTTGTATCTTTCCATCATTTTTGTCTCCATTTGAAAAACAGGGTTCTTTTCATAAGCTAAGGTTTAACTTAAGCCTCTCCTTTACGCCATATAATTACCGGTAAACAATTTGTTCAAAGTCTGGCATTGAATGTTATGTTTTTCCTTCACATCACTGTATGACGTCATTTCTAACGCCGTGATGTATTATTACAGATGACACATATATAAACGAACTCATATGGGTACTTTTTTTACCACTGAATTCATGAAGTGAGATGAACACTTTCGAGTCTTTGAGAGCACTGGAGATAAAAAAAAAGTGGATTACAGTATTATATGGCTATCCATCTTGATAATCTGTTTATCACATAGTTTTATTTTAGTGGGAAGAATTTAGAGAGAAAGAAGAATAACTAATTTCATTATATTGTGGTTCAGACGCTGCACCTTTCAGATCTTGCGCGTGAAAAAGTCCTAGTTGAATGAAAATAGCTTATTTTAAGAAAAATATTTAAAAGTAATTTGTTTTATAAGATTTTGATCAATTTGCATCTGTCAACTTGGGCTCTCCGATGGAAATTCCATTGTGGTTACAAATAATTCACTCGTGTCAGCTAGAATAGTTGACGCGCCAGATATATTGATTTCGATAAGTCTGATTACAAGTTTTCCACCTAAAAGTGTGTCGATTCCGCCATAAAATTCACCACTGATACAGTATAAGGTACGTCTGAAAAGAAGCAATCTTACTTGTGTTTATTCTTGTGAAAGAATGCTTCTTGGAAGCTTACATTGTACTACATCGCAACAAGAGTTATTTCTGAGAATGGTGCCTTCGGATTCAAGGTTTTGCGAATTGTTCTTTTCATTGTTTGATATGGAGGAAAGCTGTCGTTGGATCACTTTCTTTCCATTTAGAGAATAGCGTATGTCGACATTCTTTACATACGAAAGGTGAGAATATTTACTTATAAAATGTGACATTTCAACCAACTTTTGGTTGGGGTTGGCTGCAAGTTACACCAGGTAGTAGCAATGTACACATATCTTGTTTTAGTTTGGCATTTGGTAGATTCTGCTATAGTACGTTTTCTGTATTCGTTCATGTGTAACCAGTGTTTTATAATGTCCATGTGAAAGACAAGACGGACAGCATGTTGTTAATACAAAATATCCAAAAAGCCATGGAAAGGAAATTCCTGAGATCGCATCCAATCAGATAGAATTTGCGCAAGAATTTCATTGCGCAATTTTGAACCAATCATATGCATGTCAACCGGACTTCCGGAAAGGTGGCCGCTATCGCTTAACCGGCTTGATGCAGCTCTTCCGTGTTTGTGCTGTTTTTCATTATATATCTGCTTCTTGTCTATCTTCGTCTAGATTATTGTGTTTCATCATGCATTGGCTGTTCAGCTCGTATGTGTTTCTTCATCTTCTTGTTTTGGAAACGAGAACAATTAGAATTGTTCTCAGCTGTTTTGCTCCAATGTTACGAAACCTTTGTTAATGAATAAACCGCTATCACGTGATCGCAAGTCATTCCGTTGACATTCTCTCTGCTTTGGATAGCGGAAAGATTACAGTCCTCACCCTCCTAGATTTGTCTGCAGGATTTGGCACAATAGATCATGATATATTACTTCACCGTCTCCAGCATGTATTTGACATTCACAATACAGCCTTGCTATGGTTTAAGTCCTACTTAGTCAACAGGACACAAATTGTATCTGTAAATGAAATAATATCCAGCCAGTTGATCTATGTTGTTGAGTTCCACAGGGGTCTATTCTTGGACCGGTTCTCTTCATTCTATACACTCGGCCGCTCTTAAGTGTCATAGATCATCACCCAATATCTCACCAATTATACGCTGATGACACCCAAATATACACGTCTAGCCACCAAACTGAAGTTGATGCTACCATCCAAAGAGTAGAGAGGTGTATTTATGATGTGAAATCATAGATGACAGGTAACAAGTTGCAGATGAATGATGATAAAACTGAGGCCATAGTAACTCAATTATGGCTGGTTCGTCTCAATATCTACTCCAGAAACTTCAAAAGTTCGAACCACAGCTGCTCGGATCATCTTTAGAGTACCTCGATCAGAGCACACCTCTCTGCTGCTCTGTACACTACACTGGCTTACTATTTTATCCAGAATCAAACACAGAATTTGTTCTCTATGCTACGTTTCACTGACGGACTCCAGTCCAACATACCTATCTGGCCTCACCCATGTGTACATACCAGTAAGATACTTATGCTTCTCTTCTGACAATCGTATAATCATTATTCCCACTATGAAAACGAAGTCTAATGAACAACGTATTTTGCAAACCAGGGCACAGCAACATGGAACGAATTGCTCATCGAAATTAGACACAAAGACACAGTGTACCCTTTTAAGAGTGCTCTTAAAACTCACCTTTCTCGACTGCGATAACAAACTTAAAGACCTAATAATATTTCCTACCGTAAATATTTTCAGCATTTGTTGTTTGCTAATTTAATTGTGGGTTTTTGGGGGGTTGGGGAAAGGGTGAGTCATATCATTATAGATGTTGTAAAGCGCTTATAGCTTCCAGAGAGTAAGCTCTATACAAAGTCCTTACCATTGTTGTTGTTGTTGTTGTTATTATTATTATTATTATCATTATTATTATTATTATTATTATTATTATTATTATTATTATTATTAACCTGTTGTCTGATCAGAAACATTAAAATGTAAAGATTGTTTATAAAGTGCAGCAACTATGTTATGAATCAAAATTATGAAATTGGCATGCGAACTTAAACAGCACAATATTTATATGATAAGCAATATTTATATGATAAGCAATATTTATGTGATAAGCAGGTGCTCTCAAACAATCAGTGATTTAATACTGAATTTAGTAAATTCAGTAATACATTAAATTACTCATTTAAAGTTATGTTATAATTTAATGGACAGGGTCTAGATAGAAAGAAAAGAAACATATTCCGACATATGTAACCACAAATGATATATCCGATATTCTGCTAAAAGTAGTGTTAAAACCAAGCTAAGCAACATTATAACCTGTTTGTATCTAATCTCTCCGTGAATTATATCTGCTCTCGTTGTAAATTGTATATATATTCTATTTGTAAATTGGGGACATACAGCTTAATTTCTACATTTGAAGTACTTCTATCTATTTCGGGAATACTTATGTATATCTGACAATCCCTCTTCAAATGTGACCTAAAGTGACCCGACTTAACCTAATTATTGTGTTGTTCCTGTTTAGTGTGGTTATCAGCTCTACATTATATCGCTGAGCACATTAACAAGTATATTTACGACAGTTCAATTTCTCTATTTTACTCGTAGAAAATTAAGTTTTTGAAATTTTTTATTCGCAAAAGGTTCACGAATTAAAACATGACAACAATGACAGATGTATACCAGAAGTCACTGTTCTATTTGTGTGTTTATGTGTGTGTGTGTGTGTGTGTGTGTGTGTGTGTGTGTGTGAGAGAGAGAGAGAGAGAGAGAGAGAGAGAGAGAGAGAGAGAGAGAGAGAGAGAGAGAGAGTGTGTGTGTGTGTTGGATTTTTAGCATAGCTTTACCAATTTTTAGTCATAGCGCTACGATGTCGGCCGTGTGGCTGTTTATGGTGATATCTAGCACTGGAGCATCATGCCTCAACCATGTAGCATGATGTGCCACCCATTAAAATTATCCTGACACCAGCCCGACCAGTCCTAACACTTACTTCCTAATGATGAGCGCCTAGCTAGGCAGCTGTTATACCATTTTAGAAGTCTTTGGTAGATCTATTTATCTATCTATCTATCTATCTATCTATCTATCTATCTATCTATCTATCTATCTGTCTGTCTATCTGTGTGTGTGTGTGTGTGTGTGTGTGTGTGTGTGTGTGTGTGTGTGTGTACACATACGGATAGGCTATAAAAAATAGGTTATCTAAGATAACAGTTGATATCCATATATCTATAATATCTACAAAAGGACTGAAATGATTCAGAAGTGCATGGATTCTACCCTGCTTTAACCTTTTTAATTAAATGCTGGAATACAGAACGTGTGTTGTGATTATCACTTTGTTTTATCCATAAAAGTTATAATCATTCCTTCCATGTAATGGAGGGTGTAAATAATTCATAATTGATAGGGGAAAATATTTGCATATATATATCATGTCACAACAAAGAATTATTCAAGAAAAAGCCCATAGGGACTATAGGAATTATGCTTATCTAATAAAACTGTTTAAATAAGACCTACCAGATATACAAACGAGACACAGACACAGAAGTTCTTTCGAGTACATGACCCAGTGCAAAAGACCTTGCTTCTACTAGATGACTATCTAATGTAAAGGGAACATTTGCCTGTGCAACACCGTCTTCTTATCTCCTGATCCGGTGATCTTGACTTTATCATACAGAAATATCCAAGAGACCTTGGTCTGGTCGAGGGCAATATGTTCAGGCATTGTGGGGATGCATGATCAGAAGATGTGATTTGTAGGTCTATATTGACAAGATCGTTTACCATTTTGCAGGCGATAATATCTAGCACAAATTGGATGTATACCTGAATAAAATTAAATTTATCTCGCCAAATTACAAAATACTAAAACAATTATTAAAACAAAGCACCAAAAACAAGATTTGTCTGAAAAGAAAGAACTTTTAAAATGCAACTAAGGGAATGGATACATCAGAGATAAAAGTTTCGCTATTCATATCGTTACGATATGGTGAAATCTTGTGTGTTGGGCTTATACGGTACATTGTAGAGATCGGCAATTTATATCACAAGTCACAAGTGATTAAGACATAAAAAAGCGCGAAATCTAACGCAAATATCGTTTAATATGTCGACACACCACACTGCATCCAAGTAATGAGAGAGTTGTTTAATCACTGCAGATAAGTAATTCCAAGGGACAAAACACTTGTAAGAAAAGTTTACTTTAGCTGGACACTTACCAATGATGCAGCACATTTCATGCTGTACTTGTGAAAAAGATATACCCTTGAGACACATGCAAGTCTGTCTACATACTAAACACATGAGACATGTCACACATAAAAGGTTCACGATATGAAATTCACTTGAGGAATAATTCACTTCGCATGCGACTTTCCCGTGTGGGAATGGTAGTTAGACCTGACACATAAACGTCATATGCATAAACCTGCACGTGTGAGAAAACAATTCTGGAATAATGATCTGACAAATACCAAGGATGAAAGTCGACAGACAAGGCCATCTACGTAGATAGTTTTAGATAGTAAAGTAAGGGGATAGATGTTTGTGGATAAATTTGCTTCAAAAGGTTACAAAGTGCAAACGAAATGAAAAAGAAGTCTAAAACTGACAAATATGTTTCCTGATATAATAAAGACTGTTAGTTTGAAATAATGTTTTTTAAAAAAAACCTTTTCTGAGATCTTTTTATTTATAGTTTTGTCCTTTTTTGACAACAATAAATCTTGCCAAATAGTTCTTTTTCTTGAGATAATAAAGTGTTTCTGCCAATACACTACTCTTCTTGTGACTGATGACACTAAGGACGTAACACACTGTACCTGATGTCTGAAAATGTATTAAATACTTGAAACATGGATTATAAAGGTACAGCGAAAACATACGTTGGTTTTGTTTGCCTTGCTTCCATGCGGTTTTAACCCGCTAATAGTTGTAATACTTGAGCAGCATGCCCCGCCCCCTCCTTTTCATCCCTCGTCTCATTATTATTATTATTGTTGTTGTTGGTGTTGTTGTTATTATTATTATTATTATTATTATTATTATTATTATTATTATTATTATTATTCCTGATATCGGTTATACAGTTACATCGCAATTTATACCGTGATAGAGTGCATCTGCTTACCCATCAACTCAAGGTCTCAATTTTCTTAATACTTGGTCATAATGTTTGCACTTGAGATTTTGTCGAATCCCATTTAAAAAAGAATGTTATATTATATTTTACTTTGTTTTTAGCGGGGTGAAAACTTATCAAATTCTCTGACAAAATGCTCTGGTCTTTATGTCAGCAAGATGATGATTGTGAGGGGTGTTTCCAGTGTGAAATGCATATACATGCATTCAATAACACAAATGAATAGCTTTTCATGAAGTGGTTATTCTTGCAATATATATGCATGTGTAAGAGAATGTACCATTTCCTTTGGTGTTTAAAAATATTGAATTCAACACATTCATAAAACTATACATTTGTCTACGTATAGATATTTAAGTCCATAAAATCTTTATTTCTTTACTTTTTGGGTATCTGGTGTAACGACTAGCATTTTCTTGCAGAAGGTGAAATTTGATTGACAATGAAAGTGTCTAATCGTTAGGTACGTACTCAACTTAAAATGCAGCACCCACATATTTGGAATTTGAAACATTAATACAATTATTTTAAAAAAACTACGATAATTCTTAGTTGCACTGAGAAATTAGTCTCCATGTCTGACTCCTAAACACTGAAGAAATAATAAATTGTCTACACATTCAGTTTTTGAAAAATTTCGTGACTTTGTACCATGGAAACTTGGTTTCCACTGCTGCTTGCTTCTGTCCTATATCTGCGGTGTCATTCCCTTCCGACGATAGACGAGTAGTTGCAAATATGCTCAAACTGGCTAGTGATGTACGCTCTGCTGCTGTGTCACGTAATACGTCAACCTGTTAGACCTCTTTGCTTACCCAAATAACAGTCTCTATTCACATGCCAACCAGTTGTACCACTTTGTTTACCCCAAGAGCAGTGATCACATATTGTGATTTACGCGTGTGAGTGTTTCAATGTATATAAATTTCCCGAAACTTGATTATACGAAATTAAGACAGTACATAAAAAGCGTGACACTCCACATGGAGTCCAAAATGTTGATTTTAAAAGAATGAAGAGACACAAAGTACGTAAGTTTTTTTAAAATTATTTTTCATACCTGAAAAAATATGCAATGCTACAAGTATCGGGTTTTAATATTGTACATTTAATATCAAGTTTCTCAGGGTATTACAATTGTATAAACAAATAAACAGTCGGACATAACAATGAAATTGCAAACGATTTAAGACAAAGTATTCATTTCACAAGTTCCGCTGTTCCAGTGAAATACGTTCAGATAACCACAACGTGCCCAGTGGTTACCGGAAGTATGGGGAGCGCTTGCACCAGCAGTTCCGGTACATTTGGCAGCACTTACATTAGATTCCCATACACCATTGACGATGCCTTTTAATTCAAACCAGCCGTTTTCCGTTTGGTCACAGTCCATATCTATATCAACTAACCAGTAATGTTCGCCGTATCTGTTAAAGAGAAGAGGCAGCATAACGTACGGGCAAATAACTGGCACACTCTTTAAAATGACAAACGTTTCCAGACACTAAGCTGTACATGCTTTTCTACGTATCCATCTTTACGAAATATCAGTTCTAATACTTTGCTCAATTGTTCAAATATGACTGAAATATTTTTAGGTTAATAGCTACAGATGCGATTTGATCAGAACCTAAAAATTCACTACTTGGCAAGTAGATGTCACATAGTAGCCTTGACCTAACAATGTGTTACTAATTTGTAGGTCATTATTCTTTCAAAGGCTACAATCAGTAATTTGGAGAATAAAACGCCACGATGCTAAAATCAAGTATCCTAATTTACATCTCAGTGCATCTGGTATGTGTGCAAGTGCCCCGATAATCTGTAAATTGGTTTATAAATATATTTGCAAGATTTCTCTTTGTCCATAATAGTTAAAATTGTATTCCTAATTCAGTTTTAAAATCCAGTTTCATCAAAACAATTGTTATCTTTCTGAATTGCATCTTCCGATGAACATGAATAAAAAGTAGTCATCGCCAAAAGTCTGTAGTCACCAATTTTACTAAAAGGATTAATCATTACCGATTATTTAATTTAGTTGGCATCTTTAACAAAATGGCTTTGGCCAGAAGCAACACTACAGCTTGTATGTACGTCCCTGGATGTTCTATTTACTTTCGTCATTTGGATAGAATCTACCGATAAACATTTTTACAAAAGATGGATAAAGATATCCTACTTATTTAGGTTGTTATATCCAGGACTAGAAGGACTACTGGAAGTCCAGACAGCAGGTGTCCCCTCGGCTGCTCGGCCATTATATGATCCTTGACCGGATTCGGCACCATACCAGTCTAGGAAATTATCGTTCTTATTCCATGCATTCAGTGGGGCATAATGGTTACCTGTACCTAGGTGTTTGTGCCTTATAGGAATAGCGCAGTGACTTGAGGCAGCATCACTGGTACAACCTGACAGATAACAAGTGCATGCAATAACATATATTCTTTAGGACAAGGAAAACGTAAAACATTTAAAGCATGTCCCGTATAACCCACATGCTTACGGCGGACGGAGAGGCAAACAGACAGTCAAATGGAACATACATACATACATACATACATACATACATACATACATACATACATACATACATACATACATACATACATACATACTTTTATCTTCCAATCTATACTTACATTGCTCTTAACAACAAACGGTTTAATAAAATGATTATTTCAGTTGACATTTGGCGATGAGAAACTAAATACATACATACATACATACATACATACATACATACATACATACATACATACATACATACATACTTTTATCTTCCAATCTATACTTACATTGCTCTTAACAACAAACGGTTTAATAAAATGATTATTTCAGTTGACATTTGGCGATGAGAAACTATCCTTCAATATGTAATAAGACTGACGTGAGATAAGAAATCGAAACAGGAGTGATAGAGAATAAATAATATATATTGTGATAACGATGAAATAATGTATACTAATACAATTATAATTTCTTTGCGCAATATTATACGTGCACTTTGGAACTTTCATACCACTTATTCTGCTGTGATCTAGACCTCCACGGATAAAGAGATCTTCTCCAGAATTTGTCCTTCTTTCGACAAAGATAACTGTCCTCTGCCATCCTGTCTGGGTGGGTACAGATGGCTGAGGTGCTGTAGTAATCGTAGTAATTGTCGCTGTTGTTCCACTTTCAGATCCTGAACCAGAACCACCTCCGTCCCCGCCAGGGCCTGTTGGGCCACCTCATCAATAAAAGAAATATATTATCACTTTATGTAGAGAACTTAAAACCTAGACAAGTAAGTTAACTGGATTATTTGGAGTCACACTCCAAATGATGCCTCTGATTTTATGTAATGTTATGTGGCAAATAATCTTACCCGGTGCAGCCGTTATGAATTGCTAAATATCTTACGTTACAGGTTTATTAAATGTATGGAAAGTTATCATAGGCGTTAACACTAATGTTTGTTTGCAAAGTTTAATCATTAAAGGTATAAATCTGATTCCGAAACCTTTGCATGGAAATATGACAATCCGTGGTAAATACAAAAACGAAAACGAGACACAAAAAGACCCTGATGAGTGATATGCAATTGTTCAAGACCCCATTTCATTAAAGTCGTTATACATATTTCGGAATTCAAACATTTTCTTTCTCAATTTTTATAATTTATTTAAATAAAATCTTATGAAAACGCCTCTTACGCAAGTTTGCATAACTATGTAAATACAAAAAGGAACAAAGAAGAAAATACAGAAAACTTGGTCTGATTACTGTCTCATTTATCCTACACTGAGATAATGATCCATCCAGCTTACACAACGGCTCAATAACTAAATAGCGGAATTCCTATTTGAAAGTAAGAGTAAACGATTCATTTACTGGTATGGTTTAACCCATGTTTTAATATAGCTTGTCGAAATAAGAAGCTTCGCAGATGGACAACCCCTCCACTAAAAAACTTTCCTTCCACTTTTTATCCTGACACATTATAAAGGAAAAGAATTAATACAACGAATACTTAATATAATAATTCTTACCAACAACAAAAGCGACGATCGGATCGTCGTTGTTGTTGATGACAATATGGGCTCTTCCACTACCATCGACGGTGATCTTCTGAGCACAGTCAGTGATAAGGTCACAATATACCCCAGCAGGCAAACCTGTATGCAAGGTAGCATCCATGTGTCCGCTTTTGGCCATTGCAAAGAAGCCTTTGTTGCCTCTGGCGAATGACACCTGGTCGTTTTCATTGTGCCAGTTTCTCTTGTCTGTTCCCGCAACAGCATTTCTAAAAGCTGCCATATTGGCAATAGCTCTCCATCTATGTTCGCAGACCCATCCATTTCCACACGAGCCATCGCTATTGATGGGAACGTCTTTTGTCGTGAAATCAGCATTGTGTGGAGGGCCAAGACTTGAATCATCTCCAAACTCATAACTGCTCATAACACGCGTGAAACCGTAGTCATATGCGAGGGTGAATGCAACAGCCATCTTATAATCTCTTGGAGTTTTGTGTGTTATGAGGTTTCCTCCGCCCCCGTGTCCTCTTTGGTTGTCATGGTTGTCGACGAAAACAAATGCATGAGATGATTGTGTCATGTGCCAACCGTAGTCTACAACATTGTTCAAGTCTCCGAAATTGCGAATGCCCCATGCGATCTTCTGGCAGTATCTAAATTCAGTAACGTACCCTAAAGCAGTATACTCTGTGGTTTTGATGGCGCCATCATTTTGATCTATGACCTCGTGGTAGAAAAATGGTCTTCCTCCTTCAGGAAGATCCTTCACCTTATTCTGAATGGCGGTAATATCCTTCGGCCACATGTGTTTGGCGGCATCAATACGGAAACCAGCCACACCGATGTCTATTAGGTGATTGAAAAAGGCTGCAATCATGTTCTGGACATAATCTTGGCTTTGATCAAGGTCAGTTAAACCAACTAAATGGCAGTTTCTTACATTGTTCGGATCACCGTAGTTATTGACGTTGCCGTCATGTGACGGGCATCTGTCTCTCATATTGAAATGTTGGCGGCTAAATGGGACTCCCGGAAAATCATAGTTATCCGAGTTGAAAGTGCTCCCAGCTGTCCCCGTACCAGTTCTACCGAGGCCGGCCATATGGTTGACCACAGCATCCACGAAGACCCTGTGAAAGGTTAAATAGGCAAAATTAATCATGGGATAACGACTGAAACGTCCGTAATATCTAACAGCTGAGGACTTTAATTATTAAATAAACATTCTATGCACTTCAATCAATTTCATTCCATCTGTCTTTTGGAAGTATCAGAAGAGACGTCAGGGCAGTAATTTTACAAACAATACATAACTCGTTTGAGTGATATGGTTGATGGTTACATCAATTAGATTGAACTTAAAGCTAGCCATTTAAATCTATGAGAAAACACACTTTCAATATGACCATTAATTTAAACGTTTAACGAAACATTGTAAACCCTATTTGCTTGGGAAACTTTGTTGGGATAAACACTATACATACCTGACACCAACTTTCTTACATCGCTGTACCATGTCAACAAATTCAGCTTCGTTACCACTCCGGCTGGTCAACTTGTAGCTGACCGGTTGATATCTTTCCCACCAAGGTCTGGGATAGTCTTTGGTTACCATCACATGTTCATTGACAGGAGAGACCTAGGAAAGATATAATATTCGTTCAAGAAGTAAAGTATGGCATAGATGCTGAACTGAGACGCTGAAGGGATTTTTTATTTAAATGGATGTTACATCGTTGGATGTGTGTAAGTATTCCTTGCTATTACCGCAAATATGCATCTAAATATGTAAACATTGAAAACCATTCCTTAAAACGAAATAAAATATGATTATTGAAATGTGGGATACCTGTACACCACAGTATCCTTTATTAGACAGGAATCGTTCACACTCTAATGCAATATCCGTCCACTTCCATTCAAACAGATGAACGATAACTTGCTTCCCGTTACAGTGCGGGTCAGTGTACTGGCCAAATCCAGGGACTGCAAGAGAAAGAAAAAGAATATGGAAGAAATTTAGAATAGAATTAATATTCTTGACTAAAATTGACAAGATACTCATACTGCTGCATATACTATATACATTTTATTAACGCTGAAAAAGCAGTTCGCTCTGATTTATGCAAGGACTAAAGAGCTGCGTTCTTTCATTATACGCTCCAAACGAAATATCCCGTTTTCTTAACAGTGTTATGGCTTATGCCTATTCTTCAAAGTAGAGTGGTTCCGCTCTTCAGGTCGGGCGTATTGTTTCTAATGATCGGCATCTGTAGCTATTAACCTAAATTTGAAATTCGAAAAAGTTACAACCCTGAATTAGAACTTGCGATGTAAATAACGGAAATGGTACTGGATACAGTCGTACTGGTAAATGTTGCTGCCAGTATCGATCACGAAAAATATAATTATATCATACGTAAAAAGACTAGTGCTGTATACGATGCTAATTTGGTATTCATTTTCGTCATCGGGATCTCTGATTTGCAATTTGATTATGTTGAATTTTTCCCCATTACTTTTGCTTTGATATCGGAAATGTTTGATATGGTGTTTATACACATCTTCTAATCCAATTGTAGGTCTCGAAACCCGCACACTTACCATTAAGCAGCACGGTTCCTTATTGGAAAGGATGCAGTATGTTTTTTTTTTTTTTTTTTTTTTTTTTATAAATAAGCTCAATATATAAGTAGAAGATTGCGAATTAATAGCTCCATGGGCTCATTCTAATCCATCGGATTTGCAAGACAATGGGGACTATATGGTATTTGAAGCAGTTATTCTTCCTCAATTTATATGTCTCGTGCACTGACTTAGTAAATCATACTCGGAAATTACGACGGTTCTAACAAACATTTAATCTAACAGATCCAAATTTTATTGAAAACATTAGGTACAATAAACATTAAGCATAGTTACTGCAGTGGACATTTCGTTATAAATTTGATGTACGTTTAGGTATAACATTGAAGTTAAGTGAGTAATCTTGGTAAATACATTGAAACCATGGGTATGAGTGTATCAAGAAATATCATGTACTTATTTAGGGCGTTACACACGTCAAGTCTGAGTGGCTAATATTGGTGATAGGAAAATGTTGACTCGATCCGGACAAATGCATTTAAAATCCAATAAACGCAAATTTTTTGTTATTGTAAGGTCCGAAAACGATACATCTGCCTGCTCCCACCTTTATGTACTGCCTACAGTGCCTTATGCAATGAAATATTGCTATCAGAGACATTCGATGATAAGACAAAGCGTAGACGACTTGTCCTAGGATTCCCATGACATAGATATCTTTATAAGTTGAACACGTGTAAGGTGTCACGTTATGAATCAATAATAGTTTCAGGAAGTTAAATTGTTTAAGACCTAATCACTAAATGCAAATACAGGACAATAACACTTCAAAAATAAATACAAAAAACGATGGCAAATTACGAACCTGTAAAATCAAACTAAAAAATATATTAAAAATAATGGCAATTTATTTGAAATATAGGCTACTGGCGATTGATACATATCCATAGAGAGTGTCGTTCAAAAAGATGTTTTAAAGCATAACAAAAGAATATTTATAAGAAGTAATATACATGAATGTAATAAATATTGCTTTTTAAGATATAAGTGAGATACAAGTATATATTTAACAGTAATCAAACAACCGGATTTAAGGATAACCTTAAAACTTGTATGAAGCAAGATTTGTGATAGTGATCTAAAGTCTATGTAGCAGGAGTGGTTGATAAAACAGTTAATCTAATCTTTAAAGCTTTTATAGTAAACAATGCTAAAGTAGTCATCTTAATTTTGTTAGCATCATTTTGTATAAAGGACCTGAATTATTTTAAATTTCTATTTTTAAATACAAAGGCGTAAATATTTTCTTTTGTATTTCTCCATTCAGTGGACAAGCAGTAATAAAATGGAATTCATTTTCGATGTTAACGTTACAAATTTGACACAATCTTTCCTCATGGTAGATCTTTCATATCTTCAGGTATTATCTATGACTGGCACGTTACTCACTCTAAGCATAGGTATTATTATATAATATATATATATATATATATATATATATATATATATATATATATATATATATATATATATATATATATATATATATATATATATATATATATATATATATATATATATATATATATATATATTATATAACACATGTCGTTATCTCCCAATAATTCTAGATATTGTTGTGCAAGTAATTCCTACTCCCAATGACCCGAAGAAGCGTAGTCTTTTCATAGACTTTTGCCTAAAAACATCTTCACATCTCTGGCTGAACAATCTAAGGAACATATTCATCATTTACTCCATGAGTACACCAAACATTGCTAAATACAAATCTAAACAGAGGCTTTTTAGCATATTTAGCTCAGCTTTTATTTTCTGAAATCGTAGAAAATGGCAAGTTAGAAGAATTACTTCAGACCTTTTAGAGTTAAATAAAACTTAAATGTAGTTTGACATAAAAAAGCGTATTAAGATAAAATATTTTTCAGTTTTAGAGCTAGAAATATGTTCTAGAGAATCAAGTCCAATATTTATGTTTTAAAGAAAGATATTTTTGGCATAGCTTGTCAGTCAAAAGAAGGAATTTAATTTTGCAAGTAAAATCATGAATTTTTAGAACCTTGTAATTTCACGACTGGTAGATATATAACTGCATTTCACTGTTCACTGCATCATATATCTTGTCCACACAGCTCGTATAGTGATCAGTATAGTGATTTTGATTCTTCAATACTTAATTATTTTAAGCATCATTATTATTGTTTAAAATCAGTACTATTGTATATGTACTGTCAAACATAGCAAGGAATTGAAATTGATAAAAGTCAATGAAATAGTTTAAGCAACATAACAAAATACAACACCATCCACCCCACCCCTGTTTCTTTATAAATGTACAGATATTACTTTAAAATAAAAATGGAAGACCTTTGTTTCTATTTAGTAAATACTGAACGTAAGTAGAGGCGATGATTACATTATTGTCATATTTCTTTGCAATCATTATTTATTCGAATTGTATGTCACAATCCACTCTGCAAACAGATTACATGTAAAAGTTAGATTATGTCTTGGATTAAAAACTGAATATCATAGAAACAGTGTCCAAAAAAGCTGATATAACAAGAGAATGCAAATAGGCTAACGTATATATTCGGAGCTTTCATTTAAATCTCTTGAAAAGTTGAGGTGACATACTTGTAGTTTGACATGCATCCATCACGTGTTTCCACGTAGTAGAAATGAACAATTTAGTGCAATTTGTTTCAGGTTTCTGAACTGTTCCAATTAGCGATAAACATAGAAAACAAATCAGTACTTTAGTCCCTGTTTACTACTCGTAATGTTCTGTAAAAATGAAATATTGGTGTGTGTGTGTGTGTGTGTGTGTGTGTGTGTGTGTGTGAGAGAGAGAGAGAGAGAGAGAGAGAGAGAGAGAGAGAGAGAGAGAGAGAGAGAGTATTATTGTCATTACAAACATATTTTGATTCAACATAAATTTTGAAGCTGAGTACCTGCAATCCATCCCAGGATACAACACAAAAGAATACGAAGATGCATGACTTTCAAAGGTGTCCGTTGACAGTTCTGAACTGGATGGTCCAAGTTCGCCGTTCTGTTAATATGGAAGCGACGTCAACCAGTTACTATCTTTAACTGCTCTCGAACCGCCTTTTACATGAAAGGTTATCAATAGGATGTGTGTGTGATTTGGATTGTTAACATAGCTTTAACTTTTCAGTCATATCTCTACGATGTCTGCAATGTGGCAGTTTATAGTGATGTCTAGCACTGGGGCATCATGCCACATACATGTAGCATGATGTCTCACCCAGTAACATTATCCAGACACCAGGCCGGCCTGTTCTAAAACTAACCGCTTAATGTTGAGCGCTAATCGAGGCAGCTGTTAGTACCATATTTTTAAAATTATGACTCGGGCGGGGTTCCAGCCGGACGCCCTGACCACTAGGCCACCAAAGCGGTCATCACTAGGATGAACTTTCATTGCAATATCTAGCATAGTTTTTGTACGGAACCAAGAACAGGATTACAGTTTATAATCGCATGATATTGATTCTGTCGTCAATATGCATCAACACGTTTTATTTGTACTAGAAGTTTGTGACAGTGAGCTATGATTTACGTGTACATTTTGATAATGAGAATGCTTGCCAATACTTACAGAAAATGTTATAAATAGGTAAAAAGTTTCTAACCTGTGTGATAATTATCGAATTTATTAAAAGTTTCTTAGAATCATTAATCATACTCCAATACAATCCCGGGTTCGCCCTATCTATCTATCTATCTATCTATCTATCTATCTATCTATCTATCTATCTATCTATCTATCTATCTATCTATCTATCTATTTATCTATCTATCTATCGATCTATCTATCTATCTATCTATCTATCTATCTATCTACCTACCTACCTACCTACCTACCTACCTACCTACCTACCTACCTACCTACCTACCTACCTACAGAGAGAGAGAGAGATAGAGAGAGAGAGAGAGAGAGAGAGAGAGAGAGAGAGAGAGAGAGAGAGAGAGAGAGAGGCAGACATACATAGATACAGAGAGATGCCCCTATTGATGCGTATTAATCTTAATCAATTTAAGTGATATTAGTTAACTGTGTACTCCCTAAGTGTCTTAAGAAATACTTCTGTTTTGAATTAAGAATAGTACTTTATTTAGTCTGTACAAGTCATTCATGTATTATAAGCAAAAAAATGAAACTACAAACAAAATTGTAAATAATTTCGAGAAAAAATATTTATTTCACATGTTCCGTTGTGCCAGTGAAAAATGTTGAGATGGCCAGAACGTGCACAGTGCTTACCGGAAGTTTGGGGAACGGTTCCCCCATCAGTTCCGATACACATGGCAGCATTTATATTATATTTACATCCATCTCTGACGAGATTCTTACATGCAAAGCAATCATTGTCCGTTTGATTGCAGTTCAAGTCAACTGACCAGTAAAAAATGTTTCAAAAGATAACATTTTAAAAACACATTAAATACCAAATATCCTATTTTCATCATTTTTCAAAGTATGTTCTCAGAAACGCATGTGATCCACTACGTATAAATCATCTTTAAAGAAGCACAAGCCATAAATCCTTTTTAAAGAAGCGCGAACAATAAATCATATTTTTTTTTAAAGAAGGGCAAACAATAGGAGATGCCAAAATGTTTGTTATAGACTATCACAACGTGAGGTTATTGAATATAGTTATATGTTTGTCAATAGAATGACTATCAGTATAAAGTTTTATCTCGTGTACATATTGCAGTGACTTTGAATTTAAGGTAATGTTTTGAGTAAGAAATGAAATATCACAAATTGAGTGTCAGAACAGCGGATTTACAGAGATTGGCTCATTTACGGTATAGAAAGACAATGTACAAATATTTATATTATATACATGACGTCCAAATGATATAGCCTCTTGCAAACCTTTACTAACAACATAATACTGTATTTGAAGGGATATTTCAATTTCAGTCTTGTCAATACATTAAATGGATACTTCAGTGTCAGTACTGTAAATAGATACTTCAGTGTCAGTATTGTACATGGATACTTCAGTGTCAGTACTGTAAATGGATACTTCAGTGTCAGTACTGTACATGGATACTTCAGTGCCAGTACTGTAAATGGATACAGTGTCAGTACTGTACTGTAAATGGATACTTCAGTGTCAGTACTGAAAATGGATACTTCAGTGGGAGTACTGTATATAGATACTTCATTGTCAGTACTGTAAATGGATACTTCAGTGTCAGTACTGTACATGTATACTTCAGTGCCAGTACTGTAAATGGATACTTCAGTGTCAGTACTGAAAATGGATACTTCAGTGGGAGTACTGTACATAGATACTTCAGTGGCAGTACTGTACATAGATACTTCAGTGTTAGTATTGTACATGGATACATTGTCAGTACTGTAAATGGATACTTCAGTGTCAGTACTGTAAATGGATACTTCAGTGGTAATACTGTACATGGATACTTCAGTGTCAGTACTGTAAATGGATACTTCAGTGACAATAATGTAAATGGATACAGTGGCAGTACTGTAAGCTCATACTTCAGTGTTAGTATATCAAACTGCTTACTAAAAACACTGATACATTATTTTCTTTCTCAACATCAATACATCCTTGTATATTTGATATTCACAAAAACTATTTTCAATAATTTCTCGATACATACTATATCGTATAAACAGCAAGCCAAAGACTGTAATTTTCCTGCCACGATATTTTTATATGTTTACGTAGTTTGTTCGAGGTAAAATGACTCTGGTTATGCTTTAAACTTCACCTTGATGTCCTTGGCTCCAAATAAAAAGCAGCTTCACACCTGAGTCAACTTTAGTGGAAATGTAACTGGTTATCAATGTGAAGACCATACTATCTATAGGTATAGGAAGTAATTATTATCATTCATATGTATAGGACAGGTACATTTAGGTTTCATACAGAAAAACTTTTTGCTTCTGGGAGCGAAACTGTCATTATAGTAATCAATACCAGGACATTCAAGTTGTTAAGTATTAAGCCAACTACAGTTTGGCTTAGTACCGCTATTTCCTACCTTCACCGTATTGTTTATAAGAAGTTTGCAATATAAAAAAATAGTTTAAAATAGTTTAAATATAATTGTGTTTAAGTAATTGAAGTCTTCAGACACATTTGCAATGCACTCTCTATGATATTGTGAATAGGACTAAATATATTTCAGACACCAATCCACTTAATTGAGTGTTACAAGCTTGACATATAGTTTGATTTAATTCATACGCTAATATTTTCAGTTTTCGACCCTTGATTATATCAATGAAACACCAACTACAATTACGTATATTTAACGACCTTTCAGATTGGGGACAAGAGATATTCGTCATAAGTCCGCCTTTACAGCTTGCTCAACATAAATGTACTGTTCATGAAAACCAGAAATAAACAAGAAAATGTCCAACAAATATTATTATTCTGAGGTAATTATCTAAAATATGCCTAATATAAACTCTCAAACTCTGCTTTAAATAACACATGCCGAGACATTTTAATCAGAAATATAAATTGAAGATAATAAAGCTTGCAGTTCTTCCAATGATCATTATCTTAACAACGAAGTCATGTCAACCAACTCACCTTCATGAACGTTTCTGTATAATTGACTTGACTCCAACTTGTAAACATTGTTGTATAATAAATTCTACCTCAGTCCCACTCCTGTCGGTCAGCTTGTAGTTGAATGTTAAGGCCGACCCACTAAGGTCTAAGGTAATCTCTGGTTACCATTACAATGTTTGTTTTTATAATACAGAAAGCGATAGCTTTACAGATGCTTTATTTTACTTCTTTGATGAAGGAAATCAACATTGAACAATGTCAGATTATAGCAGGAACTTGCATTCTTTCGCGAAAGGATACACATGGCATTTGAACAACACACACGATTGGTTTTCATTGCGCCGCTGAAAAATAAAAACGCCTCGAAATCACCATGTAGTTCTAACTATAGATATGCTGAAGAAAGTAATGAAGCAGTTGTTCCGAGCTCTTCATGTCTCAGTGTCAGGAAATGTGTTTTGGCCATATTGTCACCATTCAGAAAGGTAGTTGATTGATTGTTTAACATCGAAGCGTAACTATTTCTGAAATTAAGACGATTCTCAAATTACTGTTTATATGAGTTGTTTGAGAGAAACAAAATTTGATTTCAACTTGAGATATACTTTTATGTTAAGAATACATATTGTGCATTGTGATTTCCGTCTGTTGTAAAAAGTTCGGTTTACAAGATTACATTAGTTGTAAAGTATTGTGTAATAAAGTGGGATAGGAACAAAGAATTACATGATGGAAATGAAACACATTCTCCCACAATCGACACTCCAACAAAATATAATCATGACAGCTTAAAAAACCTCAATTCGTTGGTATCTTGACTAAATTGGAAAGTTTGAGAAAGAAAGAAATGATTACATCTGCATTACAATGTTTAATGTGTTTACTATCAGGCAAAATAAATGAAGACACTATCTTACATTATTGAGTTCTACGTCTGTATTACAGTCAGGTCAAGACTGATGCAGTGGGCGAATATCTGGCGCAAACAAAATCACACTGAGATCAAAGCAGTTGCTTTATCTGACTGTCTCTTAGCAACTTCGATCAAAATTTAATTTAATTCATACCAGAAAAGAAACTGAAAAAAAATACTCACTTAAAGTCTGCGGAAATGAAATCTCATCCAATGTTGATCTCTCATACTCCAAAGATGAAGAATGAAAAGAATACATCAACACCAAAATAAAAAGGAATTACAACCGATCAATTAAAATAATATCCGACACTATTGTGGTTAATGTATATTTACAAATACATATATCACAAGGTATAATAACATTTGCTTGAAACTTTTGTTCCAAGAACTGCATTATATTCAGTGTCATCTTCAAAACTACTTTAGATACATTCTTGTACTAAAACTGATAATGGGTTTCAATGAATCAATGAACACGGTATAGACATTGTAGACTGAGCGTGAATGTTTGGTTGGGGCTTGCGCAAGAAATGCCACTTACAGTATCTATCTCAATCTATCGTTTCGTTGATTATACTACGTTACGCCCAATGGAGACGTTTGACAGCATATGTTAGGCAATAACCCTTTTTCGGATGAAAGAAAATGGGCAGAAATGGGTGATATTTAACGCAAATTCAATCGTCGTTGAATCTGCACTGTAACAATATCGTTGAAATTACAGCCAACAGCATTGGAAAGATTTTCTCTAAAATGAAATCATTGCCAAAAATATCAGTTCAATTGTGTGATAACCAATTCGTAACCATAGTTACGCCTATGATGTACTGAATTCATTATTGCGAAAACTAAGGAAAACAATGAATGTTTTAGATATCCCACCTGACTACTGACATTCCTTATTTAATATAATCATTATATGAATAAAATAAAAAAATCTATTATCTGTCTTTTTTTAATTAAAGAACATTCTTAGCTTGTTAATTTCAAACTATTTACATCACTGACTGTATCGTTGATATTTGCGATTGTTTGATTTGTTATGTTTCTAGGCGTGCTTTTGTCCTCTTTAAAAGTTGTTAAAAATCTGAAATACATTAACATTTTCACCGACCCTTAGTCCGACATCAATTTACAAAATATATTTTATCTCAACTAAGAGGTATATAATGTTCTCATCGGGGCTTTTTTTCTATAATACAACACTATAATAAGACTGATAATCGTTGTAATGAAGACCAAAAACCGTGAGAATAAGATTTGGTGTAATATTAGCGTAAGACAACACTTAACAACTACACATATCTGGACTTCTTCGAGAGAAAACGTTCACGTTCTTCGGCTACGTTAATTCATTTTCAAACAAACAGATCAACTGTAACATGTTTCCATCCAACTGCGGTTCAGTATACTGACCAAATACACAGCCTGTTAAAAAGCAATAATTTTATGTGATTGTTGGTGCTGTAAATAAAAGTACATTCCAGAAATTTGTTGCACAATGATGGAAATTCTTTCTTTTAAAGAAGTAATGCATCCGCTAATCACAGACACATCTAGAAGCAATCCATATAAATGTCGAGCCTTTCGAATATAATGAAAATAATATCTACGTTTTGTCTATGTAGATATAAGGAAATATTTCACTTTCGCAGTGGAAAAATGTTATATTGCAATTCGAAACAAAAATGTTTCAAATTCAAGATAAAGATATTTCCTTATATTTATGCAAAAAACGTAGATATAATCTCTCTTTCTCTCTCTGTATCTCTGTTTCTGTCTATGTGTGTCTGTATGTCTGTCTCTGTCAGTCTGCATAAGTAAAATTAAATTTATTTCCCTTAATAACATGAGCTAGAAATAAGACTGACTTGCAGTGATTAATGAATTCCTTAAATACTAAAATAGTATAGTGGAAGTGAAGAACACCCGCACCCCTAACCCCGCCCAATCTATAGACATGCTGATCCAACGATATTTTTCGATCATTCAGATTCCCCGCAATTTCACGATTAAACGATAGATTACAACTTCATGGCACTATACAATACATCCTATGTATATAAAAAATTGCATGTTGTACAAGAGTATTCAACCTGAATGTTCGTACTATTTCTTTAAATTTCAGCACATCTGAAATGAAATCAACAAAAATTTTCATTGAAGGCGTTAATCATATGTTCTCAATCGGTACGACAAAACCATCTTTTAATATCTTATAAATATAAATATAAATGCTTATATGTTTAAGTGTGGGGATATTGAAATATACAGACATGTGCTAGGAGCTGTAAAACTAACCACTATTTAAAGGAAAAAGGAAAGGAAAAATAAACATTAAGTAAAGGCAGAAATAAACAATATGATGATAGATATTTCATTCTTGGACATGTTGAATGCAACACCGAATCTCCGTCCCCTCATTTTGTTGCAAATGAGGTGATCATCATTTTTATTGTCTCTTATCTGAGGGAAAGAGAACAAAAAATTAGAGTTTACTGGATACGTTCAGTACAATTTAGATCAGCTTCCATTTGGGGATTCTTGTAAGAATGCACCATACCTAATAAAATGTTATGCGCACTTCAAAATATTCAGCCAATATTTTAGCATGATTATTTCTTTTGAAGTCAATACTATAATATATGCAATGTCATAATTGGCATGGATTTGAAATGAATAAAAACCAGTCAAACGCTTTAAACAACAAGAACAATAAACAGTTTGAGTCAGTCCAAATTTTCGTATGAAAAATAAATTATTACAAATAATGTATAAATATTGTGTAAATTGGAATTCATGACTAGAAGTCAAAAACTCTTTATTTACAAATTAACCATATCTAAACAATGATGTCGAGTTCCGGTGTGTATGTGGGCATAAGTTAGTCAATGTTGACGACTATGACCACCCGATGATCGCAAGTCTATACCTAATCCAAAAAGCAACAAATGGTATGCACTTGTTATGGGGCAGAACTAGTCCCCAGTTACTTTGTTAATGCACATATATTCATTTGCAATGAAGAAGGAAGAACAATAATATGTTTCTAATTAAAATGCTAAAACAAATCTTAGCCTACGATACTTAGATAATTTTCATATTTCTATATAATCCGTAGTGTCATGCATATCTATAAAGTTTGTAAATTGTATTCATGACCTTTAGTTGCAGTGATTATCTCCGGCTAAATTGTGTGCACGTGTATAGGTTCTGCTTTAAAATATTAAGGGTAACAAGACTGAGTAGGATCTATAAATAACTATGATAAAACTGATAATAATAATATTATTTGAAAACATGTTGACAATTATGCAGTACGTTCTCATTGGCTGGTGGGGTCAGGTGGGTTCTTCCAAGAATGAAGTTATTTCCTGTTGGATAGGTTAGGTCATGTGGGTTCTTTTACGATTTGGAATACTTGCAAATTCTCAGGTAGGATTAGTAGGAAAGTGTGTTTCACCCTTATGCTTGCTTTTAAGAATGTGGACCTGGACTATTTTAGTCAGTTTCATTTCGCATGTTCTTCTGTAACATCAGTCTTCGGACGTATGTATGGCTATGTTTAGATAGTATTTGAGAGGACACATTTGTTTAGAATAATCATTAGAATTACAAAGTACTAATTGGACAAAAATATTATTCTGGGACTATTTCTTATTATTTAATGAAGTTAAGAGAAATGCTTTTTTGATACATCACACCTGTTAGCAGATCTAAACAATTGGAGAATTTTAAACTTAATCGGAAATTTCTATTCTTTTGTAGTTGAATATAATTTGTCTAGGATTATTTTGGGATTCAATTCATAACACTGTAAGGTCATCTAATATTTTTATTTTATAACTTTAATAATTAAGTTATGTGTTAAGCTATACAAAACTCGTTTGTTTTGCTTCCTTCCTTTTGCTAAGTTTATGACGATAGATTCGTAACAGCAGTTATTCTCATTTTTATAACACAATCTACGGGTCACACAATAAAAAAAAAAACATTTCCAGAGAATGTTTAAATGCTAGTTTATATTTTAGAATTAAAACTGAATAGGTCTTATCATATAAATTATATTCTTTATGTGATTGATATAACAGTTTAAGAATAATCAAATGTTATGATTCCGTAGTTGCATTTAGATCTCTAGAAAATTACAATTGATTATACATCCGTTATATATTTTAACGTAGTAAAATTAAACATGGCTTACATTCATTGGTATTAGTTATTCTTCCCAGAGTTTCATTTTGCAATGTGTAGAAAGGACAAATCCATATTTGTATACCCTGCATTCATGAAATATTGTGTCACCTTACAACTCGTATGTTAACGCGTGAGTACCTGTAACCTCTCCCATAATGCAGCACAAAAGGGTACGAAGATGCATGTTTCTCCCGGGTGTGACAGTTCTGAAATGGATGACCGAAGAACAATTTGATTTTCTTGGTATGTATCACTGTGTGTCTGATGTTTCAATAATATCTAACTGTATGAGAGAACTCAGCCCAAGGAATATGAACCGAAAATATATTAATCAAATATTAGGATAGACGACACCCTTACACCATTTGAGAGTTGACCACATAGACAATGGGAGCTAACTATTCAGATATGTGCATTCACTTGAACAAATCATTTTTATTGATCAGCGATTCTTTTTATTAGAAGAGGAATTATTTACGTTACTCTAAATAATTGCATTTGGACCTAATACAAAAGTCTTTTATAATGTACGAAAAAATAATCTTATTTCATGCCTGGATTGTACGTGAGGATGAAAAACAACATGATTCTATATAAACAATACCAAAAATATTTTATCCTGGTTTCTGTATCTTTGTGAAGTGCCAGTTGTGCTTACTATTGTTTACTGTTGTACAATATCCTCTACAAAGTGTAAGTTTAAGGAATTATTAAGAAATATGCACATATATTGTAGTTTCATGATTGATTGGGTTTAGTTATGCAAACGCATCAATACCAAACGCATTAATGCAGATTACAGACCATGATATGTTAATGCCAATCTCATTGGCCATTAATGAAAAAGAAATGCTACATTCAAAATCAGACTCAAAGTATCATGATGAGAAGGTGGACGATGGTGATAGGATAATACTTTATATGCTTGTTGATGTAAACGATAACGTACTGAACTAAATATATTTCAAGTCAAGAATTCACCTTCTATCTTCATGTGTAAGAAAAAGAAGCTAACTGTTCTTTGATTCTTATAAATCTCTTTTTAGACATTTAATTCTTACCATCAGCATCTCCCTTTAACATTATAATTATCAAAGTCTATGCTCCAATTACCGATCAACATGATGAAGCCATAGAGGATATTTACAAAAAACTCCAGGGTATTACAAACATGGTATGTAAAAAGACATTCTCATCATCCAAGGAGACTGGAATGTCAAAGTTGGCAAAGATGCTCTAAAAGACTAAGATGATCATTGTGGACCTTCTGGCAATGAGCTTACCAATGAAACAAGGAGACGGCTGCTCGAGTTTGCAAGCTAAAACAACTTGGTACTAGCCAACACCCTGGGCAAACATACAGCTTCACGATGCTGGACATGACATGCACCAAATGGAACCCATCATAACCAGATCGACTACATACTGGTTAAAAATCGTTACCGATCTGGCATCGATAGAGCAAAAACAAGGACGTTCCCGGGTGCTGATGGTGGGAGTGATCACGACCTCGTGATTATGAACTTCCGAGCGTGGCTGAAGAAAATTAACAAGCTAAAGCAAATCAGGTTCAAATTCAATTTTGAACACCTGAAGGATCCTAACATTTGCAAATCATTCCAAGCCACACTTGGAGGAAAATTTGCTCCACTCTGTGTCATGGATGCTGATGTTAATGTGATGACAGACACTTTCAACACAGTCATGGCATCAGCTGCCAAGGACATCATCGGTCTCCATCGCCCAAAGAAAAAGCCACGGGTCACAGAAGAGATTCTGAATCTGTGTGATGCCCGAAGATATCTCCAAACCACCCGTAACACAACAGCGGAAATGGAGTACCGAGAAATAAACAAGAAAATCGACAACACAAAACTTGAAGAAAGCAAAAGAAGGTTGGCTTGGACAAACGTGCACATAAATAGAGAACAGTCTGATAAAGAATAGCAGCAAAAAAGGCATTCCAAATTGTGAAATACCTCACAAGACAGAAACAACCAAGAGTCAGTACCATTCAAGACGAAAAAAGAAAATGCCTTACAAAAGCACTTGACATTGCAGAAAGATGAACTGATTATTGTACAGAACTCTACAACCATCCATCCACAGGAGACCTAGAGGTGCTTAAATTCCAAACTCCACAAATGATGATGATCTCCCCATTTTCAAAGAGGAGGTAGAAACCGCAATATGAGTACTGAATAATGGAAAGGCAGCTGGAGTAGACAACATCCCAGCTGAAATTATCAAGAATAGGTATGAATCAGTGATAGAGCTACTCACAAACATCTGGTAGACAGGTGAATGGCCAACACAGTAGATCCAGTCACTGATTATAACACTCCTCAAAAAGAAACTCTCCAGCTGTGCCAAGATTACAGAGCTATCATTTTGATCAGCTATGCTAGTAAGGTGATGCTGAAGACCATCTTGAACAGACTGAAACCACAAGCAGAAGAAATAATCGCTGAAGAACAGGCAGGGTTTCGGAGTGGAAGAAGCAGAACATAACAAATATTCAATCACAGGGTTCTGTGTGAAAAGTAATTGCAACATCAACAAGACATCTACTATGTGTTCATGAATTGCAAAAGGCTTTTTACAGAGTGTGGCATGAGGCATTGTGGGCCACAATGAAGAAGTATAACATGGGTAAAAAGTTGACAAATACCATCAAACAGCTGTACACAATGGCTACCAGTGCAATAATTGCTCAATGTTCTGTGGAGGACTGGTTCAAGACAACAGTTCACGAGTGAAGCCCTGGAAAACCACTGTGGGACATTCAGCATTGGAGGGCGTAACATCACCAACTTACGCTTTGCAGATGACATTGATGGGCTGGCAGACAGTGAAGACGACCCTGCCACTTTAATGAAGAACCTGGATGAAACATCTTCCAGATTTGAAATGGAGATAAGCGCCAAGAAGACAAAGCTGATGACAAATAGTGGCAAACAAATCTCAACCAAGATTAAAGTCAGAGATCAGGAACTGGAAACAGTTCAAATATCTTTGTTCATTAATCACCGAAGAAGCATCAAAAGCAGACATTGTATCACGAGCAGCACAAACAATGGCAGCTATGTCAAATCTACGACACATCTGGAGAGACAAAAATATCTGTCTGACAACTAAAATTAGACTATTGAGAGCACGAGTCGTCTCAATATTATTTTTTATTCATGTAAGGCCTAGACCCTGACAGCAGAATTATAACGAAGAATCCAGGCACTTGAAATGAATTGCTAAAGAACCATCCTTGGCATCTCTTACATGGAGCACATCACAAATGATGATGTCCGTAACACCATCAGATACAAAGTAGGCCATTATGATGACATCCTCACCACTGTAAAAAAAGCTGAAATGGTATGCCTGTGTTACAAGAGCCAAGAATCTATCCACGACAGTACTTTCTTTAGTTCAAGCGGTGCGCGAAACACGTTCTTGTATTAATGGACAATGGACATGTACGTAGTATGTTGTTTGTATGGGTTACAGTTAATAGCTAAGGAGCAGTTTATTTGGTATCAATGTCTAATATAAATACAATTGTTCATTTGACCAACAACAACACAAAATAGGCGTGTACATATATTGGTGAACTGTGCAAACTATAGGTAATTTAAGAATAACATCATAAGAGTAATAAACAGGGGGTTTTTTTTAGAAAAAAAAGAATAATAGTTGTAATTTAGGATTGTAGCATCTATTATCTTTTCTTAGTTTAGTAAAAGGATAATTCGTGGTTTTACCTGTCAAATTGTCATATTAGTGTTGAATGTCGTGGTATAACTTCTAGACACCCGTTTCAAGAACAGAATTTAAAAAATGAAACTATGCCAACGGTAGCAGCGATCACGTGATTAAGATATGCACATGATCCTAAAGCAAAGAAACGATATGTTCAGTACTTACTCCGTGTTCTCTTTCGGGCGAATGACATCAATTGATGAAGATACAAACTAAACTGAAAAAAAAACAATGGAATCACACTTTTATTTATATCTGTCTCATGTACAGACCACCATCAGTAACTATAATTACCAACAATGAGTACAAATAAGAATTACAAATCACACTCCTCATTTGGTATGCTAAATTGGTCTCGACAAAAATGATGTTATTTGTGATTCTTTGAATCATACGTCCTCATTAATCAAACCAACTCATGCTGAATAGATAATTGCAGCTTAACCGACAATGAATGAATGATCGGACCTAATTATTGTTTGTAATGGTTTCATAATATACAAATTTAGTTGATCATTCCCATGCATCATTTTTCAGACATGTGTATTATTCCAGAGAGTGAGTGTTTGTGTGTGATCTTCATTTTCATGAAAACCTTTCCGCTTGGAATGCAATATATTTTTTAAAATATATAATATTCTTTAAAGAAGCTACTTAGGCCATGTAATGTAGGTGTCTTGTGTTTGTTGTATTGTACTTGGCAAGAAGACGAATAAATATAAAGATTATTCGCGCAATTGCTCGAAATCTATCTAAAGCTAATATTCTTCGTACGGTTTTGAAAAATAACTAACTAACTAAATATATATATGTCCTAGATAATGTTATTTCCCTGAATAGTTTGCAGTTTCATTCTATTTCATTTATTCTGGGTTGTTTACTTTGTTGAATACAGTGTTTGGCTTCGTGTTTTAAGGAACATCAACACAAGAGGGTTATTTAGTGCCGCAGTAAATGAGAGTTTTAAAACAACAAACACTCCAAGATAGCCTACCCTCTGCCACCGGCCCGATCGTTCAGGTCGGCAGTGCAGCATGCTCGCCATTCAACTGCCATGGTTTCTTGACAGAAACGATTCGTCTTGTTTATTTATTTATTTTGTTATTGCTATTGTTTAGGAAATACGATTTAAGAGCATTTACACTCATTTCAATGCAACGTGTATGCAATAAAATACCGAACCTCTAATAACTTCAAATTACCATATTTTAGCAAATATGTATTTCGGGTTGAGAGGTTAATATTAGTGAAATAGAAAGATGACTCGTTCTGGACAGCTATGTGCCAGTCTATGTATACACCAACTGTTTCTTTTGTAATAATGCCTGAGAATAGGATAACTTGATTAGTTTTGCCCCCAAAGTCATAGCGGAACACGTTTTGTTATTCTCTACGCTGTCTTATGCAACGAAATCATTTTCAGATACGTTTAGTGATAAGAGATTCCGAAACTAATTTGTCATAGAATTTCCAAGGCAAATATGTCTTTATAATGGCAATATTTGTAATGTGTAAAAAATATGAAACTATTTCAGGACATTTGATCATTTAAGATTCAATTCAAACATGGTTCAAAATCCCTTTTTCATATTTGCCCTTGTCTTATAAATGATCAGTTTCTCACAAAAACATCTCTAGACGATGGAATGAAGTATATTAGTGTGTCCTACACTGAAAACTCTATTGTCATCATCACCGAAATTTTATTCATAATATTGTCATTAAAATAACAGGTTAAAAATATATATTCATCATATTCAAGCGTTTCGCTCAGGTGACAGTTCAAGTGTCAGTCACCGACATTTGGACATCCTTGTTTTGTGAGCCGTTTCTATCACCTGATTCTACACAGTAGATACAAACATGATATACATTTCATCCGTGTAAATATTTTGTTTCAATTTATAGCAGATTTGTTCCGTACGGTTTCATTTTATAATGTCGGAGAGGACGAACAGGGATTTGTGTTGCTCGTCTATTATTTGCGACTTTTTTCAATCATGACATACTGGTAAATCCTACATCTTGCATGCTAATGTGTGATTGCGCGTGATTGTATGTGCGATTGAGAGAACGAAAGAGAGAGTAATGTTTTGATCACAAGCATATTTCGGTTCAACATAAATTGTACACCTTAATCGCTCCTACACATCCCATGATAAAACACAAATTGACAAATAAAAGATACGTGCTCTTCTAACGCTTCCGGTTACATCTCTTCAAGGTCACAATTATGTATATAGAAAAGCAAAGTAAACCAGTTCTTATCTTTGAATGCTCTTGAAAAGCCATCTACATGAACGATTACTGATATGATAAACTAACATTGCAATCTCTCGTTAATATTTCGAAATGCTCAGGAACGGGACAAGATTATTGAATAATATTGACAACACATGTTCGAAATTTGTCAAATTTTGGATTTAAGGAATTTATTAAAAGTAACAATCTCTGAAAATTTAATAAATGACCGGACAATGAATATTACTTACGGATTATGCATTAGAGCCTTAACATAGAAGGAATATACATACACAATTGTTAAAGAAGTAGTAGACTACAGTTTTAATTATTGCAAGATATAATTTACAAGGAAAGTCTTGTCATAGCTCAGTACTCTATTATATATATATATATATATATATATATATATATATATATATATATATATATATATATATATATATATATATATATATATATATGTATGTATGTATGTATGTGTGTATGTGTGTGTGTGTGTGTGTGTGTGTGTGTGTGTGACGACTCTATGGTCTTGGACTAATTAATAAAATTGAGCGAAGTTTTGTACAATTCTCACAAATAAAATTTAATTCCATAGAATACAAACTAAAAATAACTTACGGTATTGCGAATTAAATTCCAAATAATCCTAGAATTTCTAACACAAGCCCTAATAATTAAGATTCTGAATAAACTACAGTGGTGTTCTAACAAAAATCAAAGGCTAGAAATCTTCATGTACCTGTAATGGCCTGAGTCGAAGTCATGTACCAACGGTCTCTTGCTGAATTACAATTATATTATCCAAGAATATATCCTTATGTGAATTTCACTATAAATCCAAGTATTTATTTCAAAGAATGTTACTTGTGAGCACCTTGTAATTACAGAGAAGAATATTTTTATATGTATAATTTAAAATAAATAAATTCCAAACTAAATGAAATACTTACCACTACATTAATATACCTGATTATGCTAAGATCTTACAACATGAAATGATAATATTTAGATAAGCAAGATTATATAGTCCTCTACTTGATCTTAGGTCACAATTAGCATTTTGTGAAATAAACGTATTACCTAACGGAAACTTTCATTTTGGAAAGTTCCAAATGTTTCACAAGATAAAATATCGGTTATTGATAGAAGGTCTGTAACTAAAACTATTATATTAAATGTGGTAAACAACAGGTAGACCCGGCATTTCGTGGTGATTTTCCATTGTTCTGGACTCAGATTGAGATAAACATGTTTTGGTTTACAAAACCAAAATCAAAGATTCAGTTCAGGTTAGATGGAAGCATTTATAATGATTAGCAAATCTTTCTATTAAGAAGATAATTATTTACGTCCTCTAAGTGATTGCACAATGTAGTATACATCTTGAGCTAATGGAGTTATTTAATGGAGGCTTGCCATGAGATCATGTTCTCGTGGCAAGACTGTTTTGCAAATGAGAATCGAAAAGAGCATAATGCTTTACAGACAATCCGAAAAGAGCATAATGCTTTACAGACAATCTCAGAGAAGTTTAAAGTTGGTTTCTGTATCCTTTTGAAGTGCCAATAGTGACTACTATTGTATACTGTTGTACAATATCTTCCTCATTGTGTATTACCAAAGAATTATTAAGCGAGATATAAATATATGGTCGTTTCGTGGGTTATTGGGTGTACGTGTACAAAAGTAGAAGCAGCAGTTTCATTAAAACTAACAGTATTACAAAGTGTGATTTTTAATGTCATTTTGATCGGCCAGGAGTGAGAAAAGACTCCATTGAAATTTGAGGTTTAAACTATTATGAGAAGAAGGATGGTTTTGAGGGGTAAGTGTTTTATTTCGAGGTGCTTACGAAGGAGGATAGTTTTGAGGGGATAGTGCTTTATTTCTCTGTGCTTAAGAAGAAGAGTGGTTTTGAAGGGATAGTGTTTTATTTCGAGGTGCTTAAGAATAAGGATGGTTTTGAGGGGATAGTGTTTTATTTCGAGGTGCTTAAGAAGAATGGTGGTTTTGAGTGGATAGTGTTTTATTTCGAGGTGCTTAATAATAAGGATGGTTTTGAGGGGATAGTGTTTAATTTCGAGGTGCTTAAGAATAAGGATGGTTTTGATGGGATAGTGTTTTATTTCGAAGTGGTTAAGAAGAAAGATGGTTTAGAGGGGAATGTGTTTTTTCGATGTACTTGTTCATGAAAACAAAGTACTGAACGAATGTATTTCTATGATTTTTTTTTCTCTTTGGGATCTAGCTTCATGTACACGAAAAAGAAACACCCATGTCCTTTGGTTCTCATACATAACTAAATCAATACATTCATAATAATATACATATTAAATATTTAGTCCCATGCAATCTGCATTTATTTCATATCCATGATAACCACTGTAATAATTATGTATGTCGAGTGTGCATTTTGACTGACATTGACTCGGTTTATCCTTAAATACCTTATCAACTTATACGTCGGCATCCAATGTTTGGAATATGACACATTAACATTGATATATATGTATATGAAAACGCGGTCATAATTCTTGGCTGTGATACTGAGAAATAATTTCAAAGTTTGGCTTTTAAATTTGTAATAAAAAAGAATGAGTTGAATAGGTATTTAATTTGAGAATTTTGTGATAGTGAGCACGTCCTCTTATTGTTGGCTTTCTTAGCATATCTAAGGGAAAGATAGGCCAGAAATATGAAACACGCCGACCCTGGCTCGTGTCCTCTCAAACGCAAAATGATTGGCGTCACAAGGTGGCATGAGAGATAATAAAGGTGGTACCCCACTTGGGCCATCGAAAATGCCCTCATGCAGCCCTCAAGGTGGTTTGAGTTATACACTGTTATTTCCTCCAAAGTTTCACAGTTAATCGTGAAGAAAAGAATTAGGCTTATCAGCAAAGCCTGAGTTTCTATTTTTCATATGAATTCGTGTTATTGATATCACTTAATTTTACATAAGTTTACAAAATACTCAAACATTGCTGTCAACTACTCAGCAGGTTGTAGAGTACGATAGTATTTTTTGACAAAAGTTGCTAAAAGCTTAGATGGTGTAATTTTTATCTCTCCATTTACGTGTTCTATGAAAACAATGTGCGAAACCAGCTTATAGTGATTAACGCGCGTGTTGAAATAAATATTTATCTAGTAACATGCTTATGTTGATTCGATTCAATAGCTGAAGAAGACGAGACACTGTCTATGGTATCCAAAAATGTCGAATTTGAAACACAATTGCTAATTATTTCACTGTTAAAAAATTAATTCTTAATTTTATTGATTGAGGATTGTACATTTATTGATGATATGTGCACTCCTATGACACTTAAAATATTCTTAGGTTCTGAATAAAGAAAAATAACAACTATATTTTAGCTAGTATAATCATATTTTGTCTGAATTACAATATCAAATCAAGCAATCGAACTTACAATAAAAACTGCAAATCAATTTAAGATAAAATATTTATTTCACATGTTCCGCTGTTCCAGTGATATACGTTGAGATAGCCGCAACGTCCCCAGTGGTTAGCGGAAGTGTGTGGAGAGTTTCCACCAGCATTTCCGGTACATGTGGCAGTATTTATATTAGATTCCCATCCGCCACTGACGATGTCCTTGAATTCAAACCAACCGTTATCCGTCCGATTGCAGTCCATATCTATATCAACTAACCAGTAATGATCACCGTATCTGTTAAAGAAAATGTAAAGCATCAATAAAGGGTAGATAATTAACATACACTTAAAAGAATACCCATTTTCAAACATGAATTTACATCCGTGAAAATACTTTCCTAGATCACCAAATATCTGTGTTGGCTTAAAGTCATTTACTGAATTACCGATAATTGTTCAAAGATCACAATAATAGTGATACATTTTTATAAACATGATAACCTTTGTCATATTTGTAAAAACTTCACATAAAGCGTTGACGTTTGCGCAAATTACTTCCTTTTAAAGAATAAAACTCATATGGACCACCACAAATCAAATAAATAAATATCCGATTTTCGTAATCTTATAAAGCATGTACTCACAGACGCATGTCATTCACGTATAAAATCCAATTTCATGAGGCGCAAGCAAAATGACGTGGAGAAATATGTATAAGGAGTATACTAACGTGATATTTAAACAGTGGCTTTTCATTTTAATGTCAAACCTCGTGCAAAAAATTCCAGTAAATTTGGACATAATGCAACATGTTTGGTATTAAAGGAAAAAATCTAGTGTCAAAACACAACATATATGCAATGACTGGCTTAATGTATAAAGACAAGAAAAAATATTTATATTGCGTGTCGTCTAAATTGTATAGTCTTTACAAAATATAATAAGACCATTATGCTATGTATCAAATAATATTATAGTGTTGGTACTGTAAATGCATAATACATTGTTAGTCACTGTAAATTCATATACGTATTAGTACTGTGAATATTTACAAATTGTTAGTACTCAAAATGGATACTACTAGATTTAGTAGATGTTTATTATAACACACAGATAAAGTCTTAATTTCTCAGACTAAGAACATCAAATTATATTTTATTTTTGATAATCACGAAAACTAATGTCAGTAATTTCTAGTTCAATATGAAATATACTATATCGTTTAAGGAGCAAGTCAATGAATGCCAGTTTCCTTTCTATCACCGGTCTCTACATAGTTTGTTCGAGGTGATATGGCTCCCGCTGTACTTTAAAAGTATTATAATGTGATTGTCTCAAAATAAATACAATTGGAATTGACACCCGAGTCAAGTTTTGTGGACGTACTCAACACAAAGGACATATTATATATACGAGTGTGGAGGACATACTATAAGTCTTCAGATATATCACTGTAGGATATAAGTAAGATATATCAACCTGAACCAATGTTCTAGAGTGGAAGTAGGTGGTAAAAGATAGAACAGTGGCTGTTATATTGTACCCAAACTGTAATTAATATTAGTTTGAGAATGTTCCTTATATGAACGTTTTCCTTTCATGCACAAATTTCAAAGACATATCTAAACATTTAGAGGGTATTCATATTACTTCAAAGTCCGTATTAAAAAACAGAACAATAAAGAATCAATTAATGCCTTCTATATATGTACAACATTCAGCAGAACCTTGCTGCAATGTGGACCATCATCAATATCTCCTCCATAAGTCTTGTACGCATCACTGTGGTTATTCCTTTACCCTTAAATGATACATTCTTGAAAGAAAAACTTTCCACATCGCAAGTACCAGAATTACGAATATAAAAATAGACTAGTAAATAACACATATTTGTAAAGGAGACTTAAGCATGAGTTCAATCAATCAATCAATCCTCTCTGCGCCGTCTGGTGCTTGAGGCAACAGCAAGGGAGCACCATTTCCGTCTGTCGGCAGCTATTGCAGGGGCGGTCTGATCGGTGAGGCCTCTGGTCTTAAGGTCTCTCTCCACTGTTCGTCGCCAGGTCTCTTTGGGTCTGCCACGGTTCCTTTTACCCTGTGGGATCCATCTCAGTGCCACCCTTGGTAGTGAGTCAGGAGGCATTCTGCAGACATGGCCGAGCCATCTCCATCGCCGAGTTGAAATGATCTCAGAGATGGTGCTTGCACCCGCTCTGTGCCGAAGTTCCTCATTTGAGATCATGTTTGGCCAGAAAATCCTCATGATGCGTCGCAGGCATTTGGTTTGAAACACTTCGAGCTTGTGTTCTATGTTCGCAGTGGACTTCCAACACTCTGAGCCGTACAAAAGGACGCTCAACACGTTGCTCTTGAAGATACGGATCTTTGTGTGGACACTGAGGTTTCTTGTCCTCCATATGGGCTTCAGCATTGCGAAGGTCTGGTTGGCCTTGCCGATTCTTGTGACGACTTCCCTTGTGCTATCTCCATCCGTGGCGACCTTGCTACCCAGGTAAGTGAAATCGTCTAGTTCTTGCAGAGGCTGGTCATTGATGGTGATTGGGTTGCCAACTCTAGTATTCTTCCTCAAGACTTTTGTCTTCCCTATGTTGACTCGAAGACCTATGGTATTTGCTGTCTGTACCAACTGTTGTGTCTTCTGTTGAATATCCTGGTGTCTGCTTGCCAGCAACCCGATGTCGTCGGCATAGTCCAGGTCATCCAGCATTGAGGTCAACGTCCATTGTATTCCATGCCTCTTGCCCTCTGTGGTGCGGCGCATGATCCAGTCAATGGCCAGTGAGAAGAGTTACATGAGCATGAGTTACACATATATATATATATATATATATATATATATATATATATATATATATATATATATATATATATATATATATATATATACATATATATATATACATATATATATATATATATGTATATATATATATATATATATATGTATATATATATATATATATTTATATATATATATATATATATACATATACATATATATATATATATATATATATATATATATATATATATATATATATGAACCAATCTGTATACTTTTAATATGTAATTTTATAATAACTATGAGGAGTGCCACCTCCAACCCCAAGTCATATTTGATTGTCGGGAGTACAGAGCAAAATTTGGCGATTTCCAAAGTTCTAAACGAAGCATCTTATTTTGAAGATCACTATATGAACCAGTATTCAAATAATTACAACTTTAAAATAATTTGGCAAAAATGTATTTCTCCTCAAATTCCAAAATTTGATTGCTAGTTCAATTTTGAAAACTTTAGTTTCAAGACTAATATGTGTTTTGGGGAAAACCTCGGACGTATTTATTTTTCCTTCAGACATAATGTAGTTCCATCTCACCATGCATATCTTGCATGCATACATAATGTAACCGGTCCCACCATTCGTAACTTGCCTAGAAACATATAATATAGTCCGGTCCCATCACAGGTATGTTGCCTACAACATAATATAGCTATGCCCCACCATGCGTGTCATGTCTACATACATAATATGGCCAGGTACCACCGTGCGTATCTTGCCTGCAGACATAATGTAGCCCGGTCCCACCCCGACCCCACCCCTCTGCATAATTGACATCCCACTTTGCACGATCTTGCGTAGAAACAGCTATCACCAGACTTATTTCATTCCGAACCAAGAACATTATATATGCTATTCAAATCTTTTAACACAGAAAACTGATTATTATCGAGTATTTTACAGAATCATAGTGACCTTGTGATGATAAAAATAATTTTTTAGGTATGGCTGGATAGTTTATTTACTTTAGTCAGTTTCACAGAAGCTTCCAATTGAGGTTGTTATTCTCAATACCTACAGGAGTTGTGCAAAAACAAATTCTGAATATTAGTACGCTGTACAACAACGTTCTTTATTTGTGAACAGTACGTCAGCGCATCCCATCAATGTACTCCTCATCCACCTCGAAATACTTTCCCAGTCTGAAGATTAAATTATAAAACACATATTTTGTTTTCATTGTTGGATACACTTTTTATACCATGGAGAACTGCACTTCTAATGACATGGCAGCTTTCATAGCGTCCGGAAATCTTTGACAACATGATTCAGACAAAATCGCTGAGATAAAAAGGGCTCTGAGCAAGATGTAGCAACGTGTAGATGCTGTGCTCCATTAAGAATTATGTTACGACGACGGTTTTATGCGGCGATACGATGTCATAGAATAGATGTATACCTTGGATAATGGTGTGCAGACGGGTTTCGGTAGTGACCAATATTTTTGACAGCAAATTGGAGCTATACTGACACTAGTAGAGTAGGAGAGTTACCTGGATGACCAGACTTTTTTCAAAGAAAAATAATACGTAAATTGCCAATACTACTACGTTTATTCATTTGATGAGAATGTAGATCTTTGGAGATTTTGACCCGGGTCTCTTGTTGACCAGCCTTCAAAAAAGTGGGGATCTTGCACAAACCGTTTTGAGTTTCCAATGATTCTTCACTTTATGAAAAACAGCTGACGAATTGTCATGATTAGAGAAATATCCTCGGCTTTGCTTCAACCATCTTCAAGATGGCCCCCTTCAAAGGAGTCACTTATATCTGCACAATCACATTGAACGCTCTTCCAGAAAGTGGGTCTCTTGTATAGATTGGTGAAAATCTCTAAAAAAAACTAAACTACCTAAAATTATAGGATGTGACAAAAACTTACACCAGTGAGCTATATTCATGTCGGC
The DNA here is from genome assembly GCA_029339505.1 of Unio delphinus. Taxonomy (NCBI): domain Eukaryota; kingdom Metazoa; phylum Mollusca; class Bivalvia; order Unionida; family Unionidae; genus Unio; species Unio delphinus. The sequence continues at coordinate 9,437,694 of JAQISU010000117.1, forward strand.
TATGATATCATTGGGAAAGTACTGTTAGAACCGCCATATTCTTCGCTCTGAAGCAGAAATGTTCTTATTCAACAGTATTTGGTTACTGTAATTTACATATATCTGCATGTGTCAGAAGTGCTGTACGTGCAGATGCAGGTCATTCTAAAGAATGTAATATTGTCTATTAAATAAATTGAGAGAGAGAGAGAGAGAGAGAGAGAGAGAGAGAGAGAGAGAGAGAGAGAGAGAGAGAGAGAGAGAGAGAGTGTACTTATTCAGATTGTTGTATCCAGGACTGGAAGGAGTACTGGAAGTCCAGACAGCAGGTGTCCCCTCGGCAGCTCGGCCATTATATGATCCTTGACCAGATTCGGCACCATACCAGTCTAGGAAGTTATCGTCTTTGCTCCATGCATTTACTTTGGCGTAATGGCTTCCTGTACCGAGTTGATTGTGCCTTATAGGAATAGCGCAAGGACTTGAGGTAGCATCATTGGTACAGCCTGATAAATGACAAGTGAGTACCATGAAAGAAATGTTTTATAATGAGAAAAATACGACACTGATCATATGTTCTATACATGCTTACGGACGGAGAGACAGATACACAATCAAAGCGCCAGTTAGATGAGTTATATCACCATCTTGATACTACGTCCATACTTACGTCTTAAATACAAACCAGTAAAATCAAAGATATATTTAACTATTTTACTTCTAATTTTGTCCAACGAAGAATCTAAAATCAGCTGATTGAAGGCTAAATGGTACCATACTTGTAAAAATAAAATAATGCATAGAACACAAATATATAGCTTCATTTAGAAATACATACCAATTGTTCTGCCGTGATCTAGACCTCCGCGGATAAAGAGATCTTCTCCAGAGACTGTCCTTCTTTCGACAATGATGACTGTCCTCTGCCATCCTATCAGGGTGGGTACGGAAGGCTGAGGTGCTGTAGTGGTAGTGGTAGGTATTGCAGTTGTTCCATTTTCAGATCCTGGCACACTCCCGGTCACTAATCCACTTCCAATTCCTCCACTTCCTGACCCAGAAGCACCCCCGTCACCGCTGGGGTCAGTTGGGCCACCTGCTCCATAGATAAAACTTATAGTCACCTAATATCAAGATACTAAAAACTATAGAAGAAGCGCATATGGAATCGTATTTCTCCAAATGAAGTCACCGATTTCAGTGTCGTAATATAGTACGTAAACATATCAAATATTTGTATGGTACTAAAATACAGTAATTCCTGCTAAATCACTACTGAGCCAAAAGCGGAAAACGAGACATATACACAACGAGGCCATACTCTACCCCAAGAGCCTGCTTCACGAACCTCGCTTGAATTATTCGGAACTAGAAGTGGGTTTTGTTGGTAATATTACCACTGTATTAAAATCATGATCAAAACGCTTCACATGTAAAAGTAGCATTATTCTGTGTTTTGTAAAGTACATTCCGAAAAAAAAAAGATTAGAAGCCGTTTGCCCTCTTGTTTCTTATTTTAACTGCATTTAGAATTTGTGTAAAGGCTCATTATCTAAGATGTAGAATTCCTACTGATGTTGCAATAAACGATTTCTTCCTTTTCGTGTTGTTTCGCTACTTCAAACTTCAACTTATCATAACGAATATTGCCTATAGAGAATCCCCCACCCTCAACTCCCAAAAAAATTCTAGTCACATTTTGAATAGCATATTTGTTAAGAAGAAAACTTTGGCACAACGGATGATTGATATAATACTTCTTACCAACAATGAAAGCAACGATCGGATCGTCGTTGTTGTTGATGACAATATGGGCTCTTCCACTGCCATCGACAGTGATCTTCTGAGCACAGTCAGTGATAAGGTCACAGTATTCTCCAGCAGGCAAACCTGTATCCAAGGTAGCATCCATGTGTCCACTCTTGGCCATTGCAAAGAAGCCTTTGTTGCCTCTGGCGAATGATACCTGCTCGTTTTCATTATGCCAGTTTCTCTTGTCTGTTCCAGCAACAGCATTTCTAAAAGCTGCCATATTGGCAATAGCCCTCCATCTGTGTTCACAGATCCATCCATTTCCACACGAGCCATCGCTATTTATGGGGACGTCTTTTGTCGTGAAATCAGCGTTGTGTGGAGGGCCAAGACTTGAATCGTCTCCAAATTCATAACTGCTCATAACACGTGTAAAACCATAGTCATATGCAAGGGTGAAGGCAACAGCCATCTTATAATCTCTTGGCGTTTTGTGAGTAAGAAGGTTTCCACCGCCCCCGTGTCCTCTTTGGTTATCATGGTTGTCAACAAAAACAAATGCATTTGATGACGGTGTCATGTGCCAACCGTAATCTACAACATTGTTTAAGTCTCCGAAATTTCGAATGCCCCATGCGATTTTCTGACAGTATCTAAATTCAGTAACGTAGCCCTGAGCAGTATACTCTGCGGTAGTGATTGCGCCGTCATTTTGATCTATGACCTCGTGGTAGAAAAATGGCCGTCCTCCCTCAGGTAGATCTTTTAATTTGTTTTGAATGGCGGTAATTTCCTTTGGCCACATATGTTTGGCGGCATCAATACGGAAACCAGCCACACCGATGTCTATTAGGTGATTGAAAAAGGCTGCAATCATGTTCTGTACATAATCTTGGCTATGATCGAGATCAGTTAAAGCAACTAAGTTGCAGTTTCTCACATTGTTTGGATCACCGTAGTTATTGACGTTGCCGTCATGTGACGGGCATCTTTCTCTGGTATTGAAATGTTGGCGGCTGAATGGGACTCCCGGGAAATCATAGTTATCCGAGTTGAAAGTGCTCCCAGCTGTCCCCGTACCAGTTCTGCCGAGGCCGGCCATATGGTTGACCACAGCATCCACGAAGACTCTGTCGATGACAAATTAAGCTTAATTAAAAAAATGATATTAGTTGTTACTCGGAGAGTTTAATAATATCAATCACATTCACTATGTCTTTGTCTGTTGGAAGTATCAAAATTTTACAAAACAACATAATACTATTTTGAGTATTATGGGTTATGTTTAAATCAATAGGAACGAAATGTATTCTTGTTATCAAAATTTACCTCAAACTAATTTTACTATCACGGTTTTAAAATATCTATATATAAATGAAGTATTGAATGTATTCGCTTGGAAATAGTTGTTGCAAATAGCGCTACACATACCGGACACCCACTTTCTTGCATCGCTGCACCATGTCAATGAATTCAGCCTCGTTACCACTTCTGCTAGTCAGCTTGTAACTGACTGGTTGATACCGTTCCCACCAAGGTCTGGGATAGTCCTTGGTTACCATCACATGCTCGTTGACAGGAGAGACCTGAGAAAGATATAAATTTCTTCGGGAAATAAATCCAATGTACACGTTGAAAGGGGATGCTCATGGGACTTTTGATTTAATACCTTTGCGAAATTATTGTTTAATCCTTAAAAGAGTGTACGTTTCGAAGCCAATCGTTATATATAATTATATATATATATATATATATATATATATATATATATATATATATATATATATATATATATATATATATATATATATATATGACTGATGCACTATCAAATGGTTATCGTTGACTTACAATAATCAGCATATCAGCGTCGTTTGTGCCTAAATTAATAACAATGATCATACAAAAACGATGCTTCTTTCATATGGGATACCTGTACTCCGCAGTATCCTTTCTTAGCCAGGAATCTTTCACATTCTAGGGCAATATCGGTCCACTTCCATTCAAACAGATGAACGATAACTTGCTTTCCGTTACAGTGAGGGTCTGTGTACAAGCCAAATCCGGGCACTGCGCGAGAAGAAAGAGACATGCAGAAAGAAAGGAAGAACGAAATGAACTTAGGATAAAAAAATGTATTCTTTGAAAAAGTCGACAGAATCTTATTATTTCGAGCTAGTGTTTATATATTGTTGAAAGTTTGCTGGAACTTCAAAAGCGTGCTGATCTGAATCATTGAATTCACCAAAATGTATATTCTCATAATATAAATTCTGAAAAAAAATTCAACTTTCTTTGCTTTATAGTTTTGTAACTCGTATCTATTTGTCAGGGACATGAAAGTCATTCTTTAGGTCCGGCTTCATATCCTTGTGACCAAGATTTGTTGAGATCAAACTAAATCTGGTATCCAGAAAGAGGAATGACAGAAAGAATTGAAATGAAATAGGAAGAAGTAAAACTAGTAAATATTTGCTGCTAGTGTTCATCACGAATGATATCATAAGTGAAAAGGGTATTGCATTAGATAATGCTTTTTTCCGGAATAATATGCAGCGCTTGAGTCTGTTTCATTTATTCTTATTTGCTTTCGCTATGTTTCTGCAAGGTTTAGGTTGTACGGATCGTCAACATGTGACGGTTATTCAGTACCGATGGAGTTGAAGTCGTTTAGCTTTGACAAAAATATAACACAGTTGCATCTTTTTGATCCCGAGTCCAACATGCTTATGCTTGGTAGAAAGTAGGTTTTTATTATTTTTGTTTAATTTACTTTAATAGATTAATGTTAAGGAAATGCAAATTAAAGAGAATTCAGCCCGATTGCTCATTGCATTTCATCGTGTCTGCAATAAAATACAGTACCTCAGGCACTTGTGTAGGCTAGATTTCCTCGTTATATATGAATCATTCAATGCCATAGTCTGGAATAACTCTTTCCTATAAATATGCGATTCCAGAATTCCATCTTAATTGAAAAATTAACGATAAAACAACAGTAACAGAATATAAAATTAAATACCGTTCCAGGATTCGGCATGTGTATTTTAAAAAGAAAAATGTGCAGTTGTGGTGAAACTATAGTGGTGGTAATTACAATGTTGAAATTAACTGTTATGATCTTGGTGAATAAATTATAAGTACGAGTATTTGTTTATCCAATAAATGTAATGCACTACATTAAAGAATTATCTATTTCGAGTTTGAATGGTTAATAATGGTAAAAGAAAAAGATGACTCGATCTGGACAGGCATGTTACAGCCCATGTTTTCACAATAATGTCAGAAAATGGGACAGCTTGATTATTTATGCCCCTCTTGTAATGGAAAATTGTATACGTTTAGTTACTGTCTACATTATCATGTGCAATTAAATCACTTTTTAATGGTGAGACAAAACGAAAATAACCCGTCATAGAATTTGCAAGTTTGAGACATCTTTAAAATTTCAATATGCGTCACGTTACGTGCAAAGTCCAATTGAGACCAAATATTGATAATTATATAGTTAGATATACTCATTAGTTAACACAGACTGGAATAACAGCATGTCTTGAGAGAGAGAGAGAGAGAGAGAGAGAGAGAGAGAGAGAGAGAGAGAGAGAGAATTATTTTTAAAAAAGTAAACCAAATTAAATTTAAATAAAAGTCTTATTAAAGTTTTTAATACCATTTTCTATGCTGGGATACACTTCTTTTCTCAAGACATATACAAAATATTCTATATATCGTTTTTTTATTTTTTTTAATTGGTAATCATAGCTGGAAATCAAAGGTGTTTTTAGAAAGAAAAAAAAAAACAACAAATAAAATATGCCCTTTCTAAATATTCACAATGAGTTCTTATTTGTGTCTATATGTGACATTTCTGTCCAAGACTTTTCCCCGTTTAAATGTATTAAAACCAATGAGAAAGTAAAGACCATTGGCAATAGATTCTAGTCTTGGTCATTGCGATTTAATCCCGAATCCAGTAAAAGAACCATTATATACATGTCAGACACCCCCACCCATTTTACAGATTAGAAACAACGGTGAAACGTTTTGTATTTTATTAAATGCTTAACATGTAGTCTAAACTTCTTATTGTCATATTTCTTTTTAAACATAAATTATTTATTTTATTTTACTGTAATACTATCGAGGCATCACACACAAACAATTAAAATATTCTACATCATGGAAAATACGCATATAAATTGTATTCATAAAGGTTACCATTAAAACAACAGGTTAAGAATAATGTAGTAATAAATATCGAGTCGTTTCGTCTTGATCATCTGAAGCATTCAGGTAACATTTCAGATGTCAACTACTGACATTTGGACATCCGTAACCTGTGAGCTATTGCCAACACTTATTTCCACACATTAGAAATTAAACGTGACATGCATTTTAGTGGTGTGAAGATTTAGTTTCAATTTATCTCAGAATGTTCTCCGTTATGTTTCATTTCCAGTGTCGAGAGAGGACGAACAGGAATTTTTGTGTCCCTTCTTCTATTAGCAACTTTATTATCATGACATATTGACGTTCTAATTCTTGCGTGTTAATGAGAACGTGCGCCTGTATGTATTCGTGTGTGTGTGTGTGTGTGTGAGAGAGAGAGAGAGAGAGAGAGAGAGAGAGAGAGAGAGAGAGAGAGAGAGAGAGAGAGAGAGATTGTTTGATCACAAGCATATTTTCATTCAATATAAATTTTATACTTGAATACCTGCAATCCGTCCTAGGATGAAACTCAAAATGACACGAAGGTACATGTTTCTTTTAGGTGTCCGATCACATCTCTGCAATAGATGACCCAAGTTCACTGTTCTCTATATAGAAAGACGTGTTAAACAAATTCTTATCTATAAATGATCTCGAAACGTCATTTACAAGAAAGGTTTTCAACACGACAAAGTTATATTCCAATCTCTAGCTAATGCCTCACGAAGAGGACATGATTGATTACCGGGATATTATTGATAATGCGTGTTCCCCATTTTCAAATTTTGCCTTTGGTGAATTTATGAAAGATAACGATTTTTAATTCAGCGTAGCATTAAAAAATATGCAGTACAAACTGTACAATCCGCTGGAAAGTTGGCAATCGACTATTATGCATTAGAGTAGTAACACCCAAGGAATATACATTGTAACGTCGTCGAGCCGACCCTTTGAGACCGGGCAGGGTATTAGAAAAACAACAAACATGTTCGGGGAAAACGATGATTATATTAAACACAAGTACTAATGATGTGATAACAACACGCAGAAAGGCATATAAAATAAATACAAAACATATGAAATACAAGTTGACTACTACATCCAGGTAGTCAAAAGAAATAGCAAACCCATATAAATTTCAGTCATACAAACGACTCGTATATAGTACTTTCATATAAACACTTATGTAGTCAAAACACTACTGTTATAAATTATATGTAGTCAACACACTACATGTTGTGTTTCACACGTAGTCAAACACTACTATTGTAAATTATATGTAGTCAACACACTACTTGTTGTGTTTCATACGTAGTCAAAATACTACTTCACTAAATACAAATTGACACAAACCGCTCCGGTGGCCTAGTGGTTAGAGCGTCCGCCTCGGAAGCGGGAGGTCGTCGGTTCGATCCCCGGCCGAGTCATACCAAAGACTTACAAAAATGGTACTAACAGCTGCCTCGCTTGACGCTCAGCATTAAGAGGTTAGTGTTAGGACTGGTCGGCCTGGTGTCAGGATAATGTGACTGGATGAGACATCATGCTTCATGTCTGCGCATTATGTCTCAGTGCTAGACATCACTATAAACTGCCTCAATGCAGACATCGTAGCGATATGACTGAAAAACTGTTAAAGCTACGTTAAAAATCCTAATCAAACAAACAAACAAACAAACAAATTGACACGGCCTTCTCTCTCTGGCAAGGTCGCTTTCCCCTCCACATTTGTACTTATACGTCGGCACTATTTTGGTGGGTCACAGTAGTATTGGCACGCCAGACTTCATGGAATTCATAAACCCATCTGGCTGCTCATCACCGGCGAGCTGAACATGAAAACAATAAACACCTTTCCAATAGTCTAATTTAATTGGAATGGGTTTTATCTAAACTACTAAAAGAATATACGATAGGTACGAAGTATGACGTAGTAATGCTATACAAAATAAATATACGTAATACAACGACACTAATACACAAGTAATATGTTTTTGAAATTAGTCGCGATAGCGACTAGATGAAATAACTCGCTCCCACATTAAATATAAAACATAAACGATAAATGATGTGACTACATAATACAACGAACGTGCTTTCACGAAACTGAATAATTGATATGAATAGGACAAAAAAAAAAAAAAAAAAAAAAAAAAAAAAAAAAAAAAAAAAAGAGTCGACTGAAGAAAAAAAACATGCGACTCACTCTTACCTCTAATATTCACTAAGCCCTTCAATATCTCCAACACGATATTTATACAGTAGCACGCAATAATGTATTAATTCGCACGTGCCGCGCGAGCAATAAAAAAAAGCTTCACGCGACACGACAAAAAAAATCACATTTACAGAACCATTATGGCGTGCTATACAAGACACCCTGTTTATCTGAAAAGTATGGTAGACTGAATAAACCATATCGGGCATATCGTAACATACATACATATTAATTAAAGAAGCAGTGGAGTGGACAAGTTTTATTATAAATACAAAGAAATGATTTACAAATAAAATCTTGTATCTCAAAAATGTTCTATCACGAATGCAAACGTTTGGAATGTTCAGAATGAATTTTAATAGTATTAATGTATCACAATGATATAATCCATAATGTTTTTGAACAAGTCCACGATAATCACAACGCAGTCTTGGAGTATGATATAATTTACCATGTGTATCTGAAGGATGCCGCCAAAGTATGCTGCCATTAATGCTGATGACATCTGTTAAAACAAAGACCCAATCCTGAGCAGTCCTGGTCAATGACCCAAGCAATCCTGGCTTTCGCTACCCAAACGTGGGTGTTGCCGGGTATCTGCGACGACATCACTAACCAGCACTGACAAGCAAGTAGCAGCTTTGTCCGCTCTAAAAAATAAAACATGACGAGCGTACGTATGAACCAACACTACATTCTTGTCAAACGCCTGAAATTGGTTCTGAAGCTTGTCACGGTAAATCGGTTTCTTCCTCTTCAACGAGATCAACCGATTCTTTCTAGCAGCAGTAAGGGTGGTGACATTCTGAAGTAGTCCACACCTGAGTAAATAGAAATGGTCTTTGACGGTGGCTCCAAAGCTAACACCAGTCCATTCCATGGCGGATTTGATGAATTTCTGTTGCAAAACTGTGCGTCGAAACCTAACTAGATCATTCATGAGATTTCTGGCAACTATAATAGTGCTTCATTCATGGGGTTGATGGCAGCTATGAATTCAATATGAACCAGCTTACAATAATTCAGCCTGACCAAGGTCATCCCGCTATCTTTATTAATCCATCATCAAGTCCTTCAAAACTTAGCTTGCAGATATTTTATTTGCTATACAGGGTACAAGGAATGTACATGACAGAAGGATATTGGAATGCAATATATGACCCTCCACACAGTACTGCAAATATTTCTGTTATGGCTGTTTGCAAGAAAAAATGTCATATTTTAAATTTCAAATTTATTATCACATTTGAAGGAATGACTCACATTCTTCCATCATGAACATGAATGCTGATATAACTCAACAGATTTTTCAGCCAGCTAAAATCTTTTCCTCACTTCCAAACACTTATGCACACACACACATACACACACACACACACACACACACGTTTCAACCCAAAATTAAACTTAATATTGCAGTCAAACATGCGACATTTTAAAAAAAAAAAACATTCAAAGGAGATCTATCAATAATAATAATTGACATACCTAATTATTAAATATGTCATTTTCATTTCCTGATTTCCATGTCTTGTCAAATAGTAAATATCATACCAACTGATGCATATAACTAACTCAACTTCCAATCTTGTCATTCAAACCACACAAAAGTGACCATTACATTTAATCCTGCATCATGAGTGATATAAAGAATCTATGTTGGGGTTTGGACTGAGACAAGTAAATCCCAGTCAAGGGGAGATAACATTATTAGTCTTCCCATGAGTCTTGTCCGAGTGAGGAGACATAATTTAACTCCCCCCAACAGATTATTTTTCTCACCCAATATTTTATTTTAAAGTAAAAAGAACTATTGACTAGTGTTCATGTTCCAATATTTACATGTGGTGCATGAATACAACTATGTTAATGAGGGCTGTGGTGTGACTGTTGCATCCAATGTACACAGTTTATATGCAAGAGCAAAGAAAAAAAACAACATAAAATGTTGCATAGCAATGAAGTATTATCACATTTAATATACGGAATGTTATGTGAAATTGACAATAAATAATATTTATTACAAGAAACTGTTTCATTCATCAGTTCCAATTTTTAAAATATTAACCCCCTCCCTGTATATAAGACCCTCTAAATGTTGACCCTAGCAGATAACCATGTGATAAACTTCAAGTTCACAGATTCTTTGAAAATCTATTTTTGTCTTGGAAATATGGCAAGTGCTGCAGTGAAATTTGCTTATGGATATGTGTGTTGATGAATAAATGATTTCTTCTGACTGGAAAATGCATTCTTTGTCAATATATTGTAGGTATATTTTGTATTCAACTAGGACACAGTAGAGATGCTTAACAAAATTAGAATAAACCATGGTTGCCATAACACATTTCTGGCTGTTACTAAGTGTATAGGTCTATAGTCTATGTGCATATATCAGTGTTTTCTGTCATAGTTCATTTCACACAGCATTGAGAATTTTATCCTATCTGTATCACAGTCAATTTTCAGGTCAGCATCATTAAATGTAGCTAACAGTAAATAATTTATTTCACAAAGCATTTAAAACTAGTTAGGATGCTTTAGCTACATTTTTTGACACTGACTTGAATATTTACTGTGGTAGGGCTGCATATAGGATAAAATTGACCATGCTGTGTGCAACAAACTAGCATAATAAAGAAAAGTTTGACATGTATGTGTGCGTGTCTTTGTCTCTCTCAAAATGTTTTTGTATGGTGTGTTCTCAAAGATGGATTGACCTTATGTTACTATGTTTTTCTTATATTTTCTGTTTGTTATTGTTGTTTGATTTTAGAACAACTACATCAGGCAGAGCAAAAGACAACAAGGGTTTCTTTTTTTTAAAAGTAGTTCTGGGCGCATTGACATCTTGACTGAGATGACTGGTCTGAATAGTCTAGACTGAGAAAAGAAATGTAAGGTTAGCAAAACTGCTAGATTTCTCTGTCACACGGGTGAGTCAGAAATATAAAAGGACACAGAATTGCAGAATAGCGGCATCAACAGAGGCAAAACTACCAATACAAAATTATCAATCAGGGAATACTGTGGGCAAAAGAATTGGAAAGGGACATAACCCTGATAACAGCAACCCATCATTAAATGGAATTCTTTAATTACAGCTTGTAAGCCATTGATTATTTTGTTTGTTTTTGTAGGGTTTAACGCCATTTTTCAGCACACGATAGGCTATACATGGCGGCCAGTATTAATGGTGAAGAAGCTACTGGCAAGCTTTTTCACATATCCACATTGGCTGAATCTTAGACTTGAACCCATGCAGACAGAGGTGAGATTGCAGTGATCCATAACGGAAAGCGCTTTAGACCACTCGGCCACTCCCCATTGAACACTATTATCCTCCTGATGATGCGAACATGTGAACAATTACTGTTGTTCCATGATAAAATGAGAACTGTTTAGGAAAAAATATAAGTTACCAAAACCTGAAACAAAATTCTACCATGTCTAAATTCAACATAATTGAAAGAGAGGCCAAAGAAACCAAAGGTACAAACAGATGCAAAAATGCTCTAATACAAGAAAATGAAACAAATTAACTTTTTAAATAGTTAAGATATTAAAGTTAAAAAGAATATAGATTACAATTAAAAAATGTGACTGATGCATTGATATGTGTACAATATGATTTCGTTTAATTACAGTAGGTCAACCAAAAATGAACTAAGAAAGAGAATGACAATATACAGTTATCAAAGAACAGAAGATTTCAGATTATTAAAAGTTAATAAACATCTACATAACTGTTCAAGAGGAAACTTGAAAGTTCTTCCTCTAAATTATTAAACAATAACGAATATTTAAGAGAATAAAAGTATTTTTATTCATACATACTCTACAGGCAAAACAATGATGTCAAATTATTTACAAAAATACTTTGAAAATATAAGGCATCTACGACATAGCATCCATAATAGTGATGTGAAAGCACTTGAAGGAATGAAGAATTTACTTTGATATCTTGTTCAATAAATGTCAAGTTTCCATTACTGAAAGAAATGTTGACTAAAGTACATGTAACAGTAAGATTAATATTATATCATCAAGCCAATGTTTACAGGAAATGTTAAGATACGAGTTTTATGCTTCACACATCTGTTGAGTTCTTCTTTTTGATGATTACAACCAGATGTTATTGTTAAGATAATAACAGGGTCAGCATTGGCTAAAAATAGATTTTGTACATTAACACAAACACAGAAACTACCCTTAAACAAAACAAAGACCAAAAAAATTACATGACAACACATTTATCACTTCCTTTACAAAAAAGGTATTTCCTCCACTTGACAAAAGGTTCATCTGCATAAATAAATCAATACAGTTAGCAATAACTGAATAAATCATTACCAAACATTAACATGTTATCACGTAAATGGAGATGTATTTTAGAAGTTGGTTATTCTACTTGATGACATCGAGTGAGGTGGATGGGGGGGATTTGCAGAACAATTTTATGTAGAAAAGACTCAAATAAAACCGATTTATGTTAAAAGACTTGAATAACTGATAAGGAGGCTATTCAGCAGCAGTGAGTAAATGGAGGAAATGGAAAGAAAATTATGTATGTAGCAAGATTTAAATGATATTTTTGAATGGTTTTGCAATGTGTATGACAACATAACCTGCTTGCATATCAAGCTTACGCCAATAATAAGAACTATTAATGTATATTTCAGTTGAATTAAGCCTATTCTTATAACAAGAAGAACCTTTTAATAATTAATGTTCCTTTTACACGAAGATATTAAATGAAAATATTAAATGCTTTAAAGCATGTAGCTTTCTTACTAAAGTGGGACCCTGCTATAACACGCCCCGTTATAACACGAATTCGGATATAACACGGTCGTAGCATGGCTCCCGAAATTTCAGGTAATTTATTACAGGTATTTTTCTCAAAGACCAAAAAATTAAATCTTTCAAGTATGAAAAATAAAATACGTCAAGAGTTTAATTATAATTCTCATACTCGTCTAAAAAGTGTGAAAAAAAAACGTGTATAAAATGTATTATAATTTTGGGGAGGAAATCACACACAAAATCGAATATAAAATAATCGTTGTATGGCTCCTAAAATTTCAAAAATTAACAAATTTCTTCTAGTTTTGTGCCAGAATAAACATCGGAAATACGAACCTATTGCTGGGCTTACTGAGAACTTTGATCTTTGTTTATTGTTGAAAAATGATAGCTCATAAGTGTCAATATTATTATTACTGATCCCTGAGCAATGAAGCCATCGTGTCTACTTTGTGCTTGTCTTGAATGCATTCCGAATACAATCGTTGAACTAATAATCTCCAATATATGTTCTCTTAATTTCATACACAACTAAGCAACAGCCAATGCGGGGGTTGATAAAAGATTCTCACCAGAATGTATAAATCAGTTAATTTAAGTACATTGTTTATCATCAAAGTGAACTGCCGAGAACTAAACAGTGACATAATTCAGTGGTTAAAATACAGCCAGTTCTGCCTGCTGTATTTATTAGAGTACATCAAAAGAACATGATGCAATAGCTGGGCAGCAAGTTCAAAAGACTTTGACTAGCAGCTTGGGTGGGAAAATGTGCTGAGATTTACAATGACTGAATTCAGAGACAGAAAGATCCTGAGATGTACATGTAGTTATTATAAGAATACACTTTAGCTTCCATTATTTAATATACGGACATGTACTATTTCATCATTCATTATGTATACCCGTTACGTAATTTTTTTTTCTTTTCACTGAATTCAGTCACATAATGATCTGTGACAAAATTATTGAATATTTTACATCCGTGTGTGGATATTTTCGATGGAAATATTTGTATTATGGATTCAATGTATGTTACAAGATTCGCTGGTGAGTACATGGTGTTAATACTCTTTTAATGCAATAGATTATACATGTATATATAAATTAGACATGTGTATGTACCAATGCATGGTTCTCTGAATAAAGTATTATATTATATCTGCAATTTCTGTTACCACAGCAAATGTTTTTCTCATTTAATATATATTGATCAAAAATGGTAAATGTGCCATGTATTTTCGCACCCGTCTTTATGTAGACCCCCCTCCCCCAATTAAATCCAAAAATGAGTTGGTATTGTACATGGTTGCTTATAACACGGCTCGGTTCATAGCCCGGTCAGATTCTATGGCTCCCAACTACCATGTTATAGCGGGGTCCCACTGTATGTGCATTAGATATACTTCTCACAAAAAATGTAGACCCTCTCCAGAATGTCCACACATATTATAAGACCACTTTACTGGTGCAGAAGGGGTGGCTGTATAAAAGGGGGACCACTGTATATATATATATATATATATATATATATATATATATATATATATATATATATATATATATATATATATATATAGTTAAGCTGTGTGCATTTAGTAATGTGACCAAAAATAATGGTTAACAGATTTGTTGTCTAAACATAATATTTTTGCAATTAAATTGAATGTCCCAATAGATCAATGTCTTTTTAATATCAATCCTGACCATCAACATTATGGAGAACATCAGTATTTTAAAGACATACATCAACATTATGGAGAACATCAGTATCCTAAAGACATACATCAACATTATGGAGAACATCAGTATCCTAAAGACATACATCAACATTATGGAGAACATCAGTATCCTAAAGACATACATCAACATTATGGAGAACATCAGTATCCTAAAGACATACATCAACATTATGGAGAACATCAGTATCCTAAAGACATACATCAACATTATGGAGAACATCAGTATCCTAAAGACATACATCAACATTATGGAGAACATCAGTATCCTAAAGACATACATCAACATTATGGAGAACATCAGTATCCTAAAGACATACATCAACATTATGGAGAACATCAGTATCCTAAAGACATACATCAACATTATGGAGAACATCAGTATCCTAAAGACATACATCAAGTTCCGTTATTATCCAATCATTTAAGCAGTGGATATATAAAGAAAAGCTATATCTCAATCAAACAAAATACAAATCTATGAACTTCCAACACATCAGCATAATTATTTTGTCACAAACAATTTTTTAAAAAAAAATAAACAAAAATAAACAGATCTACTGTTTTCAATATTTAATGCCAAGGCAGTCAGCTTAATTCCTAATACAGACACTAATCCAGTGTATATATTGATCTCTTAATGCAGATACTAATTCTGTTGTCAGTTTATTTCTTAAAGCAGACACTAATCCAGTTGTCAGTTGATTTCTTAATGCCGACACTAATCCAGTTTTCAGATTTTCTTTCTAAAACCAGACACTAATCCAGTTGTCAGTTTATTTCTTAATGCATCCAGCTGTCAATTTCTTAATGCTGACACTAATCCAGTTGTCAGTTTATTTCTTAAAGCAGACACTAATCCAGTTTGTCATTTGATTTCTTAATGCCGACACTAATCCAGTTGTCAGTTGATTTCTTAATGCCGACACTAATTCAGTTATCATTTTTTTTCTACAAGCAAACACTAATCCAGTTGTCAGTTTATTTATTAATGCAGACATTAATCCAGTTGTCAATTTCTTAATGCAGACACTAATTCAGTTTGTCAGTTGATTTCTTAATGCAGACACTAATCCAGTTGTCAGTTTATTTCTTAATGCAGACACTAATTCATTTGTCAATTTATTTCTTAAAGCAGACACTAATCCAGTTGTCAGCTGATCCTTTAATGCAGACACTAATCCAGTTGTCAGAGTATTTCTAAAACCAGACACTAATCCAGCATGTCATCTGATCCTTTTATGCAGACATTAATCCAGTTGTCAGTTTATTTCTTAAAGCCGACACTAAATTCAGTTTGTCAGTTTATTTCTTAATGCATAAACTAATCCAGTTGTCAGTTTATTTCTTAATGCATCCAGCTGTCAATTTCTTAATACTGATGCTAATCCAGCTGTCAGTTTATTTCTTAAAGCAGACTCTAAATCCAGTTTGTGAGTTGATTTCTTAATGCAGACACTAATCCAGTTTGTCAGTTTATTTCTTAATGCAGACACTAATTCAGTTTGTCAGTTGATTTCTTAATGCAGACACTATTTCAGTTGTCAGTTTATTTCTAAATGCAGACACTAATCCAGTTGTCAGTTTATTTCTTAAAGCAGACACTAATCCAGTTGTCAGAGTATTTCTAAAACCAGACACTAATCCAGCATGTCAGCTGATCCTTTTATGCAGACACTAATCCAGTTGTCAGTTTATTTCTTAAAGCCGACACTAAATTCAGTTTGTCAGTTTATTTCTTAATGCATAAACTAATCCAGTTGTCAGTTTATTTCTTAATGCAGACACTATTTCTGTTGTCAGTTTATTTCTAAAATCAGACACTAATCCAGATGTCAGCTGATCTCTTAATGCAAACACTAATTCAGTTTGTCAGTTTATTTCTTAATGCAGACACTAATCAAGTTGTCAGTTTATTTCTTAAAGCAGACACTAATCCAGTTGTCAGTTGATTTATTAATGCATACACTAATTCAGTTGTCAGTTTATTTCTAAAATCAGACACTAATCGAGTTGTCAGTTTATTTCTTAAAGCAGACACTAATCCAGTTGTCTGTTGATCTCATAATGCAGACACTAATCAAGTTGTCAGTTTATTTCTTAAAGCAGACACTAACCCAGTTGTCAGCTTATTTCTTAAAGCAGACAATAGTCCAGTTGTCAGTTTATTTCTTAGAGCAGACAATAATCCAGCTGTCAGCTGATCTCTTAATGCAGATGATAAACCAGTTTGTCAGTTGATTTCTTAATGATGACACTAATCCATTTGATTTCTTAAGCAGACACTAATCCAGCATTCATTTGATTCCTTGCTGCAGACACCAATCCACAGGGTGCAAGTTATTTATAAATGCAGAAACTAATCCAGCTTGTCAGCTGACTTCTTAATGCAGCCAATAATCCAGTGTCAACAGACTTCTGTTTGTGTCTGTTGATTTATTAATATAGATGCTAATACTTTGGTCCGCTGATTTCTTTTTGCAGACACTAATTCACAGTGAACAAATCATTATAAATTAATGTTGTACCTATGAGTGCAATGTAAACATAAACAAAATTTAACATTCATTAGTTAGAATGGACCAGCAAAGTTTAAAATTACCACTGTAGTAGCCAATCAGAATCATCCAATGCTCACTGCAAATTCAAAATCCACCATTATAAAAAGACCAAAACAAATTACATTGCGTTCTTGAAAATGCATCCTTTCTGCATTGTCAAGTCTCTTCTTTATTAATTAATAATCATTAAAATTGCCATGTTAAAATGAATGAGAACTTTTCCTCATCTGAAAACCTCTTTCATAGCAATTACTCATTGTCACTATTTGGCACTCAAAAGTGTTGATTCACTTCCAAATGTCAAAACCCGTCAACATAAAATCCATCGTTACATTTAATAACATCTCCCACAGAGGATACATTCCTTGGTACAAATCATTTAACAGCATCCCACACAGAAGATACATTCCTTGGTACAAATGCTTTTCAATATCAGATCCAATATCAAAGTAATTCAACCAAGTCAAAAACAACATGTTGAACCTGTGACCTTTCTAATGTGCATTTGCAATTCAGCATTAAATCCTTTCTTCAATGTTGCTACTAATCAATATGCAATCCACCATTGGGCTTTAGCAATGCCAATTTAAAATGTTTCACTGTTCACTATAAGAACTCATCAATATCAAATCCATCATTAGATTCCTCTTGTGCTCCAGAGATCTGATTCATTTCACCATCATCACTTCCTTCTGACTCAGACACCTGTAGATCTGTATTAATGTCTGCCATTTCTTCCTGATCATCCTCTCCCTGTAGCTGCCCAGCAGCTTCTGCCTCACTGGCCAGTGCACTGTGCCGGAAAAACTCAGATGGGTCAAAGCTGTTCTCATCTTCATCTTGTACAGGTGGGACTTGATACTGACCCTGACCCTCCTCTGCCCTATAGTAAAGGGAGGGGTCATAATCCTCTGGCAATTCCTCCTCCTCCTCTCCTTCCCCTTGACTGTATCCCTCTCCTTCTTGCACATAGTCTTGGTCCTGTTCCACTTCCATACTGGTATCTCTCTGACCATCATTGTCAGAATCACTAAGCTTGCCTGTAGGAAACAATAGTAACTGAGAATCAAATTTATTATCAACAGTACTTTGAAACACAAAGCAAATCTGTGGATGGCAATTTAATTCTTGCAAGAAAAATGCAAAACAATGCACTCAGCTTACCAGGCATCATTAGGATTAAAAGTAAAGAAGTGAAAATGATGAAGCCCAATGATAGACCTATATCCTACCATTAATGACAAATATTAAATATTACAATTGTCTGTAATGGTGTTCTCAAGTACAAAAGTTAAACAATAACTGCATTGAACAGTTAATAATTTTTAAATACATTGTGGTTTTATTCATTCGTATTTACCAAGAATATCATCTTCATCTGCTTGGTTTGACTGGTCAGCTTCATTGTCCGAGTTTTCTGGCGTCATCTGTAGATCATTAACCAGAGCACTGTTTTCTTCCTCGCCACCAATAACCTTTCGCAACTGGGTCTGCTGAAAAACAATTTCAGCATTAAATCTATTACTATATACAACATATACATACAAAATGTGAACAGTTGAAGAGCTGCGGGTCCAAATGTTTGTTTTAAATAGCTCTGACTTTTCCAAGGTTGCAGTCATGAAAATGTATCACAGAATCTGAAATTATCTTACCACAGAAACAAAAACAGAATGCAGAATGGATTTTAAAATAAACACACAAAAAATGAGTCATACTTTTTCAAGAAAATGCAGTGAGCAAATGTAAACTGCTGAACACAGAACAATGAATGATACATGAAAACTGGAACAAAACATGAATGAATTTCATGAATGGATTTGTTATATTTTCACAATGCAATTTTGAATCCTATTTTGGATCAGATTCTTTAAATCAGTATATTACTTTTATTATTGTAGTGTCCTCACCTAGGCAGGCATAAAAACATCATTTGTATGATGTGATCAGCACCCATTGCTGCATCTGTATTGTATAATCTTCATTTGAAATTTTTATGATGGTTTCCATGACAATACTAATATTTTTTGTTTCTAAAAAAAGATATAAAATTATTTTATTTTATTCATCCCTTTTAACTGTACCTCATTCTTTTTGCAACTGGTCCATTGATATTTGATTTTCCAGTATACTGTTGGATACATGCAAGCGTTTACCTGCATAGCTTTGTCATTGATCTAATTGATCATGCAAAGGGATGTAATCCATATTAATTTGAGAATTCTATGATTATTTATAAAATACTGTAGATTATGCTTTCTACTGAATCCTTGAAATCATATGTTTATAATTATATTTGACAAAGTTTCTCAAATAAATATGCTTTAAATTAATTAAAATCAGATATATAGTGAGCAGATATATAGTGAGCATAAATGTGTGTGAGATGACATACTTGTAGTTTGACATGCATCCATCACATGTTTCCACATAGTAGAAATGAACATGATCTACAATTTAGTGCAATTTGTTTCAGGTTTCTGAACTGTTCCAATTAGCAATAAACATAGAAAACAAATCAGTACTTTAGTCCCTGTCTACTACTCGTAATGTTCTGTAATAATGAAATATTGGTGTGTGTGTGTGTGTGTGTGTGTGTGTGTGTGTGTGAGAGAGAGAGAGAGAGAGAGAGAGAGAGAGAGAGAGAGAGAGAGAGAATGAAACAGACTGATTTTTATTCAGGGCGGTTTTTATTTGTAGCTTTTGCAAGTGAAAAAGACAGTATTTTGTGTTACCTGATGATTTTGATAATCCACATGTATTATGACCATACTATATTTCATTATCAATAAACACCGCTAAATCAACAATTCATTCCTTTTTTAATTATGATGTAAATTGTCACAATAACCACATGGCTATGCAGTGTTATTTACACCGTAATTAAATATGCTCAGCACTTTGGTTATTACTGAAACCAGAATGAGGGCAAGAATCAACAGAATAGGTTAAATCAGCGAGGCTTCCAGTTGGGAAATGTGACTCTCTTTAGGGTAATGAAAATCTGTCAATGTTCTAGTGAAGCCGTTGTCCATCATAATTTGTTATAAGGACAAGAAATCATATGCATTACTTGTTATTTGGACTCACAAATAAAGACAATAGAGGGGTATATCGTTGAATAGATTTGTAATAAAATGTTAATTATATCCAAGTCAAAACAAAACAAACACTTAAAAGATAGTATATGTATATATCCGAATAGACTTAACGCAGTCTGTTACTTTCAAACTTACAATAGAAAATGACACGGTCATGGTTTTTATATTTTACATTTGTATGACTATAATGAAAAAATAAGACTAGTTGACCAAGGTTATATGGTCTTTACTTTAGCATGCACTGAGATGTAATTTTTGTTGTATAAGAAATCATCAAATGGCTTCATAATTTATTTTATAATGCACATGGTATTTTGTTATGGTGATGGACTTTATAAGAAGAACTAATTAACGATAATATTTAAAGTTATGTTCTGTGAAGTCCTTTGTCCATTTGACAAAGTTAAAAAACACCAGCAGATATTGTAATGACAAAAAGAGAGCTTATGCATCAATCATTGTATTTTCTCACCAACAATAATTATTAATTTTTGTAAAAACAAAATGGCAATACAGTATTATCAATCTTTTATGCATTTTTCCTCACTATGAAGTCTCTACATTAGTGCCAAGACAAAGGTGAAGATTGAAAAAATGAAGAAATCATTAAGCATCATTTCTGGTGGCTTGACAAAGATAATAAAATCATTAGACATTTCAGTTAATTGCGGTTTCCAATGATCTGAGCCCTGAGCCCTGAGATAGCTACAATATTTCATTCCGATATGGAAGACGAAGACTTCAAAGGATTTTCAGATACTGGAGATGATTAAGTGAACTCTTTAATATTATTTTCTTAATTAGAATGTGGAACAGTTCTAATACAGGTAATAAATTGAATTACAACATCGATGTGCTTTCAATTATAATTGACATTTAAATATAAATATTATAAAACTGTTCATTTGTGTAAATTTGATACTGCATTTATGTTTAAGTATAAGAAAAAGTACTTTTATTTAGTTTTTGTTTGTAACTTTTGTCTCTTAGTTTCTTCACATTTATGATTTCTCTATGGATAGCCTCATTTTCCTATTGTTAGCCTCACGGAGTTTATCTCCTCTGTTGAATCTTTCACTCAAGACTGATTTCAACTGGAATAATCAGGTTAAAGCTTTAGACATTCAATTAACATGTAAATAGCATGTGGCTCTTGCTGCAATGGACAGTTTATTCAGCTGTGTTAATTTGATAACATAATATAACAGTTCCATGTATGGATGGATGGATGGATGGATGGATGGATGGATGGATGGATGGATGGATGTATGTATGTATGTATGTATGTATGCATACAGAAATTTCATCAGTGATCGAATTTCATGATTGCCATTAATATGGAATATCCAACAGTGATACATTATTCATGAAACCGGAAGTTACTAAGGCAAAATACAAAGCCAAGAGTATTACTTGCCTCCTTTTATACTCCAAATCAACTTATATATGAACGATGGATGAAAAATTTACAAAATTGATGATTCAACTTATACTCCCCATCGACCATTAGGCTGGAAAATATGGTAATCTGGAGAGAAAAAAATCCCAAACCCACAAAACATTTCATTTTAACTGAATTTAATGACTGAAATTAAAATCTATATTCAAATCATGTAGGCAGACATAATTATAAAAACAGTTGTGCATATACACACATGCATACACACACACAGATAAAAAATCCAAAAAAGAAAGTGCACCATGTTCAATCTGCTAATAAGTTTCGATAATAAGGTCATTTACTTCAATACATGTAGATACCTGCATGCTGAAGCTGCATTCAAAATCTGAAAAGGGCAGGATAAAATAGTGGTGAAATGAATAAACATAAAAAGAATGTAAGTGCCTTTTACCATTCGGATGTTAATGTTGAACATAGAGATTTACAAAAGAATGCCCAAATGATCACCATGATGAGATTCTGCCAATGTTAGCTTGACAAGTAATGCCTGATAAATTAAAATTGACCTGTCCAAAATAAAATACACAACAAACAGGAAATCTATTGTCACACAATACCTTTACTTTCTTGGTCTTTTTCTTGACATAACTGACATCCACTACATTATCATCATAACCTTCCACATCTACAAAGTCTGAATCCGATGCATCCTGGGCATAAGACTACAAAGATACAATTAGGAATTAAATTATTCTTGCACAAAAAAATCTCAATTACATATCATACTCTGCAAAAGAAACCTTAAAGGTAGTTTTTTGTATTTTATTTAATTTGCCATGGTCTACATTATTGAATAAACCTTCTATTATTTTCTGTAAAAAATATAATTAGACCTGTCAAATTAATTCACAAAAAGTGTCATGTGAAAACATGACAATGAGAAAATAAAAATAAGTTCAAGTAAAAATCAAGTTCCATATCACACAATGACAAAAATTTAAATAGGTAATTAAACTTTCAATAAGTAGTCCTAATAGACCTATCAATGTGGGATATCTGTTCAGGGGAAGCAATAATAAGATTTTCAAGATGGCCAGTGAGGTGGCTTTACTTGATGTCTGAGTTGTAGCATTTTCTTTCAGATGAATGTTTGTCTATATCTTCTAGGCAATACCTCAAGTAGTAATAACAGTACTAACAGATGAATGGACAGTGGATAATCGGCCATCCCATATTGTTACATTGGTCTTTAAGCAGAAGCATTAAAAATGAGCTACTAACTAATAATACAATATTAGGGAAAAATCTCACAAGGCCATACAACCATGGGAAATAATACAACAATCAATGTATACAATCTTGTACTGCAGTAATTGTATTGCTTATTGTTTGTAAAAACATTAACAAATTTGAGACAATAAATGAATGAATGAATGAATGAATGAATGAATGAAAGAATGAATGAACGAACAAATGAACAAACAATGAAAGAAAGCAAATTTTGTAGTAAATTATGTTTCTCCAAGAATACTTACCCAATCACATTACTTTAGGATATTAGCCTGCTACCTCGCGAATCCAGCCCTACCAAAAGACGAAAATTTGTCTTTCCTGTCTATGTCATATAGACAAAGGGCAATAACTCTTGCCCCTTACCTCCCCTTGCTACCCGCTAGGTGTCGCTTCTTTAGTTTTTTAAGCTGAGCGGTATATAAAACACAAGGATGCTCGCATGGCGGGGTGGTTGGGAGGGTTTCTTAGTAATGTGATTGGGTAAGTATTCTCGGAGAAACATAATTTACTACAAAATTAGCTTTCTTCTTTGAATACGTTCCCTAATCACATTACTTTAGGAGAATAAGTAATAGGAGGAGGGAATGCGGAGCATCCGACCTCCACCCCGGGTATCCTCAAGGGAATGATGGTTGGATTCCCCATGTGAATGATAACCCGGTCTCCTAATTTTCAATCAGCAACACAGCCCAGGGTCACGTGATATGTGACCCCTTTATACGGTTAAGAAGATAGTTATTGAAATCTTCTTACCTACGAAAATTTATCTGGCGAATCCAGCGAAGCTAATAGGCTGTGCTGATTGTTGCACATGGGTCTGGTGGGCGTCTAGGCTGCCCAACACCGGACCTACTAGAATCAATGTTTGCCTCTGCGAGTACAAACTTGAAGATAAAACTGTAGAAGGTTGACTCTGCATGTCAGCCAATAGCTTCTATAATGTGACTGATTTGCGAATCCTCAGAGTACGCCGAGCGTATAACCCACTTCAGCCATGAAGCAAGGGCTTGAATGGTGATATCTCATGTCCCAGCTATCACCAGAAGAAAGAGGTGCTTGTATGTGACCTGACTCACCTCTATGCATTGAAATGGTGCTAGAGTGCACAAACAGGATCTTACATGGCTGTTGATCCTGACTTATCTATAAAGAAAGCAAGCTAATGACGACTCGTTGATCGCCAATGAATGGTAATCTATTTTGGACTACGAAGCCTGGCTGCGTCAAGAGGACCATCAAACCCTCTGATCGGAACGGAAGAGAGTTCGGGTCACTAGAAAGGACATGTAACTCGCTCACCCTGTATGCTGAAGCTAAGACTATCAAGAAACCCAATTTGTATGATAGTAGCTTTAACTAATCGTGGGTTAAAGACTCAATACTGTCTGAATTGAGTCATGTTAAAACCCAGGACAGATTCCATTTGGAAACAGGGTGAGGGATATAAGTCGATTGAATTTTTAAAGTGTCTAAAAGATCTGACAAATCTTTGTCATGGCTGATAGCACATGTACCAGAATGGCGGAATGTGTCTGATATCATGGAGCGGTAGTATTTGATAATAACTGGAGCCAGCTGTTTCTCCTCGAAAAGCCAGAGAAAAGTTGGCCAGTTGAGGGATTGTGACACTCAGAGGAACAATGTGAATGATATGGTACCAGTCCCTGAAAACATGCCACTTGTCCTCGTAAACCTTCAGAGTAGAGGGCCTTCTTGCTCTCGAGATTCTCTCCGCAATCAAAGATTTAAATTGTTTGTCTTGCAAGGCTGTCTGGACAAGAGCCAACATAAAGACGGTCCGGACAGGGGTGGAACACCCCTGGCCGCAGTTGCTTGCGAATACTTGTGCTGACTGTAATCTTCCTGGGTAGATCTATCGCCTAGATTGAGTAGATCGGAGACCCAGGAATTGTTCCATCTGAGAGGGGCAATCAGAACCATCTGACAGTTCTGACCCCTTAACTTCTGGATTAATTTCAGTACCAAGACCGTGGGAGGGTAGGAGAATGACCACAACCCTTCCCAGCTGATTGATCGAGCATCCACGACTCAAGCTTCTGGGTCTGGAACCTGTGAGATGAAAGGTGGACAACTTGCGATTTCACCTTGTTGCAAAAGATCAATCATCGGACGTCCCCAAAGTGTGTCAATTGGAAGAAAGTCCGATTGATGGAGTGACCATTCTGTGTGAATGACTAGATAGAGTGTCAGCCAAGACATTGAGTCTGCCAAGAATGTGCCGGAATTGTACATTGAGGTGGAGATTGTCAAACCAATGTAGAAACTGCCAGCTCAGATTGCACAGGTCTGGTGATTGGTGTCCCCATGTTTTTAAGGCAAGGCACCACCACAAAGTTGTCTGACATAATGAGGGCAGTTTGTAATAAGAGTTGATCCTGCCCAAAATGAAAGGCGTTGATGACAGCCGTTATTTCTGAAAGGTTGATGTGGAAAGGGCTCGCCCCTGGCACCCACGTGCCACTGACAGTATCGAAGTCCGGCAACAGGTGGGCACCCCAACCGTAGGTACTAGTGGCGGAACATACCATTATCCCCGCTTGGGGTATCTCCAGAGTAATCCCTGTGGACAGCCCACAGGGGTTGTGCCATTGACTCAAGAATGATCGTATCTCTGGTGTGAGCATGACTGTTTTCTGGGATCGAAGGGACTTGAAAAGGGCGCAATTACGCTAGCAACGTCCTTTGTAAAGGGCGCATAAAAGGACGGCTGAGCGGGATCAAGTCTGCTGCCGCATTGAATAATCCGAGGATCTGCAACTCTCTCGCTAAAATGCGCATCCTGTCGGAAACGGACTCTACGAGTGCAAATATCTGGATGATCGCAAACTCGAGGAAGCCTTACCAGATTCAGATCGGGAGAAACTCCACACCCAGATGGACCAAAAATCCGGATTGGACAGAGATCAGACTTTATCCAGTTCACGAGAAAGCCTATATGATGTAAAGTGATATAAGATCGTTTCTGCCATTGAGCAGAGTAGAACTTGACAGATGTTTCTGGAGGATGTCGTCCAAATATACTGCCGACGCAATAGATGAAGTCGAGCGGAACAGGGTGACGACGTAATCCATAACCTTGGTACTAACCCAAGGGCTTAAAATTGAGGCCAAAAGGTATGACATGGAACTGATAAACCGAGTCCCGACAAGCACAACGGAGAAATGTCCGCTACTCGTGGGATAGGGACGTGAAATGTGCGTCGGTCATATCTAGCCAGCTTATGATGGGGTTTAAGCGACGTGCCCTTCAGACATGCGTCACGACGTATCAGGTCTAGGTTGGCAGAAGCAGTCAGCGCATTGGCCATGGAATGGTGAGCTGCCCTGTTAAGAACCCTAGCTAACCAGGCCCTCGATTCCCATGCATGTTCATTGCCAGATTTTTTCAGCGATCCTGAAAATGGCTAGGGAGGCTAGGTCTAACAGTAGCGACTACATTTCGAACCAGCTTGGACTTGGCATTGAACACAGTTTTGTCCACTTTATAAGACAATGGAGCAGACATATGGACTACTGCCATATTTTTATCCAGAGCCGGGACCTCAGTACTGAACGCATCGGAGTGAGTTTTGTACCATCAACCTGAAAACGACGCTGGTACTTGACTTTCAGAAAAGAACGCCTTAGCATTTCCTGGATCCCCTATACGTGTCGACAGACGGTAATTAATTTCCTTAATTTTTGTCGACTGGGGAAGGAGGCGGAAGGATAGAGTCTCTTCCCCCTCATCCAGATCGACCGACGCTCTAACCTTATAGTCGGTAATGGCAGCAGGAGGTGGAGGGCATTCTGAAGGGGCCAACACCCTATAAATTTCCTCCACTGCGGCTTTGAAGCTGAACTCAGTCCGTTCCATAGTTGGATCTGCATACAGCTGATTTGCCTGCGATTCATCACACTCACTATGTGCATAATCTTGCTCTGGTAAAGCATCCATATCGGGGTAATGCATACCAGGTGGCATAGATGACTCGATTCTGACATCTCTGATAAAGGCATTCACTCTCCCTTGTGGATGAGCTGTTAGCCTATGGACGGCCGGCAATGCCGAATGAATTGATTGGCATATGTTTGGCCTGAATGACTGCGACGGGCCGGCTATGACCGGCACCGACCGCTCGAATGGTCGGGTTGGATCGAGAGATTCATCGCCAACATCTGTGTCATGGTAGTGATATGTAACCGGTAGTACGGATTGACAGACGGAAACATCACTAGAATCTTCGTCAATCCGATTTGTGCGTATTGCGGTATGATAAAAGTCCCCGTGCTGGTACAGCGGTATGGTCGGACGGACTGGTATATGACTAAAATCTCCATACGGTTGGACGACCGGTGCCTGTTGGGCTGGACGGCCGGAGCCAGATGGACGGTCAGTGCCGGCAAGTGTCGGCTGGAAGCTTGGCTGGACGACCGGTGCCATTTGGGCTGAACGGTCATTGCTGGATCGACGCCCGGTGCCGGTTAGTGCTGGCTGGAAGGTCGGCTGGATGACCGGTGCCATATGGGCTGAACGGTCATTGCCGGATGGACGCCCGGTGCCGGCTGTAAGGTAATAATAATTACATAATGCTTATGTAGTGCGGCCAGCACTGCGCGCCCATCTACCATTCGCTCAGAGGGAATGTTGGTTCTGGTACAGCTTGCATATTTGTACAGCATACCAGGTGACCTAGATGACGCAATTCTGTCATAATTGACTAAATCTACCTTGTGGAGAAGCCGTGAACATATGGACGGCCGGCACTGCCGGCTGATTGAACTGGCGAATGGTCGGCCTGAAAGTCCTGTTCTGGTAAAGCTGCCATATCTGGGTAGCGCATACCAAGTGGCATAGATAACTCAATTCCGTCACCTCTGATAATGTCACTAATTCTCCCTTGTTTTAAAATCACACCGTCACGTATTTGACGTGACGGGAGGTGTACACCGGCAATACCGACTGATTTGTCTGGTATATTGTCGACCGGAATGTCGGCGAAGGTCCGGCTATGACCGGCACCTGCCTCTCGAATGGTCTGATTGGATGGAGATTCATCTATAACATTTCTCTCATGGTAGTGATATGTAACCAGTAGTGTAGATTGACTGACGGGTACATCACTATAATCTCCGTAAATCCGATGTAAAGCCGGTGCAGGTTGATGCCGGCTGGAAGACCGGTGCCATTTGGGCTTAACGGTCGTTGCCGGATGGTCAGCCGGTGCCGGTTGATGCCAGCTGGACGATCGGTGCCATTTGGGCTGAACGGTCGTTGCCGGGTGGACGGCCGGTGCCTGTTGATGCAGGCTGGAAGGTCGGGTGGCCGGCCGGTGCCGTTTGGGCTGAACGGCCGGTGCCTGTTGATGCAAGCTGGAAGGTCGGCTGGCCGTCCGGTGCCATTTGGGCTGAACGGACGGTGCCGGATGGACGGCTAATGCCGGTTGGTGCCTGCTGAAGTGCCGGCTGAACTGACGGTGTCGGCTGGACGGCCGGCTGGACGGCCGGCGAAAGTGCATATTAAAATGGATCCAATTGATCCAGCATAGACTCCATGCGTCCGGACTTACAGGCCCGAAAGCCATGCACGGACCTGCGGTGAAATTTACATCCACTGGGCAGCCTAAACCATGTCAACATAATTTCCTCCATTTCCACATTGCCAACACCCATTTTGCCATTCATGCCTTCGTTGTCGACTTTGCTACTGAAACGACAAAAGAAGAGAACAAAGCACAAATTAAAAAATTCAGCATATTATTAATTCGATAATACTATAACCGTTACTAACGGAGTAGTCAAATTATTCCGTGCCATGTTAACTCTTAATGACAACACTAGTTATCGCCGTGAGCGTGTTGCAATGGTTCGTTCAAGACGAAGTCTACTGGAATGAAAAAGATGATAAACAAAGCACAATTAGCAATTCAACACGCTATTAAGTCGCTATTACCATAACCGTAACTAACGGAGGAAGCGAAATGATTTAGTGTCGCGTGGACTCGTGACTACAACACGAATTCCGCCATTAAATAGTCGCAACTGGTCGTTCAGAGACTAAGTCTACTGAAACGAAAAAAAAAAAAAGATAAACAAAGCACAAATTAACAATTCAACATGCTATTAAGTCGCTATTCCATAACCGTAACTAACGGAGGAAGCGAAATGATTAAGTGTCGCGTGAAATCGTGACTACAACACGAAGTCCGCCATTAAATAGTCGCAACTTGGTCGTTCAAAGACTTTTTTGAAGTCTACTGAAACGACAAAGCAGGTAAATAAAGCACAAATTATCAATGCAGCACGTTATTAAATCGCTAATATCGTAAACGTTACATACGGAATAAGCGAAATTATTGAGAGCTACATGTATTACATGCTAGTACCGCCATAAGCGTGCTTGACCACGTTGCAACCTGGTCCGAAGTCTAGAAAAGGTGACAAAGTCACTCAAATTGGAAAATATTGTAAAATAATGTATACGACCTGTAGAGGAATGATTATCCAACACAGTAATTCCAAATTTAACTTCGGATGGTCAGAATTTACACTAAGATGGCTTGGATTCATTGGAGGTCTAATTGTACGTGTTTTCGCGTACAGCGAAGCTAAAAAACTAAAGAAGCGACACCTAGCGGGTAGCAAGGGGAGGTAAGGGGCAAGAGTTATTGCCCTTTGTCTATATGACATAGACAGGAAAGATGAATTTTCGTCTTTTGGTAGGGCTGGATTCGCGAGGTAGCAGGCTAATATCCTAAAGTAATGTGATTGGGGAACGTATTCAAAGGAGAAACAAACAAATGAATGAATGAAATCTTAATAGCTTTACTGCAAAATAGAATTTTTAATAGTCTTTAAAAACATGCATTATAATAATTTACAATGAAATTAAAAGTACAAAGAAAAATTTACTGTAAGTCATGTTATACTAAATCAGTGATCAATACAGAATAATACATCAATGTTATTTTGAATCCAAAGTTTTACGTACACGTCTTTCATCTTTTCCTCCTTCTTCCTCCATGTCCTCTTTACCCGTAGCATCTCTACTGACCAATCCATAGCTGTCTATACTCTCATTATCACCACCTATCAAAGATATCCACATTCATCAGGTATATTTGTAAACATTGATGATAACAATGTAAATAGCAAACATATAGTCAGCATGGTCAAGTAACATACATATTTACTAATAAATCCAACAGTCAATAACACAGAGCCTCACTGCCCATCACATATCGTGCTGGCACATAACAATGATAATAACAAATCATGACAGTTTCAGGCAAAGGAATTTCTATGTCAGTTATAAGTATGATTTGTGGCAAGTGATGGCTTATACTGCATATCTCTTGAGTCACTGAGACCTGTAGTTATGATGATGAGCTACATTGGACTGGTAACCCTGTACTGCAAATTGAATAATCAAGGTTCTATTGCATAAAAAAGTAAATTGTCTCTAATTATATGCATACTTCTATAATTTATGCCAAAACTGAAATAAAAACATATTAAGATTTTGTTGTGGCAAATCAAAATGATTTAGTCAGAATTAAAACATTCAAAATCAGTTATATTGAAAACAATTCACAATGTTGTAAACAAGGAATGAGCAAGTGGGTATTGTAAACAAGAGTCCTTTGTGGGGACTAATGTTCCACTAACACAAATGAAGGTATTCAAAAATTTACCATTTCATCATTTTAATTGCTGAGTACTTAAACCATTGCTGGTATTCTCTGAAATTTGAACATAACATTCAGCAACAAAACCTCATTTCTAACATTTTAATGAACATTTTCGCTTTGTTCCAGTATGTGCAGAACAAAATACTTTATCATGGTTTTATCATTTGACCTTGAACCTGATATGATGCATAGAAGATCAATGAACTTGACTTGGATGATGCCAATATATAGCCACATGCTAAGTTTGGTTAAATCTTCCAGAGGACAATAAGAATTTCATGGACATACAAATTTTTTCTTACTTTTACCTACTTCGTGCTAGAATCATCTGGTGGCCATTTTATGACCAATCATTCTTGTGTAGTAGCAGAAAGATTTCAATGATGGCCATCATGGCAGCCATGTTGTGTGCGTGTGTGTGTGTGTGTGTGTGTGTGTGTGTGTGTGTGTGTGTGTGTATGTATGTATGTATGTATGTATTTATATATGTATGTAATAGTATTTCAGGGCACCTAAACACACAAGTGACTATGTAGTGCCAAACAAAGGTAAAAATGAAAAATATATAAATCAGCTGCACAAAAATCTAAGATAAAGCCTTCCAAATAAATGGTGCCAAGATGGAGGACCTATCATGTACACATCACCATCGTCGACTTAACAACAACAAAAATTCTAGAAAAACCTGTACAAGAAGATAAAATATAAAACCAACAGACAAAGGTAACACATGTAAAACCTTACAACATAACAGTTTCCTCAAGGTCATACTAGATGTAAGATATCTTATAGTGAAGATCGATGGGATGTCTAGATGGTAGACATTATTCAGGAACAGTAGTGAATACATGATTTTTAAGATGTCCACCAAGGTTGCCTATTACTGGAATGGTTCAATTTTGATTAAGAAACAATTAGACATTATAGAAGTCCTTAAGTTTAGAAGAGGTGCTAAGAAGATTGTCAAGATCGCCAAACAGCAGCCATATTGGATCTCAGATTGACATCTTCATTCATTCATTTTAACAGTCTCTTCATTCATTCATTTTAACATGACTATTTGTTCTGAAACAGTAGTGACAACAATATGTTCAAGATGGCTGTCATGATGGCCATGCTGGATAACAGAACAACACCATTATTATTAAGTACTAATTAGATCTCATAAAATCATAGTGACACAATTTTGAAGTTGACCACAATTATAGCTATATGGATGTTGAAGTGGCACCATATTTTTCATTTTCATTTAGGATCAATAAGACATTATAAGAAGTAAAGAGTGAAAACCCCATGTCAATGTGACTGTCTGTTCTGGAGTAGTAGTGATAACAAAGAGCTTAAAAATTACTGCAATTATGACGATAACGGATATTTGAGGCACCCCATTTCAATTAGGACCAAGTACCGGTACACCATGCAAAGATTGTGTGTAAAGTTCATAGCAATCATCCAAGTAGTTTAGAAGGAATAGTGACAGCAAACATGAGTTAAAGGACAATGGACATTGGATGAAAGGCCATCACATAACTTCTTCTATGACCATGAGACTATGCACTGTTAAAACAACTGCCTTAAGACTTAGTCATGCCAACACAGTGGAGAATATAACTGTATAGCCAGTAAATTTCTAGGTGCTTTATTAAGCTAACTGTGAACTCTCTCAGCATGAGTTTGGTTATTCAGTGTATGGACACATAATTTCTCTATCAATTTTCAATATGATGTTAGTGTACTTCTAGAAGATGTAAAGCGATGACCATTCATCTAAGAAAACAGTCTTTCTATTTTTTCAGACATGACACAGGCAGCAATCAGAATTTTATTTTATTTTGTTCCACATTAACATTTAAAGCATTTTTCAAGCATAAAGCCATAAAGTGTATAAAAAATCGCATTCTCATGATATGCGATTTATGTGCGAATAGTGCACATTTCGCCAGAAATAAAGTGACTGATGTTAATTAAAATTCACTACATCTTATTTTTTTAATGGGACTGTTTCTACTGATCATTTTTGACAGCTATTTACAAAAATAACACTACCAATTCATCCATTAAAAAGGTTTCAAAGTCCACTGATTTTCACATACTCCAGATCTTACACCGAAAAACTGACATGTGTTCTCACTTCCAGGGAATGTTATGCTAAGGAGATGAAAATGTTTCCAAGCCATTTTTCAGCAAAAGACAGAAAGCATGCAACAAAATTAAGAAATAATGACATGACTTTTGGTAGCATCTACAATGAGATATTTCCCCTATTCATGCCATTTTGGACTGTGCTGACATGTTAGTACTGCTTCAAACAAAATAAGTATATAAAAAAATATTTACATAACACAACAGACAAAAAGTTGGTCATGGTTTACATGTATAGCCTGCCACTAAGCTATATTCCATGAGAGATGAAAGCAGGATAAAATGGTATTTAAATATACCCACCCACCCCACTGATGTACAGAATTCTACTGAATGTACATCCATAACAATAAAGGCTTGAACTGATGATCCCAATCACTAGGACATTGCACTGCATCTAGATTTCCTACATCTGCTCAAGCTTTATACTGGAAGGTTCAATCAATCAATCCTGCAGACTAGCTCATGCAGCACTTTTCTGCCAACATATCAATTTGAAAGGTAGTGAAAGAAACCCTGTAACTTCTTGACTAGACTGCATGTTTCGCATTCATATTGTCATAATCTAAAGTGCAAGTGTGCAAATGGACAGTGGCTGCTCCTATCCAAGGACACTTAAGTGGGATATATGCATACAAATCAAGAAATCAGCCAAATGGCAAGGTTGGCTGACAGGGTATGCCAATTGGCAAGGTTTATTGATAGGCTATGCCTGGTAAGGTTGACTGATAGGGTATGTCAATTTGCAAGGCTGACTGACAGGCTATGCCAATTGGCAAGGTTGATTGATATGTCAACTGGCAAGGCTGGTTGACAGGGTATGCCAACTGGCAAGGTTGAATGACAGGGTGTGCAAATTGGCATGTTTGATTGACAGGATATGCCAATTAATAAGGTTCATTGACAGGGTATGCCAAATGGCATGGTTGACTGACAGGGCATGCCAATTTACAAGGCTGACTGACAAGGCAAAGCTCAAACAGTCATCCTACAATTTATAGCATTGTCAATGGAATGTTCAAGCCTTTATTGCCACAGTTCCAGCACTCTCAATTTACATACTACTTATGCTACATTCTGCTTTCATGGTACATGTAACATAAAAAATTACTGAATACTGAATCATAATTGGTATCAAAATATATCTCTATACAGCTTGCTGGATATACTGTATATACCAAATTAGACTGATATATTCTTGATAGTTTAAGACTGTTTGGGGAAATACGCAAGCTAGACTGACACAGTGACAGCTATATATATATGTCTTACATACTAGAGATAAAAACAGGCAATATAAAATAATAAGACTAGTTTACCTACACCCAACTAAAATGATTCTGATGAAGATTTCATATATATTAAATCTGCTGGTTCAAAGTATGCAGGTAAGTGGGGTGCCCCGAGTGGCCAAGTGGTCTAAAGCACTTTCTGTTACAGATCACTGCCATCTCACCTCTGTCTGCGTGAGTTCGAGTCTCAGATTAGGCAAATGTGGGTATGTGAAAAAGTTTGCCAGTAGCTTCTCATGGGTCGGTGGTTCTTTCCAGGGATTTTTCCCGAGTTCTTCCTCCACCATTAATACTGGCTGTCATGTATAGCCTATTGTGTGCTGAAAATGGCATTAAACACCACAACAACAAAAACAACAACAACAGGTGAGTGACAGCAATAGGGATTTTACTCCATAAATTATAAATGAATGCATGAATGGTGGATGAATGATGTACCTACAAACAAAATCTATAATATATACCAAAAGCTGAAGAAGTGTGAACAGCAAATGGCACATCTAAATCCTTTTTCCATTAATATTCACACTTTTGTCGCTAGTGTAAAACTTTATAACTATTTCAGATACTTCTATTAATTTGGTACACATATTAAAGTGTAAAATTTACACTTTTCTTTCCAGGCAAATAAAAGTTCATAACCATTACAAATATCTCTATAAAATTTGATAGAATTATATGTACCGGTACATGGTCATGAAGTTTTGCCATAAAAGCAACAGTCTGAATAATGGATGAAAACTGTGAACACCATATGTAATCATTTTGTGAAATGCCTTTGCAACACAAAATATGCACTAACAAATTAACTATTATACTGAGAGAAATGAGTACACATAATATGCAAATGAACTGCATCAATGAAGAAACCAGTAAATAAGTCAAACCTGCCATTCAGGTCACCTGTATGAGCAATTACTTGTCTTCAACAACTGCTTTTCAAAAACCAATTATAGTAATGAATCTCTACTAAGCTATCACTTGTATTGAAAACACCAGTTTTCCTACTGCTCAGGTGGCTAATTTAGACAGAAATATAAAAGAAAATCTCTGTTCTGGTACATGTATAGGAGAATTATGTACCTGGTAAGCTGTAATCATCCATATTGGCTGAGTTTCCTGTCATGACACTGTCAGTGTCAACTGCTTCTAGGGCAGCCTCCTTGGATGCTTTGATGTTCCTCTCTGTCTCAGTCAGGTACTCATCATGCTAAACGAGTAATATAATCTTGTGGATAACATTATTTTTATTGTGGATTTTGTGGATGTTAATAGTGGTTTTGCAGCAATGACACAGAAGAATGGATATTTTGGATAGAAAAATCCCATACAAATTTACAAATTATTAAACAAGACTGTTATCTCCATTCTAAAATTTACTATGTTTAAAACAGCAGAAAATATGATTTGTAATATGTTTCAGAAATTTGCATAATTTTCTTTTCAAAGGATTTATTCATCATTAAAAGGTACCGGTAAAATGTTGGTTTTCATTCAAAGATTTCTTCAAGTGTTTCCTCTGTAAATTGTTCATTAAGTATTTTTGGGCAACATATATATAGTAAAGAAGGCAGATTGCTTGTATATTAAAGATGGCATTGACAGACTTAATGAACAAAGATGGCATTGACAGACTTAATGAACAAATCCTAGACCAAATATAAAGTGTCAATACAATGATTAACAGGTATTAAAAGTTCAGCTTGCAATGCCTTTCAATGTGTGCCTACTGGGAAACATGATATCCATCATGTACCTACTTTCTGATGTTCACAAGTTTTCAACTACACATTATTATGTTCTACCAACATCTGGTCTGGCAAGCATTACTTTAAAAGTCTGTATCAAATGAATATCTTCAATGGAAAAATAACAATGGTGTTGGTCACCAACTCTTGGATTATAACTACTAACTTAAGGTTTCAAGAACTGTGGACAATTGTAAACCACAGGCTACCTTATACATTTATTGGACCAAAGGTTTTGTTATTATTAATGAAACTGTTCAAAACAATCTAACACAAAATAAGACTTAACTGTAAACAGTATCATGTCAAACAAAATAGATACCTAAAGGAAAATGGACTGGTTTTATTACATGTAGATAAATTACTGAAGGCTCAAACATCTGATTACAATTACTACTATATATATTTGCTTTTAAGTAAAGTATAACTGCAAACAACAAAGATTCTGATCTGCATCACAAGTTTTATCCTATCTGTAACTCAACAAATGTTCGGGTGAGCATCATTATATGAAGCTAAAAGTACATGATGGGTTTAAAATACTTCTTGTGAAACAAATTAGGAACTTTTAGTTACATTTAACGATTCTGAGAGGAATGTTTACTGAGTTACAAGTAGGATAAAATTTGTTATGCTGTGTGGAACAAAGTGAAAAACACAATCTGAGTCAATGATCTGACCTTGTCTTATACTCAGCATCGACTTACATAAGGATGAAGGATGGAAAATTTGCCAAATCTGCTGATTTGACTTAACACTCTGTATAGACTTATAGGCCAGCAAATACAGTAATGCACCACCAGATCCAGGTCTATAGTATTTGTTGTATGATTACTCCTAACAAACAGAACAGACCCAGATCTGCCAAGGTATTATGCAACAGCAGATCTGGGTTGTGTACAGTTAGCTGCTGCACTTGACTTATAAGATGGTACTTTTAATTCCCACATAATAGCTAAACCCACCTGTTCTAGAGCTTCCTTGCAGACTTCCACAATTTTTTCTGCTGTGTTTGAGTAAGCACTATCAGGTCCATTATACTGCCGACTGTTGGACAGTATCAGCTTTACATCCTCAAGGAAAGCATATCTATCCTGGTACTTGTGTGCCTGTATTTTCTGAAACATCACAAATGACAATGTAAACAAGATTTGTTTGAGTCGTAAACACAAACTAAGATGTTCTTAACTCAAAGCAGGTCAAATGGGTTTTTGACTGACTGTATACTTATTGCTAGCATTATATACATTTTGGGTGATTTAGCAGGTATAGTGTTATTCTTCTATAAACTAATTCAGCACTGAATAGTTTACATTTTGGGTTGTCTGTTTCTTTGACAATATACTTGCTATGTAAAATTAAAAAAAATAATAATAATTTTCAATCTGAATAGTCACAAAAGAGTATACCAACCGATTCTGATGTTTGGTTTTCATTTTCAGCTCTATTATTCAAACCATGCAGAATCATTTTATTCCTCCAGTAACAGTAACCTTTCAGCCCTAAACTGTTAGGCTTCTTCATTAATTCATGTAAAAGTTGTCCATAAATATCTTGGATGAAAGCGAGTCAATGTAATCTTCTTTTCCTGATGAAGACACCAGGCAAGTCTCATCAATGTACATACAACAGAGTCAGAGGAACTGGTAAAAATACAAAATCTTAAGTAATCACTGCAGCTTCAAAAACTAGATAACCTACTTTTGCCTGAGGTGTATAGTTCCTGTTCAAAATGGATACATCCATCTAGTTCATGACAACAGTGTCTGAGAAAATGAGCTTAAGGTAAAACTTGAATGTAATCATCGAGCATTTAAAGTATACAACTGCAGCCTAGTTCTGACTTTTGTGAGAAATTCAAATAAAAAAAAAAAGAAGAAAGAGAGGGAAGAGAGAGAGAAATGCAAAGGCAGAAATAAGAAATAGAGACAAATTCATAAAGAAGAGATGCAGATGAAACTGCAAATCCAAAAGAATGAAAGGTCCACAAGGAAGAAAGGGAAAGTGACGAGCAACAAATGCACATACAAAAGGATGATGTAAATGAAATTACAAATACAAAAAGAAAATACACTGATATGCAATTGAAATGGAAAGAAGTGGAACTGGCAAGCAATAAGCATTAACCTCAGGAAAGTTTAGTTTTGATGCTTCCAAAAATAATAGATTAGTACCCATTATTAAAGAAAAAGATGTAGGTCAAACTTTACATTATTGTAAAAAAAAAAAAAAAATTAAAATGGCCAAGACAGCACTGGGCATATTATTACAGAATGTACTTATTGGCAAATCCCATGAAGCTTGTACCTCCCTGTCAGTAGTAGCAAGTATTGATTATGAACTGGTCAAGGAATTATCTATAAGGGTGAGGAGTTGGTACCTGCGGCATATCGACAGAGCCTTCAGAATTGCAAGCAAGAAATTAGCCAACACCAGGTAGAAACTTTGTTAGAAGCTTGTTCAGCTGATAACTTTTCCATAGCTGAAAAAGTTTCATCTCTCAGTGTTTTTTCTCAACAGATGGGTAGTAGAAAAAAGGTCTCAAACAAATTTCAATCTGTAGAACTTAAAAGAATAAATGTCTGAGAAGACTTATCAGAAATCCTTATCTCTTCCTTATTGTAAGAAAATAGGGCATGTTATTTCTAACTGCTTTAATTTAAAAAATAAGCAAAAGAATAAAGAGCTGTTCCAAATGCTCTTTCTCTGAGGTCAAGGTCATGGTCATGTATTGGAAACAGTACATTTGTTCAGTTAAAAAAAAACGTTTTATTTTATTATTGAGAATGATAAATCATTCATGTCAAAAGGTTCTATATCACTTATAAGTGATTCTGCTAAGCATATCCCCAATAAAATAGTAACGGACACATGAGCTTTTCAGACCTTGCCATTGTCTGAGGAGTCTTCCTTTTCTGGACTGCTTCGGTGGCCTAGTGGTTAAAGCATCCACCTCAGATGCAGGTTTGAACCCTAGCCAAGTCATAATAATGATTTATATAATAGTATCAACAGTTGCCTCACTAGACACTCAGCATTAAGAAATTAGTGTTAGGACTGGACAACCTGGTGAGAGAATAATGTGACTGGGTGGGGCATAATGCTACATTCAGAAGCAGTGACTATTGACACTATGTTTTCTAGGGCATAACCGACTTTTGATCCGGAAATCGGATTCCACCGGATAGTATGAACTTCCGATTAATCGGAGTCGGACAAGGCAGGAACGACCGATTTGGATAATAAAAATAATAAAGTTCAATTTCTATAGCACAGTGTCTAACACTGCGTGTCAGTCGATAGTGCGTTAATAAAGTTAAATAAGAAGTCAGAAAAGTCCAATATGGTCAAAACAACCACGCTGTGAGACAATCTATTTGAACTAGCGGGTAAGAACTGGAAATGAAGCCGGATATGGTAAAGTACTAAGTAACATGCTAGACACGGCAAAACCAGATACCAGAAACCCGGAAACGGAAGGTGAAATTTTTTAGAAAAAAATTACGGATTTAGCATTTCCGATTAATTGAATCGTATCCGGAATCGGAAAAATTTCATGCCCAAAATCCGGAATCGGAAATCGGTAGAAAAATGCTAATCGGTTATGCCCTAATGTTTTCTTTGCCCACTGTGGGTGTTCATTTATTGCAAAGCAATTACTTAGCTGGAGACAAGGTTGTGGTTAATCCACTTTTAACTGACAAGCCTTACTTGGATAAAAAAAAAGCTGACCCTATTGAAATCAAAATCTCTGATTTATATCCTGCTTGTGGCATTTCTAGACGTATGGCAAAAAGAGTTCTTGCAATTGAAACTGATCAGGAAATTATTCTTTCGGCTGACAAATTGTGACCAGTCTTCACAATTCTTAAATATTAAAGAATCTCAACAATAAACTTTCACATATATAGCCACAAGAAAAGAATGAGTTAAAATAGCTGATGTGTAAAATACAAGCACTGGTTCTCGGATGTTTCAACTCAAACAAATAAAATCTACTATGATGTTGAAATTGTAGATTTGAAGCCTGTAAAACAGCATCCTTACTGGATAATCCTCTCAAGCGAAAATGATGAAGAATGACTTTGTTGAATTGAATGAAAGCATCTAAAGTTTGCTGTGTATTTTTGTGCAAAAAGAACAGATAATTCTTTCTATATGTGCAGAAAAATGAACAGTGTCACCAAAACACTCTTTTTCAATACCAAAAACTGATTACTGTATTGACAGAATTGGAAATGTAAAATATGTCACCAAGTTTGACTTCTGAAAAGGATTCTGGCAGATCCCAATTACAAATAAACAAAAGCAATTTTGGCCTTTGTAACTCCATATGGATTTTACCAATACAAAATGATGCCATTTGGTATGAAAAATTCTCTATATTCAAGAACTTAATGAATATCTGGGATAGATGGCTGTAATGCATATATCAACAATGCCATTATATAAAGCGCTTCCTGGAAAGAGCACCTCAAAACCATCCAGAAATTCTTCATTCAACTGTGTGAGGCAAATTTGACTATTAATTCTATCTTAGAAGGATCAAGTTAATTCTTACTGGATGAATCAGGTCACATGAATAAGCATTTTGAAATATTAGATTGAGTAGCAAGATCAGTCATGTGGGTTTTGTTCTGACATATAATCATAATAGATTCTTGATGGTGTATATAAAGAGACAATCTGGTTAATTCCTACACTGGAGTTATTCTTCTTATTTTATTTGTTCCTGTTGTAACATCGTCTGCAGGCATGTTTTATGTTGTACTTAAATAGTATTTGAGAAGGAAAACATTTGTTTGGACTGTTCAGTGGAATTAGAAAGTACATACTGGATTATAATATTATTTTTGAACTACTGAGAATTATTTAAATAAGTTCTGGACAATGCCATTTTGATTCTTGGAGGACCAGTACATTTCTAGTTCTGAAATTTACATGTAACTTTTCATTCTTTTGGACTTGAATAGATCTTTTTCAGGATTAAAATGGTGTCACTTCACAGTGATAAATAAATTATTTGTTAAGTCTAATAAAATGTTTTGGCGTTCTTTATTCTGTTACTTAATTCATGACCACAAAGTCGTAACACCCCAAACTGACTACAATGGTATGTACAGCTATCATATGGCATAAAAGAATGAACCAAATGAACCCTACATCCTGCCTATACTTTGCATACAAGAAAGAAACCATTGATGCTTTGTGTTAATAAAACATGTTAGCAATCCATTGCAAATAAAAATATAAAAACAGTTGTACTGACAGAAGGCTCTTGTCAGGTAACTACACAAAAATAGAAAGATCCAGACCTTATTTTATTTATCTTCCTCATAGTCTTTCCTTAATCATGCCAAAAAGGTTTTGGAAAAAAACAAAAGTAAATTAAAAATGTTTTTAAAAAATCTGATAAGGATGAAATAATTTCTGCAATGGCCTGAAATGCATCGAACTTTGCTTGTTTGTTTGATTAGGATTTTTAACGTAGCTTTAATAATTTTTTTCAGTCATATCGCTACAATGTCTGCAGTGAGGCAGTATATAGTTATGTCTAGCACAGGGGCATCAGGCTGCAGACATGTAGCATGATGTTCCACCCAGTCACATTATCCTGACACCAGGCCGACCAGTCCTAACTCTAACCTCTTAATGCTGAACACCAAGCGAGGCAGCAGTTAGTACCATTTTTGTATGTCTTTGGTACGACTCGGCCGGGGATGAAACCCACAACCTACCACTTCTGTGGCAGATGCTCTAACCATTAGGCCATCGGAGCAGTTAGCATCTAACTTTGCTTAACTGTGCTAATTTGTAAAAAAAAAGTATCAAAATGTGTAATATTGTAAAAGAAAATTAAAAAACGCTGTTGCCACTTGGGAATCTGATTCGGTCACTACACCTACAAGACAACAAACAGATCTATCAAATCAAAAATGTCCATAAAGTTCTAAAAAGTGTCACAAACAAAAAGATCTAAGAAAAACTGCTGTAATGGACTAAAGCCTATTCAGTTCATCTACTTATGACCATAATTAAGAAAAAATAATTTCAGTGCTCAAGGTTTAACAGTTTTGTGCTCACTTTTAATATCAAACTGCGCATTAAAACTGATGAACAAGCAAAAACAAGCACTACATGGCAATATAATGTGTACCTTTAATATTGCATTTAAATCCATGGGCTGTTTGATGACTTCATAATAATCTTTCACAAACTTCTTTTTTACTGGTTGGTGGAATGGCCATGACTGTAAAAAACAAAATGAAGAAATAATTAAAATTAAACACACACACACACACACATTTTAAAAAAATTGTAAGTCTATTAATACAGCTATTTTATTACTGAAAACACCCTGCTTCAAAAAAGTTTTAAATATCCAAGTACTAAAACCAATGAAGGAATGGAGGGCAAAAGTGATATTATGTACATAGCATCATAAAGAAGAATGGAACTCCAGTGATGCTGATTCTCATTATTTAAAAAGTAGTTATAAAATATCTTTATAAAATTTGCATTTTTTTTTGTTGTTATGTCACCAAAGAACTTATAGTTACATTGAGGATTTTGTTTGTTACTATTTTTAGAAATATAAACTATATTTGGTAAAAGAGAATGGATTTTAATCCCATGAAGTCAATCATTGATACATGAAGCTAATTCATGTAAAATAGCATATAAGATTTTCTTCTTGATTTGCTTAAAAATTATTCTCGAGACATCCCACCACATCAAACATGAAATCTTTAAAATTATAATTTCATCTTTCTTTTAAAAAATAATTAAACAAGAGTTCCATAGAATAAGGGAGGGGTAGAATGAAACTTTCACTCAGACCAACATACATTTTCCACTGATTTAAGCTTGGTAACAATGTTTTCAAAGATGAAGGAGAGGGCAACTTGATCATTGTCATCCAGGAGTGGGTTAATGGCTTTCTCCAGCCTCATCAACTTCTCTTCTTTCTGCAGATAAAAATAATTTTATCAGAAAAGATTCATGTTAGAACCCTAATTCTCTAAATAGAAATGAAAACAGTTCAAATAGTAAGCAGTTTATAAATGCAATCATAAGGTTACTACAGAATGTTTCTTAAGTTCTGATACTTTATATGGTCTGCAAGTAAATTAACTTGCATGGCAGTAAAAACTAACTTGAAATATCACAGTTTTCGAAGATCATCTGCCATGCAATAGCATAGTTTTCATGGATGGTTCAAGTGTATGTCATCACAATCCTCAATAAATAACAGACTAGTTAACAAAATATCAAAGATAAATAAAACCTGCAATAATGGGAACTTAAACCCATCAATTTGTGTCTTTGAGGACAGGTGTCCATAATAGAGGTTAATATTGAATTAAGGTGCAGAAAAGGGGTTTGTAAGATGTACTTAGTATTTGTTTAATACAAGGGAGTAAGGTATAATGGATTTCATTGTAGATTGGAACACTAACCTCTGCAAATCTTCGCAGACACAAATCCACCATGTTCTGTGCTATTATTGTAAGAGTGCTTTTGGGTCCTGCAAAAATAGAAATAGTACTTATTACTATTTATTACAATATTTCCGCCAAAGCAGAAGTTAAAAACAAAAGGAATATAAAAAAACCAATGTAGATAACATATTGAGTGTGGCTTTGTTAATTAATTCAAAGCTTAGGAAGTGGTCATGAGCCTAAAATTATACATCATACTCGTGTTTTGGATGAAATCAATTATTTAGAACTGACAACTGTTTTAGACACTTTCACTAATTAGAATGCATAAAAGTTTGATTGAGTCACAAATGGAAAATGTCAAAATCAAAATACATAAAAAGGTTAACTTCAAAAACTAAGAACTGTGCAAAAAAAGGATGATACTTGAAAAAGCATGGAAATTGCACATATACATCTACTGGAAAGACTGCTTTATATCTGATTACTTATAAGCTACAATTCTCTTTGGAAAACTAATTTGTGGATC
This sequence comes from Unio delphinus, assembly GCA_029339505.1. Classification (NCBI taxonomy): domain Eukaryota; kingdom Metazoa; phylum Mollusca; class Bivalvia; order Unionida; family Unionidae; genus Unio; species Unio delphinus. The sequence goes on from JAQISU010000117.1 coordinate 9,481,598, forward strand.
AGATATATGTCTCTTTGATAATTCTACCTACCAATTATAATAGGATAGTAGAAACATTCACCACTTTGTAATGACAGGAGAAACATTCACTACTTTGTAATGACAGGAGAAACATTCACTACTTAGTAATGACAGGAAAAACATTCTTCACTACTTTGTAATGACAGGAGAAACATTCACTACTTAGTAATGACAGGAAAAACATTCAGTACTTTGTAATGACAATAGAAACATTGAGTACTTCGTAATTCCTGCCCTTGTTAATAAAAACAATCATTTAACCACACCTTCAGGCATGCTTTTGCAATAAAAATGCTAAAATGTTCATTGAGAGGTAAGATGAGAGTGGTCTACCACTGGATTCTGGAATTAGTGTCAAATCCCATAATTAACTAGGTACTATTTGAATGAAAGTATATTCAGGGATGTAAGTGTGGGAATGGCTTTGAAGGGAATGCCAGTATTAACATTGGGTAAATAGACACCAAAACCTGGTTTCATCAAAGTACCGTAAGGAAAATGGGCAAGAGGTGGAGGAAGTTACATACCCTTACCATGGGAGTAATATCTAGTCTCTTAATGTATGCAAAGATACCAGTGTTGTATTTAATATGGGCCAAGGTAAGAACGTACATGAATGTGGTCTTGAGATAAAGAATTTGTTCCCGCAAATCCTGTAAAAGTAATCTAGATTGTTATCAAGCTGATGAGTTTTAATCTGGGAAGATAACTAGTTGTGCTGTTGATATACATACTATCAGGTGAAATTAAGATTTTTTTTTATAAAATAAGAAGTATTTCAAATAAAAGTTGCAGCATGTTCTATCAGACTGTTGCTTCACACTTCAATGATACCAGTCAGGGAAGATTTCTGCTCTTATGCACTGTTGATGGCTGGTGCTCTGCCTCATGAGCAGAAATATACCAAATAACTTCATCTGGTCCTCAGTTAATTCCCTGTAGGCTGAATGGTTAACCTCATGGATCCTGGATGAAAGAGCCAGGGTGTAAAAATGTCCCTTCCTTCTGAGAGTGGTATGAACAAAAGAGATCTTACTCTTCCAATTGGCTCAATACATTTCAGGTACCACTTCAATGACCTGACAGAGCTTTGATGATGCTCTTAGTAATAAGGGTCCAATGAAGTAGTTTCAAAACAAAAGACTGATTTTCCTGAGTTTTAACCTGTTCTTAGCAATGAAAACAGAGGCAAACATACAAGTAACAGACTTCAGAGAATTTGGGTTGACTGGCAAAAAACCCCAACATTTAATGGATTCTGGCTCCAAATATGAGACTGAGTAGCAAGCAGTTATAATATAAAAGATGAGACAGTGAGGCTTTATCCATGGTATTTTTCATTTCAGACAGATAGCCATGGCATTTGGTTTAGAAAAACTGGAATTGGCTAGAAGTTTGGAGAAGTCTTTGTTCTGGATTATGTCAAGTTTCAAGTGGGTACACTATGGCTTGACCTGATAAGATGATTTTCGTTGTTTCCATACAAGAGAGATGCAGGAGAACGGACAATCCTGCGTGACATACCGGATTCCATCAGGACAGAGAGTCCACTGGAAAATTGTCACCCCATAGCGCTGACCTCAAAAACTACATGTGCTTGCATATAAGTTCAGTCCAACTGCAGATATATAGATCCTATCCAGCCTTTGCGTAATGCACTGCAGGCTCTGTGCTGTTTGTTCTACTTTTTACTCTTAACAAACTGCATGGACCCAGATCCACTGGTACTGTATGCAATGGCAAATCTGGGACTGTGCAGCTTGAAGCTGGACTTGACTCATAAACAAGTAAAAATGGCATTAAATTTGTATGGTCCTTTCTTCGTCACAATCAGATGAGGTCCAGAAATGGTAGCAACGACTGTGCAGGCGAAGCAAGTAGTTAGGTACAATAAAAAAAAGTCTCACAATAACACATTTCTTTATAACACAGAATTCTGATATGTCATAGACACATCATGGTTACAACAATGTTATAGAAATCCCTTGTTCCATATCTCAAAACTTCAACCAAGCTAACTAACAGATAAAAAGAATTTAGTTAAGTTTCAGACCTCTACACCTTACAGGTCATAATTAATATTCTCACACAACAATTATTCATTTTCATCTGAAATCTTAATTCCAACTGTTGTATGTATTGATGAAAAACAAATTATATATTTGACAGGTGTTTTGTTTATTAAAATAAGAAATTATGTAATCATAAGAAATGCAAAGAAACTATTTGCTCATTCATGTCTCACCATAGATAATTATTATCATTGCAAGAATCATTACTTACCATTATACAATCTACTGTTTTCAACAATTTGACTGACATCAGTTACAAAATCTTCTCTTGATTGATATTTCTTGTTACGAATGTTCTGGAAAAGAAACAAAGATTCTGAACAATGCTAATAAAAAAGTGGGGAATACATGTATACGTGTCTGGCAATTCCATTTCTCAAATATCTCATGTTTTCATCAACCTGTTGTGCACACAGAAAATCACACGAACATGACCACATAAAAACTTAAGAGCAAGTTTGATTACAAATTGTTAGAAGTAAATATCTGGTTAGATGAGGTTAATTAATTAAAAGTTTAAAGATATATAACCTCAAAACTGATAATAACTCGACATCCTATATTACCAAATAAATTCTTAATCTAAACTGCAACTGATATAAACTGCACCTGATGCCCAAATACCATTAAATGACCTTAAATTTTCAAGGTCTTTCCTTGGCCTAATGACCAGATTATGAGTCACTGTCCATCATATTACCCAAAAGCAAAGTTTGATCTCTGCGACAGTACTAAGACAAATATCAAAACCAAACAACAATAAGAAATTTAAATAATAGTACTGCATATATCTGCATACAAGTTGGATCCAACTGCAAAGTGTACAAACCCAAATCTGCTCTCACATAATGTGCTGAAAAATCTAGGTCTACACATCAAATTGTAAAGACCCAGATCTGCTGCGACATAATGTGCTCATAAATCTGGGTCTACACAGCAAATGTATAGAGACAGATCTGCTGTCATATTCTGGTTCCACACAGTTTGTGAGGAACAATCAGTAGAATAAACAATACTGCCCTTGATCTGCTGGTGCATTATTTGATGCCAGATCTAGGTCTAGGCTGTTAGTCATTAGATCCCACTTTTACACGAATATCTTAAGAAACTAGAAGCTAATATCAGATGACTTAAAAAGAGTGTACAAATCAAAGAAACGGTTTACTGAGAATCTGGATTGGTGGCTATATAGTGTTCCATATGTTCTCAATGAAAGACAAGAAACAAACCCTTACAGGAAAATGTTCACTTTTCCATGCTGCTGAAAACCATGTGATCCAAGGAACACAGTATTTTACCAACATTCCTTCAATATGGTATACTCCCACATATGACATACACAAACTCTAACATAAAACTTAAACAGAAAAGATTTTCATCCATTGCTGCTGCCATTTCCTTCAGACAGTGACATTTGTTTCACCATGTTTACACAGGTGATATAGTAATACTGCACATAATACTGAATAAGTCAACTGGTGAAGTCACTCTAAAGGACACTTTGACCATTATTTTACTGGTGAGAACAAATTGTATCAATCTCTGATGTAACAAGGGCATTTAAATAATAGATATATACTCGATATATACCTGATCAAATAGCTCTGTTTTATTATACACCCTTATGTCCCTGATGACCTGCATATCAGTTTGTTTCTTATATATCCTTACCTCTCTGATAACCTGCATATCAGTTTCTTTCTTATATATCCTTACTTCTCTCATGACCTGCATATGTTTGTTTGTTATATATCCTTACCTCCCTCATGACTTACATATCAGTTTGTTTCTTATATACGCTTACCTCTCTGATGACCTGCATATCAGTTTGTTTCTTAAATATGCTTACCTCTCTGATGACCTGCATATCCATAGGTTTCTTGATGATCTTGTAGTAATCAGGAACCTCTTTAGCACTAACAGGGAAGAGGAATGGCTGACTCTGAGGAGTAAGATCAGTAATTTTTTTAAAAACTTTTGTTTAATGTAAAAATGAACTTATGTAACATATCTTCTTTTGATAACCACAAGGCAATTGAATATTGCAATTTTTTTGAGAAGCTGGTGGTGGGCTTTACAATACAGATGGTATTCCTAGTCTGTTTGTGCAGAAACTGGGGTCAGGCTTTTAAAGGAAACAAGTTTTCCTAAATAAGGATTCATGAATTATTTTTAAAAATACAGTAGTTTCTTTTCAAGAATGGCCTTGTAACATGAGATGCGGAAAGTAGTTTCTTTGTTCTAAAGCACCGCAAAAAAGTAGGTTATTTAATGCTGAGTCAAAATGGAGCAAAGTGCCTTGCTTAAAGACACACCACTATTGTTGCAAAGTGCTGATCTGATGGTAAAATTCAAACCTGCACCATCCTTGTTTTAAATCATAGTTATAGGGTCAGTTCTAGATGGTCTGAGACATCTGATGTTGTGTTAAGAGCTGTCTTCAAATATCAGAACCGCTGGAACCATATGAAAATAGCTGTTGTAGTCTAAATACTCTTTCAAGCCCATGCCATGAAACCAGAAGACAAATCCAGCAAGTATGAAAGTATGACATGGCTAAGTCACAGGTGTCCATTACTATGTGGATACCTTGAATGGGTTCATGTGAGGCATTTTAGACTTACTCTTGTCAATAACATAGCAAACAAGTTTAATTTTGGACGTTCTTCTCTTTAATTTCATTGGAATGGGAATAATTACATCAGAGCTAGATTTTTATTGTAAAGTATAAATGCCCCCATAATCATGCAGACCAAAATAGTCTAGGTTCAAGAAAGCACTCTGAAATATGCAAATAAAAATCTAAGGCATCTATATATGAATACAAACACATTATACCAAATATCAGTTTTCCTTTGAAAATATTCCTATTAAAAATAACACATGGTCTACAAATATACCACCTCAGAATACAATATTGCTATGCCAACCCAAGGCCTATCTTAATAGTTATAAAGCATACTGTTGATTAGTGCAGTTTCAACATATCAAAAGATTCTGTAAAGATTGTTTTTAAATGCAACAAATAAGCAATTGGCAACTGGCTATAAGTTTATTTGCTTAGTTCAAATATTCCTTCACAAGAAGTGTCCAAAATTTATTATGTGGAGTAGAACCATTATCAGAAACTTCATAAGCCATACCAATTTACCAATTTCAAATGATGAAGTTGAGATTACATCCATGAAAGTTATACCTGAATAATTTTAATATTTATATTTCAAAGAGTTGACTGGACACTGAAAATATTAAACCCTATGTTTCTCACATTAGTCCAGCCATCTGTAGTGAGTGTAATTTAGTTTTGCTTTCCCATAGAATGTAATATAATGGCTTACATTTGGCATGTCTCTCATCTCATTCAGCATATGTTCAAATATAGTGTTGAGAGTAATGGCAGGATCAGCTCTCCTTCTGTGTGATGACTGACGTGGTTTCTGAAATGAGTAGAAATACCTTGTAGAGAATCTGTCTTAAGTTGTTTTGTTTCCTAACAGTCAAGCACTTCTTTGTAACACAGTAGCTCCAATAAGTTTACATATCTCTTAAAATGCTAAAAAAAAGCCAGTGTGTTTGAAGTATTTCAAAGCACAAGCTGGGTCTTAGACTATTGTCAGACTAGAATGATCCAATAACCTGAGAGCAAATGATTATAATATCATTATTAAGATAATTATCTTTCAATTACCAACAGATGACAGACAGTTCATGACTTCAAACCCTGATATTAAAATGACCAATCCATCTAAGGAGACTGCTGATAAGGTTGGTTAATCAAAAGAGCATGGAACTTACAAAGCATGACAAAGGCAAGACTATCAGTAAGCATGTGATGAATGAAAGGTGATTCATTAGGCATTGAATCGATTAAATCTGTGTGCATGCAGCTGACTCAGATCAAAATTGGCAGTCAAGTCCAAGAGAGTCTTGTCATGGCCAATATCATCCATATCCTATAATAACATCTGAAGGTTGGAAATCATGGAGTGATAACCTTTAATAATAACTGGCACTTATTTGGTTTCTCCACAAAGAAATTAGCCTGATATATTGTTATGGACCATGCAACTTCAGTGTGTGTGATTTGAATTTTTTTTAAATGTAGCTTTAACAGTTTTTCAGTCATATTGCTATGATAGCTGCAGCTTGATAGTTGATAGTGATTTCTATCAACTGAGACATCATGCTGCAGACAAGAAGCATGATGTCCCACCCATCACATTATCCTGAAACCTGGCGGACCAGTCCTAACACTAACCTCTTAATGCTGAGTGATAAGTGAGACAGCTGTTAGTACCATTTTTATAAGTCTTTGGTATGACAAATGCTGGGGTTCAAACCCATGACCTCCTGCATCAGAGGTGAATGCTCTAACCACTAGGCCACTGGAGCGGCCTTGTTAATAAGTATAAAAGACATGCAGACAGTAACTGCCATATGCTATTGTTGATGAAATGTCTAGTGACAATTAAAAACTCTAATCTTGAAGTATTACAAAGTGCAAACGTATTGATGATTTTGACTCTGGCTGGCAGTTTATGGGAGTAATTCTGGCAATTAAGCATCAGTTAATTTGTGTTTGTGTATCAGACAGAGGCAACTCAAACTTTACTGATGCATAAATCTGTGAATACAATATGTCAACCCGATTTAAAGTCTGTCATCAATTTATTAACTTTAATTTTGATTTAAACTGATTATTGTGGTTAAGTATCCTTAATTTTAAAATAAAACATAATACTCTATTTCTCAAGGGCCATAAATTTATACAACTGATTGAATGGTTGATTGTGGTTTAATGGTGTACCAGCTTTTTAAGGCTATTGGACACCCAAAAAAGTTATACACTAGATTATTTGCAACTAATAAGAGGTTTTTCATTACTGAATGGCGATAATAAGACCAAACATCAAAAAAGAAAATGTTGAGATGGTGAAGGTAATATATTTCACAATTAATGGGGAATGTAAATTCAATGAATAATTTGATAAATAAAGGTACTTAGGATGAATGCTGGGTAAAAAAAATACAACAAGACAACACAAGAGCTGTATTTTAGAAAAAATATTTACTTCCTTCAAGAGATTTAAACTGCAAGACATGTTTACGGTATCAAAAAGCTTCTTCAAGTGCTGAACATTGTAGTAATGACCATACTTGGGTTGGAAATCACAACAATCTATTAGAAAGTGCTCACAGTAGTTATTTAGTTGCAAGTAATGGATTCAGGCAGATCTTTACCCTTTAGTATGTAGAAATTTGTTATGTAAGTAGAGCCAATTCTAATTCATGCAAGGGTCCTTATGGATTATGGTGTAGGAGTGGGAATTTGCCTAATGAGGGTTTCAACATGGATAAATCCAAAATGGAGCTGATGCTACAAAAACCCATATAGGGCATATATACATCTTAACACATGGTACACTCCAAATTGCAAAAAAATATGTTTAAGATTTACAGATCTCTGCTGTAGTGGAGATTTAATATTGATGGAAAAAAAGGATAACAACTAAAATCTGAACCTCACAAGACAAATTCACCAAATTGATTGTGTCAATAGGTTTGCAAAACTATGCTAGTTACAAAATTGTCAAAGTACAAAATAATGAAATAGTATTTGTTGAAATAATACAGAGTTACTTGATGTAACTGGAATACTTACTTTGAGATAGTCACAATGAATTGTTGTGCCAGCCTTTCTTCTTTTCTTTGTTTCCATCGCCTGTTTTGGGAACTTAAGAACCAAAGACTTCCTCTTCATCTGCTCAGCACTGACAAAAAGGTTAAGTAGATCAGTTAGTTATGCTCTTGAAATACACCTCCCCAACACCCACACTGATATGTTATGACAAAAAAATACAATGTTGAAAATAGGGAAAGAAACTTTAAAAGTTATCTGTCCAAGCCCAATCTTGTATGGCCCATAAAAATTCTTGGAAGCAAACAAATGTACAATATCTCATGTCACTATGTAGATATCAATAAACAAGACTGTAAGGAATGGACAGTTTGTTAAAAATAAACAGTGATACCCAGTGTAACATCCGAACTCCTTTTACACAATACAATGTCTTGTCATTATATAAAAGCATACCAAATTTCATGAAGATATATTAATGGGTTCAGGAAATACTGAGGAAACAAATACGTGATGAATGAATGGTAAAGCAAGCTGATTCCAGTATATTCCCTCCAAACTTTATAATCATGGGGTATAACAACATAATTTGTTGAATGACCAATGTTTATGTATTATAAAATGGTTACCAACAAAAACTAATTTTTGTTTTTGTGGCTGTGGCTTTTCCTACAGATACAATGAGGTAGACAACCAAGACTGACATGTAAATGAACCCATTACCCATGAATTACAATTCTCATGCTCTGCCAATTTAACTACTAGGCTCCAACACTCAACTGCAAATACAGACTCTGAATGTAGGATTATTATGCAAAGGTGGATTCGTGTCAACTAAATCAGCACTAATAAAGCCATCATTTACAGTTGAACACATGTGTATTATTAATGTTTCCCATTAAACTTAATATAACTTAAAGTATCACAAATAACTCAATTAAATAATGCCTCCATTAATATACACAAAAAACAATGAAATGACACATGCATCACTGAAGAAGCTAATTTGATAGCAAGTTCTGAAGCAGTTCATTTTTATACACATCAAAAATGGGTAAGACTTAATTAGAAGTGACCTAGTGCAATTTAGGAGTAAAAGAAGAATTCAAACAACTGACTTAGTCAAATGGAATCTGTCATATCCAGCCTGTGATTATAATTCTTCTGAATGTGCCAAAGTTTCACTAAAACAACTCCAGCAGTGCAAAATCACACCCAAGACAAAGTACAAGTCACATATTTATATTTTTTCTGTCACTATGACTTTGATATTGCCATGACCTCTAGTCATGATATATACATGAGATTTTTTTTAAACAGTTTGAAAGCTATACACTGGATGGACAAAGCTACAAGTAACAAAATAACATTTTCTATTGATGTCATTTTAATCCTGAGGCAGGGGGCATGGCTATGATACTTGACTCGCAATCTGGTCATGATGTATACTCCAGCAAAGTCTCCTTAACATTTCTGCAACCATTACAAAAGTATAGCCAAACAAGCAAATGGACACATGGCCAATTGCATAAGATTCAACCTTCTGTTTTCAATTATCAACAGTTTCCATAAAAGCAGTATCTTGATTAAAAACATGAGCATAAAAATGTATGCAATCAATAACTGCAACTTCCTCAAGCATGTGGGCTGGATAATGATATTTAAATGTACCCATATCATGTAAAACTAAGCAAAATAAAACCAGGTCACAGGTAGGTTGCAGTTTTTGGGCCATTGCTTGCACATGCCTAATGTGTGCTATATGATATAATATTTCATTTGATAACTCGATGCATTTGATTCATTTTTAAGTGGCCAAATTCCACTTTTGAGAAAGTAGATTCCTTTCCACATTGACAAAGCTTTAAATGTTAAAATTAATAACTTACACAATTTAGTCTCTTACATAACTCAACTGCACAAATATTTTCACATACAAATTTAAACAAGAAACCTGTACAAGAGGAATATGCAGGTTTTAGAAACTTCAACTCACTGTTCCACAATAGTTTTGCTAAGCCTAATTCTTGTGCCCTCCACATTGATTAGTTCATGGTCATCTGCCTTCAACAGTGTCTTCTCTTCCTCCTCCTCCTCCTCCATTGTCATAGCAACCTGTACTGGTGCTGTGCTGCCTGGAGTCTTATTGTACATAGGGCATTCCTTGTTGGTTCTCATGTGTCCAATCTGTCCACATGCCCCACATTTCATCTGTTAAGAACAAAAAAATGTCATAGTCACATTAACTTTACAAATTCCTCAATAAAAGAATTCCATAATATTTTAGCTCAAATAGAATGATGATCTGGATTCAAATTATAACTTTAAACCAGCCCTAATTCCATTACTTTATTTCATTTTTCCTTTCCACAATGTGACCTAAGGGCCATAACCAGAGAACCACTTCCTGGTCTGTGTCCTCCTGCAATGACTCAACATATATATAAATATTTATTAAAAATGTTGTTCTAAATGCAAATATTTGCATTTAACTTGTTACATCTACTCTTTCCTCCAGAAGATAGGGCCAAAAACTAGCTTACATGCAGATGGATTCCACATCGGCAACTCATCTACTGAAATTGGTGAATTTAGGAGAAAAGAGATCCAGACAAATGGACAGATGGACAAGGGATATCTAAAAATCCTGGATACTGATGTGTGTGGATAGGCCATCTGCTTCTTCCTTTTATCACTAGATAAGTATTTACAGGTCTAGAAAATCAAAGAAAAATAGAAAAAGGATACGATGATCTAAGATTTGGTTATTTTCATTTTCACTGCACTTTTGGATTTCAGCAACATCCCTCAGATGTATGGCGCACAAATTTACACACATGCATTCATTATCCAATTTACACTATTAAAATTTTTTTCATACAAAGTGTCTTGCCAGATGTAAAAACAGTTTCAGATCATATTATCTAATGGTGACAAAGATGGCATGGAAATATTCAGACCATTTTAAAACAAGTTTTACAAAACAAACCTTCACTTTCAGCAGTGCTGTTTCTTTCTTTTTCTTTTTCTTCTTCTCTGGTGGTGGAGCATTCTTTTCTTTTTCTTCATTTCTTTTTATGCGTCTTAGCTGCTCTTGTAATCTAAAATTAGTAAAATTTATAAAACTGAACACACCAACAAGTGGAAAGCCAAACAGATATGTGGTGAAAGAAATATATTTATGGTATAATTCTATTTCAAGATTTAAATTCCAAAATGGGTATATATAACTGTAAATCAGTAATTAAAATTACCAAAGTCAAGAAAATTGCAATTCACTGTCATGCATACTACTGGCTACACAAACTTCTGAGTCAATATTTGGGCAAATGTTTAAAATGGAGACATATCATATAGTATCCAACATAGACATTTACTGAATTTAGAGCCTGTGAGAAATTTATTTAGTAAAAGAATCAGATAAATGGATCCTCTCAACCTAAATAATCTGCCTTCCACAAAATCAGCTGTATTCAATTGTCTTCTATTAGTTTTATCTCAAACAAATCATTACAGTAAATTAATGTAATCTGTGCATTTACACATGTTTATCTAAAAGGCTAATTAATAAAATTAAACTTAAATACCTTCTTCTTTCCTTCCTCATTTCTTCTTTCATCTGTTCATCCATTGTTGCAAATTGCTTTCTGGAAATTAATATTTTAGAATTGGCATAAATCTGATTAGTAAATGCTAAAAAAACACAAATTCTGTATATAGTTTTCCAGCAAAAACAAATGTAATGTAATATGCAAGAAATTACCCAAGAGAATTTTGTCCAATAAATTCTTTTCCAATTTTTAAATAAAGTTAATTTACCATCATTGACTACTGTATCTGGACAAAAAAAATCTATTTGTAATTCTGGTGTTTGCTTTCTTCTGTTTGTAAGAATATGACAGTCCGTTGATCATGTATGTGTACTACTGTGGCAAAACTGAGTGGAAACTTTGTCAACAAATGTAATCCAGCTCTTTTTTCGTTTCATTGAGAAAAAACATCTAAACAAAATAACATACATCTATTATCTTGTGTCTTAACATTTGAAAAATAATCTATATTTTCCTTCAAATAGGCTTAAAGTGATATTGAATTTAAAACATTAAATATGATGACCACTGCTTTAACTATGTAATGATGCCAATCTCTTTGACTGGTTTATGAATTTAATCAAGGAATACCATTATTTGAACTCTGGTAATAGGGGTGAAGACCAAGCCAAATTTGACGTTATCAAAGGAAAATATGCCATTTAATAAAAGTGAAACTACAAGAATCTCAGAAACTTGAGTGTTGGAAACGTTTACTGCTTTATCATAAATAAATGTAAACAAAGTTTCGTCGAGTGGAAAAGAGAAAAGTGAAGATAATAATTCACAGTATTTTTTAACTCTTTGATTCCTGGAGATTCTTTTTATTTTTGCCTTTAATGCAGGTAGGAAACTCATTTTGGTGATTACTTCTGAATAAATCCAAACACATCTGTGTCAGTGAGATGTTTATTTAGCTGTATACTTAGGTGTGTAAAAGGCATTGCTTTTAAATAACTGGATGTGCATGTGCAGAAGGGTAAAAATTGACTCTTTTATTCTGTATATTGGACTCATGTCTCCTGTCCTGGCCCCTTTCTACTACACATCTCAAACTTATCATATCTTTTGCAAAGGTTTATCTGTCTGTGTGCAGCTCAGACTGGTGTGCATTAGATCTATGCAAAAAGTCTAAAACCTGGACAAAAAGTCTTGTTTTGAAACTGACAATTTTTGTGACCCAAAAAATCCAGGTCTAAAAATTGTTTTTCCACCTGTATTTTTTAACATAAGTAGAATATCAATATTATTTGGTATCAATGAAGAACTACATCATTCTCATTTTCTGAAATACCACCCACTTTTTTGTATCACAAATGATGTCACTACAAAGCTCAGAATTAGGATACAATAATAAGGAAACATAAATGTGGCATGTAGGGTTAACGAGTTAAACACTCTATTACTAAAGACAATCCACTTTTCGAAGAACAGCAACTGATAAGTATGACTGCTTTGCTTCCTGCATACACAGCAGTAAATATGAAAGAAGCCTGCAAAGACATGTTGGCTGCATGTAACATTAGTAGCAACCCACGTACAAATTAAAGGACTTTATATCACAAAAGTTAATCCACTTTAGTGAGATAAGAACTGATGTGCATGCCTGCTTTTGTCTCCCTGTCTATACTGTTGATTGGTAAAAGAAGCCTGCAATCACATGATGGCTTGAAACAATGCTGACAACCATTGTTTGGAGTTATCAAAGTGTTTTATCAACTCTATCTCAAGATAGAAGGCTGGCATTTTTTTCTTTAATTTTGCCTTTAACTTGTGGCTCACTTTTTGTTTAGGGATCTGATTGATCATGAGATGTGGAGAATGTCAGCTGTTTTTGTTGCTACAACTAGGAAATCACCTTCAGTTAATTTACCTAATATTAAGGATAATCAAAGCAGTTTCATACCTCAAAATGTGACTATTTCATTACAAGTTTTGAGTACAGGTAAAACATTCCAACATGAATATTTCATGCTGGCTTTGGAGAAAAAAACTTGTTGGGTCTGTATAATTTACATTCTAATTAAAATTATGACAAATTTTGGAAGTCTTGTGCCCAGAAAATTGGTTGGTCTACTTGGATTAATTATGGTACATTAGAAATACAGACCTACTTATCAAGACATAAGTTTATCAGCAGTTCACCAAAGTTCAGGCTGTAATTTCAGCTTCCTGCCCATAGTCTGTCAACCTAACACTGATATCTGGTCCAAAGTCAAATATTTCTGTAGTACCTGTACTCTTTAAGTATATCCAATTATTACTAACAAAGCTTGTCCACTTCAGCGTATCAGTCTGCTAATGTAAGATCACAATACTCTGTATGAAATTCACCTGTATATGTATATATCACCTTGCTATACCCGCATATAACTGTTTTTTAAAATTATTTGCAAATGTTAAAATCTTTTGCTACATTTTTTCCACCGATGTCCTTCTGATGACAAGAATAAAAATGAACTTAAACTGCTGATTACCATACTGATGGATGGAGTGCATCAATTTTATATTATTTCTAGACTGAACCATATAAATAATTACATTTTGATCAAAATCATGGAGAAAAAGGGAATGTTTGATTACTGAACTATTCTGCTTACCTTCCAATGCCCAAGTATACTTTCCTTTTACTACAAAAATTGAAATGTATCTAGTATAATTGATGACTGACACCTATAACTAACAAAGCTTAACATACATTTATCAAAATTTTTGTCAAGGTTTATTGGTCATTTACTAGACAAAGATAATTTTGTTTAGATTATCTCACCAATTATACAACAATACGCTCATATCTATGTAATAGTATTATATATATATATATATATATATATATATATTAACTATATGGCCCATAACTGTAGATTGCAATCAGCTATAAACAGGATGAGGAAGACTTGTAAACTATCTTAATAATGACATTATCACTAAATTTTAGTCCAACTTTGGGGTAGGTTCCGATTGGATGATGAAGTCCGGTAGATTCTGTTGATATGTGGGGATGTATTGTGAAATATGTCATGTGATAGGTATTGTGACACGGATCCACTAGGAAAATATTGCAACGAAGAGTACATCATGATGAAGAAGTGGACAATTAATTCATTTCTATTATGTTCTCGTTAAAAAAATCAGTGTCTAGATGTATTTAATCTTGTGTTTAGATATAATTTGAGAGTACTTGTTAGTTTTGATTATTCATTTGAATTACATTATAAAATGATCATTGGACTTTGGACTAAAATTTAGTGATAATTGTGAACTTATTCATCAGAAATCTGGACAATGCCATACATCATGATTGTTGGTACATCAGCACATTCAGAAACTGGAACACTAATCTTTTGGATTTGTGATGGAACATTTTTGATCATTTCTGAATTTAACAGATGGTATTGTAAGTTCATCTTAAATTTCATTTTATAACTTAGAGAATTAAATTATTTGTTAAGTTTTACAAACTTTTTTAGTTTTGCTAACTTGAGGAATATATAGTCATAACAATAGGTAAATGTACAAGTAGCTGGCCATGAAATCTGGCTCAAAAAGATGCTTCCTGAAGAAATTCTCCAAACACCATTGACTACATATAATATTAAAAAAGCTCTTTCAAGCTATCTCTATATTCATCAATATTTCCGAGCACATCAGCATCACTGGTCACATAATAAAAGGCCCTTATACCAGGATGATTTCTATTAATGTTGGTCTAATTCTGTGTAGGTGTATTTTTAGGTATTTTCAATTCTTTTAATTTTAGTCAAGTCGGCCATGTATTGTATAAATCTGAAAGTCATTTCTGCTAGGATGCTTTTTGTCCATTTGGTCAAAGGTAAAATTCGAATAACAATGACCACTACATTTTAAAGTGGATCAACAGTATTGTACAAATCTGAAAGACCTTCAAAATAAGAAGTGGTCAGCCAGCTCTGGTTGAAACCCATTTAGTGGTTTATGTGAAGAAGTTGAAATAGCAATTGTTGACTGACACATGATGGAGGAAGGACAGAGTTTTGAAACCTTTTCTTCAATACAGCTGAAAAATAATTCATAAGTAATGATGCCATTTTAATGTTACGATGCAATAATGGTACTTGTTAAAGAATTCTTTTTTTCTTACATAAAACTTTGATCCTTAGATTTTCTGATTCGAACGTAAGTACTAATCACAGCAGGTTTCTGAACCCATTCTGTTCTTGTAAATTCTCTCCCATTATCATCTCGGAATGTCCTTGTAATCTTCAGCTTTTTACCAGCCTGAAAAAAAGTCAGTTGAATAATTATCATATTTGTAATTATGTATACCATGGGACAATCTTCAGACAGTGCTATTAAAGATCAGCCACCATGCAATGCAGTTACAAATTAGAGACCATGTTGTTTGTTCTGCTCATAAAATCATTCATGCTACTCATTACCTTTTCCAGTGTACTCTTGAAATCCTTCAAAATAATCCTTACATTTCTATACCACTCATGAATCTTCGTGCTACTCATGTTTCACATTACTCATTTAATCTTTCATGCAGGACATTTTCATTCTATTCATGAAATCCTTGATGCTACTCATCACCTTTTCCATACTACTCTCGAAATCTTTCATGCTATTCATTATGTTCTCCATTCAATATTCCAGAAATCCTTCATGCTAATCATCACCTTTTCCAGTCTACTCATGAATCATCTGATGATACTCATCAAATTTTCCGGTCTACTCATGAAATCATTGATGCTACTCATCACTTTTTCCATACTACTCATCATGTTTCATGAAATCCTGCATGCTGCTCATCACCTTTTCCATTCTACTCATGAAGTCATTCATGCTAATCATAATCTTTTCCATACTACTCATGAAATCATTTTTGCTACTCATCATGCTTCATACAACTCATCAAATACTTCATGTTACTTACGTTTACATACTACTCATGGAAGCATTCATACGCTTCATGAAAGCATCCATGCTTCTCATCATTTTTTCCAAATAACTAATGATATTTTACATGCCACTCATCACCTTTACTATTCTACTGATCACATTATCCATTCTACTCAAGAAATCCTTGATGCTACTTATCAACTTTTTCAAACTACTCATGAAATCCTTCATGCCGCTCATAAACTTTATCATACTACTCATAAAATCCTTCATGCTGCTCATCCCCTTTTCCATTCTACTCATCACTTTTCATACTACTCATGAAATCCTTTATGCTACTTATCTCCTCTTCCATTCTACTCAGTGAATCCTTCTTGTAACTCATGTATTTTCTTCATGCTACTTATCTCATTTTCCATTTGATCATGAAATCATTTAAGCTACTGACCACATTTCATACTACTCATGAATTCCTTGATGCTACTCAAAACCTTTTCCATACTTTTCAGTAAATCCCTCAGGCTACTCAAGACATTTTCCATACTACTCATGCAAATCATTCATGCTACTCATCACCTTTTCCATTCTCATCAAATCATTCATGCTACTTGAGACATTTTCAATCTACTCATGAAATCCTCCATTATATTAAAATAATGCCTTGTACACATGAAAATATTAATGAAATACTTCATGTCTGCTTCTAAATAATGGACACATGTGTTAATTATAAAACTACTCCTAGTCCTACATCCAATGCATGGTCACTTCTAAATACCTTACAATGACATTACTTATACACTATTCCTGGGCCTATGAGTACTGTATGTTCCCTTCCAAATACTGTACACTAATGTTAATTATAAAACTACTCCTAGTCCTACATCCAATGCATGGTCACTTCTAAATACCTTACAATGACATTACTTACACACTATTCCTGGGCCTATGAGTACTGTATGTTCCCTTCCAAATACTGTACACTAATGTTAATTATACATGATGAACACTGCATGTTCTCTTATAAATACTGAACATTAAAATTAATCATATGATAATTCTAGATATATGAATACTATATTTTCATTTCTACAAACTGTACAATTTGTTAATCATACAATACTACTGGGTGTATATATTATTGCATAAATGCTTTGAAATACTGAAAACTAAGGTTAATTGTGCACTACGTCTGGACCAGTAAATAATACGTTCACATTTCTAAATAATGTACACTGATGTAAAATATACACTGCTTCTGGCTTATTCATTGTGTCTGCAGAAATCTGGTGCCCACTGACATAAATCAAAATGGAGCCATCCCACTGCCAACTGTGAACATAAGAAGCCCCTCCCCCTTCATACTACCTTACCATGCCTGCCATGCTCAAATATTCTTCTTCCCTCTCCTTCTCCAATGAGGTTGAGGCACTTGGCTTTGCCTTTTTATCCTTATCCTCCCCCATTAGCATTCTCTGCAGTTCTTTCCTCTCTTCTTCTTCTCGTTCCAAGTGTAACTGTAAGAAACATAAACAGATATAGATCTGAACACATATAAACTTATTCAATGTCACCTGTTCATTCATTTCGATCTTGTGTATCCAACAATATTGATAAAATTTGAATGTAAACATCATGCAATCTATAGAGACCTTAATCTAAAAACTATTTCACTATATCCATTATCCATGTTATACCTATGTTAATACTTAAAATATCATATTTACTGTTTATCATGTACAGATCCAGATCTGCCTGCCTACAATATACTGATAGATAAGGATGTATGCTGGAAATTATAAGACCTTGCCAGTAGATCTAGGTAGCCATCATTCATAGCTGGACCTATGTTGTACATGAGCAATATATCTGTATGTAAATATAGGGTTTAGCTCCTTATTTAGGGGCTGCGATGGCTCAATGTACTGTACTTCTGACCAAAAGGGAATAAACATTAAAAAATAATAATGAGGACTTTGTATAGCACCTAACCTTTAGAAGCTCTAAGCACTTAACGACATCTATGATATGACTACACTACAGAAAAACAAAAAACAAAAACCATGAAATTGGAAAACATAAAAACATGCTGAAAACATATAAGATACAAAACATTATTAGTTTGTTCCTGAAGTTGAAAAAGGTGAGTTTTAAGAGAACTCTTAAAAGGGACCACTGTGTCTTTGTGTCTAATTTCAAGGTGCAATTCGTTCCACATTGCCGGGCTCTGGATTGCAAAAGAAAGTTGTCCATAATACTTCGTTTTCATAGTGGGAAAAATGAGTATACGATTGTCGGAAGAGGAGCATAAGTATCTTGCTGGTGTATATACATGGGTGAGGCCAGATAGGTATGCTGGATTGGAAACCAGTGAAACAAAGCACAGAGAACAAATTTTGTGTTTGATTCTGTATCGAATGGATAGCCAGTGTAGGGTACAGAGCAGTGGTGAGGTGTGCCCTGATCGAGGTATTCTAAAGATGATCCGAGCAGCTGTGTTTTGAATGTTTTGAAGTTTCTGGAGTCGATATTGTGACGAACCTGACAGTACTGAGTTACAATAGTCCAGTCATGAAAGTACTAATGAACACACAAGTGTTATAGTTGAATCAACTGAAAGATATTTGCGAATGGAGCTTATGCATCTCAGCTCAAGATATGCAGCCATACTTATGTTCATGACATGCTGGTGCAGTGTGAGAGTATTGTCCAAAGAAACATCCAGGTCTTGTACTGACTATGTGCATTTAATGTTGGTGTTGTTGATATTTATTGATTGACTCAGGTAATAGATGTGAATGAGAATGTCTTTGTGTTGTGATCAGAATGGCCTCAGTTTTATCATCATTCATCTGCAGCTTGTTACATGTCATCCATGATTTCACATCATAAATGCACCTCTACAACTTGGTTGATAGCATCAACTTCAGTTGGGTGGCAACATTAGTGTATTTGGGTGTCATCAGCATACAATTGGTGAGACACTGGATGATGATCTATGACACTTGAGAGTGGCTGAGTGTATAGAATGAAGAGAAACAGGTCCAAGAACAGAGATCAACTGTGGTGAATGTATTCCATTTGAGGACACAAACGTTTTTCCCCATTCTACAGATAAACTCCCCATCACTCACCCCCCCCCCCCTTATCGTTATCATCTAAGCAATACCAGTAGTTTTACTTGTTGGGCATTTTGCCATTTTATACATGACATAACAAACCCCGGGGGGTGGGGTGGGGTGTTAAATTGGCACTACTAAAACAGATGATACCATTTTTTCCCCAATTCCCTTTCACAAGTTGAATTAACAAAAACAGCCCAAAAAAATTTCAATAAAAACAACAAATTCCAGAAGGTGGGGTTAAAAAAGTTTTTCCATGATTGCAGCCAATCAGTAGAAAGAATACTGCATAATAATTTCACGGGCTTATTTGGACCTATCAGAAAACACATTAAGTGATATGTTCACATGTATAATATCAAAAATATGAAACTGCACACTGTAGGCATAGTGAACCAACTATGTCATAAATAATAATAATAATAATAATAATGATTGATGTGAAACATCTTGCAATTTGATTCTAGTATCATGAGAACTTGAGAAATATACTTCAAACACAAAATCAATCAGTGAAGTGTAACATATGGGACATTCTGCCCTACTTTTATGATGAGGGTGTGGCATGCCCACAATATTGTAAATAAGCTTCAAAGGGGTGTGCTGAAAATATTATCCATTGAATAGAAGTAGGTGAAGTCAGACCGACCACTGTATAGTTCTTGTCTAATGCTGGAAGATCTGACGAAAGCATCTGAGATCAGACACACTGAGGGGCTTATGCCACCTTGAGTGCCTTGAACTGGATCAAAACTCTCTCAAAGTACCATAATTCTCCACTAAAACAGAAGATGAAAGACTGGAGAAAAATTGGCCAGAACTAAACCAATCAATTATGTCATCACTTGCTGTACCAAACAATGGTGCTGGAAAAGTCACATCTACATCAATTTTCCCAAAGGTAATGTTTTCAAAATCTTAGCCAAAAACAAGATAAAATTGAAGAATTAATGTATATCACCCACAAAATAATCCTTAATAAATCTGAAAATAATAAAATCCTTCAATGAATGTAATGAAATGTAAGCACAGATTTTCAAAAAATTTCTGAGAGGTGATGTAATAATATAAATTCACTATGAAAACTAAATACTAGTGCCACCTGTTAGTGGCAAAGGGATGTAATAGGAAAGAGTTATTACCCTTTGCGAAAGACAAAAAAGACAAATTTTGCCTTTGGGAGGGTGGGATTCAGGAAGTAGCAGAGCTTATATTCATAAAGTTAATGTTATGTGGAATGTATTAGAATGAGAAATTCCTATAGTTTGTATTATTAGTTTGAAATGATCTAATTTAAAAAAATGTTTAATGAAAGAGGAAAAGCTACTCTAAAAAATTAATAAAACTGATTTCATCTCGCACTTATGAAAATGTATCATTTTTAACCAATTCATTATATAGATTTTCAACTGAAGTTGATGCTACCATCCAAGGAGTAGAGAGGTGCATTTCTGTAACTCAATTCTGTCTGAATTGTCTCAATATCTACTCCAGAAACTTCAAAAAGTTCAAAACACAGCTGCTCATATCATCTTTAGAGCACACATCCTCGCTCCTTTGTACCCTACACTGGCTATCCATTCGATGCAGAATAAAACACAAATTTTTTTCTCTGTGCTACATTTAACTGATGAACTCCAGTCCAGCATACCTATCAAAGCCTCACCCATGTGTACACACCAGCAAGACACTGAAACAGATGAGACCATTTTTTCCCCAATTCCCTTTCACAAGTTGAATTAACAAAAACAGCCCAAAAAAATTTCAATAAAAACAACAAATTCCAGAAGGTGGGGTTAAAAAAGTTTTTCCATGATTACAGCCAATCAGTAGAAAGAATACTGCATAATAATTTCATGGGCTTATTTGGACCTATCAGAAAACACATTAAGTGATATGTTCACATGTATAATATCAAAAATATGAAACTGCACACTGTAGGCATAGTGAACCAACTATGTCATAAATAATAATAATAATAATAATAATAATGATTGATGTGAAACATCTTGCAATTTGATTCTAGTATCATGAGAACTTGAGAAATATACTTCAAACACAAAATCAATCAGTGAAGTGTAACATATGGGACATTCTGCCCTACTTTTATGATGAGGGTGTGGCAGACATAAAAAGAATTTCTTCACCATGTTTCATGTTCCAAAAGTAACAGTATGCAGAAATGGTGCATAACAACACCCAAATGACAGTAAGCAAGAATGTACAAATAATGAGGTTGGTGCTATGAAAATCACTCTAAACTTTTGGCAAGAACCCTGGAAGAAAGAATTGTAATACAGTGGGTTTATGCTTTTAAATGTGTACACATCAACACCAATGATGATTCTGGGGTTACAACAGCTTCCCTCTTTTTCATCAAGGCAAGCTAAAATAACAGACAAAAGGAAAGTAAAACCAAAATCCCTTAAACCCAATTTTTCTAGGAAACCACACTCATTTACAAAGTCAAAGTCCCAATTTTACCTCTGAGCTGGTCTTCTTGTTGGACAGCATACTCTCCAAGTTTTTTCCCATCTCCTCAAAGTCTGATTCATCCCCAGAGCTGGAATCCTCATCAGTAGAAAGAGTCTCTACAGAGGTCAACACCCTAAAAAATTCATCACACAGATTGTAGAATCATAATTTAAAACCCTGTCCACTATTCCCAAAATATACCACCTCTGCCTTAACTCAAGTATGTCATTAGCTTGAAACTGTAAAACTGCCATATGGTATCCATTTAAACACAACTTTTATAACCAAGTCCAATAAGAAAATGTGCTATAAGGTGAACATTTGTTACTGTGAGGTCTGTTTCAGTGAAAGTAAACAATTAATAATATAGACTTTTACATTACAATTTTATACCCTTATGAGGCACCTGTGTACAACCATATTAAGAGGGGTAACAAATGGACACTTTTTAAAAGTACTCAAGGATATAAAGATAACTACATTATGCTGGTGTAAATTTTTTACAAAATTACTTTATAAATGAATATATCCACTAGGAAGTTTTTAAAAAATCCATGAATGTATTGTCTCCTTCGCAATGATGTTATTGTACCCCTAGCATAACATAACAACAAAACAATGGTTGCCATAGCATTTAAACTACCCTTCATTCTGCTAATATTTACCAGTCTGATAACAAACACGTCAAAACATATGATGTACATATGATCATACAGCTCCTAACAATTTAAATGTACTGAACAAATCAGTCTGTGACCTTAACTTCTGGCACCTGGATTTATCATCCCTAATAATGCAGTATGTACAAAAGTGAATCTGGTTTAAAATCAAATACCGATCCAATGACAAAGACGTGTAATTCCCCCAAAAATATTGGACTGACAACTGTGACTCCTAGTTCTGACCTCCACACTAACAGCAATATTTATAATGCATGTGAAACATCTTTTCTGTTTCTAATGTTAATCATCAATGGCAATATTTGATAATACTAAAAGTCTAAAAACACTTCAGCCATTGACTACTAACCTAAAATTAAAACAACTTGAGCTGAGTAACCAGCAATCTAACTGGATTGCCATTGTCCGCAATGCATTTTTGGGTCAAATATGATGACTTGCCCTAAAGAAAACAGGAGATACTGCTCTTTAAGAAAAAATATATCAAAGTTGACACATGATAAATGGATAAACAAAGACAAACACTGTGACCAGTACGTCACACATGTATGGCAGTAAATAAAATTCAGCAATAACTGAAAAATACAATACTGGTAAATCCCTTATGCTTGCTACAAATAACGAAATTGAATGAACTAATTAATAGTGGTCCGTAAGTAAAGACAAAAGGACCACGATTACCCAATCAGCAATATATTGGTAAGGAAAATAGGACATCTTTTACCAAAATAGCGATATATCAGTAAAGACAATAGGACACCTTTTACCAAATTAGCGATATATCGGTAAAAACAATAGGACATCTTTTCCCAAATTAGCGATATATCGGTAAAGACAATAGTACATCTTTTCCCAAATTAGCGATATATCAGTAAAGACAATAGTACATCTTTTCCCAAAAAAGCGATATATCAGTAAAGACAATAGGACTTCTTTTCCCCAAGTAGTAAATATCTATGAATTGAAAATAAATTTCTTCACAGTATACCTAACAAAAAGGGATCAATGACCATCAACATGCTAACTGAGGAATTGAGTGATACTGATTTATGACATCAGGTGCTTGTTTCAGTTTATGGACAAAGTTTAAAATGTCTTATCTACTATTTTCAGAAATACCTATTTTGTAGATCAAATATCCTTTGGCATTCCTCCTTGTACCTTTCCTGATGCTCTGCAACAGAAAACCTGTTTCCTCTGGCAAATTTTGTCCAACCTATAAAATAAAATATCGCAGCAAGGAATCAACAATGCCCAGATTAAAGGCATAAAATCAAACTGGTCACCTAGGTTGTACCAATAAATGAGTCTAATCAATCAAAAAAAGATTCCTAAAGAAAAAAACAATTATTGATTACAATTTTCAGGTAATCCTGAATAAACCATTGCACACTAGAAATAGTTTGAATTTATTCATGCGTTTAAGAGGTGCCAAATATCAAAGATTTTGTAAGTTTTGGACCATGAAAGAAACAATCAGCCACACCATATTTTTATATGGAAGCATTTCATTTTTAGAAGAAAGTCGGACTGACATGTTTCCAATTGGTCAGCCTACATAAAAAAAAATGCAGAACATGTGATTATATGAGGCATAGTAACATATTTCAGGTAAGAATTCATATATGAAAATATCTGAGATATATTTAGGTATTTACAAAAATGATATCCTACTTTGCCTCTGAAAATATCTTCCAATCCACTGTGTATTGTCAGTAGATATATGCATGGTCACATTATTATAACATATACTAAACAGAATACCTCACAATAAAGGAATCACTACCAAAAGAAGTTTCATTTTATGTTTTTGAATAATGGAATTTGTAATGATTTTGTTTTCATTGGGAAATTTAGCATTCTCAAAAAGATATCTTAGCCTGAAATGTGGACTTGATTCTTCATAATCAACTCACATTATGTGAGTCTGAAGTGTTAAATACAACCTCCATATATTGGTGTCTACCAATTTGCAGCAAGATATGTTGAAAGGTTTCTGACGTATTCTGCTTACTAGAAAATGCTAGTGTGCATGTTCAAAGGTGATAAAAATGAGCTTTATAATAACTCTGTCAAAAGCAAATTTGAAAAGATGGAACCTTGATAAGGTACATATTCATGTATTGTTTAAATAACAAATGGTATTGATTAATATCAAATCATTGCTTAGATATGCTTGATTCAAGAAGCGTGAATGGAGACACAGTAGTATGGAAAAGCAAATTTTGTAGTAAATTATGTTTCTCCGAGAATACTTACCCAATCACATTACTTTAGGGATATTAGCCTGCTACCTCGCGAATCCAGCCCTACCAAAAGACGAAAATTCATCTTTCCTGTCTATGTCATATAGACAAAGGGCAATAACTCTTGCCCATTACCTCCCCTTGCCGCCCGTTAGGTGTCGCTTCTTTAGTTTTTAAGCTGAGCGATATATAAAACACGAGGATGCTCGCATGGCGGGGTGGTTGGGAGGGTTTCTTAGTAATGTGATTGGGTAAGTATTCTCGGAGAAACATAATTTACTACAAAATTTGCTTTCTCCTTTGAATACGTTCCCCAATCACATTACTTTAGGAGAATAATTAATAGGAGGAGGGAATGCGGAGCATCCGACCTCCACACGGGTATCCTCTAGGGAATGATGGTTGGATTCCCCATGTGAATGATAACCCGGTCTCCTAATTTTCAATCAGCAACACAGCCCAGGGTCACGTGATATGTGACCCTTTTATACGGTTAAGAAGATAGATATTGAAATCTTCTTACCTACGAAAATTTATCTGGCGAATCCAGCGAAGCTAATAGGCTGTGCTGATTGTTGTACATGAGTCTGGTGGGCGTCTGGGCTGCCCAACACCGGACCTACTAGAATCGATGTTTGCCTCTGCGAGTACAAACTTGAAGATAAAACTGTAGAAGGTTGACTCTGCATGTCAGCCAACAGCTTCTATAAGGTGACTGATTTGCGAATTCTCAGAGTACGCCGAGCGTATAACCCACTACAGCCATGAAGCAAGGGCTTGAATGGTGATGTCTCATATCCCAGCTATCACCAGAAAAAAAAGAGGTGCTTGTATGTGACCTGACTCACCTCTATGCATTGAAATGGTGCTAGAGTGCCCAAACAGGATCTTACATGGCTGTTGATCCTGACTTATCTATAAAGAAAGCGAGCTAATGACGACTCGTTGATCGCCAATGTATGGTAATCTATTTTGGACTACGAAGCCTGGCTGCGTCAAGAGGACCATCAAACCCTCTGATCGGAACGGAAGAGAGTTCGGGTCACTAGAAAGGACATGTTACTCGCTCACCCTGCATGCTGAAGCTAAGGCTATCAAGAAACCCAATTTGTATGATAGTAGCTTTAACTAATCGTGGGTTAAAGACTCAATACTGTCTGAATTGAGTCATGTTAAAACCCAGGACAGATTCCATTTGGAAACAGGGTGAGGGATATAAGTCGATTGAATTTTTTTTTTTTTTTTTTTTTAAATGTCTAAAAGATCTGCCAAATCTTTGTCATGGCTGATAGCACATGTACCAGAATGGCGGAATGTGTCTGATATCATGGAGCGGTAACATTTGAGAATAACTGGAGCCAGATGTTTCTCCTTGAAAAGCCAGAGAAAAGTTGGCCAGTTGAGGGATTGTGACACTCAGAGGAACAATGTGAATGATATGGTACCAGTCTCTGAAAACATGCCACTTGCCCTCGTAAACCTTCAGAGTAGAGGGCCTTCTTGCTCTCGAGATTCTCTCCGCAATCAAAGATTTAAATTGTTTGTCTTGCAAGGCTGTCTGGACAAGAGCCAAGCTTGAACAAAAAGACGGTCCGGACAGGGGTGGAACACCCCTGGCCGCGGTTGCTTGTGAATACTTGTGCTGACTGTAATCTTCCTGGGTAGATCTATCGCCTAGATTGAGTAGATCGGAGACCCAGTAGTTGTTCCATCTGAGAAGGGTAATCAGAACCATCTGACAATTCTGACCCCTTAACTTCTGGATTAATTCCAGTACCAAGACCGTGGGAGGGTAGGAGAATGACCACAACCCTTCCCAGGTGATTGATCGAGCATCCACGACCCAAGCTTCTGGGTCTGGAACCTGTGAGATGAAAGGTGGAGAATTTGCTATTCCACCTTGTTGCAAAAGATCAATCATCGGACGTCTCCAAAGTGTGTCGATTGGAAGAAAGTCCGATTGATGGAGTGACCATTCTGTGTGTCTGAATTGTACATTGAGGTGGAGATTGTCGAACCAATGTAGAAACTGCCAGTTCAGATTGCACAGGTCTGGTGATTGGTGTCCCCTTGTTTTGAGGCAAGGCACCACCACAATGTTGTCTGACATAATGAGGGCAGTTTGTAATAAGAGTTGATCCTGCCCGAAATGAAAGGCATTGATGACAGCCGTTATTTCTGAAAGGTTGATGTGGAAAGGGCTCGCGCCTGGCACCCACGTGCCGCTGACAGTATCGAAGTCCGGCAACAGGTGGGCACCCCAACCGTAGGTATTAGTGGCGGAACATACCGTTATCCCCTTGGGGTATCTCCAGAGTAATCCCTGTGGACAGCCTACAGGGGTTGTGCCATTGACTCAAGAATGATCGTATCTCTGGTGTGAGCATGACTGTTTTCTGGGATCGAAGGGACTTGAAAATGGCGCAATTACGCTAGCAAAGTCCTTTGTAAAGGGCGCCTAAAAGGACGGCTGAGAGGGATCAAGTCTGCTGCCGCATTGAATAATCCGAGGATCTGCAACTCTCTCGCTAAAATGCGCATCCTGTCGGAAACGGACTCTACGAGTGCAATTATCTGGATGATCGCAAACTCGAAGAAGCCTTACCAGATTCAGATCGGGAGAAACTCCACACCCAGATGGACCAAAATCCGGATTGGACAGAGATCAGACTTTATCCAGTTCACGAGAAAGCCTATATGACGTAAAGTGATATAAGATCGTTTCTGCCTTTGAGCAGAGTAGAACTTGACAGATGTTACTGGAGGATGTCGTCCAAATATACTGCTGACGCAACAGATGAAGTCGAGCGGAACAGGGTGACGACGTAATCCATAACCTTGGTACTAGCCCAAGGGCTTAAATTTAGGCCAAAAGGTATGACATGGAACTGATAAGCCTAGTCCCGACAAGCACAACGGAGAATGTCCGCAACCCGTGGGATAGGGACGTGAAATGTGCGTCGGTCATATCTAGCCAGCATATGATGGGGTTTAAGCGACGTGCCCTTCAGACATGCGTCACGACGTATCAGGTCTAGGTTGGCAGAAGCAGTCAGCGCATTGGCCATGGAATGGTGAGCTGCCCTGTTAAGAACCCTAGCTAACCGGGCCGTCGAATCCCAAGCATGTTCATTGCCAGATTTATCAGCGATCCTGAAAATGGCTAGGGAGGCTAGATCTAACAGTGAAGACGTAGCGACTACATTTCGAACCAGCTTGGACTTGGCATTGAACACCGTTTAGTCCACTTTATAAGACAATGGAGCAGACATATGGACTGCTGCCATATTTTTATCCAGAGCCGGGACCTCAGTACTGAACGCACCGGAGTGAGTTTTGTACCATCGACCTGAAAACGACGCTGGTACTTGGCTTTCAGAATAGAAAAACCTTAGCAATTCCTGGATCCCCTATACGTGTCGACAGACGGTCATTAATTTCCTTAATTTTGTCGACTGGGGAAGGAGGCGGAAGGATAGAGTCTCTTCCCCCTCATCCAGATCGACCGACGCTCTAACCTTATAGTCGGTAATGGCAGCAGGAGGTGGAGGGCATTCTGAAGAGGCCAACACCCTATAAATTTCCTCCACTGCAGCTTTGAAGCTGAACTCAGTCCGTTCCATAGTTGGATCTGCATACCGCTGATTTGCCTGCGACTCATCGCACTCACTATGTGCATAATCTTGCTCTGGTAAAGCATCCATATCGGGGTAATGCATACCAGGTGGCATAGATGACTCGATTCCATCATCTCTGATAAAGGCATTCACTCTCCCTTGTGGATGAGCTGTTAGCCTATGGACGGCCGGCAATGCCGAATGAATTCATTGGCATATGTTTGGCCTGAATGACTGCGACGGGCCGGCTATGACCGGCACCGACCGCTCGAATGGTCGGGTTGGATCGAGAGATTCCTCGCCAACTATCTGTGTCATGGTAGTGATATGTAACCGGTAGTACGGATTGACAGACGGAAACATCATTAGAATCTTCGTCAATCCGATTTGTGCGGATTGCGGTATGATAAAAGTCCCCGTGCTGGTACAGCGGTATAGTCGGATGGACTGGTATAAGACTAAAATCTCCATACGGTTGGACGACCGGTGCCTGTTGGGCTGGACGGCCGGAGCCGGATGAACGGTCAGTGCCGGCAAGTGTCGGCTGAAAGCTTGGCTGGACGACCGGTGCCATATGGGCTGAACGGTCATTGCTGGATCGCCCGGTGCCGGTTAGTGCCGGCTGGAAGGTCTGCTGGATGACCGGTGCCATATGGGCTGAACGGTCATTGCCGGATGGACGCCCGGTGCCGGATGGTGCCGACTGTAAGGTAATAACAATTACATAATGCTTATGTAGTGCGTCCAGCACTGCGCGCCCATCTACCATTCGCTCAGAGGGAATGTTGGTTCTGGTACAGCTTGCATATCTGTACAGCATACAAGGTGACTTAGATGACGCAATTCTGTCATAATTGACACTTTCACTAAATCTCCCTTGTGGAGAAGCCGTGAACATATGGACGGCCGGCACTGCCGGCTGATTGAACTGGCGGATGGTCGGCCTGAAAGACCTGTTCTGGTAAAGCTGTCATATCTGGGTAGCGCATACCAAGTGGCATAGATAACTCAATTCCGTCACCTCTGATAATGTCACTAATTCTCCCTTGTTTTAAAATCACACCGTCACGTATTTGACATGACGGGAGGTGTACACCGGCAATACCGACTAATTTGTCTGGTATATGGTCGGCCGGAATGTCGGCGAAGGTCCGGCTATGACCGGCACCTGCCTCTCGAATGGTCTGATTGGAGGGAGATTCATCTATAACATTTCTCTCATGGTAGTGATATGTAACCAGTAGTGTAGATTGACTGACGGGTACATCACTATAATCTCCGTAAATCCGATGTACAGCCGGTGCAGGTTGATGCCGGCTGGAAGAACGGTGCCATTTGGGCTTAACGGTCGTTGCCGGATGGTCGGCCGGTGCCGGTTGATGCCGGCTGGAAGGTCGGCTGGACGACCGGTGCAATTTTGGCTGAACGGTCGCTGCCGGATGGACGGCCGGTGCAGGTTGATGCCGGCTGGAAGGTTGGCTGGACGACCGGTGCCATTTGGGCTGAACGGTCGTTGCCGGATGGACGGCCGGTGCCGGTTGATACCGGCTGGAAGGTCGGCTGGACGACCGGTGCCAATTGGGCTGAACGGTCGTTGCCGGATGGACGGCCGGTGCCGGTTGATGCCGGCTGGAAGGTCGGCTGGATGACCGGTGCCATTTGGGCTGAACGGTCGTTGCCGTATGGACGGCCGGTGCCTGTCGACGCAGGCTGGAAGGTCGGCTGGCCGGCCGGTGCCATTTGGGCTGAACGGCCGGTGCCTGTTGATGCAAGCTGGAAGGTCGGCTGGCCGTCCGGTGCCATTTGGGCTGAACGGACGGTGCCGGATGGACGGTTAATGCCGGTTTGCCTGCTGAAGTGCCGGCTGAACTGACGGTGTCGGCTGGACTGACAGCTGGAAGGCCGGCGAAAGTGCATATTAAAATGGATCCAATTGATCCAGCATAGACTCCATGCGTCCGGACTTACAGGCCCGAAAGCCATGCACGGATCTGCGGTGAAATTTACACCCACTGGGCAGCCTAAACCATGTCAACATAATTTCCTCCATTTCCACATTGCCAACACCCATTTTGCCATTCATGCCTTTGTTGTCGACTTTGCTTACTGAAACGACAAAAGAAGAGAACAAAGCACAAATTAAAAAATTCAGCATATTATTAATTCGATAATACTATAACCGTTATTAACGGAGTAGTCAAATTATTCCGTGCCATGTTAACTCTTAATGACAACACTAGTTATCGCCGTGAGCGTGTTGCAATGGTTCGTTCAAGACGAAGTCTACTGAAACGAAAAAGATGATAAACAAAGCACAATTAGCAATTCAGCACGCTATTAAGTCGCTATTACCATAACCGTAACTAACGGAGGAAGTGAAATGATTTAGTGTCGCGTGAACTCATGACTACAACATGAATTCCGCCAAAGCACAAATTAAAAATTCAGCATATTATTAATTCGATAATACTATAACCGTTATTAACGGAGTAGTCAAATTATTCCGTGCCATGTTAACTCTTAATGACAACACTAGTTATCGCCGTGAGCGTGTTGCAATGGTTCGTTCAAGACGAAGTCTACTGAAACGAAAAAGATGATAAACAAAGCACAATTAGCGATTTAGCACGCTATTAAGTCGCTATTACCATAACCGTAACTAACGGAGGAAGCGAAATGATTTAGTGTTGCGTGAACTTGTGACTACAACACGAAATTCCGCCATTAATAGTTGCAACTGGTCGTTCAGAGACGAAGTCTACTGAAACGGAGAAAAAAAGATAAACAAAGCACAAATTAAAAATTCAGTACGCTATTAAGTCGCTATTCCATAACCGTAACTAACGGAGGAAGCGAAATGATTAAGTGTTGCGTGAACTCGTGACTACAAGACGAAGTTCGCCATTAAAGTCGCAAATTGGTCGTTCAAAGACTTTTTTGAAGTCTACTGAAACGTCAAAGAAGATAAATAAAGCACACATTATCAATGCAGCACGTTATTAGTCGCTAATATCGTAAACGTTACATACGGAATAAGCGAAATTATTGAGTGCTACATGTATTACATGCTAGTACCGCCATAAGCGTGCTTTGACCACGTTGCAACCTGGTCCGAAGTCTAGAAAAGGTGACAAAGTCACTCAAATTGGAAAATATTGTAAAATAATGTATATGACCTGTAGAGGAATGATTATCCAACACAGTAATTCCAAATTTAGCTTCGGATGGTCAGAATTTACACTAAGATGGCTTGGATTCATTGGAGGTCTAATTGTACGTGTTTTCGCGTACAGCGAAGCTAAAAAACTAAAGAAGCGACACCTAACGGGCGGCAAGGGGAGGTAATGGGCAAGAGTTATTGCCCTTTGTCTATATGACATAGACAGGAAAGACGAATTTTCGTCTTTTGGTAGGGCTGGATTCGCGAGGTAGCAGGCTAATATCCCTAAAGTAATGTGATTGGGGAACGTATTCAAAGGAGAAATGTGACAACTACAGTACTCCTGTATTGTGGGATGGTGTCTTATATACTATTGCATATCAGCCGTGTCATGTTGTTGTTAAAGTCACAAACTTCAGTCATCAATAATAAAACAAAAAACATGGAAATTTATAGATAAATTATATACTTCCTTTCGAAGATGAAACTCCTCCAACTTGTTTTGAGGTAGAAAACTTCCAAACTGCTTGTATGGATCTTGTGAGGCTTCTCTGTCTGAAGAGAGCCTGCTACTTAGCAGCAGTAGAAACAGTAACTGACAATGTAAAGGGATTTGGCACCAATCCTAGTATCAAGGGGAGATCACTTTATCTCATCTAGGTGGGCAGATAAGTTTCATTTTTTTAGCTATAACATTTTAAACTAGGAGCACTGGATTTGTGATGCTGTGGCAATATATCATGACCAGGTAATGTATTTGAAAAAGAAACATTGTTTCATATTCTTTTGATATAACCGCCTTTGAAACTAACAGCAGATTGTCTTTTTGTGTTGTGAAATGAGCATTCCTATATTCCCTTTTCTTAGGTTATTAGGACCTTGATGGTGAGTCAGAGATGCTGTATAACACAATGGTTGCTGCACAGAGAGATGGAGGGGCAGTTCTGAAGCTGCCTGTCTCCACAGTTCCCCTATCTTGCCATTGAACAATAGAGATGAGCTGAAGGGAGAGGTTCACAGGGCCAGGGTGGGATGTGCATTACTGACCTTGTCTGCAAGGACAAAAATAGTCTGAGATATCAAGTTCAACAACAAAAACATGCCCACAATATTGCAAATAAGCTTCAAAGGGGTGTGCTGAAAATATTATCCATTGAATAGAAGTAGGTGAAGTCAGACCGACCACTGTATAGTTCTTGTCTAATGCTGGAAGATCTGACGAAAGCATCTGAGATCAGACACACTGAGGGGCTTATGCCACCTTGGGTGCCTTGAACTGGATCAAAACTCTCTCAAAGTACCATAATTCTCCACTAAAACAGAAGATGAAAGACTGGAGAAAAATTGGCCAGAACTAAACCAATCAATTATGTCATCACTTGCTGTACCAAACAATGGTGCTGGAAAAGTCACATCTACATCAATTTTCCCAAAGGTAATGTTTTCAAAATCTTAGCCAAAATAAGATAAAATTGAAGAATTAATGTATATCACCCACAAAATAATCCTTAATAAATCTGAAAATAATAAAATCCTTCAATGAATGTATTGAAATGTAAGCACAGATTTTCAAAAAATTTCTGAGAGGTGATGTAATAATATAAGTTCACTATGAAAACTAAATACTAGTGCCACCTGTTAGTGGCAAAGGGATGTAATAGGAAAGAGTTATTACCCTTTGCGAAAGACAAAAAAGACAAATTTTGCCTTTGGGAGGGTGGGATTCAGGAAGTAGCAGAGCTTATATTCATAAAGTTAATGTTATGTGGAATGTATTAGAATGAGAAATTCCTATAGTTTGTATTATTAGTTTGAAATGATCTAATTTAAAAAAATGTTTAATGAAAGAGGAAAAGCTACTCTAAAAAATTAATAAAACTGATTTCATCTCGCACTTATGAAAATGTATCATTTTTAACCAATTCATTATATAGATTTTCAACTGAAGCTGATGCTACCATCCAAGGAGTAGAGAGGTGCATTTCTGTAACTCAATTCTGTCTGAATTGTCTCAATATCTACTCCAGAAACTTCAAAAAGTTCAAAACACAGCTGCTCATATCATCTTTAGAGCACATCCTCGCTCCTTTGTACCCTACACTGGCTATCCATTCGATGCAGAATAAAACACAAATTTTTTTCTCTGTGCTACATTTAACTGATGAACTCCAGTCCAGCATACCTATCAAAGCCTAACCCATGTGTACACACCAGCAAGACACTTACGCTTTTCTTCTGACAATCATATACTCATTATTCCCACTATGAAAACAAAGTCAGATGGACAATTATATACTCATTATTCACACTATGAAAATGAAGTCATATGGACATAGGTCTTTTTCATACCAGTGCCCAGCAACATGGAATGAATTGACCGTTGAAATTAGATACAAAGACATAGTGATCACTTTCAAGAGTGCACTTAAACTCACCTTTTTTGACTGCAAGAACAAACTTAAAGACTTAAATTGTTACCTTCCTTAAAAAATTTTGTTTTCCGATTCATGGTGGTTTTTTTGTTTGATTTTGCTTTTAGTATTCATATCATTAGAGATGTTGTAAAGTGCTTAGAGCTTCTAAAGATTAGGCACTATAAAACGTCTTCATTATTTTTATTATTATCAAAAGTGGCCTTTAATTTCACTAATTAAAATTTCTTCCAGTTAGAATCTATGGATAATTATTTCATGCCTATTATAACTTTGCTTTGAGACTAAAGTAAATGCAGAAATGATTTTGGTCTTTCATACAAAAAAGCTGGGGTTTGGAGATCTTCCCCCAATGTGGTCTCGAGGTACAATACCCTTGATGTAGGTGTCCAGGGGCTGAAGGCCCCCAGGAAGAAACACATTTTACACTCATAAAAGACTGCCCTTGACGCAACTTATGATCATGAAATAAACCAAAATAATAATTTTAAAAACTAATAAACTTACCAACAATGTTCGACTTGACTTCAATAATTTCACAATATTTATTGTCACATGAATTTGTTCTCCAGTACTAATGAAGTTATTTCATGTGCATGTCAGTGTTCACATCCTAATCACAATACTTTTTCAATTTTTTCAGCAAAATATATTATACTTTTCTCTTTTCATAACAAATATATAAAATAAAAAACACCCATGTACCCACATCAGCTATATACAAAAAATCCCATACATTCACTTGTCTTTTTTTCAAATGGGCACAACCTGTTGATATGCCAGTTGAGATCTTTTATGCAGGTTTGGCAAAGATTTCTTTCTCCTTCCATTTTGTCATTGCTGACTTTTTTTTTAGCTTAATATGCAATTGTTTCTTTTACTTCTGAATAAGAACTTTTTTCTTTCAATCTGGTGCATGTATTGGCAACATGCATTGCACATATTCTGACAGAGGGCTACATCTATTCTCTCATGCAAGAAATATTTCTTCTTATAGCAATTAATTACACTTTTTCCAGATGCCGTCTGAGCTTCAAATTTTTTGTTCTTTTGTCAATGCTGTTCAAAACTCTTTCAAATGTGATTACTGCAATTCAAATCTTTATTACAGAGGTCACAAGATGCCAGTCCTCTAGCGTTTAGATTTCTTATAAACTGAACAACTAAATTTGTATCATCTTTTCACTAAACCCATCCCTATTTCCATAAATTGTTTAAACCTTTATCTAAACTTTTCGTGAAATAGTCTCTCAACAACTCAGGACACTATGTTTTGTAAGCATACTTCTTCTTTCCATTGCTATCAGTTTCCATCACACCAAGATTCATTGGATGAATTTAAACCTTTGACCAATCAGAATACTCTTTATGAGAATTGTGTGCTAACTAATATATGGAAGTAATAATTTACAAGGGTCATCGTGGAATGGGACCAGACAGACCATATTTTTAAAACCAGATTGGAGATGATATAAAAAATGGACTATATCAAGATAAGTCAGGAGAAAAGCAGAATGCTGCTTTAAAAGGAGAAAAATCTTGTCTAAAAATGGTATATACTTTTAAGAAAATACATCATCAAATTATGTGATTAAATATTTCTCACAATATTACTTTATTTATTAAGTTTGTTTGTTGGTAATATATCATTTTATTTTCAATAAAGAACAACAAAAAAAAACAAAAGCCCTATACAGATGTTAATGTGCATATAATTGAAGAAAAGTTGCTTTGAAGGACACAACAAAACAAGACAATAAATACTGAATAACA
The DNA here is from genome assembly GCA_029339505.1 of Unio delphinus. Lineage (NCBI taxonomy): Eukaryota > Metazoa > Mollusca > Bivalvia > Unionida > Unionidae > Unio > Unio delphinus. The sequence continues at coordinate 9,517,305 of JAQISU010000117.1, forward strand.
GCATAGCTGAAAAACCTTAAAGATAATCAATACTGGTTAAGCATGCTGGAAAAAAGACAATATTTCAAAAATTAAAATTTGCCCAAATATATTTTGAAAAGATGTTAGTTGTTTTGATGTTTTTTATCTGTAATATGCCGGAACAATATGTCTTGTCAATTTTGTTCAAGGCAAATACAATCAAATCTTAGGAACATACAGTCGGAAATAATGTACAATGACAGAACCTGTGACACTGTGAAAGGCAGTCATGTAAATTTCAGTTTTAGAATTTTTCTTTTGATTTTACAGATAAAACTAATTACGACAAACTGTGTAACATATCTGGACAAAGTTTACAGACCCTAATGAATAAATAACTTCAACTAGCTTCACTGGTATTATACCTTTATCTCTGCCACTTCTGCAAAACCTTTCTATTTCCTTGCATCCTTCTGCTCAATTGAAACATAAATGTCTGCTTAATTTTAGTGTAGGCTTCTGCTATAATTAACTACTACCATATCTTCCAGCCTATAAGTCGATAATTTTTTACTTGAAAGTCGGGGCTTCGTCTTATACTCCGAATTGACTTATAAATGGATTGTTTCATTGAAAGTTTATATAAGTTATGTTCATAACTACAGGTAATAAAATGAACTACAACATTGATGTGCTTTCAATTATAATAAAACAAACATGGGCTGTTTATTCAGCTATGTCAATTGATAACATAATATAGCAGTGATTTGTTTAGAAGTAAAATCACAAGCATGTTAGCATCGGTAATGCAATTTCACAATTACCGGTAATATGGAATATCATACAATGATACCATTACTAGTGTAAAATACGAAGCCAAGATATTGACTTGGCCTCATCTTATACTAAGAATCGACTTATATATGGACGAAGGATGGAAAATAAGTTGAATTGGTGAATTCGATTTATACTCATCGACTTATAGGCCGGAAAATATGTTATATATCATTGAGCAGAAGAAGAAAAATATTCTGGCCCAAAATTTTAAAACAAAGAGAATTCACATGCAAAATTTCCCCCAAAATCATTCAAGAATTCTATAAATTACCAACTGTTCCCTCTTCTACTGTGCCATATACAAAACATGTTACAATGCTTAATGAAAATGTTATAGATTACTTTTGATCTTCTTCTTTTGACGCCTTTCTTCTTTGCCTTTGTACCAAATATATATTTTTTAAAACCCACACAAAAATTAAGCAAAAGATCAGCAAAACATAACTCTCACACATGCAGTTGTCACAGTAATTTAAGCTAGCAGCACCATGCTTGAAAAATGGTTCAAGTTATAGATCACTATGTGCATTGTAAAGTTGTTTCCTGGACAATTTTAATGTTTACAGAAGCAAATATTCTCCTGATCAGGATATTTGATTTCTTTTTAATCTGCACAATTACTATATATATTCACCTTTAATACTGTCCAAATGCAAACAGTAAAGAATCTGATCTACCTGCACATTATGCCAGATTAGGGTCTATGTTATTTGCAGTTGGACAGGACTTATAAGTGAGTACATACATAACCATTTTCACTGATATAGAGGCAAGGTTTAAATACAGTGCTCAAGCACTAAAAGTAATGATTAATTTCAATGCTTATTGTTTCTGTCAAAATGATGATTTTACAATGACATGTGGACAGTTCCATATGTCAGATGAGAATTGAACTGAGATATTTACTATGCACAGTGTATACATGTCAGATGAGAATTTAACTGAGATATTTACTATGCACAGTGTATCCATGTCAGATGAGAATTTTTACCTCTTCCCCAAAGAGCTAAACTTATTAAGGCATGTTTGGCATTATATCAAATATGGTACTATAACCATGTCATACCTACTACTGGTAACTGTCTACAATATGAAAGAGAAGTATATCGTATCTGCAAAGAGAAGAAAACAAAGCAAAAATCCCACAAAAAAGAAGAAAAATCACGCACCTGTCCCCATGTCCTGGTTGGCCTTGGCCTGCTCAGTGGACATGGTCCTCACTACATCTATTACCTCCCATCGGGACAATTTCTTAATCTGAAAAACAACAAGGACTAGGATGCTTATTCAAATGTTTAATTAGATAAGGTAAAAGTGAACAAAATGCATGAATCTTTAAAATGCGGACACCTTGGGCAATGATTTTTATATACAGCATTTCGACATAGCATGAGATCAGTACTTGCATGGCATGTAATGCAATTACAATAGCTTAAAATCATGCAATCAATCCTCATTTTAATAGCAAGAAAATACCTGAAATGGATGATTTATCAAATCTGCATTTCATTTGCATTTTATTAACATCTGAATTTCATTGATTGTGTCATTAATTTTTATGTTCTCAGAAATTACTTAAAAATTTGCATTTGTTGCCTGTATCCATTGTTTTCATTAATGTTTGGTCCTTTTAAATATAATGGAAACGCAGTTACAAAATCCTGATTTTTCAAGTGTTAAAGGAAGACAACTATATCTTTTACATCTTGGCTAATTTAATATGTTCTTTAATAAAAAAGCAAATACATAAAATGCAAATGACAAAATTGAATTTAAAAGAAGCTGAAACATTTTATAAAACATTAGTTTAAATTGTCAGAAAATTTTGTTCAAAATCAATACAGTATTGAAACAACCACAGGTAATATCATTATATCAATGGCAGTTTGTATTCTGCCGTAACAAGAACAAGTACAGCTTATAAGGTGTGAAAAATCATTAGTGTAAAGAATCTGATCCTTTATTACCAAGGCAAAGGGTTTTGACCACGGAAATTAAGTGGAACTTTCAAAATAGTTGATTTTCAAATCCATTTATAAAATGGAAGCATGTTTTGTTCTTATTTTTATTTTTCACACATCATTTTGCAATCTGCATTTTGCCTTTGCATTCTCCATTAATTTTAAAAAAGCAATCAATTTTTTGGCATCCATTTACTGCATTTTATATAATTTGCATTTCTGCATTTCATTTGCATTCATTCTGTATTCTGTTTATGTTCACTGGTACAACTACCCATTTCAGGGTCTGTATGCATTTAGAAACAACATGACAATTTGTATCTACCTAGCCTGAGCATAAACACACAAGCTATTCATTATTATTTCAAAACACATTTCTACGCTTATGCTCTCAAACAACTGGCTTTGGTCTATCCTGCATTGTCAATGAGAACATTAATACACACTTTTCACTTATGATACCGCCCTATGCTAAAGTTAGTAGTAAGCCATTTTACAAGTGATGCTATAGGTCATCTCCATCACGCAGGCCATTTTATGTCATCATAAGCAGTAAGCTGCATTCAGCATTAGACATCAGTATAAAGAGATGTTTTAATTACTATTGTTTTTCTATTACAATGGCACTGTAAATGCATTGGCTGGCCAATGAGGGTTATGTGAGAAAGCTTGCCTTCTCATGGGTTGGTGGGTCTTTTGAGTTGTTGGGTCTCTTCCAGGTTTTCCCAGGTTCTTCCTCCACCACTGATACTGGCCACCATGTATAGTCTATTTTGTGCTGAAAAATGGCATTAAACCATACAACAACAACAAAATATTGGCTATATTATCCCAAGAAAATGGGGCTATGTGCTGGCCTGGGAAACACTTGATTATGCAACACTCTACCGTGACTCCCTGGAATAAAGATCTGACCACAAATCTGTTATTTCTCCTTTGAATACGTTCCCCAATCACATTACTTTAGGGATATTAGCCTGCTACATCGCGAATCCAGCCCTACCAAAAGACGAAAATTCGTCTTTCCTGTCTATGTCATATAGACAAAGGGCAATAACTCTTGCCCCTTACCTCCCCTTGCTACCCGCTAGGTGTCGCTTCTTTAGTTTTTTAGCTTCGCTGTATGCGAAAACACGTACAATTAGACCTCCAATGAATCCAAGCCATCTTAGTGTAAATTCTGACCATCCGAAGTTAAATTTGGAATTACTGTGTTGGATAATCATTCCTCTACAGGTTGTATACATTATTTTACAATATTTTCCAATTTGAGTGACTTTGTCACCTTTTCTAGACTTCGGACCAGGTTGCAACGTGGTCAAAAAGCACGCTTATGGCGGTACTAGCATGTAATACATGTAGCACTCAATAATTTCGCTTATTCCGTATGTAACGTTTACGATATTAGCGACTAATAACGTGCTGCATTGATAATTTGTGCTTTATTTATCTTCTTTGACGTTTCAGTAGACTTCAAAAAAGTCTTTGAACGACTAATTTGCGACTATTTAATGGCGGACTTCGGTAGTCACGAGTTCACGCGACACTTAATCATTTCGCTTTCTCCGTTAGTTACGGTTATGTAATAGCGACTTAATAGCATACTGAATTGTTAATTTGTGCTTTGTTTATCTTCTTTTCCGTTTCAGTAGACTTCGTCTCTGAACGACCAGTTGCGACTATTAATGGCGGAATTTCGTGTTGTAGTCACGAGTTCACGCGACACTAAATCATTTCGCTTCCTCCGTTAGTTACGGTTATGGTAATAGCGACTTAATAGCGTACTGAATTGTCAATTTGTGCTTTGTTTATCTTCTTTTCCGTTTCAGTAGACTTCGTCTCTGAACGACCAGTTGCGACTATTAATGGCGGAATTTCGTGTTGTAGTCACGAGTTCACGCGACACTAAATCATTTCGCTTCCTCCGTTAGTTACGGTTATGGTAATAGCGACTTAATAGCGTGTTGAATTGCTAAATGTGCTTTGTTTATCATCTTTTTCGTTTCAGTAGACTTCGTCTTGAATGACCTATTGCAACACGCTCATGGCGATAACTAGTGTTATCATTAAGAGTTAACATGGCACGGAATAATTTGACTACTCCATTAATAACGGTTATAGTATTATCGAATTAATAATATGCTGAATTTTTTAATTTGTTCTTTGTTCTCTTCTTTTGTCGTTTCAGTAGCAAAGTCGACAACGAAGGCATGAATGGCAAAATGGGTGTTGGCAATGTGGAAATGGAGGAAATTATGTTGACATGGTTTAGGCTGCCCAGTGGATGTAAATTTCACCGCAGGTCTGTGCATGGCTTTTGGGCCTGTAAGTCCGGACGCATGGAGTCTAGGCTGGATCAATTGGATCCATTTTATTATGCACTTTCGCCGGCCGTCCAGCCGACACCGTCAGTTCAGCCGGCACCAACCGGCACTAGCCGTCCATCCGGCACCGTCCGTTCAGCCCAAATGGCACCGGACGGCCAGCCGACCTTCCAGCTTGTATCAACAGGCACCGGCCGTTCAGCCCAAATGGCACCGGCCGGCCAGCCGACCTTCCAGCCTGCATCAACAGGCACCGGCCGTCCACCCGGCAACGACCGTTCAGCCCAAATGGCACCGGTCGTCCAGCAGACCTTCCAGCCGGCATCAACCGGCACCGGCCGTCCATCCGGCAACGACCGTTCAGCCCAAATGGCACCGGTCGTCCAGCCGACCTTCCAGCCGGCATCAACCTACACCGGCCGTCCATCCGGCAACGACCGTTCAGCCCAAATGGCACCGGTCGTCCAGCCGACCTTTCAGCCGGCATCAACCTGCACCGGCCGTCCATCCGGCAACGACCGTTCAGCCCAAATGGCACCGGTCTTCCAGCCGGCATCAACCTGCACCGGCTGTACATCGGATTTACGGAGATTATAGTGATGTACCCGTCAGTCAATCTGTACTACTGGTTACATATCACTACCATGAGAGAGATGTTATAGATGTATCTCCGTCCAATCAGACCATTCGAGAGGCAGGTGCCGGTCATAGCCGGACCTTCGCCGACATTCCGGCCGACCATATACCAGATAAATCAGTCGGTATTGCCGGTGTACACCTCCCGTCACGTCAAATACGTGACGGTGTGATTTTAAAACAAGGGAGAATTAGTGACATTATCAGAGATGACCGAATTGAGTTATCTATGCCACTTGGTAAGCGCTACCCAGATATGGCAGCTTTACCAGAACAGGACTTTCAGGCCGACCATTTGCCAGTTCAATCAGCCGTTAGTGCCGGCCGTCCATATGTTCACGGCTTCTCCACAAGGGAGATTTAGTGAAAGTGTCAATTATGACAGAATTGCGTCATCTAGGTCACCTTGTATGCTGTACAGATATGCAAGCTGTACCAGAACCAACATTCCCTCTGAGCGAATGGTAGATGGGCGCACAGTGCTGGCCGCACTACATAAGCATTATGTAATTATTATTACCTTCCAGCCGGCACCAACCGGCACCGGGCGTCCATCCGGCAATGACCGTTCAGCCCATATGGCACTGGTCATCCAGCCGACCTTCCAGCCGGCACTAACCGGCACCGGGCGTCGATTCGGCAATGACCGTTCAACCCAAATGGCACCGGTCGTCCAGCCAAGCTTCCAGCCGACACTTGCCGGCACTGACAGTCCATCCGGCTCCGGCCGTCCAGCCCAACAGGCACCGGTCGTCCAACCATATGGAGATTTTAGTCATATACCAGTCCGTCCGACTGTACCGCTGTACCAGCACGGGGACTTTTATCATACCGCAATCCACACAAATCGGATTGACGATGATTCTAGTGATGTTTCCGTCTGTCAATCCGTACTACCGGTTACATATCACTACCATGACACAGATGTTGGCGATGAATCTCTCGATCCAACCCGACCATTCGAGCGGTCGGTGCTGGTCATAGCCGGCCCGTCGCAGACATTCAGGCCAAACATATGCCAATCAATTCATTCGGCATTGCCGGCCGTCCATAGGCTAACAGCTCATCCACAAGGGAGAGTGAATGCCTTTATCAGAGATGACGGAATCGAGTCATCTATGACACCTGGTATGCATTACCCCGATATGGATGCTTTACCAGAGCAAGATTATGCACATAGTGAGTGTGATGAATCGCAGGCAAATCAGCTGTATGCAGATCCAACTATGGAACGGACTGAGTTCAGCTTCAAATCCGCAGTGGAGGAAATTTATAGGGTGTTAAGGCCCCTTCAGAATGCCCTCCACCTCCTGCTGCCATTACCGACTATAAGGTTAGAGCGTCGGTCGATCTGGATGAGGGGGAAGAGACTCTATCCTTCCGCCTCCTTCCCCAGTCGACAAAATTAAGGAAATTAATGACCATCTGTCGACACGTATAGGGGATCCAGGAAATGCTAAGGCATTCTTTTCTGAAAGCCAAGTACCAGCGTCGTTTTCAGGTCGATGGTACAAAACTCACTCCTATGCGTTCAGTACTGAGGTCCTGGCTCGGGATAAAATATGGCAGCAGTCCATATGTCTGCGGCATTGTCTTATAAAGTGGACAAAACTGTGTTCAATGCCACGTCCAAGCTGGTTCGAAATGTAGTCGCTACGTCTTCACTATTAGACCTAGCCTCCCTAGCCATTTTCAGGATCGCTGAAAAATCCGGCAATGAACATGCTTGGGAAATGACGGCCCGGTTAGCTAGGGTTCTTAACAGGGCAGCTCACCATTCCATGGCCAATGCGCTGACTGCTTCTGCCAGCCTAGACCTGATACGTCGTGACGCATGTCTGAAGGGCACGTCGCTTAAACCCCATCATAAGCTGGCTAGATATGACCGACGCACATTTCACGTCCCTATCCCACGAGTAGCGGACATTTCTCCGTTGTGCTTGTCGGGGCTCGGTTTATCAGTTCCATGTCATACCTTTTGGCCTCAATTTAAGCCCTTGGGCTAGTACCAAGGTTATGGATTACGTCGTCACCCTGTTCCGCTCGACTTCATCTATTGCGTCGGCGGTATATTTGGACGACATCCTCCAGAAACATCTGTCAAGTTCTACACTGCTCAAAGGCAGAAACGATCTTATATCACTTTACATCATATAGGCTTTCCCGTGAACTGGATAAAGTCTGATCTCTGTCCAATCCGGATTTTGGTCCATCTGGGTGTGGAGTTTCTCCCGATCTGAATCTGGTAAGGCTTCCTCGAGTTTGCGATCATCCAGATAATTGCACTCGTAGAGTCCGTTTCCGACAGGATGCGCATTTTAGCGAGAGAGTTGCAGATTCTCGGATTATTCAATGCGGCAGCAGACTTGATCCCCCTCAGCCGTCCTTTTATGCACCCTTTAAAAAGGACGTTGCTAGCGTAATTGCGCCCTTTTCAAGTCCCTTCGATCCCAGAAAACAGTCATGCTCACGCCAGAGATACGATCATTCTTGAGTCAATGGCACAACCCCTGTAGGCTGTCCACAGGGATTACTCTGGAGATACCCCTAGCGGGGATAACGGTATGTTCTGCCACTAATACCTACGGTTGGAGTGCCCACCTGTTGCCGGACTTCGATACTGTCAGCGGCACGTGGGTGCCAGGGGCGAGCCCCTTTCCACATCAACCTTTCAGAAATAACGGCTGTCATCAATGCCTTTCATTTCGGGCAGGATCAACTCTTATTACAAACTGCCCTCATTATGTCAGACAACATTGTGGTGGTGCCTTGCCTCAAAACAAGGGGACACCAATCACCAGACCTGTGCAATCTGAACTGGCAGTTTCTACACTGGTTCGACAATCTCCACCTCAATGTACAATTCAGACACATTCTTGGCAGACTCAATGTCTTGGCTGACACTCTATCTAGTCATTCACACAGAATGGTCACTCCATCAATCGGACTTTCTTCCAATTGACACTTTGGGGATGTCCGATGATTGATCTTTTGCAACAAGGTGGAATCGCAAGTTCTCCACCTTTCATCTCACAGGTTCCAGACCCAGAAGCTTGGGTCGTGGATGCTCGATCAATCACCTGGGAAGGGTTGTGGTCATTCTCCTACCCTCCCACGGTCTTGGTACTGAAATTAATCCAGAAGTTAAGGGGTCAGAACTGTCAGATGGTTCTGATTGCCCCTGTCAGATGGAACAACTCCTGGGCCTCCGATCTACTCAATCTAGGTGATAGATCTACCCAGGAAGATTACAGTCAGCACAAGTATTCACAAGCAACCGTGGCCAGGGGTGTTCCACCCCTGTCCGGACCGTCTTTATGTTCAAGCTTGGCTCTTGTCCAGACAGCCTTGCAAGACAAACAATTTAAATATTTGATTGCGGAGAGAATCTCGAGAGCAAGAAGGCCCTCTACTCTGAAGGTTTACGAGGGCAAGTGGCATGTTTTCAGAGACTGGTACCATATCATTCACATTGTTCCTCTGAGTGTCACAATCCCTCAACTGGCCAACTTTTCTCTGGCTTTTCGAGGAGAAACAGCTGGCTCCAGTTATTCTCAAATGCTACCGCTCCATGATATCAGACACATTCCGCCATTCTGGTACATGTGCTATCAGCCATGACAAAGATTTGTCAGATCTTTTAGACATTTTAAAATTCAATCGACTTATATCCCTCACCCTGTTTCCAAATGGAATCTGTCCTGGGTTTTAACATGACTCAATTCAGACAGTATTAAGTCTTTAACCCACGATTAGTCAAAGCTACTATCATACAAATTGGGTTTCTTGATAGTCTTAGCTTCAGCATGCAGGGTGAGCGAGTTACATGTCCTTTCTAGTGACCCGAACTCTCTTCCGTTCCGATCAGAGGGTTTGATGGTCCTCTTGACGCAGCCAGGCTTCGTAGTCCAAAATAGATTACCATACATTGGCGATCAACGAGTCGTCATTAGCTCGCTTTCTTTATAGATAAGTCAGGATCAACAGCCATGTAAGATCCTGTTTGTGCACTCTAGCACCATTTCAATGCATAGAGGTGAGTCAGGTCACATACAAGCACCTCTTTCTTCTGGTGATAGCTGGGATATGAGATATCACCATTCAAGCCCTTGCTTCATGGCTGTAGTGGGTTATACGCTCGGTGTACTCTGAGAATTCGCAAATCAGTCACCTTATAGAAGCTGTTGGCTGACATGCAGAGTCAACCTTCTACAGTTTTATCTTCAAGTTTGTACTCGCAGAGGCAAACATTGATTCTAGTAGGTCCGGTGTTGGGCAGCCCAGACGTCCACCAGACCCATGTGCAACAATCAGCACAGCCTATTAGCTTCGCTGGATTCACCAGATAAATTTTCGTAGGTAAGAAGATTTCAATAACTATCTTCTTAACCGTATAAAGGGGTCACATATCACGTGACCCTGGGCTGTGTTGCTGATTGAAAATTAGGAGACCGGGTTATCATTAACATGGGGAATCCAGCCATCATTCCCTAGAGGATACCCGGGGTGGAGGTCGGATGCTCCGCATTCCCTCCTCCTATTACTTATTCTCCTAAAGTAATGTGATCGGGAAACGTATTCAAAGGAGAAAGCAAATTTTTTAGAAAATTATGTTTCTCCGAGAATACTTACCCGATCACATTACTAAGAAACCCTCCCAACCACCCCGCCATGCGAGCATCCTCGTGTTTTATATACCGCTCAGCTTAAAAACTAAAGAAGCGACACCTAGCGGGTAGCAAGGGGAGGTAAGGGGCAAGAGTTATTGCCTTTTGTCTATATGACATAGACAGGAAAGACGAATTTTCGTCTTTTGGTAGGGCTGGATTTGCGAGGTAGCAGGCTAATATCCCTAAAGTAATGTGATCGGGTAAGTATTCTCGGAGAAACATAATTTACTAAAAAATTTGCTTTCCCTGCAAAATGCTGCAGTTTTGATGCATGCAATTTGTAACAGAAAATCCATTTTGCATAAATTTTCTCAGAACAGATACAAAAAAATAAAAAAAATATTGTTTTCTTTTGTGCACAAAAACACATACATCCATTAACTATGTGAACACATGTGATTGATAACACATATAATAAACTGAAAACAAATTTAGGTGATTTTGATTTTTCATGTAGCTTTAATAACTGTCAAGTCATATCACTACAATGTCTGCAGTGTGACAGTTTACAGTGATGTCGAGCACTGCGGCATCATGCTGCAGACATGCAGCATGATGTCCCTCCCAGTCATATTTTATCCTGACACCAGGCCATCGAGTCCTAACATGCACCTCTTAATGCTGAGTGCCAAGCAAGGCATCTGTTAGAACCATTTTTATAAGTCTTTGGTATGGCTTGGCCAGGGTTCGAACCCGCATCCTCCCACATAATAATAATAATAATAATAATAATAATAATAATAATAATAATAAGAATAATAATAATAGTAATAATGAAGACTTTGCATAGCGCCTGATCTTTAAAAGCTCTAAGCGCTTTACACCATCAATAATGATATGTCTACACTACAGAACAACAAATGACAAAAACAATGAAATTGGAAAACATAAAAACATGCTGAAAATATATCAGAGGTGGATACTGTAACTAGTTAGGCCACTGTAGTGGTCCTGAATATTTGTTTAAGATGTCTGCAACATTTTTATTAGATGCTCTGTTGTACAGCTGTTTGCCCCACTGGGTACTGAATCTGCAGCTCTTTCCAGAAAGCAATGTTATAATCCTGCATTAATATTAACAACAAGAAAGCCAAGGTTTTATTTCTAACTAATTATTGTGTTATCTTATACCTCTGATTCTGGTACACCAAACTTCCTTAAGAGCTGTTTAGCATCTTTAAGGTACAACTTCCTCAGATCTGCATCTGTTCCGGTAACTGTTCTCTTCACTGGTGTTGTCTCCTTTCCCTCTTCTCTGGGCTGGGGTTTATTTGGGACCTTCACAAAGGAGAATCCCTCTCCACAACCGGTTGGGTCAGCTACTCCTGTAAGGTCCAATAAACACTTCCCCTTTAGGGCAGAAATGTAGGCCCTTGTGGTGTTCCATGGGGCTGTTTTGACCTAGAAATTACACATAATAGTGAGGGAAAAATTTTAAATTAAACAAAATATAAAGTAAACTAATAGATTTGAAAAATCGACATTACATATATTTTACTAATACTGTGAGTTAATTTATGTGTATATAATTTTGTGGTCTAGGAATTTTTTTTTTACATATTTGTGGGTACTTACTTTAAAGAATATGTCATTCAAAAAAAAAAGGAAGAAATTTTGAACAAATCTGTAAATGTGTCTGAGAAGATATGACCATCATTCACTTCACATGTTTCAATCAAGCAAGTTTAATCCCATTGCAGTAATTAAGTCAATTTTGGTAACTGAATAACTGCTAGCACAACACACGTGAAGAGACATGAATCATACTGATGATGCTCGAACCATTATGCATGCAAACAAAATAAATTCCACTGCTATAATTAAGATTGCAGTTAGGTGTTTTAGTCCACTTAATGTGCACTAAAAACATATAATAAAGTTCTTGACAAGCAGAAATTCAGCACTCAAATAAAGCTTTTATCTCGGGCATGTGTAATAATTTCTGCTGAAACTCAATTTCATATTCCCAATTATCCTAATGGTACTGATACAGTAGACAAGGAGCACTGTTGCAAGCCTGTTTGATCTTTAAATGTCCCCTGTTGACTGACTAAAATCCAATACCATATCAATTCTGTTACATGCATTAATTGTATTTCATAATAAGAAATTGACTCTGTGATTACTCGATGAAATACTGAACAGTACTAGTCATGAGCAAATTTAAAAATGCAAAAAAAACGTTTTATTCATGAAACAATTAATGCTTGAATCCGACATGGTATTGCTTTCACATTAATACACCGACCTGTACAGAACATTGTCTAACAGTTGATAATCCATTATGTTGGAGATTTTCACTGATAAATAGTTACAAACTTTATTAAGGATATTTTTTTAATTAAAGAAACTTGCAAATTGTGACTGACATTCAATTTTGGTTAATGTGTGCTGTCGCTATTGGGTACAACAAAAAAAATGCCTTTGTCCTGATGTGCCAAGAACAGGAGTTCTCATGATATCATCCAAAGAGGTGTGATTCAAATAAGCCCAAGATGCAGCAGTAACCCTAACATCACTGGCTTTAATTCTCATGAAAAGAAAATTTGCTCTTAGCGAGGAACTCAGAAGCTCTCAATAGTGAAGGCAATCCACCTGGAATTGCTTGTGCCACATTATCAGAGGAACCCTTAAAATGTAGAAAGACATGACTTCAATCTTCCTTTCCAACAACAAAGATTCCAAATAAAGCATCAAAGGTCTAATTGGGCAAAAAAGACTATATTGATCCTCCCCAGCACACATGCGACCTGGATTGGTCATCTTAATATGAAGATGAGCTAATGAAAATAGGTGATTCTTTGACAAAAATCTAGGCTGCCAAAGAATAGAGACTGAATCATAACTGTTGATGAATTGCAAACTACCCTTTCTCACTGACAAGGCATGAAACTTGCTCCTTCTCCTTGCTGATGCTAAGGAAAGTAGGAAAATTGTCTCTAGGGTAAAATTCTCAAAGGAAGCTTCCTTCAAAGGTTCATGAGGGGATTTTGACAATGAATAACAAATACTGTAAGAGTTCATTAGTGAGTGATACCTGTCTTTGTGGCTTAAAATCAGAAAGATGAGGTTTCAACCCTGTGGAAAACTTGCAGCGAGCTTGAGAGAGTTTTTGTTTTGTTTTTTATGGTTTAATGCCATTTTTCAGCACATTATAGGCTATACATGGCGGCCAGTATTAATGGTGGAGGAAGAACCCGGAAACCCCCCGGAAAGAACCAACGACCCACGAGAAGCTACTGGCAAGCTTTCTCACATAACTACATCAGCCGAATCTTAGACTCAAACAACTGCAAAGAGTGGTGAGATTGCAGTGATCTGTAATGGACAGCACTATAGACCACTCAGCCACTCGGGGCCCCGCTTGAGAGAGTAAGAAAGGGCATACTAAAGTTTTTAATAGTGGACACAGAACAATCTTTCCTTCACAAGGAAGAAAAGAAAATTTGCACTGCATTCAAAGGGGGAGGGGGCACAGTTGAGATCAATGCATTTCTCAATGGACTAATTACAGAAGATTCTTCAATTTGCATTGTAAACCTTAGAAGCACATTTTCTCCTAACATGGATGATTCAGATGGCAACCTCACTTGAAAAATCTGGTCAGTGAAGATTAAATACTTCAAAATAAAAAAGAACTTGTAAAATGTATAAATAAAGCAAGAACTGAGGAAATACTCAATCCTCAAAGGATATAGGCAGATAGCAAACTTTGATGAACACTGAACATTTCATCCAAAGCAGAAAGTGGAAGGTAATCTGTATGTTGTATGTTTGGCTGTAACAAAATAGACTGACTGGGATCATGTACATTTCAATGCTGACCCTCCAATCCTATTTGGTGGAGAGAATAATTATCTTGGATTTATGAAACTGAGACAGGCAAGAAATGACTCCCTGCATATCAGCAAATAAACTTAAGGTTGATGGTATTACACCAAAATTTGAGTTAAAGCCAGAATGAATAATTAAGACATATGACTTTATAAACCTTTCAAATAAAAATTTAACATTGTTCACAATGATGAACCATGATTTCTACTGAATCTTGCAATACCAAGCAATACACAAACTCCAAACATATCTGCATTTAATCTTTTATTCCCTAGTAATATCACCCTATTACTGTTGAATGCAGGAACTGATATAGAAGATGTGTGCCTTTTAAATCCTTAAACATGAAACTTTTAACATTGTTTACCATATTAATTCCACCAGTGAAACAAGTAACACAGTAACTCCTTCCATATCATGGCATGAACTTCAGATCTATTATCCAAGTTTCATTTTAATACAGCAACTAATTGATAAGACATGTGACTTTTAAAAAAGTTCATATTGTTAACACTAATGACTACGTTGCTATCAGCCATGGAAAAGTGACTATATCAACCATACTTATGGAAATGACAAAAACAAAGTTCTGTTATAGATTTACACTTAAAATAAATAAAAACATGCTTAGAAATAAATGTCAAACCTCATCCTCTATCTTCATTTGGACCTCTTCATCATTGTCCTCATCAGGTGCAAATAATGATTTCTCCCCATATCCTGCATCCTACAAAGTCATAAATGAGGAGAAAGCTCTTTTCAGTTAACAAATTAAAAACTAGATATTTACAATAAAGCTGAATCATTCCTACACATTTCTTAGTTATTCATTTCCCAAGTATTCATAATCACATATCAAACCTCTTGTCTTGTCCCCAGTGTCAAGTCCTGTCAGTGTTATTCCTGTACACAGTGTCTAGTCTTGTAACCCAGTATGTGAGCCAAAATGTTAGGATCAATGCCAAATCAATTAGAATCCCACTAATATTTAAAGATTTTTCAATTTTTAGTAACAGTGGCAATTACTGATAATGGACTGTTAAGTCCTTTGTGCCAAATGTGGATCAGCATACATTGGAAATCCTTAATACTTCCTTGGTGAAATTCTGTTTTCAATAAGAGCCCTTTAAAAGGTAACAGTAGCCATATTTGATGGTGGATTGGTATCATTTGAAAAAATATATAAGATCCTTATGCCAGCACAACCCCTGCAGAATTATGTGCATATTGGTCAGCAGTTCCAGAGATGTAAACAACAGTTGTGAACATAAGATTATACATGACACATGACTGAAAATGTATGACAGATGAATTGATACATCATAAGCTCACATGGCTGTAAGACTAGGTGAGCAAATACCTCAATGATGACAATGCTTAAAATAAGCTCACACTAACCATAATTGCTTTGGTAGGATATTGTTCATAAACTTAAATGATTTCACCACTGTACAGGCAACAGTATTCAAACAATGGAACTAAACATATAAATTTAATGTTTCTAACAGAGCATAACAAGAGTACCACAAATGACATATTATATGCTTTCTGCAAATTTAAAAGCCCTCTATGCTAATGACCAATATTATTGCACAAAACCTATTTTTTCTCTTTTAATTGAACTGATTTGATATTTCAACTTCTGACCCCAAAATCAACTGATTTCTTCTTTACCCTAAGTGCAAGCGATACACAACATTTGGGTTAGGTCTGTTATACAAAACTAAAATATTTTGCAAAAATACATTATTGGTTTCATCAGTGACCTTTTGCAAATGAAATCAATAAGGTTCTTCTTGCCCCAAAGCACAAAGTATCCACAAAGTTTGATAAGAGTAGATGGTGAAGAACTATAGTTTTTATACAGGAACCATTTATCTCTATTCAGTCAGTGACCTTGATTTTTTGAGCTGGAAACTGATAGAGTTTGTCATTAACCCAATAGGGAAAAACATTCACAAATTTTGGGAAATGCAGATTGTGGACAACTAAAGCAACTATGTCCTATAAAACTTCATATTTCTCAAACCTAACGTTTATTTACACAAGTAAAATTCTGTAACATTGGTAAGCTTTGCATGTACATAGATGTAGACTGCCAAAAACGTGTATGAAACTGATCACAATAGTGAGCTTCCGCAAAGCAAGCTTGATAAAAACTAAACATACTTTCAGCCTCTGTTCAGCTGCCAGCATGCTATAGTAACCGCAACACTGCTCAGGGGAGACCATTGCTCGCATCTCTTCCTCAGTTGGAAGGCGGAAATCTGGCTTTAAGACCCACCAATTGGAATCCATACCTAGTAAGAGAATTAGACATATGTAATGCAATATCTCCTACACTCTGATCATACAATAAGTAAGCATTCCACTGTTTTGGTCATTACAAAAATGAAATATCTCATGCAAATCAATTTCTTTTACCCTTTTGAAAAAAAAAATTGGTTCTTTATCATATATAGTGTGGGCCTGTTAATCCAATTACTTTTGTCCCTATTTGTTTATAATGATATGAAATCCAAAAAAAACAACTAGAACAGCATGTCATGCCCATGATCAAATGATTGCTATAAAACATGTAATCTTGACCACAAAGTCTAAAATGTTAAGCAAACAAGCAAACAATTAGATTTTGTCCATTTTTTCTTCATACATACATTTTCCCCCAAGCAATACAATCTTTATAATCCACTGCAAATTAGAAAGATTGTTCTTTGCCATGTTTTTCTATCATTTATAAACTGCAAGTTGGAAAAACTTGTCATATGATTTAAAATTTATATACATTCACACCTGTTCTTTTAAAATCAGCACAGAGTTTGAGCCTTTTCCTTATGCTGCTTTCAGAATGAGAAGGGAATGCTTTCTTGATGTCATCCATCTTGATCCTTCGTGGATTATCCTTGCTTCTCCAAAAGAGACGATAGATGAATACCTGTGAAAATGACAATTTTCATGATATTTTATTTCATCTATGCATACCTGCTTTATGCTGGATAGCAAAAGCAAATGAAAGTTAATCAGGATTTGAACTGCATGCTCTGTGTGTGTGTGTGTGTGTGTGTGTGTGTATATATATATATATATATATATATTAAAACTTATGTTAATTCTTAAATTAATTCTGAATCATTTGTATTTTTAAAATTTCAATTGTATTCATTTAAGAAAAATAAATCTTGTTACAAAGTTAGTATGTTAAAATACCCTACCCCCATTTAATTATTAAATAAAAACTGAAGGACTTTGGTCACGTAAAGATAACCCTACCTATGACACTTACACCATACCGAGAAGAGTCAATAATAATAAAACAAGCAATCAGCTACATGTCAGAAAGGGGAATAACTCTTAAAAATTGTGGTACTACAATGATTTGACAACATGCTCATTTTCAGATTATCACTATAATATTTACCAGGTTTCATAACAGACCATCAAAAACTGCAGAACTAGTTGTGCTAACAAGATTGTGTCATACACAGCATCAAGCAAAAAAGGGAAAGGGGGACAACTCTTTAAAAATTTGCATTACCAAAGTGATGTATCAATAGGTTCATCTTCAAATGATGATAACAAAACTGCCAAGTTTTTAGGGAAGTCAACAAAAACTACAGAATTTGTTGGACTAATGCTAATGAGATTGTGTTACACACTGCAGCAAATATAAAAGACAAAAACGTCAATAGCTTATACAATAATTGCCCGAGCAAAGTGATATTTTTATATGTGCATCTTCACATGATGACCGTAATATTTATCAAGTTTCTTGGCAAGCCCTCAAGAGCTACTGGAGTTGCTGCCCCAATGAGATTGTGTCATGCACTGATACAATACAAAAAGGGCAACAGAAAACTGGCAATAGAGTAATTTGTCAAGATGCACACAATCAGGTAATGACCATAAAAATAATAAAGTTTCATGGCAATCAATTAAAAACTAGCAAGACTAGTTGCATTAATGAGATTGTTTGCAGAGTAGATGGATGGACAGATGAAGGGATTAACAAAAGGAAAGACAAATGGAAAGACATGACCTATAACAATATATCAAAGAAGTGCATACATTAAGGAAACAATACAAGGTCAGTGTATGATAAACTGCAGCATAAACATACAGGTTACTCGTACTTGCAGAAAATCCCTAATGAAGTTATTTGCTCTCTTTGAGTTAGGTCCTGGTACTTCATACAATGGGCATTCTTGTCCAATAAGGTAGATAGTGTTGATCTCTCTGATGTAGTAGCTGGGAAACAAACGAAAAGCAAGGCATATTGTGTTATTCTCTTTAATGTAACAACTGAGGAGCAATTTTAAAATAGTAAGATAGTGTTAATTAAAAAAAAAATGGAATAATCAAATGCAAAAATACAACTTCACAAATATAATAACTGGAGAAGTCAACAGCACAAGAAGGCCAGGGGCCAAGATCAAAGCATGCCTGTAAAATGTTTGACTCTGACCCCATGGTAAAAAGGTAGAGTGAGCATGTGCTGGATGATTTTTCTTAGCTTTATAACAGTTCATATTTAGCATTAACAAAAATATACACTCAACCCATGGTATAAATCACCTAGTCACACTGGTTATCATAATCCCTGCTCCCTTTCCAAAAATGTCTTGTATGTCATGTATATAACAGACATCTGCTGCCATGTGTTTATTAACCAAATAATGGTTTCTCCCTACTTTAAGTGCTTAATGGAGTGTATCAAGGGTAACCCCTCAATACAAGCAAATGAAACTTTTGCTTGAAAAGGAAGAAATTATTTATATATAGGGATAGTGAGTTATCTATTGCACTTGTACTTACCAAACTCTAGTCCCACTATCAGTGTCAATGTGTACTCCATACTCTAGTCCCACTATCAGTGTCAATGTGTACTCCATACTCTAGTCCCACTATCAGTGTCAATGTGTACAATTTGAAAGTGGGACAGTTTTTATCATTAGAGAAGATTGGTCGAAGTACAATTTTCTAGCAAGATATGCAAAAATACATGGTAGGGTTGCAGCAGGAACGAGTGTCCCTTTGTGAGATGTCACTGGTATTGTTCAAAATGTAGTTATTTTTTAAATTAAAAAATAGCATTTTTGAAGCTATATTAGATTAAAAAATGTTAATATATCAGGCGAGGTATGAATTCAAACCATTTCAAAAAGGCCATAGGTCATTCAATATTTACAAAATGTTTCTGTTAAAAACAGCCAAAGTTTCAGTTCATGTCTTAATAACAACAGCCACATTAAGTTTCTTTTCATTATCTTCGTTTTACCACAGGACTCTTAATCTTGGTACTCAGTAAATATTGCTTGAAGTTAAAACAAGTTATACAATGTTGCCCAAATAGCCAGTCTTTTCTGTAGCAGTCATATGTAAGGTGTCAATCAGTAGTGAACTAAGTATTTTGTCATGGTTGCACAATACAAAATATGAAAAGTGATTTTAAAACACAAAAACATTTTAAGCATCAAGTTACTGGATGGATTAAAGTGAGCAGGATATAGTAATCTTGTGTGGCACATAGTTAAGGGAGCTGTGAACATGTACATGTATTTTATGACTTTCTTGAATCTTGCACAAAATTAAATCTGTTAATAATAATAATAATAATAATAATAATAATAATAATAATAATAATAATAATAATAATAATATTATTACTACTACTACTAATAATCATACTAATAGTAGTAATAATAATAATAGTACTACTACTACTACTAATAATGGTAATAATAATAACAATAAAAATAATAGTAATAATAATTTCATAATAACAACAATAAGAATAATATAAACAGCAATAATAATAACAACAACAAAAACATCAATAATAATAATAATAATAATTCATATGCATTTTTTCTGTGGCTGTGACCTTAATCCCAGAGTCAAAAGGGGAAGTAAATGTTCTACAGAATGAAACTGTCTTAGCTTCATAATGATTCATTCCAATTATGAACAAAATCCATGAAAGGGTCAAGGAAATATATGCAAATGAAAAACTGTACCCATATTTTTATGACTGTAATCTTGACGCAAGTTAAAAGGGGTAATCAAATATTTTGTTGAATGAACTGTCTTGGCTTCATAAAGATTCTTTTCAATCTCATTAATGCATCAAGTATTCAGGAAGTATATGCAGATGAAAAATTTCTATGACTGTCGCATTACACGACAGTCAATTGGACAAGAAAGCATGTCAAAAAATGAATTCTTCTAACCTCATAACGATTCATGGCATGTATGAGAAAATTTGTAAATTGGTTAGGAAATATATACCAATGAAATCTGTCACCAAAATCTAAAACTGTTGTGTGCTGTAGGTGAAATTTAAGTCCCTCAAAGAGACTGTCATTCTACTTGCCAAAATGGATTTCCAAGTATTTAAAGATAAGACTGATTCCTGTTGTTAACTGCTAAATGTTGCAACCATTTTTGTTTTAGAAATAAAAAAAATTAAAGACTGATTGGATATCATATCGACATTTAAGACACCATGGGTAGTCTTCTTGTGGGAATCTTAAGTCAATATCTTTCTTTTGCAGGGAGGTGGGGTGCAATGGTGACAAGAATTTCAATATGGCTGCCATAACAGCCATATTTTATATTAGACTCACATTAATGTCATTACGACCAACTAGACAATACACAAAAGTCTTTTGCTGAAAACCCCATGCTGATATGGCCATCCATCCAGGACAAGCAAAGGTAGGAAGAATACAATGGCCATTTTGGAGATCAGATTGGCACTTTTTAATTCAGGATCAACTAGACACCATTCGAACTCTTCTGGTAAAACCCCCATGTTGATATGATTTTCCATTCAGGTAATGTTGTGATATGATTTTCAAGATGGTTGCATTGTGTGTATGTACAAATTCATGGCAATCCTCCAAGTAATTTTGGAAGAACACCAATAGCAAACTTGTCACAGTGGATGAATTGAGACAGATGGATGGATGAGATATGGCTAACCATTCCATAAGGTCTTCTGATATATGACCAGTTTAGCTTAAAAAAGAGTGGCTAAAAGTTACCATCACCAGTCCCTCGATAACCTGCACCCTGATAACTTGAGAACCCACTAACAACATGGGGTCAGGCATGGATTCCATTTGTTTTACTAGAAATACTTAACATCATGGTCACTTTTGTTGAATACAAAGAAAACTGTGATTAAAATTGGTAATGATATATTGCCCATTTTATTATTGATAACACTGGATAGTTTCCAGAAATATGGATCATTATCATGAAACTTTAGAAAGATGTCAAAAAGACTATTAAATTTTCTTCCCAAGCAATATACTTATTACAAGGTAAATAACAATATTCAACAAAATTTCAATAAATGAAAATGTTATTAACATCTATTGGAGGAAGCACTATAATAAATACCAATTAAATAAGTTTTGTCAAGCTTCAGAAGACTCCACAGTGATTGTTCAGTATTATACTAATATATTTTTTTTTAAATAACAGCTTTCAATGTTGATGGCTTTTTCATGAAATAAATGTCCATAGGCTTTGAAGGAAAGGAAACATTTGGTTGTGAATGACAACCACAAAAGGGACCCCGAGAGGCCGCATGGTCTAAAGCACTCACTGTTATGGATCACTGCCATCTCACCTGTCTGTGTGGGTTCAAGTCTCCGATTCAGCCAATGTGGTTATGTGAGAACGCTTGACAGTAGCTT
Source organism: Unio delphinus (assembly GCA_029339505.1). Lineage (NCBI taxonomy): Eukaryota > Metazoa > Mollusca > Bivalvia > Unionida > Unionidae > Unio > Unio delphinus. The sequence continues at coordinate 9,539,231 of JAQISU010000117.1, forward strand.
CTCGAGAGTCGGTGGTTATTTCCTGGGTTCTTCCTCCACCAATGATATTGGCCGCCATGTATATTCTATCTTGTGCTGAAAAATGGTGTTAAACCCTACTACAACAACAACAACCACAAAAGGCTGTGAAGTAATAATTTCTATCCCCATTACCCCCTCCACTACATTTTCTTGATGTCCAGTGTGGTGGTATCCCTTCTTAATTTTGAGAGGTCCTTTGCTAACAAACTGTGTGTGGGTTATTATGGTAGAGGTGTGTGCAAAATCAATCAATCACTTCTGACATTGTCCAAGTCTCCCACTCTATACACTGTGTAAGCAAGATGTGTGAAACACACATCTTGCTTACAGAAGACTCCACCATGATTGCTCAACAATACATCTAATGTCTCTATTTGAATAATGTTTTCATGGATAAATGTAACATTATCAAAACAGTCAAATTTATTGTTCCAAGAACCATTTTGGTTGCTGAAAGGTCACATGACTTGAAGTTGTTCTATACATCCAGTACTTACTGTTGCCTGGTGCGTATGATAAGAAAATCTGTCTCTGGTAGTTTGTGCTCATATATCGGTGCTCGGAACATGTTGTTTTCAAATGCCTGCAAGCACTGCCCAGGCCTTAGGGACCCAAGGAAAGGCGACGTATGAGCATATGCCAATTCTCCATATCTAAAATGCGGTGGCTGTGAGTCTTTACCAGGTTTCTAATAAGAGAAGCAATATTAAAATAAATCAACAGTTTTAACTGTCAAAGCTTTTGTTACAATATGTCTAATGTGTTGCCATTTACCAAAGCATCCATACTAAATGACTGGAAAATGTCAGAAAATAAATACCATATACAATGTGTTATCAGACTTCAATTTATCCAAATATTCCTGTAATCCACAAGCTTCTGTGGTATTCCCATTTCCTGCAAATAATGGTTTGGTGTTGGTTTGGTTTGGCTTATAAGACACTGTGAAACAAATAGGTGAATTAGTGATGAAGAAACAGGCTATGTATAATGCTGAAGATAAATAAATACTTTCATTTTTATCCATAAGCTGGACTAATCCAAATTTTGAATGATTATTTTTGTAAAAAATGAGACCTGATTGAAAATAATGTTAATACGGTAATCATCATGTGATATCCAGTGTGAATGCATTGTGCGGGAGCATATTTACCTCACTTTGGATTTTGTCAAGAACTTATTGGATGCAGTGAAACACATAAAGGACCATATGAGGTTAACGTTAAGTCAAAATACATTTATATATTAACATACATCACAGATTAAAATGCATCTATATAAGACTTAGTTATGAAAACTGTTCAACACAATTTATTTTCATGTTACATTCTTTTAAATTTGGGGAAATTTAGTTTTGGTTTGGTTTTGAGAGTTTAATGCCAGTTTTCAACAGAAAACCTGTCCATCAAGATGAAACCAGGATGAATCATTCATCCACTAAGGCATTTGGAATGGAATTGCATGTTGTTCAAATTCACAAACAACACATGCATAGTTTAACATTCAGACATAAAACTTACTCTTTTGTAGTAGTTTTTGATCTTGGTTGCCATGCCAACTTGCATCATCAGGGGAGGGTATTCTTCTGAGTATTCTGCCATAATGAGCTCCCCATCCATTCCTGTCAGATCCTGTGCAGTCCTCATGAAAAACATGTCTCCTCCACCATAGGATTGTCTCTCCTGCTCTCTTAACTGTCACAAAGAAAAATATTAAAATATAAAATATAGAAGAAGATATATCTCTTTATGGATGAAAATATTTATGTCATGTAGAAGACAACTCATATTATTTACTTCCATAAAATGTTCATATTTGATCAATTTAAGATAGGAAATGTTTTAGTAAATTATATTTCTCTAAGAACGCTTGCCTGACCATGCTCCACTACCTCCTTGAAAGAGAAGTAAAATCTTTCCATTAATCATAGATCAAGGAAAGTAACTCTTTCAGATTGCCTTCTCTTGTCTCTTGTAGGTGGCCAAAAACATTTCAGATAACATATGAGAACATAAAATGTGTCGTACAGCTTAACCATATCTTGATGGGTCAGCTGAAGAGTGGTTAATAGTTATCTTCTAATTGCCTATAAATGGCATCCTGTTCTTAAGGACAAAACCAGATAGTGTCATTAGTACATATCAATTATCAAAATGAAACTGCATGTGGTTTGGATTTACAGACATGATGATTTCTGAAAAAAGCCACTTCCTCTTATATGCCTTCGAAGTGGAGGGCTTCAAGCTGTCAATATGGCCTCCACAACGTAAGTTCTAAACTCATTTGTTATCATGGTCTTCCTGATAAAATTCAGGTGTGACAGAAGAGTTTCTCCAGACACAGGACAAATACTGATAACTTAGGTTGTTTTAGAAGTGTGGGGTTCCTACAATCTCTCAGAGAGTGTCGGTAATAAGATCAAGCAAATCTGTCTCATAATAGAGAAGCAGTCAGAACTATTTTAGTCTTGCTCTTCATCTTCTGGATTAGTTTTGTTATCTTTACTCAACTTACATCAGACCTGTGCTGTTATATGGCTCTGAAACCTGGGCTGTCACTGCTACAACTCTCAGGAAGATACTTCGCAATGATAAAGCCATGATATGATGGATCTGCCATGTATATCCCGAGGCGAATGTCCCATTTGAGTCTCTCCTCACCCAGCTCAACATCAGAAACATTTCTGACATTATCCAATCAAATAGGATGCGATGGCTGGGCCATGTTGAGCGTAGTAAAAGGTGGATATCCAAGGTCCGTTCCTTCAAAGTTACTGGAAGTCGAGCTCCAGACAGACCTAAGCTAACATGGGAAGAGTTGACAAAAAGAGACAGAAAGACGTTGGGGCTGAGCAGAATCAATCCACAGGACCGTAGAGCCTGGAAGAAAGCTTTGAATACTCACATACAGGCCTACCCTCGTTAGAGGATTAATAAAAGGCATGGATAATCAAAATGGATGATGATGATGATGATGATTAGGAACACTAAGGGTGGAGGCACAGGTTTACATCTTCTCCCATGTAACTGACAGAACATTTACAGCACGGGCCTCTATGTCCAGGAATGGAGAGATGATTGTGAACAGTTTTTGTGACACTTGTCACTAATAGGTCTAGCATCAGCTGGTCTCACAGTAAGCAAACTTGATGATGAGATAGAGAGACCACTCTATGCGATGCAATTATTCTCACCTTGATAATGAATAAGGATGCTGAACCTGTCTGGAATGTGTCAGACTGGTATTGGATATCCCCATTTAAAGAACTCCCTAACTTTAGCTCGAGTGATTTTGTCACTCCATGTTATAAGTGGTACTTCAACATGACTGATTTTTCCAACATTATCAAAACTGTATTTCTTGTATGTGCTCCAAGTGTGAGAGGCATGGAGAATGGTTTTCATTTTCAACAGATGCCTTCTTTGGCAGCTTCAACTTGCTGCTGAAATTTGAGTGGCACAACAAAAAGTGGCACCTGTACAGATTGTGACTTCCAGCTTGGGCGCTTCCAAATGTATTTTGCTGCTAGCCACTCCAGCTTGCCCTTGAAGCAAGAAGTGGCAGAGTTTTGGACGAGTTCATTATTTGGTGATCCAAGACTGTCTTAAACAATCTGGATCACCAATCATTTGTCCGTAATAGGTTGATCCAAGTTTAATAAAAGAGGATTCTGGTGCATACAAGAGGGTTACTGGTGGATGCGAGGGATGGCAAGTCTTTGTCAGTTGATAGAAGACATGGGATTAAGAGAAACTGCTTTCTTGACCCCCCCCTCCTCCCATTACAAGCCTGCTGCCTATAGTTTGCATGGTCTGTGGTCATTTAGCTGATGATTGTTCCTTCTCTGGCATGAGCAGACTTGGTAACTCCTGTCCCATCTGCTTTGTGATCTACTCAAAATGGACTGTGAACAAATAGGAGAAACCAAAACTGCGATGATGCAGTGTTGCCACATGATGAGATCTGAGGAGAAAAAGATTGCAAAGAGTGTCTTTTCTATTTAAATCTGGATGCCATTAGGGCATCTGCCATTGTATGGTTTGCTATCAAACTAACTACACTGGCTTTCCAGCATCTGTATCCCCAAGCTTGCTTGCTCTCTACATTCTCAGCTAGATGAAAGATAGCAAGTGATCACAAGTCAGATAGGGAGAATATAGACATTACATTCTTCAACAGTTCTGATGTGGTCTGAAACACCTGTCAGTACACCTTGTTGTAGGGTTTAACACCATTTTTCAGCACATGATGCTATACATGGCGGCCAGTATTATTGGTGGAGTTAGAACCTGGGAAAACACCTGGAAAGAACCACCGACCCACGAGAAGCTTCTGGCAAGCTTTCTCACAAAACTACATTAGCCGAATCTTAAAATTGAACCCACGCAGACAGAGGTGGGATGGCAGTGATCCGATACGGAGAGCGCTTTAGACCACTCTGCCACTCGGGGCCCTCCAGTAGACCTTGTAAACAATAGGTTATGTCCTTTTCTAGATTAACAACATCCAAGTGTCAGAATGTGACTTACACCAGTGAGGTGAGAAAGCTGTAAGCAAATGACCCACAGAACAGATGACCTTGAATTAACACAGTCCCAATTGTCATCCAGAAGCTGGTAATAAAGTTAATTTTTGTCAACTGTGGTGAAATTTACAGCACTGATGCTTATCCTCTTCATATATGTCTACATAAGTCTTTACTTTTTATGCAAAATTAACTGCCAGAAAAAGAGGGCATTAAGAAAGTTTTTAAAAAAATAATACACATATCCTTTATTGCTGCCTTAAAACTGGTCAGACTGAAGTGTTCTGGGAATTCTGGGTTATCCATTTCATTGTTCTATTCCTGACAGCTTACATATACCAGTACAACAGGCATGGATAACACTATGTCCCTTTGCATGGTGTAACACCTACCTATAAGGTATCCTAGCAATCAGGGTAAGACTGGAAAATGTTGGTCTAGGATGACTTGATGGGTAGCGCAAACTGGAAATGTGTATCTAGTCTTGGCATAACTTGCTGTCATTAGTGGAGCTGTCAATCAGTGTTTGGTTCAACAGTCAGAGATAACAGAACCTTGCTCCTTAAAGCCAAATGTGGGTTGGACAGATGGGGGCATATGCTATTGAATGTTAGGGATAAACAGGCTAGCTATGTCAAATGCATTTTGAATTTCTTGTGTCACAGGCTCCAAGGCAATACATTGGCTGGGAGAGAAGGGGTGGGGTGGTGTCATACCTAGTGAGCTACCAAAGGGGGACAAAAATGTTCCCTACATTCTTTAAATTGCCCACTGACATGCATGATGAAACCCTGTCCAAGTCTTTGGAAACTTGCATCAGGAATGTCTCTTGCTGATTAACTCCTCATGCATGTGATTCCAAAAAAGCATTGGCTGAGTCTGTAGTGACTGTTTCCACAGTATGGCTCCTTTCTGCACACAAAGTACAAACAATGCATGATTAGGAGAAAAACATTTGGTACATTACAGGCAAGCATTCTGTAATCTTAAACCATTTACCATCTTGTGCTTTACTCTAAAGCTGACATACTCTGAAACTACAAAGAGAGAAAGAATATATAATATACATAATAGGTGAAATGGAAAAAAATGAACTATTAATAAATATATAATAAACTGCAGTGTAGCATAATTTCAAAAATGACATGCAGCAATCATTCAATAAACATGTTAATAACAATAATTGAAATAATTATTAACTTTGCTTAAAAGTAACAAATTATCTACATTCAAAGCATATTGACAGATGGCTTTAATGGTTAAATATTCACTAGTTTCAGGTGAAAAACAGTTGAAAACTTCAAGCAAAAGCTTACACTGGTAATCATTCAGGAGATGTATGTGTGTGTGTGTGTGTGTGCATGAAAGACTGACATAAATTTTTCATCTTTCAGGGAGAGCTGGCTTCAAGAGGCAGTGAAGTTTATGTTCCTAATGTCAATATGATCGGGATATGTAGTCGATAGAGAAACTAACACAACTTACAAAAAGGTACTGAATTTAATTAAAAACCTAATAATTTCAAGTAAAAAAAAACAATGCGGAGATTGGACATAATTGTTATGAGCAGTAACAACTTACTATAGATGTGACAGCTTTGAATTAAATAAAAACTGTCATATTATTTGTGTCTATACTGGCAAAAACAGAATTTTTGCTGAAAGCTGTAGGCTACATATTTTGTATCCATTATTTGGTAACCACCACTACAGCATTGTAGTTGGGGTCCATAAATTCAGACTCTGCTGTGTAATGAACCATAGTAAACACAATAGAAAATTCAATGAATACATTGTGAGTGTGGTTGAATAAACAAAATGCCAGTCAAATGTATAGCAGTAATTTTACTACCAACCAATTTTTATAACAATAAGTATTAAAACTAATGATTAAGACCAAAACTTATTAAATAAAACACTGCTTTGTAAGTACATTATTTATGATCTGTAAGCAAGAAGGGCTGTTCCATTAAAACATACATGGGACCCAGGGAAGGCATTTTTAAAGCAGGGTATCCACCCATTGATGCAATTTAGAATTTTCTTATCATTTTAATATGAATTCTGTGAAATCAAAGCACCCTGCCATATATTTTAAAAAAAGATGTCTTCATTGGGTACACTGTATGTTTAAATGGAACAGCCCTAAGTTTCTGAAACTTAGCTGAATATTTATTTCTATTTGTCTCAACTGTTTTGAGTCTGAGGTGACCATGTTACATCTGAATTTATTTTATAGTAGGGTTCCTCTTTATCAGTGTTTCCCATTACCCTCATTTGTGCTTCAGAGACCCCCACATTTTTAATTTAACCCCCAGTTTTGATACCAATGTTTTATTTTTGCTAAGCCTGACCCTCCAGTTTTAACACCAAGGAGATTTTTGACTCTCAGTCTTGTACCTTAGGGATACACTGTCTTTATTAGAATTAGATGTTCTCTGTGCTACGTTTCACTGACAGACTCCAGTACAGCATACCTATCCGGCCTCACTCATGTGTACACAAAAGCAAGATACTTACACTCCTCTTCTGACAATCATATACTCATTATTCCCACTATGAAAATGAAGTCATATGAACATAGGTCTTTTGCATACCAGGGTTCAGCAACGTGGAATGAATTGCCCATTGAAATTAGACACAAAGACAGTGATTCCTTTCAAAAGTGCTCTTAAAATTCACCTTTTTCAACTACAGGAACACACTTAAAGACCTAAAAATGTTTCCTACCTTTAACATTTTCAGCATTTTTTGTTTCCATTTTCATGGTGTTTGTTTTGCGTTTTTTATTGTATTCATATCATTATAGATATTGTAAAGCGCTTAGAGCTTCTAAAGATTAGGTACTATACAAAGTCCTCATTATTATTATTACTAATAATTTTTGCTGGAGTAACTTCAACTTTAGAATAGCTGATTATCAAGACACTCAATGGCAACCATAACTGGAATTTATTATGTCCAACTCTGTGTTAGAGTGGGGTTTACCACTGCCAATTTAGCTTTACGTCTGATGCCCAATCACACACCTCCTTCCCCAAGATCTACGAGCAAATATGACTGCCTGAAGTCATTAAATCTCACTAAATTATATTTTGTTTGCACTATAATATGGGCTTTTATTGCTTTGTTTGTTGTTTTTAGCCTACCTTTTGTACATTTACATTCTCATCATGAAATAATGCATTCTTTAATTATACATTACACAGCATGTCCACATTCTTGACTCTCAATTGAAGCAAACATGTATTGAGAATTATATTTTGTTCATTGATAATTATTTTAAAGTTGTTTTCAACAGTTCTAAATATTTTTGCTTACAAGTCAGGAGCAACTGCAAATAAGACCCTGGTCTGTCAATGCATGATGTACTGGAAGATCAAGATCAATGTTGTTTGTTCTACTGATTACTCCTGACAAACTGTGACACATTATGCAATGGCAGATCTGGGGTCTTTGCAGTTTGCAGTTGGACTTTACCTAACCGTGAATATATATGATACTTAAATTCATGGATTGGGCATGTGTCTCCTAGTGTAAGCACAGAATTATAATTATCAGCTAAGCCTTTAAATGTGTGGTTTGAAGCAGTTGCAAAATCCATGAAAACTGATATCCCATTAAAAAATTAATGACTTTGCAGTACCTAAATCTAAATGAGCTTTCCTTTCAACCTCCCCTTGAAATTGTTTTAGTGTTCAAACGGTCTTTCACTCCTAAATTATTACATAAGCGTTAAACTCAAGTGATTTCACACTTTATTTTTCATTTTGCAAGTAGAAGATTATTGTATGCATTTTGCATACTTGTTTTTAAAAAATTATTTCAAGAATATCATGCAGCAAACTACTGGTAAACCACAGTAATTGTTTTTTTTTCTTCTCAAATAGGTAGCATTATCAAAGTTCAAACCAGCCCCTTCTTTCAAGATAAAGCAAGTTTGCATCTCTTTATGTATTTATGACTCTGCAATGCAAGAAAATTGGTGCTGAGACAACTGAAGTAAAGTGCTTTGCCCACGAATGCAACATGGTAGACAACAGTGGCTGGATTTGAACCCTTTCAGCCACAATTTTAGCAAAAAAACAGCGAGCTTCCAAAATGTTTATTTTCCACATGTTAGAAACCATACCCTGGCTTTCCTCTTGATAATTTTCAACAAGGACTGAACTGGATGTGGTCCTGGTTGGGACATGATGCCATGAGAATACTTTTTCAATTGTGGCCGATGGAAAGACCGCAGCTTCATGGGTCCCATGTGAGTTGGGAAAAAGGGCTGTCTCAACTCCACAGCTGGGATTGAGTGCTGTATCAGATTGCCCCCTATACCAGACCTCAAGCTTGTCTCCATCAGCTTGGGATTGTAGTACTCATCATTGGATATATTAAAAGGATCCTTGTTCATGACTGGTGTTTCTTCCTCCTAAAGGATATAACTAAATTTCAGTAAATGTAATAAATAGTGCATATTATTATTTAAGCATCACTTCAGTAAATTAGATCTAGTCAGAAAAGAAATTTTGTTCTAAATTGCCAATCAGTATAATGCTTATCATAATTTAAGTACTTTATTGCATTTATTTCATTTTTATAAATTAAATGCATATTGAGTTACATTGCTAAACCCCTCCCAAATGTTCTAATTGATACAATTATATGATTTACAGTATCTCAACAAGTAGTTTTATGGGGACATGAACAAATAATCTATAACTCATAAATTTTGTGTGCATGAATAAATACAATGAAGATTTATGCAAAACTTTCCATTTTACTAAATCTGGTACATGTACTGTATGTGCTAGTATTATTATGTTAAATCAAATATTATTTCAACAAGATAGGCTGTGAATAAATTTCTTACCATTTTGGTAATGCGTTTCAAAGAAGAATTCTACTACCAGTTACCATTTAAAAACAAGAATATATCAACATGGGTAAGAAAAAAGAAAAAAAAAGTTTCCATTGAGAAAAGTGCCAAGTATTGTCTGAACTTGTTATTGTGCATTTATTTGAGGTTTCATAACAAAGCAATACAAGTAGGTATCAATCATTCTTATGATCCTCCATGTGAGGAAATTATACTGCTTAAGAAGTTGTTGTAGAGCTTAACGCCATTTTCAGCACACGATAGGCTATACATGGTGGTCAGTATTATTGGTGGAGAAAGATAACCCGGGAAAACCCCCATAATGAACCACCGACCCATGACAAGCTACTACTGCTTAAAAAGAACGTTCCTTTAATATTTACTTTCATACATTTCAAGAGTGAAGACAACTCGATTGAGCATCTTCATAATACTTTTTATTAAAGCATGTGAGATTACTGAGAAAGATCATTCATACTTGCTTGGAAAGTCATATCCAGCTTCACACTGTAAAGACCCAGATCTGTCATTGTATCATGCATTGGCAGATCTGGGTCTTTGCAGTTTGTTAGAAGTAATCAGCAAAGCAAACAACACTGACATGATCTGCTGGCACAATATGTAATAGCAGATCAGGGTCTATGTTGTTTTGCTCCTACTACCAACTTGTGCATGAGCATTGATGGTAGCCTGTTTTTATTTAAGACATCTTGAAATTTATTTTATATGGTTTTATTTGCAAATGTAAATTTGAAACAGATGTATATAAATGAACACTATTAACTTACCTCATCTTTTTCCTCATCATCTTTAATTATACCAGCTTTGCCAAGCAAAATTTTTGATTTCTTGGTCTCCTGTTGCTGGAATGAAAATATAATTGTTGCAATATATAGATGGAATGTAACCTATTGAATCTCTCCTAGATACTGTTCAAGTTTCAACTAGCAATCATTATCAGGAAGATGTTTATAAGAGTAGACAATTTGAAAATGATATTTTGGGGAGGAGAGGAAGTGTTACATATGTGGAATGCAGTACATTTTCCTGAGATCATATTTGCCTTGATCAGATTCAAGAATTGATACAATTGTGAATTCTCCAATACTTTAAAAAATTGCAAACAAGATATGGGACTTATTTCAAAGTCCTTAATGGGGTAGCCTTACCTTTTCCTTCTTGGTAGGTTCAGCCTGCTCCTTTGGATCCCTATCCTCAGGAATCCCCAAAATAATGTTATCATCATTTGGGTCAAGGGTCAGGACAGCTGGACTGGGAATTCTGTCCATGTTCTGAATAATAATAATAATAATAATAATAATAATAATAATAATAATAATAAAAATAATAATATCAATAATAATAAATAAATAAAATAATAATAATTATTATTATAATAATAATAACAATAATAATAATTATAATAATATATATTGTTAAAATATAATAATAATAACAAAAAATAATAATGTCAATAATAATAATAATAATAATAATAATAATAATAATAATAATAATAATAATAATAATAATAATAATTAATCTGACACATAACATTAGTTATTTTATGCTATTTTTACCACAAGCAACATACCTAACAAGCTGAACTGAGGCAAAGTACCATGCAAGAATAATCAAAATTGCCTGTCAGTACTAAGGTACAAATTATCAATTCACCAGCTACCAGTCAGATGTTCTATCAACTGAGCTATCTCTATCATCTCAAAAACAGGGCACTTAACTGTGCACTACATGACTAGCTGACCTTCCATGGAACTTGATAACACATCGGCTATTTTCATCACTGATGAACACCATCATAACAGAGAAGCCAACACTATGAGCTTTGAGCCCATATTGCTAGATTTACTAAGCATACCTCTGAGATGCAAAGTGTTCCCAACTAAAACATGTCAAGATAATCACTTATACCCTGGTTTTGTCTTAGTGATGAACAAAACTGAAAGATGCATACTAAACTGAAAGACAGTGGAATCACTACTGTGTTGGAGCCAGACCAACTTCAACCACTATGCTTGACAATAAATAAAGAGTTCAAAGAAGAAATAAAATCACAGTTCCACAACTGGTATGCTAAATAGGTTAAACAGGCCATTACTAGTGACAAATCAGTTCATATAAGTGAACCTGTAACCTCATTAATTAAAAGTCACCTATCAACCTATGTGATGGTCAGGCTGAGTGATCACCCCTTATCTATAAGAACTGGTGGCAAAATAAAAGAACCTCTCAGTTACTACTGGAAGGGAAGGCATGCCGTCGATGGATGTAATTGCAGGGAGGCTGAGAAGGTGTATGTGTATTATGATAGGTTAAGTATTCTCGAAGAAACATAATTTACTAGGATAAATTGGTTTGGATAAATTGGTTTCTTCTTTAAATATATTACCCAGTTATAATACCTTAGGAGAATAAGAGTTGGAGGGTGGTACATCCACTTACAGAGGAATTACCAATATATGTACCCATTTTTATAAGTGCTAGAAACTTGCATGTACAAAATAATTATAGTCCAAACTTAATGTGAAATTGCTTAGGATCTCTGTGCAGTTACCTAAATGTGTAATGGCATCAAAGTGTTAGCAAACTGTAAAGGCAGAACTATGTTGGCATAGGATGAACAAAAGTTGTAACTACAGATCAATTATACTTTCCATACAAATGAAAAGACTCCTCCAACTTGTAACTGTATATCTTCCACATAGATTCCTTTCAGAGGACTCGCATAATGAAAGCTTGCTTCTTGGCACAAGCAAAAGTAGTAACTGAGAGGTTCTTAGACTTTGCCACCAAGTCTTATAACTATGGGGAACTCACTCTACCTGACTGCCACACAGGTCGGCAGAAAGCTTTTAGCTCCCTTTAGATTTGCATGGTAGCAGTAGTTCTCCAAAGGTATTATGATTAGGTAATATATACTTAAAGAAAAAATTTCTGGTATTCAAGTATTTAATGACATGAAACCGCATTATAACTGATTCTCAATTGACCAAGACCTAAAATCAATTAAAATAAATTGTGCAGCAATCAAAAACAAAATTTACATGAATATATCTTTATCAAAGACTTGTGGTGATTTTTAAGTTAAAACACAGTTTACCTCATGTATTTATTATCAAAATACATAAAAAATAAACATGAACATTTTTAGGGTCCATAAAGAATTTCTTGGAAATTTCCACCAACCTGTGCATCCCAAATGATTTGGTCTTCCCAGTTACCATAAATCAAGCCTTGATTCTCAATTGGAAAGATGGAATACCAAGTAAGATCTTTTGCCTCTGATGAATCTGAAATACACAATTCACTTAATGATTATCAAAAGTACTGAATTTACACAAGATTGTTATGGTACAATAACATACAACACCTTCAAGAAAGGCCACCACACATCAATGACCATCAAGCCAAAAAACACAATAGTACATTTGTACCACTTTGTCACCCTCATGAAAGGCAACCATATCTATATCACAACTGCAATTTCAGTGCAAAAGAGGTGCTTTACCAATGCATTTAATTTTCACTCAATCTTTGAGCAATCTTTGAGCAATAAGAATGACTACTAGTTGTACTTTGCTTCCCACAATATGATAAAAGGAAAAAAAACTCCACGCCAATAAAAAGCTAATTTTATAGAAAATTTGCTTAGTATATATACAGAACGATCAGTGCATCAAAGGTAATAAGTACTTTTCTGGGTACATTAAAAGAAAACAGAATTAGCTGTTGTTTGGTCAATTGTAGCCATTGCTGTTAATCCCTTCAGAGGTTGGGTGATTGTAGCTAATCATGCTGACTATTGGAGAGTATCATGGCATAAAGCATACCAGATGTTAGCATAAGTGGATTATGATATAAAAATGAACTGTTAAAATGGTTGGTCAATATCAACACAGGATTTATTTATGTAACAATAGAAAGATTCCAGGAAATTTGTTACCCATGATTGCGACTTACTTTTGACGGTTCTGAACTCCAATCCCATGACTGTGTATACAAGCTTAATCAGCCAACAATGCTGTTGCAAATAAAATTGCCAGATGGTATATTCTATTGCCAATAAGAAAACACAATTCACAACTTGGTGATAATTGCGACATTGGTGAAGTCCAGTGCGATTTCGGAATCAAGTTTTTACACATTATTTTTCCTATTGACAAGAAAAGTTATTTATGTGTATAAGAAAAATACTTGTATATGAAATTTCATGAGGCATGCTACCATTGTCTTATATTAGAATTCATATGTGATCTCTTCCTTAATATGAAAATAAACTTTTTACCCTCTATTTTTTCATACTTGAAGAAGAAACAAATTTCATGTACACAAAGAATACAAGTATATTAATTTTGTTAGACCTGCTATTATAGAGTTATATCTAAATTCATGTTTTAGTGAATGAGGCTATGGGAAGGGGGGTCCACACTATACTTGGATTGTCTATTCATTTTTCAAATACAGGTCAATCCCCCAGTCTGTTTAAAAAGAAAGAGTCCAGTGCTTACAGGAAGGCTGCTAGTGGACACTGGACAGTCAGGAAGCAGGTCATAGTCAGTTATTAGGAGATTTGGAGATCAAGAGAACTCATTTTCTTTCACCTTTATTAAACTGCCTTCAAAACTAAGGGGCCTGCTGCTGCGGAAATTGGACTGAGGTCATAATTTTTGTCAATGAGTTACATTCAGCCTCAAATCATTTGTCCAGTAATTATCACTCCACAACAGCTGAAACTGGTTCAGCCTGAAAACTTGTGTATATCCTTAATTTATGTAAAAACAGCAATGGCATGCCAAAAATGTGCTGTCCAAAGGGACAAGGCAATTTAAGGACAGAGAGGCAAAGGAAAGCATCACATCTCAAAAGATCCAAATTACCTGAAGCCAGACTGTGAAACCCCAAACATGATTGCTACCAGCTTCTTCAGCCAGTCAAAACAATCATCTCTCAAAAGCCAGACCAACTTAGCGGTGGCATACAAAACATTTGCATCAAACTGTAAATTGGTCATATTGACCACCAGAATTATCTTGTCCAAGGATGGCTAGCCATCAATGTGATCCAAATCCACTCATTGACAAGCCAAGCCCTTACAGACATGACCTGTAGCAGACAGGACTTGGCACTGAGAAATTGATAAAACTCTGCAAATTTCTTTCATTAACACTTTCAAATTGTATTCCAGCCACTCCAATGTAGGATTAGTATATGGAAAGTTGTGCAGGTTATTTGTTATCACTGGGGAGCTGTCCATGTTGGACATTCTGTTAACATCAGCGCAAAGCATACAAGGGGCAGGGACAAGGCAGTGCCATCATCCTGTGTATGGTTTGGTTGCTGCCCAAATGATAAAGTGTGAAGAGTTCATCTAATGTTTGTACTGCCAACTCAGTATAAACTGCCGGTAAATATTGGTCAGCTGACTTGTCTATCGGCTGGATAGATGACCTGGTTGTCAGTTGGCTGGCCAGTTTGAATCACAGCTGGATGGATGGCCCAACTGATGGCTGAATGCCTTGCTCAGTAACTGTCTGGTTGAATGATGCAGTAAAATGGATGGATCAGCTAAATGCATCTCTGTACAAGTCCATGTACCATGGTGTTCCAAAGTGAAGGACACCAGGCAATGATGATATAGAATAGCTGGCCAACTGATTGCACTTGCTGTTCTGTGACTGGAACAACAATCTACAGCTTGGACAAATGAAACAACTGATCCATAATGTCCAAGAAAACAATACCACATGAACACATACTTATAGGCCATAAGGCCAAGTTCAGCATCCCATAAATGTGATGAAAGTCTCCATTACTGGTGAAATAGGTTTGATCATGGTCTAATCAAAACTTGTGCCATGTCTCCATTTACTTTTTCTAACAGATATTAAAAATAAAATGTATTAGATAACAGTCAAAGACAAAATAATAAACACTGATACATAACTTTTATGTGTTTTGAGCACTGAATAATAATCAAATTAAGATGAAATCTATACAAGTAAAAGGTAAATAGTAATGATACAATTATACTATTTACAGACTGCTAGCCAATTAACTAATGGAACATTTGATTAATTAACATATATCAAGACCAAAACAAATCTTTGAAATGCACCTCTCATTATAAATATAGCATCATTTTATGATGTACACTGTATACTTTAGATTATGCAACAATTTTTTGGGAACTGATTAATCAGCATAAGTGAAGTGATCCTTAAAAAAATATGGAATGGCAAAGCATAAAGAAACCAAATAAGCATATCTCCTCAGATAGTTATTCTAAGTTTAAAAATTGATAAATTTCAATAACCTGGCATTCCTGGAAGGGTCTTCACAAAGCTTGGACCTGACACCAGCTTCGGGTGCTGAAAATTTCCAAGCTGTCTATCTGATAAGGAAAGAAAAAAGATCGTTTAGTCTTAGCATACATTATCTAAATGTGACTGCATTCAACATTAACAATGCGAGTTACACACAACTAATATGTACCTTTATATGAAATTTAATGTGCAGTATGTAAATATATAGTTTTATTTATTCTCCTATTAACAAGAATGTTATCACTTTTTTTTATCCCAAGATGGAAGCAATACTGTAAAATGTATAAACTTGACCCCATTACATAATTCATACAGCCATGGTAATTATTTTCAATAAGTTTTCCAAATACTTCAAAATTTTTCAAGTAGCTCTGTTACAGAATTTTAAATGTTTCCATATGCTACTTTGTTGACCAGTGTTTAAGATACAAAGAAGAAGAAAAAACACTAACTTGGATATTCAAACTTAATTTATTTTCTGTCACAGCTTGTCAGTTATACATCACACATCTAATAATATTGCCACTATAGCAAAGGGATGTTACTCCATCTGCGAACTAACAGTGCCAAGTGCAATTTGATCAATGAAATCTTAACCAATTTTATTTTATTCAATAATTTTAAAACATATAATGCACAAAATGATCTGAATTTAAAACATATTTATTCATATTCAATGTTTTGTCTTCCATCTATGGATTCAATGGGGTTTTAAACAAATTCAAGGGCTGTTAAAGGATACATTTCACTACTCAAATTCAACGATTGTTCAAGACAACCTTTAAATTAATAGACCTTCAGAATGTACATATAATGCATGGTCAAAAGTTTTTTTTTTGCAGTCATGTTGTGGAAAGAACAGACATATCTTCATCACGATTAATCAAATCCATATATAAAAGCCAAAAGGGTGCATATTCAAATCCTACACTGGAATCAGCCCAGTATCAGCCATTGTGGTGTGTGTGTGTGTGTGAGACCAGCAGAAGCACAGTCGTTGTCTTGCTAGTAGACCCATGACTAATAAGGTGCAGGTTTGAATCCTACCATCAGAATGGAGTGTCCATTAGCAAGGCACATTAATACAACTGCCTGGGCATTAAATAACCTACTTGTTCTGTTGTAACATTAAGTAGCAAACCAAACCATTATGAAGTGTCCTTTGACATACTTTTGTTTCCCTCAAGTAAAACACCAAATGAAACTCAACCATAAAAGGGAATGTGACCTGAACCTAAAAGTCAAAAGGGCATTCAAGCTTCTTGCAAAATTAATTATCTTTGATTAGTAAATCTAATGAGGTTATTAACAAAAATATCAAATAAGTTGACCAAATTTCCTTTGTCTATAAATAGTTTTTCTTTTTTGCTTAATCAGGTTGTCCTAAAGTCAAAAAAAAGAATTTACAAATGTGTAAAAAAAATTTTTTAAAAAATGAACCATTAGTATATCAGCTGAACGTCTAACCAGGACATTAACATATAAATATAAATAATCCTATAAAATCTCATTTGTCTACCACAAGTAGGTTCTGCTTCAATGGGAGAGCAAGGTCTTATATAGAAAGAAACAGGATAGCCAATTTTAATTTCACAGTTTTACAGGTTTTATTTGCAATCGTGTTAACAAGTATCACACAGAATGAACTTTACAAGCTTCATCCTGATTCACCCTAAGTATAAATCAATTCACCAAATGTTTGCCATGACTGCTTGCTGGTTAATATACCAGAATCATGAGCAATGGTCTTTCTGTCAGGATATTCAGACAGATAAGCATAAGATGTGTATGACCAAATATGACTCTGCTGCAAGCAACAGGGGCACAAATGGCACATGTATTTACTGTATTAGCAAGAGAAACAAGCAACATTTCATATTATGTTCTTGAGTGGATGTAAGCAGCATTTCAAATTAAGTTCTTGAGTGGATGTAAGCAGCATTTCATATTAAGTTCTTGAGTGGATGTAAGCAGCATTTGATATTAAGTGTTTGAGTGGATGTAAGCAGCATTTCATATTAAGTGTTTGAGTGGATGTAAGCAGCATTTCATATTAAGTGTTTGAGTGGATGTAAGCAGCATTTCATATTAAGTGTTTGAGTGGATGTAAGCAGCATTTCATATTAAGTTCTTGAGTGGATGTAAGCAGCATTTCATATTAAGTGTTTGAGTGGATGTAAGCAGCATTTTATATTAAGTGTTTGAGTGAATGTAAGCAGCATTTCATATTAAGTGTTTGAGTGGATGTAAGCAGCATTTCATATTAAGTGTTTGAGTGGATGTAAGCAGCATTTTATATTAAGTGTTTGAGTGGATGTAAGCAGCATTTTATATTAAGTGTTTGAGTGGATGTAAGCAGCATTTCATATTAAGTGTTTGAGTGGATGTAAGCAGCATTTCATATTAAGTTCTTGGGTGGATGTAAGCAGCATTTCATATTAAGTTCTTGAGTGGATGTAAGCAACATTTTATATTAAGTGTTTGAGTGGATGTAAGCAGCATTTCATATTAAGTGTTTGAGTGGATGTAAGCAGCATTTCATATTAAGTGTTTGAGTGGATGTAAGCAGCATTTCATATTAAGTGTTTGAGTGGATGTAAGCAGCATTTCATATTAAGTGTTTGAGTGAATGTAAGCAGCATTTCATATTAAGTTCTTGAGTGGATGTAAGCAGCATTTCATATTAAGTTCTTGGGTGGATGTAAGCAGCATTTCATATTAAGTTCTTGAGTGGATGTAAGCAACATTTTATATTAAGTGTTTGAGTGGATGTAAGCAGCATTTTATATTAAGTCTTTGAGTGGATGTAAGCAGCATTTCATATTAAGTTCTTGAGTGGATGTAAGCAGCATTTCAAATTAAGTTCTTGAGTGGATGTAAGCAGCATTTTATATTAAGTTCTTGAGTGGATGTAAGCAACATTTTATATTAAATGTTTGAGTGGATGTAAGCAGCATTTCATATTAAGTTCTTGAGTGAATGTAAGCAGTATTTTGTAATAAGTGTTTGAGTGGATGTAAGCAGCATTTCATATTAAGTTCTTGAGTGGATGTAAGCAGCATTTTATATTAAGTGTTTGAGTGGATGTAAGCAGCATTTCATATTAAGTGTTTGAGTGGATGTAAGCAGCATTTCATATTAAGTTCTTGAGTGGATGTAAGCAGCATTTCATATTAAGTGTTTGAGTGGATGTAAGCAGCATTTCATATTAAGTTCTTGAGTGGATGTAAGCAGCATTTCATATTAAGTTCTTGAGTGGATGTAAGCAGCATTTCATATTAAGTGTTTGAGTGGATGTAAGCAGCATTTCATATTAAGTGTTTGAGTGGATGTAAGCAGCATTTCATATTAAGTGTTTGAGTGGATGTAAGCAGCATTTCATACTAAGTGTTTGAGTGGATGTAAGCAGCATTTCATATTAAGTTCTTGAGTGGATGTAAGCAACATTTCATATTAAGTTCTTGAGTGGATGTCATTTCATATTAAGTTCTTGAGTGGATGTCATTTCATATTAAGTTCTTGAGTGGATGTAAGCAGCATTTCATATTAAGTTCTTGAGTGGATGGAAGCAGCATTTCATATTAAGTGTTTGAGTGGATGTAAGCAGCATTTCATATTAAGTGTTTGAATGGATGTAAGCAGCATTTCATATTAAGTGTTTGAGTGGATGTAAGCAGCATTTCATATTAAGTGTTTGAGTAGATGTAAGCAGCATTTCATATTAAGTTCTTGAGTGGATGTAAGCAACATTTCATATTATGTTCTTGAGTGGATGTAAGCAGCATTTCATATTAAGTGTTTGAGTGGATGTAAGCAGCATTTCATATTAAGTGTTTGAGTGGATGTAAGCAGCATTTCATATTAAGTGTTTGAGTGGATGTAAGCAACATTTCATATTAAGTGTTTGAGTGAATGTAAGCAGCATTTCATATTAAGTTCTTGAGTGGATGTAAGCAACATTTCATATTATGTTCTTGAGTGGATGTAAGCAGCATTTCAAATTAAGTTCTTGAGTGGATGTAAGCAGCATTTCATATTAAGTGTTTGAGTGGATGTAAGCAGCATTTTATATTAAGTGTTTGAGTGGATGTAAGCAGCATTTCATATTAAGTGTTTGAGTGAATGTAAGCAGCATTTCATATTAAGTTCTTGAGTGGATGTAAGCAACATTTCATATTATGTTCTTGAGTGGATGTAAGCAGCATTTCAAATTAAGTTCTTGAGTGGATGTAAGCAGCATTTCATATTAAGTGTTTGAGTGGATGTAAGCAGCATTTTATATTAAGTGTTTGAGTGGATGTAAGCAGCATTTCATATTAAGTGTTTGAGTGGATGTAAGCAACATTTCATATTAAGTGTTTGAGTGAATGTAAGCAGCATTTCATATTAAGTTCTTGAGTGGATGTAAGCAACATTTCATATTAAGTGTTTGAGTGAATGTAAGCAGCATTTCATATTAAGTTCTTGAGTGGATGTAAGCAGCATTTCATATTATGTTCTTGAGTGGATGTAAGCAGCATTTCAAATTAAGTTCTTGAGTAGATGTAAGCAGTGTTTGAGTTGATGTAAGCAGTAGTGTTGTTCTGATTATCGATTATAATCGATCATCAGTTGGTTGAACAAACCGATAAGATAATCGATTGTGAAACTCCATAATCGATTGTGTGTAAAGGGAGACAAATTTTTAGGTGCATGCAAAGCACAAAGGTTAGTAAAACTCCCAGCCACTAAAGTTGACCTGAAATTTATTAATCCCTTCACAACTACAAATAAAAAGTCTTATGATTCATTATTAGGAACATATAGTCATTATTACATGTTCAAGTTGTTAATTTGTTGAGTTAATAAAATTTAAACACATTTTGTTGATTTGTTTAATTTAAATTGCAACATCTTTTGTAGTATTTATAAACAATTACAAACAAGAAAATCATGTCCTTCTATACTTTAAATTATAGACACATCACATATGAACGAAAGAATTTCAGGGTATTGTAGCAGTATTTCATTTACATATGACTGATCAGCCATAAAAAGTTGCATTCATTTAAAAAAGTTGTAGAACAAAAGTAACACAATGTATTTTTGTAATATTATTGTCAGGTTAAAGTATGCATGTCATTAAAATAGATTACTCCTGTATATTTATAAACATATTGAATTCTTGATCAAAGATATAACTGTGTCACAAAAATTAAAATTTGCTCTTACCAACCGATTATAATCGATGATCAGTTGGTTAAGGGGAACCGATTATCGATTATGAATTTCTGACCGATTCCCATCACTAGTAAGCAGCATTTTATATTAAGTGTTTGAGTGGATGTAAGCAGCATATTATATTAAGTGTTTGAGTGGATGTAAGCAGCATATCATATTTAGTTCTTGAGTGGACATTAGCAGATTTTACATTAAGTTCTTGCAAGGACATAACAGCATTAATAACTTGAGTTGACATCAGCATACTTCACACTAAATACTTGAGTTGACATCAGCATGCATTTTACACTAAATGCTTCAGTTGACATCAGCATGCATTTTACACTAAATGCTTCAGTTGACATCAGCATGCAATTTACACTAAATGCTTGAGTTGACATCAGCAGGCATTTTACACTAAATGCTTGAGTTGACATCAGCAGGCATTTTACACTAAATGCTTGAGAAATATGCCATCTGTTTTCGTGTAATAGTGTACTGATTTAACATGCTTTGCTGCATGCAGACAGTTCTAATTAAAATAGCCTTTAAACACATACTAATTTGGTTGTAAGGTATCTCATCATATTTAAAAAAAAATATGTTGAAATATTTCATTTTAATTCAGCCTTATTTGACCTTTTTCTGAATAAAATGTTGGATCGATGAAAATGCTCCTGACCTGACAAAATTTGGAAAAACTCATATTTACCTTCCTTAATTTGAAAAAACAATACTGGGGATTAAGTTCAGAACTCCAAAGGCACCTACTTTGTTGGAGGTACTGAGCTGCAGTCCTGTACGCTGTGCTAGGTATCCACCCGGCTGCGGCAGCACGAGTCTTCTGGGACTGAAAGACCCGCTGCTTAGCCTCCTCTCCATTCCAGATGATATCATCTTCCCACTGCAGCTGGGTCACCATTAGGAAAGCTTCATCAGGAAATTCAAGCTCATTCTTACTGGTTTTCTTTTCTTCTGTTTCTTCCTCCTTTTGGAAAAATGTTTCACAACAAACAAATAAACAACACTACATTAAAAAAGGTAATTTATTTATTTTGAAGGGCACTTTCATTTGGGATATTTTCGTTTGCATGGAGCTTGAAGTGGGGCTGAGTGTTGGGATGTCAAGTATTATTATAACAACATTGTTTATGAACATTATCTCTAATAGTATGTTTGATAAATAATATTTTAATTAATAAAGATAAAATTTAAGTTACCTTCAGTCTAAGCACAGCAGCACCAATCATGTTACAGCAAAGGCAGTTTGCTGTATGCATCAGAACTGCATGTAATAACAGAGAGTGTGTGTATGTTTGATTTGGATATATCATGTAGCTTTAAGAATTGTCCAGTCATATCGCTACAATGTCTGCAGTGTGGCAGTTTATAGAGATATCTAGCACTAGGGCATCAGGGTGCCACAGACATGTAGCATATGTCCCACCGAGTCACATGATCCTGACACCAACCTGACCTGTCTTAACACTAACGTCTTAATGATGAGTGCCTAGCGAAGCAGCTAGTGTTACCATTTTAAAAAGTCTTTGGTAGGACTTGGTTGGGGTTTGAATCCATGACCTCCCACATCTGAGACAGGCACTCTAGCTACAAAGGTGTAACAGTAGAGACATTCCACTAAATACTGAAAACTGAATGTCAGCCATTGTACAACCAAATACAGTTGGTAAAACACTTCAAGAATGAAATAATCAATAAAAACATCTCACTGTGCAATTGCATAAAGTATGCACTTGATTAGGGCAGCTGACGATTAAATCAAGTGCTTACATGATCAGCTTTACCTTCATTATTATTTGAATATTTTACAATTTCTTGTCCTTGTGGTAAGCGTACTGGGAATTTATTTTATACTATCATTTTAAAGGTGCTTCTTTGTCATTTTTGCAGTGATTTCAACAATTACAGGTCTTTATAAAAAACACTGCACGGGAAATAATATTTGCACTTTTGCAACTAAAAAATTAAAAGTCATTTTCCTTTGAATTTAATTAGTGGATTGGGGATGTGTTCTAATGTCTTCACAAAAGGAGCATAGTCCTAGCTCTTTTAAAAGGATCTCAGAATTAGCATCATAATATGACATATTTCTGTACAAAATGGAGTAGTGATAACAGGATTTTCAAGATGGATATAGTGGTGGCCATATTGGATGTATGAGTGTCTTCAGTTTCATTTCAGACCAACTAGACCAGGGGTCTCAAACTCAAACCACCCTGAGGGTCACATGAGGTCATTTTAGATGGCACATGGGCCGCACCACCTCTGTTATCTCTCAAGACACCTTGTGACGCTAATCATTTTGTGGGTCACAGGTTACAGCATGAAGGGCTGCTTGTTTGAGATCCCTGAGCTAGACCATGGCAAGAATTCATGTGTAAAGTTTTTTGGCAATCTTCCAAGCAGTTTAGAAGTAGTGAAAGCAAACATGTACTAAAGGACAGACAACAAACCATCCCAAAAAACTCTTCTAGTCTATAACCAGCAGAGACAAAAATAATTCCCCCCAAAAGTGACTTTCTAGATAGTGAAAATGCATGGTATAACATTTCTGCATGTGAGTGTTTGTGATTTGGATCTACTAGATATCATAAGAAGTCTTCAGGTTACAACCCCATATTTATTTGAACATCCTTTTAAGAGGTATAGCCATAAAAAGATTTTCAAGATGGCAGATCTTATGGCTATATTGGCCATCATATCAACACCACTTTTACTTAACTAATTTTTTTATTTTTTCTGTTGTCATGTCATTAGAGATGTTGTAAAGTGCTTAGAGCTTCTAAAGATTAGGCACTATACAAAGTTCTCATTATTATCATTATTATTATTTAGATTTTAATGTAGCTTTAACAATATTTCAGTCACATAGGTACGATGTTTGCAGTGTGGCAATTTATAGAAATATCTAGCAATGGGGCATCATGCTACAGAGAAGTATCTCATGTCCCACACGTTCACATTATCCTGATACCAGGCTGACCAGTTTGAATGTTAACCTCTTCATGCTGAGTGCCAAGCAAGGCAGCTGCTAAACCATTATTATAAGTCTTTGGTATGACTCAGTCATGGTTTGAACTTGTGACCCTCCCATCCAAGACAGACTCTCCAACCAATTAAACCACTGGAGCAGTCCTGATATTTGTGACACTTCATGAAAGAAATCTGATGTTTTGCTATACAAATTTGCTTGAATTGAAATTGCCATCTGCAATTCTCAGATTGAACTATGATGCAGATTTCATGCAAACATATGTAAAAACAAGTTTTAAAAAAAACGCATTGGATTTAAAGACATTTCTACTTGCTTTCCCATGCAGTTTTGCATACCAGTATATGTCTTAACCATCTATGCAATGTACATTGTGATAAATCTGAAACATCTCACCTGTTTAACTTTAAAGCCATAGTCAAAGTTCTGTCCTGTTTCATCCACATCCAGAAGATCATACCAGTACTGTGCAGGGCCATACCTCCAGGCAGCTACTTTGATCTGTCCCTCCCCATCATCATCATTTTCCTGCTTATTTTTGGAAACATTGGTTTCCAGGTCCTTCATCATTTTCTCCTAGAAAGAGTTAAGAAATATTTATCAGAAGGCAACAAAATAAATCTGGCCCTGCCTACTCATTTGCAGAATGTTTCTCCTTTGAATACGTTCCCCAATCACATTACTTTAGGGATATTAGCCTGCTACCTCGCGAATCCAGCCCTACCAAAAGACGAAAATTCGTCTTTCCTGTCTATGTCATATAGACAAAGGGCAATAACTCTTGCCCATTACCTCCCCTTGCCGCCCGTTAGGTGTCGCTTCTTTAGTTTTTTAGCTTCGCTTACGCGAAAACACGTACAATTAGACCTCCAATGAATCCAAGCCATCTTAGTGTAAATTCTGACCATCCGAAGTTAAATTTGGAATTACTGTGTTGGATAATCATTCCTCTACAGGTCGTATACATTATTTTACAATATTTTCCAATTTGAGTGACTTTGTCACCTTTTCTAGACTTCGGACCAGGTTGCAACGTGGTCAAAGCATGTAATACATGTAGCACTCAATAATTTCGCTTATTCCGTATGTAACGTTTACGATATTAGCGACTAATAACGTGCTGCATTGATAATGTGTGCTGTATTTATCTTCTTTGACGTTTCAGTAGACTTCAAAAAAGTCTTTGAACGACCAATTGCGACTATTTAATGGCGGACTTCGTGTTGTAGTCACGAATTCACGCGACACTTAATCATTTCGCTTCCTCCGTTAGTTACGGTTATGGAATAGCGACTTAATAGCGTACTGAATTGTTAATTTGTGCTTTGTTTATCTTCTTTCCGTTTCAGTAGACTTCGTCTCTGAACGACCAGTTGCGACTATTTAATGGCGGAATTTCGTGTTGTAGTCACGAATTCACACGACACTTAATCATTTCGCTTCCTCCGTTAGTTACGGTTATGGAAAAGCGACTTAATAGCGTACTGATTGTGAATTTGTGCTTTGTTTATCTTCTTTCCGTTTCAGTAGACTTCGTCTCTGAACGACCAGTTGCGACTATTTAATGGCGGAATTTCGTGTTGTAGTCACGAATTCACGCGACACTTAATCATTTCGCTTCCCTCGTTAGTTACGGTTATGGAATAGCGACTTAATAGCGTACTGAATTGTTAATTTGTGCTTTGTTTATCATCTTTTCGTTTCAGTAGACTTCGTCTTGAACGACCTATTGCAACATGCTCACGGTGATAACTAGTGTGGTCATTAAGAGTTAACATGGCACGGAATAATTTGACCACTCCGTTAATAACGGTTATAGTATTATCGAATTAATAATATGCTGAATTTTTTTAATCTGTGCTTTGTTCTCTTCTTTTGTCGTTTCAGTAGCAAAGTCGACAACGAAGGAATGAATGGCAAAATGGGTGTTGGCAATGTGGAAATGGAGGAAATTATGTTGACATGGTTTAGGCTGCCCAGTGGATGTAAATTTCACCGCAGGTCCGTGCATGGCTTTCGGGCCTGTAAGTCCGGACGCATGGAGTCTAGGCTGGATCAATTGGATCCATTTTATTATGCACTTTCGCCGGCCGGCCAGCCGTCCGTCCAGCCGACACCGTCAGTTCAGCCGGCACTTCAGCAGGCACCAACCGGCACTAGCCATACATCCGGCACCGTCCGTTCAGCCCAAATGGCACCGGACGGCCAGCCGACCTTCCAGCTGGCATCAACAGGCACCGGCCGTTCAGCCCAAATGGCACCGGCCGGCCAGCCGACCTTCCAGCCTGCATCAACAGGCACCGGCCGTCCACCCGGCAACGACCGTTCAGCCCAAATGGCACCGGTCGTCCAGCCGACCTTCCAGCCGGCATCAACCGGCACCGGCTGTCCATCCGACAACGACCGTTCAGCCCAAATGGCACCGGTCGTCCAGCCGACCTTCCAGCCTGCATCAACAGGCACCGGCCGTCCACCCGGCAACGACCGTTCAGACCAAATGGTACCGGTCGTCCAGTCGACCTTCCAGCCGGCATCAACCGGCACCGGCCGTCCATCCGGCAACGACCGTTCAGCCCAAATGGCACCGGTCATCCAGCCGACCTTCCAGCCGGCATCAACCTATGCAGGCCGTCCATCCGGCAACGACCGTTCAGCCCAAATGGCACCGGTCGTCCAGCCGACCTTCCAGCCGGCATCAACCTGCACCGGCCGTCCATCCGGCAACGACCGTTCAGCCCAAATGGTACCGGTCGTGCAACCGACCTTCCAGCCGGCATCAACCTGCACCGGCCGTCCATCCGGCAACGACCGTTCAGCCCAAATGGCACCGGTCTTCCAGCCGACATCAACCTGCACCGGCTGTACATTTGATTTACGGAGATTATAGTGATGTACCCGTCAGTCAATCTGTACTACTGGTTACATATCACTACCATGAGAGAGATGTTATAGATGTATCTCCGTCCAATCAGACCATTCGAGAGGCAGGTGCCGGTCATAGCCGGACCTTCGCCGACATTCCGGCCGACCATATACCAGACAAATCAGTCGGTATCGCCGGTGTACACCTCCCGTCACGTCAAATACGTGTCGGTGTGATTTTAAAACAAGGGAGAATTAGTGACATTATCAGAGATGACGGAATTGAGTTATCTATGACACTTGGTATGCGCTACCCAGATATGGCAGCTTTACCAGAACAGGACTTTCAGGCCGACCATTCATCAGTTCAATCAGCCGTTAGTGCCGGCCGTCCATATGTTCACGGCTTCTCCACAAGGGAGATTTAGCGAAAGTGTCAATTATGACAGAATTGCGTCATCTAGGTCACCTGGTATGCTGTACAGATATGCAAGCTATACCAGAACCAACATTCCCTCTGAGCGAATGGTAGATGGGTGCACAGTGCTGGCCGCACTACATAAGCATTATGTAATTATTATTACCTTCTAGCCGGCACCAACCGGCACCGGGCGTCCATCCGGCAATGACCGTTCAGCCATATGGCACCGGTCATCCAGCCGGCACTAACCGGCACCGGACGTCGATCCGGCAATGACCGTTCAACCCAAATGGCACCGGTTGTACAGCCAAGCTTCCAGCCGACACTTGCCGGCACTGACAGTCCATCCGGCTCCGGCCGTCCAGCCCAACAGGCACCGGTCGTCCAACCGTATGGAGATTTTAGTCATATACCAGTCCGTCCGACTGTACCGCTGTACCAGCACGGGGACTTTTATCATACCGCAATCCGCACAAATCGGATTGACGAAGATTCTAATGATGTTTCCGTCTGTCAATCCGTACTACCGGTTACATATCACTACCATGACTCTGATGTTGGCGATGAATCTCTCGATCCAACCCGACCATTCGAGCGGTCGGTGCCGGTCATAGCCGGCCCGTCGCAGGCGTTCAGGCCAAACATATACCAATCAATTCATTCGGCATTGCCGGCCGTCCATAGGCTATCAACTCATCCACAAGGGAGAGTGAATGCCTTTTTTAGAGATGACGAAATCGAGTCATCTATGCCACCTGGTATGCATTACCTTGATATGGATGCTTTACCAGAGCAAGATTATGCACATAGTGAGTGCGATGAATCACAGGCAAATCAGCTGTATGCAGATCCAACTATAGAACGGACTGAGTTCAGCTTCAAAGCCGCAGTGGAGGAAATTTTTAGGGTGTTAAGGCCCCTTCAGAATGCCCTCCACCTCCTGCTGCAATTACCGACTATAGGGTTAGTGCGTCGGTCGATCTGGATGAAGGGGAAGAGATTCTATCCTTCCGCCTCCTTCCCCAGTCGACAAAATTAAGGAAATTAATGACCGTCTGTCGACACGTATAGGGGATCCAGGAAATGCTAAGGCGTTCTTTTCTGAAAGCCAAGTACCAGCGTCGTTTTCAGGTCGATGGTACAAAACTCACTCCGATGCGTTCAATACTGAGGTCCTGGCTCGGGATAAAATAGGGCAGCAGTCCATATGTCTGCGGCATTGTCTTATAAAGTGGACAAAACTGTGTTCAATGCCACGTCCAAGCTGGTTCGAATGTAGTCGCTACGTCTTCACTGTTAGACCTAGCCTCCCTAGCCATTTTCAGGATCGCTGAAAAATTTGGCAATGAACATGCTTGGGATTCGACGGCCCGGTTAGCTAGGGTTCTTAACAGGGCAGCTCACCATTCCATGGCCAATGCGCTGACTGCTTCTGCCAACCTAGACCTGATACGTCGTGACGCATGTCTGAAGGGCACGTCGCTTAAACCCCATCATAAGCTGGCTAGATATGACCGACGCACATTTCACGTCCCTATCCCACGAGTAGCGGACATTCTCCGTTGTGCTTGTCGGGACTAGGCTTATCAGTTCCATGTCATACCTTTTGGCCTAAATTTAAGCACTTGGGCTAGTACCAAGGTTATGGGTTACGTCGTCACCCTGTTCCGCTCGACTTCATCTATTGCGTCGGCAGTATATTTGGATGACATCCTCCAGAAACATCTGTCAAGTTCTATTCTGCTCAAAGGCAGAAACGATCTTATATCACTTTACGTCATATAGGCTTTCTCGTGAACTGGATAAAGTTTGATCTCTGTCCAATCCGGATTTTGGTCCATCTGGGTGTGGAGTTTCTCCCGATCTGAATCTGGTAAGGCTTCCTCGAGTTTGCGATTATCCAGATAATTGCACTCGTAGAGTCCGTTTCCGACAGGATGCGCATTTTAGCGAGAGAGTTGCAGATCCTCGGATTATTCAATGCGGCAGCAGACTTGATCCCGATCAGCCGTCCTTTTATGCGCCCTTTACAAAGGACGTTGCTAGCGTAATTGCGCTCTTTTCAAGTCCCTTCGATCCCAGAAAACAGTCATGCTCACGCCAGAGATACAATCATTCTTGAGTCAATGGCACAACCCCTGTAGGCTGTCCACAGGGATTACTCTGGAGATACCCCAAGGGGATAACGGTATGTTCCGCCACTAATACCTACGGTTGGGGTGCCCACCTGTTGCCGAACTTCGATACTGTCAGCGGCACGTGGGTGCCAGGGGCGAGCCCCTTTCCACATCAACCTTTCAGAAATAACGGCTGTCATCAATGCCTTTCATTTCGGGCAGGATCAACTCTTATTACAAACTGCCCTCATTATGTCAGACAACATTGTGGTGGTGCCTTGCCTCAAAACAAGGGGACACCAATCACCAGACCTGTGCAATCTGAACTGGCAATTTCTACATTGGTTCGACAATCTCCACCTCAATGTACAATTCAGACACATTCTTGGCAGACTCAATGCCTTGGCTGACACTCTATCTAGTCATTCACACAGAATAGTCACTCCATCAATCGGACTTTCTTCCAATTGACACACTTTGGAGACGTCCGATGATTGATCTTTTGCAACAAGATGGAATCGCAAGTTCTCCACCTTTCATCTCACAGGTTCCAGACCCAGAAGCTTGGGTCGTGGATGCTCGATCAATCACCTGGGAAGGGTTGTGGGCATTCTCCTACCCTCCCACGGTCTTGGTACTGGAATTAATCCAGAAGTTAAGGGGTCAGAATTGTCAGATGGTTCTGATTACCCCTCTCAGATGGAACAACTCCTGGGTCTCCGATCTACTCAATCTAGGCGATAGATCTACCCAGGAAGATTACAGTCAGCACAAGTATTCACAAGCAACCGCGGCCAGGGGTGTTCCACCCCTGTCGGACCGTCTTCATGTTCAAGCTTGGCTCTTGTCCAGACAGCCTTGCAAGACAAACAATTTAAATATTTGATTGCGGAGAGAATCTCGAGAGCAAGAAGGCCCTCTACTCTGAAGGTTTACGAGGGCAAGTGGCATGTTTTCAGAGACTGGTACCATATCATTCACATTGTTC
The DNA here is from genome assembly GCA_029339505.1 of Unio delphinus. Classification (NCBI taxonomy): domain Eukaryota; kingdom Metazoa; phylum Mollusca; class Bivalvia; order Unionida; family Unionidae; genus Unio; species Unio delphinus. The sequence continues at coordinate 9,569,590 of JAQISU010000117.1, forward strand.
CTCTGAGTGTCACAATCCCTCAACTGGCCAACTTTTCTCTGGCTTTTCGAGGAGAAACATCTGGCTCCAGTTATTCTCAAATGTTACCGCTCCATGATATCAGACACATTCCGCCATTCTGGTACATGTGCTATCAGCCATGACAAAGATTTGTCAGATCTTTAGACATTTAAAAAAAAAAAAAAAAAAAAAAAAATTTAATCGACTTATATCCCTCACCCTGTTTCCAAATGGAATCTGTCCTGGGTTTTAACATGACTCAATTCAGACAGTATTGAGTCTTTAACCCACGATTAGTTAAAGCTACTATCATACAAATTGGGTTTCTTGATAGCCTTAGCTTCAGCATGCAGGGTGAGCGAGTTACATGTCCTTTCTAGTGACCCGAACTCTCTTTCGTTTCGATCAGAGGGTTTGATGGTCCTCTTGATGCAGCCAGGCTTCGTAGTCCAAAATAGATTACCATACATTGCGATCAACGAGTCGTCATTAGCTCGCTTTCTTTATAGATAAGTCAGGATCAACAGCCATGTAAGATCCTGTTTGGGCACTCTAGCACCATTTCAATGCATAGAGGTGAGTCAGGTCACATACTAGCACCTCTTTCTTCTGGTGATAGCTGGGATATGAGATATCACCATTCAAGCCCTTGCTTCATGGCTGTAGTGGGTTATACGCTCGGCGTACTCTGAGAATTCGCAAATCAGTCACCTTATAGAAGCTGTTGCAGAGTCAACCTTCTACAGTTTTATCTTCAAGTTTGTACTCGCAGAGGCAAACATTGATTCTAGTAGGTCCGGTGTTGGGCAGCCCAGACGCCCACCAGACCCATGTGCAACAATCAGCACAGCCTATTAGCTTCGCTGGATTCGCCAGATAAATTTTCGTAGGTAAGAAGATTTCAATAACTATCTTCTTAACCGCATAAAAGGGTCACATATCACGTGACCCTGGGCTGTGTTGCTGATTGAAAATTAGGAGACCGGGTTATCATTCACATGGGGAATCCAACCATCATTCCCTAGAGGATACCCGGGGTGGAGGTCGGATGCTCCGCATTCCCTCCTCCTATTACTTATTCTCCTAAAGTAATGTGATTGGGGAACGTATTCAAAGGAGAAAGCAAATTTTTTAGTAAATTATGTTTCTCCGAGAATACTTACCCAATCACATTACTAAGAAACCCTCCCAACCACCCCGCCATGCGAGCATCCTCGTGTTTTATATATCGCTCAGCTTAAAAACTAAAGAAGCGACACCTAACGGGCGGCAAGGGGAGGTAATGGGCAAGAGTTATTGCCCTTTGTCTATATGACATAGACAGGAAAGACGAATTTTCGTCTTTTGGTAGGGCTGGATTCGCGAGGTAGCAGGCTAATATCCCTAAAGTAATGTGATTGGGTAAGTATTCTCGGAGAAACATAATTTACTAAAAAATTTGCTTTCTTTTAACACAATTTTCTTCTTGAAAGTTTATGGATTATTTCCTCAGATCTAATTAAATTAATACCAAACCAATATGACTGAAATTTGAAGGTTTACACATTGCAGGAGGTAAGTTTTGAAAACCTCAAGTCAATACAATTCTTCCAAGGAGAATTGTAGGATTTCAGAGATGGTCACTGTAGTTGCCAGTAAAGGATCAATCAGTATTCAGGACAAACTGTGATAAACCCAAACAGATACAACCATCCATTAAAGGACCAATCAATATTCAGGACATACTGTCAAAAGCCCAAATAGATATAACCATCCTTTAAAGGACCAATCAGTATTCAGGACAACTGTGATAAACCCAAATAAATACAACCATCCATTAAAGGACCAATCAGTATTCAGGACATACTGTGATAAACCCAAATAGATACAACCATCCATTAAAGGACCAATCAGTATTCAGGACATACTGTGATAAACCCAAATAGATACAACCATCCATTAAAGGACCAATCAGTATTCAGGACAAACTGTGATAAACCCAAATAGATACAACCATCCATTAAAGGACCAATCAGTATTCAAGACAAACTGTGATAAACCCAAATAGATACAACCATCCTTTAAAGGACCAATCAGTATTCAGGACATACTGTGATAAACCCAAACAGATACAACCATCCATTAAAGGACCAATCAATATTCAGGACAACTGTGATAAACCCAAATAAATACAACCATCCATTAAAGGACCAATCAGTATTCAGGATATACTGTGATAATTTCAAATTGATACAGGCATCCATTAAAGGAAAAATCAGTATTCAGGACATACTGTGATAAACCCAAATAGATACAACCATCCATTAAAGGACCAATCAGTATTCAGGACAAACTGTGATAAACCCAAATAGATACAACCATCCATTAAAGGACCAATCAGTATTCAAGACAAACTGTGATAAACCCAAATAGATACAACCATCCTTTAAAGGACCAATCAGTATTCAGGAAATACTGTGATAAACCCAAATAGATACAACCATCCATTAAAGGACCAATCAGTATTCAGGACATACTGTGATAAACCCAAATAGATACAACCATCCATTAAAGGACCAATCAGTATTCAGGATGTACTGTGATAAACCCAAATAGATACAACCATCCATTAAAGGACCAATCAGTATTCAGGACATACTGTGATAAACCCAAATAGATACAACCATCCATTAAAGGACCAATCAGTATTCAAGACAAACTGTGATAAACCCAAATAGATACAACCATCCATTAAAGGACCAATCAGTATTCAGGACATACTGTGATAAGCCCAAATAAATACAACCATCCATTCCAGATAAGTAACCATAAGACTCTCACGGTGGCCATAGATAAAGCAATGTTTGTTGTTAGACCAGCATGGTTTTAAGATGGAGCTTATAACATATGGCACAAAAATGTGAGAAACCCATGACAATACAACTTCACATTCAGAAGGGTATTATGACACGATTTTATGACAAACACTACAGTGACCACACATGGGCCCCAAACAAGTAAAAAGCATGGAAATCACCATGCATACTGGTGTTATAAATATCTGTACATATAACTGCTTATTTAAGAAAATTCAAATGTATTTCATTATCTACAATGGATCTTCCATACCGGAAATTTCATTTGTCATACAGTACTTGATTAACAATCCCTCTTTAAACTTTATTTTGGAAACCTGAATCTACATTTGTTCCTCCCTATACACTACTTAGTTAATAAATGAAGCATGGTATTTCTGTTCAAGGTCTTCTATCCAAAATCCTAGATCATGTGCTATCGACTGGAGACCTGATCAAAATCAATAAACATGTATATCAGTCATTTGAATTGATTGCATTATGCATCTCTGGAAGCACACTCTATTTGGTTAGCCACCATGGTGTGTTTGATACATTTGGTCATCAACCAACCACAGCCTAAAATGAACACTGCGCACAGTACAAAAACTATAAAAAGGACCTTACTGAATGGTATATTTCAATAGTGGCCTGATTTCAAGATGATTGTGTTATGTTGTGGGCATTTAGATCAATTGTATACATTTTATGAACTATTGTATTTCATCCTTAACTTTGCAAATCACCACTACAACTCACCTCATCATCAGACATGCATTCTTCTGGTTCAGGAAGTCGACCAAAGTTTAGTTTGATTCTCCACTGTTTTATCTCAGTCTGGTGCTCATGTTCTGTTTCTACTGGTTCACGTTTTGGTGATAAGGACTTTAAGGGTCCATACTCTTGTGAAAAGGGCTGTTGGGGCTCTGCTTTAACATTTGCAGATTCTGTAATGTCTATGGGTTCCTGTTTAATATGGACCTGACCATCCTTCTCCTTAATAACCATCATACCCTTGTCCCCATCCCTCGGAGTAGCCATTAACTGCCCCTCCACATCTTCCACCTTTATGGCCTCATGATCTAAAAATACACAAAAAAGGTCATATATATTGTTCCATCATAAAGCAGCTTACTATCACCTTGTTAACACTGGATGTTGGCTCACATACAGATTATATTCCTTATGCCCTTCTATATTTGCAAACAATACTAACTAATACACATTATTTCAACACATCCATTAATTATGATATTTCCATTATTAAACTGAAGTGTGATACAAACATTGACTATCAATATTTAATATGATTGTGTTGTATTTAAAAAGCATATTTTGCAGACAATTATGTTTTTCCAAGAATAAATACTCAATCACATTAATGTGTTGAAAGAAAACCCACTACTTCTTCAGTCCAGCAATCATGAAAATATAAAATATTGTTATCTTTCCTGTATAATTAGTGAATTAAATCAACCATGATTCTAGGGCTTGCTGGGTTATATCCCTTATAAACCCAACTTTTGGGATGTGCTGCAAGCATGAACAGGGTTATGCATCAGTGCCCTTCCTAGCATATCAATATACAACAGATTACCCAGTGACATCATTATGACTAAGGAATAATCTAATCTCAACTGGAGATAATTCAGATAGATTGAAAGGTCCTTCGACTTGCTCACTCTGCATGCTGAAGCCAAAATCTCTCACTCTGCATGCTGAAGCCAAAATCTATCATAAAACATGTTTTATAAGATAGCAGCTTCAGTGACATTCTGGTAAATGATTTAAGCTGAGCCACACCAAGCAGCATGAAAAATTTAATTTATGACAGGGTGAACTCTCACCCCACCCACCTCCTTTAAAGTCAAAATGTGAACTATCAGGCCTGATAGATCTGTATCATACCTTAAATTGTTGGTTATCATGGAGTAATATTCATTGATAATAATCAGAGCTAACAATCTCTCCTCAAAATGATGGAGAAAAACATCAGAAACCACAGGAATGGTACACTAAAAAGGCAATGCTGTTAGCCATATACCAGTCCCTGAAAATGCACCACTTTTTCTCATAAGCCTTTAAAGTTGGAGGTCATTTTAGCTTATGAGATTCTCTCCACAGATGAAGACTGAAATTTCTTTCCTTGAAAGGAGCCAGCCATGATGGAAAAGCCTGTTCTGGTTAAGATAAAAAAAAAGCTGCAACTAGCCATTTGACCAAGTTTGGTCTCTATGAGCACATCTATGAGGTGTTGTCAGAATAATTTCTAAATTATTTCATTAACACAACTGGAGAGGTGGGAGCTTGGTGCCTAAAACTCTTCACAAATGACCATAGTGCATAAATGGATCAGTCTTCTGGTTCTGAGATTGGTGAGACAAAAGTTGGTCTCTTTTAACTGAGCTTATAACAAAAAGGTATATTACTGCAAGATGGGGGCCCGGAGTGGCCGAGTGGTCTAAAGTGCTCTCCGTTATAGATCACTGCCATCTCACCTCTGCATGGATTCGAGTCTCGGATTCAGCCAATGTGGGTATGTGAGAAAGCTTGCCAGTAGCTTCTAGTGTTTCGGTGGTTCATTCTGGGGTTTTCTCAAATTTTTCCTCCACCATTAATACTGGCTGCCATGTATAGCCTATTTTCTGCTGAAAAATGGTGTTAAACCCTAATACAACAACAACAACTGCAAGATGCTGGAAGATGTTGCCATAATACTATGTACAAATTCATGGCATGAAAAACATTTTTATCTGCTTTACAGAAAGTCAGTCACCATTCATTGCCACAATGTTTTTATTGAATGTCTGAATCACAGTGGTAAATGTGTCTAATTGTGTTTGACACCAGTATTATGAATTTATGAAAAAATCACTGGTAGCAAGCTTTCAAAAAATGATGCTTCTGTACTGCCCAGATCACATATTTTATCGAAACGGTAGTCTGGTATTTTCTTTCCTTGCTGACTGTGGTAGTAGATGGAATACTTCAGGCACAACTTCCATGTCTGAACATACCCGGAGGCATGGGCCAGGCATTGCAATCATTCCCATGTGTGTCCCAGAATCTGTCTGGCAAATAAGTCATGCACAAATATCTATTTTCTTGAAACAGTAGCAGAGCAAGTACCATGTTATGACATGTAGTAATGGAGCACCAAAGAGTGTTTTGGACAATCAGATCTGGAAATATGGTTTAATAATGTATTTGTCAAACTGATCCCTACGTTTTCACAAACTTAAGAACTGTCAGCCCGTAAACAGATACAGCCAGCCAGACAACTGAACTGGCTGGTTGAAAGCCAGAATAGCAGCATGTAACATGAAAGGATCTAACAAATATCCCACTCACATGGACTTACAGGCATTAATAAATCAACTCCAAACTATTCATGGAGCTCTGCAACTGATGTACAAAAAATTGTTGTTGTTGTTGAGGGCTTAATGGCATTTTTCAGCATGATAAAATATGCAAGGCAGCCATTATATCCAGTAGAGGAAGAACCGTGAAAAAGCCCAGGAAAAACTGAACCACAAAAAGCTAATGGCAAGCTTTCTCATACCTACGTTTACTGAACCTGATACTTCAATCCATGTGGAGTAAGGTGAGATGTCAGTTATCTGTAAAGGTGAGCACCTTAATCCACTTCGCCACTCAGAACCCCAACATAAAAACTCAGTCCCAAGGTAAGAAAAAGCATTTTGCATCCACAGCACTTTTGCCTGATGTAATTCTCACAGTCTGCCTATTTCACATCATTTCCAGGCTGATCCATGTGTCCATATGCAATGACAATGATTCTGGTGCTGAAAGGCTGGACAGGTGCTATGGTCTGTCATGCTGGTATGAATTGCTTGCTGTGTACCCACCAATCTGCCAGTGGGTATCCCCATTTGATCTATGTGTGATCTAAGAGAATAAGTTCAGACCTAAAAAACTACAAATAATGAGGTTCCACTAACATATTTTTGAAATACTCATGATAATTAAAAGTGGGATAATTTAACATAAATCTGCTCACCTGGCTTTAAATCCTTTGTGTTATCTTCTTTCTTTTCTTCTGACTTTTCCATCTGCTTTCCTTCTGATTTTTCACCTTGTCTTTCTTCTGTCTTTTCCTCCTGCTTGTCATCTGCTTTTTTCTTTTTCTTTTTCTTCCTCCAAATGTGAGGTGTGTGGACTGGTTTAAAAAGACGTGAAAAACGCAGTACCTACACAAGAAAGCAAAAGTATACAAATGCATTAAAAGCATTTTAATTTTTTATTTTCAGTCTTCTATCAAATCTGATATTGTGGGAAAGGAAATTATATTTATCAGGGAATACTGGAAAGGCAAAAATATTATTTCCCAAGTTCACACTACTTTCTCAGACGGAGGGTCTTTCTATCCCCTATGTACCCCCAATATAATAATGTTTCCTACCTAAAATATTTTCATCAATTTTTATGTTTTCTAATTTCACGGTGTTTGCTTTGTTTTATTGGGTTTTATTTGTAGTCATATCATTATAGATGTTGTAAAGCACTTAGAGCTTCTAAAGATTAGGCGCTATACAAAGCCATTATTATTATTATTATTATTATTATTATTATGTCACTAAAATGGAATTAAAATATAAACATTGGGGTGCAACATGCAAAGAAAATTGAAAACAGTATCACAGCACTGGAGTATAGCAAAATAATAAGGAAAGAAATTGATGAACAATAAATATAAAATCCTGAACGAGTTGGCATTTACGACTTCATAAAAGTAATGCTAATGTACAGATAGATCAGAAAAAAGTCATTTAAGTATTATTATACAAGCTTCTTGTTCTCTTTTCCTCAGAATGAATTTAGTTAGATTTTTTCTTTAATAAAGTAACCCTAAAAAATACCATCAGCTCATTAATTTTCAAGTCAGAAATCCCATCTGCGACTAAAGAATTTATCTCTATGTTTTTTTAAATGCAAGGCTTGCAGAATGGCTCTAATCTTGTGTGCATATATTTTTATAAGGGGTACCTGAACCTGTGGGATCTCAGAAAATATGGAGTGAACCACCCACATTAGCAAGCTTATATCTTTCTTTCCTCCTTCAACAAGACCAAATGTCTAAATCAACTCTAAGAATGTTTTCTGTCCTTTAAGGTACCACCTTGGTGAACAAACTAGGTTACGGAATCTCAGAATAATTACCTTTTGTTTACCCTTAACTGTACCTGGTTTTTGGTGACAAATCCTTTTTTTGCAATATTAGAACCACTGAACCAACCAGGCAGAAATAATAAGTCTGAGTCAATCAAGAGGGCATGCAATCTACCCATCCTACAAACTCAAGCCAAGGCTATGAGGAAGAATGTCTTTAATGATAGCCACAAGAGCAACATTTTGGACTTGATTAATTGAGCAATGTAAACACACACTAGAGATTCAACCTAGCAAACAATTTTTGTGAACATGGCCATCTCTGATCAACATTGGCAAACAAGTCAGAAAACATCTGCCATGGACTGCTTTCTCTCGATGTAGGAAGGTGTTAAAAATCATAAATAAGTAGCAGGGGCCCCAAGTGGCCAAGTGGTCTAAAGCACTCTCAGTTACGGATCACTGCTATCTTACCTCTGTTTGCATGGGTTTGCGTCTCAGATTCAGCCAGTGTAGGTATGTGAGAATGCTTGCCAGTACCTTCTCATTGGTCAGTGATTCTTTCCAGGGGTTTTCCCGGGTTCTTCCTCCACCATTAATACTTTCCACCATGTATAGCTTATTTTGTGCTGAAAAATGACGTTAAACCCTACAACAACAACTACATAAATAAGTGGCGTTTAATATTAATTGGTACAACTTTCTTATTACTGCATCAAGAGGTTAAGACATCAAATGCATTGAAAGTTGAGGGCATTTCTGGCATGTACACAAATTTAACTCCTTATTTCCTAATATGAGTCAGGTATGAAGCAGAAGTCTGTCTGGACAGGGTTGGAAGACCTTGCAATGTCTATGGCAAGATCAAGTAGATCACAGCCCCTGGATCCATCCCATATGAGGGCAATCAAAACCACATTGCTAGTCTGATCCTTTAATTTTCTTAATCACTTTGGGATCAGAACAGCTAGAGGGAAGGTGAAGTCCAGGTACTTTCTCATCTGAATAACAGGGGATCTATTGCCCAGGTTTCTGAGTTTAGTTATTGTCACTGTCCTAATCCTCTGTCTATAAGAAAATAATTTGATGATTTGGTACACTATATTTTCATTTAGCGCTTGGGAACGTTTCTAAGCATCCATCTTGGATGTAGGTCATAGATTCAAACCCCCAGCTGATTCATACCAGAGACTTACAAAAATGGTACTAACAGCTGCCTCTTTTAGCACTCAGCATTAAGAGGTTAGTGTTAGAATTGGACAGCCTGTTGTCAAGATAATGTGACTGGGTGGAACATCATGCTACACATCTACAGCATGATGCCCCAGTACTAGACATCACGATAAACTGCCACACTTCTGACATCATACCGATATGACTAAAAATTGCTAAAGCGACATTCTGCTACGAGTACTAATTTCCAAAATATCTCCACATCCAAAATTGCAACTGAAGAAATTATTTTGCTTTTTTCTGGTTCAAGTTTCTGGATTTTCTTAAATTTTAGAATTCCTCAAACTTGCTTTTGGAGATAAAATTTCTCTTATTCACAATTCAGACTTAAATGGCTGACATTCATCCTCTATACCGAAGAAAACTGAAAGATCATTAAGAGTACCTTAATAAAAAAAAAACAATGCTTCAAAATCTCATATTAAGAAGTCTGAGAAGGGGTGGAAACTTACAAATGCAGGAAACAAACATTCTGAAAAATATTTAACAAAGACATCAGTCTGTACTTTAATCCAATTGACCCAACTAAATCACTATTCTTCAACTACTGCTATTTATAATCAAATGATGCATAACCTTTCCTGGCCTGAACTCAGGAAACAAAGATGTGACATCCACATTTGCCAACTCAGGTGGAAGCATAGCTGCCAGGGGATGCTTAATCTTGGATGCAGACATCTGTGAAGTGGAGCTGGATACAGATGTGATCACCCCATCTGCCTCTGATCTGACCTCTGTCTTTGTGGTGATAGGTAGCCAAGATGGGGGTGGCATCAACATAGAATCTTTGTCCTTCTCATCATCATCATCATAGTCATCAGAATCTGATCAAATACACATCATGTTACTTATTTAAAGATAACAAAAATGATATCTTCTTAAGGTAAAGGTCTTACTGAAATATAGTGTTAATATCATTTTCATACTTCTATTCATTATAAAATAATGCAGAATTTGATTTCAGAGACAGCATGTCAAATGCAGCCCCTCTAAGGTTAACAAAATCAAATGAAGTATCATTTTAAGTACTTGCCTTCTTGAATGAGAATAAGTGGCTGAAAAAGTTATATGCATTTTTTTAAGGTGGGCTAGTCATTTCTCAATTTAGTTATTTTTTAATAATTGCACCAAATGTGTATTTTCCTTCAATCAAACTAAACAAAAATTGCAGTAATTCTTAATAAATCCCATAATCAAAATAATTTCTCATTATTACATCAGTTTGTTACAAGATTACCTTTAACGATACTGATTAAAATTTGTTCTTTAAATAACAGCAGAAAATAATTCTATCACACCAATGATCACATTTAAAAGTGTTCTTTGTGTGTGTAACAACCTTCACATAAATGAAACTAATCTGTTAAAAAATTTAGCTCCTAAAGATTAAGACACAAACAGCTATTCATACAACTACTGAGACATGTATACCAAGAGCTAAAATTGAGACATATACTGCTTTTCACATGACTACTGATAGGTCTATATCAAGGTTAAATCATGGTGAAGACATACTGTGTTCTTGAACCAACCCATGAAGGTCTATACCATAGCTAAGATTAAGAAGGCATACTGTGTTTTTATATATGGCCATTGACAGGTCCACATCATGGCTAAGATTAAGGCATATGTGTTTTTATATATGGCCATTGACAGGTCCAGGCCATGGCTAAGATTAAGATATACTGTGTTTTTATATATGGCCATTGACAGGTCCACATCATGGCCAAGATTAAGGCATATGTGTTTTTATATGGACACTGACAGGTCCAGGCCATGGCTAAGATTAAGACATACTGTGTTTTTATATGGCCATTGACAAGTCCACACCATGGCTAAGATTAAAACATACTGTGTTTTTATATCGCCATTGACAGGTCCACACCATGGCTAAGATTAAGACTTACTGTGTTTTTATATGGCCATTGACAGGTCCACACCATGGCTAAGATTAAGACATACTATGTTTTTATATGGCCGTTGACAGGTCCACACCATGGCTAAGATTAAGACATACTGTGTTTTTATATGGCCATTGACAGGTCCACACCATGGCTAAGATTAAGACATACTGTGCTCTTCATATCCTTTTGAGAGATCTATACCAATGTTAAGATTTGGCATACAGTGCTTTTCATATAGCCCTTGACAGGTCTACACTAAAGTTAAGATTAAGACATACAGTGCTTTTCATATTGCCCTTGACAGGTCTATACTAAAGTTAAGATTAAGACATACTGTGTTCTTCATATGGCCCTTGACAGGTCTATACCAAAGTTAAGATTAAGACATACTGTGTTCTTCATATGGCCCTTGACAGGTCTATACCAAAGTTAAGATTAAGACATACTGTGTTCTTCATATGGCCCTTGACAGGTCTATACCAAAATTAAGATTAAGACATACTGTTTTTTTTATATGATAATTGATATGATACCATGGCTAAGATTAACTCATTCAGCCCTGATCATGTCAATATGTATGATCCAATTTCTGCACTGAATGGTCTATCCCGCCAGTAGTAAAAGTTTGTTGACTGCATTCAATTGCCAATCCCATCTTTTGTTCTTTGCATGTGTGTTAGATACATCTCTTATTGGTTACAAATGTTTTTTTATCCCAGACCAATATTTATCAATCAGAAATGATTTTACTTTTCTTTTTGCAAATTTGAATTGTTTAGAACCAAGGGTTACTATCGGCGGGCAGTTTCACTACACGTTCTGTTCATGAAAAATTGTCAATGATGGCAGACATAAGACTTCATGATGGTGAGAGCAAAAATGAGGACTTTCTTGGGTTTAATCTCGAAAATATTGAGCAAGCAATGCAAAAATATGTTCTGCAGTTGGATGTTTTGCGATATTTAGATTCGTACATACATGTATAAGTTTCTGAGAATGAATCGTCAGAAAAAAAAGGATACTGATAGTGATGGTGATAGAGTTCTTGTGGATCTAGCAGATTGTAGCAATCATGTTAATTTTGTACATAGTGTATAAATAAGTTGTGAAAGACATAGACAAATAGAAGAAAAAAATACATCACTGTGTAGACAAATTCATTTGGAATAATTGGTGAAAACTTCATGGATTTTTATTGGATATGAGAATTAATATTAAAAATCATTACCCATTTGAGATTCCTTTAGATCAAATACTTTTATTTCAGATGTAATTAATCGGATAGAAAGAAGAACAAATAATTTTGTTCATTTTGACCTTTCAATTGTTGTGCATAAAATATAGTCCCAAACAAAGTTGAACTAGTAAAACTAGACTGTACTGTTTTACAAACTATAAATCAAATAAAAAGATAAAAAGCTTAGATCTGACTAAACAGAACATTTTATAATGGCAAAATCATTTTTCAAAAGATAATGATCAATGTGATGTGATGCCATATTGTTAGATATGGTCAACAGTAGGCATAGGGTCCATGTTTACCCTAGAATGCCCCTTTCAAAACATTACATTGTTGCAATTGTGAAATAGGATTACTGGTTGCAGACCTTCCCATATTTAATGCAATGCATTTGTGACTGGATATTTGCAGTATTTGACAGGAACAGTAAACCGCACTGAAGACATAATTCTTTTTGAGCCAGATTTGTATCCCATATACACTGCATTAAGATCAGCTGTGGTTGAATAAAGTTCTGTCAGTTGTTACGTATATTTGATTTAAATTATATATTTTTAAATGTCAGATCCAAATTTATCATTCTGGGTTTAAAATTCATTAATTGGGAGATATCTATTCTGGAAAATTCAGGCTGACCTAGACTCTATTTGTAAACAACAGGTGTGGCCTCATGTTCTGGCCTTGCTTCTAAGGGTAAATAAGCCTTTAAAATGATTGGTTGTTTTCCAAGGACATCTTTTTATTTTTAGTTCTGGGAGATGAGAGGTGGCTGATTTTTCATCTAGATCATTCCATACGTACATGTTTTTATGATCGTATGTTCTTTCTGTGACCTTCTGGAAAATCACGTGATCCCTCTTGTTTACAAAAAAACGAGCATTTAAATTATTGTACTGTGAGAGAAAAGTTCAGTAGATGTTGGGCTTTTATAATATTAAGTTGTGTCTTCCTTTTGAGTTAATTTTAATTACCGTGTACCGGAAATTGCGTAAATTCATTGGAGCAAGAGGAATTATTTTATTTACATGGAAAAGAATATGTGCTCATAGATTTTCATTTGGATTATTATTAAAAAAAGAACTGATTAAATCATGTGACATCGTCCATCCATATTGGATTACATCGTCAAGATTCGAACTGGGAACTATTTGGACATTTATTTATCAGGACTCTTGCAATTCCATTAGTGGATAATTTTTGTGAATTCTATATTGGATTATTTTTTGGACTTGATTCTCTAAAACTGTATGTTTATATCTTTTCTTTTATGAAAATATTTGTACTTAATAAATAGTTTGTTAAAGTTTTAAAAGCTTGTTAGTTTTCACTCTTTCTGTGTTGCTGCTTATTCGAGCCTAAGCACGTAACACAGTTAAGAGATCCATTTATGTCCAAATTCTTCTGTGAACAGAGGTGAGCTTATTTACTTCTTAAGTTAACATTTAAACCATGCTTGTATGTACGTTTGATTCTATATCTATGTTACAGATATAATGCCCTTCCCCCACCCCACCATCAAAAAAGCAATACCCTTAGTTTTACTTCTTATTGTTGTTCATCTTTTGTAGTTTTACACCATTTTCCTCATTATGATATTGTTCTACATGAAATAACAAATCCTTGTGGTGGTAACAGATCCATATTTAGACAGCCGAAATAATTTTTCCTCAATTTCCATTCGCGAGTAGAGTTAAACAATGGCCACCAAAAATGTTCATTCAAAGCAAAACATTGCAGAAGGCAGGGTTAAAAAAAGTTTTCACCAAATCACAGCCAATCATTAAAGAGGATACTCTACAACAATTTCATGGGCTTATTTGTATAGGTCAGAATCACATAAAATGATATTTTAACATGTGGTAATATAAACAAATATGAAACTGCACATGCTATAGGAAAACTATACCTACTATGTGATAATGATTTATCTTAGTAACATAATTTCATGTCTCACACATGCAAATATACCTGTTGGAACCATTCTGAAACTGGACATGACATGTTTGACTTTTGTCTTTTCTTCTTCCTCATCAGCAACTTCATTAATATCCGAGAAATCAACTGCATTGATTGCTTTCTTATCATCGTAATCTGCAAACAAATTAGATTAGATTATAATATAATATCTTAAACAGAAAAATGTTACTGAAATTTTGCTGTCATGTATAAAGTAATTTTAATACGTTTTCAATATTTGGAGTACGGACTTCATAGGTTCTAGACTTTTTTGAGATCAACAAGTACCAAGATTGGACACCAGTGTCATAACTGAGAATACCAAAAAATAAAATTATAATAAATACATACATAATAACAAGAAGAAGAACTACAGGGTAGTATAAATTGTGTGAGAGCTGGTTAGAAATAAAAGATAAACTGACAAGAGAAACACATGCAGGACACAGACAGCCAGAGAGAGAGAAAAAGAGAGAGTTTACCAAAAACATTTTGCAAAACTGAAACCACACCTATTTGTTAATAATAATAATAATAATAATAATATAATAATAATAATATTTAATAAAGTATATTTGACACTTCCCTACTCAATTCAACCTGTTCAGCAGGGCCTATAACAGACAAATTTGTGTTCAGAAATGGCATTCATCGAATATGTCTTTAAAAGATTTAAATTTACTTTTTCAATGTTTTATCAGTCTTGATGTTCAACATAAAAATGGTTGAATCAAATCACTTGGAAAAAGTCTGCTGTAAAAGACCAGAATCAGGAAGGCAGGCATGCGATCAAAGGACACAACTTTTGTGCATAAAGTTGAAAAACTGGAAATAGAAGGCATTATCAGTATAAGATTACAAGTCAAATTTGGCTGAAATGCTACTCACCTAGGTAAAGTTATGCTGCAAAAACTTAAATCAGGATGTTGGGCAACCAGGGGACATAACTATTTTAACAATGTCTTGGAATGCTGTAAATTGAACTTATTTAAGAATTAATCATTATAAAGTTAAATTGAGTCTCAATCTAATAAACAAAACAATGGCTATAACTTGTCTAAATGATGGAAATAAAACATATATAAGTCATTACCAGTATAAACCTACATGCAAAATTTGGCCAAAATCCAACAATTCAGTCAACTTATCTTCCAGACAACAAATTATTGGCAGATTGACAGAGGTGTTTACTACAAGACTCTGCTAGATTTGTTATGTGGGGTTCTAATTATAAATCCTTACATGCCACTATGATCAGTTATTTAATTTTAACATCTCTTTTAAAGAGTACATTTTAATTACTACATAAACATCCCACAAACAGCTGCAACTTTGAAAGCAGTTTGTAAGCTGCAGTACCTTGGTTGGCAGTGTCATGTTTTGTAGTTCAAGGGTTGTGAGTTCAAGACCAGTCTAGCAGCTCTCTCAGTGTACCTTTTAGAAAGGAACTTAGCTCTCATTCTGTATGAGTTAGCCAATAAAGTGCTAAAAGTGCAGTCACATGAAACCAACAAAACAAAGTGACTTGATAGTCATTTTCCATTTGCTATAATTAATTTTTTTTTTATATCTCTTCTTTGCAGTCCAAGAGTAACACTTAACACAGATATTCTAAATTGTTAATCCAACATGTGTTGCTGTAAATATTCTTGATAATCATTCATCATCATCATCAGTCTCTTGACCTAGTTTGGTTGTCGAGGCACCGTGCTGAACAACTGACCAGTTCTCTCCAATTATCTCAATCATGTGCCAATGCATGTGTCTCCGCAAAACTTTTCCTGGTCAGTTCTGTGATGTTGTCAGTCCACTTGTTTCTGTCTAATTCTTGTTCTGCCACCCTGGATGCTGCCTGCTGGACTATTGTGGATAGACTGTTGGCTCTAGTGACATACCATTTCAGCTTTCTCTCTTTGACAGTGGTAAGGAGGCCTTCATTTTTCATATTGGCCAACTTTGTGCCTGATGGTGTTATGTACTTCTTCATATCTGATGTGGTCCATATAAGAGATGCCAAGGATGGTTCTGTAGCATCTCATTTTGAGTGTATGGATTCTTTGATGTAATTCTGCTGTAAGAGTCCAGGCCTCACATGAATTCAGAAAGATTAAGATGACAAGTGCTCTCAATAGTCTGATTTTAGTTTTCAGACAGATATTCTTATCTCTCCAGAGGGTTGTTAGCTTTAACATTATTTGTGCTGCTCATGACAAAATTTCTGCTCTCAATCACTCTTCGGTGATTATGTAACCAAGATATTTGAACGGCTCACTGTTTCCAGTTCCAGTCTTCTAACTTTAATCTTGGCTGAGAATTGTTTGCCACTGTTTGTCCAGGTTCTTCACTAAGGCGGCAAGCTCATCTTAACTGCCTGCCAACCCATCAAAGTCATCTGCAAAGCATAGGTTGGTGATGTTACACCCTCCAATGCTGTCTGTCCCAAAGTGGTTTTCCGGGCTTCACTCATGATGTGATCTAAGTAGATGTTGAAAAGCATGGGACAAAAGACAGCCTTGATGTACTCTGATGGTTGTCTGGAACCAGTCCCCCACATAACCATGGGCAATTACTGCACTAGTAGCCATGGCGTATAACTACTTGATGATATTGGTCAACTTTTGACCCTTATTATGTTTTTCTGCTTGTAGTTTCAGTTTGTTCAAAATGATCTTCAGCATCACCTTACTAGACTGGCTGATCAAACTGATAGTTATGTAATATAGGCACAGTATAAGATTTACCCTTTTTGGGAGTGTTATAATCAGTGACTGGGTCCACTGTGTTGGCCATTCACCTGTCTGCCAGATCTTGTTACAGATTTTTATTAGTAGCTCTATCATTGATTCACCCCCATTATAAATAAGTTCAGCTGGGATGTTGTCTACTTCAGCTGCCTTCCGAGTCTTCAGTGCTCTTATTGCAGACTCCACCTCTTCATTGAGAATGGGGAAATCATCATCATTTGAGGAGTTTGGTTCTTTAAGCACCTATGGGTCTCCTGTGGACAGATGGTTAAAGAGTTCTTTGCAATACTCAGTCCATCTTTCTGCAATGTCACTCACTTCTGTAAGGCATTTTCTTAAATGGTACTGATTCTTGGTTGCTTCTGTCTGGTGAGACATTTCACAATTTGGAATGCTTTTTTTTTACTGTTATTCTTGATTAGACTGCTCTCTATTCCTGTACACTTTTGTCCAATCCAATTTTTCTTTGCTTTCAATTTGTTTCTGATATTCTTCGTTATTTCTCTGTACTCCAGTGCTCCTGTTGTAGTCTGGTGTTTTTGATGAAACATCACACAACTTCAAAATCTCTTCTGTAAACCATGTTTTTTTTCTTTGGGTGATGGAGGCCAATGATGTCCTTGGCAGTTGTTGCCATGACTTGTGTTGAAAGTGTCTGTCATCACTTTAATGTCAACATCAATAACAAAGAGTGGAGCAAATTTTCCTCTAATTGTGGCTTGCAGATGTTAGGGTCCTTCAGTTGTTCAAGGCTGAATTTGAGCCTGATGTTCTTTGGCTTGTTGATTTTCTTCAGCCTCACTTGGAACTTCATAATCATGAGATTGTGATCACTCTTAACATCAGTACCTGGGAACGTCCTTGTTTTTGCTCTATTGATGTCAGATCAGAAATGGTTTTTAACCATTATGTAGTCAATCTGGCTATGATGGGTTCAATTTGGTGTGTGCCATGTCCAGCATCATGAAGCTTTATGTTGACCTAGGATGTTGACTAGTACCAAATTGTTGTAGCTTGTGAACTCGACCAGCTGTCAGCCTCTTTCATTGGTAAGCTCATTGCAAGAAGGCCCACAATGATCTTCCCAGTCTTTTAGAGCATCTTTACTAACTTTGGCATTCCAGTCTATATGGATGATGAGAATGTCTTTTTTTACTGACCATGTATAGAACACCCTGGAGTTTGTTGTAAAACTCCTCTATTTCTTTATCATCATGATTGGTAGTTGGCACATAGACTAGGATAATTGTGATGTTAAAGAAGATGCTTTCAGATGAATATAAATAATTCTGCTAGATATGGGGCAGCATTTAAGCACAGATCCCTTGATGGCTTTCTTTACAATAATGCCAACTCCATTTATGATCTTGTCAAACTCTCCACTATAGCAGAATATATGCCCATCTTCAGTTTGGAGTTTGCCTAGGGTCTTCCAATTTGCAGCAGAGTTCTAATGTTCCACTTGGTGATGGCGATGCTGTCTCTTGCTCTGATTTTATGCAAAGTACCAGTAGCACACCTGTCACCTCTGTCCTGATGGACAACATCAATCACAGTTCATGTTTACCCAGGTGACGACCGATCAGGTATGGAAAGTTCAGATTTGTCTAGCATTATCAGTGTGTCTTGGGCAAAAGTTTTCTGGTGTAGCCCATCCCTCTCCAGACCAAGGAGTTGCCATAAGGGGATGTAGTACATCATCCAGCTGCCTTAGGGTCTCCACTCTACCAAAGCTGACCTGAATTATTTTTATTTTCTTTATTCAGATTTTAATTGTATTCCAGACAAATAGGTTTGTATTTGCCCCGTTTTCAATAAACTGCCTAAAACAGACTAGATAATCAGAAGTCCACCTTAAATAGGGTTGTATTTACTTAGCCTTCATTATGCTGCTGTAAACAGGTTGGATAATCATTATTTCAGACAAACAGGTTTGTATTTCCCTGGTTTTCAATATATTGCAACCCTTAAAATATTACCCTCCCCCCTAAAGAATGTAAAGAATATGCCCGATAAACTGTCCAGCACAACTTAGGATGCCACTAAGGATGGCAGGAGCCAGCATGGCTCAATGGCTAATGGCTAATATGCTGGGTTTGTTACCAAAAGGGAGCAGGTTTTGGTCCTACCACTGGATCAGTCAACACCGGCTAATGTGATGCTTCCATGTAAAAGACATTTTATTCTACTTGCCATGGCAATAAATGATTTTTTTGTCTTGCAGTGCAAAAAAAAGAAACCAGCCAAATCAGTCTGATTTTGCCTGACTTTAAATATATTGTTTCCACTGATAAAATGACATTAAAGTGATAAATGACAGTGAAAGTTGGATAAGCGAAATTGAACAGCAATCTTGTTTAATGCAGCCAATATTTTGAACTGAAAGATAGCATATGCTTTTCATTGCAAATAATAAATATTTTACCAGCAGCATCATCATTTTTATCACTGGTTTCATCTGAGGCCTGATCATCTGTGATCTCTTTTACCATAGACCCTATTCCAAGGGAACTCAGTGATGACAGGTGCCGCTTGGATTCCTGAAAAAAGTATTTAAAAAGGCAAAAAAATGATCTCTTCATTTCGAGTCATTTCTTAATGTGATATAATAATTAGAAAATATTTGCCACTCAGAAAAATAGACTGTAATACCCACTCATCAGAATGATGGGTACTTAGAAATCTTTAAGTTTCAGAAGAAAAATCCTAATGACACAGACTTAAATTAATTCCCAGGTAATTAGGTCAAGAGTATGCAGTTTCTTTCTTGGGCAATCGAGAGTGGTGTCACTGAATGTAACTGCTCAAAAGCCTGAAGGCAATACTACGATGAACTGAAAACATTGAATATTCCTTTGAACATTTTTTTACAGTAAAAACTGTTATGAGTGACCTCTGTTATGAGTGACCACCATTTCCAACTGCAACTGTAATGTATGATCAATTTTATTATATAAACACTCTGTCGTAAGCGACCACCTGCTGAATGGGACCAGTAACCATGATATCTTGGCAAAATATGTATTTTGACACTGCTATGAATGACTGCATTGCAAAAATGAGGATAAAACTCCACCACCCTTTATTGAATCCAATGACCGTTTATAAGTTCCAGAAAAAAAGGCTGACTGGTATCTAAAATTTTGTAGGTATGCTTATAGTGTTTCATATTTTCTCATCTAAACCTGACTAAAGTATCCATATAGTACTCCAGCACTTAGCCATTGCAGCTACTGCCGATATATGTATGAGCAGGACCCAGTATCCAGCTTTATGAACGACCATATTGCAAGAACAGAGACAGACACCACTGACTTTTATTTAATCATTTGTAACAACAGTCTCTTGAATAGTAATGATTGTTCTGATTAAAACCAGACATGAAAAGAAGAAGAAAAAAAAGTCTGGCTACTGGTTTGGATATAGTGACAGTACAGTCCATAAACCAGTCTAATGTACATGTTGCAAATTTGACATTGTAGTGGCAAAATTATGGTAGTGGTCACTTAAACAGTCTGTCTTTAGAGTTAATCCATATTGCCTGGGGGTGAATAAGGTCTTTGTCTATTACACCAGCAAGTGAGAATCCTTTGAGGGATTTAATTGATAGTGTTAAAAGCTTGTGATGTTTGTTGTTTCTCTAACACCCACCCACATGTTACAGTGATTACGTCCCAGTCACCAAACTGTTGTCTATTCAAGTTGATGTTACCAGGTTGTACACTTTGTTTATCGAGTTAATCCCTGTATGTCTTCATTGAATTACACTGTTGACTTTTGTCACCGAGTAAATGATTCTGTTTCTGGATGAGATACGTTTTTTTTTTATTATTTTGTTAATTGTTAGATGCAAATGTATAGATTTGTCATATTTTCCCACGGCCCACTCAAAACAGTCTTTACAGTCGACAACTGAGCACTCATAATGTTAACACCTAAAACCTTAATAACAATGGACAAACCTATAAAAAAAATTAAGGCTGAAGAAAAAAAGTATTGTAACTGAAAGAAGTGAAAAAGGGCAGACCACTCACACGATAGTGGCTTAAACATTGGTAAAACAAATTTAGGGTGTTATAAAGTACAAGGAGTAAATTAGAAATTATTTCATGTGCTAATAAATGTACATGTAATCTTCAAATGTACATGTGATTTCATGTTTAATGATAGAAGTATATCTTATTGCAATATAATTTTGTTTTCGGAGGATTGCATACAATATTTTAGAAAGAACCATTATATTACAGAATAGACTATATGAACAGTGATAGTGGTTATTTTTCTTTCAATTATTCTGAAACTGGACCTTGGAATCTGGTCTGTTTGTACAAACCTGTTATGAGAGACCACTTCTTGATGGAAGAAGGGGTGGTCTCTCATAACAGGTTTTACTGTATTAATTGTCTCAATACTTAAAATTGTAACTGAATATTTGATCATTTGACTTTTCCCATGAACCTTTGAACATTTTTTTATTTATCACACCACAATACCTAATGTGGTGAAAACATATTAGGATGTACTCAATAATCACAAATTTCAAACAGATGATTACATTCAACAAATTTGAAAGCTGAGCATAAACATAACCAATTTGTTCCATGCTGGTCCAAGACGGAGAGTCCAAAATCCCTTGGTGTCAGAACTCAAATGGCAATGCTAGACATATATAGAGAAAATATTAGTTTTTTTTTAAATAATTACCTCATCTAGAAAATCTTCTTCAAGATCTCCTTTCTCATCAATGTTTCCAAACAGAAAACCTGTTAGTACAGAAACATCAGTCCTCTGTTCTCCCTCATGTTCTTCTTCACTATCCATCTTCAGTCAAGCAGAATGTAGTCATATACACTCCCTCACAATAATGCATCCATTCCACTGCAAAATATACATGCATTTAAATTACATGAAGGAATGTTGAAAAATTTGAAATAAAGCTGTATGGTTATGGTTGTAATCTGAGTTTACTCATTTTTGTGAATATACAAGGAATGAAAAACAACAGTAGCAAAGCAAATGCTATTTAAACAATGCATAATGTAACATCAAATACATAGACAAATAATAAAATCTTGCATTTACAATCTATCAAATTGATTGTTTTAAATAAGCTATAAAGTGAGTGGTTACATTAAGAAAACCCCACTTTCTAAAAATAGATGCATCTGCATGTTGGCTATGTTGATTCAGTTGAAGAAAAAAAAAGGATTTTGTTCATTCATATACTGACTTTAATTCTTCAGTGGGTTGTCTATCAACAGTTATGGTAAAGTTGTATCGTAACAAAGAAATTAGGATGAACAGTATGATCTGAAATGATACATTGTACAGTGGTTGTTTTAAATATGTTTAGAAATCTTTTCAAATGTCATTTTATAATGAACTTTCAGAAAATGAAAAGAAAAACGTCTTGATTAAGGGTAGTTGATTTAACAATTGTACTAACTTGCAATTACACTCCTGTAGTCTAATTACTTGAAAATTCATTACAATGTACAGCTTATATTCTCTTTTTAAGTCATATTGCCAAAATACACTGAATATGAAATACGATAGTATTAGACATGCACCAAATGTTTTATAATATAGATAGAACTCAGAAAATGTTCTTCTCAAAAATAAAATATTTTTAAAAACCAAATGTACAAAGCAAATATGCATACTGGGAAATATATGACATAATTCAAATATAAATATATATATATATATATATATATATATATATATATATATATATATATATATATATATATATATATATATATATATATATATATAAAATGCATGTCTCGGTTTGCTCCCACTCCCTGTTTTGTTTACTTGTTTACACATTCCCCTGCTCAACTCTTAACTTCTCCCTGTTCAGTCCAAAAAGAAGTTATTTGTCCCTACAATTCAAGTCTAGCTTCACCACTATTCTTTACAAGATTTTCTGTTAAGTACAGTCATTAAAAGTCCAATCTCTGTCACTCAACTGACACCTTATCAAACCATTTCTTGAGTATGTACTGAAGATGATCATAGATAAACTACTTAATTAACTATTATATTTTTTATCTGACATGTATCTGCTAGTGCATGACCTTCGATGCTTGCTCAGTACTTGCACTGGTACAATCAAATCCTAAGAGTTCTTTCAGTAAAATAGATACACATACATACAAATAAATTTCTACCAACCTGCAAGCCCCATAATGAATTGGCTAAGATAGCAGGATTTTTGTAAGTAAGAAAAGAAAGATCTACCGTATTTTCCAGCCTATAAGTCGATACTTTTTTTACTTGAAAGTCAAGGCTCCGACTTATACTCCAAATCGACTTATATATGGATTGTGTCATTGAAAGTTAATGTAACGTTCGTAACTACAGGAAATAAAATTAACTACAACATGGATGTGCTTTCAATTATAATAAAACAAGCATGGACTGTTTATTCAGCTGTGTCAACTGATAACAGAATATAGCAGTTATTTGTTCAGAAGCAAAATCACAAACTTGTTAGCATCGGTAATGCAATTTCATGATTGCCGATAATTATGGAATATCATACTACGATACCATTACTAGTGCAAAATACGAAGCCAAGATATTGACCTGGCCTCGTCTTGTACTCCGAATTAACTTATATAAATGAAGGATTGAAAATAAGTCAAATAGGTGAATTTTACTAATATTCCGCATCGACTTATAGGCCGGAAAATACAGGAATTATTAGATCTGATTGAAGTCTTCCATCTATTTAGCAACAACAGTGATGAGATGTGGGTGGGACTGCAAAACATTCCAAAAAAACTATAACAATTTATTAATTTTGTCTTTATTGTTGTTGTAGTTCTAGCCGTAACAATTCTTTTTGTTACTGGAGTTCCTTTTCTTGATTGTTATTTTGCAGAACATGATATGATGAGTAAAATTTCAATAACGAAAACTGCAAAATATCCTTGTGTTTTGCTCTTGTATTTACTTAGTAAACCCCAAGTAAAAATTCACTTTTTGGGTCAATAAAAGAAAAAATTGGATATAAATGATATATAAAAGTTCTGAGTTAAGTAGTATGGCAACAACACTGTGTAGAACATAAAGCAATGCAAAATGAACATGGCATCCTCTCTATCTCCCTCAGACTTACCCATAGGCAAAAACAATCCAAACTTGAGCTTGCTTGAGTCAAATTTGAACTTGTCCTGATCATAAGCAAATTGGAAAGGTATAGTGTCAGATTTTAAGCATATTGGTAATACCTATGTCATACATGCTAAGTTTTCTAGGAACTAGATGAGGGAGATCAGTATCCACACTATGGGGGATTAGCATAATGACAATTCTTGCCATAAATTTAAGCATGAAAGGGCACATCATACCTGTGTGGTATCATTTACTTGCTAGTTCCACCGGTGAAAAGAGCTACATGTACCACATTTGCGACTCTACAATACATCCCTTCTTTAATTACAGATGTCAATGGCTAAATATGATTGGCTCAAATGGTTATAGTTAAATAACATCCATGCATCAGAGAACTGTTTCGCAATGTAGACTATTTGTACCCGACAAAACTAGGTAATAACACGACTGTATCATATTAGAAATCATTTGAATGTGTTAAATCAATGAGAGTACCAGTATACATTAGAGAATAACCATTTGAGCCAATCATATTTCACCACTGAATTTGTGCCGCATAGTGTACATGTTTTGAAAATGGGAGTCACTTATATGGAATGTATGTATAGTGAAGAAGACACTGTCTAATTCTTCCATGGAACAGAATTCCTTAAGTTGAATCGAGTTAATGGTAGGTAAAGACTTACTTATGCATCTGCCACTGTACTGTAATTAAAGAAGGGAGGTATCATAGAGTCGCAAATATGGTACATGTAGCTCTTTTCAATGGTTGTCACATGAGCACGCACTTGTCCCAAAATTCAAATGTCCAGTTACAAAAAACACTGAAATACACTGAAAAACCGTAATATGCATGCATTTACATGTTCTCTGTCAGTATATTCCACACAAAAATTATTTTTTATTATTCAAATAATAATATAAAGCAAAATAAAATATGATTTATATGATTTTGATACAAATTATTTACTTTTTTACTATGCACTTGATTCGACAGACCTGATTCATGAGTGAAAGGGAAAAGTATCGAAGAATCAAAAGTATCTGCTGACATTATATTATATATTTACTATAACTTTTAATGATATAGCTTTTGACAAAAAATAATGATTAATTAAATTTTTGTTTAAAAGGTTTCCAAATATTTGGCATATATAACTTATACCGAGTTAAACCGTTCGCTCTGGAGATAACCTTCTTTCCAGAACAATCAGTTGTTATCATAACATCTCTGTTCTGGAAAGATCAACCTGTCCAATTATAAAGTATGACCAATTGCAATGTTTCCCTTTACCCTCATTTGTGCTTTAGAGACATCCAAAGTTTTTATTTGACCCCCAATTTTGATATCAAAGTTTGGTTTTTACTCAGTCTGATCCCCAGTTTTGACACTAAGGACATATTTGACTCTCAGTCTTGCACCCCTAAGGGATACAGTGAATTGACATGTGCTATAACTTGGAAAAAGTAAATAATTCATATCAAAATCACATAAATTGTATTTTATTTTGTTTTATATTATTATTCAAAATAAAAAAAATAATTTGTGTGTGGAAACCGAAAAATACGGAGAGAACATGTGTATTTCAGTATATTTCGGTTTTTCAGTATATTTCGATGTTTTTAGTAACTCAAAATTCACAAAAATCGCGTAGAAATTTTAGTTTGGTACAACGTAGAAACGTCATTGATGGCTTGATGAATATAGAGCTATCTCAGAGTAAAGTATAACAAACAGTATGGTCGTGTGCCTTTAAAGACGGAAATAGCTGAAGGAAATCGATGGTCATAGGTGGAACTAAGTATTGGAAGTTACGTACCTTCTCTTATTTACAGTATGATAGAGAGGATCCTTTTTCAGAATGGGTCATGCGGGTAATTTAATGTATTTTTGTCGCTCTGTATGATATGCTACCTTCAGACTATTGTTAGTTTTTCTTTTATTGACAACATCAAGCTTGTGTCGAGCACCTGTGTAATTCGAATGGTCAGCTAACAAATTTGTTCGTAATTTCGGTTCATACATTTTGTTGATTTTGATATGAGCATATTCTTTGTCAGCCAAATTTTCATTTTATCATTTCAAGACAATGGATTAAAACGAGCTGTTGCTGGCGGAATATTGGTATTCTGCTTACCTATATTAATAGTAAACAATCGGATATTGGAACACCAATTTTCAATAGCTTTTCTGATTTGAATATTCCTTTGTTTCAGTTCTGTATAATATACATATCGTTTGTATTCATACCATATTCTGTTAATTAATAGGCATGCAATATCTGCATTTATTTCGGCAATCTGTCCAAGATATTCAAGGTTTGTTCATATCGAAAACGAACTTTATCTCTCTTAAGAGGAGCCATCATTGTTTGGTGAAAAATTACAAGCAACAAAACCGAAGCTATTCGAAAATATATACCGGTGATATTGGTACCAAACGCAGTAGTAAATTGTATCCGCTTTGGCTATTGTCTAAGGGATCTAATGGCCATACACCACAATTAATTTTACTATACGTTCTCTACATATATTTCTCAGCACTGACCTTTCCACAGTGTGATAATCAATACAAATCATATGAAAATCTAAAATACCCCCAAAGATGACTTCACGCTGAAATTCTTGTCAAGGGTTGACCGGCATTGTTTTGAGTGGCTGCACTGTAAACAGAGCAGCATGTACACAGAACACTGATTTCACTTCCGGATCATCACTAAGGCCCAATTACACAGTGTGCACTGTCGCCGAAATACATACAGACAACCACTCTCAGAGCTCCTATTCTCAAGAATAAACAATTAACTTTAAATCCATACCAAAGATGCATCAATATAACTCTTCTATCACCACCAAAAGGAGAGAGGAAAAAATGTTCTAAAAATAGACTAGAACTACATTCGTGGGTACTGCACTGACGAGATCACAGGTGCTCGACGAGAGCTTGACGTTAAAAAGAAAAAAATAATCAAAAGGAAAATAAATTATACAGAGTGAGAAAAATGCCTTTGATTACCCCTATGACCCATTCAGATATCAGGACCCTCTCTATCATACTATATAAAAATAGTAGTTATATAGCATGACAGAGAGGGTCCTAATAATGTCTGAATGGGTCATGGTGGTAATCTAAGGTATTTTTATCACACTGCATAATTTTTTTCCCTTTAGATTATTGATTTTTATTTTACATCAAGCTAGCATCGAGCACCTGTGGTCGAGATTATATGTTGTAGCACAGGAGTCTGACGTTTTATCAATAAAGTATGGCGAAATGTCTGTCAAAATGAAATACCCTTATCAATAATACATATATAACACGTGTTATATATATATATACATATATATGTACATATATATGTACATACATATGTACATACATATATATATATATATGTATATGTGTGTGTGTGTGTGTGTATATATATATATATATATATATATATATATATATATATATATATATATATATATATATATATATATATATATATATATATATATATATATATATATATATATATATATGTGTGTGTATATATATATATATATATATATATATATATATATATATATATATATATATATATATATATATATATATATATATATTATTGATAAGGGTATTTCATTTTGTCAGACATTTTGCCGTACTTTATTGATAAAACGTCAGACTCCTGTGGTTGTAGTAAACGATACTGTGGGATGTGAGTTATCCGAAAGGGAGATGTGCAAGCAGGTCATTAATTGCTGCAATTTTCAAATTGGGGACAAAAATAAAGCTATAAAACCAAACAAATTTGGTAATAAATCAGTGTTAAATCAATTACCTACAGCCGTTAATATTGTCTGAATGGTTAGGGGGACTTCTGTCCAAAACCAATCTGGACCGGGCTGCTTTTGATCTCAACACTTCAAATCGGTTTGATCTGAATTAATTAATTTGGTCCACACACTTACTACTTTAATAATGATGTTTTCATTGAAATATAAATGCACTGAGTGCCAGTGATCATATTGATATATCCATTGATGATGTAATTATGATGCAATAAAAACAAAATCAGTTAAAATGAGTTAGAAGTTTTGTTATATTAATCATCCCGATAATAATAATAATAATAATAATAATAATAATAATAATAATAATAATAATAATAATAATAATGATGTGAAAAGACGAATATTGACAAACATCTACTTAACCAAACTAAATTGAATTAATAAATTTATTATAAATCGATAAACATTACCTATATTAGTATTTGTTTAATGTAATCACAATGCATTTATGCACATGAGAAAATGTATTAACATTTGCACAGCACATACATTTGCATATTTTCAACTAGGTACATGTAAATTGCACATTCACATTACTTAGTTTAAATGCTCTCTCTCGCAGGGGGAAAAGAAGAATTATTTTATCAGTGATGTTCAGCCAAGAAAGTTGATAAAGGTTACAAAGACCTGGAGTGTTCAGGAATAGAACTGCATCTATAGTCATGTCAAGACCTATCCTTGATGAGCAAACGTGGAAACTTTAGAAAATGCTGCTTGCTGATGATTACGGTATATCTTGACTCACAACATTTCATTTATTACTAAGTCCTTCTCTCAGCAATTTTATGGTAAAACATCGTGTCAGTCTCATAAAAGTACTTCAAATTCAACATCTGATAAGTCTGATTATGTTTTTTCTCTTCCTACGCACACTCACAGTGAAAAGAGTGTTGTTACATCATTTTCAATTGCTACAGGTTGAACAATACACAACATAATAGAGACAAAGCCATTCCAAATAATCTTTCTTTCCAGGAACAACAAGTTTGTGGTCTTATATTGATATATAAGCAATATATTGTTTGGGTAAAACAAATTCCAGTCTGATCCTGTTTTGGAGACTTGTATTCCATTCCTGTCAGAATGTACTTTATCAATTATTGATGATACATATACATATTAAAATATTAAAGGACACATACATCTTTTGTTACCAGATGCTTTGCTTTTGTATTAGATGTCTTTTCTAGTGAAACAATTTCTTATGCAGGGGATGGGACTGGGCAAAATGTTTAATGTTTCAGTTTGTCTCTTTTGTGTTAAGTTTGGCATCAGACCCATGACTTTTTTTTACCTATATACATGTAAAGTATTCATATATTCCAAGGCAATGACCAAGTAGGATAAAATATCTTTATTCATGGTTAACTTACAAGCTTTGTTTAGATCAAAAGTTTATCCTCTTGCAAGCGAAATGGCAAACTGAACTCTTGAGAAAGATATTGATCAGAAAGATATTCCTTTAGCTGACACATTTATTGGTCAGTCTCTCAATAAGGTCACCATCGTTCTTGATATTGGACAATCAATATGCATTGGTCACAGTCATCCTCTTCTTACTACTCATTTTCTAATAAAGTGGCAACAGATAATCACGAGATGCCATGGAGCTATTTTGATGTCGTTCTAAGGAAATATTTAGAATAGCCTATGATACTCATTTATGAATCAATTAAGACTTATCACAAGAATCGTTTTTATCGCTCGAATCTTAAAAGGGATGTTTCTAAAGATTGTAGATATTGTAACTCTTGCGAAATGGTAGGCCAACACAATCAGTAGACTCATGTACAACTTATTTGATCAATCAATGAAACATTAAGCAGATTAAGCCTAGACAGTGTTGGTCCCATACCTAAGACCATGTCAGGTAACTTTTACTTGTTGACCATAATATGTTTGTACATAAGATTTCCGGAGACAATTTCTTTGAAATATTGAAAAGATAACCATTGTAAAATATTCGGTAAAGTGCTTTATCTACACTTCTTGGTATTCTGAAATCTGTCCAGTCTGATCAAGGGTCAGATTTTATCTCTGGAATTTCCAATAAGTTATACATGAGTTAGGCATGAAACAGTTGAAATCGTATGCCTTTTAGCTTGACTAGTCACAGAGATTTGGAAAGATTTCATCATAATTTGGTCATAGTTTTGTTTAAAGACAAGGAGTATGGTGAGGATGATTATTTGCTGTTGTTCGCTGTTAGGGAAAGGGTTCAAAATTGTGTTTAGTTCTAGTCCTTTTATTGGATTTCAGTCTGGTGATAATTATATTGCCTGGCTCTCTTTGAACACCTCAAGATCATCTTCAGACTAAACATAAAAGTCCTTAAAAAAATAGGAAAGAAAGCAAAATGATTTAATATAATTAATACTCTTGGGACTTGGAAATATAAACAGTTTTGTTATATAAATATGCAAAATCTTGATATATATATATATATATATATATATATATATATATATATATATATATATATATATATATATATATATATATATATATATATATATATATATATATATTGCATACAGATAAATATTCAGTCTATTTAGCTGTACCTTTCCAACGAAATGAGTATGTAAACGACGAAATACAATCTCACTGTGGAGTTATTTTGGTTGGTTTAAAAAAAATCTTCAGAGTTCAGAAATATGAAACAATATGACCAGAAATTTTCATATGTATAGCAGCAGTAAGAGTGAACTAAAACAGCTATAATATGCATAAGAGCACTTGTTTTATGAAATATAGCATGGAAAAATGGAATTTATCATATCGTTGATGTTGTATATTCTACACCAGTCCTGTAAAACAACAGTCTCGCAGGATGAATCCTCTGAAGAAGGAATATCTAATGGAGAATGTTTTCAGGCAACCAAAATATAAATGTATCTGGAGTTCACTGTGTATCCTTGTAAATAAATGAATAATCCATTCCGTATGTGTAATTACTACAGGAAAGTCAAATGTCACCAAAACGGATTAATTTCATATGCCACGAATAGATGATTCATCCACAAAGTTTGAAATGTAAAAGATGCTGCCAAGTCTGCCTTTCAAAATGATTCTGGGAAATTCACTCATGGAAAGAGTAAAAGAAATTTCGGCCATTGCAATTCCAGATGGGCTTTATCAGTATAAAGCTATTCTTATTTGGAATTATCCGATGCTTACTTAACATGTTAAATCTGGTCTAGATAATTGCGTTGCGTACCTCGATGACTTCATCATCTACAATGACACATGGAAAGATCACCTGGAAACCATAAACAAATTGCTTGATTGGCTCAGTGATGCAAATCTGACAGTTAACCTAAATAAAAGTGTTTTTTTCTTGTGTCACATTTTTATGGCATATTTTAGGACAAGGTCAAAATAAACATGTAATGGTTTAGGCAAGGTTATCTTTGAATTTCCAATGCTTGTTAGTAAAGAGCAACCTTTTAAGTATGTCTGGATATTAACAGACATTTTGGGTCAAATTGTTTCCTTACTGATTTTGCTTTGCAACATCATGAAGTGTATTGTCATTGCACAAGCACTTATGTATATAGAAGTACTATATTGCATTTTGTGTATATTTTAGTGTAATTGAGCTGATTGTCATTCAAAAGGACATCTTCCTATGTAATTTCTGCTATTATAGTATCATTTTCTTATTTGTGACAAATATGTGCAATAAAGCTTTATTTTATACAATCTTTCTTTTTCTATATGAGGGAAGGTGTTATGTATATTTAACTGTGGGTTTAACTTTTGTCCATGATTGTAAGTTGTAATAAGAACGTTTATATATCATTTCAGCTTGGAATAGTCTTGTTTACAGTTAGCTTTTTTT
The DNA here is from genome assembly GCA_029339505.1 of Unio delphinus. Lineage (NCBI taxonomy): Eukaryota > Metazoa > Mollusca > Bivalvia > Unionida > Unionidae > Unio > Unio delphinus. The sequence goes on from JAQISU010000117.1 coordinate 9,601,443, forward strand.
TCTTCAGCTTGGAACTAATATTTATGTCAAGTGAAATCTTTAAACAGGGATTTTGTAACAAATAATTCATTCCTTTTCTATATGAATCTGTGGGAATTCACAAGTATTTACAATTGTCTTCAGCCATACTTCAAGAATATCTGTTTATTGAACATATTAATTAGAATCATTAAAGTGCTCATTAGCTGTCATATTTAAACACTGCTGTGGATTACTGGGAATTAATTTCAAAGACATTCTGGATTGCATCGGGCTTACATTGGGACATTCAAAACCACTGGAATTTATTCAGAATATATTGTTTTACTTGTGATAGGACTTATTTAGGATTTAATTTACAATCTTGTAAGTTTCTTGAATTTTCATTTCTATGGTAGAGAAATAAATTTCTATTTGATTTTACACAAAATAGTTGTTTCACTTTCATTCTGTTACATAGTTTAAGACCAAAAGTCGTAACACTCTAATGTTTAAATCTTGTTATGTACAACATACATTATTGAACATTATCATTGTAAAGGTTACATACACACAAGAAGAGAGATTCATAGAAGTACAGCTATCACACTGTTGGCAATACTATCCAGAGAAAAGTATCAGCCAGAAAATACTGCGTGCCCGGAACCTAGTATCTTTTCCACTGCTGTTCCCTCTTCCGCCAATTCCAATGTGAGGATTCCTCTGCCTATGGGGCAACCTTGGTGACTAAATTCATGTGGATAGGTCCAGTACTCCCAATGGCTACAATGACACGCCAAAAGGTGTGATACGGTGGCCTATTTTAGAGTATAGGAAGCATCTGTGGCAAGGTTTTTAATTGTTCTGTATGAAAAATATTTCTTTGGATGCCTTTTACAAATACTACAATAAGCCATCATATATATCATATCAACCAATTTAGTTGCTTCTAAAACCATATGCTTCACAACTGATTATACATATTAGGGTGTTTACAAAGTATCATAACCAAAGCTAATACAAGCATAACCGTAACTCAAAATTGAATGGGAGCTCATTCTTAATATTATTTATATCTGACAATATTTGCATGCCTTTAGAAAAAGAAACTTTATTAGAAAAAAATTTGATTCTTGGACATTCACATTAAAACCATTCCTATTCCAATAAGTTTGCTGCCAAACATGAAGAGGCAAGGATTGTGGAGCTTAGCTGTAGCAAATTGAAGCAGTTGATTGTGAGCTAGTCCAGTTATTTTGCCATGCTCTCAGTGAGAAAGTAGCCAGTCAACTTAATGCTCCCCTCACTGAAGCAAACTAAATACCTGGAGCAGAAAACTATGAGCTACCAACAGAAGCACACTGGCAAGAGGAAGGGGGGGGGGGAATAGAGGACAGGATACACTGAAAACCAGAGTAAGGTGCTGACTACTAAAGATGTCAGGGCCTTTGTTTGCATTGTCCTGCCCCCTTGACCTGGAGAAGTCACCATGTCTGAGTGCTCAGAGAGACTGACTGTATTGGGTTTTCCATTTGGCTTTTAACAACTTCTTTCAATCACAAATTCTTAATAAAAAATGTGAAATTTTTGAAGCAACCAACTACAATCATTAATTTGTGGAAATAATACTTATGATTACCAAATTTTTAAGTGGAAACTTGTACCCACATATTGGTTTACATGTTTTGCAAACATTTAGTACACTATGTGCACAAAATTCTGAATCTAATTACAAGACAGATTATCAAATTAAAATATGTAGCTAACACTATCTTGTTGTTAGGGACAGCCCAACTTGGACAATTGTACAGAATTTGACTTATGAGTACACCACTAGCATTTCAACTCATGAATCTGCTATCTGGACATGGCATTTGTTAACTTGGCCATGAAAATTGTTAACAAGAACTAATTAAATAGTATGATATATGCATATTTGAACTCCATCATTTTAATGGCCAAATATTAATAAATGTTAATATAAATTGAGACACACCCATTATAGAACAGCAGTTAAGAATGCCTGTATCTTATTAATTTCACATGCAAATGAGATTTTTATACCCAAGGAGTTATTAATTACCATCTTAAATGGTTTTTGTCTTGTATGTTAGTTATGAGGTGCACATGCTTGCCAACCCCTGACGAGGAAAAAGTGTAATCCAAGTGGTCAAAAAGCAAAATCCAGGCAGAAAAAGCATAATCCACATAACATGCTAAAATCTTTACTGCTTCATGGTTTTATATGAAGCACTTTTAGCTTTACACACACATAGACTAGAATCCGTCTAAAGACTTTTAGCACCAAAATATTAAAATTCTTTCTAAACGGCCTAAAGTAGACGTCATGTGATGCTGCCCTCAGGTCTTCATATTTGGAGGATTGTTATTTTTTGTTTCGTTTATTTTTTGCCCTTTTCTGATCCATCTGTGAAATTATTTGAAAGGAGATATATTTGCTCTCATACATGCAGACTAAAATAATTTATACATTTTAGTGCCAAATACATTTAGACTGTTTTGCACTAAATAGGAGGTAGAACAATGAATCTGTGTGTAAAGATTAAAATTAGAAAACCAGTCTGCTGTCTCTTCACTAAGTTATACAGCTGCTATAAATAGAATACAATGTTGAAAGCTTGAAAGTAAAACCATATTTCTCGGTAATACTATATAGTTGCTATAAATAGAACATGATACTATTATGAAAGTACACTAAAGTCCATGGACAAGTGTACTATTATATTGTAGTTATGTAGAAGCCCTCTTTTCTAATATACAGTTGGTGGGATCAATGGAATGTTAATAAAAACTAGAAAACAAATAATTGATTTTTTTGGGAAGGTGGATATATCGACAAAGCGTAATCCATATACAATTACGTGTAAGGCGTAATTTAGTTTTAAAAAAGCATAATGATTATGCCAAAAGCATAATGGTTGGCATGTATGGGTTCATTTACAGGAAGAAATAGTCCTTTTGTACCAAAAAGATTCTGGCTTTACTTAAAATGGTTGCACATAAGACAAGGTTATATTATCTTTCGGTAGAGAAAAAGGTTTCCTCCTTCAAGTAGATATGTTTGATTTTTCTCCTTTCATTTTAGCTGCTTTGATCTTCTCTCCACATTTTCCTTGGGAATCCACATTTTCCTTGGGAAGTTCAGTAACAATAATGCAGCCTGAATTTTTGTCAACTTTGTTGGAAGCCTCATCACCAGAACCTTTTTCACAAATTCCACAAGTTGCACAATCAAACTGTGTTTTGTTACAATGATAGATTCATCCTTGGAAGTATTTTACAAATTACTGGGAAGGTCATCTCACCAACATTTTTAACAATTTCAAGATTTCAACCAAAAATGCCAATATTTTAAGTTCTCTTCCTCATTTTTCTCAGCCTTGCACCCTTCTAAAAATTATATTTGATCTATAACATTTTTCAAATTAATCCTTTCAAAGCTTCATCTGTAATTTCAACCTCCACATTAGGTACAGTTCACTATCATTTTTGTACCTCGTATAACTTTGGGTTTTATGAAATCTTTGGTGAAACTTTTGTGGAGATTCATGAAACACTTGGTAATATCTGCAAAACATTTGCATTTGTACAGGCTAAATGTGCTATCTGCATGTTCCAATGTATCCATATTCTCTATTTTCAACTCTTTTTCAAATAATAATAACAGTGAGAACTGCAGTGTGAATATATGTATAGGTGATGACACCTGAAGAATTTCATGATAAGTCTACTGTCTTCAAATTGATCCTTGTTCAGAGTGCAATATTCTTAATAATCAGTTATTCCACCATCTTGATTTATAAGATAATCTGATACGAAATGAGTTAACTGGTTCAATAAAGAAAAGAACTAGTGCAAAATATTCTCACAAAACATATGTCATATATGAAGTAAATCACTTGATTATTAAATCCCTGTTTTCGGGGTCCATATATAAACTACAAATGGAGACCAACATCAACATCAACATTTGCACTTTTCGTTTCTTGTTTTTATAGTTTTGACTCCATCCAACCTATTCTAGGGCTCGATGCAGAATGTATGTGTGTGTGTGATTAGGATTTTTTAATGTAGCTTCAACAATTCCTCAGTAATGTCACTATGATGTCTGCAATGAGGCAGTTTATAGTTATGTCTAGCACTGGGGCATAATGCCGCAGACATGAAGCATGATGTCCCACCCAGTCACATTATCCTGACACCAGGCCGACCAGTCATAACACTAACCTCTTAATGCTAAGCGCCAAGTGAGGCAGCTGTTAGTACCAGTTTTGTAAGTCTTTGGTATGACTCGGCCGAGGATCGAACCCACGACCTCCCACTTCCATGACAAATGTACTAACCACTAGGCAACCGGATTGGTTTCATCTAGAATGTGAAACCTTCATCAAGATATAGTCATCCACACACATTTTCATACCAAACAGACCTTTTTCCCTTAATCCATAAAGGAATTAAACAAGAACCCTATCTACTTTTTTTCTCTCCTCACCAAACCACACATTGGCAGTATCTAGGATCTGAAACCCATTTTGTCATCTGACTCATCCACACACAATATGAAATATGATTTTCAAAAACTGAATAACTGATGCACAAACATGAATAACTGGTCACAAAAATCTCAAAACATGCAGACATAAAGAAAAATCAATAATCTAATCTCAATAAGATTCCATTTTCGTGAGGCAATTTTATGAGAATGTCTTGAATCAAATTTGCTGAGATTCTCTAAAAAGTTTTTTCTGTAAAAATCATTAAAATGATTTTCTATTTGTAGAAATAGCTGCCATATTTGATATCGTATTTGAACTGAATAACGTGTATGAAATTCAAAAGGACCTCTCTCTACAGATTTTTTTAATACAAACTTGGTCAAATTCTTTTGAGCTGTTTGTGACGGGTCCTTTTGACAGTTTTTTCCATCCATAGAAATGATGGCCATATTGGATGATGGTCTGAACAAAACTTAAAAGTCTTGATGCCAATATACTCCCTGTAAATTTGTCTACAAACTGGTGAATTGATTTTTTAGAAGATCTGCATAGCAAATGTGAAGAAATCACACACAAGAGGTGACACACGACATATAAAGGACTTTATCATCAGCTCACTTGGCCTTATTGGAAAATTGTTCAATAGAAATCATGATTTATTATTATTATGAACATTTAATTTTCATTGCTAGTTTGTCTTTTATTTCATTAGATGCTAATGATAACTGTATTTTGTATCTGACCTTTGTCCAAAATCATATTTACTGTGTTGCTGCCAAGAGACTGGAAATTAATTAAAACTTTATTCATTTTCTCTCGAACTATTTGGGCTATTCTGGGATTTGATTTGCAATAAATTAATTTCTTTTTTAATTTTCACTTTGTATTCAAGGGAAATAAATTATTTGTTTAATTTGACAAATATAAGTTATTTGTTGTATGTTTTGAATGTATGTACTTCTGAATGAAATGAGAATCATATATTTCTAACTGCACTTGTTCTGTCAAAATAACTTTAAAATGCCATGATCTTGAATAATAATCCTGGCTGATTGTTACTCTCCTCATTAAAGTTGCAGCACTATATGACCTAAATAGTATGGGTTGACAAAATACTTGTAAAGCATTTGAACTCATTGTATTATTCCCAAAGTAGGTCAAATTTTATTTTGTCAGCCATGCAAGGATTGCATTATTGATGGCAGATCTGGTTTTCTTAACATCAAACACAATCATGTGCTGCTGCATTAGTCTCAATTTTATTTAAAAAATGGAACAAGTGACAAATGATGAAGCCATTGTGCAAAGAGAATCTTGTACCAATTTTCCAACACACGAGTATGCTCAGAAATCTTAGTTTCAATTTTTGATAATCTAGGCAGTCCATTTGGAATGGATCTTTACACTGAACATTGTAAACTTCATATTGCATCTTCCCATCAGCCTGTACACTATGGGCAGCGCACAAGATCCAAAGAGAATAAATGGTGTTTCTATTCCTCTAATTCCAGAACACTGCATTCCTTCAACATTTTTGGACAAAGCAATAGGTATAATTATTCACTTTCTCAATGTATCCACATTTTTCTTTTCTCTTCATCTTTGCTGCCATTTGTAGCCAATTTTTAGTCTCTGATTGACTCTTTATTGTTATTTACATTGTATTTTCACATAAATAAACACCATTCTATGTACCAGTCAAACAATCTGGTGCTGAAGTTCTTTTCTTCCTAATTATGTCCACATTCAGAATTTTGTTTTCTGGAATTTCAAAATAATTTGCAATACAGACTTTTTAAAACAAACTCTGTACTAATTCCACACAAACTGAAATGGATGTGATCTCTGTTCATGAATTTGTTTCACAGTCATTCCTCAAAGATTCATCACTGCTTTATCTGCTGCCATGAAACAATTGCCATCTTGTATGGCCATTACTGCAGCAACATTCCCTGCACCCTCAATATGGATCCTAATATAAAACTACTTTTCTTGTTAAATCATCAGTTCTGAAATGACAAAAGATTGTAAAATTCAAAGAGAATTAACAAACTGATGCCTGAACAGGTGTACTCGAGATCTTTCCATTGCAAGGAAATCAAAATTATAACAATATTCCTTTCGATCTCAGCTGTTGTAGTTAAGGTACAGTGCTTTGGAAAGCTAATACGAGCATAATTTACTGGGCAGGTAAAATGTCTTAACCATTGTAAAAATTTTCTTACTTCAAGAAGTGAGTGAATGTGCAAAAAAATGCATACCAAAAGTCTGATCCAACTGGTAACTGCACAGACCAACATCCATCACTGCTTGAAGCACTGGAAGATCTGGGTCTGTGCGGTTTGTCAGTAGTAATTAGTAGAGCAAACAACAATGAACCCAATCTTCTGGTGTATTATGTGAAGGCAGACAATGATCTCCGAGATGTTTTGCAGTTGGACTGGACATGTACATGAATACATACAGTACTTAGCATTAAACATATAGAGCTTAAGTCGGTATTTATTGGGTTTAGTGGCACATCAGCACAATCACAGCTATATAGTAACAAGGAAGATTAGGCATCCATAAAATGCCATACATAACATATACAGGCAAAAGATGATGAAATCCTAAAATACAAAGTTTATATTTCTATATAAAACTCTTTAAACAAAATCCAAAACCTTCTACACATGAGCATTATTGGATACACCCTGAGAGAAAAAGGCTGCCTGCATTAGCCACCAATTACAACATGCAAGATAGCACATTGGGCCTATTTAACATTCTGGAACCTTCAAGGGGATTAATATATTGAGTAAATTTTCTCAATATATGGAAACAATGGTCTCAATACACTACTTTTTTGGTCAAAATCGACAAAATGTTTTTAAATGGATCACAAAGAGTCAATAAGTTAGTTAAATATATTGAAATCAGACCAATTATGCTATATTGCTATATTACCCAGAGGATGAGTCCATAACTTCCCCCTCCTCCAGATTCAGCATCCTCTCTGTGATATCATCTAACTGTCGCCCCAACTCACTCTGGAGATCTGCTGAAATGTGAAAATAAAAACAGTAGAGGAATCCTGTCCGGTTATGGTGAAAACTCAAAAAGATCAATCACTTATATTGCTAGTATGACTTGGTCCTTAGACAGAGTTTTTCCTTTTGCTGTGAATATCAACAAAATATTGAAAGCCAGCGGGACATTTACTTTTTTTATGTTCCTATACTACTTAAAACTAAAAATTCCAAGTATTTTCTGTGGCCCAGGTGGCTAAGTGGTCTAAGGCATTTGCCTTTACAGCTCCAGTGATATCTCATTTCTGTTTGAGGTGGTTCTAGTCTTAGTTCCACCATCATGAGTATGTGAGACCACTTGCCAGTAGCTTCCTGGGGGTTGTTGTGTTCATTCTGAGTTCTTAATCCACTAAACATACTGGTGACCATTATAGCAAAACATGTGCTGAAAAGTAACATTAAACTCACAAAACCAAAACATACATCAGTCTTTTCTGTTATTCCTGTTTAAAGTTGTTGTTTTTTTTCCTTCAAGATTCACTTATCACACTTTTTGAACAAAATCAACAACATATTGTCAAAGAAAATATTTTTTTTTTTTTTTTTTAAATCGCTATTATTTCCAAGTTCCAACCTGAATTCAATGTTTGATCATACACTAAAACACAAGCTGTATCATTAGAAATAAGTATATGACTGTGTATATACATCATTAAATATGATCAATATGGTACCTTCCATCATTTTGCCTACTGACTCAGAGCCGGAAAATTACCGTAGAGTCCAATGTACTGGATACAATTTTTTTTATAGCAGCAGACCAGTCATATGTAAGCAGCATTAGACCTTTCATATTTCTTATTTGATTCCATAAACTGAAGAAAATATGCTTTTTAGTTCTTAAAACATCTGAAACTGTGGTTATAGTGCACAAATACAAGTGGTAGATGATTGATTGCGTGTGACTGCTTGTGTACAATTTGACTGAAAATCTGCAAATTTAGCATGCAATCTGTTGATCACCATTCTAACTTTAATCTTTGTCAATCAAATGTTTGTTGGTTTTTGACCTTAGCTAAAACTAAACATCAGTTGGATTACTGTATGCTAGAATCATGATTCTATGAGTTTAAGTATGGTGGAAAGCAAGAATCAACCACAGAGAATTCATCTGCTACATGACATGCTGACTGCGTGGCTTTAAAAGTCCAAAAAGATAGGAAATTTAATAAAAATAAATTTTATTGGACTTTACAGGATCATCGAGAAAGGGTTGGTCATGGGTTGAGTATGATGAAAAAGAGGTTGTTTATACTTTGTTCAGCATGTACAGTATACCATGCATCAGCCAATTGTTCAAGTTCCTTACTCAATGACATCCAATTTTATAACTAATCCATTGATAACATGTGAAATAAGCATTAAGCATATTACTTGCGCCAGTTAGGTTATTGATGGTTAAAAAAAACAATACCCCAATTAATCATCAAGACTGATTTCTTAAGCCTTTACAAAGCTGAGTGCACAAGTTATTCACCATGTCAGAGGGACCAGAACTAGTTGATTTCTGTCCTGATGAGACCATTTCACATGGACAGATTTTTCTGATAATGCAAGGCATTTGGTATATACTGTATACTCTGGAGGGCATGGTATTTGGTATGTACTGTACACTCTGTGGGCCATAACATTTAAAACACTGTACACTCTGGGGGCAATGACAATCAAAACGTACTGTATAATCTGGGGGACATGGCATTTAAAACGTACTGTATAATCTGGGGGACATGGCGTTCAACACATACTGTATAATCTGGGGGATATGGCATTCAACATGTACTGTATAATCTAGGGGACATGGCATTCAACACATACCGTAAAATCTGGAGGACACGGCATTCAACACATACTGTAAAATCTGGGGGACATGGCATTCACCATATACTGTATAATTTAGGGGACATGGCATTCAACACATACTGTATAATCTGGGGAACATGGCATTCAACACATACTGTATAATCTGGGGGACATGGCATTCAACACATACTGTATAATCTGGAGGACATGGCATTCACCATATACTGTATAATCTAGGGGACATGGCATTCAACACATACTGTATAATCTGGGGAACATGGCGTTCAACACATACTGTATAATCTGGGGAACATGGCATTCAACACACACTGTATACTCTGGGAGCATGGCAATCGACACATACTGAACACTCTGGGGTATATGGCATATAACATGTGCTGTACAATCTGGAAGCCATGCTGTTCAACACATCCTGTAAACTCTAGAAGCAACATTTTTTATGCCCCTTAGGTAGTCATATGCATGAAAACCTTTTAACACATGCTATACAATCATGCTATACAATCAATGGGAACAAACTGACAGGGTTTTGTACCAATTCTTGTAAGCAATCAAAGGGAATATATTTTCAGATCTCTTTACCTGAATCCCCAGTTAGAAGAGCATCCTGACTCTCTGATGCCATACTGTCCAGACTGAGGTAAGATGCCTGTCGATGGGCAAACTGGTCAACAGATGCCTCATCTTCAGTGTCTATTATGTTGATATCCTTCTCATCCTCATCTTCTTCTGAACTACTCAGTTCACCAAAAATGGCTAAAATGGAACAAACAGATTCTCAATATCAGATCCTCAATCCAAATTCCTATTACACTCACATACATACAAACACGCACACAATTAGGTTATTCCATTGGCATGACATTAAGTACTGGTTAGATGATAACTGAAATTCTAAGAATCTTCTTTCAGTTTGACTCTATACTGTTAGCTATGAAATTTTACAGCTAATTTCTAAATTAAAAATCTAACCTATAAATCGCTAGTCACTGTAAGATATAAAAGCCGACAAAGTACATGAAAACAAAAGATTAAATCAATTTCTGAACAATTTATCACACAAGAAAATTTCACTTATTTACAATCTAAATGTCCAATGTGAAAAACAAGTAGATAAATATAACAAAGTTAACCTAAGTCCAGACTGGCTGCAGTATCAATCCTCTGCAGCTGACCACGACTGCCTCCACTGACACTACCACTGATTTCCACATGAGATTGACCACCAGAATCAGAGATACTCTTCTCCTCATCATTAACAATTTCCCACTTCACGTCAATAGCCTCTGCATCAGTTCGGAACAGTCGCTTTACCTCTTTCTCTATGTCAGGCTGCTCCATATACTGAAACAATAGTTAAAAGGTATAGGTCTGATGCCAATTTAGGAGGTGAATATTATAACTGTCAGACCAAGAAGGCTGTTTCCCCTAGTTGGAACTATAAAGTTGTGACAGTTCTTAATATTCACCTACTACGCAGTTTATTGCAGATCTGCCAACCCTGACGAGTGTGTCACAGTACGGCAGTTAATTTTTTCTGGAAGTTTTACCATTTTTCAGTATGGTGTAACAAAACATCAAGAACTGCTATTGTAAAGCTGTAAAACAGCTTAATTAAAAGTTCAGTATTCGGAACGTGTAGCGATGATAAACATTATGTTCAACTGAAAGGTTTGTAAAGTACATGTAGACTTTATTAACTAATAGTGCAGCTGCATACATTTTAGTTCCAAACTGTTTGCAGCTCAGTGGCTTGTTGCAGTCTCAACTTGACGTAATTCTTCAAAATTCTTTTTCATTTCACATGATGGCAATCATATTTCCCGCCATGAGTCATACTCAGATTGGCAAGTGATGTCCAATAACATAATTGCGTCCTTTCCAGCGTTTATTAAAAAAAATCTGAACATTCGTTTTTGTTTTCCTGTTTTGACTGTTAATACTTTTCATGAGGCTTATCTTCCCTTTTGTCTTAAACATGCACCGCTTGTTGGACACCATTTTAAAAACATTCTACAATTCTACGATCAACAGTTTGATCATACAAACACTTTGCATGAACAAATAGGTGCAGTTTAAAGCATCTGAAATGCTGTTGTAAAGTTAGTATGGTTCCCTGACTAATTTCACTACTTATAATATGAAACCAGATCCAAATCAAACACTTACAAAGAAATTTTCTGGAATTTTAGGCCTTTATCATTTTTTTGTAGCTTTTGCTTTTATACTGTATGGCTGTATTTTTAGGGTAATTTTTGTAAGACTTTCAGCAAAAATCATGAGTTGGTAGGTCTATTATTGTAATCAAAACATGAGTTACTTGGCCAGATCAAGTTATGATGGATATAGAATGCCTGAACTGCATTCAAAAGTGGCAGGAACAGTAATACATCACTAAAAGTTCAGAAAATGATACAGCAAAATATATGGTATCCAGGAGCAGTATTCATCGTTGATTTATTACACAGTTATTACAAGACGCAAAGGACAAAATAACTTATACAAATGTATCCAACCTTGCTCTGTCCTTCACTGTGAGGCAGTGGTATAGCTATTCCATTCGTATGAAACATCACAAGCTGTACCTTGTGGACAAGCTGTAAACATTAGGAAGTCTGGCACTGCAAGCTGGTTTGCCCACCAAATGGTTGCTGGCAGTATAGAAGACGGTATGGCTAAAACTAAAACTGGCTGGACAGAAAGATTTCTCGCTGAAATCTTCATCATAGAAAGGGCATATAAACTTTGTTGTACCGATTCAATGAAAATGTTGAATGGCCAGTGACAGCTCGAAGTCTAGTGACAACGCAGTTTTATTATGCATTATACTCAATGGATCTGGCTTATATGCAAAGAGACCATGCACTGGCATGCGAGGATACTTATGTCCACTGGGCTGCCATTAAAATTGGGAAAAACTTTCACAATGAGTTGGAAATGCAAGCAATGAACTAGCTGGCTGGGCCACCTTCTCAAAAGGTCTCCAATGCTGTATGGTCAGTGACATCTGGGTGGATGGTAACTGGAATGGTATAAGGAGGTGACTGATCCAATACCAACACCATATGTCTTGACTTACAGGCCCGAAGGTAATGCACAGACATGTGGGGGGGGGGGGGGAGAGAGAGAGAGAGAAGGCTTAGGCTCACTAGGCTGTCTAAAACTGTGGAATACTCCCCAATGAGTCTGGTATCAGTGCTAATGAACCACAGGTTGTCCTCTTTGATTTATTCCATCTTTACTTCACTTCAGTGCTCAATGGATTAATGCTCTGAACAGGCATTTCATGCATTTAGTAAACATTCTAACGAAATGACACATGGAGAGAAAACAATGCATAGATTAGCAATCAGTATGCGACTAACTGGATAATAAAAGAGATTAACAAATCATTATGTGACTAATTAGCTATAGTGGTAGCCCAGAGTCCCTCTGACCATATATTACAGATGTTGCATGTCACAGATGTCATATGCTTAGTTATAAACAATAGTCATGGTAGACTTCCATGTTCTGAAGTTGCATATATAGCATTTAAACGACATTCAGAAGAAATGACACATGATGAGAAAGCAAAGTATGAATTCATAAAGCTACTAACTCGCTAATGTAAACATATTTCCTGTTACTAACAAAGGAATTGAAAAAGTCAGTGTCACATTCAAAACTTATTGACTATGCATTGAGCTTATGCATATCAAGTATTTAGTTGACTGTTCCACTGAAACTATAAAATAAAGGAAAAACAGAACATAAAACAGCAAAGTAGCATGTTAAACACTTGTGAAAACCAACTTTTAGATACAAAGCCTGCCCCAAAAAGTCAAAGTTGCACTAATGAGTATCAACCTTGCAGTGGTTGATGATAGCATGGTGTGATCTGGTTTTTAAAAAGACAAAATCCCTAAACATGACAAAATCAATTAATTCTGGCAGAAATTGTAAACAAAAAAGAATATATATAACCTGTAGCAGAATGATTAATCCAAACAATAAATCCAACCTTGCAGTGGTTGATGATAGCATGGTGTGATCTGGTTTTAAAAAAGACAAAATCCCTAAACATGACAAAATCAATTAATTCTGGCAGAAATTGTAAACAAAAAAGAATATATATAACCTGTAGCAGAATGATTAATCCAAACAATAAATCCCAAAAGAACATTGGATGACTCAGTTAGAACACAAGAATGGCTTGGATTATCTGAGTATAAACTGTATGATCCTATCCAGTAAAAATTACATGGTGGTGCCATGAGGGGTAAGAGCTATTGCCCATTATCTATTGAAAGACATAGAATTTCGATTTTTTTACTTTTTGTAGGGCTGGATTCACATGGTAGAGGGCCAATACTCCTAACATAATGTGATTGGGGAATGTATTCGAAGGAGATATACAATAATGCAAGCAATGACCTCTGACTTGACCTCAATATCAATTAAGTCTAAAAAAAAATTTAAAACTTCAAAAAGGTGCCAACATCCTGGTGGTGAGATCTGCACTATTTTCATTCAGAACTAAATAAATATGCAAGAAGTTTCTTAGTGAAAACAATATATCAATGCTTTCATTCATGCAAGATGAATAGTGAAAACAAGAAAACTATTGTGCCATGGTTGAGGTCACATAAGCCAGTTTCATTCAGAACCAGCAGTGTTTCAAGCTGCTAAACAAACATGTTGATAAATTTTTTCAGGATTGCCATCAAACCAGCAGTTATGGAGGATGCAAAATATTCAATTTTCATACAGGAAAAACTACACATTGAAAGTAAGAAGATTCTAAATTTAAAAAAATTGGAATCTTTCAGAAGGCTTAAGCCCACTAGATGAAAGACAACTGCAATGCACGGGTCAACCAGCAAACAAAATAATCAGGAAACAAAGATAAGATTGCTTCATCTTTTTGACTGCTGCATGCTGAAACCAACTCATATTCTTGAATGCTCTGTCGTGAGTGTCTACCTGCTGAATGCAATGCCTTGGCAAAATATGCATTGCAAAATCAATGATAAACTCCACCAATCTTTATTTAATCCTTGTAGCAATGACCACTCATGCCAATAAAAAAATAATTAAATAGGCTGGCTATCGATATTTGATATTTTGTAGAGTAGCTTATAATGTTTTATAGTTTCTGTTGTAAACCAGACTAATATGCATGTAGATTATTCCCTAGTCTGGTTCCATGCTTCGCATGCTCCCTGCATTGTTTTCCACTATTCAAATAGAGCAACCCTGGGAGCCTACAAATTAGGGAACCAGACTAATTATTCCTGCACTTAGACTGCTTCCTGGCCTTATTGTAGATCATATGGATGAGCTTGACCTACCATTCCCATGAATGACCGTATAGTGAGAACATACACACCACTGACCTATATGTAATCAATTTATTACAACGACCACTTGATTAGTGACGATTGTACTAATAAAAAACAAACATAAAAGAAATTATAATAATAAAAAAAATGATTGTGGCTACCGGTGCTATACCTGTTTTGAGAGATTGTGTTTTGCTTGGCAGTAAGGGTGGTCTCTCATAACAGGTTTTACTGAAATTTCAATTTTTCAACCAATCTTTACTCTAAGAATGCAAACACAATTTTTTTATCCACATTCACTAGAAGTGATACATTTTTTAAATGTTAATTCCATGCCAATTTAGATCTGCAATACATTTTTTAAATGTTAATTCCATGCCAATTTAGATCTGCAATCCAACAAACTTCACACTGCGACTAATTTCATCACAGTGTACTGTATGTTGTAACTGCATGTTACCTTTTTTGTCAAAGTCTTCCTAAACCGCCTCCTCCGTACATTTTTCATTGGTTGTGTTACTGTAAAGAAAATTGATTTATAAACCGATGAAGTTTAGTACATTTTACTACATTTTGTTGAAGTCAAAATAAGGATACAGTTAGTTAAAATAACTCTACTTGGAACATTGCCTTCAATCTTGAAAGTAATTTGATCTCATTTGCCAGATATTTGTTCATTTGCATACTTCAAAGATACATGATGTTTAGAAAAACTGGTCCAGCAGTGGCTCAAGAACTAGCATGCCGGACTTGCAAGCCAAAGGGTGCAAGTTCTAATCCTGCACAGACCAAGCCATACTGGCTGCATGTCCCTTGGCCATTGCTCTTTATGCCATCAACTGAACATGACATACCTTTCCTGTAATGATTTGCTCCTAAACAACAAACAAAACAAATCTGGTCCACTGAATGCTCTATGAGGAATTGCTTAAATCCATTCATCAGTAATTAAAACTTAGAAAAAGTGATGTTTAGGTTGCACAACCGAGGTCAATTGAGCCTCTTGAATATTTTCCTTTTCCAGAAAATTAGCCTTATTGTAATCAGAGATTTTAAATAATGTTAACAAAGGTCTGTAGACCAAGGCATCATCATTGACTTCACAACGTTTTTGTATTAAAAAAAAGGCTATTTCCTGAACAACAATGACAAGGGCCATTAGAAACTGAGAGGCTACTCTGGTCTCTATTATGGTACAACTCACATTGTCCATGTATGCACTGTAAGTTACTTTTTTGAAGCTATAGGTGTCATTTTTAGAGAATTTCATTACACATACCTTTAAATCGAATTTATTCACTTTAGTCTGTCCCTTGTCCATCAAAATTCCATTGAAGATTATTGAATAAATTTCTCAAAGTATGCTTAATGGCAAATTGAATGATAATGTACTCAAGACATTTTAATTTAATTTAATTTTAATGTACTCAAGACATTTTAATTTAATGTACTCAAGACATTTTAGGCACAGTCAAGCAAGTGGGTGATCCCTGAATACCCTATTACTTTCTTGAAATCTAAATGTACTGAAGTTCCAAAAATTAAAACAATAATTTAAAATTTTTAAAACAGAAACATGCACTCAAGGAACACAAGTGTGCCACCACAGTACCTGATATTACCTAACCATGAACTTAAAAAAAGGTGTGAGAGACATGATGATGGATGGACAGACAAGGGTAATAATATAAGCCCTGCCACAAAATCACAAGCATTATCAGGATCTGGATTAACATGAGCTGACATTATCTGGGAACTAAATCAGAACATTTGAGATTCAGGTTTGATAATTTGAAGTCCAATTGACTACACGCAACTTTGATATCACTGGTATAGCATTAGACTCTTCTATGAAATGTTTGACTTGTTCAACATATATTAGTGGTTTTCAGTTTTATCAGGATTTATTTAACTTGCAAAAAGGGAGTAAGAGGCAGTTCCATCATTTGGTTCAGGTTCCATCTTCGTAGAGTTGATGTGGGGAATAATGTCACATTTTTGTTGTAGAGTTTAATGCCATTTTTCAGCAGATGATAGGCTATACATGGTGGTCAGTATTAATGGTGGAGAATGAACCCAGGAAACCCACCGGAAAGAACCATCAACCCACAAGAAGCTACTGGCAAGTTATCTCACATACCCACATTGGCCAAATTTGCGACTCGAACCCACGCAGACAGATGTGAGATGGCAGTGATCTGTACTGGTAAGCTCTTTAGACCACTCGCAGCCCCTTTATAAATGTAAGATTTAATATACACTTGACTGTATGTAGAGTTAAAATGAAAACTCCCAGATCTGCCATTACACAATGTACTGGAAGATCTGGCTATATGCAGTTTATTATCACTAATCAAACAACATAGATCCTGAATTATTGGGGCAGCATGTGATGACATACTATAGTCTATGTTGTTTGCAGCTAGACCTGTTAAGTATTGATAAGTGAAGGATATAAAATTGCATAGAAAACGTAAGGGCCTCAGGAATTTTTTGATTAGGGATGTTTCATTTAAACATACATGGTACCCTGAGTAGGAAAATTTTTAAAATATATGCCAGGGTACTTTGATTTGACAGAGTTCATAATAAAATGGTAAGAAATTTCAAAATTGCATCTATGGGGGTGTACCCCACTTCAAAAGTACCTTCCCTGGGTCCTATGTATGTATTAATGGAACAGGCCTTACATGAAATTCATCTCTGGCTCATTTCATTTATAAGACCATGACTCTAAGATGGCAGACATATATTTCAAAGTATAAAACCTTTGAAATTATTTGGAAATCCAACAAAATAATACCTACTGCAGTAAACAATATAAATTCTGGCTACAAACACAAACAACATTTAAGCTGGACCAGAATTAATAAGTTTGATACAACTAAGGTTGTACTGAACAGCAAGATCAAAGTTCTTGACTTACTGCCATGATTCCACATGAATTTCTTATCTTTGTCTTTCTTTTTGGGACTCTCATTTTCATCCTGGCTTATGTCTTCTTCTGTTGTTGTTACTAACATCTAAAATGTAAGCATATCAATGTAATCATAGATGCACTAACTTAAAGAAGATAGAAATGTAATCACACACACAAACACACTAACCCAAGGAAGAGACACCAGGTGTTTATGCTTACAAATAATAATCACTTCTCTTGAGCCACAATCAATTCTTAGACCATCATATACATTTATTGAGTTTGTTTTCATACTTTGCTTAACACCTTTAAATGAAAGCTTTTAAATGGTAATTTATAATTTATGGTAGGCCAATTGTTCACTCTTCTCTACTAATCATTCAATATTCCTTGTACACGAGTCTCTCACTATAAGGCAGAGACTTAATCTCACTCTCCTGGGATGTCTTATAATGAGGGAGTTATATATATATATATATATATATATATATATATATATATATATATATATATATATAAATAAAGATAAATTATAAGAGACCATTGCCAAAAGATTCGTATTTTACTAGCTGACGACTTCTTAAAAGTATCCAAAGATAATTTTTAAAAAAATAAAGCATATGTGCATGTGTTTGTGACTTGGATTTCTAAAGTATATTTACCAATTTTCAGTCATATCACTACAATGTCTGCAGTGAGGCAGCTTATAGTGAAGTCTAGCACTGAGGCATCACTCTGCAGACATGGAGCATGATGTTCCACCCAGTCAGCTGTTACTACCATTTTTACAAGTCTTTCGTATGACTCAGCGATGCTTCAAACCCACAACCTCCCACATCTGAGACTGATGCTCTAACCACTAGACCACCAGGGCAGTCAAAAGCATTTAATAATTTTTATAATCTATACATTATGGATCTTTTATTGATGGATATAATGGCAAATTCTTGAAAAAATTGCTATAATAAGGAATTTTGTATTGTGGTTATACAGTTCTAAAGAAAAATGCAATTATTATTTTTGAAATGATAATCAAATGCAAACTCTATCCTTTGATCTAATAGGTATGCTAGTTATGTAAAGAGATTGGCTAATCAGAATTACCTTACCTGGCTAATCAGAATTACCTTACCTGGCTAATCAGAATTACCTTACCTGGCTAATCAGAATTACCTTACCTGAGCAATGTCTGCTGTCTTATAGAAAGTCTTCCTGTCAACTGTCTTCTGAGCCTCAATTATGCAGGGTAAGTCAACCAACTGAAATGATCAATGAACATGGTGTCCAGTTAATAAGATATAAGTAAAGTCTCAAAATTATTACCCAAATTCCAATAAAATGCTATTATCAAATGTCTTGGGTCATATATAATTGTCAGATGAAAATCAATAATGTACACAACAAACTGTTCCGAGGACATTCTTCATTGGTTTGGATAAATGAGAAGTCTAGTTCTCACCTTCATAAAATATGTTCTTAAAATCATTCTTCAATCCTTTAGAATTTGCTCAGATATGCTCAAGAGACTTTCATAAAACTTGCATAACTCAGTTTTAATTACCATTACAGTTACTCTTGTCTGCTTCACTATAATTATTATTTTGCCAACCATTTCACTTGTCAAACTCTTTTTTTGGTGCTGCTTTTCTTTTTGGTGGTGTGGTGGTGGGGGTGATGCATGATTTACATTGCTTTATCAATTTGGAAAGAGCATGCATTTTAGTGATGGTAACACAACAGAAAACTTTGCAATACCTATCCCATTCTGGGAAACAAAACTAGTAATAAGATCCTAGTGACTCGTGTGGCATCATGACTGATCACCTGGTTGGTCATGAAACTGGTCACAGCAAATATTTCTCTGTTGCTGTAGAAATTTGTCCTTAATGCTTTTGGCTATATATACACCTTATTATGAAAACAGCTTTTGTGTCACTACAAAATTTGAGTCAAATAGCAGTAACCAGCGAAGAATGTTAATTATACATAATTGAAAAGCAGCCTTAAAATCTCCACAGAAAAAAACTCTTTCTTTAGTCCAGTCTCTTAACTTTTGCAAAGGATGACAAATCAAACCAGTATGACTTCTTGTCCTGGACCAGTTACATGTGCTAAGGAATTGTCATTTCATTCAAACACAACTATTGCAAGCGAAAGTATGATCACCTATGTTGTGTCCAAACTAGTATCTAATGTAAGGAAGGTAGTCCTGGCACATCTGAACTTACAAATACAGTACAGGATTTCATCAAAAATGTAGAAAAATGAAGGCAATATATTATGTTACTCCATTTTGGGCATCTATCTGATGCATTGTAGACATCACAAGGCTTACAAGAGATGCAGGGTCAAACCATAAGATCACCTGGTCTTGAAACAAGCTGAGGTAATAAAAACAATAATAACAATTATATGTTTTGGGTAAGTGTATGTCAAGAAAAAGAAGGCAAAGAAGATGATGATGATGATAGAAGAGAGGAATAATGAGATGGTGAGAAGACAGTGAGAGATGAATAAAGACTGCATTAAAATTTCACAGGAGGAGGTTTTGCATTTCCCTATAAATATATAACCCCATATATTATGATGGACCGCAAGACATCCTTCAGGCAGATTGTTGCCATACTATCAACATATTGGGTTTAATGACACTGGAGCACAATCCTGACCATACTGTGCTAAGTACGATTAGGTACTCGAACATTGGTCCATCAAAGAGACTGATGTTCTACTGGCTGAAAAGAATTTCCTGGATTCTCAAATCAATTTTTTCATTTGAAATCTTGATTTCTTAAAACATGACTGTGGTTAATTTTTAACTCATAGTGAACTGCAGAGAATAAATGCCAATTATTTCTTTTAAGTATTTTTGACAGCAGTTTCACCTGAATGATGGAATGATATAAATAAGCATTAAATAAAAATTCTTAAGATTATTTAATTATTCTTTGATTACTTATTGATCTCACAACATAATGATTTAGGCAGAGAGCATTAACTACAATAATGTAACATGTCTTTTACTCCTTTATTATTTTTTTACACCAAAAGACTTACAATAAAATAAACATATATAAAAGATAACATTTTCTTATACTATTAGTAATCCACTTAACAAATAACTTAGTATTTTTTATGATTAGCAACGTACTACTAAGATACAGAGGAGTAAAGGGGCTTTATTATCATAAGGATTTGGATTTTTTTTTTAATGGGGCTTAAAATTAAAATTCATGCTTTGGATAAACAATGAAATCTTTTAAAAACTGGTTCCCATTGAAAAACAGTGACACAACAGTACCTGTAAAAGTAAGTCCTGAAAATTACTATAACTGAAATCATCATAAATTAACAGGCGATGTGCCATCCAAATTTCAGCTTCCTGAATGTAACATGGAATTTAGCTTAATCTATCAACTGTTATGATTTGGTGCTTAACAGAAAAAGAAAATAACAAACTGCTGTATTTGCCTGAATGTAGATCAGTTCTGTCCTTTCAAAATATGCTGGCAGATCATGGTAAATTGCAAAATTATTCATACTCATTTAAGTTAGATGGTTAAACTGGTATTCAACATGAATGTCTACTCAATATTTCCTTATGTACACTTGGCCTGTAATGATTTGTACAGACATATTTGCACCCAACCCAATTTTACAAATCCCAAGATATTCTGAATTTTACTCAAACTGCATAGCTTAAAGGAAATGAAATGGGTGAATGACAGGGCATTTAATATTTTAAAAAAACCAATTTCACATTTTGATCTAAACTGAGTACACGGTCTCATTTAATATTGTGTAAATCTTCACCAGGAAGCTTCTACTTCTTCCAATGATACATAAAACTCTCTGCCAGCCATGGTAACCTATTGATTTTACCTTGGCATAGAAAAATTCATTTCCATATCGGATGGCTCCACGTCTCATGTCAGAGTTTAACTCAACGAAAAGCTTATCCCTGAGGTTTCCCACTTGTACATCTTTTCTTAAAGCAGCCGCTGTGCTCTGTAATGGAAGAAAAAGGATTATGATGTCTGCATAATGTACATAGGCACTTGTATAACCAAAGTTCTCCAATTTCTTTTAAAACTGGATCAGAAGTAAGTAGGGGTCTCTAGAGCTCAATGAGTAAAAACTCCAGTACTCCTCATCCTGAAACACTGTTTAAAAGCCTTTAACTCATTTGGCCCCAATACCATCTTTATGCGTAATCCAGTTTCTGCATTCAACAGCCGATACCGTGTTTTCGAGAAGTTTTAAAGCTGCATTCAATGGCCGGTCCCGCAAATACACATTCCGAAAGGTGGTCGTGAGAAAGTCTCTGCTTGGTTACAAACGGGGATTTTCCCAAGCATCAGATCTACTTGTAACCAATCAGAAATGAATTTACTTTCCTTCATACAAATTTAAATTTAAAGTTTGAATTTTTTAGGATTTAAACGTTTGAAATTGAGAGCAGTTTCCCATCATGTGTTCACTTCTTGAAAACATGGAAATGATGGCGGAAGTACGAGTGATTTTTTGATGGCGATAAGAGCGAAAATGAGGAGTTTCTAGGGTTTGATCAAGTTAATATTGAGGAAGCAGAGGAAAGATATGTTCGCCAATTGGATAATTTGCGAGAATTAGAATCGGACATTGAAATTTCCGAGATTGAATCGTCTGAAGACAAGGATGTGGATAGCGATAATGATAGCGTCTCTGCCGATCTAGCAGATTAGAGCGATCATCTTCGGCCTGTTAAAATAAATCATTTTAGTGGACCAAATCCCGGACCTACTACTAATATCGACAAGGAAAAAAAGAGAAATAGATTTTTTTCATTTATTATTTCCAGAAGAACTGTATATGGACATTGCAAATGAAACTAATGAATATGCGCAAAAATGTATTTTGGTATCACCGAACAAAATGTGGTATCCAACAACACCAGACGAGATAAAAGATAAAAATGTCAGGTTAATTTATGTATAACATGTTTCAAACTCTATCATATTTTAAAATTTCCTGGTTTATTTTAATGGATTTAAGAACTGATGTGATATTCCTAACAATGTTGCACATACTTTTGTAAAAAGGGCTGATGTGAAATTCCTAACAATGTTGCACATAGTTTTGTAAATAGTGTATAAATAAATTGTGAAAGACTTGGACAAATGGAGAAAAAAATACATCACTGTATTGACAAATTCATTTGGATTAATTGGTGAAAATTTCATGGATTACTATTGGATGTAAGTAAAGAAAATAAGGTAAGTATGAATGCATGTGCATGATGTTTACAAAATTTTCCAAATAGGTAAAACACTCTGGGGCACAAGCAGCTAGACACAGCTTAGTGTTGCTGGGGCTCAGCAACAGTGTTACTGGTAATTGTCTTGGGGCTGAATGAGTTAAAGACAACATTTACTTTGACTATAATTGTATTGTACTGAGAATTTCTTATTTGGGGGGGAGGGCCTGTTTAGATGAAACAACATACTCCAAGGCAACTATTTCATCTGAATCATCACTGTTTGTGGCTGTATTCTCCAACATGTGTGCATTGTAAAAAGGCTGACAAATGAGTAGACAGCTAACTATTTTTACTGCAATGGATATGTGTTTCTTCTTTAATTACATGTACTACAATATTTTTTACTATTAATTTGGATAGTTGATAATACATAATTTTGAACCATGAATTGCTTTAACACATTAACCCCTGGAGGTTTTTGCTGTTTTTGCATGAAATTCGAGTAGGAAACCCATTTTGGAGACCATTTCTGAATGCATCCTAATACATGTACATAGACTTCCAAGCAATTTTCCGTTAGCCCAATGCGTAATTGTGCAAACAAAAACGTTTTCCATTGGTTAGTTTGCTGGCACATGAGCAGAAGATGAAAAGTTAGATTTCTTTTTTGTTGCTTAAAGGACCCATAATTTTTGTATGGAGAAGATTCTTTATTCAAAATGTCCACCTTATCCTACTTTTTGCACAGGTTCACCTGTCTGTGTGCACTTTAGACCAGTCTGCCTTAGATCTGAGGCCATTAAGTCTAAAATCTGGACATAAATCGGATTTCGACCATGGGCAAATTTTGGGTAGAAAAAAAACGGGTAAATAAAATTAGATTTTTCCCTCTGTATTTTGTAGTGCAATTAAAATGTCCAGATTATTTTGTATCATTGTAGAGCTAAATCTGTCTACCTTTCTCTAATATCATCCACTTTAGTGTATCATGCATGACCTTGATGCTACAGACCTTGGAAGTAGGCTACTACCTTATGCCCTGTAAACTTGGCGCTACGCGTTAATGTGTTAACAGACCCATAATTTTAATATGGAGAAGACTCTTTATTCAAAATGTCCACCGTATTCTACCTTTTGCACAGGTTCACCTATCTGTGTGCACTTCAGAGCAGTCTGCCTTAGATCTGAGACCAAAAAGTCTAAAATCTGGACAAAAAACAATCGGATTCTGACCATGGGCAAATTTTGGGTGGAAAAAAATGGGTCCGAATTTTTAATTTTTTTTTCCACCTCTACTTTGTAGTGCAACTAAAATGTCCAGATTATTTCGTATAACTGTACAGCTAGATCTGTCTACCTTTCTATAATACTACCCACTTTAGTGTATCATGCAGACCTTGGCAGGAGGATACTACCTCATGCCCCGTAAATATGGCACTAGGGGTTAATGTGTTAAATTCAATACATAGCCCCATAATCATATGCCAAAATATGTCGATCAACATTCGCTAAATATACAGAATAGACAAGGCAATTTTTAATTAAAAAATTATGGAAATTAAGATCACATGATTCTTGAAATGGTATTTAATTATAAATAATTCAAGACATTTCAGTCTTTGAATGGATGGCTATCATCCATTGACTATTCAAATTTAAATCAGTAAAACTTCTGTTATTATTGACTGAAACATAATTCGAGCTATATGAATTATGTGCAGCACACCAAATTATTCATGTGATAGAAATGCACCATTATCAAGCTGAAAATAATTCCTTCTGGTGCTAATATTTTATAACTGTTTACAAAGGTCCAATGGACACTGCCTTGATTTCTGGTGAACGTCCTCTGAAGCCAAGTCTTTGCTAGTACAAGACCATTAAAGTTTCTAAATGGGCAGAGGGAAAGCTTTTTGTGTGTGGTATCAAAAAGAACACTATGCAACTGCTTGCTTTACTTGGAACAAACTTATCTTATGATGAATGCATATGAAAAAAATACCAGTCGGAAATAATAATCTAGCTCCATATAATTAAATGGCCAGTCCCGTACAGTACACAAGCATTTAGAATTGTTGGTAGTTGTGTAACTGTATATATATTCAGTCTCATAAAAGGGCTATTACCTCAAGAGAAGCTCAACAAGGTGGGCCTCTCATCAAGTCAGCGCAGAATGTTTCTAAGTCTACAAAATATACAAGTCTTATCAAATTAATTTGTATTGTCAATAATTATGATCAAAATAAAGATCACTGATTGGTGCAATGGTATTTGATTGTCAATCATTCATGATGTATTAGGCTTTTCTTGGGTGGTTTTCACTCACTGTTCAAATGTCAATCAATAATGCAGATTAGCTGCTCAACGGTGGAGATGCCACTGGCACACAAGCTGATGCACGGCAGAGATTTGCTAGTATTTTATTATTCTGCTGCAGAGCATTACCACAGAGTGAAAGTGGAAGGATTAAGTTCCCACCAATTTGCGTGGGGTTATGAAAGTACACATGAAACTGTACTGTAATTATGTTGGTTAAAATGATGTTCTCTCTCCTTTGAATAGCGGAAAGATTATAGCTTTTCTCTCTGCTTTGGATAGCAGAAAGATTACAGTCCTCGCCCTCCTTGTCTGCAGCATTTGACATAATCGACCATGATATATTACTTCACAATCTCCAGCATTAACAGTATAGCCTTACTGTGGTTCAAGTCCCACTTAGTCATCAGGACACAGGAAAAAGTAAATAATTCGTATCAGAATCACATAAATCATATTTTATTTTGCTTGATATTATTATTCTAACAAAATCAAATAATTTGTGTGTGGAAACTGATATTTCCAGAGAGAACATGTAAATACATGCATATTTCATTTTTTCCCAGTGATTTCTGTGTTTCAAGTAACTGTAATATTAGTACTAGAAAACACAGGCCTTTTGGGAAAATTTAAGTGGCCCATGAATCATAAAGTCTTTGTTTACCTTTATGTCATGTTGGAAAACTCAGAAAATATGACAATACAATAAATCTGCAGGGTATGACAAAAGAAACATAATCAATATTTCTAATCAAATATCTTCAGATTTAATTTTTACTTTTTCTTGCAAGACTGTTTTCTGTTAACCTAATACTTAGTATGATATCAGTGTACTGAAGCACGTTACAGTGATATTAATAAAAGAAATAAATTTGGCTGGAATATGATGGAAATAGGGAATGTCAAAATAGGATTAAGTTGAAGTATGTTACTTAAGAAAGAGAATAAAACTATTTTAATATTGAA
Source organism: Unio delphinus (assembly GCA_029339505.1). NCBI lineage: Eukaryota > Metazoa > Mollusca > Bivalvia > Unionida > Unionidae > Unio > Unio delphinus. The sequence goes on from JAQISU010000117.1 coordinate 9,627,575, forward strand.
GTGATTATACAGCTTTGTTTCATTCAGCATAATTATCATCCTTAATTGGCATTCCCTTCTTCCATTGCATTCCAGCTAAATGAATTGTATGTCAATGGAACTTTAAGAAAAGCTTTTTTTCATGTCAAAATTTGAATTAATTAGCAAGAAGAAGATAAGAGTAAATAAAGTTCGACTAAAGCAATATGATATATTGTAAAAAAGTTTCTATACGTGCTGCCAAATGTATGAAATATTCCTCAAAATTCGACTTCTCGTTTAAGTGTTACTGTTAGTCAATCTCGGAACATGTTACATACACAACTCAGTTATTTAGGCAGTAAGACGGCAACCTACCTCAGTCCCCACCCACCCCTAACAGAAATGACGCCATGTAAATAATACATTAAACTGATTACCCCCTATATCATAGATCTGCTAACCATACAAATGTGAATGAACATGCTTTCAATTCATCATCACATCATTTTTAAATTGCTCGATTTCGTTTACTGTCTTAAACCTGTGCCACCAACCCTATTCCCATGAATGTTTGGACAATAGTTAGCATACGTGGCTTAAATACAAGAAATTATTTAAGGTTAATATTTACAGGAGGAAGTCGGAGAATAAAATTTTGTTCCAGATCAAAAGCAGATTCGCCTCCCTCCTTCTTTTTGGGTACAGTTTTTGAGTTCATCTTGAAGCCTCTGTAAGAACGTCATCAAAAAGTGTGTGCACTGTGTTATGAATTTAGATAATCGATGCATTTCCGAACTGCGCACAGTATTTCAAAATAATGTGCACAACTTCAAAACGGAGATCGCAAAATATGTATCTCCTTATTTGTCTGTGTAAACTGAGGCTAGAAATGCTGAAGTATTCGTTAATAAACATTACTGAAGCCTATCTCTGACTTCATATCGATATGCAAAAATAAATTATTCTTTATGTGTTTTAGCGCTGGAGAACATATGTTATTTAGTGAATCATGATTCATTTTGAACTAGAATGCTCTCATTATTTTAATCAACTTAGAGTGAATTAAAAAATATATTAAGCATTCGTTGTAACAAATATGCTTTGCTTCTTTCAACGTCCGTTTGGCATTGAGCTGAATCTGCATTTACATGTATTGGAAGTACATATAAAGTTCACTTTCATCAATATTTTAAACCCAAGTTTAATGTCCACATTGCAATCATCTCACCACCATCACCATTACTATCATTAGACGATAAGTACGACAACAGAAGCAACATCAACAGCAAGTTATTATTCTTATAATTATTATTCAAAAAGTAGAAATATGAGCAAAAGCAGAAGTATTACACAAATAACGACAAACATGCAAACAAAGGAAAGGGCAACAGTGCCGGAGACTTCCGAACATGTATCACTAGGGGACAAATACTATTTTCCCATTATTATATTGAATGTCTCCATTGTGAGGCATATAGTCTGCAAAATATTTACAGTTTCCAGGTAAATTATGCACAAGAGACGACAAAAGCAACAATATATATATATATATATATATATATATATATATATATATATATATATATATATATATATATATATATATATATGCGTTGGTCGAAGAGGAACCGAAAGATGTTGCCTTTCTAGGAGATTAGTAAAAGGTATAAGAATGTGAAGGAAAAATGAATCAAACTTGTATATTTTATTTTATGTTTCAAATTAAAAATTATATGTACGTCCCTTATAGCATCTAAATAAGTGTGCAAACGAGATTTTATATTTGGGAGAAAAAAGTGTGTGTGTGTGTGTGTGTGTGTGTGTGTGTGTGTGGAGAGAGAGAGAGAGAGAGAGAGAGAGAGAGAGAGAGAGAGAGAGAGAGAGAGAGAGAGAGAGAGAGAGAGAGAGATGAGGCTGATACCACAAGACTGCGGATATATACATTTCAGTACGGGAAACGTACTTAGAGACCAGGTGTTGCATGGTTGTGTTTAATTGTAATGCAAAGCACAAAAGTAACCTATAGGTACATTTTGTAAAGAATGCTAAAAATCGCTTAGCATTTATGTCATTGTTGCTTGGGGGGGAGAGAGAGAGAGAGAGAGAGAGAGAGAGAGAGAGAGAGAGAGAGAGAGAGAGAGAGAGAGAGAGAGAGAGAGAGAGAGAGAGAGAGAGAGAGAGAGAGATGGAGAGATGAGGTTGGTACCACGAGACTGCGGATATATACGTTTCAGTACGGGAAACGTACTTAGAGACAAAGTGTTGCATGGTTGTGTTTAATTGTAATGCAAGGCACAAAAGTAACCTATAGGTACATTTTGTAAAGAATGCTATAAAACGGTTAGCATTTATTTCATTGTTGTTTGAGAGAGAGAGAGAGAGAGAGAGAGAGAGAGAGAGAGAGAGAGAGAGAGAGAGAGAGAGAGAGAGAGAGAGAGAGAGAGAGAGATGTGGTACGTACGTACGAGGCTTGTTTCAGCAAGCCCGAAATTTCCTCATGATAATATATAGCTATCCATTTCAACTGTATTATTAAAGGTTTCTTTCTTTGGCATTTAATGTATTTATTGATGTATTATGAGTAAGTCTTTGAACTCAAAACACTTAATTAATCCAAACTCACGCACTGACAGACGGACTGAAAGACCTCATATATTTTGATGGAATGGTTATCAACAACTTGAGATAAATATAAATCCACTGAAAATGGATAATAATAATAATAATAATAATAATAATAATAATAATAATAATAATAATAATAATAATAATAATAATAACAATAATAATAATAATAATAATAATAATAATAATAATAATAATAAAACTCACCGTGAGCTATGTCGCTTAACTAACCATGGACAAAATTTTCTAAATTGTCGAGACCATGCTACCACTTCTTTAATCATAATTCATCAGTCAACTTTGTCTAGAATAAGTCAGATTTTGGTTTGTAAATTTATTATGAAAATTTAATTTTACGCAACAATTTTGTTTCCAAAATTAAAATACTTGCTAAAAATTAGATAAAATTTAATTTTTCACTTTTTGATATGTCGAATATATTTTCAGATAGAAAGCATCTTGTATTTTTTACGGCATTGACTATTACAATAATTAAGAAAGCAAAGTTTGTTTCGGCATCTCAAGAGCTCTTGGGAGCGTCCGCCTCTAATGCGGGAGTTCGTGAGTCAATCCATGGCTGAGTCATACCAAAGACTTTTAAAAATGGTACTAGCAGTTGCCTCGCTAGGCGTTCAACATTAAGAGGTTAGTGTTATGACTGGTCGGCCTGTTGTCAGGATAATGTGACTAGGTGGGACATCATGCTACATGTCTGCGGTATGATGCTTGGTTCTAGGCATCACTATAGCGATATGACTACAACTTTTTTAAAGATACGTTAAAAATCTAAATCACACACACACACACACACACACACACACACACACACACACACACACACGAGCACTTGACCCAAAACGTGCTACCTGTGCGACACCAACACTGCATGCTTTCTTATAGCTGTAAGATGCCGTTTTGCTTTTGAAATTCAAAAGGACTTAACGAGTACAGTTTAAATAGGTGTGTCAATTTTGAATTGTTTCTTCATACTATTTCTCCATTTCTAACTCCGTACTTGCAAACGACAATATGTCAACTTCTCCCCTTTGGCCATACTAATCTGATTGCTGAACAAGCCGCACAGCCCAAACCATTGCACATGGTGTTCAGTAATTTTCTAGTATTTCTAACCTGTGCATCTCAGTTTTGTGTTTAATGAGGTTGATCTAATAACACATTTTGCCTCCATTTAGAACAAATTTCCTTCATCCTTCACACTTCATCCTTCGTATGAACACATTCTTTTTTGGGTCCGAGAACTGAGGTCAGCATAACGATTATCGAAGAGCATGAATAATTACTGATCAATTATTAGATTTATTGTATTTAGTTGAACAACAGACCACAAATATTATTTTCTACTGCGACATTTGCAATAAAGTGCATTGCACAGAGAAAAACCTCGGCACATACCCAAGCTGATCTTAACAGAATTCGAACTCAAAATATTGACGATAAATCGCAAACGCTAACCGATGAACCACCTCAGCTCCCAAAAATATTATAAAAAATGTTAATATGCTACTTAACTATGAAGTATTGAAATGAAGAGAGAAAGGCTCATGGAACTGAGTACGAGAAATAATCGGAAACTTTGGGCTAGTGTCGCTCACAAAATCTTGATGTTAACCGCATAAACATTGAAACGATCGCTAATGTTCTACCACAGATTATTCCATTAAAATGTTAACAATAACTTGTATTTGTCAATTACATAATATTGAGTTTTGTGGTAAACGAGTTATTTAAGTACAGTTTCTAAAATAAGTTTGAAAGTAAAGTTTGCAAAATTGAATGTATATTTACATGCAAGACTTAAAGACTTAATAGATCCGGAATTACAACTGTATTTAAGTTTCCCTCATTTCGTTTTAAAACATAAGTCTAGATTCAGTTATTATGTTCCTGACGAGGCTAACTGTATAAATGGACAAAGAAAATAAATGACAACATTTTGGAGTTTGTGTCCATTCATTTTCTTAATCTTCAGTTATTGTGTATTCATTTTCAAAACTTTCTTCGAGTCAGACATCAAAAATTGAAAATTCTGTAAAAGGCTAATTCCATAAAGAGTTTTATCGAGTCTACTTCTTACACATTTGTTTTAAATCTTCGTAATAGTTGACTTTGTAACGTCTTTCAATTAACAGTGTACTGGCTAATGCTAGCGACGCCAAAATGCCACTTTAAAATTACTCAGCGAAAACTGATACACGTGTTGAGCAGAGGGACAAAAACAAATATTAACACTTTGACCTCGCTTCATTAAATAAACTTACCATTTCATTTTACGGATCATCTATTGCCCTCGTGTCAGTTGAATCGAAATTTAGGTACCAGCCACAAAATAAAGATGGAAGTCAAAATAAACTTTTTTCTCTTTATACCAATACCAATTTTAATATGTATTATCTCTGAATGACATTTTAGACTTTTAATAGCTTTGTTTTGGATACTGATTTATTGACATTGGGTTTTCGAGGAAAATTTTTTGCCAGTTGGATCGTCTTTGTCTTGCAGACAGTTCGGGTTTTGGTTAGGTTGCGCAAATCGTGCATGTGGTTTTTTTGACAGATTTATTAATGTTTTGTTTGTATTGAAATCAAATGATTTATGTCCAAACGTTATGTCCGGCATTTATTGCATAAAAAGTAAATAGGGACTTGTATAAATTAATGCGTGCGTTTGTCCAGAGAACAGAGAAGACCGCAGTCTCCTAAAGGTAAGTAACTTTCTGAATAATTATATTCAATCATTTATATTTACTCTGAACCCAATACAAGTTTAGAAACGACTGTGTATATTGACTGATCGCTAAATTGACTGATTGATTAGTATTGAATTTACACATGAGCTCCACAAGGATTATCTACTGTTGACACATTTTGATTAAAAGTGACACACTATGTATGGCACAATCACAAGCTGGTCTGCATAGAATTAAAAGAATCACACTGCTTATAAGTATGTAACGCTAACCAACTGTCGACTGTGGCTCCGAAATATATTCCAAACTTGTGCACCTAAAGACTAAACTTTGAAATTATATAACACTGAAGACCATGTATGGGAGATATTTTTGAAACTAATAAAAATAACAACCACAGGGTCTTGGAGCTAGTTAATTGAAAGTTGCAGAAATTTCATTTTTGTTTTCTAAATGAATCTAGCCAACTATTTCGTTCAGTATTTTATTGCTTGAAGTGGATTGCATATTGAGTGTTGTTTTCATGTTTTGCCTGCTTAAAGAGAATATTTGAATAAAATTTTTCGGTTATATGAGATATTGATACCTTCAAATTATTGATGCGAACTGTTACTAGGAAAATTTCCTTCTCAAGAGAAATAATAAACTATATTTAACGTTAGTCTCATATTTATGTTTAATACTCCATTGGCACTGTCAGCATGAGGAAGAACATCGAATATGCTCTCACAACGACAACGTACGCGCGATACGTAATGTTAGGATTATGTTGTGAACATTATAGCATATATGACTTTAATTATATGGAAGCTTCTATTTAATGAGTACATATTGCAAATATAAGGGGAAAAATATAGAAGTTGCAATTTCTGGGCAATAGCCAGGCCACATCGGTACGGTTCTATCGAAATATCATGAATACACAGGTGTTACGCAGTTTTCCCGAATCTTTTCTATCACTCGGCCAAAAGATTTAGAATTGTAACACTTCTGCTTCGACGAGTCTGGGTCGTGGTCTATTTTAAGCTAACTATATACTAGTTATTTTCGTTTTGAATAACTTGTACATAATAGTTTTCTAATCGATGTTTTTTTCAGTATGTTTTATAAATACAAAATAATATCTCATCGCAGTATACTTTGCCTATATGAAATATAAAGCGATTCTTTCATTCCATTAACAGTCAAATTATAATCAAAAGAATGCAAAGTACCGACACACGCGTAGAATGCTCTAATTCTCTAAATTCTTTTAACAAAAGAAAGCAAACCATGATGCATACCATTGTAATCTACTTTTAAATATAGTCGAACGTTTTGAAAGCTAAATGCACAAAGAAGGAATATACTCACGAACATTTAATCTAGATGCAGCGCTATTATTAACAAGGTAATTCTATTTATGTAGACATCAAAAATGAAGATCGTAGCTTTGCTTATCCTCGCCCTTGTGGTGTCCGCAAATGCCTTCTTTAAGAAATTTCACGGCTACGGAGGTGGATACGGAGGAGGTGCTGGTGGTGGATCTGGCGGTGGTTACGGAGGTGGATCCGGAGTAGGATATGGAGGTGGATATGGACAGGGATATGGAGGCGGTTACGGTGCAGGATATGGAAGTGGTTATGGGGGTGGGTATGGGCAAGGCTATGGAGGTGGATATGGCGGAGGTTATGGCGGTGGATACGGAGGTGGATCTGGAGGAGGTTATGGCGGTGGATACGGAGGTGGATTTGGACGGTGGCCACGTAAGTCTTTAAAATACTGGAAATAGAACAAATAAATGCCAGATATTGAAATAGTTCACAGACATCCTACTGCATCGGGAGAATAATGATCAAAGTTATATATAAAAGCGTTTTCTAGATGCAATTTTAAACAATTTTAAACCATCCCACGATACATATAGCTGATGCCATTAACTCTCTTAACCTGTGTCTGTGTCTGCCTTTCAGTCACTCCATAATTAAGAAAAATGTTTCCGAACTGGCTTTTTTAAAAATATAAATACAATCGTTATTTATGGCAAGTAAATTATGTTTTCACACGCATGGGGCCTCACTGCATAGGGAATCAAACAACTGGGCGAAGTACATATTTCCCCTGTTTTCAAGATATAAGGAAAGCAATCGCTATCAACTTAAGTGTTCTGAAACATGCAAATGCTACACTATTTTTCTGATCACTACTAAACGACCACACGTCACAAGACCCTTATTTCATACTTGCGTGGTTTTTCTTGTTTCACATTTGTTTATATTTCCTGGGCTGAAAACTAATCTTTTATGCAATGTCCCTGGCGAGACGACACAATTACATAACACAAAGAGTTTATCCTATATCAAATTACTTAACACGTATACCTAAAATATAAAGGAAATTCACTATTCGCTAAAGTCATATTGACAACGTTCGTTGCATACCAGGGCCCGGTGACGTGGAACGAATTGCTCATTGAAATTAGACACAAAGACACAGTGGTCCCTTTTAAGAGTGCTCTTAAAACTCATCTGTTTCGACTGCAGGGACAAACTTAGAGACCTAACTATGTTTTGTATCTTATATGTTTTTAGCATGTTTCTATGTTTTCCAATTTCATTGTTTTTGTCATTTGCTTTTCTGTAGTGTAGTCATATCATTATTGATGGTGTAAAGCGCTTAGAGCTTCAAAAGATTAGGCACTATACAAAGTCCTCATTATTATTATTATTATTATTATTATTATTATTATTATTATTTTAAAAAAATTAGGGATTGTCCATGTAACAAACTAATCCATGATATCAGAATGTCTCTTAAATACTGACGTCATTATGACGTCTGTTCCTGAATATTGGTTAGTTACTAGGGTTTAGAAATATATTCCCAGCACCGACGCCTCATAATCAACAGAGGATCACTAAAAATCTTGCAAAGATGTAATTCGAGACGCAAATACAAAATAGCCCATACACTATGTTTATTACAATAGCAGTGAATTACTGATTTATTATCGGTAGAAAATAGTCAAATAAGACAATCTTGGATGTAAAATGCACATCGATGGTTTACTTTGTGAAATGTAATTCATAGTGCTCGAAACATTTTGCTAATAATTTTGATAAAATTGCTTTTTGCTGAATAATAGTTACAAAGAAATGAATTAGGTGGTGTTAAATTTTTTAATCTGAATTATCAAATAGTGGGTATGGTTTTCATATTTTTGATATAAACACACGTTAAAATATTACTTTATGTGATTCTGATTGGTCCAAATAAGCCCATCAATTATTTTGCAGTATCCTCTGTTTTTTTTTTTTTAAACCAGCCTTCTGGAATGTTTGGTTTTGAATTAATATATTTGGCGGCTATTTTTTTAACTCTACTCGCGAAAGAAAATTGAGGAAACATTACCCCGGCTGTCTGAATATGGGTATTGGATATTCGGATTGAAGCATTTTCTTTGATTTATAGTTTGTAAAACGTACAATCTACTTTTACTAGTTTAACTTTGTTTGAGACTATATTTTATGCACAACAAATGAAAGGTGCAACGTCTGTCAGAATGAACGAAATTGTTCGTTTTTCATTCTATTTAAATAATTTCCACTACAATAAAACTGTGTGATAAAAAGAATCTTAAATGGGTAATGATTTAATATTAAATGTATTTAACTCATTGAATATTGTCTAGCTTTTGCGAACTTTGAAGAGCAAAATCTGGACATTATTCAACTTGTTTCATAAATTCCCTCTTAAATCGTTAACCATTTGAGATCCTCTATTTAAAACAGTGAATAGGCAATTTTCTAATAATACTGACTGAACTGTAATATTGCTAGGTCCATATTGGGATAGTGGCGAAGCAGGGGCGTGCTTCTCCTTCCACCTTAGAATAAACCCGAAAAAAACGGAACATTTCCTATAGTATGTTGTTCATATGAGAGTTTCACCCGTTTCAGGGGCTTTATTTAATGAGCCTCGACTAAGGATTCTATCTCAAAGATCCATTGTATATTTGTTAAAGTCCCTCTCCTCCACTACCCTCCACCAACGATGTTTCTTGATCTGAAAATTTGTGTCTCCTTTGCCAGCATTGGTATAAACTTAGTTATGGCTGACATATTAAAGCTACATAATATGACTGGGGAAAAGAAAAGGTATAGATTAACTGGTAAGTTTCTGATTGGCCTCAGTGTCAAAAGATTAACTCCTGCAAAATCGCACAGCAAAATAAATGACTAAGATGCCAGATTGCACATCTCACTCATTTCATTGAGATTAGTTTCTCTATTATTACACTTTCTCGTATGTTTGCACCCCCTCCCCCCGCATTGAAGTAAAAATCAAACGTCAAGGATTTTATTAGAATTCGAAATGCCCAAAACGTAGTAACGTAATTCATCGATTTATTATTTTTAAACTGGTTGTCGCCAGGGTATGGTTTTTGAATTAAGGGAAATTTTATTTAGACCTAGTCAAACGGTAGCCATATATGCACGGGCTTATCAGTGTTTTCAAGCAACAGTTGTGATGTAGTTTAACGTCTATGATAATCGTAATAATTCCGAAAGTGTTGGAGTTACAAATCTTTGATCACATCTAGGGAAGATTTCTACTTTATATTTGTTCAATGTGTTAGAAATATCAAAACTAAACATTGCAAATATTTGATGCAGACGACACAGTTTTTACGATAATCGACTATCATATAAACCAGAACAAATAGTAAACAAACTTGCAGCTTGTTTACAGTGATTACTTCCGTTTAGGATAATATTACAATATTCAAAATATAATATTTTCCATGAGTTTTTTTGTTGACCTAATAAATAATAGTATTCATTTGATTCTTCTCATTTACAGATTTCAAGAAGTATTAAAATCTCAGCGAAGTGGATGCCCACTGCATGAAGACAAAGATATTCCGCAAATACATGGAAGGACTGGGCTTTATGTCGATTGTTTATATAACTGAATTGAATTCTTACTGATTAAATGCATGTAAACAACACTATTCGTTTCAGTTTTGTGTTTTGTAACCCTTGATCAGTGTCACAAGCGAGTGATATATAATAATGCTCATGGTCCCTTTGATTTACTTGTTTTCCCGTCATAAAATGTTTTCAGTATTTCGTTCAGAGTCGGTGTGCCTGTATCGAAGGCGGACATAATTTTCATTCACTATTAGGACAAACTAGTGTCGTGAATTAGTAATTTGTATAGGAGAGAGAGAGAGAGAGAGAGAGAGAGAGAGAGAGAGAGAGAGAGAGAGAGAGAGAGAGAGAGAGAGATCCAATAACATAAGCAGTATCTACAATCATTTTGATAAGAAGAATGAATGTTTTGTACAGGTAATGCCAATATGAAAAAAGATCACAATTGGAAGGTATAATTGGGAAAGCACATCCTTGGATCATATTTACAGAATGAAATACTAGTATGCTACTAACACTAATCGAAAACTACTGACACATTATGATAGCGTGTTTCCACGTTTGATTGTACACAAATATTCTTTAAAAGTTTAAACCCTAATCTAAGACAAGGGGAGTACATTTGGTATGTGCGTTGGACTGTAAAGTCAAACATGTGATATGTAGAATCGTGGGTGAGGTATTACTGCATTGGGCACTAGTTTAAAACAGGCCAGTTCTTTAGATAACGAGGGGCATTATACAGAATAATAGTACTGCGTTAGTATTAAACGAAATGGATGGATCGAGAAGATGTGGTCATACATGATTTCAATGAAAACTTTATCAGAAACTCGACAAAACATTCAATTACATCATCACTGTCAGGTGATGTCATTGAGAAATTATCTTTTTGAGACTCATCTATCGAGAATATGCAACAGATAAGGATTTTAAATTCATTGCTTTGTGCGACTACTTGTTTGACGAGCATTATATTTTGCGTACAAATTTGCAGCACCATATAGATATTATTGTCTTGACTTACCATTAAACAGTTATACACACTACCATTATCATGATGCTGCTTGAATTATTTAGTTAAATATCTTGTTGGACATGGGCATAAGCATTTTCTTAAACGATTACTTTTCAAATTGAATATATAATTCAACTTAAAATAATCATATCCTCAGCGATTTAACACGCTTTCTTTCCTCGTGTAAATTAAATTATATAGATATGTATATATGTATATTTAAACAAGCTGATTAGATCCTAATTCTATTTATGATATTTATGTATCTCGGATTACTAATTTTGTTTCAATTATTAATTCTTTGGACATTTTTCAGCGAAGACTTTGCTACCTGGATTATTCACAAAGCGGCTATATCCAAATACAATCTGATAAGAATTTATATTTTGTTACATAACTAAAATCAAACGTGTTTGAGAAACACAAATTTGGTTGAGCATGTTTAATTACATACACGTTACATCAATAAATTGGTGCAAATCACTGAGTACTATTGTACCACAAATCTAAAATACTTGTGTCCGGCTGGCTATACATGATTAAACACGAAACGTCTATTTAGTATGTCATTATATGTTAGCTATTGCATGCATAAACATTATCAGATATGTTAAAGGTTCAGTAGGAAGTAGCAGACGTAGCCTTACAACCTGTGGGACGAGAAATGAGTCCATTACAGGGGAAAGTATCAGACGAGAGGAAAGGGACTATGAGCACTGTTCGTCTCGTGTTCTATTTTGAATGATGATACTGATGATGGCGATGACAAGAACTACGGAGGCGATTATACCGGTGTATTGTTTATTTGCATTGTTTGACGAAGTAGAGGCCAAGTTTATAATTGCCCTCTCACACGCATAGCAGTAAGGAAATTCTAAAGAGCAATATTTATTTATACAGCGGAAAACATTCTTTTTCTGTTGTAACGGCTGTCATTGTATATGGCATGCTTATACTTAGAGGCAATTATCTCTCTTGATATATTTGTGTAATCGCTCCTTGAAAAGAAACACATATGGAAAGGTTTATCCTCACGTGGCATAATCCGATCTCTTTTTTTAGCGAAAGAGTGTTTGGGCGCTGTGTTTAAACTCTACACTCTATTTGCAAATCATAACATTGTTAGAAATGCACGGAACCTTGACATGTATTTGAAAGTGAAAGAAAAGTGACCTTGAATATCTGCCTATTAAAACAGAGATCGGGACACTTTTCCTGAACTAAAAGGAGCCAAAGTAGTAGACAGGTGGTCAATGCACAGCCTAATTGCTTTTTGTTTCTTTTTATTGATTTTATTTGCTTTGTAATGTATGGGCATATCAACAATATATCGTCAACAAGACAAAACGTTTAATTTCGCTGTGGAAGAAATTATATTTTACATTTGTATGTGTATTAAATATTAACTCCTATTCACGACATATTAATTAATCGCAATACAAAATGTTAAACTATGAAAACAAAATTAGGCATACTGCTGAGTTATAATAAAACGTATGCCATGCTTTCGTGGATCCAGAGGTTATAAGTAAAATCAAAGCCTAGAACCCGAGTTAGGTTTGAGGTTTAGGGGATAGGGGCCAGTTTTTCTGTACAAATTTAATGACGCATGTACCTGCCTTATATGAAATTTCATGAAAATAAATAATACAATACTGAGGTCAAAAAGGTCAATATTTTAGAATACGTATTATGTAGCACAATATAATCATATCGCACAGTTGACCTGACAAGCCTACTGAAGTTCTTAGAAAAATATGTTTGCATCCAACCTCTTTTTTATACATGCAATTTTCACATCCAAAGGTCATTGTTGACAGCATGTGGTGTTCACAGTGCAAACGCAAGCCCTTTCCATGTGTGATATGTTTGAAAATTATTGCTTCCTAAATAGCTTGATGAAATTCAGAATAGTTGTCATCCATGCCGTTTTTGAGATATTCTACTTGCCTTGAACCCACGTGTTTATTGCTATGGAAGGCTAGCTCTTCTTCCTAGCCGATTATTTGTATTTCACAATCATCATACTGCATATTAACCATGGAAGGTGTATATGCCTGACATGAATTTCAAGAACAACAAAGCATTGAAATATCTAGTTCACAAATATATCCATATCTTTAAATAGTAAACAATAAGATCTGAAAAAGTCACACTATCACCATACGTTACGAAATTTGCAAGGGGCCAATATGTGAAATTGGACCCCGTCACCTTAGATTTTAAATTTTACATATATACTTGGACAGTCTGGGTCCGGATTCAGACATAGTATGTCCTTGTGTATCAATGAAGTGATTGGACGACATCAATGGAAAATAAAGGTCGATGCTGATGAGAACACAGTAATATCGTTGATGGTCAACTTTTCTCTGACACTATGAGGGACTATGATTGTTCCCAGTATTGGTAGTCGAAGTTGACATTGGAAAATGGCTTTTGAAATGCTTTCTTCCTCATGCCAGTGGTCTTTAGAGCGTTGACAGTAAAGACGCAGTGGACAGGTTGTTAGTAATAATTACTTTTGGAGAGTAAAATCTTGTATTCATTTAACGTTCTGGTAATATAGAGTTCGCCTTGCTATCAAATTTGAAGAACATTGAATATGATGAGTTGTCTGTTTCTTTAGTCTTTAAATCTTAACTGATCCCGAGATTATTCATAACTGCCAATATTTAAAAGAAATTTAAAAAAATAGAATTTTCACGAATATTCCGGAATAGGAAAGAATACGAAAAATATTACATGAGTAATACATGCATACCACATCTCTAGCACAGAAAGTCGAAATAGCTTAGGATTTCAAATGATAAAAATAGCACACGTTTCTCATTGAAGCAGAAACTTGAACATGAATAATTGCGTCACACTTATGAAATTAGACAAGTTTACATTAGAATCATGTACATACGGCTCACAAAAAATATTTTTACAGTTGTCGACTATAAAATAGGATTAAAATTATAATACACCTATGTAAATATTTCTATCTTGATGCATCATCTTTCATACACGTTCACACACCAGCTGTCAAATTGTTTGCATATTCTAAAGACAGATATATCCAGGCTTTAATTAAAATAAAAAATCCAGATATTCTAACATAACACTGGATACAATTTGTTTTTATCAAGCATTTTCATATATGTGTATGAACCTGATCACTAAATATTTGGCAAATATTTGTATGGGTTTCTTTAGTATAACATGGATTAAACGTTTCTTGATAGATCCATTTGTATCATACACAATATAGCGGAATCAATTCCTTCTAAAGATTCAGACGTACTACATACTTTTAATTTAATAGTATCTGATTTGAAGGTTCATGAAACTAATGAACTAATATAGATGATAAATGATTTTTTCTTAAAATATTAAGTTGCCATAGAAAGTGTCAAGACATGGAATCAGCTGACGACTGCAAAATTCTCTTTTTGCATATATGAGTCTGTATGAGAAAATGATATGGATGAAGAAATACAAACTGTGTGACATTTTCCAGTAAGCGAATATGGCATTACTTTCTTTATTACTCTAGAATTTTAAAATGAAATATATTCATGTTTTTGATTTGTGTGTATAGCTGGAACATCGAATGCTTGTATATTTGTGAATAATGTCTTGGTGTTGAACTTTCTCACATATGCTCTTTTTACACCAGTTTTTCGAATCTATTTCCTTCTTTCGCAGACATGTATATGCAAGAAAAAATTAGTACACAAGAACTATTGAATACATTATAACACATGAATCAGTATGACGCACATATGATGAGATAACCTTTCAGGTAGGGTTTCTAACAGCTGTTTTACTGTTACTGTTAAACAGCTGTTTTTTTTTGCGAAAAAACAAAAACAGCAAATAGCTGTTTTTTTCAGAACTGATTTTACTGTTTTTTCTTTAAAAAACTTTGCTTAATAAAAAATTAAAATCAAATATAAATTGTTTAAAATCTTTTGCCTAATAATATAAAAGTGAGGTTACGTAACATGTAACGGTCTTTTTTCAAACCCTTTCTCGAAGTGTGTTCATAGCTGGAAAAATTTCGTTGAGCGTATAGGCAAGTTCACGCCAAACTCGCCAAACATTTTTTGGCGCGAACTTGCCTAATAATATAAAAATTTATTATATTTTTTTAGTAATAATCAAATAATATTTTTAAAACAAATATAATACAATCTAAGTAAATTATTATAAAAATAAGTTTATAATATTTTACATGTAATATATTCTAAAAATAAATAAAATACAAAATTACTTATTATTTATAAATCATAAATTACATTTTAAAATTGCATTATAGTTATAAGAAAACATATATTGACTGTAATAATGATTCTTTGGTATCTACATTCCTATGTTTTTTCTTTAATAGTTTTTCAGTTTTATTTGTACTTTTCACGTATTTTAGAAAACGACACTCCTTTTTTTCTTTTTTTTCGCAAGAAAATAAAAAAAAACAAGATTTAAATATTAAACCTGATATTTGAAATCCAATCCGGTACCATGCCTCAAATAAATTAATCATACACAAAAGATTTTAATACTCTAGTTTCTCAGATTTTAAACCCCTGTTTTAGATAATAGATTTTTCATTTCCAGCATAATTGTTTTAAAATAATGTTTCTTTTTTTTTTTTTTTTTAAACAGATGTTCTGTGATGTATGTATCAAGTCAAAGTTTGTCAATCAATTGATATTTTGAAGAAGGAGTGTGTCACCAAACATAAATCCAGGCGGTGTAAATAATATTTGTGCATTTTACTCAGTGATCTTTTCCTTTTTGCCATCAATCCCGTGTTACAGCTACAGAGACTTAAACTCCGCAGGAAGAAATAGCAAACAACAAATAAACAAGTTTTGCATAATTAAAAATAATTATTTATTTTTCAAAATACAGGAGTGAAAGAATCCCTATATTGGGTGTTAACTTATGCTAATATATACGGTCCAATATTGCCAGGTGTTTACTCTTGTAAGTTTCATTCGTGGGAATGGAAATCCTATTTTGCTTGTTGAGAAAATTTATACAGCATTTAGTGATCATTCTTTTGGGATTTAGGAAGCATTGTCATTGTGAAAATAATCTTTAAAAGTTTCATTTGCAAAAAATCAGCAGGTAATTATGCAGTTTAAGTAACTGTTGCATAAATGTTAATTGTCTGAATTTAAATCTAGCCATGTCTGTATGGGATCATGCAGTAAAGCGAAAAAATGCAAAAACTAAAGAACTTGAAGGTCAGTGCAACCGATGCAATAAAGTCATAAAATGCTCAGGAAGCTCAACAACAACTCTAAAGAGCCATCTCAAGACACATGGAATAAATTTCGACAGAGAACAGCAACAAGAACCAACATCCAGCAAAAATGTTGTGAGCGAGAAGCCAACTCCCAAGCCAACTCTTACAATGGATGTTTTTTTGAAGAAAATGACTCTTAAGGAGATTATTACTGACATGGCCACGGACAACATTACAATTCGTGCGATAACAAGGAACAAATACATCCGCCAGTCAGTATCGAGAGATGGTTTTAATCTTCCAAAAAATGAGACTGGCGTAATGAAATTAATTCACGACGATTTTGACGAAAAAAAGCTTCTCATGGTTCGCAACAACAGGGAACTGTTAAAGAAAGGCGCAAAGTTTAGTCTTTCGGTTGATGAATACCAGCTCGAGGAATCGTCGATATTTCGGTATTAATTTGCACGAGAATATCAATAGGAAGACAATAAAAACTGGATTAGTTCGCATTCTTGGATCTTGCTCTGCACTCGACATGATTTAAATTGTCAAAAATCATGTCAAAGATTTTGGATTATCGTTTGATCATGACATCATTGGATCGATTCTTGATGGTGCTTCGGTCAATAAAAAATTTATTCGACATGTCAAGTCAATTGGACAATTTGCTTGAATCATGGTATTCACCTTGGTGTTTGTGACACATTATTTCCAAAGAAAGCTATAGAAGAACCAGAATTTGATGATTCGTTGCTGGGGTTGCTGGATAGTGACGAAGTTGCTGAAGATGACGATTTCGATGATATTGCTGATGTTGACTTTATTGAAGACACTGATGCTGAGGAAGAAATTGACTACAATGAAATTCTTAAGAATGCACGAAAATTGATCAAATTTATCAAAAATCTTCAGTTAAAAATCAAGTATTCCAAGACAAAGTCTTCGCTGAGCTTGGACATCATAAGGAGTTGCATTCGGATGTCAAGACTCGCTGGAACTCTATACCAACAATGCTAGACTCCTTAATTCAGACAGAGAAACCTCTTCGTGAGACACTTTTGGAGTTTGAGGCAGAAGAATATATTAATTGCGTTGATTTTGAGGCATTGAAAGTTCTGAAAAATGTGCTAGAACCAGTTGAGCTTGCTGTCAAAAATGTAAGCAAAGAAGATGATACATTGTTGTCTGCAGATGTAATAATCAAGTTTATGCTTCAAAAACTCTCAGACATCGATCATGAAATCAGTCGAACGCTTCATTACAACATAAAGCGACGCATTGATGAGCGAATTAACAACGATGTTATGAACCTTTTACCTTCACCTAAAGATCCTTCTATTTCGCCTTAAAAAAACACACTCATATTTGCCGCCAGTCTTGCTTCTCGCTTATTCTTTGTTATTGACGATTACGATGATGATGATGAAGAGAAACAATCTGAAACTTTTTCAAATGATACCGAAGAAAGAACAATGTGACTTCAAGAGGAGCTGAATTTGAAACTTCAAGAGAGTACCACCACCACTAATGCTACTCAAGATAAATTCAAATGGTTGAAGAGTGAATTTGTATTGTTTAAAAACACTGGTAAACGAACAGATCATCTTCAAAAGCTTTATGATGCTCTACTATCGATCAAACCCACTTCAACTGACGTGGAACGTGTTTTCTCCGTGAGTGCTAGCTTTTGCACTAAAATCAGATCTCGCTTATCTGACAAATCGCTGAATGCACTGGTCTTCCTCAAATTTTTTATAATAAGTCGAAGAAGAAGTAAAAAAAGTTTTTTAAAACATGTCATTAAAAACATATAAATAAAAAACTTTGCAGAACAAATTTTTTTTATTTTAATCCATTTTAAGGAAAAACAGTAAAACAGCTGTTAACAGCTGTTTTTTGGAAAATAAGAAACAGTAAACAGCTGTTTTTTTTTAAAAAGTACTGTTTTTGAGAAACCCTACTTTCAGGGGGACATTACTTGTCTCTCAATCGCTTACGGTAGTCTGGAAAGTTCCTGGAATGGAACTAATGGTATACTTAAAATTTGGCCCAAGTTTGAGTTTGATTCATTACGTATTGCTTAACAATTTCAGCAGACTTTCTATTAAGTATTGTTATACATGTTATGTTTAATCTTAAGATATTTGATTGGTAAAATGTATGTAATGTTTAAACCTCGTCCAAACATTTTTATCTAGATGTACACGCAATTCCAGACATTATTTATATACTCAAAGTGTATACTTAACCTTGGTTTAAAAATATGGATTTCCACAATTGGCAATTAGCTGGGATTTCGAAGAAAAGGAATGAAGAAAACGAAATGACATATTTCAGGCACAAGTAACGCATCATCAGTATATAATTCATTTGGGTTTTGTTATTATAGTATCCAGCTGGAATTAATGTAGCATTCATATATATTTCCTCCAAAAGATGTTTTAATGTTATACAAAAAACATAACTGGTTAATAATTTATAAAAAAAACATATATTAATATTCATTGATAATTATAAAATTAAATTGAAGAAAACTTGTATTGTTCCAACTATCTTTTCAAACATAAAGATGGGATGTATTCTGATTATATTTATTATTCGCGAATGTGTGCTTTAATATATATCTGCAATGTATCTTGGATTACAAACTTTTAAACGGATGTTATCGAGACAACATATCAGACAGAACGCAGAGAAGTCAATATTTCCCTTTAGAAATTTCAGCTTGCTTGATTCAGAAGTTTTCTGCACAATGATTAACTAATATAAAATGATAAATGATTGTTTAGTTGCATTAGTTGCACTGCTGATCCGTCATCGCATAATGGGTCAGGAGAGCGACAAATAATTTATCACTCTGTCACTCCCTCCATCATCCCACACGCTATGCCTGCAAGAGCATATTTAGACTGAAGATAGACGAATGATTCTCTGTGAAATATAGAGAAAGCATAGAAAAGACGCCATTCAGAGTTGATCCTCTGTGAAATATAGAGAAAGCACAGAAAATACACCAATCAGAGTTGATTCTCTGTGAAATATAGAGAAAGCATAGAAAAGACACCAATCAGAGTGGATTCTCTGTGAAATATAGAGAAAGCATAGAAAAGACACCAATCATAGTTGATTCTCTGTGAAATATAGAGAAAGCACAGAAAATACACTAATCAGAGTTGATTCTCTGTGAAATATAGAGAAAGCATAGACAAGACGCCATTCAGAGTTGATTCTCTATGAAATATAGAGAAAGCACAGAAAATACACCAAACAGAGTTGATTTTCTGTGAAATATAGAGACACCACAGAACTTACACAAATCAGAGTTGATTCTCTATGAAATATAGAGAAAGCATAGAAAAGACACCAATCAGAGTTGATTCTCTGTGAAATATAGAGAAAGCATAGAAAATACACCAATGAGAGTTGATTCTCTGTGAAATATAGAGAAAGCATAGAAAATACACCAATCAGAGTTGATTCTCTGTGAAAGATAGAGAAAGCATAGAAGAGACACCAATCAGAGATGATTCTCTGTGAAATATAGAGAAAGCATAGAAAATGCACCAATCAGAGTTGATTCTCTGTGAAATATAGAGAAAGCATAGAAAAGACACCAATCAGAGTTGATTCTCTGTGAAATATAGATAAAGCATAGAAAAGACACCAATCAGAGTTGATTCTCTGTGAAATATAGAGAAAGCACAGAAAATACACTAATCAGAGTTGATTCTCTGTGAAATATAGAGAAAGCACAGAAAATACACCAGAGTTGATTTTCTGTGAAATATAGAGACACCACAGAACTTACACCAATCAGATTGGATTCTCTGTGAAATATAGAGAAAGCATAGAAAAGACACCAATCAGAGTGGATTCTCTGTGAAATATAGAGAAAGCACAGAAAATACACTAGAAATGATTCTCTGTGAAATATAGAGAAAGCATAGACAAGACGCCATTCAGAGTTGATTCTCTGTGAAATATAGAGAAAGCAGAGAAAATACACCAATCAGAGTTGATTCTCTGTGAAATATAGAGAAAGCATAGAAAAGACACCAATCAGAGTTGATTCTCTGTGAAATATAGAGAAAGCATAGAAAAGACACCAATGAGAGTTGATTCTCTGTGAAATATAGAGAAAGCATAGAAAAGACACCAATCAGAGTTGATTCTCTGTGAAATATAGAGAAAGCATAGAAAAGACACCAATCAGAGTTGATTCTCTGTGAAATATAGAGAAAGCACAGAAAATACACTAATCAGAGTTGATTCTCTGTGAAATATAGAGAAAGCATAGAAAAGAAGCCAATCAGAGTTGATTCTCTGTGAAATATAGAGAAAGCACAGAAAATACACCTGAATTGATTTTCTGTGAAATATAGAGACACCACAGAACTTACACCAATCAGAGTTGATTCTCTGTGAAATATAGAGAAAGCATAGAAAAGACACCAATCTGAGATGATTCTCTGTGAAATATAGAGAAAGCATAGAAAAGACACCAATCTGAGATGATTCTCTGTGAAATATAGAGAAAGCACAGGAATTACACCAATCAGAGATGATTCTCTGTGAAATATAGAGAAAGCATAGAGGAGACACCAATCAGAGATGATTCTCTGTGAAATATAGAGAAAGCATAGAAGAGACACCAATCAGAGTTGATTCTTTGTGAAATATAGAGAAAGCATAGAAAAGACACCAATCAAATTTGATTCTCTGTGAAATATAGAGAAAGCACAGAAAATACACCAATCAGAGTTGATTCTCTGCGAAATATAGAGAAAGCACAGAAAATGCACCAATCATAGTTGATTCTCTGTGAAATATAGAGAAAGCATAGACAAGACGCCATTCAGAGTTGATTCTCTATGAAATATAGAGAAAGCAGAGAAAATACACCAATCAGAGTTGATTCTCTGTGAAATATAGAGAAAGCATAGAAAAGACACCAATCAGAGTTGATTCTCTGTGAAATATAGAGAAAGCATAGAAAAGACACCAATGAGAGTTGATTCTCTGTGAAATATAGAGAAAGCATAGAAAAGACACCAATCAGAGTTGATTCTCTGTGAAATATAGAGAAAGCATAGAAAAGACACCAATCAGAGTTGATTCTCTGTGAAATATAGAGAAAGCACAGAAAATACACTAATCAGAGTTGATTCTCTGTGAAATATAGAGAAAGCATAGAAAAGAAGCCAATCAGAGTTGATTCTCTGTGAAATATAGAGAAAGCACAGAAAATACACCAGAATTGATTTTCTGTGAAATATAGAGACACCACAGAACTTACACCAATCAGAGTTGATTCTCTGTGAAATATAGAGAAAGCATAGAAAAGACACCAATCTGAGATGATTCTCTGTGAAATATAGAGAAAGCATAGAAAAGACACCAATCTGAGATGATTCTCTGTGAAATATAGAGAAAGCACAGGAATTACACCAATCAGAGATGATTCTCTGTGAAATATAGAGAAAGCATAGAGGAGACACCAATCAGAGATGATTCTCTGTGAAATATAGAGAAAGCATAGAAGAGACACCAATCAGAGTTGATTCTTTGTGAAATATAGAGAAAGCATAGAAAAGACACCAATCAAATTTGATTCTCTGTGAAATATAGAGAAAGCACAGAAAATACACCAATCAGAGTTGATTCTCTGCGAAATATAGAGAAAGCACAGAAAATGCACCAATCATAGTTGATTCTCTGTGAAATATAGAGAAAGCATAGAAAATACACCAATCAGAGTTGATTCTCTGTGAAATATAGAGAAATCATAGAAAATACACCTATCAGATTTGATTCTCTCTGAAATATAGAGAAAGCACAGAAAATACACCAATCAGAGTTGATTCTCTGTGAAATATAGAGAAAGCATAGAAAAGACACCAATGAGAGTTGATTCTCTGTGAAATATAGAGAAAGCATAGAAAAGACACCAATCAGAGTTGATTCTCTGTGAAATATAGAGAAAGCGTAGAAAAGACACCAATGAGAGTTGATTCTCTGTGAAATATAGAGAAAGCATAGAAAATGCACCAATCAGAGTTGATTCTCTGTGAAATATAGAGAAAGCATAGAAAAGACACCAATCAGAGTTGATTCTCTGTGAAATATAGAGAAAGCACAGAAAATACACTAATCAGAGTTGATTCTCTGTGAAATATAGAGAAAGCATACAAAAGACGCCAATCAGAGTTGATTCTCTGTGAAATATAGAGAAAGCACAGAAAATACACCAGAGTTGATTTTCTGTGAAATATAGAGACACCACAGAACTTACACCAATCAGAGTTGATTCTCTGTGAAATATAGAGAAAGCATAGAAAACACACCAATCTGAGATGATTCTCTGTGAAATATAGAGAAAGCATGGAAAAGACACCAATCAGAGTTGATTCTCTGTGAAATATAGAGAAAGCATCGAAAAGACACCAATCTGAGATGATTCTCTGTGAAACATAGAGAAAGCACAGGAATTACACCAATCAGAGATGATTCTCTGTGAAATATAGAGAAAGCATAGAAGAGACACCAATCAGAGATGATTCTCTGTGAAATATAGAGAAAGCATAGAAGAGACACCAATCAGAGTTGATTCTTTGTGAAATATAGAGAAAGCACAGAAAATGCACCAATCAGAGTTGATTCTCTGTGAAATATAGAGAAAGCATAGAAAATACACCAATCAGAGTTGATTCTCTGTGAAATATAGAGAAATCATAGAAAATACACCTATCAGATTTGATTCTCTCTGAAATATAGAGAAAGCACAGAAAATACACCAATCAGAGTTGATTCTCTGTGAAATATAGAGAAAGCACAGAAAATACACCAATCAGAGTTGATTGTCTGCGAAATATAGAGAAAGCACAGAAAATGCACCAATCAGAGTTGATTCTCTGTGAAATATAGAGAAAGCATAGAAAATACACCAATCAGAGTTGATTCTCTGTGAAATATAGAGAAATCATAGAAAATACACCTATCAGATTTGATTCTCTCTGAAATATAGAGAAAGCACAGAAAATACACCAATCAGAGTTGATTCTCTGTGAAATATAGAGAAAGCATAGAAAAGACACCAATGAGAGTTGATTCTCTGTGAAATATAGAGAAAGCATAGAAAAGACACCAATCTGAGATGATTCTCTGTGAAATATAGAGAAAGCACAGAAAATACACCAATCAGAGTTGATTCTCTGTGAAATATAGAGAAAGCATAGAAAAGACACCAATCAGAGTGGATTCTCTGTGAAATATAGAGAAAGCACAGAAAATACACTAATCAGAGTTGATTCTCTGTGAAATATAGAGAAAGCATAGACAAGACGCCATTCAGAGTTGATTCTCTATGAAATATAGAGAAAGCACAGAAAATACACCAAACAGAGTTGATTTTCTGTGAAATATAGAGAAAGCATAGAAAAGACACCAATCAGAGTTGATTCTCTGTGAAATATAGAGAAAGCATAGAAAATACACCAATCAGAGTTGATTCTCTGTGAAATATAGAGAAAGCATAGAAGAGACACTAATCAGAGATGATTCTCTGTGAAATATAGAGAAAGCATAGAAAATACACCAATCAGAGATGATTCTCTGTGAAATATAGAGAAAGCATAGAAAATACACCAATCAGAGTTGATTCTTTGTGAAATATAGAGAAAGCATAGAAAATACACCAATCAGAGTTGATTCTCTGTGAAATATAGAGAAAGCATAGAAGAGACACCAATCAGAGATGATTCTCTGTGAAATATAGAGAAAGCATAGAAAAGACACCAATCAGAGTTGATTCTCTGTGAAATATAGAGAAAGCATAGAAAATACACCAATCAGAGTTGATTCTCTGTGAAATATAGAGAAAGCATAGAAGAGACACCAATCAGAGATGATTTTCTGTGAAATATAGAGAAAGCATAGAAAATACACCAATCAGAGTTGATTCTCTGTGAAATATAGAGAAAGCATAGAAAAGACACCAATCAGAGTTGATTCTCTGTGAAATATAGAGAAAGCACAGAAAATACACTAATCAGAGTTGATTCTCTGTGAAATATAGAGAAAGCATAGACAAGACGCCATTCAGAGTTGATTCTCTATGAAATATAGAGAAAGCACAGAAAATACACCAAACAGAGTTGATTTTCTGTGAAATATAGAGACACCACAGAACTTACACCAATCAGAGTTGATTCTCTGTGAAATATAGAGATAGCATTGAAAAGACACCAATCAGAGTTGATTCTCTGTGAAATATAGAGAAAGCATAGAAAAGACACCAATCAGAGTTGATTCTCTGTGAAATATAGAGAAAGCATAGAAAAGACACCAATCTGAGATGATTCTCTGTGAAATATAGAGAAAGCATAGAAAAGACACCAATGAGAGTTGATTCTCTGTGAAATATAGAGAAAGCATAGAAAAGACACCAATCTGAGATGATTCTCTGTGAAATATAGAGAAAGCACAGGAATTACACCAATCAGAGATGATTCTCTGTGAAATATAGAGAAAGCATAGAAGAGACACCAATCAGAGATGATTCTATGTGAAATATAGAGAAAGCATAGAAGAGACACCAATCAGAGTTGATTCTTTGTGAAATATAGAGAAAGCATAGAAGAGACACCAATCAAATTTGATTCTCTGTGAAATATAGAGAAAGCACAGAAAATACACCAATCAGAGTTGATTCTCTGCGAAATATAGAGAAAGCACAGAAAATGCACCAATCAGAGTTGATTCTCTGTGAAATATAGAGAAAGCATAGAAAATACACCTATCAGAGTTGATTCTCTGTGAAATATAGAGAAATCAAAGAAAATACACCTATCAGATTTGATTCTCTCTGAAATATAGAGAAAGCACAGAAAATACACCAATCAGAGTTGATTCTCTGTGAAATATAGAGAAAGCATAGAAAAGACACCAATCAGAGTTGATTCTCTGTGAAATATAGAGAAACCACAGAAAATGCACCAATCAGAGTTGATTCTCTGTGAAATAGAGAAAGCATAGAAAAGACACCAATCACAGTTGATTCTCTGTGAAATATAGAGAAAGCATATAAAAGACACCAATATGAGATGATTCTCTGTGAAATATAGAGAAAGCATAGAAAAGACACCAATCAGAGTTGATTCTCTGTGAAATATAGAGAAAGCACAGAAAATACACCAATCAGAGTGGATTCTCTGTGAAATAGAGAAAACGCATAGAAAATACCCCAATCAGAGTTGATTCTATGCGAAATAGACGAAATGCATAGAAAATACACCAGTCTGAGTTTTTTCCTGTGCGATAGAGTGAATGCATACAAATAAACCAATCAAGAGTTTTGAGGATGTGAGATGGATCAAAAGCATACATAATATACCGTTCTGAGTTGATACTCTGCAAGATACAGGTGAAATAGAATCTAAAATATTCCAATCTGATTTTATACTATATCAGATGAAGGAAAAACATGGAGGAAAATCTTGGAAAATAAATCCGTCTGATTTGATACTCTGTGAGATGGAGGGAAAGAATACTCGAATAATGAACAAAAGATATTTAATGTCTACGCTGCGGTTATTTGACTACAATACTCGATCCTATTATGCCAAAAGTTGAAAGAAATTTCAAAACTGCTTTGTATAATTTATAGGATAGTAAATAGTTATATAAATCTTTGACATAAACGGCAATATATAACAAAATGGTTGTGATCATTTTATTTTTCGATTTTATTGATAAAACGTGCTTGCATACAAATATTGAGGTTCGAACAAAGTATATATGATTTTCATATATGTCATAACTTCTACAGAGCAATTAAATTCTTCGATTTAATATAGTTCGACGGGTTTTTGTTGGCGAGTTGCCTATATCGTAAATTTGTTAATCAAGTTTCTATCCTCTATGATGCAACAAAACGCACCTTTGATATATGTTAACGAAAAGCAAGCAAAATAGTTTTGTAATTAGTTGTTGTTAATTTGGATTGCATTTATATTATGCATCTTAGACAACAGAGAGATTGCATAAACTATTTGTATTGTCTTGTCCATGTTCATTCGTTTCTGTAGATGTATAATGTATAAAGTTCACATCATCAAGAATTCAAATGTTTAATTTCATTTCACAAGAAGTCTTGTTCGATATGTTTATGTGTGAATAGTAATAAGGATGATATATTGGTCATTATTCCTCAACCACAATTTATTTGTTGTATTTATTTGTTCTATTGGTATTTATATACCCATCTATCACCATAACTCATTGGACATAAATATGATATTTAAACAAATGTAATTCATTCATGCATATCCATAAGTTCTAGTTATTTTATCATAAAATGTCTCACTACTCAAAATACGAATCTGGATTGCGATATCATCCGATATAGTTTTAAAATAGTTCCTAACTATCCTACAGTGTAAATTTGGATTTGGTATTTTAATTAAAGCTTGGATGTATCTATATGACGTTAGTAACCGAATAATTTAGTAAAACAAACCTAATTGATAGTTTAGTATAGAAAAAAATGCAAAAGTTTGCTGTAGTCGAATGACAGACGTAAATAAATAAATTCCTTGTCCTATACGGGAAAACCAAAACGTTTCACGTGCCCTCCTTATTTTGGAGCTGTGCTTTTGTGTAAAATAGAAAAATATACAATAGTCAGTCAAATACATTTCTTTTAAACGACTATGAGTCAATGAAAATATCACCTCTCAATTCTCATCAGTTTCTTGTATGGCCGAATTTCGGAATTTATTTTCAATTTTCAAGTATAACGTTGTTTATTCAAGAAGGACCATACCTTCGGTCAGCTGTGTCCCTATCCTCCAGTTAGCTTTAGCAGCTATACATGTCTAATCATTTATATGTTTAATTATTGTTCCTTGTTTGTTTAGTTTGCAAAATTAAAAGAATTAAAGGTTAACAGTACATCGATTAGAGGACTATAGAAGCCGGAATCTAACGGAACTAGTATTGCGGGTCTAAAACATCCCGCATACACACTGTTTTACCTTCTATTATTTTGTTTTTGTTTTTGATGGTTTAACGCCATTTTTCAGCACAATATAGGCTATACATGGCGGCCAGTATTAATTGTGGAGGACGAACCCGGAAAACCCCTTGGAAAGAACCATAGACCCACGAGAAGCTACTGGCAAGCTTTATCACATAACTACATTAGCCAAATCTTAGACTCGAACCCACGCAGACAGAGGTGAGATGGCTGTGATCCGTAACGGACAGCGCTTTAGACAACTCGGCCACTCGGGGCCCCATCTCTTATTTTGTGAACCTTCAATGACTATATGCGTGCAAGTAAAATGATTTTCGCAAATTGTTCTCAAGCTCGATGCTTTATGATTTGAATG
The DNA here is from genome assembly GCA_029339505.1 of Unio delphinus. Classification (NCBI taxonomy): domain Eukaryota; kingdom Metazoa; phylum Mollusca; class Bivalvia; order Unionida; family Unionidae; genus Unio; species Unio delphinus. The sequence continues at coordinate 9,655,434 of JAQISU010000117.1, forward strand.
CAATTAATCAACAATTGAGATGAAACACGTGGCTGATGGATTCAGCAACTACGAGCTTCACAATATCTTTAATTGTATGACTACACTACAGAAAAACAAAAAAAAAAAAACCCAAAACAAAACAAACAAAAAACAACTTGGAAAACATAAAAACATGCTGAAAACACAAAAGATGCAAAAGATTATTAGGTCTATTAGTTTGTTCCTGCAGTCCTAAAATATGAGTTTTAAGAGCGCTCTTAAAAGGTACCACTGTGTCTCTGTGTCTAATTTCAATGGGCATTTCGTTCCACAAATTACACAAAAAAATTACATTTAAATTTACAAATTAACATAAAAAAACATAACTGAAAATTTAACAGTAAATTATTTTGTTCAACGTCACCATAGAAAACACAACGACATGACACACTAACCTCTAAGTTAGGTCTTGCGGCATAAATATGTGCGTATGAGAAACACGTGAACATGTACATGCATATAAACTAAACGTGCGTAATTCCCAGGTAAAATGCAGGGATGGGACTTTATCAATGACTGGACGTTCGCGATGAAAAAAAAATTAAACTAATGCATGCATGGATATGTTTAATTTGTCAAATATTAAGTATATATACAATACATTAATTAGAAATGTGTTTTTAAATTTGTACAAATTTTGTTCTTGTAGGGTTTAATGCCATTTTCCAGCACAACGTTGGCTATACATGACGGCTAGTATTAATAGTGGAGGCAGAACCAGGGAAAGCCCCGGAAAAAAACACAGACTCACAAGAAGCTACTGGCAAGCTTACTCACATATCCACATTGGCTGAATCCGAGACTCGAACCCACAGAGACAGGTGAGTTGGCAGTAATCCGTAGCGAAGAACGCTTTAAACCAGTCGGTCACTCGGGGTCCCTCAAACTGTCTTTGTTCATGCAACTCGCAGTCATTTGTCAAAAAGATGCCAAGTTGTACAAAAGCTCTGTAAAAATAAAGAGATAAAGCTCAAGTATATTATTCTTTGCCATTGATTATATTACCGTAATTTAAAAAAAAAACCAACACATTTGTACCTTTTTTTAATACAAAAAATACATATTGGAATAGTTGGCTTCATGGCGAATTATGGGCATTTGCAATTTTATTGTATTTATAAAATCTCAACCATGTATTATGCAAATGTTAGTTAAGTATGTGCGAGAAGTACGGACCTTGAGTTTGAAATTAAATATATAAAAAAATAGATTGTAACTGACTCATTCCATCTCGACAATTTAGTCTCATATGCCAGTTACTTGCCAACAATAAATCTGATTATGATTAATGAGAAATGTCATTTATTACGTGAGTGGTAATTAATGTGATCTATACAAATTTGATTCATATTGTAATCCAATGTCGAACATTTGAACTTTAATTGGACCATCTTACGATGCTCGATTACCAATAACACTTCGAAATTTTTTTTCGAAATGCCGTGTAAGACACGGGTGATGTCTGCTTGGTTGGTGTAGTATTATTTTCACCAATCTATTTAACAAGTACTTACTCCATGTAGTTTGATATTTCGTTGTTATTAAACATCAATTCTGTTTTGAGGAAGCTTATTTAACAGACACTTAACACACGTTATTATCAAAAACAATATTTAATTCAGATTAACTCTTCGACCTTAAGACAACGTTTAACTTAACCTGCCAAATGTCAATGTACGACTACATTGAAATACCAATGAAAATAAACGTGAGAAAGAAGTGTCCATTTTGTTCACCTGTTTGTATTCAGACTCAAGTGCACCTACCGATCAAGAGTGCTTTTGAAACGAAAATGAACGCTTGCATTCTTGATTTACAAAGAACGTTTACATTTGTCATCCATACATTAAAATGAAGTTAAAAAATACAAATTCAAGAAATAAGAGTCGTACTATCAGTATTTTATTCAGAATGTTTATCGTTTAGGATACATGGTCCAAATCTTTAATTGTGGTACTGAATTACAATCTGTATTTCACCTTTCTTAATTAGATGTTACGGTTACATGCCAACTGCACACGGTAAATATGACTCGCATAATCAAGCTGATAAGTGTGATATCGAAACTGCAAAAGGCATTATTTGAAAAACAAGAAAGTACCCAAAAATAATTCAAGAAATGGACAACTCCATGTGTGAGTAACGCGATTTGTCTAGGACTATACGAACGAAAAATCGCGATGAAAGGGACTAGCATATCAAAAATGTTCCTTTCTTCTTTAACAATTTCTCATGCCAAAGAGTAATATTACTGATATGTAATTCATTACAATTTGAAAGTTGATTTCCTATTTGGTATAATGAGAACTTGTTAATGGCTGACTGGCATTTAACTATCAGTAAAATACTGATGCACGCTTATACAAAAATATGTATATTTCAAAGAGACATCCATGTAGAGACATTTTGATAAAATTATACTCTTAAGAACTAATACTATTTGACTTTTTTATTTATCTATTAGAGAGTTGCTAACATATTGTGTTGGATCACAATGAGGTCCTAGCTACAATGTCCTCTGACTCGTTTTATGTCTTAACTGTTACAATTTGAAGTAGTCACATAGTCGTTCTTTGCAGATAATAGTATTATTATATTCGGCGTGAATTGCATGCACCAATCCAATAAGTACATTTTCCACTTATTCTTTATTTTCATTTTACAGCTATTAACCGGATACGATACAAATAAAGACTGGGTCACAAGGGACGGGAATCATACAGCTTACTTGGAGTATTCATACAATGACATTCTTATGTAGTACCCAATAAATTTGTTTGAATGATAATATAGCCATGATTTGTTTTTTTATGATATTCAATTCACTCTACAAGCTTCTATCTCTCACTATCACTGTTCTGGCACACACCTATGTTAATAAACCTATAGTTTTCTAGAAATGTTACCAAACATGCTTTCATAAATGTGTGTAGAACGTACGTATATACATGCTGCATAGGAGGAAAGTATTTATAAACTGAATGTGCCTAATATTGTCTTAGCTAGTTTCCGAGTATATTAGAAGGATGTTCCCTTTTCCTGAAATTGATTGACTTTTATAGCAGATTTGAAGATATTCCAATGTCTCCTGCATCCATATATAAGACGAGGTCAAGCATTGAACAGCGTCTCCAATGATATCGTATCATAAATACCAGGATTGCCTCCGTTGGTCGTTAAAGAATACGACCGTTTAAAGGAACCTTGCGTGGAACTATAAACCGGAAGTTTAAAGCATATTCCTGTATAACGTCTCAAAGAATCATAAAGTTCCCTTGCATACTAAATCCACAACTCTATGCTATAGTCCCATAATAGATCGGTAGATCAAAACATATTATATTGCTACAATATATAATTTAAAGTAGATAATGCGGACCTCAATGTTGTTCAACTTTGAGCCATGGTCGGCTACATCAGATGAATATTATATGTACATATTTCTCATATCACTATATACTACCACAGCGAGAACGAATTGTAAACTGGAATTAGAATCAAAATCAGCTTAACTGTCGGAACACATCAATAGTTTGTAATATCATGACCGGTGATGTAATTGTCCAATGTGATAGTAATAGTGAGCAAGCTTGGATGGCGATCACTTTCCTTTCATTATTGCCAACTCTTACAATCATCGTAGTTTGTACTCTGTGTAAAGTAAAATAAAACTGAGCCATATATAAAAAGACTGTATTTGAAGTCGAACAAATTTTCATATTACTGGTGATATTCAAGCTTAGTAGTTACAATTGTAGGGAGACATACAGTATCATAGTATAAAGATGAAACAGTGTCGATGGCAGGTGAAAAGACCCTGGAAATATTACGCATTAGGAGAATTCGAGAATTAAGCTATCAATATATGATAACATAATCTAATAATTCCTACTCAAGATCAACATACAATCACGTAAACGGCAGATGAATCTCCCTATACTGATCAGCAAGAAATACAGGAACCTAGGTATCCAACATTAATGAGTTGTATAAGGAGCCACAATTGCAAGACACGTAGTACTATGTCATCCGAAACGGAAAATGATTGTTATGATCTTGGAGTATACATTTTCGAAAACGAATAGGAAATTATTTCAGCCTTCTCTTGCAATACAATGCACGCAAATTGATAGAAACGAAAATACAATATAAAAGCACAATATGACTCGTATGTACCTATTTTAGAATATACAAATATCAGACTCACAAAATCTGTACTTTGAAGAAACGGGATATCTCTCTTTTAATTCAAACAATTTTATGAAATGCACACACTTATCAGAACAATATTCATGGGTATTGGAGATCTTACAAAATGTTTTACGAAATTGAAATGACATATTCATAGCCATAATTAAGAACAGCAGACACAACGCATTTAAACAAAGTACGCATGTAATTTCATAGTCCCAATATAATAAGTCACCCAAGTATGCAGATACATTGAAATATATTAATTTCACAAACAAATTATGTTCTTTCTATTCGAGTTGAAGATGTAATATGTTATTCTACAATAGCTAATTTTACTTTACACTACAAAACTCACATTATGATAAATGGTTATACAGAAATTCGGAGGATATTGATAACCAGAAACATTAAGTTTTTTTTTTCAAACGGTCAATACTTCATATTGTTTTTTTACTTTATGGCATGGTCAGCACCGTTTCTATCTAATCTCATCTGTTGATATTAGGTTTATCGAAATGTTTCCAATTTGATTGAAGGTATTTCAAAGAATTTTATGATTCCTAGAATGAAAGCATAATCTTGCTACTTTCCATTTGTTTATAAGCACTGGTTGATAAAAGGGTTAGGAAACAAATATATTATAAATTTTAAGCAACCAGATACACATTCCATAAAATGTTTCTTGGAATCAAAATTCTTACGTTCATTTACCTTATAGTGCTCTTGATCTGTGTTTTGTTGTCGTCCAGGCAGGTAGTTCGCTCATATTCAAATTTACAATACAGTAAAGATAATTTGATATCAATTTGATATCAAAGACTGAATCATAATAGTTCTCACTTTCTGCGTTAACATATTCCTGCATTACCGACATCAGTTTGTCATGCGTAATCGAGGATCGTTGACGTTAGTTTGTTTTAAATCAAATCGCAGACACATAGCACACGTTTCTATCTAAAACAATATTTAATTCTTATTAACTAGTAGACCTTGGAGATTCCATTTAACTTAACACTGTAAGACTACATTGAAATACCAACGAAATTAAATATGGGAAGGAATTGCCAATTTTGTTCAACAGTTTGTATTCACAATCAAGTTCACCTAGCGATCAAGTGTGCATGTCAACCGAAAATGAACTCTTGCATTCTTGATTTACAAAGAACATTTACATATGTTTTCCATCAATGTAAATGAAATGAAAACTACAGATTCAAGAGATGATTGGCGCTTTATAAGTCTTTTAATCAGGATGTTTATCGTTTAGGATACATGGTCCAAATCTTTAATTGAGGCACTGAATTACAATCTGTATTTAACCTTTCTTAACTACATGTTACGGTTACATGCCAATTGCACACGGTAAATATAACTCGCATAATCAAGGTGATAAGTTTGATATCGAGACTGCAAAAGGCATTATTTGACAAACAAGAAACTCCCCAAGAAAAATTCCCCCATATTTCTCTAGGACTATACGAACTGAAAATCACGATGTTAAAGCATTAGATTATCAAAAATGTTTCTTTCTTCTTTAACACTTTCTAATGCCAAAGAGTAATATTACTGATATGTAATTCAATTTAATTTGAAAGTTCATTTCCTATTTGGCATAATGAGAACTTGTTAATGGCTGACTGGCATTTAACTATCTGTAAAATATTGATACACGCTTATACAGAAATATGTATATTTCAAAAAGAAAGCCATGTAGAGACATTTTGATAAACGTGTCCTCTTTCATGTACAAATCATGTTGGTTATGTTGCAAATGCACCAATCCATGACATGTACTTGAAAGTGGAATACAAGTGAACTTAAATACAGTCGCCCTTCAACAGGTATTCGAACCATGACATGTAACTGAAAGTGTAATGAAAGTGACCTTGAAATCCGTCGCCTTGCAGCTGGTACGAGAAACATGTTTACAATGTCAAACGGATCTGAAGAGTATAGATACGATCCATTTCCTAGCATTGGCTTCCTGTTCTCCCTTGATTCACTTTAATCAATGGACATTTAAACTACAGATGATCTAAAAAACAAAACTTACATTTGATGTTTTAAAATTCATTAAAAACTATTTCATGTGTATTCAACATGAACTTTAAATCCCAAGACACTTGTAATAACTTTCAAGATATGCGTTTTGGAAAGACATAAATGACATGTCAAAGAGATGTGTGATCAAATAAATTTCGAACTGTGCATGAACACTTGCAATTAACAATATTTGCATCGAAGACAGATATTGCAACATTTCTATTTCTATCGATCCATGTATCTATGATTGCATATAAATATGCATATGGTCATATTCTGAGTGATTGTAGTATCCTGTACAAATCTGCTTCAATATATGCAATATAGATTGAATTGCGAAGTTTTCCATTTATCTTTAGGTGAAAACATATCTGACCTAAATCACCGAAAGCAATGTGTCTCACTGGTTATTTCTGCTTATTTGATTTAGAGCTTTGGTTCAAACGGATTAGCCGAGAAAAGATGATGAATAATGTTTTCTTTCCACGGCTCTTCCGTCATGACAAAAAGGGTCATTAGAGTGACAAATAATGCATAACTCTCTACATGCATACCCCATATGCATAAAAAAGCGCATTGGAATAGACTTACATCGGCAAATCCATATGTTTAAATTTTCAAGATGTTTCTTGAAACATATACCAAACTGTGTGATTAAATTTTAAATGTCAGTCATTAAAATGTTTTCCAACTCGTTTCTGAATGTAATGCGATTGATATCCGATATATTATTCCATGGCATAAAGAGTTTTATCAAGAAATGAAAATGTATCCATGTTTTGTGAAACATAATTTGTACATGTTGTCCCTAAAGCAAGGCGGAAACTAAATCACGTGCAAATAGAGCAGCTAGAGTATCACTTCTAACAATAACAATTATAGATGCACCTCTACGCTGCAATTTCAAAACAATCTCCTCGATTTTTGCATAGTTGGAGTTTATGTTTGGCGTGTTCTTGGCATTTGAATTTGTATTATATTTATACAATCTATACCCTGCAGTATGTGTGATAAGTATGGAACATTGACTTTGAAATGAAATATATACTAAATAGGTTGTAACTTCTTACGGTAAACATGGGTTTCCGTTTTATGTATCTTCAATCGCAAATAAAGTGCATAATATTAGTGTTTCTTTTCTTGTCTTTTAGTGTTCGATTCGTTTCTGATTTGTTCTTTCTCGAAAATTTAGTCTGCACGTGTCAGTGTCTTGCCAGCAATAAATCTGATTATGATTAATGAGAAATGTCATTTTTTACGTGAGTGATAATTAATGTGATCAATGCAAATTCATTTCATTTTGTCCTAAAATGTTTATCATCTCAAAATATGAACTTTCATTGCGCCATCTTGTGATGATTGATTTCCTTTATCACTTTTCAAACTATTGGCAGAATGCAGTAAGGCCCAGCTGATGTCGACTCGGTTTTTGGAATATTATTTTCACGAAACAGATTAAAAAGTACTTAATACATGTAGTTGCATATTTATTTGTTACTAAACATCTATTCTGTTTTGTGGATCCATTTTTTTACAAACAGATATGCAGTATCCATTCAATTGAAAACATAAAACTCTCAACGGTGTCGTTTTCAGCACATTGGAAAGGATACTGTAAAGATATTTCTAAACCTTAAAGAATAGTAGCTAGAAGCCCATCTTAGTTTCGTGCACTTGTTTTTCACCTATTTCTTTTATGTTTGTATTTATTAAGGAAAGTAAGGGCTGTCCAAGGTCGAAATACAAAATATATATTAGAAGGAAGTTATGATTTCAGACTACAGTTACAATAAATTTAGCAAATCAAATAAACAGAAAATTATAACTATTACAATTTCCAAATTACATAATTGATATGCACACCATGTTATTCACTTTACGAATCTATCTTTCACCTCCTTTTGCTTCATTATATGTAATTATTGGCCAGAGGTTCATGGCTCAGGTTATGGATGTACGTTTAAGCTAGACCGCTTTAATGGGACGTTAAAAATTGTAACGGCTCAATGTTTCGAACAGTTCTTAATGATTGAACTTCAGAAGCAACATTCTTAAACATGAGAAGCCGTGTTTAAGGAAACAAATATATTATTTCTGTTAATTGAAATTTTAGAGGTAAGTCAGATCTTTAGGATGATAAAGAAAGAACGTCTCATACATATAAATGCCATACAAATAAATTATAGTTTGACTATAGACAAAGCTACCAAAGCATGGAGCATATTTCTCGGATCCACCGAACGCTAGATTTTCTTGTAACATTGATGGCGCATCTCTATCCAAGGATGGCCGCCCCTTCAACTTGTGTTATCTTTGGAAGGACTCGTTTTCAAAGCCAGCAATTGCTCGTAGGAGATATTGTATATCCTATGTTTCGAAGAAGTTGAGATTTTGGGTATCCATGTAGAAACAATAAACATTTTCAAAATTCATAGTTGATGTGCTGGTATAAAGATAATTAGCAAACAATAGAAAATATTACATGGTTCTTTTGGATAAAGAAGTGCGATATAACGGAATGGTAAAAGTCTCTCAAGTAAACTATTTGTTTCATGTTGTAAGATACTTTAAAAAAACGTTGAATGGTAACGCTAACAGGAAAACATTTTCGCAACACAGTTTAGATATAACCTGAAAACAATATACAAGGTTCCTATATGAATATTTAATGAACTCATTACGTCCTGTCTGATTAATCCATGTATACTTTATGCATTTTAACAAAATGTTAGATTGTTTACTAATTAACCAGAAGACAGACAAAATTTAAATTCTCAAATATATCATCTTAAAACATATGGGATGTCTTAAAATATCAATCATTATAATAATGCATTTAACAATCGATCACATGCTTTCTTTCTTCGCTATTAATCATCCTGCAAACCTAATTATGCCAATGTGTTAGAAAACCAAGCAGTAGACAGGTATAAAAGCACCAGCTATCCAAAAGACTTCACTGCAACTGCCAATCCCGAGACGAAGTCTATAGCTCCTTGTCACCACACAATCAGGTAAGTTAACGTTTTTGGCACGTTACTTAATGTTCATGATTCAAACATATATTCTACTCTAAAACGTTTTCTTTATAACGTATTGCACAGTTTTGCTCTGTGACCACATGCAAGCAATGTCAATAAATTCATCGGCCTATAATGTGATAAACAAAGTTTGTCAGTCATCCTCCATATTTTTAAAGTTGTGCTATCGTGTAAAAGTAGAAGTAGACAATATATTTTCATACAAATGACTTTCAAATGACTCTCGGGCAATCCAAATTTCGGCTCTAACTCATTATCAGTTTACGATAGTGCAATTTCGGATTATTTTAAGTTTTCTGGTGTATGTGTGATACTACTTTATTCAAGTAGTATCACACATTCTGCCAGCCGTACCGCTATCTTCTTTTACTTTCAAAGCTGTAAATGTCTAAATACCTTTATATATAATCAATTGTACCTTGATTTGTTCATTTAGGAAATTAAAATAATTAAGGGCTAACAGTACGTCACATCGAATGATATAACATTTGGTTCTAACGAAACAACAATGTCGCCACAATGTGTTTAATATCCTAATTAATTCTTTGCACTTGTTTGATGTATTTAGATGCCGCATTGCCTATGAAAGAAAAGCTATGTTAACGCATAGAAGTGAACATTGTGATTGAAAATAAGTGTAGAAAAGAATGTTATTTAATGTTTAATACTGTGTTATACTTCCATATCTTGTATTTGTTTTGTTGTTACATTTTCTATTGCGGCCAGTATTCAGGCGTAAATTTCTAAAGATACTTTTCCACAGAATTGTAGGAGGTTAAAAGCGAATCAGGACTGTTGGTGGTCTATTTTATTTGACCACTTTGCACCAATTGAAACTTCACATTTACGGAATATAGATTTTGTTGTGAACGTTTGTTTCTTATACATTGATCGTTGTATACTAAACTATGGCATGTCATTTTGAGTGAATTTCATTTTGTTGGACAGACGAGAATGAAGGCGGTAATAATTCTCCTAGCTTGCATGGTTTGTACCATAATAGCACTCCCGCAAAAAGGTTACAGCGGCCTCAGTGGATATGGTGGATACAGCGGTGGAATCCCTTGGGGATTTGGTGGCGGTGGATTTGGTGGATTTGGTGGATTCGGTGGACTTGGGGGTGGAAATGGCGGTTGGGGTAATTTCCATCACAAAAAGCCCCGTCCGTAGTAAGAACTCATACTCTCATCTTTGACGTGTATATTATCTATTAGAGAGCAGCTGACATATTGCCTTTCTTCACAATAAGGTCTTCACTAAAATGTCCTCTAACTCGCTGTATATCTGAACTTTTACAATTTAAAGTAGTCACATAGTCGCTCTTTGCAGTTAATAATTATTTTGTATTAGGCGTGGATTGCATGTAATAAAACAAACAGTACATTTGCCACTTATTTTTTATTTTTATTTTACAGCTATTAACCGGATACGATACAAATAAAGACTGGGTCACAAGCGAAGGAAATAAGACCGCTTACTTGGAGTATTCTTACATTGGCAGTCTTGTATAGTACCCCCAATAAATTTGTTTGATCATATATAAAGGAGTTTTTTTATGATATTCATTTCACTCTACACTCTTCGATCTCTTGCTATCACTGTTCTGGCAGACACCTATGTGTATAAACCGCTAGTTTTCTAAAAACGTTACCAAACATGCTTACATAAATTTGTGTAGAACGTATGTATATACATGCTGCATAGGATGAAAGTATTTCTAAACTGAATGTGGCTAATATTGTCCTAGCTACTTTTCGAGAATATTAGAAGGAACTTAACCCTTCCTGAAATTGATTGACTTTTTCAGCAGATTTGAAGATATTCCAAAATCTCCTGCTTTCATATATAAAACGCGGCCAGGCATTTAACAGCGTCTTCAATGATCTGTCGTCTTATAATAGGCAGGATTTCCTCGTTTGTCGTCTCAGAATCGGACCGCTTGCAAGAATCCTGCGTCGAACTATTAAAATGAAGTTTAATGCATATTGCTTCATAACTGCGCAAACAATCTTAAAGTACCCATGCATCATAAATCAACAACTCTATGTTATAGTCCCGTAATATATCAGTAGATCAAAACAATATATTGCTTCCATATATAATATAAAGTGGATAATGCGGACTTCAATTTTGTTCAACTTTGAGCCGAGGTTGGATACAAAAGATGGATATTAAATGTACATATTTCTTCATATCACTATATACTACCATAGAGAAAAGGAATTGTAAACTTGAATTAGAATCAAAATCAACTTAAATGGCGGAACACTAAAATGCTTTTGCAATATCATGACAGGTGATGTAATTGTACAATGTGGTAGTGAGCAGGCTTGGATGGTGATCACTTTCATTTCATTATTGCCAACTCATAGAATCATCGTAGTTGGTATACTGTATTAAGTAAAATAACACTGGGCTATCTATGAAAAGACTGTTATTGGGAGTCGAATCAATTTTTATATTACTGTTGCTATTCAAGTTTTGTTGCTGCAGTTGTAGGGAGACATACAGTCTCATATTATGAAGATAAAACAGTGGCGATGACAGCTCCAAAGACCCAAGAAATATTACGCATTTGGAAAATACGAAAATTACAATATATGAAAAATTAATCTCATAATTCCTACTTTATATCAACATGCAATCACGCAAACGGCAGAAGAATCTCCCTATACTGATCCGCAAGGAATACAGGAACCTAGGTAGTAGCATTAATGAGATGTATAAGGAGCCTAGATTCCCAGCCACATACTCCTATGTCATGTGAAAATGAAAACATAAAGTGTTCTAATCTGGTAATATACATCTTCAAAACAGATAGGCAAATTATTTCAGCGATCTCGATAGCTGAGTAACCGATGAAATACGATGTACGCAAATTGACAGAAACAAAAACATTAATAGTGTGAACCTCTTTTAGATTATAAAAATATCCGAATCGCCAAATCTGTAATATTTGCAGAGAAGGGATGTCGCTCTTTAATTCCAAACAACTTCATGAAATTCAAACAATTATTAAAAGAATATGCGTGGGTATTGGAGACCTTAAATTTTTTTTTACGAAACTGAAATGACAAATTAATAGATATACCAAAGAATAACAGACACAAAGCGTTTAAACAAGTACATATATAAGTTCGTAGTCTCAATAAAAACTTGTCATCCAAGTATGCAAACAGATACATTTAAATATATTAATTTCACAAACAAATTATGTTCTTTGTATTCACGCTGAAGATGTAATTTTTTAAGCTACAATAACTGGTTTTGCTTTACACTACAAAAATCACATCATGATAAATGTTTATACTGAAACTCGAAGGAAATTGATAGCCAGAAACATTTATATTTTCTTATTTTAAATGGTCAGTACTTTATATTTGTTGTTTACATTATTGCATGGCCAGCACATTTTCTATCTCATCTCATCTCTTGATATTAGGTTTTCCGATATTTGATTTGAAAGAAGGTATTTCAAGGAATCTCATGATTCTTAGAATGTAACTAAACGCTTGGATGTTTCTATTTGTTTCTAAGCGCTGGTTGATTATAGGGTTAGGAAACAAATATATTATACATTTAAAGAAACCAGTTACAGATTCTATAACATATGTCTTGGAATGAAAATTATTACGTCTATTTACCTTAAAGTGCTTTTGATGCGTGTTTTGTTGTCGACAATGCAGGTAGATCACATATATTCAAATGTAAAAGATGTGAAAGAAAATGATATATCGAAGATTGTATCTTAATAGTTCTCACTTTCTACGTTAAAGTATTCCTCCATCACCGACTTCATTGTGACATCCTTAATCAAAGATCGTTGACGTTTGTTTATTTTCAAATCAAATCGCAGACACTTAACATACGTTACTGTCTAAAACAATATGTAATTCTGATTAACTCGTACACCGGAGAGATAACGTATAAATTAACCTGTCAAATGTCAATGTTCTACTACATTGAAAATCCAAAGAAATTAAACTTGAGGAAGAATTGTCCATTTTGTTCACCAGTTTGTATTCAGACTCAAGTTCATATATCGATCAAGTGTGCATGCTTGATTTGCAGAGAACATTTCTATTTGTTATACATCTATGAAAATGAAATGAAAACCACAAATTCAAGAGATAATAGTGCAATATCAATTTTTTATTCAGGATGTTTATCGTTTACGATACATGGTCTAAACCTTTAATTATAGCACGCAATTGCAATCTGTATTACACTTGTCACAATTACATGTCCAGGCTTAGAAAGAAATATGTTTGTTTCAAAGAGACAGCCATGTAGAGACATTGTGTTGAACTTTTACTCGTTGATGTACAAATCATATCCTCTATGATCCATGACAAGTACTTGAAAGGTTACAACAAGTGAACTTAACTACCGTCGCCCTCCAACAGGTATTCGAACCATGACATGTACCTGACAGGTTAATGAAAGTGACCATGAATACCGTCGCCCTCCAACGAGTACTCGACACATATTTACCATGTGAAACGGATCTGTTCAGTATAGATACGATCCATGTACCTAGTATATGCTTGCTTCCTGTTTTCCTTTGATATATTTTACTCAATTGACTTTAAACTACATATGGTCTAGACAACAAACCTTACTTTTGTTGTTGTGAAATTCATTATAATCTATCTCATAAGTATTCAACAGTAACTTTATATCGCAACACACTTATCCTGATTTAAAACCTGCACATCCAACTCACATGATAGGAATTTTTCAAAATCATAAATGGCGTGTCCGAAAGATTTTGTTATCAAATACGTGAAATCTCATATTTCCAACTCTGCAAAAACACTTGCAATTAACATTAGTTGCATCTGAGACAGATATTGCAACATTTATATTCCTATGGAAAAAATGTATCTAACATGCATTTGGCCACACTTTGAGTGTTTGTAGTAGTCTGTAAAACATCTGCTTACATATATGCAGTATCGATTGAATTGCGAATTTTCTATTGATCTTATCGAGATAACATATCTGACCTAAAGGACAGAAAGCAATGTGTCTTTCTGGAGATTTCTCTTATTTGATTTAAATCTTTGGTCCATAAGGATTAGCTGATAAAAGATGATGAATACTTTTTCCTTTGCACAACTGTTCCGTCATAACATAAAGGGTCATTAGAGATGACAAATAATGTATAATTATTCACATGCATACAGAGTATATTGAAACAGATTTACATCAATACTTTAAAAAAAATTTTTATGTCAAGATGTTTCTTGAAATATATACCAAACTTTCTTAATAAATTTTAAATGTCAGTCATTAAACGTTTTCCAACTCGTTTCTGAATGTAATGCGATTGATATCCGATATATTATTCCATGGTTTAAAGAGTTTTATCAAGAAAATAAATTGTATCCATGTTTTGTGAAACATAATTTGTACATGTTGTCCCTAAAGCAAGGCGGAAACTAAATCACGTGCAAATAGAGCAGCTAGAGTATCACTTCTAACAATAACAATTATAGATGAACCTCTACGCAGCAATTCCAAAACAATCTCCTCGATTTTTGCATAGTTGGAGTTTATGTTTGGCGTGCTCTTGGCATTTGAATTTGTATTGTATTTATACAATCTATACCCTGCAGTATGCACATATTATTTAAGCATGTGTGATAAGTATGGAACATTGACTTTGAAATGAAATAAATACTAAATAGATTGTAATTTCTTACGGTAAAGATGGGTTTCCGTATGATGTATCTTCAATCGCAAGTAAAGTGCATAATATTACTGTTTCTTTTCTTGTCCTTTAGTATTCAATTCGTTTCTGATTCGTTCTTTCTCGAAAATTTAGTCTGCACGTGTAAGTTGCTTGCCAGCAATAAATCTGATTATGATTAATGAGAAATGTCATTTTACGTGAGTGATAATTAATGTGATCAATGCAAATTCATTTCATTTTGTAAAATGTTTATCATCTCAAAATATGAACTTTCATTGCGCCATCTTGTGATGATTGATTTCCTTTATTACTTCTCAAACTATTGGCAAAATGCAGTAAGGCCCAGCTGATGTCGACTCGGTTTTTGGAATATTATTTTCACGAAACAGATTAAAAAGTACTTCCTCCATGTAGTTGCATATTTATTTGTTACTAAACATCTAATCTCTTTTGAAGATCCATTTTTTTACAAACAGATATGCAGTATCCATTCAATTGAAAACATAAAACTCTCAACGGTGTCGTTTGAAGCACATTGGAAAGGATACTGTAAAGATATTTATAAACCTTAATGAATAGTAGCTAGAAGACCATCTTAGTTTCGTGCACTTGTTTTTCACCTATTTCTTTTATGTTTGTATTTATTAAGGAAAGTAAGGGCTGTCCAAGGTCGAAATACAAAATATATTAGAAGGAAGTTATGATTTCAGACTACAATTACAATAAATTTGACCAATCAATTAATCAGAAAATTATAACTATTACAATTTCCAAATTACATAATTGATATGCACACCACCTTCTTCTGCTTCATTATGTGTAATCATTGGTCAGACTTTCATGGCTCAGGTTATGGATGTACGTTTAAGCTAGACCGCTTTAATGGGACGTTAAAAATTGTAACGGCTCAATGTTCCGAACAATTCTTAATGATTGAACTTCAGAAGCAACATTCTTAAACATGAAAAGCCGTGTTTAAGGAAACAATTTATATTATTTCTGTTAATTATAATTTTAGAGGTAAGTCAGATCTTTAGGATGATAAAGAGAGAATGTCTCATACATATAAATGCCATACAAATAAATTATAGTTTGACTATAGACAAAGCTACCATAGCATGGCGGATATATCTCGGTTCCACCGAACGCTAGATTTTCTTGTAACATTGACGGCATTTATCTATCCAAGATGGCCACCCCTTCAACTTGTGTTATCTTTGGAAGGACTCGTTTTCAAAGCCAGCAATTGCTCGTAGGAGATATTGTATATCCTATGTTTAGAACAAATTGAGATTATGGGTATCCATGAAGAAACAATAAACATTTTCAAAATTCATAGTTGATGTGCTGGTATAAAGATAATTAGCAAACAATAGAAAATATTACATGGTTCTTTTGGATAAAGAAGTGCGATATAACGGAATGGTAAAAATTTCTCAAGTAAACTATTTGTTTCATGTTGTAAGTTACTTTAACCAACATTGAATGGTAACGCTAACAGGAAAACATTTTCGCAACACAGTTTAGATATAACCTGACAACAATATACAAGGTTCCTATATGAATATTTATTGAACTCATTACGTCCTGTCTGATTAATCCATGTGTACTTTATGCATTTTAACAAAACGTTAGAATGTTTACTAATTAACCAAAAGACAGACAAAATTTAAATTCTCAAATATATCATCTTAAAACATATGGGATGTCTTAAAATATCAACCATTATAATAATGCATTTAACAATCGATCACATGCTTTCTTTCTTCGCTATCAATCATCCTGCAAAACTAATTATGCCAATGTGTTAGAAAACCAGCCAGTAGACAGGTATAAAAGCACCAGCTATCCAAAAAGACTTCACTGCAACTGCCAATCCCGAAACGAAGTCTATAGCTCCTTGTCACCACACAATCAGGTAAGTTAACGTTTTTGGCACGTTACTTAATGTTCATGATTCAAACATATATTCTACTCTAAAACGTTTTCTTTATAACGTATTGCACAGTTTTGCTCTGTGACCACATGCAAGCTATGTCAATAAATTCATCGGCCTATAATGTGATAAACAAAGTTTGTCAGTCATCCTCCATATTTTTAAAGTTGTGCTATCGTGTAAAAGTAGAAGTAGACAATATATTTTCATACAAATGACTTTCAAATGACTCTCGGGCAATCCAAATTTCGGCTCTAACTCATTATCAGTTTACGATAGTGCAATTTCGGATTATTTTAAGTTTTCTGGTGTATGTGTGATACTACTTTATTCAAGTAGTATCACACATTCTGCCAGCCGTACCGCTATCTTCTTTTACTTTCAAAGCTGTAAATGTCTAAATACCTTTATATATAATCAATTGTACCTTGATTTGTTCATTTAGGAAATTAAAATAATTAAGGGCTAACAGTACGTCACATCGAATAATATAACATTTGGTTCTAACGAAACAACAATGTCGCCACAATGTGTTTAATATCCTAATTAATTCTTTGCACTTGTTTGATGTATTTAGATGCCGCATTGCCTATGAAAGCAAAGCTATGATAAGCCATAGAAGTGAACATTGTGATTGAAAATAAGTGTAGAAAAGAATGTTATTTGATGTTTAATACTGTGTTATACTTCCATATCTTGTATTTGTTTTGTTGTTGCATGTTCTATTGCGGCCAGTATTCAGACGTAAATTTCTAAAGATACTTTTCCACAGAATTGTAGGAGGTTAAAAGCGAATCAGGACTGTTGGTGGTCTATTTTATTTGACCACTTTGCACCAATTGAAACTTCACATTTACGGAATATAGATTTTGTTGTGAACGTTTGTTTCTTATACATTGATCGTTGTATACTAAACTATGGCATGTCATTTTGAGTGAATTTCATTTTGTTGGACAGACGAGAATGAAGGCGGTAATAATTCTCCTAGCTTGCATGGTTTGTACCATAATAGCACTCCCGCAAAAAGGTTACAGCGGCCTCAGTGGATATGGTGGATACAGCGGTGGAATCCCTTGGGGATTTGGTGGCGGTGGATTTGGTGGATTTGGTGGATTTGGTGGATTCGGTGGACTTGGGGGTGGAAATGGCGGTTGGGGTAATTTCCATCACAAAAAGCCCCGTCCGTAGTAAGAACTCATACTCTCATCTTTGACGTGTATATTATCTATTAGAGAGCAGCTGACATATTGCCTTTCTTCACAATTAGGTCTTCACTAAAATGTCCTCTAACTCGCTGTATATCTGAACTTTTACAATTTAAAGTAGTCACATAGTCGCTCTTTGCAGTTAATAATTATTTTGTATTAGGCGTGGATTGCATGTAATAAAACAAACAGTACATTTGCCACTTATTTTTTATTTTTATTTTACAGCTATTAACCGGATACGATACAAATAAAGACTGGGTCACAAGCGAAGGAAATAAGACCGCTTACTTGGAGTATTCTTACATTGGCAGTCTTGTATAGTACCCCCAATAAATTTGTTTGATCATATATAAAAGAGTTTTTTTTATGATATTCATTTCACTCTACACGCTTCGATCTCTTGCTATCACTGTTCTGGCAGACACCTATGTGAATAAACCGCTAGTTTTCTAGAAACGTTACCAAACATGCTTACATAAATCTGTGTAGAACGTATGTATATACATGCTGCATAGGATGAAAGTATTTCTAAACTGAATGTGGCTAATATTGTCCTAGCTACTTTTCGAGGATATTAGAAGGAACTTAACCCTTCCTGAAATTGATTGACTTTTTCAGCAGATTTGAAGATATTCCAAAATTTCCTGCATTCATATATAAAACGCGGCCAGGCATTTAACAATGATCTGTCGTCTTATAATAGGCAGGATTTCCTCGTTTGTCGTCTTAGAATCGGACCGCTTGCAAGAATCCTGCGTCGAACTATTAAAATGAAGTTTAATGCATATTGCTTCATAACTGCGCAAACAATCTTAAAGTACCCATGCATAATAAATCAACAACTCTATGTTATAGTCCCGTAATATATCGGTAGATCAAAACAATATATTGCTTCCATATATAATATAAAGTGGATAATGCGGACTTCAATTTTGTTCAACTTTGAGCCGAGGTTGGATACAAAAGATGGATATTAGATGTACATATTTCTTCATATCACTATATACTACCATAGAGAAAAAGAATTGTAAACTTGAATTAGAATAAAAATCAACTTAAATGGCGGAACACTAAAATGCTTTTGCAATATCATGACAGGTGATGTAATTGTACAATGTGGTAGTGACCAGGCTTGGATGGTGATCACTTTCATTTCATTATTGCCAACTCATAGAATCATCGTAGTTGGTATACTGTATAAAGTAAAATAACACTGGGCTATCTATGAAAAGACTGTTATTGGGATTCGAATCAATTTTTATATTACTGTTGCTATTCAAGTTTTGTTGCTGCAGTTGTAGGGAGACATACAGTCTCATATTATGAAGATGAAACAGTGGCGATGACAGCTCCAAAGACCCAAGAAATATTACGCATTTGGAAAATACGAAAATTACAATATATGAAAAATTAATCTCATAATTCCTACTTTATATCAACATGCAATCACGCAAACGGCAGAAGAATCTCCCTATACTGATCCGCAAGGAATACAGGAACCTAGGTAGTAGCATTAATGAGATGTATAAGGAGCCTAGATTCCCAGCCACATACTCCTATGTCATGTGAAAATGAAAACATAAAGTGTTCTAATCTGGTAATATACATCTTCAAAACAGGTAGGCAAATTATTTCAGCGATCTCGATAGCTGAGTAACCGATGAAATACGATGTACGCAAATTGACAGAAACAAAAACATTAATAGTGTGAACCTCTTTTAGATTATAAAAATATCCGAATCACCAAATCTGTAATATTTGCAGAGAAGGGATGTCGCTCTTTAATTCCAAACAACTTCATGAAATTCAAACAATTATTAAAAGAATATGCGTGGGTATTGGAGACCTTAAATTTTTTTTTACGAAACTGAAATGACAAATTAATAGATATACCAAAGAATAACAGACACAAAGCGTTTAAACAAGTACATATATAAGTTCGTAGTCTCAATAAAAACTTGTCATCCAAGTATGCAAACAGATACATTTAAATATATTAATTTCACAAACAAATTATGTTCTTTGTATTCACGCTGAAGATGTAATTTTTTAAGCTACAATAACTGGTTTTGCTTTACACTACAAAAATCACATCATGATAAATGTTTATACTGAAACTCGAAGGAAATTGATAGCCAGAAACATTTATATTTTCTTATTTCAAATGGTCAGTACTTTATATTTGTTGTTTACATTATTGCATGGCCAGCACATTTTCTATCTCATCTCATCTCTTGATATTAGGTTTTCCGATATTTGATTTGAAAGAAGGTATTTCAAGGAATCTCATGATTCTTAGAATGTAACTAAACGCTTGGATGTTTCTATTTGTTTCTAAGCGCTGGTTGATTATAGGGTTAGGAAACAAATATATTATACATTTAAAGAAACCAGTTACAGATTCTATAACATATGTCTTGGAATGAAAATTATTACGTCTATTTACCTTAAAGTGCTTTTGATGCGTGTTTTGTTGTCGACAATGCAGGTAGATCACATATATTCAAATGTAAAAGATGTGAAAGAAAATGATATATCGAAGATTGTATCTTAATAGTTCTCACTTTCTACGTTAAAGTATTCCTCCATCACCGACTTCATTGTGACATCCTTAATCAAAGATCGTTGACGTTTGTTTATTTTCAAATCAAATCGCAGACACTTAACATACGTTACTGTCTAAAACAATATGTAATTCTGATTAACTCGTACACCGGAGAGATAACGTATAAATTAACCTGTCAAATGTCAATGTTCTACTACATTGAAAATCCAAAGAAATTAAACTTGAGGAAGAATTGTCCATTTTGTTCACCAGTTTGTATTCAGACTCAAGTTCATATATCGATCAAGTGTGCATGCTTGATTTGCAGAGAACATTTCTATTTGTTATACATCTATGAAAATGAAATGAAAACCACAAATTCAAGAGATAATAGTGCAATATCAATTTTTTATTCAGGATGTTTATCGTTTACGATACATGGTCTAAACCTTTAATTATAGCACGCAATTGCAATCTGTATTACACTTGTCACAATTACATGTCCAGGCTTAGAAAGAAATATGTTTGTTTCAAAGAGACAGCCATGTAGAGACATTGTGTTGAACTTTTACTCGTTGATGTACAAATCATATCCTCTATGATCCATGACAAGTACTTGAAAGGTTACAACAAGTGAACTTAACTACCGTCGCCCTCCAACAGGTATTCGAACCATGACATGTACCTGACAGGTTAATGAAAGTGACCATGAATACCGTCGCCCTCCAACGAGTACTCGACACATATTTACCATGTGAAACGGATCTGTCCAGTATAGATACGATCCATGTACCTAGTATATGCTTGCTTCCTGTTTTCCTTTGATATATTTTACTCAATTGACTTTTAAACTACATATGGTCTAGACAACAAACCTTACTTTTGTTGTTGTGAAATTCATTATAATCTATCTCATAAGTATTCAACAGTAACTTTATATCGCAACACACTTATCCTGATTTAAAACCTGCACATCCAACTCACATGATAGGAGTTTTTCAAAATCATAAATGGCGTGTCCGAAAGATTTTGTTATCAAATACGTGAAATCTCATATTTCCAACTCTGCAAAAACACTTGCAATTAACATTAGTTGCATCTGAGACAGATATTGCAACATTTATATTCCTATGGAAAAAATGTATCTAACATGCATTTGGCCACACTTTGAGTGTTTGTAGTAGTCTGTAAAACATCTGCTTACATATATGCAGTATCGATTGAATTGCGAATTTTCTATTGATCTTATCGAGATAACATATCTGACCTAAAGGACAGAAAGCAATGTGTCTTTCTGGAGATTTCTCTTATTTGATTTAAATCTTTGGTCCATAAGGATTAGCTGATAAAAGATGATGAATACTTTTTCCTTTGCACAACTGTTCCGTCATAACATAAAGGGTCATTAGAGATGACAAATAATGTATAATTATTCACATGCATACAGAGTATATTGAAACAGATTTACATCAATACTTTAAAAAAATTTTTTATGTCAAGATGTTTCTTGAAATATATACCAAACTTTCTTAATAAATTTTAAATGTCAGTCATTAAACGTTTTCCAACTCGTTTCTGAATGTAATGCGATTGATATCCGATATATTATTCCATGGTTTAAAGAGTTTTATCAAGAAAATAAATTGTATCCATGTTTTGTGAAACATAATTTGTACATGTTGTCCCTAAAGCAAGGCGGAAACTAAATCACGTGCAAATAGAGCAGCTAGAGTATCACTTCTAACAATAACAATTATAGATGAACCTCTACGCAGCAATTCCAAAACAATCTCCTCGATTTTTGCATAGTTGGAGTTTATGTTTGGCGTGATCTTGGCATTTGAATTTGTATTGTATTTATACAATCTATACCCTGCAGTATGCACATATTATTTAAGCATGTGTGATAAGTATGGAAGATGGACTTTGAAATGAAATAAATACTAAATAGATTGTAATTTCTTACGGTAAAGATGGGTTTCCGTATGATGTATCTTCAATCGCAAATAAAGTGCATAATATTACTGTTTCTTTTCTTGTCCTTTAGTATTCGATTCGTTTCTGATTCGTTCTTTCTCGAAAATTTAGTCTGCACGTGTAAGTTGCTTGCCAGCAATAAATCTGATTATGATTAATGAGAAATGTCATTTTACGTGAGTGATAATTAATGTGATCAATGCAAATTCATTTCATTTTGTAAAATGTTTATCATCTCAAAATATGAACTTTCATTGCGCCATCTTGTGATGATTGATTTCCTTTATTACTTCTCAAGCTATTGGCAAAATGCAGTAAGGCCCAGCTGATGTCGACTCGGTTTTTGGAATATTATTTTCACGAAACAGATTAAAAAGTACTTCCTCCATGTAGTTGCATATTTATTTGTTACTAAACATCTAATCTCTTTTGAAGATCCATTTTTTTACAAACAGATATGCAGTATCCATTCAATTGAAAACATAAAACTCTCAACTGTGTCGTTTGAAGCACATTGGAAAGGATACTGTCAAGATATTTATAAACCTTAATGAATAGTAGCTAGAAGACCATCTTAGTTTCGTGCACTTGTTTTTCACCTATTTCTTTTATGTTTGTATTTATTAAGGAAAGTAAGGGCTGTCCAAGGTCGAAATACAAAATATATTAGAAGGAAGTTATGATTTCAGACTACAATTACAATAAATTTGACCAATCAATTAATCAGAAAATTATAACTATTACAATTTCCAAATTACATAATTGATATGCACACCACCTTCTTCTGCTTCATTATGTGTAATCATTGGTCAGACTTTCATGGCTCAGGTTATGGATGTACGTTTAAGCTAGACTGCTTTAATGGGACGTTAAAAATTGTAACGGCTCAATGTTCCGAACAATTCTTAATGATTGAACTTCAGAAGCAACATTCTTAAACATGAAAAGCCGTGTTTAAGGAAACAATTTATATTATTTCTGTTAATTATAATTTTAGAGGTAAGTCAGATCTTTAGGATGATAAAGAGAGAATGCCTCATACATATAAATGCCATACAAATAAATTATAGTTTGACTATAGACAAAGCTACCATAGCATGGCGCATATATCTCGGTTCCACCGAACGCTAGATTTTCTTGTAACATTGACGGCGTTTATCTATCCAAGATGGCCACCCCTTCAACTTGTGTTATCTTTGGAAGGACTCGTTTTAAAAGCCAGCAATTGCTCGTAGGAGATATTGTATATCCTATGTTTAGAACAAATTGAGATTATGGGTATCCATGAAGAAACAATAAACATTTTCAAAATTCATAGTTGATGTGCTGGTATAAAGATAATTAGCAAACAATAGAAAATATTACATGGTTCTTTTGGATAAAGAAGTGCGATATAACGGAATGGTAAAAATTTCTCAAGTAAACTATTTGTTTCATGTTGTAAGTTACTTTAACCAACGTTGAATGGTAACGCTAACAAGAAAACATTTTCGCAACACAGTTTAGATATAACCTGAAAACAATATACAAGGTTCCTATATGAATATTTATTGAACTCATTACGTCCTGTCTGATTAATCCATGTATACTTTATGCATTTTAACAAAACGTTAGATTGTTTACTAATTAACCAAAAGACAGACAAAATTTAAATTCTCAAATATATCATCTTAAAACATATGGGATGTCTTAAAATATCAACCATTATAATAATGCATTTAACAATCGATCACATGCTTTCTTTCTTCGCTATCAATCATCCTGCAAAACTAATTATGCCAATGTGTTAGAAAACCAGCCAGTAGACAAGTATAAAAGCACCAGCTATCCAAAAAGACTTCACTGCAACTGCCAATCCCGAAACGAAGTCTATAGCTCCTTGTCACCACACAATCAGGTAAGTTAACGTTTTTGGCACGTTACTTAATGTTCATGATTCAAACATATATTCTACTCTAAAACGTTTTCTTTATAACGTATTGCACAGTTTTGCTCTGTGACCACATGCAAGCTATGTCAATAAATTCATCGGCCTATAATGTGATAAACAAAGTTTGTCAGTCATCCTCCATATTTTTAAAGTTGTGCTATCGTGTAAAAGTAGAAGTAGACAATATATTTTCATACAAATGACTTTCAAATGACTCTCGGGCAATCCAAATTTCGGCTCTAACTCATTATCAGTTTACGATAGTGCAATTTCGGATTATTTTAAGTTTTCTGGTGTATGTGTGATACTGCTTTATTCAAGTAGTATCACACATTCTGCCAGCCGTACCGCTATCTTCTTTTACTTTCAAAGCTGTAAATGTCTAAATACCTTTATATATAATCAATTGTACCTTGATTTGTTCATTTAGGAAATTAAAATAATTAAGGGCTAACAGTACGTCACATCGAATAATATAACATTTGGTTCTAACGAAACAACAATGTCGCCACAATGTGTTTAATATCCTAATTAATTCTTTGCACTTGTTTGATGTATTTAGATGCCGCATTGCCTATGAAAGCAAAGCTATGATAACGCATAGAAGTGAACATTGTGATTGAAAATAAGTGTAGAAAAGAATGTTATTTAATGTTTAATACTGTGTTATACTTCCATATCTTGTATTTGTTTTGTTGTTACATGTTCTATTGCGGCCAGAATTCAGACGTAAATTTCTAAAGATACTTTTCCACAGAATTGTAGGAGGTTAAAAGCGAATCAGGACTGTTGGTGGTCTATTTTATTTGACCACTTTGCACCAATTGAATCTTTACATTTACGGAATATAGATTTTGTTGTGAACGTTTGTTTCTTATACATTGATCGTTGTATACTAAACTATGGCATCTCATTTTGAGTGAATTTCATTTTGTTGGACAGACGAGAATGAAGGCGGTAATAATTCTCCTAGCTTGCATGGTTTGTACCATAACAGCACTCCCGCAAAAAGGTTACAGCGGCCTCAGTGGATATGGTGGATACAGCGGTGGAATCCCTTGGGGATTTGGTGGCGGTGGATTTGGTGGATTTGGTGGATTCGGTGGATTCGGTGGACTTGGGGGTGGAAATGGCGGTTGGGGTAATTTCCATCACAAAAAGCCCCGTCCGTAGTAAGAACTCATACTCTCATCTTTGACGTGTATATTATCTATTAGAGAGCAGCTGACATATTGCCTTTCTTCACAATTAGGTCTTCACTAAAATGTCCTCTAACTCGCTGTATATCTGAACTTTTACAATTTAAAGTAGTCACATAGTCGCTTTTTGCAGTTAATAATTATTTTGTATTAGGCGTGGATTGCATGTAATAAAACAAACAGTACATTTGCCACTTATTTTTTATTTTTATTTTACAGCTATTAACCGGATACGATACAAATAAAGACTGGGTCACAAGCGAAGGAAATAAGACCGCTTACTTGGAGTATTCTTACATTGGTAGTCTTGTATAGTACCCCCAATAAATTTGATCATATATAAAAGAGTTTTTTTATGATATTCATTTCACTCTACACGCTTCGATCTCTTGCTATCACTGTTCTGGCAGACACCTATGTGAATAAACCGCTAGTTTTCTAGAAACGTTACCAAACATGCTTACATAAATCTGTGTAGAACGTATGTATATACATGCTGCATAGGATGAAAGTATTTCTAAACTGAATGTGGCTAATATTGTCCTAGCTACTTTTCGAGGATATTAGAAGGAACTTAACCCTTCCTGAAATTGATTGACTTTTTCAGCAGATTTGAAGATATTCCAAAATCTCCTGCATTCATATATAAAACGCGGCCAGGCATTTAACAATGATCTGTCGTCTTATAATAGGCAGGATTTCCTCGTTTGTCGTCTCAGAATCGGACCGCTTGCAAGAATCCTGCGTCGAACTATTAAAATGAAGTTTAATGCATATTGCTTCATAACTGCGCAAACAATCTTAAAGTACCCATGCATAATAAATCAACAACTCTATGTTATAGTCCCGTAATATATCGGTAGATCAAAACAATATATTGCTTCCATATATAATATAAAGTGGATAATGCGGACTTCAATTTTGTTCAACTTTGAGCCGAGGTTGGATACAAAAGATGGATATTAGATGTACATATTTCTTTATATCACTATATACTACCATAGAGAAAAAGAATTGTAAACTTGAATTAGAATAAAAATCAACTTAAATGGCGGAACACTAAAATGCTTTTGCAATATCATGACAGGTGATGTAATTGTACAATGTGGTAGTGACCAGGCTTGGATGGTGATCACTTTCATTTCATTATTGCCAACTCATAGAATCATCGTAGTTGGTATACTGTATAAAGTAAAATAACACTGGGCTATCTATGAAAAGACTGTTATTGGGATTCGAATCAATTTTTATATTACTGTTGCTATTCAAGTTTTGTTGCTGCAGTTGTAGGGAGACATACAGTCTCATATTATGAAGATGAAACAGTGGCGATGACAGCTCCAAAGACCCAAGAAATATTACGCATTTGGAAAATACGAAAATTACAATATATGAAAAATTAATCTCATAATTCCTACTTTATATCAACATGCAATCACGCAAACGGCAGAAGAATCTCCCTATACTGATCCGCAAGGAATACAGGAACCTAGGTAGTAGCATTAATGAGATGTATAAGGAGCCTAGATTCCCAGCCACATACTCCTATGTCATGTGAAAATGAAAACATAAAGTGTTCTAATCTGGTAATATACATCTTCAAAACAGATAGGCAAATTATTTCAGCGATCTCGATAGCTGAGTAACCGATGAAATACGATGTACGCAAATTGACAGAAACAAAAACATTAATAGTGTGAACCTCTTTTAGATTATAAAAATATCCGAATCACCAAATCTGTAATATTTGCAGAGAAGGGATGTCGCTCTTTAATTCCAAACAACTTCATGAAATTCAAACAATTATTAAAAGAATATGCGTGGGTATTGGAGACCTTAAATTTTTTTTTACGAAACTGAAATGACAAATTAATAGATATACCAAAGAAAAACAGACACAAAGCGTTTAAACAAGTACATATATAAGTTCGTAGTCTCAATAAAAACTTGTCATCCAAGTATGTAAACAGATACATTTAAATATATTAATTTCACAAACAAATTATGTTCTTTGTATTCACGCTGAAGATGTAATTTTTTAAGCTACAATAACTGGTTTTGCCTTACACTACAAAAATCACATCATGATAAATGTTTATACTGAAACTCGAAGGAAATTGATAGCCAGAAACATTTATATTTTCTTATTTCGAATGGTCAGTACTTTAGATTTGTTGTTTACATTATTGCATGGCCAGCACATTTTCTATCTCATCTCATCTCTTGATATTAGGTTTTCCGATATTTGATTTGAAAGAAGGTATTTCAAGGAATCTCATGATTCTTAAAATGTAACTAAACGCTTGGATGTTTCTATTTGTTTCTAAGCGCTGGTTGATTATAGGGTTAGGAAACAAATATATTATACATTTAAAGAAACCAGTTACAGATTCTATAACATATGTCTTGGAATGAAAATTATTACGTCTATTTACCTTAAAGTGCTTTTGATGCGTGTTTTGTTGTCGACAATGCAGGTAGATCACATATATTCAAATGTAAAAGATGTGAAAGAAAATGATATATCGAAGATTGTATCTTAATAGTTCTCACTTTCTACGTTAAAGTATCCCTCCATCACCGACTTCATTGTGACATCCTTAATCAAAGATCGTTGACGTTTGTTTATTTTCAAATCAAATCGCAGACACTTAACATACGTTACTGTCTAAAACAATATGTAATTCTGATTAACTCGTACACCGGAGAGATAACGTATAAATTAACCTGTCAAATGTCAATGTTCTACTACATTGAAAATCCAAAGAAATTAAACTTGAGGAAGAATTGTCCATTTTGTTCACCAGTTTGTATTCAGACTCAAGTTCATATATCGATCAAGTGTGCATGCTTGATTTGCAGAGAACATTTCTATTTGTTATACATCTATGAAAATGAAATGAAAACCACAAATTCAAGAGATAATAGTGCAATATCAATTTTTTATTCAGGATGTTTATCGTTTACGATACATGGTCTAAACCTTTAATTATAGCACGCAATTGCAATCTGTATTACACTTGTCACAATTACATGTCCAGGCTTAGAAAGAAATATGTTTGTTTCAAAGAGACAGCCATGTAGAGACATTGTGTTGAACTTTTACTCGTTGATGTACAAATCATATCCTCTATGATCCATGACAAGTACTTGAAAGGTTACAACAAGTTAACTTAACTACCGTCGCCCTCCAACAGGTATTCGAACCATGACATGTACCTGACAGGTTAATGAAAGTGACCATGAATACCGTCGCCCTCCAACGAGTACTCGACACATATTTACCATGTGAAACGGATCTGTCCAGTATAGATACGATCCATGTACCTAGTATATGCTTGCTTCCTGTTTTCCTTTGATATATTTTACTCAATTGACTTTTAAACTACATATGGTCTAGACAACAAACCTTACTTTTGTTGTTGTGAAATTCATTATAATCTATCTCATAAGTATTCAACAGTAACTTTATATCGCAAAACACTTATCCTGATTTAAAACCTGCACATCCAACTCACATGATAGGAGTTTTTCAAAATCATAAATGGCGTGTCCGAAAGATTTTGTTATCAAATACGTGAAATCTCATATTTCCAACTCTGCAAAAACACTTTCAATTAACATTAGTTGCATCTGAGACAGATATTGTAACAATTATATTCCTATGGAAAAAATGTATCTAACATGCATTTGGCCACACTTTGAGTGTTTGTAGTAGTCTGTAAAACATCTGCTTACATATATGCAGTATCGATTGAATTGCGAATTTTCTATTGATCTTATCGAGATAACATATCTGACCTAAAGGACAGAAAGCAATGTGTCTTTCTGGAGATTTCTCTTATTTGATTTAAATCTTTGGTCCATAAGGATTAGCTGATAAAAGATGATGAATACTTTTTCCTTTGCACAACTGTTCCGTCATAACATAAAGGGTCATTAGAGATGACAAATAATGTATAATTATTCACATGCATACAGAGTATATTGAAACAGATTTACATCAATACTTTAAAAAAATTTTTTATGTCAAGATGTTTCTTGAAATATATACCAAACTTTCTTAATAAATTTTAAATGTCAGTCATTAAACGTTTTCCAACTCGTTTCTGAATGTAATGCGATTGATATCCGATATATTATTCCATGGTTTAAAGAGTTTTATCAAGAAAATAAATTGTATCCATGTTTTGTGAAACATAATTTGTACATGTTGTCCCTAAAGCAAGGCGGAAACTAAATCACGTGCAAATAGAGCAGCTAGAGTATCACTTCTAACAATAACAATTATAGATGAACCTCTACGCAGCAATTCCAAAACAATCTCCTCGATTTTCGCATAGTTGGAGTTTATGTTTGGCGTGCTCTTGGCATTTGAATTTGTATTGTATTTATACAATCTATACCCTGCAGTATGCACATATTATTTAAGCATGTGTGATAAGTATGGAACATTGACTTTGAAATGAAATAAATACTAAATAGATTGTAATTTCTTACGGTAAAGATGGGTTTCCGTATGATGTATCTTCAATCGCAAATAAAGTGCATAATATTACTGTTTCTTTTCTTGTCCTTTAGTATTCGATTCGTTTCTGATTCGTTCTTTCTCGAAAATTTAGTCTGCACGTGTAAGTTGCTTGCCAGCAATAAATCTGATTATGATTAATGAGAAATGTCATTTTACGTGAGTGATAATTAATGTGATCAATGCAAATTCATTTCATTTTGTAAAATGTTTATCATCTCAAAATATGAACTTTCATTGCGCCATCTTGTGATGATTGATTTCCTTTATTACTTCTCAAACTATTGGCAAAATGCAGTAAGGCCCAGCTGATGTCGACTCGGTTTTTGGAATATTATTTTCACGAAACAGATTAAAAAGTACTTCCTCCATGTAGTTGCATATTTATTTGTTACTAAACATCTAATCTCTTTTGAAGATCCATTTTTTTACAAACAGATATGCAGTATCCATTCAATTGAAAACATAAAACTCTCAACGGTGTCGTTTGAAGCACATTGGAAAGGATACTGTAAAGATATTTATAAACCTTAATGAATAGTAGCTAGAAGACCATCTTAGTTTCGTGCACTTGTTTTTCACCTATTTCTTTTATGTTTGTATTTATTAAGGAAAGTAAGGGCTGTCCAAGGTCGAAATACAAAATATATTAGAAGGAAGTTATGATTTCAGACTACAATTACAATAAATTTGACCAATCAATTAATCAGAAAATTATAACTATTACAATTTCCAAATTACATAATTGATATGCACACCACCTTCTTCTGCTTCATTATGTGTAATCATTGGTCAGACTTTCATGGCTCAGGTTATGGATGTACGTTTAAGCTAGACCGCTTTAATGGGACGTTAAAAATTGTAACGGCTCAATGTTCCGAACAATTCTTAATGATTGAACTTCAGAAGCAACATTCTTAAACATGAAAAGCCGTGTTTAAGGAAACAATTTATATTATTTCTGTTAATTATAATTTTAGAGGTAAGTCAGATCTTTAGGATGATAAAGAGAGAATGTCTCATACATATAAATGCCATACAAATAAATTATAGTTTGACTATAGACAAAGCTACCATAGCATGGCGCATATATCTCGGTTCCACCGAACGCTAGATTTTCTTGTAACATTGACGGCGTTTATCTATCCAAGATGGCCACCCCTTCAACTTGTGTTATCTTTGGAAGGACTCGTTTTCAAAGCCAGCAATTGCTCGTAGGAGATATTGTATATCCTATGTTTAGAACAAATTGAGATTATGGGTATCCATGAAGAAACAATAAACATTTTCAAAATTCATAGTTGATGTGCTGGTATAAAGATAATTAGCAAACAATAGAAAATATTACATGGTTCTTTTGGATAAAGAAGTGCGATATAACGGAATGGTAAAAATTTCTCAAGTAAACTATTTGTTTCATGTTGTAAGTTACTTTAACCAACGTTGAATGGTAACGCTAACAGGAAAACATTTTCGCAACACAGTTTAGATATAACCTGACAACAATATACAAGGTTCCTATATGAATATTTATTGAACTCATTACGTCCTGTCTGATTAATCCATGTATACTTTATGCATTTTAACAAAACGTTAGATTGTTTACTAATTAACCAAAAGACAGACAAAATTTAAATTCTCAAATATATCATCTTAAAACATATGGGATGTCTTAAAATATCAACCATTATAATAATGCATTTAACAATCGATCACATGCTTTCTTTCTTCGCTATCAATCATCCTGCAAAACTAATTATGCCAATGTGTTAGAAAACCAGCCAGTAGACAGGTATAAAAGCACCAGCTATCCAAAAAGACTTCACTGCAACTGCCAATCCCGAAACGAAGTCTATAGCTCCTTGTCACCACACAATCAGGTAAGTTAACGTTTTTGGCACGTTACTTAATGTTCATGATTCAAACATATATTCTACTCTAAAACGTTTTCTTTATAACGTATTGCACAGTTTTGCTCTGTGACCACATGCAAGCTATGTCAATAAATTCATCGGCCTATAATGTGATAAACAAAGTTTGTCAGTCATCCTCCATATTTTTAAAGTTGTGCTATCGTGTAAAAGTAGAAGTAGACAATATATTTTCATACAAATGACTTTCAAATGACTCTCGGGCAATCCTAATTTCGGCTCTAACTCATTATCAGTTTACGATAGTGCAATTTTGGATTATTTTAAGTTTTCTGGTGTATGTGTGATACTACTTTATTCAAGTAGTATCACACATTCTGCCAGCCGTACCGCTATCTTCTTTTACTTTCAAAGCTGTAAATGTCTAAATACCTTTATATATAATCAATTGTACCTTGATTTGTTCATTTAGGAAATTAAAATAATTAAGGGCTAACAGTACGTCACATCGAATAATATAACATTTGGTTCTAACGAAACAACAATGTCGCCACAATGTGTTTAATATCCTAATTAATTCTTTGCACTTGTTTGATGTATTTAGATGCCGCATTGCCTATGAAAGCAAAGCTATGATAACGCATAGAAGTGAACATTGTGATTGAAAATAAGTGTAGAAAAGAATGTTATTTAATGTTTAATACTGTGTTATACTTCCATATCTTGTATTTGTTTTGTTGTTACATGTTCTATTGCGGCCAGTATTCAGACGTAAATTTCTAAAGATACTTTTCCACAGAATTGTAGGAGGTTAAAAGCGAATCAGGACTGTTGGTGGTCTATTTTATTTGACCACTTTGCACCAATTGAATCTTCACATTTACGGAATATAGATTTTGTTGTGAACGTTTGTTTCTTATACATTGATCGTTGTATACTAAACTATGGCATGTCATTTTGAGTGAATTTCATTTTGTTGGACAGACGAGAATGAAGGCGGTAATAATTCTCCTAGCTTGCATGGTTTGTACCATAATAGCACTCCCGCAAAAAGGTTACAGCGGCCTCAGTGGATATGGTGGATACAGCGGTGGAATCCCTTGGGGATTTGGTGGCGGTGGATTTGGTGGATTTGGTGGATTTGGTGGATTCGGTGGACTTGGGGGTGGAAATGGCGGTTGGGGTAATTTCCATCACAAAAAGCCCCGTCCGTAGTAAGAACTCATACTCTCATCTTTGACGTGTATATTATCTATTAGAGAGCAGCTGACATATTGCCTTTCTTCACAATTAGGTCTTCACTAAAATGTCCTCTAACTCGCTGTATATCTGAACTTTTACAATTTAAAGTAGTCACATAGTCGCTCTTTGCAGTTAATAATTATTTTGTATTAGGCGTGGATTGCATGTAATAAAACAAACAGTACATTTGCCACTTATTTTTTATTTTTATTTTACAGCTATTAACCGGATACGATACAAATAAAGACTGGGTCACAAGCGAAGGAAATAAGACCGCTTACTTGGAGTATTCTTACATTGGCAGTCTTGTATAGTACCTCCAATAAATTTGTTTGATCATATATAAAAGAGTTTTTTTTTATGATATTCATTTCACTCTACACGCTTTGATCTCTTGCTATCACTGTTCTGGCAGACACCTATGTGAATAAACCGCTAGTTTTCTAGAAACGTTACCAAACATGCTTACATAAATCTGTGTAGAACGTATGTATATACATGCTGCATAGGATGAAAGTATTTCTAAACTGAATGTGGCTAATATTGTCCTAGCTACTTTTCGAGGATATTAGGAGGAACTTAACCCTTCCTGAAATTGATTGACTTTTTCAGCAGATTTGAAGATATTCCAAAATCTCCTGCATTCATATATAAAACGCGGCCAGGCATTTAACAATGATAATAGGCAGGATTTCCTCGTTTGTCGTCTCAGAATCGGACCGCTTGCAAGAATCCTGCGTCGAACTATTAAAATGAAGTTTAATGCATATTGCTTCATAACTGCGCAAACAATCTTAAAGTACCCATGCATAATAAATCAACAACTCTATGTTATAGTCCCGTAATATATCGGTAGATCAAAACAATATATTGCTTCCATATATGATATAAAGTGGATAATGCGGACTTCAATTTTGTTCAACTTTGAGCCGAGGTTGGATACAAAAGATGGATATTAGATGTACATATTTCTTCATATCACTATATACTACCATAGAGAAAAAGAATTGTAAACTTGAATTAGAATAAAAATCAACTTAAATGGCGGAACACTAAAATGCTTTTGCAATATCATGACAGGTGATGTAATTGTACAATGTGGTAGTGACCAGGCTTGGATGGTGATCACTTTCATTTCATTATTGCCAACTCATAGAATCATCGTAGTTGGTATACTGTATAAAGTAAAATAACACTGGGCTATCTATGAAAAGACTGTTATTGGGAGTCGAATCAATTTTTATATTACTGTTGCTATTCAAGTTTTGTTGCTGCAGTTGTAGGGAGACATACAGTCTCATATTATGAAGATGAAACAGTGGCGATGACAGCTCCAAAGACCCTAGAAATATTACGCATTTGGAAAATACGAAAATTACAATATATGAAAAATTAATCTCATAATTCCTACTTTATATCAACATGCAATCACGCAAACGGCAGAAGAATCTCCCTATACTGATCCGCAAGGAATACAGGAACCTAGGTAGTAGCATTAATGAGATGTATAAGGAGCCTAGATTCCCAGCCACATACTCCTATGTCATGTGAAAATGAAAACATAAAGTGTTCTAATCTGGTAATATACATCTTCAAAACAGGTAGGCAAATTATTTCAGCGATCTCGATAGCTGAGTAACCGATGAAATACGATGTACGCAAATTGACAGAAACAAAAACATTAATAGTGTGAACCTCTTTTAGATTATAAAAATATCCGAATCACCAAATCTGTAATATTTGCAGAGAAGGGATGTCGCTCTTTAATTCCAAACAACTTCATGAAATTCAAACAATTATTAAAAGAATATGCGTGGGTATTGGAGACCTTAAATTTTTTTTTACGAAACTGAAATGACAAATTAATAGATATACCAAAGAATAACAGACACAAAGCGTTTAAACAAGTACATATATAAGTTCGTAGTCTCAATAAAAACTTGTCATCCAAGTATGCAAACAGATACATTTAAATATATTAATTTCACAAACAAATTATGTTCTTTGTATTCACGCTGAAGATGTAATTTTTTAAGCTACAATAACTGGTTTTGCTTTACACTACAAAAATCACATCATGATAAATGTTTATACTGAAACTCGAAGGAAATTGATAGCCAGAAACATTTATATTTTCTTATTTCAAATGGTCAGTACTTTATATTTGTTGTTTACATTATTGCATGGCCAGCACATTTTCTATCTCATCTCATCTCTTGATATTAGGTTTTCCGATATTTGATTTGAAAGAAGGTATTTCAAGGAATCTCATGATTCTTAGAATGTAACTAAACGCTTGGATGTTTCTATTTGTTTCTAAGCGCTGGTTGATTATAGGGTTAGGAAACAAATATATTATACATTTAAAGAAACCAGTTACAGATTCTATAACATATGTCTTGGAATGAAAATTATTACGTCTATTTACCTTAAAGTGCTTTTGATGTGTGTTTTGTTGTCGACAATGCAGGTAGATCACATATATTCAAATGTAAAAGATGTGAAAGAAAATGATATATCGAAGATTGTATCTTAATAGTTCTCACTTTCTACGTTAAAGTATTCCTCCATCACCGACTTCATTGTGACATCCTTAATCAAAGATCGTTGACGTTTGTTTATTTTCAAATCAAATCGCAGACACTTAACATACGTTACTGTCTAAAACAATATGTAATTCTGATTAACTCGTACACCGGAGAGATAACGTATAAATTAACCTGTCAAATGTCAATGTTCTACTACATTGAAAATCCAAAGAAATTAAACTTGAGGAAGAATTGTCCATTTTGTTCACCAGTTTGTATTCAGACTCAAGTTCATATATCGATCAAGTGTGCATGCTTGATTTGCAGAGAACATTTCTATTTGTTATACATCTATGAAAATGAAATGAAAACCACAAATTCAAGAGATAATAGTGCAATATCAATTTTTTATTCAGGATGTTTATCGTTTACGATACATGGTCTAAACCTTTAATTATAGCACGCAATTGCAATCTGTATTACACTTGTCACAATTACATGTCCAGGCTTAGAAAGAAATATGTTTGTTTCAAAGAGACAGCCATGTAGAGACATTGTGTTGAACTTTTACTCGTTGATGTACAAATCATATCCTCTATGATCCATGACAAGTACTTGAAAGGTTACAGCAAGGGAACTTAACTACCGTCGCCCTCCAACAGGTATTCGAACCATGACATGTACCTGACAGGTTAATGAAAGTGACCATGAATACCGTCGCCCTCCAACGAGTACTCGACACATATTTACCATGTGAAACGGATCTGTCCAGTATAGATACGATCCATGTACCTAGTATATGCTTGCTTCCTGTTTTCCTTTGATATATTTTACTCAATTGACTTTTAAACTACATATGGTCTAGACAACAAACCTTACTTTTGTTGTTGTGAAATTCATTATAATCTATCTCATAAGTATTCAACAGTAACTTTATATCGCAAAACACTTATCCTGATTTAAAACCTGCACATCCAACTCACATGATAGGAGTTTTTCAAAATCATAAATGGCGTGTCCGAAAGATTTTGTTATGAAATACGTGAAATCTCATATGTCCAACTCTGCAAAAACACTTGCAATTAACATTAGTTGCATCTGAGACAGATATTGCAACATTTATATTCCTATGGAAAAAATGTATCTAACATGCATTTGGCCACACTTTGAGTGTTTGTAGTAGTCTGTAAAACATCTGCTTACATATATGCAGTATCGATTGAATTGCGAATTTTCTATTGATCTTATCGAGATAACATATCTGACCTAAAGGACAGAAAGCAATGTGTCTTTCTGGA
Source organism: Unio delphinus (assembly GCA_029339505.1). Lineage (NCBI taxonomy): Eukaryota > Metazoa > Mollusca > Bivalvia > Unionida > Unionidae > Unio > Unio delphinus. The sequence goes on from JAQISU010000117.1 coordinate 9,692,693, forward strand.
GATTTCTCTTATTTGATTTAAATCTTTAAAATTTTAGCTGATAAAAGATGATGAATACTTTTTCCTTTGCACAACTGTTCCGTCATAACATAAAGGGTCATTAGAGATGACAAATAATGTATAATTATTCACATGCATACAGAGTATATTGAAACAGATTTACATCAATACTTTAAAAAATTTTTTTATGTCAAGATGTTTCTTGAAATATATACCAAACTTTCTTAATAAATTTTAAATGTCAGTCATTAAACGTTTTCCAACTCGTTTCTGAATGTAATGCGATTGATATCCGATATATTATTCCATGGTTTAAAGAGTTTTATCAAGAAAATAAATTGTATCCATGTTTTGTGAAACATAATTTGTACATGTTGTCCCTAAAGCAAGGTGGAAACTAAATCACGTGCAAATAGAGCAGCTAGAGTATCACTTCTAACAATAACAATAATAGATGAACCTCTACGCAGCAATTCCAAAACAATCTCCTCGATTTTTGCATAGTTGGAGTTTATGTTTGGCGTGCTCTTGGCATTTGAATTTGTATTGTATTTATACAATCTATACCCTGCAGTATGCACATATTATTTAAGCATGTGTGATAAGTATGGAACATTGACTTTGAAATGAAATAAATACTAAATAGATTGTAATTTCTTACGGTAAAGATGGGTTTCCGTATGATGTATCTTCAATCGCAAATAAAGTGCATACTATTACTGTTTCTTTTCTTGTCCTTTAGTGTTCGATTCGTTTCTGATTCGTTCTTTCTCGAAACTTTAGTCTGCACGTGTTAGTTGCTTGCCAGCAATAAATCTGATTATGATTAATGAGAAATGTCAGTTTTACGTGAGTGATAATTAATGTGATCAATGCAAATTCATTTCATTTTGTCATAAAATGTTTATCATCTCAAAATATGAACTTTCATTGCGCCATCTTGTGATGATTGATTTCCTTTATTACTTCTCAAACTATTAGCAAAATGCAGTAAGGCCCAGCTGATGTCGACTCGGTTAGTGTAATATTATTTTCACGAAACAGATTAAAAAGTACTTCCTCCATGAAGTTGCATATTCTAATCTCTTTTGAAGATCCATTTTGTTTACAAACAGATATGCAGTATCCATTCAATTGAAAACATAAAACTCTCAACTGTGTCGTTTGCAGCACATTGAAAAGGATACTGTAAAGATATTTCTAAACCTTAAAGAATAGTAGCTAGAAGCCCATCTTAGTTTTGTGCACTTGTTTTTCACCTATTTCTTTTATGTTTGTATTTATTAAGGAAAGTAAGGGCTGTCCAAGGTCGAAATACAAAATATATTAGAAGGAAGTTATGATTTCAGACTACAATTACAATAAACTTGGCCAATCAATAAATCAGAAAATTATAACTATTACAATTTCCAAATTACATAATTGATATGCACACCATGTTATTCACTTTACGAATCTATCTTTCACCTCCTTTTGCTTCATTATGTGTAATCATTGGTCAGAGTTTCATGGCTCAGGTTATGGATGTACATTTAAGCTAGACCGCTTTAATTGGACGTTAACAATTGTAACGGCTCAATGTTACGAACAATTCTTAATGATTGAACTTCAGAAGCAACATTCTTAAACATGAAAAGCCGTGTCTAAGGAAACAAATATATTATTTCTGTTAATTGTAATTTTAGAGGTAAGTCAGATCTTTAGGAATAAAGAGAGAACGTCTCATACATATAAATGCCATACAAATAAATTATAGTTTGACTATAGACAAAGCTACCATAGCATGGCGCATATTTCTCGGTTCCACCGAACGCTAGATTTTCTTATAACATTGACGGCGTTTCTCTATCCAAGGATGGCCACCCCTTCAACTTGTGTTATCTTTGGAAGGACTCGTTTTCAAAGCCAGCAATTGCTCGTAGGAGATATTGTATATCCTATGTTTAGAACAAATTGAGATTATGGGTATCCATGAAGAAACAATAAACATTTTCAAAATTCATAGTTGATGTGCTGGTATAAAGATAATTAGCAAACAATAGAAAATATTACATGGTTCTTTTGGATAAAGAAGTGCGATATAACGAAATGGTAAAAATCTCTCAAGTAAACTATTTGTTTCATGTTGTAAGTTACTTTAACCAACGTTGAATGGTAACGCTAACAGGAAAACATTTTCGCAACACAGTTTAAATATAACCTGACAACAATATACAAGGTTCCTATATGAATATTTATTGAACTCATTACGTCCTGTCTGATTAATCCATGTATACTTTATGCATTTTAACAAAACGTTAGATTGTTTACTAATTAACCAAAAGACAGACAAAATTTAAATTCTCAAATATATCATCTTAAAACATATGGGATGTCTTAAAATATCAACCATTATAATAATGCATTTAACAATCGATCACATGCTTTCTTTCTTCGCTATCAATCATCCTGCAAAACTAATTATGCCAATGTGTTAGAAAACCAACCAGTAGACAGGTATAAAAGCACCAGCTATCCAAAAAGACTTCACTGCAACTGCCAATCCCGAGACGAAGTCTATAGCTCCTTGTCACCACACAATCAGGTAAGTTAACGTTTTTGGCACGTTACTTAATGTTCATGATTCAAACATATATTCTACTCTAAAACGTTTTCTTTATAACGTATTGCACAGTTTTGCTCTGTGACCACATGTAAGCTATGTCAATACATTCATCGGCCTATAATGTGATAAACAAAGTTTGTCAGTCATCCTCCATATTTTTAAAGTTGTGCTATCGGGTTAAAGTAGAAGTAGACAATATATTTTCATACAAATGACTTTCAAATGACTTTCGGCTCTAACTCATTATCAGTTTACGATAGTGCAATTTCGGATTATTTTAAGTTTTCTGGTGTATCGTTCTTTATTCAAGTAGGATCACACATTTTGCCAGCCGTACCGCTATCTTCTTTTACTTTCAAAGCTGTAAATGTCTAAACACCTTTATATATAATCAATTGTACCTTGACTTGTTCATTTAGGAAAATAAAAAAATTAAGGGCTAACAGTACGTCACATCGAATAATATAACATTTGGTTCTAACGAAACAACAATGTCGCCACAATGTGTTTAATATCCTAATTAATTCTTTGCACTTGTTTGATGTATTTAGATGCCGCATTGCCTATGAAAGAAAAGCTATGTTAACGCATAGAAGTGAACATTGTGATTGAAAATAAGTGTAGAAAAGAATGTTATTTAATGTTTAATACTGTGTTATACTTCCATATCTTGTATTTGTTTTGTTGTTACATGTTCTATTGCGGCCAGTATTCAGACGTAAATTTCTAAAGATACTTTTCCACAGAATTGTAGGAGGTTAAAAGCGAATCAGGACTGTTGGTGGTCTATTTTATTTGACCACTTTGCACCAATTGAAACTTCACATTTACGGAATATAGATTTTGTTGTGAACGTTTGTTTCTTATACATTGATCGTTGTATACTAAACTATGGCATGTCATTTTGAGTGAATTTCATTTTGTTGGACAGACGAGAATGAAGGCGGTAATAATTCTCCTAGCTTGCATGGTTTGTACCATAATAGCACTCCCGCAAACAGGTTACAGCGGCCTCAGTGGATATGGTGGATACAGCGGTGGAATCCCTTGGGGATTTGGTGGCGGTGGATTTGGTGGATTTGGTGGATTCGGTGGACTTGGGGGTGGAAATGGCGGTTGGGGTAATTTCCATCACAAAAAGCCCCGTCCGTAGTAAGAACTCATACTCTCATCTTTGACGTGTATATTATCTATTAGAGAGCAGCTGACATATTGCCTTTCTTCACAATTAGGTCTTCACTAAAATGTTCTCTAACTCGCTGTATATCTGAACTTTTACAATTTAAAGTAGTCACATAGTCGCTCTTTGCAGTAAATAATTATTTTATATTAGGCGTGGATTGCATTAATAAAACAAACAGTACATTTGCCACTTATTTTTTATTTTTATTTTACAGCTATTAACCGGATACGATACAAATAAAGACTGGGTCACAAGCGAAGGAAATAAGACCGCTTACTTGGAGTATTCTTACATTGGCAGTCTTGTATAGTACCCCCAATAAATTTGTTTGATCATATATAAAAGAGTTTTTTTATGATATTCATTTCACTCTACACGCTTCGATCTCTTGCTATCACTGTTCTGGCAGACACCTATGTGAATAAACCGCTAGTTTTCTAGAAACGTTACCAAACATGCTTACATAAATCTGTGTAGAACGTATGTATATACATGCTGCATAGGATGAAAGTATTTCTAAACTGAATGTGGCTAATATTGTCCTAGCTACTTTTCGAGGATATTAGAAGGAACTTAACCCTTCCTGAAATTGATTGACTTTTTCAGCAGATTTGAAGATATTCCAAAATCTCCTGCATTCATATATAAAACGCGGCCAGGCATTTAACAATGATCTGTCGTCTTATAATAGGCAGGATTTCCTCGTTTGTCGTCTCAGAATCGGACCGCTTGCAAGAATCCTGCGTCGAACTATTAAAATGAAGTTTAATGCATATTGCTTCATAACTGCGCAAACAATCTTAAAGTACCCATGCATAATAAATCAACAACTCTGTGTTATAGTCCCGTAATATATCGGTAGATCAAAACAATATATTACTTCCATATATAATATAAAGTGGATAATGCGGACTTCAATTTTGTTCAACTTTGAGCCGAGGTTGGATACAAAAGATGGATATTAAATATACATATTTCTTCATATCACTATATACTACCATAGAGAAAAAGAATTGTAAACTTGAATTAGAATCAAAATCAACTTAAATGGCGGAACACTCAAATGCTTTTGCAATATCATGACAGGTGATGTAATTGTACAATGTGGTAGTGAGCAGGCTTGGATGGTGATCACCTTCATTTCATTATTGCCAACTCATAGAATCATCGTAGTTGGTATACTGTATAAAGTAAAAAAAACATTGGGCTATCTATGTTATTGTGAGTCGAATCAATTTTTATATTAATGTTGCTATTCAAGTTTTGTTGCTGCAGTTGTAGGGAGACATGCAGTCTCATATTATAAAGATGAAACAGTGGCGATGACAGCTCCAAAGACCCTAGAAATATTACGCATTTGGAAAATACGAAAATTACAATATATGAAAAATTAATCTCATAATTCCTACTTTATATCAACATGCAATCACGCAAACGGCAGAAGAATCTCCCTATACTGATCCGCAAGGAATACAGGAACCTAGGTAGTAGCATTAATGAGATGTATAAGGAGCCTAGATTCCCAGCCACATACTCCTATGTCATGAGAAAATGACAATATTATGTTCTAATCTGGTAATATACATCTTCAAAACAGATAGGCAGATTATTTCAGCGATCTCGATAGCTCAGTAACCGATGAAATACGATGTACGCAAATTGACAGAAACAAAAACATTAATAGTATGAACCTCTTTTAGATTATAAAAATATCCGAATCACCAAATCTATAATATTTGCAGAGAAGGGATGTCGCTCTTTAATTTCAAACCACTTCATGAAATTCAAACAATTATTAAAAGAATATGCGTGGGTATTGGAGACCTTAAATTTCTTTTACGAAACTGAAATGACAAATCAATAGATATACCAAAGAATAACAGACACAAGGCGTTTAAACAAGTACATATATAAGTTCGTAGTCTCAATAAAAACTTGTCATCCAAGTATTCAAACAGATACATTTAAATATATTAATTTCACAAACAAATTATTTTCTTTGTATTGACGCGGAAGATGTAATTTGTTAAGCTACAATAACTGGTTTTGCTTTACACTACAAAACTCACATCATGATAAATGTTTATACTGAAACTCGAAGGAAATTGATAGCCAGAAACATTTATATTTTCTTATTTCAAATGGTCAGTACTTTATATTTGTTGTTTACATTATTGCACATTTTCCATCTCATCTCATCTCTTGACATTAGGTTTTCCGATATTTGATTTGAAAGAAGGTATTTCAAGGAATCTCATGATTCTTAGAATGTAACTAAACGCTTGGATGTTTCTATTTGTTTCTAAGCGCTGGTTGATTATAGGGTTAGGAAACAAATATATTATACATTTAAAGAAACCAGTTACAGATTCTATAACATATGTCTTGGAATGAAAATTATTACGTCTATTTACCTTAAAGTGCTTTTGATGTGTGTTTTGTTGTCGACAATGCAGGTAGATCACATATATTCAAATTTAAAAGATGTGAAAGAAAATGATATATCGAAGATTGTATCTTAATAGTTCTCACTTTCTACGTTAAAGTATTCCTCCATCACCGACTTCATTGTGACATCCTTAATCAAAGATCGTTGACGTTTGTTTATTTTCAAATCAAATCGCAGACACTTAACATACGTTACTGTCTAAAACAATATGTAATTCTGATTAACTCGTACACCGGAGAGATAACGTATAAATTAACCTGTCAAATGTCAATGTTCTACTACATTGAAAATCCAAAGAAATTAAACTTGAGGAAGAATTGTCCATTTTGTTCACCAGTTTGTATTCAGACTCAAGTTCATATATCGATCAAGTGTGCATGCTTGATTTGCAGAGAACATTTCTATTTGTTATATATCTATGAAAATGAAATGAAAACCACAAATTCAAGAGATAATAGTGCAATATCAATTTTTTATTCAGGATGTTTATCGTTTACGATACATGGTCTAAACCTTTAATTATAGCACGCAATTGCAATCTGTATTACACTTGTCACAATTACATGTCCAGGCTTAGAAAGAAATATGTTTGTTTCAAAGAGACAGCCATGTAGAGACATTGTGTTGAACTTTTACTCGTTGATGTACAAATCATATCCTCTATGATCCATGACAAGTACTTGAAAGGTTACAACAAGTGAACTTAACTACCGTCGCCCTCCAACAGGTATTCGAACCATGACATGTACCTGACAGGTTAATGAAAGTGACCATGAATACCGTCGCCCTCCAACGAGTACTCGACACATATTTACCATGTGAAACGGATCTGTCCAGTATAGATACGATCCATGTACCTAGTATATGCTTGCTTCCTGTTTTCCTTTGATATATTTTACTCAATTGACTTTTAAACTACATATGATCTAGACAACAAACCTTACTTTTGTTGTTGTGAAATTCATTATAATCTATCTCATAAGTATTCAACAGTAACTTTATATCGCAACACACTTATCCTGATTTAAAACCTGCACATCCAACTCACACGATAGGAGGTTTTCAAAATCATAAATGACGTGTCCGAAAGATTTGTTATCAAATACGTGAAATCTCATATTTCCAACTCTGCAAAAACACTGGCAATTAACATTAGTTGCATCTGAGACAGATATTGCAACATTTATATTTCTATGGAACCATGTATCTAACATGCATTTGGCCACACTTTGAGTGTTTGTAGTAGTCTGTAAAACATCTGCTTACATATATGCAGTATCGATTGAATTGCGAATTTTCTATTGATCTTATCGAGATAACATATCTGACCTAAAGGACAGAAAGCAATGTGTCTTTCTGGAGATTTCTCTTATTTGATTTAGACCTTTGGTCCAAAAGGATTAGCTGATAAAAGATGATGAGTACTTTTTCCTTTGCACAACTGTTCCGTCATAACATAAAGGATCATTAGAGATGACAAATAATGTATAATTATTCACATGCATACAGAGTATATTGAAACAGATTTACATCAATACTTTCATATTTTTTATGTCAAGATGTTTCTTGAAATATATACCAAACTTTCTTAATAAATTTTAAATGTCAATCATTAAACGTTTTCCAACTCGTTTCTAGCAGCAGAGAGGGTGAACAGACCACGATTTCAAGCAAAAATAAGGCTTCCAGATCATGTTTTCGAACAAAATATGGCCTATAGATAACGTTTTCGAACAAAATATCAGGTTTCCAACAAATCTCATTTAACCAAAAAAAAAGTCTCCATTTTTGCAAAAACGGAGATTGTACAACTTTTTAATCAATTTTGCTCGCAACGATGTGGTCATCCACCCTCTCTGCTGCTAAAGTTTTCAGTTCTTGGATAACAAAAAATAATAAATGATTTGATCAAGTCTTTAGGATCTCACAAACAAACTAATCGCTAACACCTCTTCTTGTAAATCAATCAGATTATTTGACTGGTCTGTGAGTTTGAAATTAATTCTGGTTAATGAATTATTATGGCATCGCATGGAGACAGGATTAATTGGGTTTTCAATAATTAGGAATCCTGGAGGAGCTGTTGGTGCAAACGAATAAAGAATATATCCTTGCTGAGCTTGATTTGATCGTTCGAGATTAATTTGATAGCTTCCTTCGATAACATCACATACTAAATTGAGCGCAATCACTGAGGATATATTCACGTTGAACGGAGCGATATGCCTGCCGCCACCATCTGGATCATTATTATGTTTGAGGATTTTTATTTCCCCTGATGCTGTTTTTTTCCATGCATCATGAATTATTTTAAAACCAACATCGATGGTGTCACTGAGAGATTTTTGTAGTTCTAAGATATGATACCCTGGTAGTTTGAATGCTGGAATGTCTTCTTTGCGTATATTATATTTTTCTGCAAATTTTGTTCTCGATAGGGGATTATTGTCATCTAATATATCCTGAATAATTTTTAGGTTAAATGTTTCCATGTCATTGATGATTTTGTTGCATGTTTCTACGACGCAGATAAATTCATCTCGGGTGAGAGAGCCGGATTTAAGAGATATTAACAACAGCGATAAATCATTATTCATTGCTGTGAAATTTTTAACGATTTCAGGTTCGTTAACAAAATGATATTTCTCCGGTTTTGTCTCCCAAATTAGTTGATATTCGAGACTAAAAAACTCCATAGTAAATCTATGATCTTTATAACTCTTTATTGGATTATCAGATTTTATCCTGTCGGTGATATAATCAGTTTTTTGAGGTTCTGGTAAATCAACTGTTTTTCCCCCTGGTGGTAATTCAGGCCATCCTAGTACGGTTCTTATTGAGCTTTGATAGATATCTACGACGTATCCTTCTGTGCTTATTTCAATTGCGGATGATAGCGTTGGCTCATGAACTGTTATAGCTATTTTTGACTTTACTCCAGTAATCGATTTTATTCTACGCGCGAATTCATTATTGATTTGTTCAATTTGGTATGACCCTGTTGGTATCGAAACGACGTTCCAGTCTGGAGTCCCGTCGGGTTTATTCTTATTTGCAAACACCAGTGAATTATTCGGTTGTTGACCACCAAATGATTTTGATCTGATATTAGGCCAACTGTGATACACTCGTAGTTTTGCTAGCGCTATCTCCTTCACTGGGACCTGAGAGGGGAAATTCACACTGAATTCTGGATTCGTTGATGTTATTGATATCATGCTTGTTTGTACTGGGTTCGTGTTCTCCACTATTCGTTGAAGTAATTCCTGCGGTGTTGTCATTGTTATTATACTCATGATTTATTTCTAATTTTGGTATCGAGGAATTATAAATACTGACCATCACTGAGAACTCACAATCTGGTAATGTTGATATTATTGAGATCATTTTGTTTTTTGGGTTCGTGTTTTCTGATTCCATCGGTGTTGTCATTGTTATTATATTCATGTTGTCGCTCTAATTTCGATATCGCGGAATAAAAAATACTGACCATCGCTGAGAATTCACTATCTGATATAATCGTATTATCGAGTGACGATGATATCATCAATGATAACTGCGAATATGCGGTTGATGCAATATGAAATTGAAGTAAGTAATTCTGCAGTTTACTCTGGCTGCATGATGATATCCTTTTTGCTATCCCGGTTGATATACCCCCGATTGTAGCCACCGCAGAAATGCAAATTGGAACTACGACCGGGGCAATCATTGTAACCGATGCAAGTATTATTCCGGCGCCAGCGAGAACGCTTGACACCGAGTACATAGTAATATCAATTGCGGTGATTCTTCGTCGGTATTTTTTTATTTTTATTTGATACTCCTCAGTGAGGGTTTTGAGTCTATTTTGAAATTCTCTGACCTGATCATAGCGACATTGAGTTGATGAAATCATTGTTATTTTAAAAGCGCTAGCGTTTTCAATTGTGAAATCCGAACGATTTTCCTTTCAATTTAGTTATTTACTTAAATCCGCTACGAATTCCACATACCAGGCTGCTGAAACCCTAATCAAATTTTTATCAGTAGCTGTTATAGTGAACTTTTCAGTTGTATCCTTGTCGATGATCGTTGAAATCGTATTATTAACCCCGGATGAACTCGACGATAATATATTAAATTGAGTTAATGGTGTTACTAGTGTTAATCGATAAATACCCTTAACGGTTGCAGTGATATCTAATTTGTTGTTTGTAGGTGTCCACGCAAATGATCCGTGTTGGATTGTATATACTACGTTATTGGTTTTCTCATGAGGAATTTTTGTTTTTTCAATGATTGTTATCATTGTTATCATCCTCGAAAAATCAGCTTTGATGGCTTCGATGAAGTTTTTCGTCTCATCGATGGATTTTTTAATATCCGGGAGTTTTATTTCAATTTTATCTAACGGGGTTCCAATAAATTTATCAATGATATTTCTACGAAATGATGTAAACTGTTTTCCGTTTTCTTCAATTCTAGATTCAAGTGTTGTTAGTACAAACACAGAATTGTTTAACTCATCGTTTCGAGTTTTTAATCGATCTGTAATCGTCGAAACGAGTACACCCGGTTTGAGTTTACCCTGATCGGAAAATAACGCGATAGTATTTTCGATTGCGTTTTGTTGTTTAACCAAAATATCATCCAAAGAAATATTACTGGTTTTCAATTTACCCTGATCCGAAAATAACGCGATAGTATTCTCGATTGCGTTTCGTTGTTTAACTAAAATATCATCCAATGACACATCACTGGATTTCAATTTACCCTGTTTGTCTTGAAATACAACTATTTCATTAGGATCAACATTTGTTAAGTTCAACGTCTCAGCTATTTCATCTTTGATTAGTTTTTTTACATCCTTGACAGAATCAGGTGGTGCAGTGCCATCGGGTTTGGGTTTCAAAGATCTCCCCCAAATATCAATCATGTTATTGTAAAACTCTTTCTCTCTCTAAAATCGTTTCGATTTCCAGCGATTACTAGTGTATTCATTAACGACAACATGTGGTGGTTTTCCGCTTGGGTTACTCAAGGAGTTAGAAATAGCGTCAAGGACATTTAATACTTCGCTGCCACATATTGGTGGGTCATTCATTTGTTGTGTTGGTAGCGTAGAATACCAAGTCTTCATTGGAAGGGTTTTTATATACCGCATAAACTCTTTTGGTGGGGCTAATCCATATGAATCAAAATAGACAATCCCACGTGGATCAATAGCGTATGCAACCCAGTGAGTTCCAGGTCCGGTGCTGTTATCTAAATTAATGATTCCGGTTTCAACGCTGTTTGGTTGATGTGGTAATTGATCTTTCATAAAGACACCTCTGAAGTTTTTAATCGCTAGTTTTTTAGCAGCATCCATTAAATCAAAATTGGACATGGGAACCATAGGTTCCTCAATTAATAAATCGTTCCTGGTAGTCTTAGACCCTTTCCGCTGTACCACGGAAAGGTTTAATTAAGTTGTATATCCTCGGATGGTTCCTGCTGGCCGTTTATTCTCAGTGAGACGTCTTTCACACCTAACTGATCAAATATCATATGGCTGGAGAGTTGATTGCCAACTCGTGTGTTATCCTGTAACGCAATAAATATATGACCTGGCGCAGCAACACCTTGTTTTGATGCTAGATTCCACGTGAATAACCCGTTGATATTTGATTGTTTAACATCTGTACTCACGGTTAGCCAACTCAATAACGACTTTCCTCCTTGGTAGTCTTAGACCCTTTCCCTTTTTTTTATATCCTTTCCCAGTTGCTTTCTTTAGTGCCATTCCTGCTGCAGTACCAACGGCTCCTAACGCAGCCGCTTTAGCCACCGCTGGGGCTGCTGCTGCAATCAATGCTGGAATCGCAGCTAACAACGGAAATATACCGTCTGTTTTAATCATATTTTTGATAGCAGCCGCAGAAAGAGTAATCTGAACACCTTTTTTGGCTGCAAGTGCATCATTGAAATGTTTTATTTGACGAGTTGTCAGTGATAATTTATTTGCACCACCAGTCATTTGGTTGGGTTTCAACGTGATTGTGGTTCCACATTTTTTAGCTGATTCCGATTGCAATTTTTTTAATTGACCGGGAGTTAACGCAACACTAATAGTACTATATGACATGTTATACATAATTGATTGATTCTAAATCGTTTACAATTTCAATTACATGTTTTCTACTGGTGCATCTACCACTCTCATTCTTCCACCAACACCTTCGAGTAGCATTGATTTATCACTGAGAATGACAGCAACCGCTCTATAATTAGCAATAGCACCACGAGTCACATTAGCTCTAAAGTGTATATCAACAACAGATTGTCTCATCAAATCGAGATGTTCCAGTGAGAAGTAATAGATCGGATACAGATTTTTAAAATCATATTGTGATATTTGCAAACCAGTATCGACATTTTGATCGCGTGCCATAAATGACAACAGACGATGATAAACTCGTGCAATATGATTTTCGGTGTAATTAAGTTGTATATCCTCGGATGGTTCCTGCTGGCCGTTTATTCTCAGTGAGACGTCTTTCACACCTAACTGATCAAATATCATATGGCTGGAGAGTTGATTGCCAACTCGTGTGTTATCCTGTAACGCAATAAATATATATGACGTGGCGCAGCAACACCTTGTTTTGATGCTAGATTCCACGTGAATAACCCGTTGATATTTGATTGTTTAACATCTGTACTCACGGTTAGCCAACTCAATAACGACTTTCCTCCTTGGTCCATAAATGATAGTAATCGTTCTTCTGCGGTGATTGCTGGAGTCAACACTGGCATCCACAATGATATTTTTGTTAAATTGACTTTACCGGCATCAGCATTGGGATTTGCAGCATCTGCTGGAATCCTCCAGATTGCGTCATTATCATCACTCTTTCGTACAAGCGATACTGTATGCTTCGCCCCGTAGATAACTTTTCTGACGTTTCTACAGAATCCAAATATGTGATGCAGTGGAATCGCGCATGAAAATGATTTACGCGCTCCTTGCAACATTGAGTTTCGTGTTGCAGCTCCTAGATTGAAATTAGCATCGTTGTTTATAATCATATTCTCGACATCAGCATCACTATTATCACGTTTTTTTGGTCGTCTTACAACAAATTGATTTCCACCAGCGGTATTTGTAACATCTTTTGCAAACATCATAGAGGGTCCTGCTGATCTTGTATAATCATCGGAATATCTCGCTAACCCGATTATTGTTGTAGCCACATCAACATCGCGATCTATCGACTCGATTTCTTTTCCATCAATGAGATATCTAGCACTCTCAAATAGCGCCATGATACCATTATTGACAAACCCGACTTGAGTACCAGCTGGATACGGTGCTGGTACAGCAGGAGTATCATCAGCTGTTACAAGTTCTCCTTCGATTTCGATAAACGCTTCACAGGGTAAAAAGTATTTACTGGTATCATGGACTTGAAGATCAATTCTTGCTCGACTATTTGAGTCTATGGCATGATAGGCGTAATATTGATAATCGCGTACAGAATCATCCTTGCGAACTGGGGCATCTATATCAAACGCTGGATCAGGTGACTGTTTGAACATTTTATTCTATTTATCAGAGTCTAAATAGTGAAATCGTAAACGATTTTTCCATTCTCATCGTCGTAGTTTTTTAAAGCCACTTCCTGCTATCATATTTGCAATATTGCTTTGGTCGGGGGTTAAAACCATCGACGCTAATTTTTCGTCTACTGCGTTATTTATAATTCTACTAACACTTGCAGGCATTTCCGCTGTAGATGGCAATGGTACCGGTTTCTTTTTTCGTCTCACTAATGATGTTATTTTATTCTTCGCAGTTGAAAACGCTTTTCCAGCAAAATCTCCAACAGCACTAATACCCTTATCACGAATAACATCAATGGCTTTCATTCCTAGTTGTTTAGCCAACGGCATCACTTTTGGAGCCATTCTCGCAAATAACCCTGCAATGGTATTGCCTAAACCATCTCCGTAGTATGCTCTATAAACCGGAAACCGTGAATTAACTACGTAGACGGGGGTTGGTTTATCATGATTGTAGTGTATGATCATTATTTGAAATCAGAAACAATTTTTCAATTGGAAACGCTAGCGTTTTTATTCAGTCCCGGTGATTAATCACTGTGATAATCCTCCACTAACTCGTCAATGAAATCTCGATATGTGCTGATATCCATGATACCACCCTGAAATAATCGTTTACAGATATCAGCTGCTTCATTAATTATTTCCGGTGAGTTATTTCCAGCTCGGAACCCTCCTACAAGAACCTCTAATCGTGATATATCATTGATAACACTACCAGGACAGAAACCCGAAGAGTTTCCAACTAAACCACTGCCTGAAAATCCTTTGGTTTTATCAGTGATACCGGTTGCACCTTTTTCATGATCAGCTTCTCTCGTTATTTTCATCGGTTGGGGGGATTGTGTTATATCAATAAATTTTGATTGTTCTGGTAGTCTAAGAAATCCGGTATCCGATTGCTCCCCTATAGATGATTCAGCTTTTTTTATTGCTGCCATATATTCCTGAAATGTTTTATCATCTCCTTTTGCTTGAGAGGAACCTGATAGTATACGATATAATCCCCTATACCAATCTTTTTTAGGGGGAAGATTATAATCATCGTAAATATATTTTCTTCTCTGATGAAAATTCCTAGTGACAAATTCGGCTAATTTTTCCATAGAATCAAATTTTTTATTTCTCAATTCATCTAATTTACCGGGAAGAAGTTTTTCATTGAATGCAACTCGTCCACTAGTAGTAGTATCCTCCCCTTCTTCTTGAAATTCGGGTGGGGGGATATCTTCTTGAAGTTCTCGTTGTTGTTCTGAAGCGGTTGATATATCCTGAGGAAGTGTTTTCAATGATTTTTTTGTTTGTTTAGTTCTTTTTGCTATTTTTTCTAACACAGGAAGAAAAGACTCTTGTTTTTTTCCTTCTTCAGAGATTGTTGACACTATCTGTTTCGTTGCTGTGGTTACTGGTTTAAACAATTCTTCAGATCCCGCAGCAAAATCAGTCTGAAGACTCTGTCGTTGTTGCAGTTTATTCCGTACAGAGTCACGAATTGGTACAAATCTCCTGATTGCATCCAGTCGTTCACGAGCCAATCGGGTTGTTAATGCTTCATTGACCATTATTTAAAATCAGAAACAATTTTTCAATTGTAAAACAATTTTTCAATCCGACCTAACACGATCATAGAAGCGTTATTTCATCGTGATACACCTTCGTTCATCGATGGGGAAAGTGTCCAAATTGTATATAAAATAATAATAATGTCACTTTCCCCACTTTGAATTTTTTAGTGTATTTGATACCGGACCAACCAGCCATCAATTTTTTATTCACTGATTTTGACATTTTTAATCAAAAAATGCTAAAAAAAAAATTAAAATCTCTATGAGGGACGGTCACAATCAAATAATGATAAATGGTCAATCAAAATTGTTCATTTTCTTGAATTAACGCCCGTAGGTTTCTAACTTTAGAATTAACCTCCTTTTTCAATTCGTATTCGTACCCCAATTCTTTTCGTATTCGTTCTACGATGGTATACAACGGAGCGAACACACTTACGTCACTGGAAAATGCGAGAGAGTCCCGAATAGAATTCTGAATTCTTTTGATGAGCGCATACTTCTTTGGTAGAATATACTTGTTAGTGCTAACTCCGTATTCTATATCCTGAAAATCAGACATGATTTGATCAGGATTTAACCCATCTAATAGTTCAATATCCCAACTTTTCAATTTTGAAATCTCGGATATGATGCTATTCATGTTTTCAGAATTCATTATTCTATAATAATGATATATTTCTAAATGAAAAATATGACGCATTAGACGTAACTAAATCGAATTTTCTGTCCTGTCTTTTTTGAAATCGCCGTTTTGGTTATCCCCTCTGCAACTCTTCGTACTGAGGATCCACAAATATCGAAGTGCCTACCGGCTTCATTCATTGATTGAAATATTTTTTCTTCGTTAGTTATCGTATTCAAAGATTTTACTGGTCTCGCTTTTTTCGAGTATTTCCCAGTCCCCCTCGTTCGGAATTTTCACTTTGTGTGATAGCCTGCAGATTTGATAAAGAATTGTTTTTCGGATTAGAATCGATTTTTATCAATAACAAAATCATCCTCGATCAATCCATGGAAACACTCGTACACGAAACGATGATTGAGATAAGTTTTCTTTCCCTTAACAGTGAACACCAAATACCCCATACCATTGTCAGCACCAACTGGTTTCTTCAGTCTACAGTGCCTTACAACACCATCACTAGATGCTTCATAATTTGTAATCAAGGGATGGTGTCTGAATTCTCGGTTCATTCGTATACATAATACTATTGTTTGTCTAATTCATCGTTTGGTTCAATAATGAATCTTTCAATGTAGTCTTGAGGGGTTCTTATGATTTTATCCTTGATGTTGTCAGGGTCAAGGACCTTTTCAGGGTCAAAATTTCTGATTGATTGTCCATTTTTTATTCTTTTATCATAATAACGCTTCAACTCCCTGTATCGCTTTCCACCGCAATTCAAACACAACTGAGATTTTCCCCTAACCCCAACCCCACATCGTATGCAGGGTAATGGGCCAAGGCTTCCACGTCGAAAGCTTTGCATATGATACCCACAAAACTCATTTCTGCATGATTTGTTACACGGGTTTATTGATCCAATCATAAGCCACTTGCAGTGATTCATTATATAAAAATCTTTCATTTAAATGCTTGTTTTAATTATAGCATGAGGGAATTAAGGAGAACGCCTTCGAAAAATGCTGATAAGGAGTTTAAGAGATTATTAAAAATCAATCCTAGATTTAATCTCGATAGACCCAAAAAACGTAACAAAATCAATCCTAGATTTAATCTCGATAAACCCAAAAAACGTCCAATAGACGGAAACATGAAAGAGTTTAAGAGATTATTGAAAATCAATCCTAGATTTAATCTCGATAAACCAAAAAAAACGTCCAAGAGAGATTACCCCTGGAAAGATGCTCAATTCAATTTCGATATAGTTTCTAATACACCAAAGAATACAATTCTTGATAAAGCCATGATTAGTGAAATCAGAGACTGTTTTAATGAATTCAAGCGTGATGGAGCATCTTATTATTGGTCAACATTTCGAATTGATGGTGTTGTTGATGCAAACATTACTGATAAAAAGGAGGAGTGATAATTTCACGTGTTGGGGAAAAACGGCATTTTTTCCGAATCAAATTCATTATCGAAGTCGATGGTAAATGGATTATTAGGGATAAATTTGAACCAATCCTCAAGAATAAAAAATCTGTCATTGTGAGTAGAGATTCCAAACCAGGAATTCTAACCGGAATCGATAAGCCATACTACGAAAGATCTTATCCCGTAACAGCAATGGTTTATGGGATATATCCGTTAAATGATAAACCCGATATCGCAAAACTAGCTCCTATGAAATATTCTAGTTCACTGAATTGTGTAGCAGAACGAATAATAGAACACTTCACAAATGCATCCCGAGGAAATAAACTAACTGATCTGCGACGTAGGAAAATAACCGAGTGGGAACTGACAGTGAAACAGCATGGTGCAAAGATTTCTGATATAGCTAAATTAGAAGCATCATTAAAATTCCCAATATCAGTAACAACAATAACCGGAGAAGTATTATACGAACCGAAATATCAATCGCGAGGAGCCCCAATACAGATTATTGATCATAACAAACACGCGTGGACACCTGCGGTAACAATATTTCCACGAGAACGAACCGTGAGATATATCCCTAAGGAGTTCGTCGGGGATGTTTTCTATGAAGAGAGATTATTTGATGCTATTCATGCGTTGTGTAAAGATGATCCTGTGTCAGTGTGGTTACTTAGAAGTGATGAAGAATTCGATCAATTTGTAAAACCAAATGGTGAATTATATCGCATTGAAGAATTAGATAATAGAATGAGAAAAATCGCTAGTGATTTTTCACCGGGGAATTCCCATGAAAAACTACTCACGGATAGTTTTACTATTCCATCAGTGGTAGCTCACTTCGCAAGAGAAAAAAACTCATGGCGTCCAACACGAAGTGATTTTCACGAGGATGTTAAATTGAGTTGCGTCGTATTTGGTCATGGAGGACTGTGGAATACGAAATACTCACGTGATGGTATGATTTCAATTGATATAGCCGCGTGTTATCCCGGAAGTTTTCTCGGATATGGGGAATGCGCTGAGTACTTCAAACGATTTGGACACCCCACGCATGAAATGACTTGTGTTGCGATTAATGGACCATTGCCTGATTTTGATTTAACCGGATTCGCTCGTGTGATATCATTTGAATTAGCTACAGGGTTACATCCGTGTAGTTATGTTTGGCTCGGTAGACACCTATCTGAAAAACACTGGATGCCAATAGTGCTATTGAGATATATGATTGATTGTGGTATGCTAATATCGTTGATTGTTTCCGAGGCTATTATGTGCTATCGAGCTCAGAAAGAAGTTTGGCTACCACAACCCGATCTAGATAGAATAATCAACGAACTACGAAAACAGTTTCCAGATTTCAGTGAAGAAGAAATCATAAATTGGTCTAAGAAGTTATTTGAAATTAAAAAAGAACAAGCAAAAGATCTCGGAAGAAGAATAATCGGTAAATTTACCCAGGGTGGACGATACGACAACGCAAAATACTCTTCGCGGTTGATCATAGATGTCGCTGAATACGATTTTATTGTAGCGGATTTAATGAAACAGGGAAAACTTGTATCCCGTAAGGATGCTTTTCTATCCAATGGTGAGAAATTAGGTACGGTTGTTACCTACTGTGATGGATATAATTCCCAGTACACACATTTGAGAAGTTCAATGCTAGCCTATGCTTCTATTAATCTATTTTCGATGATAAATAGATTTCCTAATACCACGGTTAGAGTAGCCACTGATTCGATGTATATACATAATAAGTACAAATCAGCTGTAGCGGCATTCACAGATCCCGAAGAAAATTGGGGGCGTTGGCGATTTAAAAAGGAGATGCTACATGAGTATTGTGAATCGCAGACGTTGCCATGGATGATAAATATCTTTGTTGTAACCGTATTGAAATTCAATCAGAATTTTCTAATGCACCACCGGTATCTGATCCAGTATGTAGATATAAGACAGTTTATTTAAACGGTTGTGGTGGGTCAGGAAAGACAACTCGTGCAATTGAATTATTTCGTCGTGGAAACGCTAGCGTTTCTAACATGATTGTGCTAACACCGACTCAAAGACTCGCCAGAGAGATGATACAACGAGGGGTAAATGCTTGCACTTACCATAGTTTCTTTCGATGGAAGGGTGACAAATGGACTCCTGAGCGTATGGGTGATAAATTCATTCCTGAAATCTTAATTTGGGATGAAATATGCACAGTGTCATTAGATGTATTAAAAACATTTCTTGAGTGGTTGTTAAACAAAAACACAAAAGTCGTTATGTGCGGTGATCACGGCCAACCACCACCCTTTGTCGGTGCATCTCCACATGAATGGCTAAAGGGTTTTGTAGACTACTATGAAGAAATCACCACTGATTATAGATCACTTGATGAACGATTACGAGAATTTAAGAAACTAATTAGATTACAACCGGATAGAATCCAATGCGAAATAGCGCGTGAAGTGATTTCAGAAACTCCAATGAATGATTTCTGGGAAACATGGAGACCAAACGATTTGATCATTGCAAGTAGAAAAATAGTCAGGGATACACTTCAGATGAAGTTATTTGAATTGCATAAAGAAAAATTTGCAACGCTTCCAGTACCCCTTTGTTATAGGCCATCGGATACACGAAAACAGAATATTGAAGTTGATATTCCAGGACAGAGTGAAAAACAAATTCTCGTATTAAATGATATTGTGCTGGTTGATATCAATGTCGTTGAAGATGCATTGCGTGCTAATAAATCCTCGTGGACGCTAGGATACGCAGCAACAATACACTCTTCACAGGGATTGACTATATCGAATACAATTGTTTGGATGGTGGATAATCACATCGAATGGTCGAATTTAATCTATCTCGCAGTATCCAGAGTACGAAAAATAAATCAACTTCGAAGAGTTGTTTTCGATGATAATGACACAACAATAAGTGATATTGATGTTAGCATCATTAATAAAAAAAACTCTCCGGTTACAAACAACAGGACAAAAAAAAACAACGAGAATATGATATTGATGCTAAATTAATAATCACTTTGAAGAAACAACAGAATAATCACTGCGCGAGTTGCAATTGTATAATGCGTTGGCAGTATTCGGATAAGGATCCTCGCCAATTCACCGTAGACAGAAAAAATAACAATCTCGGTCATGTCAGAAATAATGTGATGTTGACTTGTCTTGAGTGCAATAGACGCAACGGTGCTAGTTAAGACCATGCGGTGGCAATTGAGTATCCTCGGGAATCACTTGTAGTTGTTGTCGAGTAAAACCCCGCTGAGGGGCAGTTGAATCCAGTTTATAGACTGGAGGTCTACCAGTTGATCGTGTTATACTAGATATCTTATGCGTAGTGACGCTCCAAATAGGATCAGTAGCCCTTTTTCTACCCCCTTCAAGCTCTCCTGGTTCGTATAAGTACCTCACAATGACACTACTACCAAGAATTGGTTCTTTGAAATCTTTTTGTGGTTGTACGGGTATTGACTTCTTTTTAATCGCGTTGATAGGTTTCATGTTGATTGTTCTAGTAATCTCGTTATTCAGTGCAGTAATCACAGATGGTAAACTTTTAACCCATTCACGGGATCGCTTTTCTTGAATGAATTCTTTTGCGTATTGATATCCAAATAACCGCTCAGCAATCGTCCGATTAAATCGTTCTACAATGGCCTGATCGCGATGTAGCGCAGTATGCCCTCGTCGTATGGTGACATTATGATGTTTCATTGTTGATAACACTACACCCTGAAATTCCTTGCCAGGATCAACCTGCAATATATTTGGCCAGTGCAGAGGACCTCGTCGATAAATCCTTTCAAATGCAGAAGCGACTTCAGTGGCTGATTTTGTTTTTAACGGTTCTGCTTCTTTGTATCGACTTGCAATATCAACTACGGTTAAAGCGTATTTGTAACCACGATCATGTGGCAGAAATAATATATCAGCCTGATGAACTTCATTAGGAGCGGTCACATCAAAATGCGAGAATTGAATTTGTTTAGGCGGTGGTAGATAAATTTGCCGTAGTGCCTGTTTGGATAACCAATTAGCCGCAGTGGTTTTTTTCACTTTTGCAGCGCTAGCGAGTTTATGGACTGCTGATTTACCCCTCCAGTATCCTTTTGGGGAATAATAAATTGATTCCATATTATTAATTACCAGCACCTAACATCAATTTACTTTTCATAGCCGATTTTATCAAAAATGAAGACAATTTTTCTTTGAAGGATTTATCAGGAATAGCATTTAACGCATGAATTAATTTCACATCTGCGAGATGCCTGTGTTGCAGATTGCTGCTTTTATAAGCAACATCATGAAGGTGACAGGCCTTATCAATGGCGTTTATTGGTTCTTCACCGGGGTTGGGTTGATTTTGATTATTGAGTCTGATATCAAGTCTGGTTCCCGGTCCACAGTAGCTATATCCTGGGAGGTGCTTTTCTCCGGGGTACTTTGCCCATGGGGTTCCAGGGAGTTTTGCCAATTTGGCTGCGATATCACCTCCTCGTTTTTTTTAAAAACATCTCCGGATTGTAAAATCTTTGATTTTGTAGAAACAAATCTAAATTTTTTGTACCACATGTTGCACATCTACCAGTTAGTGCTGATCTGTTATTTTTAGTTGTAACCGTCGTCACATCATTTGTGCTAGTACGCGTTTTACACTTCACACAATATAGATCCATAATTTATGTATAGAAATATGGATATAATTGATTTTTCAGCGACTAAAACAAGAGAACCAATTAAGCATCATGCAGCGCTACCAAACTCTATCCGGATGATTATAATCGGGCCATCTGGATCCGGTAAAACGCAATTGTTGCTCAATTTAATAATGAGATGGATGAAGTGGGATAAGTTGTATTAGATTGCCCCTAGCGTAGATGATCAACGATGTTATGAAGTGTTAAAGGATTTTAACGAGAATGCATCAGAAATTAAGGGTGAGAACGCCATTGATTTTATAACCGATATCGATGAAGCACCGAGTATTGATGATATTGATGGAGATATTAACAATTTAGTCGTATACGACGATATAATGTTGGATAAACAAAAAAATCCTGCTAGAATATTTTCCCGTGGGCGTCACAAAAACACTGACGTGATATATGTCACTCAACGCTACACTCAGGTTCCAAAAGTCATCAGAGATAACTGCAATATTCTTTCTGTATTCAACGGAGTTGATACTCATACTCTTAGAAATATTTGGCAGACATGGTGTTCTGATATGGACTTTAATCAATTTCGAGATTTCTTTAGTCATGCTCAGTCGACTCCGCACGGATTCGCAACAATAAATCTACATGATCCTCGGACACGATATCGTATCGGACTGGATCAAATATTCGGTTAAAATCACTTATTATTTTTTGTTAACCCAGAACTGAAAACTTTAGCAGCAGAGTGGGTGGATGACCACATCGTTGCGAGCAAAATTGATTAAAAAATCGTAAAATCTCCGTTTTTGCAAAAATGGAGACTTTTTTTTGGTTAAATGAGATTTGTTGGAAACCTGATATTTTGTTCGAAAACGTTATCTATAGGCCATATTTTGTTCGAAAACATGATCTGGAAGCCTTATTTTTGCTTGAAATCGTGGTCTGTTCACCCTCTCTGCTGCTTTTCTGAATGTAATGCGATTGATATCCGATATATTATTCCATGGTTTAAAGAGTTTTATCAAGAAAATAAATTGTATCCCTGTTTTGTGAAACATAATTTGTACATGTTGTCCCTAAAGCAAGGCGGAAACTAAATCACGTGCAAATAGAGCAGCTAGAGTATCACTTCTAACAATAACAATTATAGATGCACCCCTACGCAGCAATTTCAAAACAATCTCCTCGAATTTTGCATAGTTGGAGTTTATGTTTGGCGTGCTCTTAGCATTTGAATTTGTATTGTATTTATACAATCTATACCATTCAGTATGCACATATTATTTAAGCATGTGTGATAAATATGGAACATTGACTTTGAAATAAAATAAATACTAAATAGATTGTAATTTCTTACGGTAAAGATGGGTTTCCGTATGATGTATCTTCAATCGCAAATAAAGTGCATACTATTACTGTTTCTTTTCTTGTCCTTTAGTGTTCGATTCGTTTCTGATTCGTTCTTTCTCGAAACTTTAGTCTGCACGTGTAAGTTGCTTGCCAGCAATAAATCTGATTATGATTAATGAGAAATGTCAGTTTTACGTGAGTGATAATTAATGTGATCAATGCAAATTCATTTCATTTTGTCATAAAATGTTTATCATCTCAAAATATGAACTTTCATTGCGCCATCTTGTGATGATTGATTTCCTTTATTACTTCTCAAACTATTAGCAAAATGCAGTAAGGCCCAGCTGATGTCGACTCGGTTAGTGTAATATTATTTTCACGAAACAGATTAAAAAGTACTTCCTCCATGAAGTTGCATATTCTAATCTCTTTTGAAGATCCATTTTGTTTACAAACAGATATGCAGTATCCATTCAATTGAAAACATAAAACTCTCAACTGTGTCGTTTGCAGCACATTGAAAAGGATACTGTAAAGATATTTCTAAACCTTAAAGAATAGTAGCTAGAAGCCCATCTTAGTTTCGTGCACTTGTTTTTCACCTATTTCTTTTATGTTTGTATTTATTAAGGAAAGTAAGGGCTGTCCAAGGTCGAAATACAAAATATATTAGAAGGAAGTTATGATTTCAGACTACAGTTACAATAAACTTGGCCAATCAATAAATCAGAAAATTATAACTATTACAATTTCCAAATTACATAATTGATATGCACACCATGTTATTCACTTTACGAATCTATCTTTCACCTCCTTTTGCTTCATTATGTGTAATCATTGGTCAGAGTTTCATGGCTCAGGTTATGGATGTACATTTAAGCTAGACCGCTTTAATTGGACGTTAACAATTGTAACGGCTCAATGTTACGAACAATTCTTAATGATTGAACTTCAGAAGCAACATTCTTAAACATGAAAAGCCGTGTCTAAGGAAACAAATATATTATTTCTGTTAATTGTAATTTTAGAGGTAAGTCAGATCTTTAGGAATAAAGAGAGAACGTCTCATACATATAAATGCCATACAAATAAATTATAGTTTGACTATAGACAAAGCTACCATAGCATGGCGCATATTTCTCGGTTCCACCGAACGCTAGATTTTCTTATAACATTGACGGCGTTTCTCTATCCAAGGATGGCTACCCCTTCAACTTGTGTTATCTTTGGAAGGACTCGTTTTCAAAGCCAGCAATTGCTCGTAGGAGATATTGTATATCCTATGTTTAGAACAAATTGAGATTATGGGTATCCATGAAGAAACAATAAACATTTTCAAAATTCATAGTTGATGTGCTGGTATAAA
This sequence comes from Unio delphinus, assembly GCA_029339505.1. NCBI lineage: Eukaryota > Metazoa > Mollusca > Bivalvia > Unionida > Unionidae > Unio > Unio delphinus. Next base: position 9,717,547 of record JAQISU010000117.1, read on the forward strand.
GATAATTAGCAAACAATAGAAAATATTACATGGTTCTTTTGGATAAAGAAGTGCGATATAACGAAATGGTAAAAATCTCTCAAGTAAACTATTTGTTTCATGTTGTAAGTTACTTTAACCAACGTTGAATGGTAACGCTAACAGGAAAACATTTTCGCAACACAGTTTAAATATAACCTGACAACAATATACAAGGTTCCTATATGAATATTTATTGAACTCATTACGTCCTGTCTGATTAATCCATGTATACTTTATGCATTTTAACAAAACGTTAGATTGTTTACTAATTAACCAAAAGACAGACAAAATTTAAATTCTCAAATATATCATCTTAAAACATATGGGATGTCTTAAAATATCAACCATTATAATAATGCATTTAACAATCGATCACATGCTTTCTTTCTTCGCTATCAATCATCCTGCAAAACTAATTATGCCAATGTGTTAGAAAACCAACCAGTAGACAGGTATAAAAGCACCAGCTATCCAAAAAGACTTCACTGCAACTGCCAATCCCGAGACGAAGTCTATAGCTCCTTGTCACCACACAATCAGGTAAGTTAACGTTTTTGGCACGTTACTTAATGTTCATGATTCAAACATATATTCTACTCTAAAACGTTTTCTTTATAACGTATTGCACAGTTTTGCTCTGTCACCACATGCAAGCTATGTCAATACATTCATCGGCCTATAATGTGATAAACAAAGTTTGTCAGTCATCCTCCATATTTTTAAAGTTGTGCTATCGTGTAAAAGTAGAAGTAGACAATATATTTTCATACAAATGACTTTCAAATGACTTTCGGCTCTAACTCATTATCAGTTTACGATAGTGCAATTTCGGATTATTTTAAGTTTTCTGGTGTATCGTTCTTTATTCAAGTAGGATCACACATTTTGCCAGCCGTACCGCTATCTTCTTTTACTTTCAAAGCTGTAAATGTCTAAACACCTTTATATATAATCAATTGTACCTTGACTTGTTCATTTAGGAAAATAAAAAAATTAAGGGCTAACAGTACGTCACATCGAATAATATAACATTTGGTTCTAACGAAACAACAATGTCGCCACAATGTGTTTAATATCCTAATTGATTCTTTGCACTTGTTTGATGTATTTAGATGCCGCATTGCCTATGAAAGAAAAGCTATGTTAACGCATACATAGAAGTGAACATTGTGATTGAAAATAAGTGTAGAAAAGAATGTTATTTAATGTTTAATACTGTGTTATACTTCCATATCTTGTATTTGTTTTGTTGTTACATGTTCTATTGCGGCCAGTATTCAGACGTAAATTTCTAAAGATACTTTTCCACAGAATTGTAGGAGGTTAAAAGCGAATCAGGACTGTTAGTGGTCTATTTTATTTGACCACTTTGCACCAATTGAAACTTCACATTTACGGAATATAGATTTTGTTGTGAACGTTTGTTTCTTATACATTGATCGTTGTATACTAAACTATGGCATGTCATTTTGAGTGAATTTCATTTTGTTGGACAGACGAGAATGAAGGCGGTAATAATTCTCCTAGCTTGCATGGTTTGTACCATAATAGCACTCCCGCAAACAGGTTACAGCGGCCTCAGTGGATATGGTGGATACAGCGGTGGAATCCCTTGGGGATTTGGTGGCGGTGGATTTGGTGGATTTGGTGGATTCGGTGGACTTGGGGGTGGAAATGGCGGTTGGGGTAATTTCCATCACAAAAAGCCCCGTCCGTAGTAAGAACTCATACTCTCATCTTTGACGTGTATATTATCTATTAGAGAGCAGCTGACATATTGCCTTTCTTCACAATTAGGTCTTCACTAAAATGTCCTCTAACTCGCTGTATATCTGAACTTTTACAATTTAAAGTAGTCACATAGTCGCTCTTTGCAGTAAATAATTATTTTATATTAGGCGTGGATTGCATTAATAAAACAAACAGTACATTTGCCACTTATTTTTTATTTTTATTTTACAGCTATTAACCGGATACGATACAAATAAAGACTGGGTCACAAGCGAAGGAAATAAGACCGCTTACTTGGAGTATTCTTACATTGGCAGTCTTGTATAGTACCCCCAATAAATTTGTTTGATCATATATAAAAGAGTTTTTTTATGATATTCATTTCACTCTACACGCTTCGATCTCTTGCTATCACTGTTCTGGCAGACACCTATGTGAATAAACCGCTAGTTTTCTAGAAACGTTACCAAACATGCTTACATAAATCTGTGTAGAACGTATGTATATACATGCTGCATAGGATGAAAGTATTTCTAAACTGAATGTGGCTAATATTGTCCTAGCTACTTTTCGAGGATATTAGAAGGAACTTAACCCTTCCTGAAATTGATTGACTTTTTCAGCAGATTTGAAGATATTCCAAAATCTCCTGCATTCATATATAAAACGCGGCCAGGCATTTAACAATGATCTGTCGTCTTATAATAGGCAGGATTTCCTCGTTTGTCGTCTCAGAATCGGACCGCTTGCTATAATCCTGCGTCGAACTATTAAAATGAAGTTTAATGCATATTGCTTCATAACTGCGCAAACAATCTTAAAGTACCCATGCATAATAAATCAACAACTCTGTGTTATAGTCCCGTAATATATCGGTAGATCAAAACAATATATTGCTTCCATATATAATATAAAGTGGATAATGCGGACTTCAATTTTGTTCAACTTTGAGCCGAGGTTGGATACAAAAGATGGATATTAGATGTACATATTTCTTCATATCACTATATACTACCATAGAGAAAAAGAATTGTAAACTTGAATTAGAATCAAAATCAACTTAAATGGCGGAACACTCAAATGCTTTTGCAATATCATGACAGGTGATGTAATTGTACAATGTGGTAGTGAGCAGGCTTGGATGGTGATCACCTTCATTTCAGTATTGCCAACTCATAGAATCATCGTAGTTGGTATACTGTATAAAGTAAATAAAAAACACTGGGCTATCTATGTTATTGGGAGTCGAATCAATTTTTATATTACTGTTGCTATTCAAGTTTTGTTGCTGCAGTTGTAGGGAGACATGCAGTCTCATATTATAAAGATGAAACAGTGGCGATGACAGCTCCAAAGACCCTAGAAATATTACGCATTTGGAAAATACGAAAATTACAATATATGAAAAATTAATCTCATAATTCCTACTTTATATCAACATGCAATCACGCAAACGGCAGAAGAATCTCCCTATACTGATCCGCAAGGAAAACAGGAACCTAGGTAGTAGCATTAATGAGATGTATAAGGAGCCTAGATTCCCAGCCACATACTCCTATGTCATGAGAAAATGACAATATTATGTTCTTATCTGGTAATATACATCTTCAAAACAGATAGGCAAATTATTTCAGCGATCTCGATAGCTGAGTAACCGATGAAATACGATGTACGCAAATTGACAGAAACAAAAACATTAATAGTATGAACCTCTTTTAGATTATAAAAATATCCGAATCACCAAATCTGTAATATTTGCAGAGAAGGGATGTCGCTCTTTAATTTCAAACAACTTCATGAAATTCAAACAATTATTAAAAGAATATGCGTGGATATTGGAGACCTTAAATTTCTTTTACGAAACTGACAAATTAATAGATATACCAAAGAATAACAGACACAAAGCGTTTAAACAAGTACATATATAAGTTCGTAGTCTCAATAAAAACTTGTCATTCAAGTATTCAAACAGATACCTTTAAATATATTAATTTCACAAACAAATTATTTTCTTTGTATTGACGCGGAAGATGTAATTTGTTAAGCTACAATAACTGGTTTTGCTTTACACTACAAAACTCACATCATGATAAATGTTTATACTGAAACTCGAAGGAAATTGATAGCCAGAAACATTTATATTTTCTTATTTCAAATGGTCAGTACTTTATATTTGTTGTTTACATTATTGCATGGCCAGCACATTTTCCATCTCATCTCATCTCTTGACATTAGGTTTTCCGATATTTGATTTGAAAGAAGGTATTTCAAGGAATCTCATGATTCTTAGAATGTAACTAAACGCTTGGATGTTTCTATTTGTTTCTAAGCGCTGGTTGATTATAGGGTTAGGAAACAAATATATTATACATTTAAAGAAACCAGTTACAGATTCTATAACATATGTCTTGGAATGAAAATTATTACGTCTATTTACCTTAAAGTGCTTTTGATGTGTGTTTTGTTGTCGACAATGCAGGTAGATCACATATATTCAAATTTAAAAGATGTGAAAGAAAATGATATATCGAAGATTGTATCTTAATAGTTCTCACTTTCTACGTTAAAGTATTCCTCCATCACCGACTTCATTGTGACATCCTTAATCAAAGATCGTTGACGTTTGTTTATTTTCAAATCAAATCGCAGACACTTAACATACGTTACTGTCTAAAACAATATGTAATTCTGATTAACTCGTACACCGGAGAGATAACGTATAAATTAACCTGTCAAATGTCAATGTTCTACTACATTGAAAATCCAAAGAAATTAAACTTGAGGAAGAATTGTCCATTTTGTTCACCAGTTTGTATTCAGACTCAAGTTCATATATCGATCAAGTGTGCATGCTTGATTTGCAGAGAACATTTCTATTTGTTATATATCTATGAAAATGAAATGAAAACCACAAATTCAAGAGATAATAGTGCAATATCAATTTTTTTATTCAGGATGTTTATCGTTTACGATACATGGTCTAAACCTTTAATTATAGCACGCAATTGCAATCTGTATTACGCTTGTCACAATTACATGTCCAGGCTTAGAAAGAAATATGTTTGTTTCAAAGAGACAGTCATGTAGAGACATTGTGTTGAACTTTTACTCGTTGATGTACAAATCATATCCTCTATGATCCATGACAAGTACTTGAAAGGTTACAACAAGTGAACTTAACTACCGTCGCCCTCCAACAGGTATTCGAACCATGACATGTACCTGACAGGTTAATGAAAGTGACCATGAATACCGTCGCCCTCCAACGAGTACTCGACACATATTTACCATGTGAAACGGATCTGTCCAGTATAGATACGATCCATGTACCTAGTATATGCTTGCTTCCTGTTTTCCTTTGATATATTTTACTCAATTGACTTTTAAACTACATATGATCTAGACAACAAACCTTACTTTTGTTGTTGTGAAATTCACTATAATCTATCTCATAAGTATTCAACAGTAACTTTATATCGCAACACACTTATCCTGATTTAAAACCTGCACATCCAACTCACACGATAGGAGGTTTTCAAAATCATAAATGACGTGTCCGAAAGATTTGTTATCAAATACGTGAAATCTCATATTTCCAACTCTGCAAAAACACTGGCAATTAACATTAGTTGCATCTGAGACAGATATTGCAACATTTATATTTCTATGGAACCATGTATCTAACATGCATTTGGCCACACTTTGAGTGTTTGTAGTAGTCTGTAAAACATCTGCTTACATATATGCAGTATCGATTGAATTGCGAATTTTCTATTGATCTTATCGAGATAACATATCTGACCTAAAGGACAGAAAGCAATGTGTCTTTCTGGAGATTTCTCTTATTTGATTTAGACCTTTGGTCCAAAAGGATTAGCTGATAAAAGATGATGAGTACTTTTTCCTTTGCACAACTGTTCCGTCATAACATAAAGGATCATTAGAGATGACAAATAATGTATAATTATTCACATGCATACAGAGCATATTGAAACAGATTTACATCAATACTTTCATATTTTTTATGTCAAGATGTTTCTTGAAATATATACCAAACTTTCTTAATAAATTTTAAATGTCAATCATTAAACGTTTTCCAACTCGTTTCTGAATGTAATGCGATTGATATCCGATATATTATTCCATGGTTTAAAGAGTTTTATCAAGAAAATAAATTGTATCCCTGTTTTGTGAAACATAATTTGTACATGTTGTCCCTAAAGCAAGGCGGAAACTAAATCACGTGCAAATAGAGCAGCTAGAGTATCACTTCTAACAATAACAATTATAGATGCACCCCTACGCAGCAATTTCAAAACAATCTCCTCGAATTTTGCATAGTTGGAGTTTATGTTTGGCGTGCTCTTAGCATTTGAATTTGTATTGTATTTATACAATCTATACCATTCAGTATGCACATATTATTTAAGCATGTGTGATAAATATGGAACATTGACTTTGAAATAAAATAAATACTAAATAGATTGTAATTTCTTACGGTAAAGATGGGTTTCCGTATGATGTATCTTCAATCGCAAATAAAGTGCATACTATTACTGTTTCTTTTCTTGTCCTTTAGTGTTCGATTCGTTTCTGATTCGTTCTTTCTCGAAACTTTAGTCTGCACGTGTAAGTTGCTTGCCAGCAATAAATCTGATTATGATTAATGAGAAATGTCAGTTTTACGTGAGTGATAATTGATGTGATCAATGCAAATTCATTTCATTTTGTCATAAAATGTTTATCATCTCAAAATATGAACTTTCATTGCGCCATCTTGTGATGATTGATTTCCTTTATTACTTCTCAAACTATTAGCAAAATGCAGTAAGGCCCAGCTGATGTCGACTCGGTTAGTGTAATATTATTTTCACGAAACAGATTATAAAGTACTTCCTCCATGAAGTTGCATATTCTAATCTCTTTTGAAGATCCATTTTGTTTACAAACAGATATGCAGTATCCATTCAATTGAAAACATAAAACTCTCAACTGTGTCGTTTGCAGCACATTGAAAAGGATACTGTAAAGATATTTCTAAACCTTAAAGAATAGTAGCTAGAAGCCCATCTTAGTTTCGTGCACTTGTTTTTCACCTATTTCTTTTATGTTTGTATTTATTAAGGAAAGTAAGGGCTGTCCAAGGTCGAAATACAAAATATATTAGAAGGAAGTTATGATTTCAGACTACAGTTACAATAAACTTGGCCAATCAATAAATCAGAAAATTATAACTATTACAATTTCCAAATTACATAATTGATATGCACACCATGTTATTCACTTTACGAATCTATCTTTCACCTCCTTTTGCTTCATTATGTGTAATCATTGGTCAGAGTTTCATGGCTCAGGTTATGGATGTACATTTAAGCTAGACCGCTTTAATTGGACGTTAACAATTGTAACGGCTCAATGTTACGAACAATTCTTAATGATTGAACTTCAGAAGCAACATTCTTAAACATGAAAAGCCGTGTCTAAGGAAACAAATATATTATTTCTGTTAATTGTAATTTTAGAGGTAAGTCAGATCTTTAGGAATAAAGAGAGAACGTCTCATACATATAAATGCCATACAAATAAATTATAGTTTGACTATAGACAAAGCTACCATAGCATGGCGCATATTTCTCGGTTCCACCGAACGCTAGATTTTCTTATAACATTGACGGCGTTTCTCTATCCAAGGATGGCCACCCCTTCAACTTGTGTTATCTTTGGAAGGACTCGTTTTCAAAGCCAGCAATTGCTCGTAGGAGATATTGTATATCCTATGTTTAGAACAAATTGAGATTATGGGTATCCATGAAGAAACAATAAACATTTTCAAAATTCATAGTTGATGTGCTGGTATAAAGATAATTAGCAAACAATAGAAAATATTACATGGTTCTTTTGGATAAAGAAGTGCGATATAACGAAATGGTAAAAATCTCTCAAGTAAACTATTTGTTTCATGTTGTAAGTTACTTTAACCAACGTTGAATGGTAACGCTAACAGGAAAACATTTTCGCAACACAGTTTAAATATAACCTGACAACAATATACAAGGTTCCTATATGAATATTTATTGAACTCATTACGTCCTGTCTGATTAATCCATGTATACTTTATGCATTTTAACAAAACGTTAGATTGTTTACTAATTAACCAAAAGACAGACAAAATTTAAATTCTCAAATATATCATCTTAAAACATATGGGATGTCTTAAAATATCAACCATTATAATAATGCATTTAACAATCGATCACATGCTTTCTTTCTTCGCTATCAATCATCCTGCAAAACTAATTATGCCAATGTGTTAGAAAACCAACCAGTAGACAGGTATAAAAGCACCAGCTATCCAAAAAGACTTCACTGCAACTGCCAATCCCGAGACGAAGTCTATAGCTCCTTGTCACCACACAATCAGGTAAGTTAACGTTTTTGGCACGTTACTTAATGTTCATGATTCAAACATATATTCTACTCTAAAACGTTTTCTTTATAACGTATTGCACAGTTTTGCTCTGTCACCACATGCAAGCTATGTCAATACATTCATCGGCCTATAATGTGATAAACAAAGTTTGTCAGTCATCCTCCATATTTTTAAAGTTGTGCTATCGTGTAAAAGTAGAAGTAGACAATATATTTTCATACAAATGACTTTCAAATGACTTTCGGCTCTAACTCATTATCAGTTTACGATAGTGCAATTTCGGATTATTTTAAGTTTTCTGGTGTATCGTTCTTTATTCAAGTAGGATCACACATTTTGCCAGCCGTACCGCTATCTTCTTTTACTTTCAAAGCTGTAAATGTCTAAACACCTTTATATATAATCAATTGTACCTTGACTTGTTCATTTAGGAAAATAAAAAAATTAAGGGCTAACAGTACGTCACATCGAATAATATAACATTTGGTTCTAACGAAACAACAATGTCGCCACAATGTGTTTAATATCCTAATTGATTCTTTGCACTTGTTTGATGTATTTAGATGCCGCATTGCCTATGAAAGAAAAGCTATGTTAACGCATACATAGAAGTGAACATTGTGATTGAAAATAAGTGTAGAAAAGAATGTTATTTAATGTTTAATACTGTGTTATACTTCCATATCTTGTATTTGTTTTGTTGTTACATGTTCTATTGCGGCCAGTATTCAGACGTAAATTTCTAAAGATACTTTTCCACAGAATTGTAGGAGGTTAAAAGCGAATCAGGACTGTTAGTGGTCTATTTTATTTGACCACTTTGCACCAATTGAAACTTCACATTTACGGAATATAGATTTTGTTGTGAACGTTTGTTTCTTATACATTGATCGTTGTATACTAAACTATGGCATGTCATTTTGAGTGAATTTCATTTTGTTGGACAGACGAGAATGAAGGCGGTAATAATTCTCCTAGCTTGCATGGTTTGTACCATAATAGCACTCCCGCAAACAGGTTACAGCGGCCTCAGTGGATATGGTGGATACAGCGGTGGAATCCCTTGGGGATTTGGTGGCGGTGGATTTGGTGGATTTGGTGGATTCGGTGGACTTGGGGGTGGAAATGGCGGTTGGGGTAATTTCCATCACAAAAAGCCCCGTCCGTAGTAAGAACTCATACTCTCATCTTTGACGTGTATATTATCTATTAGAGAGCAGCTGACATATTGCCTTTCTTCACAATTAGGTCTTCACTAAAATGTCCTCTAACTCGCTGTATATCTGAACTTTTACAATTTAAAGTAGTCACATAGTCGCTCTTTGCAGTAAATAATTATTTTATATTAGGCGTGGATTGCATTAATAAAACAAACAGTACATTTGCCACTTATTTTTTATTTTTATTTTACAGCTATTAACCGGATACGATACAAATAAAGACTGGGTCACAAGCGAAGGAAATAAGACCGCTTACTTGGAGTATTCTTACATTGGCAGTCTTGTATAGTACCCCCAATAAATTTGTTTGATCATATATAAAAGAGTTTTTTTATGATATTCATTTCACTCTACACGCTTCGATCTCTTGCTATCACTGTTCTGGCAGACACCTATGTGAATAAACCGCTAGTTTTCTAGAAACGTTACCAAACATGCTTACATAAATCTGTGTAGAACGTATGTATATACATGCTGCATAGGATGAAAGTATTTCTAAACTGAATGTGGCTAATATTGTCCTAGCTACTTTTCGAGGATATTAGAAGGAACTTAACCCTTCCTGAAATTGATTGACTTTTTCAGCAGATTTGAAGATATTCCAAAATCTCCTGCATTCATATATAAAACGCGGCCAGGCATTTAACAATGATCTGTCGTCTTATAATAGGCAGGATTTCCTCGTTTGTCGTCTCAGAATCGGACCGCTTGCTATAATCCTGCGTCGAACTATTAAAATGAAGTTTAATGCATATTGCTTCATAACTGCGCAAACAATCTTAAAGTACCCATGCATAATAAATCAACAACTCTGTGTTATAGTCCCGTAATATATCGGTAGATCAAAACAATATATTGCTTCCATATATAATATAAAGTGGATAATGCGGACTTCAATTTTGTTCAACTTTGAGCCGAGGTTGGATACAAAAGATGGATATTAGATGTACATATTTCTTCATATCACTATATACTACCATAGAGAAAAAGAATTGTAAACTTGAATTAGAATCAAAATCAACTTAAATGGCGGAACACTCAAATGCTTTTGCAATATCATGACAGGTGATGTAATTGTACAATGTGGTAGTGAGCAGGCTTGGATGGTGATCACCTTCATTTCAGTATTGCCAACTCATAGAATCATCGTAGTTGGTATACTGTATAAAGTAAATAAAAAACACTGGGCTATCTATGTTATTGGGAGTCGAATCAATTTTTATATTACTGTTGCTATTCAAGTTTTGTTGCTGCAGTTGTAGGGAGACATGCAGTCTCATATTATAAAGATGAAACAGTGGCGATGACAGCTCCAAAGACCCTAGAAATATTACGCATTTGGAAAATACGAAAATTACAATATATGAAAAATTAATCTCATAATTCCTACTTTATATCAACATGCAATCACGCAAACGGCAGAAGAATCTCCCTATACTGATCCGCAAGGAAAACAGGAACCTAGGTAGTAGCATTAATGAGATGTATAAGGAGCCTAGATTCCCAGCCACATACTCCTATGTCATGAGAAAATGACAATATTATGTTCTTATCTGGTAATATACATCTTCAAAACAGATAGGCAAATTATTTCAGCGATCTCGATAGCTGAGTAACCGATGAAATACGATGTACGCAAATTGACAGAAACAAAAACATTAATAGTATGAACCTCTTTTAGATTATAAAAATATCCGAATCACCAAATCTGTAATATTTGCAGAGAAGGGATGTCGCTCTTTAATTTCAAACAACTTCATGAAATTCAAACAATTATTAAAAGAATATGCGTGGATATTGGAGACCTTAAATTTCTTTTACGAAACTGACAAATTAATAGATATACCAAAGAATAACAGACACAAAGCGTTTAAACAAGTACATATATAAGTTCGTAGTCTCAATAAAAACTTGTCATTCAAGTATTCAAACAGATACCTTTAAATATATTAATTTCACAAACAAATTATTTTCTTTGTATTGACGCGGAAGATGTAATTTGTTAAGCTACAATAACTGGTTTTGCTTTACACTACAAAACTCACATCATGATAAATGTTTATACTGAAACTCGAAGGAAATTGATAGCCAGAAACATTTATATTTTCTTATTTCAAATGGTCAGTACTTTATATTTGTTGTTTACATTATTGCATGGCCAGCACATTTTCCATCTCATCTCATCTCTTGACATTAGGTTTTCCGATATTTGATTTGAAAGAAGGTATTTCAAGGAATCTCATGATTCTTAGAATGTAACTAAACGCTTGGATGTTTCTATTTGTTTCTAAGCGCTGGTTGATTATAGGGTTAGGAAACAAATATATTATACATTTAAAGAAACCAGTTACAGATTCTATAACATATGTCTTGGAATGAAAATTATTACGTCTATTTACCTTAAAGTGCTTTTGATGTGTGTTTTGTTGTCGACAATGCAGGTAGATCACATATATTCAAATTTAAAAGATGTGAAAGAAAATGATATATCGAAGATTGTATCTTAATAGTTCTCACTTTCTACGTTAAAGTATTCCTCCATCACCGACTTCATTGTGACATCCTTAATCAAAGATCGTTGACGTTTGTTTATTTTCAAATCAAATCGCAGACACTTAACATACGTTACTGTCTAAAACAATATGTAATTCTGATTAACTCGTACACCGGAGAGATAACGTATAAATTAACCTGTCAAATGTCAATGTTCTACTACATTGAAAATCCAAAGAAATTAAACTTGAGGAAGAATTGTCCATTTTGTTCACCAGTTTGTATTCAGACTCAAGTTCATATATCGATCAAGTGTGCATGCTTGATTTGCAGAGAACATTTCTATTTGTTATATATCTATGAAAATGAAATGAAAACCACAAATTCAAGAGATAATAGTGCAATATCAATTTTTTTATTCAGGATGTTTATCGTTTACGATACATGGTCTAAACCTTTAATTATAGCACGCAATTGCAATCTGTATTACGCTTGTCACAATTACATGTCCAGGCTTAGAAAGAAATATGTTTGTTTCAAAGAGACAGTCATGTAGAGACATTGTGTTGAACTTTTACTCGTTGATGTACAAATCATATCCTCTATGATCCATGACAAGTACTTGAAAGGTTACAACAAGTGAACTTAACTACCGTCGCCCTCCAACAGGTATTCGAACCATGACATGTACCTGACAGGTTAATGAAAGTGACCATGAATACCGTCGCCCTCCAACGAGTACTCGACACATATTTACCATGTGAAACGGATCTGTCCAGTATAGATACGATCCATGTACCTAGTATATGCTTGCTTCCTGTTTTCCTTTGATATATTTTACTCAATTGACTTTTAAACTACATATGATCTAGACAACAAACCTTACTTTTGTTGTTGTGAAATTCACTATAATCTATCTCATAAGTATTCAACAGTAACTTTATATCGCAACACACTTATCCTGATTTAAAACCTGCACATCCAACTCACACGATAGGAGGTTTTCAAAATCATAAATGACGTGTCCGAAAGATTTGTTATCAAATACGTGAAATCTCATATTTCCAACTCTGCAAAAACACTGGCAATTAACATTAGTTGCATCTGAGACAGATATTGCAACATTTATATTTCTATGGAACCATGTATCTAACATGCATTTGGCCACACTTTGAGTGTTTGTAGTAGTCTGTAAAACATCTGCTTACATATATGCAGTATCGATTGAATTGCGAATTTTCTATTGATCTTATCGAGATAACATATCTGACCTAAAGGACAGAAAGCAATGTGTCTTTCTGGAGATTTCTCTTATTTGATTTAGACCTTTGGTCCAAAAGGATTAGCTGATAAAAGATGATGAGTACTTTTTCCTTTGCACAACTGTTCCGTCATAACATAAAGGATCATTAGAGATGACAAATAATGTATAATTATTCACATGCATACAGAGCATATTGAAACAGATTTACATCAATACTTTCATATTTTTTATGTCAAGATGTTTCTTGAAATATATACCAAACTTTCTTAATAAATTTTAAATGTCAATCATTAAACGTTTTCCAACTCGTTTCTGAATGTAATGCGATTGATATCCGATATATTATTCCATGGTTTAAAGAGTTTTATCAAGAAAATAAATTGTATCCCTGTTTTGTGAAACATAATTTGTACATGTTGTCCCTAAAGCAAGGCGGAAACTAAATCACGTGCAAATAGAGCAGCTAGAGTATCACTTCTAACAATAACAATTATAGATGCACCCCTACGCAGCAATTTCAAAACAATCTCCTCGAATTTTGCATAGTTGGAGTTTATGTTTGGCGTGCTCTTAGCATTTGAATTTGTATTGTATTTATACAATCTATACCATTCAGTATGCACATATTATTTAAGCATGTGTGATAAATATGGAACATTGACTTTGAAATAAAATAAATACTAAATAGATTGTAATTTCTTACGGTAAAGATGGGTTTCCGTATGATGTATCTTCAATCGCAAATAAAGTGCATACTATTACTGTTTCTTTTCTTGTCCTTTAGTGTTCGATTCGTTTCTGATTCGTTCTTTCTCGAAACTTTAGTCTGCACGTGTAAGTTGCTTGCCAGCAATAAATCTGATTATGATTAATGAGAAATGTCAGTTTTACGTGAGTGATAATTAATGTGATCAATGCAAATTCATTTCATTTTGTCATAAAATGTTTATCATCTCAAAATATGAACTTTCATTGCGCCATCTTGTGATGATTGATTTCCTTTATTACTTCTCAAACTATTAGCAAAATGCAGTAAGGCCCAGCTGATGTCGACTCGGTTAGTGTAATATTATTTTCACGAAACAGATTATAAAGTACTTCCTCCATGAAGTTGCATATTCTAATCTCTTTTGAAGATCCATTTTGTTTACAAACAGATATGCAGTATCCATTCAATTGAAAACATAAAACTCTCAACTGTGTCGTTTGCAGCACATTGAAAAGGATACTGTAAAGATATTTCTAAACCTTAAAGAATAGTAGCTAGAAGCCCATCTTAGTTTCGTGCACTTGTTTTTCACCTATTTCTTTTATGTTTGTATTTATTAAGGAAAGTAAGGGCTGTCCAAGGTCGAAATACAAAATATATTAGAAGGAAGTTATGATTTCAGACTACAGTTACAATAAACTTGGCCAATCAATAAATCAGAAAATTATAACTATTACAATTTCCAAATTACATAATTGATATGCACACCATGTTATTCACTTTACGAATCTATCTTTCACCTCCTTTTGCTTCATTATGTGTAATCATTGGTCAGAGTTTCATGGCTCAGGTTATGGATGTACATTTAAGCTAGACCGCTTTAATTGGACGTTAACAATTGTAACGGCTCAATGTTACGAACAATTCTTAATGATTGAACTTCAGAAGCAACATTCTTAAACATGAAAAGCCGTGTCTAAGGAAACAAATATATTATTTCTGTTAATTGTAATTTTAGAGGTAAGTCAGATCTTTAGGAATAAAGAGAGAACGTCTCATACATATAAATGCCATACAAATAAATTATAGTTTGACTATAGACAAAGCTACCATAGCATGGCGCATATTTCTCGGTTCCACCGAACGCTAGATTTTCTTATAACATTGACGGCGTTTCTCTATCCAAGGATGGCCACCCCTTCAACTTGTGTTATCTTTGGAAGGACTCGTTTTCAAAGCCAGCAATTGCTCGTAGGAGATATTGTATATCCTATGTTTAGAACAAATTGAGATTATGGGTATCCATGAAGAAACAATAAACATTTTCAAAATTCATAGTTGATGTGCTGGTATAAAGATAATTAGCAAACAATAGAAAATATTACATGGTTCTTTTGGATAAAGAAGTGCGATATAACGAAATGGTAAAAATCTCTCAAGTAAACTATTTGTTTCATGTTGTAAGTTACTTTAACCAACGTTGAATGGTAACGCTAACAGGAAAACATTTTCGCAACACAGTTTAAATATAACCTGACAACAATATACAAGGTTCCTATATGAATATTTATTGAACTCATTACGTCCTGTCTGATTAATCCATGTATACTTTATGCATTTTAACAAAACGTTAGATTGTTTACTAATTAACCAAAAGACAGACAAAATTTAAATTCTCAAATATATCATCTTAAAACATATGGGATGTCTTAAAATATCAACCATTATAATAATGCATTTAACAATCGATCACATGCTTTCTTTCTTCGCTATCAATCATCCTGCAAAACTAATTATGCCAATGTGTTAGAAAACCAACCAGTAGACAGGTATAAAAGCACCAGCTATCCAAAAAGACTTCACTGCAACTGCCAATCCCGAGACGAAGTCTATAGCTCCTTGTCACCACACAATCAGGTAAGTTAACGTTTTTGGCACGTTACTTAATGTTCATGATTCAAACATATATTCTACTCTAAAACGTTTTCTTTATAACGTATTGCACAGTTTTGCTCTGTCACCACATGCAAGCTATGTCAATACATTCATCGGCCTATAATGTGATAAACAAAGTTTGTCAGTCATCCTCCATATTTTTAAAGTTGTGCTATCGTGTAAAAGTAGAAGTAGACAATATATTTTCATACAAATGACTTTCAAATGACTTTCGGCTCTAACTCATTATCAGTTTACGATAGTGCAATTTCGGATTATTTTAAGTTTTCTGGTGTATCGTTCTTTATTCAAGTAGGATCACACATTTTGCCAGCCGTACCGCTATCTTCTTTTACTTTCAAAGCTGTAAATGTCTAAACACCTTTATATATAATCAATTGTACCTTGACTTGTTCATTTAGGAAAATAAAAAAATTAAGGGCTAACAGTACGTCACATCGAATAATATAACATTTGGTTCTAACGAAACAACAATGTCGCCACAATGTGTTTAATATCCTAATTGATTCTTTGCACTTGTTTGATGTATTTAGATGCCGCATTGCCTATGAAAGAAAAGCTATGTTAACGCATACATAGAAGTGAACATTGTGATTGAAAATAAGTGTAGAAAAGAATGTTATTTAATGTTTAATACTGTGTTATACTTCCATATCTTGTATTTGTTTTGTTGTTACATGTTCTATTGCGGCCAGTATTCAGACGTAAATTTCTAAAGATACTTTTCCACAGAATTGTAGGAGGTTAAAAGCGAATCAGGACTGTTAGTGGTCTATTTTATTTGACCACTTTGCACCAATTGAAACTTCACATTTACGGAATATAGATTTTGTTGTGAACGTTTGTTTCTTATACATTGATCGTTGTATACTAAACTATGGCATGTCATTTTGAGTGAATTTCATTTTGTTGGACAGACGAGAATGAAGGCGGTAATAATTCTCCTAGCTTGCATGGTTTGTACCATAATAGCACTCCCGCAAACAGGTTACAGCGGCCTCAGTGGATATGGTGGATACAGCGGTGGAATCCCTTGGGGATTTGGTGGCGGTGGATTTGGTGGATTTGGTGGATTCGGTGGACTTGGGGGTGGAAATGGCGGTTGGGGTAATTTCCATCACAAAAAGCCCCGTCCGTAGTAAGAACTCATACTCTCATCTTTGACGTGTATATTATCTATTAGAGAGCAGCTGACATATTGCCTTTCTTCACAATTAGGTCTTCACTAAAATGTCCTCTAACTCGCTGTATATCTGAACTTTTACAATTTAAAGTAGTCACATAGTCGCTCTTTGCAGTAAATAATTATTTTATATTAGGCGTGGATTGCATTAATAAAACAAACAGTACATTTGCCACTTATTTTTTATTTTTATTTTACAGCTATTAACCGGATACGATACAAATAAAGACTGGGTCACAAGCGAAGGAAATAAGACCGCTTACTTGGAGTATTCTTACATTGGCAGTCTTGTATAGTACCCCCAATAAATTTGTTTGATCATATATAAAAGAGTTTTTTTATGATATTCATTTCACTCTACACGCTTCGATCTCTTGCTATCACTGTTCTGGCAGACACCTATGTGAATAAACCGCTAGTTTTCTAGAAACGTTACCAAACATGCTTACATAAATCTGTGTAGAACGTATGTATATACATGCTGCATAGGATGAAAGTATTTCTAAACTGAATGTGGCTAATATTGTCCTAGCTACTTTTCGAGGATATTAGAAGGAACTTAACCCTTCCTGAAATTGATTGACTTTTTCAGCAGATTTGAAGATATTCCAAAATCTCCTGCATTCATATATAAAACGCGGCCAGGCATTTAACAATGATCTGTCGTCTTATAATAGGCAGGATTTCCTCGTTTGTCGTCTCAGAATCGGACCGCTTGCTATAATCCTGCGTCGAACTATTAAAATGAAGTTTCATGCATATTGCTTCATAACTGCGCAAACAATCTTAAAGTACCCATGCATAATAAATCAACAACTCTGTGTTATAGTCCCGTAATATATCGGTAGATCAAAACAATATATTGCTTCCATATATAATATAAAGTGGATAATGCGGACTTCAATTTTGTTCAACTTTGAGCCGAGGTTGGATACAAAAGATGGATATTAGATGTACATATTTCTTCATATCACTATATACTACCATAGAGAAAAAGAATTGTAAACTTGAATTAGAATCAAAATCAACTTAAATGGCGGAACACTCAAATGCTTTTGCAATATCATGACAGGTGATGTAATTGTACAATGTGGTAGTGAGCAGGCTTGGATGGTGATCACCTTCATTTCAGTATTGCCAACTCATAGAATCATCGTAGTTGGTATACTGTATAAAGTAAAAAAAAACACTGGGCTATCTATGTTATTGGGAGTCGAATCAATTTTTATATTACTGTTGCTATTCAAGTTTTGTTGCTGCAGTTGTAGGGAGACATGCAGTCTCATATTATAAAGATGAAACAGTGGCGATGACAGCTCCAAAGACCCTAGAAATATTACGCATTTGGAAAATACGAAAATTACAATATATGAAAAATTAATCTCATAATTCCTACTTTATATCAACATGCAATCACGCAAACGGCAGAAGAATCTCCCTATACTGATCCGCAAGGAAAACAGGAACCTAGGTAGTAGCATTAATGAGATGTATAAGGAGCCTAGATTCCCAGCCACATACTCCTATGTCATGAGAAAATGACAATATTATGTTCTTATCTGGTAATATACATCTTCAAAACAGATAGGCAAATTATTTCAGCGATCTCGATAGCTGAGTAACCGATGAAATACGATGTACGCAAATTGACAGAAACAAAAACATTAATAGTATGAACCTCTTTTAGATTATAAAAATATCCGAATCACCAAATCTGTAATATTTGCAGAGAAGGGATGTCGCTCTTTAATTTCAAACAACTTCATGAAATTCAAACAATTATTAAAAGAATATGCGTGGATATTGGAGACCTTAAATTTCTTTTACGAAACTGACAAATTAATAGATATACCAAAGAATAACAGACACAAAGCGTTTAAACAAGTACATATATAAGTTCGTAGTCTCAATAAAAACTTGTCATTCAAGTATGCAAACAGATACCTTTAAATATATTAATTTCACAAACAAATTATTTTCTTTGTATTGACGCGGAAGATGTAATTTGTTAAGCTACAATAACTGGTTTTGCTTTACACAACAAAACTCACATCATGATAAATGTTTATACTGAAACTCGAAGGAAATTGATAGCCAGAAACATTTATATTTTCTTATTTCAAATGGTCAGTACTTTATATTTGTTGTTTACATTATTGCATGGCCAGCACATTTTCCATCTCATCTCATCTCTTGACATTAGGTTTTCCGATATTTGATTTGAAAGAAGGTATTTCAAGGAATCTCATGATTCTTAGAATGTAACTAAACGCTTGGATGTTTCTATTTGTTTCTAAGCGCTGGTTGATTATAGGGTTAGGAAACAAATATATTATACATTTAAAGAAACCAGTTACAGATTCTATAACATATGTCTTGGAATGAAAATTATTACGTCTATTTACCTTAAAGTGCTTTTGATGTGTGTTTTGTTGTCGACAATGCAGGTAGATCACATATATTCAAATTTAAAAGATGTGAAAGAAAATGATATATCGAAGATTGTATCTTAATAGTTCTCACTTTCTACGTTAAAGTATTCCTCCATCACCGACTTCATTGTGACATCCTTAATCAAAGATCGTTGACGTTTGTTTATTTTCAAATCAAATCGCAGACACTTAACATACGTTACTGTCTAAAACAATATGTAATTCTGATTAACTCGTACACCGGAGAGATAACGTATAAATTAACCTGTCAAATGTCAATGTTCTACTACATTGAAAATCCAAAGAAATTAAACTTGAGGAAGAATTGTCCATTTTGTTCACCAGTTTGTATTCAGACTCAAGTTCATATATCGATCAAGTGTGCATGCTTGATTTGCAGAGAACATTTCTATTTGTTATATATCTATGAAAATGAAATGAAAACCACAAATTCAAGAGATAATAGTGCAATATCAATTTTTTTATTCAGGATGTTTATCGTTTACGATACATGGTCTAAACCTTTAATTATAGCACGCAATTGCAATCTGTATTACGCTTGTCACAATTACATGTCCAGGCTTAGAAAGAAATATGTTTGTTTCAAAGAGACAGTCATGTAGAGACATTGTGTTGAACTTTTACTCGTTGATGTACAAATCATATCCTCTATGATCCATGACAAGTACTTGAAAGGTTACAACAAGTGAACTTAACTACCGTCGCCCTCCAACAGGTATTCGAACCATGACATGTACCTGACAGGTTAATGAAAGTGACCATGAATACCGTCGCCCTCCAACGAGTACTCGACACATATTTACCATGTGAAACGGATCTGTCCAGTATAGATACGATCCATGTACCTAGTATATGCTTGCTTCCTGTTTTCCTTTGATATATTTTACTCAATTGACTTTTAAACTACATATGATCTAGACAACAAACCTTACTTTTGTTGTTGTGAAATTCACTATAATCTATCTCATAAGTATTCAACAGTAACTTTATATCGCAACACACTTATCCTGATTTAAAACCTGCACATCCAACTCACACGATAGGAGGTTTTCAAAATCATAAATGACGTGTCCGAAAGATTTGTTATCAAATACGTGAAATCTCATATTTCCAACTCTGCAAAAACACTGGCAATTAACATTAGTTGCATCTGAGACAGATATTGCAACATTTATATTTCTATGGAACCATGTATCTAACATGCATTTGGCCACACTTTGAGTGTTTGTAGTAGTCTGTAAAACATCTGCTTACATATATGCAGTATCGATTGAATTGCGAATTTTCTATTGATCTTATCGAGATAACATATCTGACCTAAAGGACAGAAAGCAATGTGTCTTTCTGGAGATTTCTCTTATTTGATTTAGACCTTTGGTCCAAAAGGATTAGCTGATAAAAGATGATGAGTACTTTTTCCTTTGCACAACTGTTCCGTCATAACATAAAGGATCATTAGAGATGACAAATAATGTATAATTATTCACATGCATACAGAGCATATTGAAACAGATTTACATCAATACTTTCATATTTTTTATGTCAAGATGTTTCTTGAAATATATACCAAACTTTCTTAATAAATTTTAAATGTCAATCATTAAACGTTTTCCAACTCGTTTCTGAATGTAATGCGATTGATATCCGATATATTATTCCATGGTTTAAAGAGTTTTATCAAGAAAATAAATTGTATCCCTGTTTTGTGAAACATAATTTGTACATGTTGTCCCTAAAGCAAGGCGGAAACTAAATCACGTGCAAATAGAGCAGCTAGAGTATCACTTCTAACAATAACAATTATAGATGCACCCTTACGCAGCAATTTCAAAACAATCTCCTCGAACTTTGCATAGTTGGAGTTTATGTTTGGCGTGCTCTTAGCATTTGAATTTGTATTGTATTTATACAATCTATACCATCCAGTATGCACATATTATTTAAGCATGTGTGATAAATATGGAACATTGACTTTGAAATAAAATAAATACTAAATAGATTGTAATTTCTTACGGTAAAGATGGGTTTCCGTATGATGTATCTTCAATCGCAAATAAAGTGCATACTATTACTGTTTCTTTTCTTGTCCTTTAGTGTTCGATTCGTTTCTGATTCGTTCTTTCTCGAAACTTTAGTCTGCACGTGTTAGTTGCTTGCCAGCAATAAATCTGATTATGATTAATGAGAAATGTCAGTTTTACGTGAGTGATAATTAATGTGATCAATGCAAATTCATTTCATTTTGTCATAAAATGTTTATCATCTCAAAATATGAACTTTCATTGCGCCATCTTGTGATGATTGATTTCCTTTATTACTTCTCAAACTATTAGCAAAATGCAGTAAGGCCCAGCTGATGTCGACTCGGTTAGTGTAATATTATTTTCACGAAACAGATTAAAAAGTACTTCCTCCATGAAGTTGCATATTCTAATCTCTTTTGAAGATCCATTTTGTTTACAAACAGATATGCAGTATCCATTCAATTGAAAACATAAAACTCTCAACTGTGTCGTTTGCAGCACATTGGAAAGGATACTGTAAAGATATTTCTAAACCTTAAAGAATAGTAGCTAGAAGCCCATCTTAGTTTCGTGCACTTGTTTTTCACCTATTTCTTTTATGTTTGTATTTATTAAAGAAAGTAAGGGCTGTCCAAGGTCGAAATACAAAATATATTAGAAGGAAGTTATGATTTCAGACTACAATTACAATAAACTTGGCCAATCAATAAATCAGAAAATTATAACTATTACAATTTCCAAATTACATAATTGATATGCACACCATGTTATTCACTTTACGAATCTATCTTTCACCTCCTTTTGCTTCATTATGTGTAATCATTGGTCAGAGTTTCATGGCTCAGGTTATGGATGTACATTTAAGCTAGACCGCTTTAATTGGACGTTAACAATTGTAACGGCTCAATGTTACGAACAATTCTTAATGATTGAACTTCAGAAGCAACATTCTTAAACATGAAAAGCCGTGTCTAAGGAAACAAATATATTATTTCTGTTAATTGTAATTTTAGAGGTAAGTCAGATCTTTAGGAATAAAGAGAGAACGTCTCATACATATAAATGCCATACAAATAAATTATAGTTTGACTATAGACAAAGCTACCATAGCATGGCGCATATTTCTCGGTTCCACCGAACGCTAGATTTTCTTATAACATTGACGGCGTTTCTCTATCCAAGGATGGCCACCCCTTCAACTTGTGTTATCTTTGGAAGGACTCGTTTTCAAAGCCAGCAATTGCTCGTAGGAGATATTGTATATCCTATGTTTAGAACAAATTGAGATTATGGGTATCCATGAAGAAACAATAAACATTTTCAAAATTCATAGTTGATGTGCTGGTATAAAGATAATTAGCAAACAATAGAAAATATTACATGGTTCTTTTGGATAAAGAAGTGCGATATAACGAAATGGTAAAAATCTCTCAAGTAAACTATTTGTTTCATGTTGTAAGTTACTTTAACCAACGTTGAATGGTAACGCTAACAGGAAAACATTTTCGCAACACAGTTTAAATATAACCTGACAACAATATACAAGGTTCCTATATGAATATTTATTGAACTCATTACGTCCTGTCTGATTAATCCATGTATACTTTATGCATTTTAACAAAACGTTAGATTGTTTACTAATTAACCAAAAGACAGACAAAATTTAAATTCTCAAATATATCATCTTAAAACATATGGGATGTCTTAAAATATCAACCATTATAATAATGCATTTAACAATCGATCACATGCTTTCTTTCTTCGCTATCAATCATCCTGCAAAACTAATTATGCCAATGTGTTAGAAAACCAACCAGTAGACAGGTATAAAAGCACCAGCTATCCAAAAAGACTTCACTGCAACTGCCAATCCCGAGACGAAGTCTATAGCTCCTTGTCACCACACAATCAGGTAAGTTAACGTTTTTGGCACGTTACTTAATGTTCATGATTCAAACATATATTCTACTCTAAAACGTTTTCTTTATAACGTATTGCACAGTTTTGCTCTGTCACCACATGCAAGCTATGTCAATACATTCATCGGCCTATAATGTGATAAACAAAGTTTGTCAGTCATCCTCCATATTTTTAAAGTTGTGCTATCGTGTAAAAGTAGAAGTAGACAATATATTTTCATACAAATGACTTTCAAATGACTTTCGGCTCTAACTCATTATCAGTTTACGATAGTGCAATTTCGGATTATTTTAATTTTCTGGTGTATCGTTCTTTATTCAAGTAGGATCACACATTTTGCCAGCCGTACCACTATCTTCTTTTACTTTCAAAGCTGTAAATGTCTAAACACCTTTATATATAATCAATTGTACCTTGACTTGTTCATTTAGGAAAATAAAAAAATTAAGGGCTAACAGTACGTCACATCGAATAATATAACATTTGGTTGTAACGAAACAACAATGTCGCCACAATGTGTTTAATATCCTAATTGATTCTTTGCACTTGTTTGATGTATTTAGATGCCGCATTGCCTATGAAAGAAAAGCTATGTTAACGCATACATAGAAGTGAACATTGTGATTGAAAATAAGTGTAGAAAAGAATGTTATTTAATGTTTAATACTGTGTTATACTTCCATATCTTGTATTTGTTTTGTTGTTACATGTTCTATTGCGGCCAGTATTCAGACGTAAATTTCTAAAGATACTTTTCCACAGAATTGTAGGAGGTTAAAAGCGAATTAGGACTGTTGGTGGTCTATTTTATTTGACCACTTTGCACCAATTGAAACTTCACATTTACGGAATATAGATTTTGTTGTGAACGTTTGTTTCTTATACATTGATCGTTGTATACTAAACTATGGCATGTCATTTTGAGTGAATTTCATTTTGTTGGACAGACGAGAATGAAGGCGGTAATAATTCTCCTAGCTTGCATGGTTTGTACCATAATAGCACTCCCGCAAACAGGTTACAGCGGCCTCAGTGGATATGGTGGATACAGCGGTGGAATCCCTTGGGGATTTGGTGGCGGTGGATTTGGTGGATTTGGTGGATTCGGTGGACTTGGGGGTGGAAATGGCGGTTGGGGTAATTTCCATCACAAAAAGCCCCGTCCGTAGTAAGAACTCATACTCTCATCTTTGACGTGTATATTATCTATTAGAGAGCAGCTGACATATTGCCTTTCTTCACAATTAGGTCTTCACTAAAATGTCCTCTAACTCGCTGTATATCTGAACTTTTACAATTTAAAGTAGTCACATAGTCGCTCTTTGCAGTAAATAATTATTTTATATTAGGCGTGGATTGCATTAATAAAACAAACAGTACATTTGCCACTTATTTTTTATTTTTATTTTACAGCTATTAACCGGATACGATACAAATAAAGAATGGGTCACAAGCGAAGGAAATAAGACCGCTTACTTGGAGTATTCTTACATTGGCAGTCTTGTATAGTACCCCCAATAAATTTGTTTGATCATATATAAAAGAGTTTTTTTATGATATTCATTTCACTCTACACGCTTCGATCTCTTGCTATCACTGTTCTGGCAGACACCTATGTGAATAAACCGCTAGTTTTCTAGAAACGTTACCAAACATGCTTACATAAATCTGTGTAGAACGTATGTATATACATGCTGCATAGGATGAAAGTATTTCTAAACTGAATGTGGCTAATATTGTCCTAGCTACTTTTCGAGGATATTAGAAGGAACTTAACCCTTCCTGAAATTGATTGACTTTTTCAGCAGATTTGAAGATATTCCAAAATCTCCTGCATTCATATATAAAACGCGGCCAGGCATTTAACAATGATCTGTCGTCTTATAATAGGCAGGATTTCCTCGTTTGTCGTCTCAGAATCGGACCGCTTGCTATAATCCTGCGTCGAACTATTAAAATGAAGTTTAATGCATATTGCTTCATAACTGCGCAAACAATCTTAAAGTACCCATGCATAATAAATCAACAACTCTGTGTTATAGTCCCGTAATATATCGGTAGATCAAAACAATATATTGCTTCCATATATAATATAAAGTGGATAATGCGGACTTCAATTTTGTTCAACTTTGAGCCGAGGTTGGATACAAAAGATGGATATTAGATGTACATATTTCTTCATATCACTATATACTACCATAGAGAAAAAGAATTGTAAACTTGAATTAGAATCAAAATCAACTTAAATGGCGGAACACTCAAATGCTTTTGCAATATCATGACAGGTGATGTAATTGTACAATGTGGTAGTGAGCAGGCTTGGATGGTGATCACCTTCATTTCATTATTGCCAACTCATAGAATCATCGTAGTTGGTATACTGTATAAAGTAAAAAAAAAAACACTGGGCTATCTATGTTATTGGGAGTCGAATCAATTTTTATATTACTGTTGCTATTCAAGTTTTGTTGCTGCAGTTGTAGGGAGACATGCAGTCTCATATTATAAAGATGAAACAGTGGCGATGACAGCTCCAAAGACCCTAGAAATATTACGCATTCGGAAAATACGAAAATTACAATATATGAAAAATTAATCTCATAATTTCTACTTTATATCAACATGCAATCACGCAAACGGCAGAAGAATCTCCCTATACTGATCCGCAAGGAAAACAGGAACCTAGGTAGTAGCATTAATGAGATGTATAAGGAGCCTAGATTCCCAGCCACATACTCCTATGTCATGAGAAAATGACAATATTATGTTCTTATCTGGTAATATACATCTTCAAAACAGATAGGCAAATTATTTCAGCGATCTCGATAGCTGAGTAACCGATGAAATACGATGTACGCAAATTGACAGAAACAAAAACATTAATAGTATGAACCTCTTTTAGATTATAAAAATATCCGAATCACCAAATCTGTAATATTTGCAGAGAAGGGATGTCGCTCTTTAATTTCAAACAACTTCATGAAATTCAAACAATTATTAAAAGAATATGCGTGGATATTGGAGACCTTAAATTTCTTTTACGAAACTGACAAATTAATAGATATACCAAAGAATAACAGACACAAAGCGTTTAAACAAGTACATATATAAGTTCGTAGTCTCAATACAAACTTGTCATTCAAGTATTCAAACAGATACATTTAAATATATTAATTTCACAAACAAATTATTTTCTTTGTATTGACGCGGAAGATGTAATTTGTTAAGCTACAATAACTGGTTTTGCTTTACACTACAAAACTCACATCATGATAAATGTTTATACTGAAACTCGAAGGAAATTGATAGCCAGAAACATTTATATTTTCTTATTTCAAATGGTCAGTACTTTATATTTGTTGTTTACATTATTGCATGGCCAGCACATTTTCCATCTCATCTCATCTCTTGATATTAGGTTTTCCGATATTTGATTTGAAAGAAGGTATTTCAAGGAATCTCATGATTCTTAGAATGTAACTAAACGCTTGGATGTTTCTATTTGTTTCTAAGCGCTGGTTGATTATAGGGTTAGGAAACAAATATATTATACATTTAAAGAAACCAGTTACAGATTCTATAACATATGTCTTGGAATGAAAATTATTACGTCTATTTACCTTAAAGTGCTTTTGATGTGTGTTTTGTTGTCGACAATGCAGGTAGATCACATATATTCAAATTTAAAAGATGTGAAAGAAAATGATATATCGAAGATTGTATCTTAATAGTTCTCACTTTCTACGTTAAAGTATTCCTCCATCACCGACTTCATTGTGACATCCTTAATCAAAGATCGTTGACGTTTGTTTATTTTCAAATCAAATCGCAGACACTTAACATACGTTACTGTCTAAAACAATATGTAATTCTGATTAACTCGTACACCGGAGAGATAACGTATAAATTAACCTGTCAAATGTCAATGTTCTACTACATTGAAAATCCAAAGAAATTAAACTTGAGGAAGAATTGTCCATTTTGTTCACCAGTTTGTATTCAGACTCAAGTTCATATATCGATCAAGTGTGCATGCTTGATTTGCAGAGAACATTTCTATTTGTTATACATCTATGAAAATGAAATGAAAACCACAAATTCAAGAGATAATAGTGCAATATCAATTTTTTATTCAGGATGTTTATCGTTTACGATAAATGGTCTAAACCTTTAATTATAGCACGCAATTGCAATCTGTATTACACTTGTCACAATTACATGTCCAGGCTTAGAAAGAAATATGTTTGTTTCAAAGAGACAGTCATGTAGAGACATTGTGTTGAACTTTTACTCGTTGATGTACAAATCATATCCTCTATGATCCATGACAAGTACTTGAAAGGTTACAACAAGTGAACTTAACTACCGTCGCCCTCCAACAGGTATTCGAACCATGACATGTACCTGACAGGTTAATGAAAGTGACCATGAATACCGTCGCCCTCCAACGAGTACTCGACACATATTTACCATGTGAAACGGATCTGTCCAGTATAGATACGATCCATGTACCTAGTATATGCTTGCTTCCTGTTTTCCTTTGATATATTTTACTCAATTGACTTTTAAACTACATATGATCTAGACAACAAACCTTACTTTTGTTGTTGTGAAATTCACTATAATCTATCTCATAAGTATTCAACAGTAACTTTATATCGCAACACACTTATCCTGATTTAAAACCTGCACATCCAACTCACACGATAGGAGGTTTTCAAAATCATAAATGACGTGTCCGAAAGATTTGTTATCAAATACGTGAAATCTCATATTTCCAACTCTGCAAAAACACTGGCAATTAACATTAGTTGCATCTGAGACAGATATTGCAACATTTATATTTCTATGGAACCATGTATCTAACATGCATTTGGCCACACTTTGAGTGTTTGTAGTAGTCTGTAAAACATCTGCTTACATATATGCAGTATCGATTGAATTGCGAATTTTCTATTGATCTTATCGAGATAACATATCTGACCTAAAGGACAGAAAGCAATGTGTCTTTCTGGAGATTTCTCTTATTTGATTTAGACCTTTGGTCCAAAAGGATTAGCTGATAAAAGATGATGAGTACTTTTTCCTTTGCACAACTGTTCCGTCATAACATAAAGGATCATTAGAGATGACAAATAATGTATAATTATTCACATGCATACAGAGTATATTGAAACAGATTTACATCAATACTTTCATATTTTTTATGTCAAGATGTTTCTTGAAATATATACCAAACTTTCTTAATAAATTTTAAATGTCAATCATTAAACGTTTTCCAACTCGTTTCTGAATGTAATGCGATTGATATCCGATATATTATTCCATGGTTTAAAGAGTTTTATCAAGAAAATAAATTGTATCCCTGTTTTGTGAAACATAATTTGTACATGTTGTCCCTAAAGCAAGGCGGAAACTAAATCACGTGCAAATAGAGCAGCTAGAGTATCACTTCTAACAATAACAATTATAGATGCACCCCTACGCAGCAATTTCAAAACAATCTCCTCGAATTTTGCATAGTTGGAGTTTATGTTTGGCGTGCTCTTAGCATTTGAATTTGTATTGTATTTATACAATCTATACCATTCAGTATGCACATATTATTTAAGTGTGATAAATATGGAACATTGACTTTGAAATAAAATAAATACTAAATAGATTGTAATTTCTTACGGTAAAGATGGGTTTCCGTATGATGTATCTTCAATCGCAAATAAAGTGCATACTATTACTGTTTCTTTTCTTGTCCTTTAGTGTTCGATTCGTTTCTGATTCGTTCTTTCTCGAAACTTTAGTCTGCACGTGTAAGTTGCTTGCCAGCAATAAATCTGATTATGATTAATGAGAAATGTCAGTTTTACGTGAGTGATAATTAATGTGATCAATGCAAATTCATTTCATTTTGTCATAAAATGTTTATCATCTCAAAATATGAACTTTCATTGCGCCATCTTGTGATGATTGATTTCCTTTATTACTTCTCAAACTATTAGCAAAATGCAGTAAGGCCCAGCTGATGTCGACTCGGTTAGTGTAATATTATTTTCACGAAACAGATTAAAAAGTACTTCCTCCATGAAGTTGCATATTCTAATCTCTTTTGAAGATCCGTTTTGTTTACAAACAGATATGCAGTATCCATTCAATTGAAAACATAAAACTCTCAACTGTGTCGTTTGCAGCACATTGAAAAGGATACTGTAAAGATATTTCTAAACCTTAAAGAATAGTAGCTAGAAGCCCATCTTAGTTTCGTGCACTTGTTTTTCACCTATTTCTTTTATGTTTGTATTTATTAAGGAAAGTAAGGGCTGTCCAAGGTCGAAATACAAAATATATTAGAAGGAAGTTATGATTTCAGACTACAATTACAATAAACTTGGCCAATCAATAAATCAGAAAATTATAACTATTACAATTTCCAAATTACATAATTGATATGCACACCATGTTATTCACTTTACGAATCTATCTTTCACCTCCTTTTGCTTCATTATGTGTAATCATTGGTCAGAGTTTCATGGCTCAGGTTATGGATGTACATTTAAGCTAGACCGCTTTAATTGGACGTTAACAATTGTAACGGCTCAATGTTACGAACAATTCTTAATGATTGAACTTCAGAAGCAACATTCTTAAACATGAAAAGCCGTGTCTAAGGAAACAAATATATTATTTCTGTTAATTGTAATTTTAGAGGTAAGTCAGATCTTTAGGAATAAAGAGAGAACGTCTCATACATATAAATGCCATACAAATAAATTATAGTTTGACTATAGACAAAGCTACCATAGCATGGCGCATATTTCTCGGTTCCACCGAACGCTAGATTTTCTTATAACATTGACGGCGTTTCTCTATCCAAGGATGGCCACCCCTTCAACTTGTGTTATCTTTGGAAGGACTCGTTTTCAAAGCCAGCAATTGCTCGTAGGAGATATTGTATATCCTATGTTTAGAACAAATTGAGATTATGGGTATCCATGAAGAAACAATAAACATTTTCAAAATTCATAGTTGATGTGCTGGTATAAAGATAATTAGCAAACAATAGAAAATATTACATGGTTCTTTTGGATAAAGAAGTGCGATATAACGAAATGGTAAAAGTCTCTCAAGTAAACTATTTGTTTCATGTTGTAAGTTACTTTAACCAACGTTGAATGGTAACGCTAACAGGAAAACATTTTCGCAACACAGTTTAAATATAACCTGACAACAATATACAAGGTTCCTATATGAATATTTATTGAACTCACTGCGTCCTGTCTGATTAATCCATGTATACTTTATGCATTTTAACAAAACGTTAGATTGTTTACTAATTAACCAAAAGACAGACAAAATTTAAATTCTCAAATATATCATCTTAAAACATATGGGATGTCTTAAAATATCAACCATTATAATAATGCATTTAACAATCGATCACATGCTTTCTTTCTTCGCTATCAATCATCCTGCAAAACATGCCAATGTGTTAGAAAACCAATCAGTAGACAGGTATAAAAGCACCAGCTATCCAAAAAGACTTCACTGCAACTGCCAATCCCGAGACGAAGTCTATAGCTCCTTGTCACCACACAATCAGGTAAGTTAACGTTTTTGGCACGTTACTTAATGTTCATGATTCAAACATATATTCTACTCTAAAACGTTTTCTTTATAACGTATTGCACAGTTTTGCTCTGTCACCACATGCAAGCTATGTCAATACATTCATCGGCCTATAATGTGATAAACAAAGTTTGTCAGTCATCCTCCATATTTTTAAAGTTGTGCTATCGTGTAAAAGTAGAAGTAGACAATATATTTTCATACAAATGACTTTCAAATGACTTTCGGCTCTAACTCATTATCAGTTTACGATAGTGCAATTTCGGATTATTTTAATTTTCTGGTGCATCGTTCTTTATTCAAGTAGGATCACACATTTTGCCAGCCGTACCGCTATCTTCTTTTACTTTCAAAGCTGTAAATGTCTAAACACCTTTATATATAATCAATTGTACCTTGACTTGTTCATTTAGGAAAATAAAAAAATTAAGGGCTAACAGTACGTCACATCGAATAATATAACATTTGGTTCTAACGAAACAACAATGTCGCCACAATGTGTTTAATATCCTAATTGATTCTTTGCACTTGTTTGATGTATTTAGATGCCGCATTGCCTATGAAAGAAAAGCTATGTTAACACATACATAGAAGTGAACATTGTGATTGAAAATAAGTGTAGAAAAGAATGTTATTTAATGTTTAATACTGTGTTATACTTCCATATCTTGTATTTGTTTTGTTGTTACATGTTCTATTGCGGCCAGTATTCAGACGTAAATTTCTAAAGATACTTTTCCACAGAATTGTAGGAGGTTAAAAGCGAATCAGGACTGTTGGTGGTCTATTTTATTTGACCACTTTGCACCAATTGAAACTTCACATTTACGGAATATAGATTTTGTTGTGAACGTTTGTTTCTTATACATTGATCGTTGTATACTAAACTATGGCATGTCATTTTGAGTGAATTTCATTTTGTTGGACAGACGAGAATGAAGGCGGTAATAATTCTCCTAGCTTGCATGGTTTGTACCATAATAGCACTCCCGCAAACAGGTTACAGCGGCCTCAGTGGATATGGTGGATACAGCGGTGGAATCCCTTGGGGATTTGGTGGCGGTGGATTTGGTGGATTTGGTGGATTCGGTGGACTTGGGGGTGGAAATGGCGGTTGGGGTAATTTCCATCACAAAAAGCCCCGTCCGTAGTAAGAACTCATACTCTCATCTTTGACGTGTATATTATCTATTAGAGAGCAGCTGACATATTGCCTTTCTTCACAATAAGGTCTTCACTAAAATGTCCTCTAACTCGCTGTATATCTGAACTTTTACAAATTAAAGTAGTTACATAGTCGCTCTTTGCAGTAAATAATTATTTTATATTAGGCGTGGATTGCATTAATAAAACAAACAGTACATTTGCCACTTATTTTTTATTTTTATTTTACAGCTATTAACCGGATACGATACAAATAAAGATTGGGTCACAAGCGAAGGAAATAAGACCGCTTACTTGGAGTATTCTTACATTGGCAGTCTTGTATAGTACCCCCAATAAATTTGTTTGATCATATATAAAAGAGTTTTTTT
Organism: Unio delphinus; assembly: GCA_029339505.1. Taxonomy (NCBI): domain Eukaryota; kingdom Metazoa; phylum Mollusca; class Bivalvia; order Unionida; family Unionidae; genus Unio; species Unio delphinus. The sequence goes on from JAQISU010000117.1 coordinate 9,750,106, forward strand.
ATGATATTCATTTCACTCTACACGCTTCGATCTCTTGCTATCACTGTTCTGGCAGACACCTATGTGAATAAACCGCTAGTTTTCTAGAAACGTTACCAAACATGCTTACATAAATCTGTGTAGAACGTATGTATATACATGCTGCATAGGATGAAAGTATTTCTAAACTGAATGTGGCTAATATTGTCCTAGCTACTTTTCGAGGATATTAGAAGGAACTTAACCCTTCCTGAAATTGATTGACTTTTTCAGCAGATTTGAAGATATTCCAAAATCTCCTGCATTCATATATAAAACGCGGCCAGGCATTTAACAATGATCTGTCGTCTTATAATAGGCAGGATTTCCTCGTTTGTCGTCTCAGAATCGGACCGCTTGCAAGAATCCTGCGTCGAACTATTAAAATGAAGTTTAATGCATATTGCTTCATAACTGCGCAAACAATCTTAAAGTACCCATGCATAATAAATCAACAACTCTGTGTTATAGTCCCGTAATATATCGGTAGATCAAAACAATATATTGCTTCCATATATAATATAAAGTGGATAATGCGGACTTCAATTTTGTTCAACTTTGAGCCGAGGTTGGATACAAAAGATGGATATTAGATGTACATATTTCTTCATATCACTATATACAACCATAGAGAAAAAGAATTGTAAACTTGAATTAGAATCAAAATCAACTTAAATGGCGGAACACTCAAATGCTTTTGCAATATCATGACAGGTGATGTAATTGTACAATGTGGTAGTGAGCAGGCTTGGATGGTGATCACCTTCATTTCATTATTGCCAACTCATAGAATGATCGTAGTTGGTATACTGTATAAAGTAAAAAAAACACTGGGCTATCTATATTATTGGGAGTCGAATCAATTTTTATATTACTGTTGCTATTCAAGTTTTGTTGCTGCAGTTGTAGGGAGACATGCAGTCTCATATTATAAAGATGAAACAGTGGCGATGACAGCTCCAAAGACCCTAGAAATATTACGCATTTGGAAAATACGAAAATTACAATATATGAAAAGTTAATCTCATAATTCCTACTTTATATCAACATGCAATCACGCAAACGGCAGAAGAATCTCCCTATACTGATTCGCAAGGAATACAGGAACCTAGGTAGTAGCATTAATGAGATGTATAAGGAGCCTAGATTCCCAGCCACATACTCCTATGTCATGAGAAAATGACAATATTATGTTCTTATCTGGTAATATACATCTTCAAAACAGATAGGCAAATTATTTCAGCGATCTCGATAGCTGAGTAACCGATGAAATACGATGTACGCAAATTGACAGAAACAAAAACATTAATAGTATGAACCTCTTTTAGATTATAAAAATATCCGAATCACCAAATCTGTAATATTTGCAGAGAAGGGATGTCGCTCTTTAATTTCAAACAACTTCATGAAATTCAAACAATTATTAAAAGAATATGCGTGGATATTGGAGACCTTAAATTTCTTTTACGAAACTGACAAATTAATAGATATACCAAAGAATAACAGACACAAAGCGTTTAAACAAGTACATATATAAGTTCGTAGTCTCAATAAAAACTTGTCATTCAAGTATTCAAACAGATACATTTAAATATGTTAATTTCACAAACAAATTATTTTCTTTGTATTGACGCGGAAGATGTAATTTGTTAAGCTACAATAACTGGTTTTGCTTTACACTACAAAACTCACATCATGATAAATGTTTATACTGAAACTCGAAGGAAATTGATAGCCAGAAACATTTATATTTTCTTATTTCAAATGGTCAGTACTTTATATTTGTTGTTTACATTATTGCATGGCCAGCACATTTTCCATCTCATCTCATCTCTTGATATTAGGTTTTCCGATATTTGATTTGAAAGAAGGTATTTCAAGGAATCTCATGATTCTTAGAATGTAACTAAACGCTTGGATGTTTCTATTTGTTTCTAAGCGCTGGTTGATTATAGGGTTAGGAAACAAATATATTATACATTTAAAGAAACCAGTTACAGATTCTATAACATATGTCTTGGAATGAAAATTATTACGTCTATTTACCTTAAAGTGCATTTGATGTGTGTTTTGTTGTCGACAATGCAGGTAGATCACATATATTCAAATTTAAAAGATGTGAAAGAAAATGATATATCGAAGATTGTATCTTAATAGTTCTCACTTTCTACGTTAAAGTATTCCTCCATCACCGACTTCATTGTGACATCCTTAATCAAAGATCGTTGACGTTTGTTTATTTTCAAATCAAATCGCAGACACTTAACATACGTTACTGTCTAAAACAATATGTAATTCTGATTAACTCGTACACCGGAGAGATAACGTATAAATTAACCTGTCAAATGTCAATGTTCTACTACATTGAAAATCCAAAGAAATTAAGCTTGAGGAAGAATTGTCCATTTTGTTCACCAGTTTGTATTCAGACTCAAGTTCATATATCGATCAAGTGTGCATGCTTGATTTGCAGAGAACATTTCTATTTGTTATACATCTATGAAAATGAAATGAAAACCACAAATTCAAGAGATAATAGTGCAATATCAATTTTTTATTCAGGATGTTTATCGTTTACGATACATGGTCTAAACCTTTAATTATAGCACTCAATTGCAATCTGTATTACACTTGTCACAATTACATGTCCAGGCTTAGAAAGAAATATGTTTGTTTCAAAGAGACAGCCATGTAGAGACATTGTGTTGAACTTTTACTCGTTGATGTACAAATCATATCCTCTATGATCCATGACAAGTACTTGAAAGGTTACAACAAGTGAACTTAACTACCGTCGCCCTCCAACAGGTATTCGAACCATGACATGTACCTGACAGGTCAATTAAAGTGACCATGAATACCGTCGCCCTCCAACGAGTACTCGACACATATTTACCATGTGAAACGGATCTGTCCAGTATAGATACGATCCATGTACCTAGTATATGCTTGCTTCCTGTTTTCCTTTGATATATTTTACTCAATTGACTTTTAAACTACATATGATCTAGACAACAAACCTTACTTTTGTTGTTGTGAAATTCACTATAATCTATCTCATAAGTATTCAACAGTAACTTTATATCGCAACACACTTATCCTGATTTAAAACCTGCACATCCAACTCACACGATAGGAGGTTTTCAAAATCATAAATGACGTGTCCGAAAGATTTGTTATCAAATACGTGAAATCTCATATTTCCAACACTGCAAAAACACTGGCAATTGACATTAGTTGCATCTGAGACAGATATTGCAACATTTATATTTCTATGGAACCATGTATCTAACATGCATTTGGCCACACTTTGAGTGTTTGTAGTAGTCTGTAAAACATCTGCTTACATATATGCAGTATCGATTGAATTGCGAATTTTCTATTGATCTTATCGAGATAACATATCTGACCTAAAGGACAGAAAGCAATGTGTCTTTCTGGAGATTTCTCTTATTTGATTTAGACCTTTGGTCCAAAAGGATTAGCTGATAAAAGATGATGAGTACTTTTTCCTTTGCACAACTGTTCCGTCATAACATAAAGGATCATTAGAGATGACAAATAATGTATAATTATTCAAATGCATACAGAGTATATTGAAACAGATTTACATCAATACTTTCATATTTTTTATGTCAAGATGTTTCTTGAAATATATACCAAACTTTCTTAATAAATTTTAAATGTCAATCATTAAACGTTTTCCAACTCGTTTCTGAATGTAATGCGATTGATATCCGATATATTATTCCATGGTTTAAAGAGTTTTATCAAGAAAATAAATTGTATCCCTGTTTTGTGAAACATAATTTGTACATGTTGTCCCTAAAGCAAGGCGGAAACTAAATCACGTGCAAATAGAGCAGCTAGAGTATCACTTCTAACAATAACAATTATAGATGCACCCCTACGCAGCAATTTCAAAACAATCTCCTCGAATTTTGCATAGTTGGAGTTTATGTTTGGCGTGCTCTTAGCATTTGAATTTGTATTGTATTTATACAATCTATACCATTCAGTATGCACATATTATTTAAGCATGTGTGATAAATATGGAACATTGACTTTGAAATAAAATAAATACTAAATAGATTGTAATTTCTTACGGTAAAGATGGGTTTCCGTATGATGTATCTTCAATCGCAAATAGAGTGCATACTATTACTGTTTCTTTTCTTGTCCTTTAGTTTTCGATTCGTTTCTGATTCGTTCTTTCTCGAAACTTTAGTCTGCACGTGTAAGTTGCTTGCCAGCAATAAATCTGATTATGATTAATGAGAAATGTCAGTTTTACGTGAGTGATAATTAATGTGATCAATGCAAATTCATTTCATTTTGTCATAAAATGTTTATCATCTCAAAATATGAACTTTCATTGCGCCATCTTGTGATGATTGATTTCCTTTATTACTTCTCAAACTATTAGCAAAATGCAGTAAGGCCCAGCTGATGTCGACTCGGTTAGTGTAATATTATTTTCACGAAACAGATTAAAAAGTACTTCCTCCATGAAGTTGCATATTCTAATCTCTTTTGAAGATCCGTTTTGTTTACAAACAGATATGCAGTATCCATTCAATTGAAAACATAAAACTCTCAACTGTGTCGTTTGCAGCACATTGAAAAGGATACTGTAAAGATATTTCTAAACCTTAAAGAATAGTAGCTAGAAGCCCATCTTAGTTTCGTGCACTTGTTTTTCACCTATTTCTTTTATGTTTGTATTTATTAAGGAAAGTAAGGGCTGTCCAAGGTCGAAATACAAAATATATTAGAAGGAAGTTATGATTTCAGACTACAATTACAATAAACTTGGCCAATCAATAAATCAGAAAATTATAACTATTACAATTTCCAAATTACATAATTGATATGCACACCATGTTATTCACTTTACGAATCTATCTTTCACCTCCTTTTGCTTCATTATGTGTAATCATTGGTCAGAGTTTCATGGCTCAGGTTATGGATGTACGTTTACGATGTACGCTAGACCACTTTAATTGGACATTAAAAATTGTAACGGCTCAATGTTACGAACAATTCTTAATGATTGAACTTCAGAAGCAACATTCTTAAACATGAAAAGCCGTGTCTAAGGAAACAAATATATTATTTCTGTTAATTGTAATTTTAGAGGTAAGTCAGATCTTTAGGAATAAAGAGAGAACGTCTCATACATATAAATGCCATACAAATAAATTATAGTTTGACTATAGACAAAGCTACCATAGCATGGCGCATATTTCTCGGTTCCACCGAACGCTAGATTTTCTTATAACATTGACGGCGTTTCTCTATCCAAGGATGGCCACCCCTTCAACTTGTGTTATCTTTGGAAGGACTCGTTTTCAAAGCCAGCAATTGCTCGTAGGAGATATTGTATATCCTATGTTTAGAACAAATTGAGATTATGGGTATCCATGAAGAAACAATAAACATTTTCAAAATTCATAGTTGATGTGCTGGTATAAAGATAATTAGCAAACAATAGAAAATATTACATGGTTCTTTTGGATAAAGAAGTGCGATATAACGAAATGGTAAAAATCTCTCAAGTAAACTATTTGTTTCATGTTGTAAGTTACTTTAACCAACGTTGAATGGTAACGCTAACAGGAAAACATTTTCGCAACACAGTTTAAATATAACCTGACAACAATATACAAGGTTCCTATATGAATATTTATTGAACTCATTACGTCCTGTCTGATTAATCCATGTATACTTTATGCATTTTAACAAAACGTTAGATTGTTTACTAATTAACCAAAAGACAGACAAAATTTAAATTCTCAAATATATCATCTTAAAACATATGGGATGTCTTAAAATATCAACCATTATAATAATGCATTTAACAATCGATCACATGCTTTCTTTCTTCGCTATCAATCATCCTGCAAAACTAATTATGCCAATGTGTTAGAAAACCAACCAGTAGACAGGTATAAAAGCACCAGCTATCCAAAAAGACTTCACTGCAACTGCCAATCCCGAGACGAAGTCTATAGCTCCTTGTCACCACACAATCAGGTAAGTTAACGTTTTTGGCACGTTACTTAATGTTCATGATTCAAACATATATTCTACTCTAAAACGTTTTCTTCATAACGTATTGCACAGTTTCGCTCTGTGACCACATGTAAGCTATGTCAATACATTCATCGGCCTATAATGTGATAAACAAAGTTTGTCAGTCATCCTCCATATTTTTAAAGTTGTGCTATCGGGTTAAAGTAGAAGTAGACAATATATTTTCATACAAATGACTTTCAAATGACTTTCGGCTCTAACTCATTATCAGTTTACGATAGTGCAATTTCGGATTATTTTAATTTTCTGGTGTATCGTTCTTTATTCAAGTAGGATCACACATTTTGCCAGCCGTACCGCTATCTTCTTTTACTTTCAAAGCTGTAAATGTCTAAACACCTTTATATATAATCAATTGTACCTTGACTTGTTCATTTAGGAAAATAAAAAAATTAAGGGCTAACAGTACGTCACATCGAATAATATAACATTTGGTTCAAACGAAACAACAATGTCGCCACAATGTGTTTAATATCCTAATTAATTCTTTGCACTTGTTTGATGTATTTAGATGCCGCATTGCCTATGAAAGAAAAGCTATGTTAACGCATACATAGAAGTGAACATTGTGATTGAAAATAAGTGTAGAAAAGAATGTTATTTAATGTTTAATACAGTGTTATACTTCCATATCTTGTATTTGTTTTGTTGTTACATGTTCTATTGCGGCCAGTATTCAGACGTAAATTTCTAAAGATACTTTTCCGCAGAATTGTAGGAGGTTAAAAGCGAATTAGGACTGTTGGTGGTCTATTTTATTTGACCACTTTGCACCAATTGAAACTTCACATTTACGGAATATAGATTTTGTTGTGAAAGTTTGTTTCTTATACATTGATCGTTGTATACTAAACTATGGCATGTCATTTTGAGTGAATTTCATTTTGTTGGACAGACGAGAATGAAGGTGGTAATAATTCTCCTAGCTTGCATGGTTTGTACCATAATAGCACTCCCGCAAACAGGTTACAGCGGCCTCAGTAGATATGGTGGATACAGCGGTGGAATCCCTTGGGGATTTGGTGGCGGTGGATTTGGTGGATTTGGTGGATTCGGTGGACTTGGGGGTGGAAATGGCGGTTGGGGTAATTTCCATCACAAAAAGCCCCGTCCGTAGTAAGAACTCATACTCTCATCTTTGACGTGTATATTATCTATTAGAGAGCAGCTGACATATTGCCTTTCTTCACAATTAGGTCTTCACTAAAATGTCCTCTAACTCGCTGTATATCTGAACTTTTACAATTTAAAGTAGTCACATAGTCGCTCTTTGCAGTAAATAATTATTTTATATTAGGCGTGGATTGCATTAATAAAACAAACAGTACATTTGCCACTTATTTTTTATTTTTATTTTACAGCTATTAACCGGATACGATACAAATAAAGACTGGGTCACAAGCGAAGGAAATAAGACCGCTTACTTGGAGTATTCTTACATTGGCAGTCTTGTATAGTACCCCCAATAAATTTGTTTGATCATATATAAAAGAGTTTTTTTATGATATTCATTTCACTCTACACGCTTCGATCTCTTGCTATCACTGTTCTGGCAGACACCTATGTGAATAAACCGCTAGTTTTCTAGAAACGTTACCAAACATGCTTACATAAATCTGTGTAGAACGTATGTATATACATGCTGCATAGGATGAAAGTATTTCTAAACTGAATGTGGCTAATATTGTCCTAGCTACTTTTCGAGGATATTAGAAGGAACTTAACCCTTCCTGAAATTGATTGACTTTTTCAGCAGATTTGAAGATATTCCAAAATCTCCTGCATTCATATATAAAACGCGGCCAGGCATTTAACAATGATCTGTCGTCTTATAATAGGCAGGATTTCCTCGTTTGTCGTCTCAGAATCGGACCGCTTGCAAGAATCCTGCGTCGAACTATTAAAATGAAGTTTAATGCATATTGCTTCATAACTGCGCAAACAATCTTAAAGTACCCATGCATAATAAATCAACAACTCTGTGTTATAGTCCCGTAATATATCGGTAGATCAAAACAATATATTGCTTCCATATATAATATAAAGTGGATAATGCGGACTTCAATTTTGTTCAACTTTGAGCCGAGGTTGGATACAAAAGATGGATATTAGATGTACATATTTCTTCATATCACTATATACAACCATAGAGAAAAAGAATTGTAAACTTGAATTAGAATCAAAATCAACTTAAATGGCGGAACACTCAAATGCTTTTGCAATATCATGACAGGTGATGTAATTGTACAATGTGGTAGTGAGCAGGCTTGGATGGTGATCACCTTCATTTCATTATTGCCAACTCATAGAATGATCGTAGTTGGTATACTGTATAAAGTAAAAAAAACACTGGGCTATCTATGTTATTGGGAGTCGAATCAATTTTTATATTAATGTTGCTATTCAAGTTTTGTTGCTGCAGTTGTAGGGAGACATGCAGTCTCATATTATAAAGATGAAACAGTGGCGATGACAGCTCCAAAGACCCTAGAAATATTACGCATTTGGAAAATACGAAAATTACAATATATGAAAAATTAATCTCATAATTCCTACTTTATATCAACATGCAATCACGCAAACGGCAGAAGAATCTCCCTATACTGATCCGCAAGGAATACAGGAACCTAGGTAGTAGCATTAATGAGATGTATAAGGAGCCTAGATTCCCAGCCACATACTCCTATGTCATGAGAAAATGACAATATTATGTTCTAATCTGGTAATATACATCTTCAAAACAGATAGGCAGATTATTTCAGCGATCTCGATAGCTGAGTAACCGATGAAATACGATGTACGCAAATTGACAGAAACAAAAACATTAATAGTATGAACCTCTTTTAGATTATAAAAATATCCGAATCACCAAATCTGTAATATTTGCAGAGAAGGGATGTCGCTCTTTAATTTCAAACAACTTCATGAAATTCAAACAATAATTAAAAGTATATGCGTAGGTATTGGAGACCTTAAATTTCTTTTACGAAACTGAAATGACAAATTAATAGATATACCAAAGAATAACAGACACAAAGCGTTTAAACAAGTACATATCTAAAATCGTAGTCTCAATAAAAACTTGTCATCCAAGTATGCAAACAGATACATTTAAATATATTAATTTCACAAACAAATTATGTTCTTTGTATTGACGCGGAAGATGTAATTTGTTAAGCTACAATAACTGGTTTTGCTTTACACTACAAAACTCACATCATGATAAATGTTTATACTGAAACTCGAAGGAAATTGATAGCCAGAAACATTTATATTTTCTTATTTCAAATGGTCATTACTTTATATTTGTTGTTTACATTATTGCATGGCCAGCACATTTTCCATCTCATCTCATCTCGTGATATTAGGTTTTCCGATATTTGATTTGAAAGAAGGTATTTCAAGGAATCTCATGATTCTTAGAGTGTAACTAAACGCTTGGATGTTTCTATTTGTTTCTAAGCGCTGGTTGATTATAGGGTTAGGAAACAAATATATTATACATTTAAAGAAACTAGTTACAGATTCTATAACATATGTCTTGGAATGAAAATTATTACGTCTATTTACCTTAAAGTGCTTTTGATGCGTGTTTTGTTGTCGAGAATGCAGGTATATCACATATATTCAAATTTAAAAGATGTGAAAGAAAATGATATATCGAAGATTGTATCTTAATAGTTCTCACTTTCTACGTTAAAGTATTCCTCCATCACCGACTTCATTGTTACATCCTTAATCAAAGATCGTTGACGTTTATTTATTTTCAAATCAAATCGCAGACACTTAACATACGTTACTGTCTAAAACAATATGTAATTCTGATTAACTCGTACACCGGAGAGATAACTTATAAATTAACCTGTCAAATGTCAATGTTCTACTACATTGAAAATCCAAAGAAATTAAACTTGAGGAAGAATTGTCCATTTTGTTCACCAGTTTGTATTCAGACTCAAGTTCATATATCGATCAAGTGTGCATGCTTGATTTGCAGAGAACATTTCTATTTGTTATACATCTATGAAAATGAAATGAAAACCACAAATTCAAGAGATAATAGTGCAATATCAATTTTTTATTCAGGATGTTTATCGTTTACGATACATGGTCTAAACCTTTAATTATAGCACTCAATTGCAATCTGTATTACACTTGTCACAATTACATGTCCAGGCTTAGAAAGAAATATGTTTGTTTCAAAGAGACAGCCATGTAGAGACATTGTGTTGAACTTTTACTCGTTGATGTACAAATCATATCCTCTATGATCCATGACAAGTACTTGAAAGGTTAAAACAAGTGAACTTAACTACCGTCGCCCTCCAACAGGTATTCGAACCATGACATGTACCTGACAGGTCAATGAAAGTGACCATGAATACCGTCGCCCTCCAACGAGTACTCGACACATATTTACCATGTGAAACGGATCTGTCCAGTATAGATACGATCCATGTACCTAGTATATGCTTGCTTCCTGTTTTCCTTTGATATATTTTACTCAATTGACTTTTAAACTACATATGATCTAGACAACAAACCTTACTTTTGTTGTTGTGAAATTCACTATAATCTATCTCATAAGTATTCAACAGTAACTTTATATCGCAACACACTTATCCTGATTTAAAACCTGCACATCCAACTCACACGATAGGAGGTTTTCAAAATCATAAATGACGTGTCCGAAAGATTTGTTATCAAATACGTGAAATCTCATATTTCCAACTCTGCAAAAACACTGGCAATTGACATTAGTTGCATCTGAGACAGATATTGCAACATTTATATTTCTATGGAAAAAATGTATCTAACATGCATTTGGCCACACTTTGAGTGTTTGTAGTAGTCTGTAAAACATCTGCTTACATATATGCAGTATCGATTGAATTGCGAATTTTCTATTGATCTTATCGAGATAACATATCTGACCTAAAGGACAGAAAGCAATGTGTCTTTCTGGAGATTTCTCTTATTTGATTTAGACCTTTGGTCCAAAAGGATTAGCTGATAAAAGATGATGAGTACTTTTTCCTTTGCACAACTGTTCCGTCATAACATAAAGGATCATTAGAGATGACAAATAATGTATAATTATTCACATGCATACAGAGTATATTGAAACAGATTTACATCAATACTTTCATATTTTTTATGTCAAGATGTTTCTTGAAATATATACCAAACTTTCTTAATAAATTTTAAATGTCAATCATTAAACGTTTTCCAACTCGTTTCTAGCAGCAGAGAGGGTGAACAGACCACGATTTCAAGCAAAAATAAGGCTTCCAGATCATGTTTTCGAACAAAATATGGCCTATAGATAACGTTTTCGAACAAAATATCAGGTTTCCAACAAATCTCATTTAACCAAAAAAAAAGTCTCCATTTTTGCAAAAACGGAGATTTTACAATTTTTTAATCAATTTTGCTCGCAACGATGTGGTCATCCACCCTCTCTGCTGCTAAAGTTTTCAGTTCTGGGATAACAAAAAATAATAAATGATTTGATCAAGTCTTTAGGATCTCACAAACAAACTAATCGCTAACACCTCTTCTTGTAAATCAATCAGATTATTTGACTGGTCTGTGAGTTTGAAATTAATTCTGGTTAATGAATTATTATGGCATCGCATGGAGACAGGATTAATTGGGTTTTCAATAATTAGGAATCCTGGAGGAGCTGTTGGTGCAAACGAATAAAGAATATATCCTTGCTGAGCTTGATTTGATCGTTCGAGATTAATTTGATAGCTTCCTTCGATAACATCACATACTAAATTGAGCGCAATCACTGAGGATATATTCACGTTGAACAGAGCGATATGCCTGCCGCCACCATCTGGATCATTATTATGTTTGAGGATTTTTATTTCCCCTGATGCTGTTTTTTTCCATGCATCATGAATTATTTTAAAACCAACATCGATGGTGTCACTGAGAGATTTTTGTAGTTCTAAGATATTATACCCTGGTAGTTTGAATGCTGGAATGTCTTCTTTGCGTATATTATATTTTTCTGCAAATTTTGTTCTCGATAGGGGATTATTGTCATCTAATATATCCTGAATAATTTTTAGGTTAAATGTTTCCATGTCATTGATGATTTTGTTGCATGTTTCTACGACGCTGATAAATTCATCTCGGGTGAGAGAGCCGGATTTAAGAGATATTAACAACAGCGATAAATCATTATTCATTGCTGTGAAATTTTTAACGATTTCAGGTTCGTTAACAAAATGATATTTCTCTGGTTTTCTCTCCCAAATTAGTTGATATTCGAGACTAAAAAACTCCATAGTAAATCTATGATCTTTATAACTCTTTATTGGATTATCAGATTTTATCCTGTCGGTGATATAATCAGTTTTTTGAGGTTCTGGTAAATCAACGGTTTTTCCCCCTGGTGGTAATTCAGGCCATCCTAGTACGGTTCTTATTGAGCTTTGATAGATATCTACGACGTATCCTTCTGTGCTTATTTCAATTGCGGATGATAGCGTTGGCTCATGAACTGTTATAGCTATTTTTGACTCTACTCCAGTAATCGATTTTATTCTACGCGCGAATTCATTATTGATTTGTTCAATTTGGTATGACCCTGTTGGTATCGAAACGACGTTCCAGTCTGGAGTCCCGTCGGGTTTATTCTTATTTGCAAACACCAGTGAATTATTCGGTTGTTGACCACCAAATGATTTTGATCTGATATTAGGCCAACTGTGATACACTCGTAGTTTTGCTAGCGCTATCTCCTTCACTGGGACCTGAGAGGGGAAATTCACACTGAATTCTGGATTCGTTGATGTTATTGATATCACGCTTGTTTGTACTGGGTTCGTGTTCTCCACTATTCGTTGAAGTAATTCCTGCGGTGTTGTCATTGTTATTATACTCATGATTTATTTCTAATTTTGGTATCGAGGAATTATAAATACTGACCATCACTGAGAACTCACAATCTGGAGATGTTGATATTATTGAGATCATTTTGTTTTTTGGGTTCGTGTTTTCTGATTCCATCGGTGTTGTCATTGTTATTATATTCATGTTGTCGCTCTAATTTCGATATCGCGGAATCAAAAATACTGACCATGGCTGAGAATTCACTATCTGATATAATCGTATTATCGAGTGACGATGATATCATCAATGATAACTGCGAATATGCGGTTCATGCAATATGAAATTGAAGTAAGTAATTCTGCAGTTTACTCTGGCTGCATGATGATATCCTTTTTGCTATCCCGGTTGATATACCCCCGATTGTAGCCACCGCAGAAATGCAAATTGGAACTACGACCGGGGCAATCATTGTAACCGATGCAAGTATTATTCCGGCGCCAGCGAGAACGCTTGACACCGAGTACATAGTAATATCAATTGCGGTGATTCTTCGTCGGTATTTTTTTATTTTTATTTGATACTCCTCAGTGAGGGTTTTGAGTCTATTTTGAAATTCTCTGACCTGATCATAGCGACATTGAGTTGATGAAATCATTGTTATTTTAAAAACGCTAGCGTTTTCAATTGTAAAATCCGAACGATTTTCCTTTCAATTTAGTTATTTACTTAAATCCGCTACGAATTCCACATACCAGGTTGCTGAAACCCTAATCAAATTTTTATCAGTAGCTGTTATAGTGAACTTTTCAGTTGTATCCTTGTCGATGATCGTTGAAATCGTATTATTAACCCCGGATGAACTCGACGATGATATATTAAATTGAGTTAATGGTGTTACTAGTGTTAATCGATAAATACCCTTAACGGTTGCAGTGATATCTAATTTGTTGTTTGTAGGTGTCCACGCAAATGATCCGTGTTGGATTGTATATACTACGTTATTGGTTTTCTCATGAGGAATTTTTGTTTTTTCAATGATTGTTATCATTGTTATCATCCTCGAAAAATCAGCTTTGATGGCTTCGATGAAGTTTTTCGTCTCATCGATGGATTTTTTAATATCCGGGAGTTTTATTTCAATTTTATCTAGCGGGGTTCCAATAAATTTATCAATGATATTTCTACGAAATGATGTAAACTGTTTTCCGTTTTCTTCAATTCTAGATTCAAGTGTTGTTAGTACAAACACAGAATTGTTTAACTCATCGTTTCGAGTTTTTAATCGATCTGTAATCGTCGAAACGAGTACACCCGGTTTGAGTTTACCCTGATCGGAAAATAACGCGATAGTATTTTCGATTGCGTTTTGTTGTTTACCCAAAATATCATCCAGAGAAATATTACTGGTTTTCAATTTACCCTGATCCGAAAATAACGCGATAGTATTCTCGATTGCGTTTCGTTGTTTAACTAAAATATCATCCAATGACACATCACTGGATTTCAATTTACCCTGTTTGTCTTGAAATACAACTATTTCATTAGGATCAACATTTGTTAAGTTCAACGTCTCAGCTATTTCATCTTTGATTAGTTTTTTTACATCCTTGACAGACTCAGGTGGTGCAGTGCCATCGGGTTTGGGTTTCAAAGATCTCCCCCAAATATCAATCATGTTATTGTAAAACTCTTTCTCTCTCTAAAATCGTTTCGATTTCCAGCGATTACTAGTGTATTCATTAACGACAACATGTGGTGGTTTTCCGCTTGGGTTACTCAAGGAGTTAGAAATAGCGTCAAGGACATTTAATACTTCGCTGCCACATATTGGTGGGTCATTCATTTGTTTTGTTGGTAGCGTAGAATACCAAGTCTTCATTGGAAGGGTTTTTATATACCGCATAAACTCTTTTGGTGGGGCTAATCCATATGAATCAAAATAGACAATCCCACGTGGATCAATAGCGTATGCAACCCAGTGAGTTCCAGGTCCGGTGCTGTTATCTAAATTAATGATTCCGGTTTCAACGCTGTTTGGTTGATGTGGTAATTGATCTTTCATAAAGACACCTCTGAAGTTTTTAATCGCTAGTTTTTTAGCAGCATCCATTAAATCAAAATTGGACATGGGAACCATAGGTTCCTCAATTAATAAATCGTTCCTGGTAGTCTTAGACCCTTTCCGCTGTACCACGAATACGGGGTTCCTGGTAGTCTTAGACCCTTTCCCTTTTTTTATATCCTTTCCCAGTTGCTTTCTTTAGTGCCATTCCTGCTGCAGTACCAACGGCTCCTAACGCAGCCGCTTTAGCCACCGCTGGGGCTGCTGCTGCAATCAATGCTGGAATCGCAGCTAACAACGGAAATATACCGCCTGTTTTAATCATATTTTTGATAGCAGCCGCAGAAAGAGTAATCTGAACACCTTTTTTGGCTGCAAGTGCATCATTGAAATGTTTTATTTGACGAGTTGTCAGTGATAATTTATTTGCACCACCAGTCATTTGGTTGGGTTTCAACGTGATTGTGGTTCCACATTTTTTAGCTGATTCCGATTGCAATTTTTTTAATTGACCGGGAGTTAACGCAATACTAATAGTACTATATGACATGTTATACATAATTGATTGATTCTAAATCGTTTACAATTTCAATTACATGTTTTCCACTGGTGCATCTACCACTCTCATTCTTCCACCAACACCTTCGAGTAGCATTGATTTATCACTGAGAATGACAGCAACCGCTCTATAATTAGCAATAGCACCACGAGTCACATTAGCTCTAAAGTGTATATCAACAACAGATTGTCTCATCAAATCGAGATGTTCCAGTGAGAAGTAATAGATCGGATACAGATTTTTTAAATCATATTGTGATATTTGCAAACCAGTATCGACATTTTGATCGCGTGCCATAAATGACAACAGACGATGATAAACTCGTGCAATATGATTTTCGGTGTAATTAAGTTGTATATCCTCGGATGGTTCCTGCTGGCCGTTTATTCTCAGTGAGACGTCTTTCACACCTAACTGATCAAATATCATATGGCTGGAGAGTTGATTGCCAACTCGTGTGTTATCCTGTAACGCAATAAATATATGACGTGGCGCAGCAACACCTTGTTTTGATGCTAGATTCCACGTGAATAACCCGTTGATATTTGATTGTTTAACATCTGTACTCACGGTTAGCCAACTCAACAACGACTTTCCTCCTTGGTCCATAAATGATAGTAATCGTTCTTCTGCGGTGATTGCTGGAGTCAACACTGGCATCCACAATGATATTTTTGTTAAATTGACTTTACCGGCATCAGCATTGGGATTTGCAACATCTGCTGGAATCCTCCAGATTGCGTCATTATCATCACTCTTTCGTACAAGCGATACTGTATGCTTCGCCCCGTAGATAACTTTTCTGACGTTTCTACAGAATCCAAATATGTGATGCAGTGGAATCGCGCATGAAAATGATTTACGCGCTCCTTGCAACATTGAGTTTCGTGTTGCAGCTCCTAGATTGAAATTAGCATCGTTGTTTATAATCATATTCTCGACATCAGCATCACTATTATCACGTTTTTTTGGTCGTCTTACAACAAATTGATTTCCACCAGCGGTATTTGTAGCATCTTTTGCAAACATCATAGAGGGTCCTGCTGATCTTGTATAATCATCGGAATATCTCGCTAACCCGATTATTGTTGTAGTCACATCAACATCGCGATCTATCGATTCGATTTCTTTTCCATCAATGAGATATCTAGCACTCTCAAATAGCGCCATGATACCATTATTGACAAACCCGACTTGAGTACCAGCTGGATACGGTGCTGGTACAGCAGGAGTATCATCAGCTGTTACAAGTTCTCCTTCGATTTCGATAAACGCTTCACAGGGTAAAAAGTATTTACTGGTATCATGGACTTGAAGATCAATTCTTGCTCGACTATTTGAGTCTATGGCATGATAGGCGTAATATTGATAATCGCGTACAGAATCATCCTTGCGAACTGGGGCATCTATATCAAACGCTGGATCAGGTGACTGTTTGAACATTTTATTCTATTTATCAGAGTCTAAATAGTGAAATCGTAAACGATTTTTTCATTCTCATCGTCGTAGTTTTTTAAAGCCACTTCCTGCTATCATATTTGCAATATTGCTTTGGTCGGGGGTTAAAACCATCGACGCTAATTTTTCGTCTACTGCGTTATTTATAATTCTACTAACACTTGCAGGCATTTCCGCTGTAGATGGCAATGGTACCGGTTTCTTTTTTCGTCTCACTAATGATGTTATTTTATTCTTCGCAGTTGAAAACGCTTTTCCAGCAAAATCTCCAACAGCACTAATACCCTTATCACGAATAACATCAATGGCTTTCATTCCTAGTTGTTTAGCCAACGGCATCACTTTTGGAGCCATTCTCGCAAATAACCCTGCAATGGTATTGCCTAAACCATCTCCGTAGTATGCTCTATAAACCGGAAACCGTGAATTAACTACGTAGACGGGGGTTGGTTTATCATGATTGTAGTGTATGATCATTATTTGAAATCAGAAACAATTTTTCAATTGGAAACGCTAGCGTTTTTATTCAGTCCCGGTGATTAATCACTGTGATAATCCTCCACTAACTCGTCAATGAAATCTCGATATGTGCTGATATCCATGATACCACCCTGAAATAATCGTCTACAGATATCAGCTGCTTCATTAATTATTTCCGGTGAGTTATTTCCAGCTCGGAACCCTCCTACAAGAACCTCTAATCGTGATATATCATTGATAACACTACCAGGACAGAAACCCGAAGAGTTTCCAACTAAACCACTGCCTGAAAATCCTTTGGTTTTATCAGTGATACCGGTTGCACCTTTTTCATGATCAGCTTCTCTCGTTATTTTCATCGGTTGGGGGGATTGTGTTATATCAATAAATTTTGATTGTTCTGGTAGTCTAAGAAATCCGGTATCCGATTGCTCCCCTATAGATGATTCAGCTTTTTTTATTGCTGCCATATATTCCTGAAATGTTTTATCATCTCCTTTTGCTTGAGAGGAACCTGATAGTATACGATATAACCCCCTATACCAATCTTTTTTAGGGGGAAGATTATAATCATCGTAAATATATTTTCTTCTCTGATGAAAATTCCTAGTGACAAATTCGGCTAATTTTTCCATAGAATCAAATTTTTTATTTCTCAATTCATCTAATTTACCGGGAAGAAGTTTTTCATTGAATGCAACTCGTCCACTAGTAGTAGTATCCTCCCCTTCTTCTTGAAATTCGGGTGGGGGGGTATCTTCTTGAAGTTCTCGTTGTTGTTCTGAAGCGGTTGATATATCCTGAGGAAGTGTTTTCAATGATTTTTTTGTTTGTTTAGTTCTTTTTGCTATTTTTTCTAACACAGGAAGAAAAGACTCTTCTTGTTTTTTTTCCTTCTTCAGAGATTGTTGACACTATCTGTTTCGTTGCTGTGGTTACTGGTTTAAACAATTCTTCAGATCCCGCAGCAAAATCAGTCTGAAGACTCTGTCGTTGTTGCAGTTTATTCCGTACAGAGTCACGAATTGGTACAAATCTCCTGATTGCATCCAGTCGTTCACGAGCCAATCGGGTTGTTAATGCTTCATTGACCATTATTTAAAATCAGAAACAATTTTTCAATTGTAAAACAATTTTTCAATCCGACCTAACACGATCATAGAAGCGTTATTTCATCGTGATATACCTTCGTTCATCGATGGGGAAAGTGTCCAAATTGTATATAAAATAATAATAATGTCACTTTCCCCACTTTGAATTTTTTAGTGTATTTGATACCGGACCAACCAGCCATCAATTTTTTATTCACTGATTTTGACATTTTTAATCAAAAAATGCTAAAAAAAAATTAAAATCTCTATGAGGGACGGTCACAATCAAATAATGATAAATGGTCAATCAAAATTGTTCATTTTCTTGAATTAACGCCCGTAGGTTTCTAACTTTAGAATTAACCTCCTTTTTCAATTCGTATTCGTACCCCAATTCTTTTCGTATTCGTTCTACGATGGTATACAACGGAGCGAAAACACTTACGTCACTGGAAAATGCGAGAGAGTCCCGAATAGAATTCTGAATTCTTTTGATGAGCGCATACTTCTTTGGTAGCATATACTTGTTAGTGCTAACTCCGTATTCTATATCCTGAAAATCAGACATGATTTGATCAGGATTTAACCCATCTAATAGTTCAATATCCCAACTTTTCAATTTTGAAATCTCGGATATGATGCTATTCATGTTTTCAGAATTCATTATTCTATAATAATGATATATTTCTAAATGAAAAATATGACGCATTAGACGTAATTAAATCGAATTTTCTGTCCTGTCTTTTTTGAAATCGCCGTTTTGGTTATCCCCTCTGCAACTCTTCGTACTGAGGATCCACAAATATCGAAGTGCCTACCGGCTTCATTCATTGATTGAAATATTTTTTCTTCGTTAGTTATCGTATTCAAAGATTTTACTGGTCTCGCTTTTTTCGAGTATTTCCCAGTCCCCCTCGTTCGGAATTTTCACTTTGTGTGATAGCCTGCAGATTTGATAAAGAATTGTTTTTCGGATTAGAATCGATTTTTATCAATAACAAAATCATCCTCGATCAATCCATGGAAACACTCGTACACGAAACGATGATTGAGATAAGTTTTCTTTCCCTTAACAGTGAACACCAAATACCCCATACCATTGTCAGCACCAACTGGTTTCTTCAGTCTACAGTGCCTTACAACACCATCACTAGATGCTTCATAATTTGTAATCAAGGGATGGTGTCTGAATTCTCGGTTCATTCGTATACATAATACTATTGTTTGTCTAATTCATCGTTTGGTTCAATAATGAATCTTTCAATGTAGTCTTGAGGGGTTCTTATGATTTTATCCTTGATGTTGTCAGGGTCAAGGACCTTTTCAGGGTCAAAATTTCTGATTGATTGTCCATTTTTTATTCTTTTATCATAATAACGCTTCAACTCCCTGTATCGCTTTCCACCGCAATTCAAACACAACTGAGATTTTCCCCTAACCCCAACCCCACATCGTATGCAGGGTAATGGGCCAAGGCTTCCACGTCGAAAGCTTTGCATATGATACCCACAAAACTCATTTCTGCATGATTTGTTACACGGGTTTATTGATCCAATCATAAGCCACTTGCAGTGATTCATTATATAAAAATCTTTCATTTAAATGCTTGTTTTAATTATAGCATGAGGGAATTAAGGAGCACGTTTTCGAAAAATGCTGATAAGGAGTTTAAGAGATTATTAAAAATCAATCCTAGATTTAATCTCGATAGACCCAAAAAACGTCCAATAGACGGAAACATGAAAGAGTTTAAGAGATTATTGAAAATCAATCCTAGATTTAATCTCGATAAACCCAAAAAACGTAACAAACGTCCAAGAGACGGAAACATGAAAGAGTTTAAGAGATTATTGAAAATCAATCCTAGATTTAATCTCGATAAACCCAAAAAACGTCCAATAGACCGAAACATGAAAGAGTTTAAGAGATTATTAAAAATCAATCCTAGATTTAATCTCGATAGACCCAAAAAACGTAACAAAATCAATCCTAGATTTAATCTCGATAAACCCAAAAAACGTCCAATAGACGGAAACATGAAAGAGTTTAAGAGATTATTGAAAATCAATCCTAGATTTAATCTCGATAAACCAAAAAAAAACGTCCAAGAGAGATTACCCCTGGAAAGATGCTCAATTCAATCTCGATATAGTTTCTAATACACCAAAGAATACAATTCTTGATAAAGCCATGATTAGTGAAATCAGAGACTGTTTTAATGAATTCAAGCGTGATGGAGCATCTTATTATTGGTCAACATTTCGAATTGATGGTGTTGTTGATGCTACCATGACTGATGAAAAAGCAGCAGTGATAATTTCACGTGTTGGGGAAAAACGGCATTTTTTCCGAATCAAATTCATTATCGAAGTCGATGGTAAATGGATTATTAGGGATAAATTTGAACCAATCCTCAAGAATAAAAAATCTGTCATTGTGAGTAGAGATTCCAAACCAGGAATTCTAACCGGAATCGATAAGCCATACTACGAAAGATCTTATCCCGTAACAGCAATGGTTTATGGGATATATCCGTTAAATGATAAACCCGATATCGCAAAACTAGCTCCTATGAAATATTCTAGTTCACTGAATTGTGTAGCAGAACGAATAATAGAACACTTCACAAATGCATCCCGAGGAAATAAACTAACTGATCTGCGACGTAGGAAAATAACCGAGTGGGAACTGACAGTGAAACAGCATGGTGCAAAGATTTCTGATATAGCTAAATTAGAAGCATCATTAAAATTCCCAATATCAGTAACAACAATAACCGGAGAAGTATTATACGAGCCGAAATATCAATCGCGAGGAGCCCCAATACAGATTATTGATCATAACAAACACGCGTGGACACCTGCGGTAACAATATTTCCACGAGAACGAACCGTGAGATATATCCCTAAGGAGTTTGTCGGGGATGTTTTCTATGAAGAGAGATTATTTGATGCTATTCATGCGTTGTGTAAAGATGATCCTGTGTCAGTGTGGTTACTTAGAAGTGATGAAGAATTCGATCAATTTGTAAAACCAAATGGTGAATTATATCGCATTGAAGAATTAGATAATAGAATGAGAAAAATCGCTAGTGATTTTTCACCGGAGAATTCCCATGAAAAACTACTCACGGATAGTTTTACTATTCCATCAGTGGTAGCTCACTTCGCAAGAGAAAAAAACTCATGGCGTCCAACACGAAGTGATTGTCACGAGGATGTTAAATTGAGTTGCGTCGAATTTGGTCATGGAGGACTGTGGAATACGAAATACTCACGTGATGGTATGATTTCAATTGATATAGCCGCGTGTTATCCCGGAAGTTTTCTCGGATATGGGGAATGCGCTGAGTACTTCAAACGATTTGGACACCCCACGCATGAAATGACTCGTGTTGCGATTAATGGACCATTGCCTGATTTTGATTTAACCGGATTCGCTCGTGTGATATCATTTGAATTAGCTACAGGGTTACATCCGTGTAGTTATGTTTGGCTCGGTAGACACCTATCTGAAAAACAATGGATGCCAATAGTGCTATTGAGATATATGATTGATTGTGGTATGCTAATATCGTTGATTGTTTCCGAGGCTATTATATGCTATCGAGCTCAGAAAGAAGTTTGGCTACCACAACCCGATCTAGATAGAATAATCAACGAACTACGAAAACAGTTTCCAGATTTCAGTGAAGAAGAAATCATAAATTGGTCTAAGAAGTTATTTGAAAATAAAAAAGAACAAGCAAAAGATCTCGGAAGAAGAATAATCGGTAAATTTACCCAGGGTGGACGATACGACAACGCAAAATACTCTTCGCGGTTGATCATAGATGTCGCTGAATACGATTTTATTGTAGCGGATTTAATGAAACAGGGAAAACTTGTATCCCGTAAGGATGCTTTTCTATCCAATGGTGAGAAATTAGGTACGGTTGTTACCTACTGTGATGGATATAATTCTCAGTACACACATTTGAGAAGTTCAATGCTAGCCTATGCTTCTATTAATCTATTTTCGATGATAAATAGATTTCCTAATACCGCGGTTAGAGTAGCCACTGATTCGATGTATATACATAATAAGTACAAATCAGCTGTAGCGGCATTCACAGATCCCAAAGAAAATTGGGGGCGTTGGCGATTTAAAAAGGAGATGCTACATGAGTATTGTGAATCCGCAGACGTTGCCATGGATGATAAATATCTTTGTTGTAACCGTATTGAAATTCAATCAGAATTTTCTAATGCACCACCGGTATCTGATCCAGTATGTAGATATAAGACAGTTTATTTAAACGGTTGTGGTGGGTCAGGAAAGACAACTCGTGCAATTGAATTATTTCGTCGTGGAAACGCTAGCGTTTCTAACATGATTGTGCTAACACCGACTCACAGACTCGCCAGAGAGATGATACAACGAGGGGTAAATGCTTGCACTTACCATAGTTTCTTTCGATGGAAGGGTGACAAATGGATTCCTGAGCGTATGGGTGATAAATTCATTCCTGAAATCTTAATTTGGGATGAAATATGCACAGTGTCATTAGATGTATTAAAAACATTTCTTGAGTGGTTGTTAAACAAAAACACAAAAGTCGTCATGTGCGGTGATCACGGCCAACCACCACCATTTGTCGGTGCATCTCCACATGAATGGCTAAAGGGTTTTGTAGACTACTATGAAGAAATCACCACTGATTATAGATCACTTGATGAACGATTACGAAAATTTAAGAAACTAATTAGATTACAACCGGATAGAATCCAATGCGAAATAGCGCGTGAAGTGATTTCAGAAACTCCAATGAATGATTTCTGGGAAACATGGAGACCAAACGATTTGATCATTGCAAGTAGAAAAATAGTCAGGGATACACTTCAGATGAAGTTATTTGAATTGCATAAAGAAAAATTTGCAACGCTTCCAGTACCCCTTTGTTATAGGCCATCGGATACACGAAAACAGAATATTGAAGTTGATATTCCAGGACAGAGTGAAAAACAAATTCTCGTATTAAATGATATTGTGCTGGTTGATATCAATGTCGTTGAAGATGCATTGCGTGCTAATAAATCTCCGTGGACGCTAGGATACGCAGCAACAATACACTCTTCACAGGGATTGACTATATCGAATACAATTGTTTGGATGGTGGATAATCACATCGAATGGTCGAATTTAATCTATCTCGCAGTATCCAGAGTACGAAAAATAAATCAACTTCGAAGAGTTGTTTTCGATGATAATGACACAACAATAAGTGATATTGATGTTAGCATCATTAATAAAAAACTCTCCGGTTACAAACAACAGGACAAAAAAAAACAACGAGAATTTGATATTGATGCTAAATTAATAATCACTTTGAAGAAACAACAGAATAATCACTGCGCGAGTTGCAATTGTATAATGCGTTGGCAGTATTCGGATAAGGATCCTCGCCAATTCACCGTAGACAGAAAAAATAACAATCTCGGTCATGTCAGAAATAATGTGATGTTGACTTGTCTTGAGTGCAATAGACGCAACGGTGCTAGTTAAGACCATGCGGTGGCAATTGAGTATCCTCGGGAATCACTTGTAGTTGTTGTCGAGTAAAACCCCGCTGAGGGCCAGTTGAATCCAGTTTATAGACTGGAGGTCTACCAGTTGATCGTGTTATACTAGATATCTTATGCGTAGTGACGCTCCAAATAGGATCAGTAGCCCTTTTTCTACTCCCTTCAAGCTCTCCTGGTTCGTATAAGTACCTCACAATGACACTACTACCAAGAATTGGTTCTTTGAAATCTTTTTGTGGTTGTACGGGTATTGACTTCTTTTTAATCGCGTTGATATGTTTCATGTTGATTGTTCTAGTAATCTCGTTATTCAGTGCAGTAATCACAGATGGTAATCTTTTAACCCATTCACGGGATCGCTTTTCTTGAATGAATTCTTTTGCGTATTGATATCCAAATAACCGCTCAGCAATCGTCCGATTAAATCGTTCTACAATGGCCTGCTCGCGATGTAGCGCAGTATGCCCTCGTCGTATGGTGACATTATGATGTTTCATTGTTGATAACACTACACCCTGAAATTCCTTGCCAGGATCAACCTGCAATAGATTTGGCCAGTGCAGAGGACCTCGTCGATAAATCCTTTCAAATGCAGAAGCGACTTCAGTGGCTGATTTTGTTTTTAACGGTTCTGCTTCTTTGTATCGACTTGCAATATCAACTACGGTTAAAGCGTATTTGTAACCACGATCATGTGGCAGAAATAATATATCAGCCTGATGAACTTCATTAGGAGCGGTCACATCAAAATGCGAGAATTGAATTTGTTTAGGCGGTGGTAGATAAATTTGCCATAGTGCCTGTTTGGATAACCAATTAGCCGCAGTGGTTTTTTTCACTTTTGCAGCGCTAGCGAGCTTATGGACTGCTGATTTACCCCTCCAGTATCCTCTTGGGGAATAATAAATTGATTCCATATTATTAATTACCAGCACCTAACATTAATTTACTTTTCATAGCCGATTTTATCAAAAATGAAGACAATTTTTCTTTGAAGGATTTATCAGGAATAGCATTTAACGCATGAATTAATTTCACATCTGCGAGATGCCTGTGTTGCAGATTGCTGCTTTTATAAGCAACATCATGAAGGTGACAGGCCTTATCAATGGCGTTTATTGGTTCTTCACCGGGGTTGGGTTGATTTTGATTATTGAGTCTGATATCAAGTCTGGTTCCCGGTCCACAGTAGCTATATCCTGGGAGGTGCTTTTCTCCGGGGTACTTTGCCCATGGGGTTCCAGGGAGTTTTGCCAATTTGGCTGCGATATCACCTCCTCGTTTTTTTTAAAAACATCTCCGGATTGTAAAATCTTTGATTTTGTAGAAACAAATCTAAATTTTTTTGTACCACATGTTGCACATCTACCAGTTAGTGCTGATCTGTTATTTTTAGTTGTAACCGTCGTCACATCATTTGTGCTAGTACGCGTTTTACACTTCACACAATATAGATCCATAATTTATGTATAGAAATATGGATATAATTGATTTTTCAGCGACTAAAACAAGAGAACCAATTAAGCATCATGCAGCGCTACCAAACTCTATCCGGATGATTATAATCGGGCCATCTGGATCCGGTAAAACGCAATTGCTGCTCAATTTAATAATGAGATGGATGAAGTGGGATAAGTTGTATTAGATTGCCCCTAGCGTAGATGATCAACGATGTTATGAAGTGTTAAAGGATTTTAACGAGAATGCATCAGAAATTAAGGGTGAGAACGCCATTGATTTTATAACCGATATCGATGAAGCACCGAGTATTGATGATATTGATGGAGATATTAACAATTTAGTCGTATACGACGATATAATGTTGGATAAACAAAAAAATCCTGCTAGAATATTTTCCCGTGGGCGTCACAAAAACACTGACGTGATATATGTCACTCAACGCTACACTCAGGTTCCAAAAGTCATCAGAGATAACTGCAATATTCTTTCTGTATTCAACGGAGTTGATACTCATACTCTTAGAAATATTTGGCAGACATGGTGTTCTGATATGGACTTTAATCAATTTCGAGATTTCTTTAGTCATGCTCAGTCGACTCCGCACGGATTCGCAACAATAAATCTACATGATCCTCGGACACGATATCGTATCGGACTGGATCAAATATTCGGTTAAAATCACTTATTATTTTTTGTTAACCCAGAACTGAAAACTTTAGCAGCAGAGAGGGTGGATGACCACATCGTTGCGAGCAAAATTGATTAAAAAATCGTAAAATCTCCGTTTTTGCAAAAATGGAGACTTTTTTTTGGTTAAATGAGATTTGTTGGAAACCTGATATTTTGTTCGAAAACGTTATCTATAGGCCATATTTTGTTCGAAAACATGATCTGGAAGCCTTATTTTTGCTTGAAATCGTGGTCTGTTCACCCTCTCTGCTACTTTTCTGAATGTAATGCGATTGATATCCGATATATTATTCCATGGTTTAAAGAGTTTTATCAAGAAAATAAATTGTATCCCTGTTTTGTGAAACATAATTTGTACATGTTGTCCCTAAAGCAAGGCGGAAACTAAATCACGTGCAAATAGAGCAGCTAGAGTATCACTTCTAACAATAACAATTATAGATGCACCCCTACGCAGCAATTTCAAAACAATCTCCTCGAATTTTGCATAGTTGGAGTTTATGTTTGGCGTGCTCTTAGCATTTGAATTTGTATTGTATTTATACAATCTATACCATTCAGTATGCACATATTATTTAAGCATGTGTGATAAATATGGAACATTGACTTTGAAATAAAATAAATACTAAATAGATTGTAATTTCTTACGGTAAAGATGGGTTTCCGTATGATGTATCTTCAATCGCAAATAAAGTGCATACTATTACTGTTTCTTTTCTTGTCCTTTAGTGTTCGATTCGTTTCTGATTCGTTCTTTCTCGAAACTTTAGTCTGCACGTGTAAGTTGCTTGCCAGCAATAAATCTGATTATGATTAATGAGAAATGTCAGTTTTACGTGAGTGATAATTAATGTGATCAATGCAAATTCATTTCATTTTGTCATAAAATGTTTATCATCTCAAAATATGAACTTTCATTGCGCCATCTTGTGATGATTGATTTCCTTTATTACTTCTCAAACTATTAGCAAAATGCAGTAAGGCCCAGCTGATGTCGACTCGGTTAGTGTAATATTATTTTCACGAAACAGATTAAAAAGTACTTCCTCCATGAAGTTGCATATTCTAATCTCTTTTGAAGATCCATTTTGTTTACAAACAGATATGCAGTATCCATTCAATTGAAAACATAAAACTCTCAACTGTGTCGTTTGCAGCACATTGAAAAGGATACTGTAAAGATATTTCTAAACCTTAAAGAATAGTAGCTAGAAGCCCATCTTAGTTTCGTGCACTTGTTTTTCACCTATTTCTTTTATGTTTGTATTTATTAAGGAAAGTAAGGGCTGTCCAAGGTCGAAATACAAAATATATTAGAAGGAAGTTATGATTTCAGACTACAATTACAATAAACTTGGCCAATCAATAAATCAGAAAATTATAACTATTACAATTTCCAAATTACATAATTGATATGCACACCATGTTATTCACTTTACGAATCTATCTTTCACCTCCTTTTGCTTCATTATGTGTAATCATTGGTCAGAGTTTCATGGCTCAGGTTATGGATGTACATTTAAGCTAGACCGCTTTAATTGGACGTTAACAATTGTAACGGCTCAATGTTACGAACAATTCTTAATGATTGAACTTCAGAAGCAACATTCTTAAACATGAAAAGCCGTGTCTAAGGAAACAAATATATTATTTCTGTTAATTGTAATTTTAGAGGTAAGTCAGATCTTTAGGAATAAAGAGAGAACGTCTCATACATATAAATGCCATACAAATAAATTATAGTTTGACTATAGACAAAGCTACCATAGCATGGCGCATATTTCTCGGTTCCACCGAACACTAGATTTTCTTATAACATTGACGGCGTTTCTCTATCCAAGGATGGCCACCCCTTCAACTTGTGTTATCTTTGGAAGGACTCGTTTTCAAAGCCAGCAATTGCTCGTAGGAGATATTGTATATCCTATGTTTAGAACAAATTGAGATTATGGGTATCCATGAAGAAACAATAAACATTTTCAAAATTCATAGTTGATGTGCTGGTATAAAGATAATTAGCAAACAATAGAAAATATTACATGGTTCTTTTGGATAAAGAAGTGCGATATAACGAAATGGTAAAAATCTCTCAAGTAAACTATTTGTTTCATGTTGTAAGTTACTTTAACCAACGTTGAATGGTAACGCTAACAGGAAAACATTTTCGCAACACAGTTTAAATATAACCTGACAACAATATACAAGGTTCCTATATGAATATTTATTGAACTCATTACGTCCTGTCTGATTAATCCATGTATATTTTATGCATTTTAACAAAACGTTAGATTGTTTACTAATTAACCAAAAGACAGACAAAATTTAAATTCTCAAATATATCATCTTAAAACATATGGGATGTCTTAAAATATCAACCATTATAATAATGCATTTAACAATCGATCACATGCTTTCTTTCTTCGCTATCAATCATCCTGCAAAACTTATTATGCCAATGTGTTAGAAAACCAACCAGTAGACAGGTATAAAAGCACCAGCTATCCAAAAAGACTTCACTGCAACTGCCAATCCCGAGACGAAGTCTATAGCTCCTTGTCACCACACAATCAGGTAAGTTAACGTTTTTGGCACGTTACTTAATGTTCATGATTCAAACATATATTCTACTCTAAAACGTTTTCTTTATAACGTATTGCACAGTTTTGCTCTGTCACCACATGCAAGCTATGTCAATACATTCATCGGCCTATAATGTGATAAACAAAGTTTGTCAGTCATCCTCCATATTTTTAAAGTTGTGCTATCGTGTAAAAGTAGAAGTAGACAATATATTTTCATACAAATGACTTTCAAATGACTTTCGGCTCTAACTCATTATCAGTTTACGATAGTGCAATTTCGGATTATTTTAATTTTCTGGTGCATCGTTCTTTATTCAAGTAGGATCACACATTTTGCCAGCCGTACCGCTATCTTCTTTTACTTTCAAAGCTGTAAATGTCTAAACACCTTTATATATAATCAATTGTACCTTGACTTGTTCATTTAGGAAAATAAAAAAATTAAGGGCTAACAGTACGTCACATCGAATAATATAACATTTGGTTCTAACGAAACAACAATGTCGCCACAATGTGTTTAATATCCTAATTAATTCTTTGCACTTGTTTGATGTATTTAGATGCCGCATTGCCTATGAAAGAAAAGCTATGTTAACGCATACATAGAAGTGAACATTGTGATTGAAAATAAGTGTAGAAAAGAATGTTATTTAATGTTTAATACTGTGTTATACTTCCATATCTTGTATTTGTTTTGTTGTTACATGTTCTATTGCGGCCAGTATTCAGACGTAAATTTCTAAAGATACTTTTCCACAGAATTGTAGGAGGTTAAAAGCGAATCAGGACTGTTGGTGGTCTATTTTATTTGAC
Source organism: Unio delphinus (assembly GCA_029339505.1). Taxonomy (NCBI): domain Eukaryota; kingdom Metazoa; phylum Mollusca; class Bivalvia; order Unionida; family Unionidae; genus Unio; species Unio delphinus. Next base: position 9,779,829 of record JAQISU010000117.1, read on the forward strand.
CACTTTGCACCAATTGAAACTTCACATTTACGGAATATAGATTTTGTTGTGAACGTTTGTTTCTTATACATTGATCGTTGTATACTAAACTATGGCATGTCATTTTGAGTGAATTTCATTTTGTTGGACAGACGAGAATGAAGGCGGTAATAATTCTCCTAGCTTGCATGGTTTGTACCATAATAGCACTCCCGCAAACAGGTTACAGCGGCCTCAGTGGATATGGTGGATACAGCGGTGGAATCCCTTGGGGATTTGGTGGCGGTGGATTTGGTGGATTTGGTGGATTCGGTGGACTTGGGGGTGGAAATGGCGGTTGGGGTAATTTCCATCACAAAAAGCCCCGTCCGTAGTAAGAACTCATACTCTCATCTTTGACGTGTATATTATCTATTAGAGAGCAGCTGACATATTGCCTTTCTTCACAATTAGGTCTTCACTAAAATGTCCTCTAACTCGCTGTATATCTGAACTTTTACAATTTAAAGTAGTCACATAGTCGCTCTTTGCAGTAAATAATTATTTTATATTAGGCGTGGATTGCATTAATAAAACAAACAGTACATTTGCCACTTATTTTTTTTTTTTATTTTACAGCTATTAACCGGATACGATACAAATAAAGACTGGGTCACAAGCGAAGGAAATAAGACCGCTTACTTGGAGTATTCTTACATTGGCAGTCTTGTATAGTACCCCCAATAAATTTGTTTGATCATATATAAAAGAGTTTTTTTATGATATTCATTTCACTCTACACGCTTCGATCTCTTGCTATCACTGTTCTGGCAGACACCTATGTGAATAAACCGCTAGTTTTCTAGAAACGTTACCAAACATGCTTACATAAATCTGTGTAGAACGTATGTATATACATGCTGCATAGGATGAAAGTATTTCTAAACTGAATGTGGCTAATATTGTCCTAGCTACTTTTCGAGGATATTAGAAGGAACTTAACCCTTCCTGAAATTGATTGACTTTTTCAGCAGATTTGAAGATATTCCAAAATCTCCTGCATTCATATATAAAACGCGGCCAGGCATTTAACAATGATCTGTCGTCTTATAATAGGCAGGATTTCCTCGTTTGTCGTCTCAGAATCGGACCGCTTGCTATAATCCTGCGTCGAACTATTAAAATGAAGTTTAATGCATATTGCTTCATAACTGCGCAAACAATCTTAAAGTACCCATGCATAATAAATCAACAACTCTGTGTTATAGTCCCGTAATATATCGGTAGATCAAAACAATATATTGCTTCCATATATAATATAAAGTGGATAATGCGGACTTCAATTTTGTTCAACTTTGAGCCGAGGTTGGATACAAAAGATGGATATTAGATGTACATATTTCTTCATATCACTATATACTACCATAGAGAAAAAGAATTGTAAACTTGAATTAGAATCAAAATCAACTTAAATGGCGGAACACTCAAATGCTTTTGCAATATCATGACAGGTGATGTAATTGTACAATGTGGTAGTGAGCAGGCTTGGATGGTGATCACCTTCATTTCATTATTGCCAACTCATAGAATCATCGTAGTTGGTATACTGTATAAAGTAAAAAAAAACACTGGGCTATCTATGTTATTGGGAGTCGAATCAATTTTTATATTACTGTTGCTATTCAAGTTTTGTTGCTGCAGTTGTAGGGAGACATGCAGTCTCATATTATAAAGATGAAACAGTGGCGATGACAGCTCCAAAGACCCTAGAAATATTACGCATTTGGAAAATACGAAAATTACAATATATGAAAAATTAATCTCATAATTCCTACTTTATATCAACATGCAATCACGCAAACGGCAGAAGAATCTCCCTATACTGATCCGCAAGGAATACAGGAACCTAGGTAGTAGCATTAATGAGATGTATAAGGAGCCTAGATTCCCAGCCACATACTCCTATGTCATGAGAAAATGACAATATTATGTTCTTATCTGGTAATATACATCTTCAAAACAGATAGGCAAATTATTTCAGCGATCTCGATAGCTGAGTAACCGATGAAATACGATGTACGCAAATTGACAGAAACAAAAACATTAATAGTATGAACCTCTTTAAGATTATAAAAATATCCGAATCACCAAATCTGTAATATTTGCAGAGAAGGGATGTCGCTCTTTAATTTCAAACAACTTCATGAAATTCAAACAATTATTAAAAGAATATGCGTGGATATTGGAGACCTTAAATTTCTTTTACGAAACTGACAAATTAATAGATATACCAAAGAATAACAGACACAAAGCGTTTAAACAAGTACATATATAAGTTCGTAGTCTCAATAAAAACTTGTCATTCAAGTATTCAAACAGATACATTTAAATATATTAATTTCACAAACAAATTATTTTCTTTGTATTGACGCGGAAGATGTAATTTGTTAAGCTACAATAACTGGTTTTGCTTTACACTACAAAACTCACATCATGATAAATGTTTATACTGAAACTCGAAGGAAATTGATAGCCAGAAACATTTATATTTTCTTATTTCAAATGGTCAGTACTTTATATTTGTTGTTTACATTATTGCATGGCCAGCACATTTTCCATCTCATCTCATCTCTTGATATTAGGTTTTCCGATATTTGATTTGAAAGAAGGTATTCAAGGAATCTCATGATTCTTAGAATGTAACTAAACGCTTGGATGTTTCTATTTGTTTCTAAGCGCTGGTTGATTATAGGGTTAGGAAACAAATATATTATACATTTAAAGAAACCAGTTACAGATTCTATAACATATGTCTTGGAATGAAAAGTATTACGTCTATTTACCTTAAAGTGCTTTTGATGTGTGTTTTGTTGTCGACAATGCAGGTAGATCACATATATTCAAATTTAAAAGATGTGAAAGAAAATGATATATCGAAGATTGTATCTTAATAGTTCTCACTTTCTACGTTAAAGTATTCCTCCATCACCGACTTCATTGTGACATCCTTAATCAAAGATCGTTGACGTTTGTTTATTTTCAAATCAAATCGCAGACACTTAACATACGTTACTGTCTAAAACAATATGTAATTCTGATTAACTCGTACACCGGAGAGATAACGTATAAATTAACCTGTCAAATGTCAATGTTCTACTACATTGAAAATCCAAAGAAATTAAACTTGAGGAAGAATTGTCCATTTTGTTCACCAGTTTGTATTCAGACTCAAGTTCATATATCGATCAAGTGTGCATGCTTGATTTGCAGAGAACATTTCTATTTGTTATACATCTATGAAAATGAAATGAAAACCACAAATTCAAGAGATAATAGTGCAATATCAATTTTTTATTCAGGATGTTTATCGTTTACGATACATGGTCTAAACCTTTAATTATAGCACGCAATTGCAATCTGTATTACACTTGTCACAATTACATGTCCAGGCTTAGAAAGAAATATGTTTGTTTCAAAGAGACAGTCATGTAGAGACATTGTGTTGAACTTTTACTCGTTGATGTACAAATCATATCCTCTATGATCCATGACAAGTACTTGAAAGGTTACAACAAGTGAACTTAACTACCGTCGCCCTCCAACAGGTATTCGAACCATGACATGTACCTGACAGGTTAATGAAAGTGACCATGAATACCGTCTCCCTCCAACGAGTACTCGACACATATTTACCATGTGAAACGGATCTGTCCAGTATAGATACGATCCATGTACCTAGTATATGTTTGCTTCCTGTTTTCCTTTGATATATTTTACTCAATTGACTTTTAAACTACATATGATCTAGACAACAAACCTTACTTTTGTTGTTGTGAAATTCACTATAATCTATCTCATAAGTATTCAACAGTAACTTTATATCGCAACACACTTATCCTGATTTAAAACCTGCACATCCAACTCACACGATAGGAGGTTTTCAAAATCATAAATGACGTGTCCGAAAGATTTGTTATCAAATACGTGAAATCTCATATTTCCAACTCTGCAAAAACACTGGCAATTAACATTAGTTGCATCTGAGACAGATATTGCAACATTTATATTTCTATGGAACCATGTATCTAACATGCATTTGGCCACACTTTGAGTGTTTGTAGTAGTCTGTAAAACATCTGCTTACATATATGCAGTATCGATTGAATTGCGAAGTTTCTATTGATCTTATCGAGATAACATATATGACCTAAAGGACAGAAAGCCCAAAAGGATTAGCTGATAAAAGATGATGAGTACTTTTTCCTTTGCACAACTGTTCCGTCATAACATAAAGGATCATTAGAGATAACAAATAATGTATAATTATTCACATATATACAGAGTATATTGAAACAGATTTACATCAATACTTTCATATTTTTTTATGTCAAGATGTTTCTTGAAATATATACCAAACTTTCTTAATAAATTTTAAATGTCAATCATTAAACGTTTTCCAACTCGTTTCGGAATGTAATGCGATTGATATCCGATATATTCTTCCATGGTTTAAAGAGTTTTATCAAGAAAAGAAATTTTATCCATGTTTTGTGAAACATAATTTGTACATGTTGTCCCTAAAGCAAGGCGGAAACTAAATCACGTGCAAATAGAGCAGCTAAAGTATCACTTCTAACAATAACAATTATAGATGCACCTCTACGCAGCAATTCCAAAACAATCTCCTCGATTTTTGCATAGTTGGAGTTTATGTTTGGCGTGCTCTTAGCATTTGAATTTGTATTGTATTTATACAATCTATACCCTTCAGTATGCACATATTATTTAAGCATGTGTGATAAATATGGAACAGTGACTTTGAAATAAAATAAATACTAAATAGATTGTAATTTCTTACGGTAAAGATGGGTTTCCGTATGATGTATCTTCAATCGCAAATAAAGTGCATACTATTACTGTTTCTTTTCTTGTCCTTTAGTGTTCGATTCGTTTCTGATTCGTTCTTTCTCGAAACTTTAGTCTGCACGTGTAAGTTGCTTGCCAGCAATAAATCTGATTATGATTAATGAGAAATGTCAGTTTTACGTGAGTGATAATTAATGTGATCAATACAAATTCATTTCATTTTGTCATAAAATGTTTATCATCTCAAAAGTATGAACTTTCATTGCGCCATCTTGTGATGATTGATTTCCTTTATTACTTCTCAAACTATTAGCAAAATGCAGTAAGGCCCAGCTGATGTCGACTCGGTTAGTGTAATATTATTTTCACGAAACAGATTAAAAAGTACTTCCTCCATGAAGTTGCATATTCTAATCTCTTTTGAAGATCCATTTTGTTTACAAACAGATATGCAGTATCCATTCAATTGAAAACATAAAACTCTCAACTGTGTCGTTTGCAGCACATTGAAAAGGATACTGTAAAGATATTTCTAAACCTTAAAGAATAGTAGCTAGAAGCCCATCTTAGTTTCGTGCACTTGTTTTTCACCTATTTCTTTTATGTTTGTATTTATTAAGGAAAGTAAGGGCTGTCCAAGGTCGAAATACAAAATATATTAGAAGGAAGTTATGATTTCAGACTACAATTACAATAAACTTGGCCAATCAATAAATCAGAAAATTATAACTATTACAATTTCCAAATTACATAATTGATATGCACACCATGTTATTCACTTTACGAATCTATCTTTCACCTCCTTTTGCTTCATTATGTGTAATCATTGGTCAGAGTTTCATGGCTCAGGTTATGGATGTACGTTTAAGCTAGACCGCTTTAATTGGATGTTAAAAATTGTAACGGCTCAATGTTACGAACAATTCTTAATGATTGAACTTCAGAAGCAACATTCTTAAACATGAAAAGCCGTGTTTAAGGAAACAAATATATTATTTCTGTTAATTGTAACTTTAGAGGTAAGTCAGATCTTTAGGAATAAAGAGAGAACGTCTCATACATATAAATGCCATACAAATAAATTATAGTTTGACTATAGACAAAGCTACCATAGCATGGCGCATATTTCTCGGTTCCACCGAACGCTAGATTTTCTTGTAACATTGACGGCGTTTCTCTATCCAAGGATGGCCATCCCTTCAACTTGTGTTATCTTTGGAAGGACTCGTTTTCAAAGCCAGCAATTGCTCGTAGGAGATATTGTATATCCTATGTTTAGAACAAATTGAGATTATGGGTATCCATGAAGAAACAATAAACATTTTCAAAATTCATAGTTGATGTGCTGGTATAAAGATAATTAGCAAACAATAGAAAATATTACATGGTTCTTTTGGATAAAGAAGTGCGATATAACGAAATGGTAAAAATCTCTCAAGTAAACTATTTGTTTCATGTTGTAAGTTACTTTAACCAACGTTGAATGGTAACGCTAACAGGAAAACATTTTCGCAACACAGTTTAAATATAACCTGACAACAATATACAAGGTTCCTATATGAATATTTATTGAACTCATTACGTCCTGTCTGATTAATCCATGTATACTTTATGCATTTTAACAAAACGTTAGATTGTTTACTAATTAACCAAAAGACAGACAAAATTTAAATTCTCAAATATATCATCTTAAAACATATGGGATGTCTTAAAATATCAACCATTATAATAATGCATTTAACAATCGATCACATGCTTTCTTTCTTCGCTATCAATCATCCTGCAAAACTAATTATGCCAATGTGTTAGAAAACCAACCAGTAGACAGGTATAAAAGCACCAGCTATCCAAAAAGACTTCACTGCAACTGCCAATCCCGAGACGAAGTCTATAGCTCCTTGTCACCACACAATCAGGTAAGTTAACGTTTTTGGCACGTTACTTAATGTTCATGATTCAAACATATATTCTACTCTAAAACGTTTTCTTTATAACGTATTGCACAGTTTTGCTCTGTCACCACATGCAAGCTATGTCAATACATTCATCGGCCTATAATGTGATAAACAAAGTTTGTCAGTCATCCTCCATATTTTTAAAGTTGTGCTATCGTGTAAAAGTAGAAGTAGACAATATATTTTCATACAAATGACTTTCAAATGACTTTCGGCTCTAACTCATTATCAGTTTACGATAGTGCAATTTCGGATTATTTTAATTTTCTGGTGTATTGTTCTTTATTCAAGTAGGATCACACATTTTGCCAGCCGTACCGCTATCTTCTTTTACTTTCAAAGCTGTAAATGTCTAAACACCTTTATATATAATCAATTGTACCTTGACTTGTTCATTTAGGAAAATAAAAAAATTAAGGGCTAACAGTACGTCACATCGAATAATATAACATTTGGTTCTAACGAAACAACAATGTCGCCACAATGTGTTTAATATCCTAATTAATTCTTTGCACTTGTTTGATGTATTTAGATGCCGCATTGCCTATGAAAGAAAAGCTATGTTAACGCATAGAAGTGAACATTGTGATTGAAAATAAGTGTAGAAAAGAATGTTATTTAATGTTTAATACTGTGTTATACTTCCATATCTTGTATTTGTTTTGTTGTTACATGTTCTATTACGGCCAGTATTCAGACGTAAATTTCTAAAGATACTTTTCCACAGAATTGTAGGAGGTTAAAAGCGAATCAGGACTGTTGGTGGTCTATTTTATTTGACCACTTTGCACCAATTGAAACTTCACATTTACGGAATATAGATTTTGTTGTGAACGTTTGTTTCTTATACATTGATCGTTGTATACTAAACTATGGCATGTCATTTTGAGTGAATTTCATTTTGTTGGACAGACGAGAATGAAGGCGGTAATAATTCTCCTAGCTTGCATGGTTTGTACCATAATAGCACTCCCGCAAACAGGTTACAGCGGCCTCAGTGGATATGGTGGATACAGCGGTGGAATCCCTTGGGGATTTGGTGGCGGTGGATTTGGTGGATTTGGTGGATTCGGTGGACTTGGGGGTGGAAATGGCGGTTGGGGTAATTTCCATCACAAAAAGCCCCGTCCGTAGTAAGAACTCATACTCTCATCTTTGACGTGTATATTATCTATTAGAGAGCAGCTGACATATTGCCTTTCTTCACAATTAGGTCTTCACTAAAATGTTCTCTAACTCGCTGTATATCTGAACTTTTACAATTTAAAGTAGTCACATAGTCGCTCTTTGCAGTAAATAATTATTTTATATTAGGCGTGGATTGCATTAATAAAACAAACAGTACATTTGCCACTTATTTTTTATTTTTATTTTACAGCTATTAACCGGATACGATACAAATAAAGACTGGGTCACAAGCGAAGGAAATAAGACCGCTTACTTGGAGTATTCTTACATTGGCAGTCTTGTATAGTACCCCCAATAAATTTGTTTGATCATATATAAAAGAGTTTTTTTATGATATTCATTTCACTCTACACGCTTCGATCTCTTGCTATCACTGTTCTGGCAGACACCTATGTGAATAAACCGCTAGTTTTCTAGAAACGTTACCAAACATGCTTACATAAATCTGTGTAGAACGTATGTATATACATGCTGCATAGGATGAAAGTATTTCTAAACTGAATGTGGCTAATATTGTCCTAGCTACTTTTCGAGGATATTAGAAGGAACTTAACCCTTCCTGAAATTGATTGACTTTTTCAGCAGATTTGAAGATATTCCAAAATCTCCTGCATTCATATATAAAACGCGGCCAGGCATTTAACAATGATCTGTCGTCTTATAATAGGCAGGATTTCCTCGTTTGTCGTCTCAGAATCGGACCGCTTGCTATAATCCTGCGTCGAACTATTAAAATGAAGTTTCATGCATATTGCTTCATAACTGCGCAAACAATCTTAAAGTACCCATGCATAATAAATCAACAACTCTGTGTTATAGTCCCGTAATATATCGGTAGATCAAAACAATATATTGCTTCCATATATAATATAAAGTGGATAATGCGGACTTCAATTTTGTTCAACTTTGAGCCGAGGTTGGATACAAAAGATGGATATTAGATGTACATATTTCTTCATATCACTATATACTACCATAGAGAAAAAGAATTGTAAACTTGAATTAGAATCAAAATCAACTTAAATGGCGGAACACTCAAATGCTTTTGCAATATCATGACAGGTGATGTAATTGTACAATGTGGTAGTGAGCAGGCTTGGATGGTGATCACCTTCATTTCATTATTGCCAACTCATAGAATCATCGTAGTTGGTATACTGTATAAAGTAAAAAAAAAAACACTGGGCTATCTATGTTATTGGGAGTCGAATCAATTTTTATATTACTGTTGCTATTCAAGTTTTGTTGCTGCAGTTGTAGGGAGACATGCAGTCTCATATTATAAAGATGAAACAGTGGCGATGACAGCTCCAAAGACCCTAGAAATATTACGCATTCGGAAAATACGAAAATTACAATATATGAAAAATTAATCTCATAATTTCTACTTTATATCAACATGCAATCACGCAAACGGCAGAAGAATCTCCCTATACTGATCCGCAAGGAAAACAGGAACCTAGGTAGTAGCATTAATGAGATGTATAAGGAGCCTAGATTCCCAGCCACATACTCCTATGTCATGAGAAAATGACAATATTATGTTCTTATCTGGTAATATACATCTTCAAAACAGATAGGCAAATTATTTCAGCGATCTCGATAGCTGAGTAACCGATGAAATACGATGTACGCAAATTGACAGAAACAAAAACATTAATAGTATGAACCTCTTTTAGATTATAAAAATATCCGAATCACCAAATCTGTAATATTTGCAGAGAAGGGATGTCGCTCTTTAATTTCAAACAACTTCATGAAATTCAAACAATTATTAAAAGAATATGCGTGGATATTGGAGACCTTAAATTTCTTTTACGAAACTGACAAATTAATAGATATACCAAAGAATAACAGACACAAAGCGTTTAAACAAGTACATATATAAGTTCGTAGTCTCAATACAAACTTGTCATTCAAGTATTCAAACAGATACATTTAAATATATTAATTTCACAAACAAATTATTTTCTTTGTATTGACGCGGAAGATGTAATTTGTTAAGCTACAATAACTGGTTTTGCTTTACACTACAAAACTCACATCATGATAAATGTTTATACTGAAACTCGAAGGAAATTGATAGCCAGAAACATTTATATTTTCTTATTTCAAATGGTCAGTACTTTATATTTGTTGTTTACATTATTGCATGGCCAGCACATTTTCCATCTCATCTCATCTCTTGATATTAGGTTTTCCGATATTTGATTTGAAAGAAGGTATTTCAAGGAATCTCATGATTCTTAGAATGTAACTAAACGCTTGGATGTTTCTATTTGTTTCTAAGCGCTGGTTGATTATAGGGTTAGGAAACAAATATATTATACATTTAAAGAAACCAGTTACAGATTCTATAACATATGTCTTGGAATGAAAATTATTACGTCTATTTACCTTAAAGTGCTTTTGATGTGTGTTTTGTTGTCGACAATGCAGGTAGATCACATATATTCAAATTTAAAAGATGTGAAAGAAAATGATATATCGAAGATTGTATCTTAATAGTTCTCACTTTCTACGTTAAAGTATTCCTCCATCACCGACTTCATTGTGACATCCTTAATCAAAGATCGTTGACGTTTGTTTATTTTCAAATCAAATCGCAGACACTTAACATACGTTACTGTCTAAAACAATATGTAATTCTGATTAACTCGTACACCGGAGAGATAACGTATAAATTAACCTGTCAAATGTCAATGTTCTACTACATTGAAAATCCAAAGAAATTAAACTTGAGGAAGAATTGTCCATTTTGTTCACCAGTTTGTATTCAGACTCAAGTTCATATATCGATCAAGTGTGCATGCTTGATTTGCAGAGAACATTTCTATTTGTTATACATCTATGAAAATGAAATGAAAACCACAAATTCAAGAGATAATAGTGCAATATCAATTTTTTATTCAGGATGTTTATCGTTTACGATAAATGGTCTAAACCTTTAATTATAGCACGCAATTGCAATCTGTATTACACTTGTCACAATTACATGTCCAGGCTTAGAAAGAAATATGTTTGTTTCAAAGAGACAGTCATGTAGAGACATTGTGTTGAACTTTTACTCGTTGATGTACAAATCATATCCTCTATGATCCATGACAAGTACTTGAAAGGTTACAACAAGTGAACTTAACTACCGTCGCCCTCCAACAGGTATTCGAACCATGACATGTACCTGACAGGTTAATGAAAGTGACCATGAATACCGTCGCCCTCCAACGAGTACTCGACACATATTTACCATGTGAAACGGATCTGTCCAGTATAGATACGATCCATGTACCTAGTATATGCTTGCTTCCTGTTTTCCTTTGATATATTTTACTCAATTGACTTTTAAACTACATATGATCTAGACAACAAACCTTACTTTTGTTGTTGTGAAATTCACTATAATCTATCTCATAAGTATTCAACAGTAACTTTATATCGCAACACACTTATCCTGATTTAAAACCTGCACATCCAACTCACACGATAGGAGGTTTTCAAAATCATAAATGACGTGTCCGAAAGATTTGTTATCAAATACGTGAAATCTCATATTTCCAACTCTGCAAAAACACTGGCAATTAACATTAGTTGCATCTGAGACAGATATTGCAACATTTATATTTCTATGGAACCATGTATCTAACATGCATTTGGCCACACTTTGAGTGTTTGTAGTAGTCTGTAAAACATCTGCTTACATATATGCAGTATCGATTGAATTGCGAATTTTCTATTGATCTTATCGAGATAACATATCTGACCTAAAGGACAGAAAGCAATGTGTCTTTCTGGAGATTTCTCTTATTTGATTTAGACCTTTGGTCCAAAAGGATTAGCTGATAAAAGATGATGAGTACTTTTTCCTTTGCACAACTGTTCCGTCATAACATAAAGGATCATTAGAGATGACAAATAATGTATAATTATTCACATGCATACAGAGTATATTGAAACAGATTTACATCAATACTTTCATATTTTTTATGTCAAGATGTTTCTTGAAATATATACCAAACTTTCTTAATAAATTTTAAATGTCAATCATTAAACGTTTTCCAACTCGTTTCTGAATGTAATGCGATTGATATCCGATATATTATTCCATGGTTTAAAGAGTTTTATCAAGAAAATAAATTGTATCCCTGTTTTGTGAAACATAATTTGTACATGTTGTCCCTAAAGCAAGGCGGAAACTAAATCACGTGCAAATAGAGCAGCTAGAGTATCACTTCTAACAATAACAATTATAGATGCACCCCTACGCAGCAATTTCAAAACAATCTCCTCGAATTTTGCATAGTTGGAGTTTATGTTTGGCGTGCTCTTGGCATTTGAATTTGTATTGTATTTATACAATCTATACCATTCAGTATGCACATATTATTTAAGTGTGATAAATATGGAACATTGACTTTGAAATAAAATAAATACTAAATAGATTGTAATTTCTTACGGTAAAGATGGGTTTCCGTATGATGTATCTTCAATCGCAAATAAAGTGCATACTATTACTGTTTCTTTTCTTGTCCTTTAGTGTTCGATTCGTTTCTGATTCGTTCTTTCTCGAAACTTTAGTCTGCACGTGTAAGTTGCTTGCCAGCAATAAATCTGATTATGATTAATGAGAAATGTCAGTTTTACGTGAGTGATAATTAATGTGATCAATGCAAATTCATTTCATTTTGTCATAAAATGTTTATCATCTCAAAATATGAACTTTCATTGCGCCATCTTGTGATGATTGATTTCCTTTATTACTTCTCAAACTATTAGCAAAATGCAGTAAGGCCCAGCTGATGTCGACTCGGTTAGTGTAATATTATTTTCACGAAACAGATTAAAAAGTACTTCCTCCATGAAGTTGCATATTCTAATCTCTTTTGAAGATCCGTTTTGTTTACAAACAGATATGCAGTATCCATTCAATTGAAAACATAAAACTCTCAACTGTGTCGTTTGCAGCACATTGAAAAGGATACTGTAAAGATATTTCTAAACCTTAAAGAATAGTAGCTAGAAGCCCATCTTAGTTTCGTGCACTTGTTTTTCACCTATTTCTTTTATGTTTGTATTTATTAAGGAAAGTAAGGGCTGTCCAAGGTCGAAATACAAAATATATTAGAAGGAAGTTATGATTTCAGACTACAATTACAATAAACTTGGCCAATCAATAAATCAGAAAATTATAACTATTACAATTTCCAAATTACATAATTGATATGCACACCATGTTATTCACTTTACGAATCTATCTTTCACCTCCTTTTGCTTCATTATGTGTAATCATTGGTCAGAGTTTCATGGCTCAGGTTATGGATGTACATTTAAGCTAGACCGCTTTAATTGGACGTTAACAATTGTAACGGCTCAATGTTACGAACAATTCTTAATGATTGAACTTCAGAAGCAACATTCTTAAACATGAAAAGCCGTGTCTAAGGAAACAAATATATTATTTCTGTTAATTGTAATTTTAGAGGTAAGTCAGATCTTTAGGAATAAAGAGAGAACGTCTCATACATATAAATGCCATACAAATAAATTATAGTTTGACTATAGACAAAGCTACCATAGCATGGCGCATATTTCTCGGTTCCACCGAACGCTAGATTTTCTTATAACATTGACGGCGTTTCTCTATCCAAGGATGGCCACCCCTTCAACTTGTGTTATCTTTGGAAGGACTCGTTTTCAAAGCCAGCAATTGCTCGTAGGAGATATTGTATATCCTATGTTTAGAACAAATTGAGATTATGGGTATCCATGAAGAAACAATAAACATTTTCAAAATTCATAGTTGATGTGCTGGTATAAAGATAATTAGCAAACAATAGAAAATATTACATGGTTCTTTTGGATAAAGAAGTGCGATATAACGAAATGGTAAAAGTCTCTCAAGTAAACTATTTGTTTCATGTTGTAAGTTACTTTAACCAACGTTGAATGGTAACGCTAACAGGAAAACATTTTCGCAACACAGTTTAAATATAACCTGACAACAATATACAAGGTTCCTATATGAATATTTATTGAACTCACTGCGTCCTGTCTGATTAATCCATGTATACTTTATGCATTTTAACAAAACGTTAGATTGTTTACTAATTAACCAAAAGACAGACAAAATTTAAATTCTCAAATATATCATCTTAAAACATATGGGATGTCTTAAAATATCAACCATTATAATAATGCATTTAACAATCGATCACATGCTTTCTTTCTTCGCTATCAATCATCCTGCAAAACATGCCAATGTGTTAGAAAACCAATCAGTAGACAGGTATAAAAGCACCAGCTATCCAAAAAGACTTCACTGCAACTGCCAATCCCGAGACGAAGTCTATAGCTCCTTGTCACCACACAATCAGGTAAGTTAACGTTTTTGGCACGTTACTTAATGTTCATGATTCAAACATATATTCTACTCTAAAACGTTTTCTTTATAACGTATTGCACAGTTTTGCTCTGTCACCACATGCAAGCTATGTCAATACATTCATCGGCCTATAATGTGATAAACAAAGTTTGTCAGTCATCCTCCATATTTTTAAAGTTGTGCTATCGTGTAAAAGTAGAAGTAGACAATATATTTTCATACAAATGACTTTCAAATGACTTTCGGCTCTAACTCATTATCAGTTTACGATAGTGCAATTTCGGATTATTTTAATTTTCTGGTGCATCGTTCTTTATTCAAGTAGGATCACACATTTTGCCAGCCGTACCGCTATCTTCTTTTACTTTCAAAGCTGTAAATGTCTAAACACCTTTATATATAATCAATTGTACCTTGACTTGTTCATTTAGGAAAATAAAAAAATTAAGGGCTAACAGTACGTCACATCGAATAATATAACATTTGGTTCTAACGAAACAACAATGTCGCCACAATGTGTTTAATATCCTAATTAATTCTTTGCACTTGTTTGATGTATTTAGATGCCGCATTGCCTATGAAAGAAAAGCTATGTTAACACATACATAGAAGTGAACATTGTGATTGAAAATAAGTGTAGAAAAGAATGTTATTTAATGTTTAATACTGTGTTATACTTCCATATCTTGTATTTGTTTTGTTGTTACATGTTCTATTGCGGCCAGTATTCAGACGTAAATTTCTAAAGATACTTTTCCACAGAATTGTAGGAGGTTAAAAGCGAATCAGGACTGTTGGTGGTCTATTTTATTTGACCACTTTGCACCAATTGAAACTTCACATTTACGGAATATAGATTTTGTTGTGAACGTTTGTTTCTTATACATTGATCGTTGTATACTAAACTATGGCATGTCATTTTGAGTGAATTTCATTTTGTTGGACAGACGAGAATGAAGGCGGTAATAATTCTCCTAGCTTGCATGGTTTGTACCATAATAGCACTCCCGCAAACAGGTTACAGCGGCCTCAGTGGATATGGTGGATACAGCGGTGGAATCCCTTGGGGATTTGGTGGCGGTGGATTTGGTGGATTCGGTGGACTTGGGGGTGGAAATGGCGGTTGGGGTAATTTCCATCACAAAAAGCCCCGTCCGTAGTAAGAACTCATACTCTCATCTTTGACGTGTATATTATCTATTAGAGAGCAGCTGACATATTGCCTTTCTTCACAATTAGGTCTTCACTAAAATGTCCTCTAACTCGCTGTATATCTGAACTTTTACAAATTAAAGTAGTTACATAGTCGCTCTTTGCAGTAAATAATTATTTTATATTAGGCGTGGATTGCATTAATAAAACAAACAGTACATTTGCCACTTATTTTTTATTTTTATTTTACAGCTATTAACCGGATACGATACAAATAAAGATTGGGTCACAAGCGAAGGAAATAAGACCGCTTACTTGGAGTATTCTTACATTGGCAGTCTTGTATAGTACCCCCAATAAATTTGTTTGATCATATATAAAAGAGTTTTTTTATGATATTCATTTCACTCTACACGCTTCGATCTCTTGCTATCACTGTTCTGGCAGACACCTATGTGAATAAACCGCTAGTTTTCTAGAAACGTTACCAAACATGCTTACATAAATCTGTGTAGAACGTATGTATATACATGCTGCATAGGATGAAAGTATTTCTAAACTGAATGTGGCTAATATTGTCCTAGCTACTTTTCGAGGATATTAGAAGGAACTTAACCCTTCCTGAAATTGATTGACTTTTTCAGCAGATTTGAAGATATTCCAAAATCTCCTGCATTCATATATAAAACGCGGCCAGGCATTTAACAATGATCTGTCGTCTTATAATAGGCAGGATTTCCTCGTTTGTCGTCTCAGAATCGGACCGCTTGCAAGAATCCTGCGTCGAACTATTAAAATGAAGTTTAATGCATATTGCTTCATAACTGCGCAAACAATCTTAAAGTACCCATGCATAATAAATCAACAACTCTGTGTTATAGTCCCGTAATATATCGGTAGATCAAAACAATATATTGCTTCCATATATAATATAAAGTGGATAATGCGGACTTCAATTTTGTTCAACTTTGAGCCGATGTTGGATACAAAAGATGGATATTAGATGTACATATTTCTTCATATCACTATATACAACCATAGAGAAAAAGAATTGTAAACTTGAATTAGAATCAAAATCAACTTAAATGGCGGAACACTCAAATGCTTTTGCAATATCATGACAGGTGATGTAATTGTACAATGTGGTAGTGAGCAGGCTTGGATGGTGATCACCTTCATTTCATTATTGCCAACTCATAGAATCATCGTAGTTGGTATACTGTATAAAGTAAAAAAAACACTGGGCTATCTATATTATTGGGAGTCGAATCAATTTTTATATTACTGTTGCTATTCAAGTTTTGTTGCTGCAGTTGTAGGGAGACATGCAGTCTCATATTATAAAGATGAAACAGTGGCGATGACAGCTCCAAAGACCCTAGAAATATTACGCATTTGGAAAATACGAAAATTACAATATATGAAAAGTTAATCTCATAATTCCTACTTTATATCAACATGCAATCACGCAAACGGCAGAAGAATCTCCCTATACTGATTCGCAAGGAATACAGGAACCTAGGTAGTAGCATTAATGAGATGTATAAGGAGCCTAGATTCCCAGCCACATACTCCTATGTCATGAGAAAATGACAATATTATGTTCTTATCTGGTAATATACATCTTCAAAACAGATAGGCAAATTATTTCAGCGATCTCGATAGCTGAGTAACCGATGAAATACGATGTACGCAAATTGACAGAAACAAAAACATTAATAGTATGAACCTCTTTTAGATTATAAAAATATCCGAATCACCAAATCTGTAATATTTGCAGAGAAGGGATGTCGCTCTTTAATTTCAAACAACTTCATGAAATTCAAACAATTATTAAAAGAATATGCGTGGATATTGGAGACCTTAAATTTCTTTTACGAAACTGACAAATTAATAGATATACCAAAGAATAACAGACACAAAGCGTTTAAACAAGTACATATATAAGTTCGTAGTCTCAATAAAAACTTGTCATTCAAGTATTCAAACAGATACATTTAAATATGTTAATTTCACAAACAAATTATTTTCTTTGTATTGACGCGGAAGATGTAATTTGTTAAGCTACAATAACTGGTTTTGCTTTACACTACAAAACTCACATCATGATAAATGTTTATACTGAAACTCGAAGGAAATTGATAGCCAGAAACATTTATATTTTCTTATTTCAAATGGTCAGTACTTTATATTTGTTGTTTACATTATTGCATGGCCAGCACATTTTCCATCTCATCTCATCTCTTGATATTAGGTTTTCCGATATTTGATTTGAAAGAAGGTATTTCAAGGAATCTCATGATTCTTAGAATGTAACTAAACGCTTGGATGTTTCTATTTGTTTCTAAGCGCTGGTTGATTATAGGGTTAGGAAACAAATATATTATACATTTAAAGAAACCAGTTACAGATTCTATAACATATGTCTTGGAATGAAAATTATTACGTCTATTTACCTTAAAGTGCATTTGATGTGTGTTTTGTTGTCGACAATGCAGGTAGATCACATATATTCAAATTTAAAAGATGTGAAAGAAAATGATATATCGAAGATTGTATCTTAATAGTTCTCACTTTCTACGTTAAAGTATTCCTCCATCACCGACTTCATTGTGACATCCTTAATCAAAGATCGTTGACGTTTGTTTATTTTCAAATCAAATCGCAGACACTTAACATACGTTACTGTCTAAAACAATATGTAATTCTGATTAACTCGTACACCGGAGAGATAACGTATAAATTAACCTGTCAAATGTCAATGTTCTACTACATTGAAAATCCAAAGAAATTAAGCTTGAGGAAGAATTGTCCATTTTGTTCACCAGTTTGTATTCAGACTCAAGTTCATATATCGATCAAGTGTGCATGCTTGATTTGCAGAGAACATTTCTATTTGTTATACATCTATGAAAATGAAATGAAAACCACAAATTCAAGAGATAATAGTGCAATATCAATTTTTTATTCAGGATGTTTATCGTTTACGATACATGGTCTAAACCTTTAATTATAGCACTCAATTGCAATCTGTATTACACTTGTCACAATTACATGTCCAGGCTTAGAAAGAAATATGTTTGTTTCAAAGAGACAGCCATGTAGAGACATTGTGTTGAACTTTTACTCGTTGATGTACAAATCATATCCTCTATGATCCATGACAAGTACTTGAAAGGTTACAACAAGTGAACTTAACTACCGTCGCCCTCCAACAGGTATTCGAACCATGACATGTACCTGACAGGTCAATTAAAGTGACCATGAATACCGTCGCCCTCCAACGAGTACTCGACACATATTTACCATGTGAAACGGATCTGTCCAGTATAGATACGATCCATGTACCTAGTATATGCTTGCTTCCTGTTTTCCTTTGATATATTTTACTCAATTGACTTTTAAACTACATATGATCTAGACAACAAACCTTACTTTTGTTGTTGTGAAATTCACTATAATCTATCTCATAAGTATTCAACAGTAACTTTATATCGCAACACACTTATCCTGATTTAAAACCTGCACATCCAACTCACACGATAGGAGGTTTTCAAAATCATAAATGACGTGTCCGAAAGATTTGTTATCAAATACGTGAAATCTCATATTTCCAACACTGCAAAAACACTGGCAATTGACATTAGTTGCATCTGAGACAGATATTGCAACATTTATATTTCTATGGAACCATGTATCTAACATGCATTTGGCCACACTTTGAGTGTTTGTAGTAGTCTGTAAAACATCTGCTTACATATATGCAGTATCGATTGAATTGCGAATTTTCTATTGATCTTATCGAGATAACATATCTGACCTAAAGGACAGAAAGCAATGTGTCTTTCTGGAGATTTCTCTTATTTGATTTAGACCTTTGGTCCAAAAGGATTAGCTGATAAAAGATGATGAGTACTTTTTCCTTTGCACAACTGTTCCGTCATAACATAAAGGATCATTAGAGATGACAAATAATGTATAATTATTCAAATGCATACAGAGTATATTGAAACAGATTTACATCAATACTTTCATATTTTTTATGTCAAGATGTTTCTTGAAATATATACCAAACTTTCTTAATAAATTTTAAATGTCAATCATTAAACGTTTTCCAACTCGTTTCTGAATGTAATGCGATTGATATCCGATATATTATTCCATGGTTTAAAGAGTTTTATCAAGAAAATAAATTGTATCCCTGTTTTGTGAAACATAATTTGTACATGTTGTCCCTAAAGCAAGGCGGAAACTAAATCACGTGCAAATAGAGCAGCTAGAGTATCACTTCTAACAATAACAATTATAGATGCACCCCTACGCAGCAATTTCAAAACAATCTCCTCGAATTTTGCATAGTTGGAGTTTATGTTTGGCGTGCTCTTAGCATTTGAATTTGTATTGTATTTATACAATCTATACCATTCAGTATGCACATATTATTTAAGCATGTGTGATAAATATGGAACATTGACTTTGAAATAAAATAAATACTAAATAGATTGTAATTTCTTACGGTAAAGATGGGTTTCCGTATGATGTATCTTCAATCGCAAATAGAGTGCATACTATTACTGTTTCTTTTCTTGTCCTTTAGTTTTCGATTCGTTTCTGATTCGTTCTTTCTCGAAACTTTAGTCTGCACGTGTAAGTTGCTTGCCAGCAATAAATCTGATTATGATTAATGAGAAATGTCAGTTTTACGTGAGTGATAATTAATGTGATCAATGCAAATTCATTTCATTTTGTCATAAAATGTTTATCATCTCAAAATATGAACTTTCATTGCGCCATCTTGTGATGATTGATTTCCTTTATTACTTCTCAAACTATTAGCAAAATGCAGTAAGGCCCACCTGATGTCGACTCGGTTAGTGTAATATTATTTTCACGAAACAGATTAAAAAGTACTTCCTCCATGAAGTTGCATATTCTAATCTCTTTTGAAGATCCGTTTTGTTTACAAACAGATATGCAGTATCCATTCAATTGAAAACATAAAACTCTCAACTGTGTCGTTTGCAGCACATTGAAAAGGATACTGTAAAGATATTTCTAAACCTTAAAGAATAGTAGCTAGAAGCCCATCTTAGTTTCGTGCACTTGTTTTTCACCTATTTCTTTTATGTTTGTATTTATTAAGGAAAGTAAGGGCTGTCCAAGGTCGAAATACAAAATATATTAGAAGGAAGTTATGATTTCAGACTACAATTACAATAAACTTGGCCAATCAATAAATCAGAAAATTATAACTATTACAATTTCCAAATTACATAATTGATATGCACACCATGTTATTCACTTTACGAATCTATCTTTCACCTCCTTTTGCTTCATTATGTGTAATCATTGGTCAGAGTTTCATGGCTCAGGTTATGGATGTACGTTTACGATGTACGCTAGACCACTTTAATTGGACATTAAAAATTGTAACGGCTCAATGTTACGAACAATTCTTAATGATTGAACTTCAGAAGCAACATTCTTAAACATGAAAAGCCGTGTCTAAGGAAACAAATATATTATTTCTGTTAATTGTAATTTTAGAGGTAAGTCAGATCTTTAGGAATAAAGAGAGAACGTCTCATACATATAAATGCCATACAAATAAATTATAGTTTGACTATAGACAAAGCTACCATAGCATGGCGCATATTTCTCGGTTCCACCGAACGCTAGATTTTCTTATAACATTGACGGCGTTTCTCTATCCAAGGATGGCCACCCCTTCAACTTGTGTTATCTTTGGAAGGACTCGTTTTCAAAGCCAGCAATTGCTCGTAGGAGATATTGTATATCCTATGTTTAGAACAAATTGAGATTATGGGTATCCATGAAGAAACAATAAACATTTTCAAAATTCATAGTTGATGTGCTGGTATAAAGATAATTAGCAAACAATAGAAAATATTACATGGTTCTTTTGGATAAAGAAGTGCGATATAACGAAATGGTAAAAATCTCTCAAGTAAACTATTTGTTTCATGTTGTAAGTTACTTTAACCAACGTTGAATGGTAACGCTAACAGGAAAACATTTTCGCAACACAGTTTAAATATAACCTGACAACAATATACAAGGTTCCTATATGAATATTTATTGAACTCATTACGTCCTGTCTGATTAATCCATGTATACTTTATGCATTTTAACAAAACGTTAGATTGTTTACTAATTAACCAAAAGACAGACAAAATTTAAATTCTCAAATATATCATCTTAAAACATATGGGATGTCTTAAAATATCAACCATTATAATAATGCATTTAACAATCGATCACATGCTTTCTTTCTTCGCTATCAATCATCCTGCAAAACTAATTATGCCAATGTGTTAGAAAACCAACCAGTAGACAGGTATAAAAGCACCAGCTATCCAAAAAGACTTCACTGCAACTGCCAATCCCGAGACGAAGTCTATAGCTCCTTGTCACCACACAATCAGGTAAGTTAACGTTTTTGGCACGTTACTTAATGTTCATGATTCAAACATATATTCTACTCTAAAACGTTTTCTTCATAACGTATTGCACAGTTTCGCTCTGTGACCACATGTAAGCTATGTCAATACATTCATCGGCCTATAATGTGATAAACAAAGTTTGTCAGTCATCCTCCATATTTTTAAAGTTGTGCTATCGGGTTAAAGTAGAAGTAGACAATATATTTTCATACAAATGACTTTCAAATGACTTTCGGCTCTAACTCATTATCAGTTTACGATAGTGCAATTTCGGATTATTTTAATTTTCTGGTGTATCGTTCTTTATTCAAGTAGGATCACACATTTTGCCAGCCGTACCGCTATCTTCTTTTACTTTCAAAGCTGTAAATGTCTAAACACCTTTATATATAATCAATTGTACCTTGACTTGTTCATTTAGGAAAATAAAAAAATTAAGGGCTAACAGTACGTCACATCGAATAATATAACATTTGGTTCAAACGAAACAACAATGTCGCCACAATGTGTTTAATATCCTAATTAATTCTTTGCACTTGTTTGATGTATTTAGATGCCGCATTGCCTATGAAAGAAAAGCTATGTTAACGCATACATAGAAGTGAACATTGTGATTGAAAATAAGTGTAGAAAAGAATGTTATTTAATGTTTAATACAGTGTTATACTTCCATATCTTGTATTTGTTTTGTTGTTACATGTTCTATTGCGGCCAGTATTCAGACGTAAATTTCTAAAGATACTTTTCCACAGAATTGTAGGAGGTTAAAAGCGAATTAGGACTGTTGGTGGTCTATTTTATTTGACCACTTTGCACCAATTGAAACTTCACATTTACGGAATATAGATTTTGTTGTGAAAGTTTGTTTCTTATACATTGATCGTTGTATACTAAACTATGGCATGTCATTTTGAGTGAATTTCATTTTGTTGGACAGACGAGAATGAAGGTGGTAATAATTCTCCTAGCTTGCATGGTTTGTACCATAATAGCACTCCCGCAAACAGGTTACAGCGGCCTCAGTAGATATGGTGGATACAGCGGTGGAATCCCTTGGGGATTTGGTGGCGGTGGATTTGGTGGATTTGGTGGATTCGGTGGACTTGGGGGTGGAAATGGCGGTTGGGGTAATTTCCATCACAAAAAGCCCCGTCCGTAGTAAGAACTCATACTCTCATCTTTGACGTGTATATTATCTATTAGAGAGCAGCTGACATATTGCCTTTCTTCACAATTAGGTCTTCACTAAAATGTCCTCTAACTCGCTGTATATCTGAACTTTTACAATTTAAAGTAGTCACATAGTCGCTCTTTGCAGTAAATAATTATTTTATATTAGGCGTGGATTGCATTAATAAAACAAACAGTACATTTGCCACTTATTTTTTATTTTTATTTTACAGCTATTAACCGGATACGATACAAATAAAGACTGGGTCACAAGCGAAGGAAATAAGACCGCTTACTTGGAGTATTCTTACATTGGCAGTCTTGTATAGTACCCCCAATAAATTTGTTTGATCATATATAAAAGAGTTTTTTTATGATATTCATTTCACTCTACACGCTTCGATCTCTTGCTATCACTGTTCTGGCAGACACCTATGTGAATAAACCGCTAGTTTTCTAGAAACGTTACCAAACATGCTTACATAAATCTGTGTAGAACGTATGTATATACATGCTGCATAGGATGAAAGTATTTCTAAACTGAATGTGGCTAATATTGTCCTAGCTACTTTTCGAGGATATTAGAAGGAACTTAACCCTTCCTGAAATTGATTGACTTTTTCAGCAGATTTGAAGATATTCCAAAATCTCCTGCATTCATATATAAAACGCGGCCAGGCATTTAACAATGATCTGTCGTCTTATAATAGGCAGGATTTCCTCGTTTGTCGTCTCAGAATCGGACCGCTTGCAAGAATCCTGCGTCGAACTATTAAAATGAAGTTTAATGCATATTGCTTCATAACTGCGCAAACAATCTTAAAGTACCCATGCATAATAAATCAACAACTCTGTGTTATAGTCCCGTAATATATCGGTAGATCAAAACAATATATTGCTTCCATATATAATATAAAGTGGATAATGCGGACTTCAATTTTGTTCAACTTTGAGCCGAGGTTGGATACAAAAGATGGATATTAGATGTACATATTTCTTCATATCACTATATACAACCATAGAGAAAAAGAATTGTAAACTTGAATTAGAATCAAAATCAACTTAAATGGCGGAACACTCAAATGCTTTTGCAATATCATGACAGGTGATGTAATTGTACAATGTGGTAGTGAGCAGGCTTGGATGGTGATCACCTTCATTTCATTATTGCCAACTCATAGAATGATCGTAGTTGGTATACTGTATAAAGTAAAAAAAACACTGGGCTATCTATGTTATTGGGAGTCGAATCAATTTTTATATTAATGTTGCTATTCAAGTTTTGTTGCTGCAGTTGTAGGGAGACATGCAGTCTCATATTATAAAGATGAAACAGTGGCGATGACAGCTCCAAAGACCCTAGAAATATTACGCATTTGGAAAATACGAAAATTACAATATATGAAAAATTAATCTCATAATTCCTACTTTATATCAACATGCAATCACGCAAACGGCAGAAGAATCTCCCTATACTGATCCGCAAGGAATACAGGAACCTAGGTAGTAGCATTAATGAGATGTATAAGGAGCCTAGATTCCCAGCCACATACTCCTATGTCATGAGAAAATGACAATATTATGTTCTAATCTGGTAATATACATCTTCAAAACAGATAGGCAGATTATTTCAGCGATCTCGATAGCTGAGTAACCGATGAAATACGATGTACGCAAATTGACAGAAACAAAAACATTAATAGTATGAACCTCTTTTAGATTATAAAAATATCCGAATCACCAAATCTGTAATATTTGCAGAGAAGGGATGTCGCTCTTTAATTTCAAACAACTTCATGAAATTCAAACAATAATTAAAAGTATATGCGTAGGTATTGGAGACCTTAAATTTCTTTTACGAAACTGAAATGACAAATTAATAGATATACCAAAGAATAACAGACACAAAGCGTTTAAACAAGTACATATCTAAAATCGTAGTCTCAATAAAAACTTGTCATCCAAGTATGCAAACAGATACATTTAAATATATTAATTTCACAAACAAATTATGTTCTTTGTATTGACGCGGAAGATGTAATTTGTTAAGCTACAATAACTGGTTTTGCTTTACACTACAAAACTCACATCATGATAAATGTTTATACTGAAACTCGAAGGAAATTGATAGCCAGAAACATTTATATTTTCTTATTTCAAATGGTCATTACTTTATATTTGTTGTTTACATTATTGCATGGCCAGCACATTTTCCATCTCATCTCATCTCGTGATATTAGGTTTTCCGATATTTGATTTGAAAGAAGGTATTTCAAGGAATCTCATGATTCTTAGAGTGTAACTAAACGCTTGGATGTTTCTATTTGTTTCTAAGCGCTGGTTGATTATAGGGTTAGGAAACAAATATATTATACATTTAAAGAAACTAGTTACAGATTCTATAACATATGTCTTGGAATGAAAATTATTACGTCTATTTACCTTAAAGTGCTTTTGATGCGTGTTTTGTTGTCGAGAATGCAGGTATATCACATATATTCAAATTTAAAAGATGTGAAAGAAAATGATATATCGAAGATTGTATCTTAATAGTTCTCACTTTCTACGTTAAAGTATTCCTCCATCACCGACTTCATTGTTACATCCTTAATCAAAGATCGTTGACGTTTATTTATTTTCAAATCAAATCGCAGACACTTAACATACGTTACTGTCTAAAACAATATGTAATTCTGATTAACTCGTACACCGGAGAGATAACTTATAAATTAACCTGTCAAATGTCAATGTTCTACTACATTGAAAATCCAAAGAAATTAAACTTGAGGAAGAATTGTCCATTTTGTTCACCAGTTTGTATTCAGACTCAAGTTCATATATCGATCAAGTGTGCATGCTTGATTTGCAGAGAACATTTCTATTTGTTATACATCTATGAAAATGAAATGAAAACCACAAATTCAAGAGATAATAGTGCAATATCAATTTTTTATTCAGGATGTTTATCGTTTACGATACATGGTCTAAACCTTTAATTATAGCACTCAATTGCAATCTGTATTACACTTGTCACAATTACATGTCCAGGCTTAGAAAGAAATATGTTTGTTTCAAAGAGACAGCCATGTAGAGACATTGTGTTGAACTTTTACTCGTTGATGTACAAATCATATCCTCTATGATCCATGACAAGTACTTGAAAGGTTAAAACAAGTGAACTTAACTACCGTCGCCCTCCAACAGGTATTCGAACCATGACATGTACCTGACAGGTCAATGAAAGTGACCATGAATACCGTCGCCCTCCAACGAGTACTCGACACATATTTACCATGTGAAACGGATCTGTCCAGTATAGATACGATCCATGTACCTAGTATATGCTTGCTTCCTGTTTTCCTTTGATATATTTTACTCAATTGACTTTTAAACTACATATGATCTAGACAACAAACCTTACTTTTGTTGTTGTGAAATTCACTATAATCTATCTCATAAGTATTCAACAGTAACTTTATATCGCAACACACTTATCCTGATTTAAAACCTGCACATCCAACTCACACGATAGGAGGTTTTCAAAATCATAAATGACGTGTCCGAAAGATTTGTTATCAAATACGTGAAATCTCATATTTCCAACTCTGCAAAAACACTGGCAATTGACATTAGTTGCATCTGAGACAGATATTGCAACATTTATATTTCTATGGAAAAAATGTATCTAACATGCATTTGGCCACACTTTGAGTGTTTGTAGTAGTCTGTAAAACATCTGCTTACATATATGCAGTATCGATTGAATTGCGAATTTTCTATTGATCTTATCGAGATAACATATCTGACCTAAAGGACAGAAAGCAATGTGTCTTTCTGGAGATTTCTCTTATTTGATTTAGACCTTTGGTCCAAAAGGATTAGCTGATAAAAGATGATGAGTACTTTTTCCTTTGCACAACTGTTCCGTCATAACATAAAGGATCATTAGAGATGACAAATAATGTATAATTATTCACATGCATACAGAGTATATTGAAACAGATTTACATCAATACTTTCATATTTTTTATGTCAAGATGTTTCTTGAAATATATACCAAACTTTCTTAATAAATTTTAAATGTCAATCATTAAACGTTTTCCAACTCGTTTCTAGCAGCAGAGAGGGTGAACAGACCACGATTTCAAGCAAAAATAAGGCTTCCAGATCATGTTTTCGAACAAAATATGGCCTATAGATAACGTTTTCGAACAAAATATCAGGTTTCCAACAAATCTCATTTAACCAAAAAAAAAGTCTCCATTTTTGCAAAAACGGAGATTTTACAATTTTTTAATTAATTTTGCTCGCAACGATGTGGTCATCCACCCTCTCTGCTGCTAAAGTTTTCAGTTCTGGGATAACAAAAAATAATAAATGATTTGATCAAGTCTTTAGGATCTCACAAACAAACTAATCGCTAACACCTCTTCTTGTAAATCAATCAGATTATTTGACTGGTCTGTGAGTTTGAAATTAATTCTGGTTAATGAATTATTATGGCATCGCATGGAGACAGGATTAATTGGGTTTTCAATAATTAGGAATCCTGGAGGAGCTGTTGGTGCAAACGAATAAAGAATATATCCTTGCTGAGCTTGATTTGATCGTTCGAGATTAATTTGATAGCTTCCTTCGATAACATCACATACTAAATTGAGCGCAATCACTGAGGATATATTCACGTTGAACGGAGCGATATGCCTGCCGCCACCATCTGGATCATTATTATGTTTGAGGATTTTTATTTCCCCTGATGCTGTTTTTTTCCATGCATCATGAATTATTTTAAAACCAACATCGATGGTGTCACTGAGAGATTTTTGTAGTTCTAAGATATTATACCCTGGTAGTTTGAATGCTGGAATGTCTTCTTTGCGTATATTATATTTTTCTGCAAATTTTGTTCTCGATAGGGGATTATTGTCATCTAATATATCCTGAATAATTTTTAGGTTAAATGTTTCCATGTCATTGATGATTTTGTTGCATGTTTCTACGACGCTGATAAATTCATCTCGGGTGAGAGAGCCGGATTTAAGAGATATTAACAACAGCGATAAATCATTATTCATTGCTGTGAAATTTTTAACGATTTCAGGTTCGTTAACAAAATGATATTTCTCTGGTTTTCTCTCCCAAATTAGTTGATATTCGAGACTAAAAAACTCCATAGTAAATCTATGATCTTTATAACTCTTTATTGGATTATCAGATTTTATCCTGTCGGTGATATAATCAGTTTTTTGAGGTTCTGGTAAATCAACGGTTTTTCCCCCTGGTGGTAATTCAGGCCATCCTAGTACGGTTCTTATTGAGCTTTGATAGATATCTACGACGTATCCTTCTGTGCTTATTTCAATTGCGGATGATAGCGTTGGCTCATGAACTGTTATAGCTATTTTTGACTCTACTCCAGTAATCGATTTTATTCTACGCGCGAATTCATTATTGATTTGTTCAATTTGGTATGACCCTGTTGGTATCGAAACGACGTTCCAGTCTGGAGTCCCGTCGGGTTTATTCTTATTTGCAAACACCAGTGAATTATTCGGTTGTTGACCACCAAATGATTTTGATCTGATATTAGGCCAACTGTGATACACTCGTAGTTTTGCTAGCGCTATCTCCTTCACTGGGACCTGAGAGGGGAAATTCACACTGAATTCTGGATTCGTTGATGTTATTGATATCACGCTTGTTTGTACTGGGTTCGTGTTCTCCACTATTCGTTGAAGTAATTCCTGCGGTGTTGTCATTGTTATTATACTCATGATTTATTTCTAATTTTGGTATCGAGGAATTATAAATACTGACCATCACTGAGAACTCACAATCTGGAGATGTTGATATTATTGAGATCATTTTGTTTTTTGGGTTCGTGTTTTCTGATTCCATCGGTGTTGTCATTGTTATTATATTCATGTTGTCGCTCTAATTTCGATATCGCGGAATCAAAAATACTGACCATGGCTGAGAATTCACTATCTGATATAATCGTATTATCGAGTGACGATGATATCATCAATGATAACTGCGAATATGCGGTTCATGCAATATGAAATTGAAGTAAGTAATTCTGCAGTTTACTCTGGCTGCATGATGATATCCTTTTTGCTATCCCGGTTGATATACCCCCGATTGTAGCCACCGCAGAAATGCAAATTGGAACTACGACCGGGGCAATCATTGTAACCGATGCAAGTATTATTCCGGCGCCAGCGAGAACGCTTGACACCGAGTACATAGTAATATCAATTGCGGTGATTCTTCGTCGGTATTTTTTTATTTTTATTTGATACTCCTCAGTGAGGGTTTTGAGTCTATTTTGAAATTCTCTGACCTGATCATAGCGACATTGAGTTGATGAAATCATTGTTATTTTAAAAACGCTAGCGTTTTCAATTGTAAAATCCGAACGATTTTCCTTTCAATTTAGTTATTTACTTAAATCCGCTACGAATTCCACATACCAGGTTGCTGAAACCCTAATCAAATTTTTATCAGTAGCTGTTATAGTGAACTTTTCAGTTGTATCCTTGTCGATGATCGTTGAAATCGTATTATTAACCCCGGATGAACTCGACGATGATATATTAAATTGAGTTAATGGTGTTACTAGTGTTAATCGATAAATACCCTTAACGGTTGCAGTGATATCTAATTTGTTGTTTGTAGGTGTCCACGCAAATGATCCGTGTTGGATTGTATATACTACGTTATTGGTTTTCTCATGAGGAATTTTTGTTTTTTCAATGATTGTTATCATTGTTATCATCCTCGAAAAATCAGCTTTGATGGCTTCGATGAAGTTTTTCGTCTCATCGATGGATTTTTTAATATCCGGGAGTTTTATTTCAATTTTATCTAGCGGGGTTCCAATAAATTTATCAATGATATTTCTACGAAATGATGTAAACTGTTTTCCGTTTTCTTCAATTCTAGATTCAAGTGTTGTTAGTACAAACACAGAATTGTTTAACTCATCGTTTCGAGTTTTTAATCGATCTGTAATCGTCGAAACGAGTACACCCGGTTTGAGTTTACCCTGATCGGAAAATAACGCGATAGTATTTTCGATTGCGTTTTGTTGTTTACCCAAAATATCATCCAGAGAAATATTACTGGTTTTCAATTTACCCTGATCCGAAAATAACGCGATAGTATTCTCGATTGCGTTTCGTTGTTTAACTAAAATATCATCCAATGACACATCACTGGATTTCAATTTACCCTGTTTGTCTTGAAATACAACTATTTCATTAGGATCAACATTTGTTAAGTTCAACGTCTCAGCTATTTCATCTTTGATTAGTTTTTTTACATCCTTGACAGACTCAGGTGGTGCAGTGCCATCGGGTTTGGGTTTCAAAGATCTCCCCCAAATATCAATCATGTTATTGTAAAACTCTTTCTCTCTCTAAAATCGTTTCGATTTCCAGCGATTACTAGTGTATTCATTAACGACAACATGTGGTGGTTTTCCGCTTGGGTTACTCAAGGAGTTAGAAATAGCGTCAAGGACATTTAATACTTCGCTGCCACATATTGGTGGGTCATTCATTTGTTTTGTTGGTAGCGTAGAATACCAAGTCTTCATTGGAAGGGTTTTTATATACCGCATAAACTCTTTTGGTGGGGCTAATCCATATGAATCAAAATAGACAATCCCACGTGGATCAATAGCGTATGCAACCCAGTGAGTTCCAGGTCCGGTGCTGTTATCTAAATTAATGATTCCGGTTTCAACGCTGTTTGGTTGATGTGGTAATTGATCTTTCATAAAGACACCTCTGAAGTTTTTAATCGCTAGTTTTTTAGCAGCATCCATTAAATCAAAATTGGACATGGGAACCATAGGTTCCTCAATTAATAAATCGTTCCTGGTAGTCTTAGACCCTTTCCGCTGTACCACGAATACGGGGTTCCTGGTAGTCTTAGACCCTTTCCCTTTTTTTATATCCTTTCCCAGTTGCTTTCTTTAGTGCCATTCCTGCTGCAGTACCAACGGCTCCTAACGCAGCCGCTTTAGCCACCGCTGGGGCTGCTGCTGCAATCAATGCTGGAATCGCAGCTAACAACGGAAATATACCGCCTGTTTTAATCATATTTTTGATAGCAGCCGCAGAAAGAGTAATCTGAACACCTTTTTTGGCTGCAAGTGCATCATTGAAATGTTTTATTTGACGAGTTGTCAGTGATAATTTATTTGCACCACCAGTCATTTGGTTGGGTTTCAACGTGATTGTGGTTCCACATTTTTTAGCTGATTCCGATTGCAATTTTTTTAATTGACCGGGAGTTAACGCAATACTAATAGTACTATATGACATGTTATACATAATTGATTGATTCTAAATCGTTTACAATTTCAATTACATGTTTTCCACTGGTGCATCTACCACTCTCATTCTTCCACCAACACCTTCGAGTAGCATTGATTTATCACTGAGAATGACAGCAACCGCTCTATAATTAGCAATAGCACCACGAGTCACATTAGCTCTAAAGTGTATATCAACAACAGATTGTCTCATCAAATCGAGATGTTCCAGTGAGAAGTAATAGATCGGATACAGATTTTTTAAATCATATTGTGATATTTGCAAACCAGTATCGACATTTTGATCGCGTGCCATAAATGACAACAGACGATGATAAACTCGTGCAATATGATTTTCGGTGTAATTAAGTTGTATATCCTCGGATGGTTCCTGCTGGCCGTTTATTCTCAGTGAGACGTCTTTCACACCTAACTGATCAAATATCATATGGCTGGAGAGTTGATTGCCAACTCGTGTGTTATCCTGTAACGCAATAAATATATGACGTGGCGCAGCAACACCTTGTTTTGATGCTAGATTCCACGTGAATAACCCGTTGATATTTGATTGTTTAACATCTGTACTCACGGTTAGCCAACTCAACAACGACTTTCCTCCTTGGTCCATAAATGATAGTAATCGTTCTTCTGCGGTGATTGCTGGAGTCAACACTGGCATCCACAATGATATTTTTGTTAAATTGACTTTACCGGCATCAGCATTGGGATTTGCAACATCTGCTGGAATCCTCCAGATTGCGTCATTATCATCACTCTTTCGTACAAGCGATACTGTATGCTTCGCCCCGTAGATAACTTTTCTGACGTTTCTACAGAATCCAAATATGTGATGCAGTGGAATCGCGCATGAAAATGATTTACGCGCTCCTTGCAACATTGAGTTTCGTGTTGCAGCTCCTAGATTGAAATTAGCATCGTTGTTTATAATCATATTCTCGACATCAGCATCACTATTATCACGTTTTTTTGGTCGTCTTACAACAAATTGATTTCCACCAGCGGTATTTGTAGCATCTTTTGCAAACATCATAGAGGGTCCTGCTGATCTTGTATAATCATCGGAATATCTCGCTAACCCGATTATTGTTGTAGTCACATCAACATCGCGATCTATCGATTCGATTTCTTTTCCATCAATGAGATATCTAGCACTCTCAAATAGCGCCATGATACCATTATTGACAAACCCGACTTGAGTACCAGCTGGATACGGTGCTGGTACAGCAGGAGTATCATCAGCTGTTACAAGTTCTCCTTCGATTTCGATAAACGCTTCACAGGGTAAAAAGTATTTACTGGTATCATGGACTTGAAGATCAATTCTTGCTCGACTATTTGAGTCTATGGCATGATAGGCGTAATATTGATAATCGCGTACAGAATCATCCTTGCGAACTGGGGCATCTATATCAAACGCTGGATCAGGTGACTGTTTGAACATTTTATTCTATTTATCAGAGTCTAAATAGTGAAATCGTAAACGATTTTTTCATTCTCATCGTCGTAGTTTTTTAAAGCCACTTCCTGCTATCATATTTGCAATATTGCTTTGGTCGGGGGTTAAAACCATCGACGCTAATTTTTCGTCTACTGCGTTATTTATAATTCTACTAACACTTGCAGGCATTTCCGCTGTAGATGGCAATGGTACCGGTTTCTTTTTTCGTCTCACTAATGATGTTATTTTATTCTTCGCAGTTGAAAACGCTTTTCCAGCAAAATCTCCAACAGCACTAATACCCTTATCACGAATAACATCAATGGCTTTCATTCCTAGTTGTTTAGCCAACGGCATCACTTTTGGAGCCATTCTCGCAAATAACCCTGCAATGGTATTGCCTAAACCATCTCCGTAGTATGCTCTATAAACCGGAAACCGTGAATTAACTACGTAGACGGGGGTTGGTTTATCATGATTGTAGTGTATGATCATTATTTGAAATCAGAAACAATTTTTCAATTGGAAACGCTAGCGTTTTTATTCAGTCCCGGTGATTAATCACTGTGATAATCCTCCACTAACTCGTCAATGAAATCTCGATATGTGCTGATATCCATGATACCACCCTGAAATAATCGTCTACAGATATCAGCTGCTTCATTAATTATTTCCGGTGAGTTATTTCCAGCTCGGAACCCTCCTACAAGAACCTCTAATCGTGATATATCATTGATAACACTACCAGGACAGAAACCCGAAGAGTTTCCAACTAAACCACTGCCTGAAAATCCTTTGGTTTTATCAGTGATACCGGTTGCACCTTTTTCATGATCAGCTTCTCTCGTTATTTTCATCGGTTGGGGGGATTGTGTTATATCAATAAATTTTGATTGTTCTGGTAGTCTAAGAAATCCGGTATCCGATTGCTCCCCTATAGATGATTCAGCTTTTTTTATTGCTGCCATATATTCCTGAAATGTTTTATCATCTCCTTTTGCTTGAGAGGAACCTGATAGTATACGATATAACCCCCTATACCAATCTTTTTTAGGGGGAAGATTATAATCATCGTAAATATATTTTCTTCTCTGATGAAAATTCCTAGTGACAAATTCGGCTAATTTTTCCATAGAATCAAATTTTTTATTTCTCAATTCATCTAATTTACCGGGAAGAAGTTTTTCATTGAATGCAACTCGTCCACTAGTAGTAGTATCCTCCCCTTCTTCTTGAAATTCGGGTGGGGGGGTATCTTCTTGAAGTTCTCGTTGTTGTTCTGAAGCGGTTGATATATCCTGAGGAAGTGTTTTCAATGATTTTTTTGTTTGTTTAGTTCTTTTTGCTATTTTTTCTAACACAGGAAGAAAAGACTCTTCTTGTTTTTTTTCCTTCTTCAGAGATTGTTGACACTATCTGTTTCGTTGCTGTGGTTACTGGTTTAAACAATTCTTCAGATCCCGCAGCAAAATCAGTCTGAAGACTCTGTCGTTGTTGCAGTTTATTCCGTACAGAGTCACGAATTGGTACAAATCTCCTGATTGCATCCAGTCGTTCACGAGCCAATCGGGTTGTTAATGCTTCATTGACCATTATTTAAAATCAGAAACAATTTTTCAATTGTAAAACAATTTTTCAATCCGACCTAACACGATCATAGAAGCGTTATTTCATCGTGATATACCTTCGTTCATCGATGGGGAAAGTGTCCAAATTGTATATAAAATAATAATAATGTCACTTTCCCCACTTTGAATTTTTTAGTGTATTTGATACCGGACCAACCAGCCATCAATTTTTTATTCACTGATTTTGACATTTTTAATCAAAAAATGCTAAAAAAAAATTAAAATCTCTATGAGGGACGGTCACAATCAAATAATGATAAATGGTCAATCAAAATTGTTCATTTTCTTGAATTAACGCCCGTAGGTTTCTAACTTTAGAATTAACCTCCTTTTTCAATTCGTATTCGTACCCCAATTCTTTTCGTATTCGTTCTACGATGGTATACAACGGAGCGAAAACACTTACGTCACTGGAAAATGCGAGAGAGTCCCGAATAGAATTCTGAATTCTTTTGATGAGCGCATACTTCTTTGGTAGCATATACTTGTTAGTGCTAACTCCGTATTCTATATCCTGAAAATCAGACATGATTTGATCAGGATTTAACCCATCTAATAGTTCAATATCCCAACTTTTCAATTTTGAAATCTCGGATATGATGCTATTCATGTTTTCAGAATTCATTATTCTATAATAATGATATATTTCTAAATGAAAAATATGACGCATTAGACGTAATTAAATCGAATTTTCTGTCCTGTCTTTTTTGAAATCGCCGTTTTGGTTATCCCCTCTGCAACTCTTCGTACTGAGGATCCACAAATATCGAAGTGCCTACCGGCTTCATTCATTGATTGAAATATTTTTTCTTCGTTAGTTATCGTATTCAAAGATTTTACTGGTCTCGCTTTTTTCGAGTATTTCCCAGTCCCCCTCGTTCGGAATTTTCACTTTGTGTGATAGCCTGCAGATTTGATAAAGAATTGTTTTTCGGATTAGAATCGATTTTTATCAATAACAAAATCATCCTCGATCAATCCATGGAAACACTCGTACACGAAACGATGATTGAGATAAGTTTTCTTTCCCTTAACAGTGAACACCAAATACCCCATACCATTGTCAGCACCAACTGGTTTCTTCAGTCTACAGTGCCTTACAACACCATCACTAGATGCTTCATAATTTGTAATCAAGGGATGGTGTCTGAATTCTCGGTTCATTCGTATACATAATACTATTGTTTGTCTAATTCATCGTTTGGTTCAATAATGAATCTTTCAATGTAGTCTTGAGGGGTTCTTATGATTTTATCCTTGATGTTGTCAGGGTCAAGGACCTTTTCAGGGTCAAAATTTCTGATTGATTGTCCATTTTTTATTCTTTTATCATAATAACGCTTCAACTCCCTGTATCGCTTTCCACCGCAATTCAAACACAACTGAGATTTTCCCCTAACCCCAACCCCACATCGTATGCAGGGTAATGGGCCAAGGCTTCCACGTCGAAAGCTTTGCATATGATACCCACAAAACTCATTTCTGCATGATTTGTTACACGGGTTTATTGATCCAATCATAAGCCACTTGCAGTGATTCATTATATAAAAATCTTTCATTTAAATGCTTGTTTTAATTATAGCATGAGGGAATTAAGGAGCACGTTTTCGAAAAATGCTGATAAGGAGTTTAAGAGATTATTAAAAATCAATCCTAGATTTAATCTCGATAGACCCAAAAAACGTCCAATCGACGGAAACATGAAAGAGTTTAAGAGATTATTGAAAATCAATCCTAGATTTAATCTCGATAAACCCAAAAAACGTAACAAACGTCCAAGAGACGGAAACATGAAAGAGTTTAAGAGATTATTGAAAATCAATCCTAGATTTAATCTCGATAAACCCAAAAAACGTCCAATAGACCGAAACATGAAAGAGTTTAAGAGATTATTAAAAATCAATCCTAGATTTAATCTCGATAGACCCAAAAAACGTAACAAAATCAATCCTAGATTTAATCTCGATAAACCCAAAAAACGTCCAATAGACGGAAACATGAAAGAGTTTAAGAGATTATTGAAAATAAATCCTAGATTTAATCTCGATAAACCAAAAAAAAACGTCCAAGAGAGATTACCCCTGGAAAGATGCTCAATTCAATCTCGATATAGTTTCTAATACACCAAAGAATACAATTCTTGATAAAGCCATGATTAGTGAAATCAGAGACTGTTTTAATGAATTCAAGCGTGATGGAGCATCTTATTATTGGTCAACATTTCGAATTGATGGTGTTGTTGATGCTACCATGACTGATGAAAAAGCAGCAGTGATAATTTCACGTGTTGGGGAAAAACGGCATTTTTTCCGAATCAAATTCATTATCGAAGTCGATGGTAAATGGATTATTAGGGATAAATTTGAACCAATCCTCAAGAATAAAAAATCTGTCATTGTGAGTAGAGATTCCAAACCAGGAATTCTAACCGGAATCGATAAGCCATACTACGAAAGATCTTATCCCGTAACAGCAATGGTTTATGGGATATATCCGTTAAATGATAAACCCGATATCGCAAAACTAGCTCCTATGAAATATTCTAGTTCACTGAATTGTGTAGCAGAACGAATAATAGAACACTTCACAAATGCATCCCGAGGAAATAAACTAACTGATCTGCGACGTAGGAAAATAACCGAGTGGGAACTGACAGTGAAACAGCATGGTGCAAAGATTTCTGATATAGCTAAATTAGAAGCATCATTAAAATTCCCAATATCAGTAACAACAATAACCGGAGAAGTATTATACGAACCGAAATATCAATCGCGAGGAGCCCCAATACAGATTATTGATCATAACAAACACGCGTGGACACCTGCGGTAATAATATTTCCACGAGAACGAACCGTGAGATATATCCCTAAGGAGTTCGTCGGGGATGTTTTCTATGAAGAGAGATTATTTGATGCTATTCATGCGTTGTGTAAAGATGATCCTGTGTCAGTGTGGTTACTTAGAAGTGATGAAGAATTCGATCAATTTGTAAAACCAAATGGTGAATTATATCGCATTGAAGAATTAGATAATAGAATGAGAAAAATCGCTAGTGATTTTTCACCGGAGAATTCCCATGAAAAACTACTCACGGATAGTTTTACTATTCCATCAGTGGTAGCTCACTTCGCAAGAGAAAAAAACTCATGGCGTCCAACACGAAGTGATTGTCACGAGGATGTTAAATTGAGTTGCGTCGAATTTGGTCATGGAGGACTGTGGAATACGAAATACTCACGTGATGGTATGATTTCAATTGATATAGCCGCGTGTTATCCCGGAAGTTTTCTCGGATATGGGGAATGCGCTGAGTACTTCAAACGATTTGGACACCCCACGCATGAAATGACTCGTGTTGCGATTAATGGACCATTGCCTGATTTTGATTTAACCGGATTCGCTCGTGTGATATCATTTGAATTAGCTACAGGGTTACATCCGTGTAGTTATGTTTGGCTCGGTAGACACCTATCTGAAAAACACTGGATGCCAATAGTGCTATTGAGATATATGATTGATTGTGGTATGCTAATATCGTTGATTGTTTCCGAGGCTATTATATGCTATCGAGCTCAGAAAGAAGTTTGGCTACCACAACCCGATCTAGATAGAATAATCAACGAACTACGAAAACAGTTTCCAGATTTCAGTGAAGAAGAAATCATAAATTGGTCTAAGAAGTTATTTGAAAATAAAAAAGAACAAGCAAAAGATCTCGGAAGAAGAATAATCGGTAAATTTACCCAGGGTGGACGATACGACAACGCAAAATACTCTTCGCGGTTGATCATAGATGTCGCTGAATACGATTTTATTGTAGCGGATTTAATGAAACAGGGAAAACTTGTATCCCGTAAGGATGCTTTTCTATCCAATGGTGAGAAATTAGGTACGGTTGTTACCTACTGTGATGGATATAATTCTCAGTACACACATTTGAGAAGTTCAATGCTAGCCTATGCTTCTATTAATCTATTTTCGATGATAAATAGATTTCCTAATACCGCGGTTAGAGTAGCCACTGATTCGATGTATATACATAATAAGTACAAATCAGCTGTAGCGGCATTCACAGATCCCAAAGAAAATTGGGGGCGTTGGCGATTTAAAAAGGAGATGCTACATGAGTATTGTGAATCCGCAGACGTTGCCATGGATGATAAATATCTTTGTTGTAACCGTATTGAAATTCAATCAGAATTTTCTAATGCACCACCGGTATCTGATCCAGTATGTAGATATAAGACAGTTTATTTAAACGGTTGTGGTGGGTCAGGAAAGACAACTCGTGCAATTGAATTATTTCGTCGTGGAAACGCTAGCGTTTCTAACATGATTGTGCTAACACCGACTCACAGACTCGCCAGAGAGATGATACAACGAGGGGTAAATGCTTGCACTTACCATAGTTTCTTTCGATGGAAGGGTGACAAATGGATTCCTGAGCGTATGGGTGATAAATTCATTCCTGAAATCTTAATTTGGGATGAAATATGCACAGTGTCATTAGATGTATTAAAAACATTTCTTGAGTGGTTGTTAAACAAAAACACAAAAGTCGTCATGTGCGGTGATCACGGCCAACCACCACCATTTGTCGGTGCATCTCCACATGAATGGCTAAAGGGTTTTGTAGACTACTATGAAGAAATCACCACTGATTATAGATCACTTGATGAACGATTACGAAAATTTAAGAAACTAATTAGATTACAACCGGATAGAATCCAATGCGAAATAGCGCGTGAAGTGATTTCAGAAACTCCAATGAATGATTTCTGGGAAACATGGAGACCAAACGATTTGATCATTGCAAGTAGAAAAATAGTCAGGGATACACTTCAGATGAAGTTATTTGAATTGCATAAAGAAAAATTTGCAACGCTTCCAGTACCCCTTTGTTATAGGCCATCGGATACACGAAAACAGAATATTGAAGTTGATATTCCAGGACAGAGTGAAAAACAAATTCTCGTATTAAATGATATTGTGCTGGTTGATATCAATGTCGTTGAAGATGCATTGCGTGCTAATAAATCTCCGTGGACGCTAGGATACGCAGCAACAATACACTCTTCACAGGGATTGACTATATCGAATACAATTGTTTGGATGGTGGATAATCACATCGAATGGTCGAATTTAATCTATCTCGCAGTATCCAGAGTACGAAAAATAAATCAACTTCGAAGAGTTGTTTTCGATGATAATGACACAACAATAAGTGATATTGATGTTAGCATCATTAATAAAAAACTCTCCGGTTACAAACAACAGGACAAAAAAAAACAACGAGAATTTGATATTGATGCTAAATTAATAATCACTTTGAAGAAACAACAGAATAATCACTGCGCGAGTTGCAATTGTATAATGCGTTGGCAGTATTCGGATAAGGATCCTCGCCAATTCACCGTAGACAGAAAAAATAACAATCTCGGTCATGTCAGAAATAATGTGATGTTGACTTGTCTTGAGTGCAATAGACGCAACGGTGCTAGTTAAGACCATGCGGTGGCAATTGAGTATCCTCGGGAATCACTTGTAGTTGTTGTCGAGTAAAACCCCGCTGAGGGCCAGTTGAATCCAGTTTATAGACTGGAGGTCTACCAGTTGATCGTGTTATACTAGATATCTTATGCGTAGTGACGCTCCAAATAGGATCAGTAGCCCTTTTTCTACTCCCTTCAAGCTCTCCTGGTTCGTATAAGTACCTCACAATGACACTACTACCAAGAATTGGTTCTTTGAAATCTTTTTGTGGTTGTACGGGTATTGACTTCTTTTTAATCGCGTTGATATGTTTCATGTTGATTGTTCTAGTAATCTCGTTATTCAGTGCAGTAATCACAGATGGTAATCTTTTAACCCATTCACGGGATCGCTTTTCTTGAATGAATTCTTTTGCGTATTGATATCCAAATAACCGCTCAGCAATCGTCCGATTAAATCGTTCTACAATGGCCTGCTCGCGATGTAGCGCAGTATGCCCTCGTCGTATGGTGACATTATGATGTTTCATTGTTGATAACACTACACCCTGAAATTCCTTGCCAGGATCAACCTGCAATAGATTTGGCCAGTGCAGAGGACCTCGTCGATAAATCCTTTCAAATGCAGAAGCGACTTCAGTGGCTGATTTTGTTTTTAACGGTTCTGCTTCTTTGTATCGACTTGCAATATCAACTACGGTTAAAGCGTATTTGTAACCACGATCATGTGGCAGAAATAATATATCAGCCTGATGAACTTCATTAGGAGCGGTCACATCAAAATGCGAGAATTGAATTTGTTTAGGCGGTGGTAGATAAATTTGCCATAGTGCCTGTTTGGATAACCAATTAGCCGCAGTGGTTTTTTTCACTTTTGCAGCGCTAGCGAGCTTATGGACTGCTGATTTACCCCTCCAGTATCCTCTTGGGGAATAATAAATTGATTCCATATTATTAATTACCAGCACCTAACATTAATTTACTTTTCATAGCCGATTTTATCAAAAATGAAGACAATTTTTCTTTGAAGGATTTATCAGGAATAGCATTTAACGCATGAATTAATTTCACATCTGCGAGATGCCTGTGTTGCAGATTGCTGCTTTTATAAGCAACATCATGAAGGTGACAGGCCTTATCAATGGCGTTTATTGGTTCTTCACCGGGGTTGGGTTGATTTTGATTATTGAGTCTGATATCAAGTCTGGTTCCCGGTCCACAGTAGCTATATCCTGGGAGGTGCTTTTCTCCGGGGTACTTTGCCCATGGGGTTCCAGGGAGTTTTGCCAATTTGGCTGCGATATCACCTCCTCGTTTTTTTTAAAAACATCTCCGGATTGTAAAATCTTTGATTTTGTAGAAACAAATCTAAATTTTTTTGTACCACATGTTGCACATCTACCAGTTAGTGCTGATCTGTTATTTTTAGTTGTAACCGTCGTCACATCATTTGTGCTAGTACGCGTTTTACACTTCACACAATATAGATCCATAATTTATGTATAGAAATATGGATATAATTGATTTTTCAGCGACTAAAACAAGAGAACCAATTAAGCATCATGCAGCGCTACCAAACTCTATCCGGATGATTATAATCGGGCCATCTGGATCCGGTAAAACGCAATTGTTGCTCAATTTAATAATGAGATGGATGAAGTGGGATAAGTTGTATTAGATTGCCCCTAGCGTAGATGATCAACGATGTTATGAAGTGTTAAAGGATTTTAACGAGAATGCATCAGAAATTAAGGGTGAGAACGCCATTGATTTTATAACCGATATCGATGAAGCACCGAGTATTGATGATATTGATGGAGATATTAACAATTTAGTCGTATACGACGATATAATGTTGGATAAACAAAAAAATCCTGCTAGAATATTTTCCCGTGGGCGTCACAAAAACACTGACGTGATATATGTCACTCAACGCTACACTCAGGTTCCAAAAGTCATCAGAGATAACTGCAATATTCTTTCTGTATTCAACGGAGTTGATACTCATACTCTTAGAAATATTTGGCAGACATGGTGTTCTGATATGGACTTTAATCAATTTCGAGATTTCTTTAGTCATGCTCAGTCGACTCCGCACGGATTCGCAACAATAAATCTACATGATCCTCGGACACGATATCGTATCGGACTGGATCAAATATTCGGTTAAAATCACTTATTATTTTTTGTTAACCCAGAACTGAAAACTTTAGCAGCAGAGAGGGTGGATGACCACATCGTTGCGAGCAAAATTGATTAAAAAATCGTAAAATCTCCGTTTTTGCAAAAATGGAGACTTTTTTTTGGTTAAATGAGATTTGTTGGAAACCTGATATTTTGTTCGAAAACGTTATCTATAGGCCATATTTTGTTCGAAAACATGATCTGGAAGCCTTATTTTTGCTTGAAATCGTGGTCTGTTCACCCTCTCTGCTACTTTTCTGAATGTAATGCGATTGATATCCGATATATTATTCCATGGTTTAAAGAGTTTTATCAAGAAAATAAATTGTATCCCTGTTTTGTGAAACATAATTTGTACATGTTGTCCCTAAAGCAAGGCGGAAACTAAATCACGTGCAAATAGAGCAGCTAGAGTATCACTTCTAACAATAACAATTATAGATGCACCCCTACGCAGCAATTTCAAAACAATCTCCTCGAATTTTGCATAGTTGGAGTTTATGTTTGGCGTGCTCTTAGCATTTGAATTTGTATTGTATTTATACAATCTATACCATTCAGTATGCACATATTATTTAAGCATGTGTGATAAATATGGAACATTGACTTTGAAATAAAATAAATACTAAATAGATTGTAATTTCTTACGGTAAAGATGGGTTTCCGTATGATGTATCTTCAATCGCAAATAAAGTGCATACTATTACTGTTTCTTTTCTTGTCCTTTAGTGTTCGATTCGTTTCTGATTCGTTCTTTCTCGAAACTTTAGTCTGCACGTGTAAGTTGCTTGCCAGCAATAAATCTGATTATGATTAATGAGAAATGTCAGTTTTACGTGAGTGATAATTAATGTGATCAATGCAAATTCATTTCATTTTGTCATAAAATGTTTATCATCTCAAAATATGAACTTTCATTGCGCCATCTTGTGATGATTGATTTCCTTTATTACTTCTCAAACTATTAGCAAAATGCAGTAAGGCCCACCTGATGTCGACTCGGTTAGTGTAATATTATTTTCACGAAACAGATTAAAAAGTACTTCCTCCATGAAGTTGCATATTCTAATCTCTTTTGAAGATCCGTTTTGTTTACAAACAGATATGCAGTATCCATTCAATTGAAAACATAAAACTCTCAACTGTGTCGTTTGCAGCACATTGAAAAGGATACTGTAAAGATATTTCTAAACCTTAAAGAATAGTAGCTAGAAGCCCATCTTAGTTTCGTGCACTTGTTTTTCACCTATTTCTTTTATGTTTGTATTTATTAAGGAAAGTAAGGGCTGTCCAAGGTCGAAATACAAAATATATTAGAAGGAAGTTATGATTTCAGACTACAATTACAATAAACTTGGCCAATCAATAAATCAGAAAATTATAACTATTACAATTTCCAAATTACATAATTGATATGCACACCATGTTATTCACTTTACGAATCTATCTTTCACCTCCTTTTGCTTCATTATGTGTAATCATTGGTCAGAGTTTCATGGCTCAGGTTATGGATGTACATTTAAGCTAGACCGCTTTAATTGGACGTTAACAATTGTAACGGCTCAATGTTACGAACAATTCTTAATGATTGAACTTCAGAAGCAACATTCTTAAACATGAAAAGCCGTGTCTAAGGAAACAAATATATTATTTCTGTTAATTGTAATTTTAGAGGTAAGTCAGATCTTTAGGAATAAAGAGAGAACGTCTCATACATATAA
This sequence comes from Unio delphinus, assembly GCA_029339505.1. Lineage (NCBI taxonomy): Eukaryota > Metazoa > Mollusca > Bivalvia > Unionida > Unionidae > Unio > Unio delphinus. Next base: position 9,823,768 of record JAQISU010000117.1, read on the forward strand.
ATGCCATACAAATAAATTATAGTTTGACTATAGACAAAGCTACCATAGCATGGCGCATATTTCTCGGTTCCACCGAACGCTAGATTTTCTTATAACATTGACGGCGTTTCTCTATCCAAGGATGGCCACCCCTTCAACTTGTGTTATCTTTGGAAGGACTCGTTTTCAAAGCCAGCAATTGCTCGTAGGAGATATTGTATATCCTATGTTTAGAACAAATTGAGATTATGGGTATCCATGAAGAAACAATAAACATTTTCAAAATTCATAGTTGATGTGCTGGTATAAAGATAATTAGCAAACAATAGAAAATATTACATGGTTCTTTTGGATAAAGAAGTGCGATATAACGAAATGGTAAAAATCTCTCAAGTAAACTATTTGTTTCATGTTGTAAGTTACTTTAACCAACGTTGAATGGTAACGCTAACAGGAAAACATTTTCGCAACACAGTTTAAATATAACCTGACAACAATATACAAGGTTCCTATATGAATATTTATTGAACTCATTACGTCCTGTCTGATTAATCCATGTATACTTTATGCATTTTAACAAAACGTTAGATTGTTTACTAATTAACCAAAAGACACACAAAATTTAAATTCTCAAATATATCATCTTAAAACATATGGGATGTCTTAAAATATCAACCATTATAATAATGCATTTAACAATCGATCACATGCTTTCTTTCTTCGCTATCAATCATCCTGCAAAACTTATTATGCCAATGTGTTAGAAAACCAACCAGTAGACAGGTATAAAAGCACCAGCTATCCAAAAAGACTTCACTGCAACTGCCAATCCCGAGACGAAGTCTATAGCTCCTTGTCACCACACAATCAGGTAAGTTAACGTTTTTGGCACGTTACTTAATGTTCATGATTCAAACATATATTCTACTCTAAAACGTTTTCTTTATAACGTATTGCACAGTTTTGCTCTGTCACCACATGCAAGCTATGTCAATACATTCATCGGCCTATAATGTGATAAACAAAGTTTGTCAGTCATCCTCCATATTTTTAAAGTTGTGCTATCGTGTAAAAGTAGAAGTAGACAATATATTTTCATACAAATGACTTTCAAATGACTTTCGGCTCTAACTCATTATCAGTTTACGATAGTTCAATTTCGGATTATTTTAATTTTCTGGTGCATCGTTCTTTATTCAAGTAGGATCACACATTTTGCCAGCCGTACCGCTATCTTCTTTTACTTTCAAAGCTGTAAATGTCTAAACACCTTTATATATAATCAATTGTACCTTGACTTGTTCATTTAGGAAAATAAAAAAATTAAGGGCTAACAGTACGTCACATCGAATAATATAACATTTGGTTCTAACGAAACAACAATGTCGCCACAATGTGTTTAATATCCTAATTAATTCTTTGCACTTGTTTGATGTATTTAGATGCCGCATTGCCTATGAAAGAAAAGCTATGTTAACGCATACATAGAAGTGAACATTGTGATTGAAAATAAGTGTAGAAAAGAATGTTATTTAATGTTTAATACTGTGTTATACTTCCATATCTTGTATTTGTTTTGTTGTTACATGTTCTATTGCGGCCAGTATTCAGACGTAAATTTCTAAAGATACTTTTCCACAGAATTGTAGGAGGTTAAAAGCGAATCAGGACTGTTGGTGGTCTATTTTATTTGACCACTTTGCACCAATTGAAACTTCACATTTACGGAATATAGATTTTGTTGTGAACGTTTGTTTCTTATACATTGATCGTTGTATACTAAACTATGGCATGTCATTTTGAGTGAATTTCATTTTGTTGGACAGACGAGAATGAAGGCGGTAATAATTCTCCTAGCTTGCATGGTTTGTACCATAATAGCACTCCCGCAAACAGGTTACAGTGGCCTCAGTGGATATGGTGGATACAGCGGTGGAATCCCTTGGGGATTTGGTGGCGGTGGATTTGGTGGATTTGGTGGATTCGGTGGACTTGGGGGTGGAAATGGCGGTTGGGGTAATTTCCATCACAAAAAGCCCCGTCCGTAGTAAGAACTCATACTCTCATCTTTGACGTGTATATTATCTATTAGAGAGCAGCTGACATATTGCCTTTCTTCACAATTAGGTCTTCACTAAAATGTCCTCTAACTCGCTGTATATCTGAACTTTTACAATTTAAAGTAGTCACATAGTCGCTCTTTGCAGTAAATAATTATTTTATATTAGGCGTGGATTGCATTAATAAAACAAACAGTACATTTGCCACTTATTTTTTTTTTTTATTTTACAGCTATTAACCGGATACGATACAAATAAAGACTGGGTCACAAGCGAAGGAAATAAGACCGCTTACTTGGAGTATTCTTACATTGGCAGTCTTGTATAGTACCCCCAATAAATTTGTTTGATCATATATAAAAGAGTTTTTTTATGATATTCATTTCACTCTACACGCTTCGATCTCTTGCTATCACTGTTCTGGCAGACACCTATGTGAATAAACCGCTAGTTTTCTAGAAACGTTACCAAACATGCTTACATAAATCTGTGTAGAACGTATGTATATACATGCTGCATAGGATGAAAGTATTTCTAAACTGAATGTGGCTAATATTGTCCTAGCTACTTTTCGAGGATATTAGAAGGAACTTAACCCTTCCTGAAATTGATTGACTTTTTCAGCAGATTTGAAGATATTCCAAAATCTCCTGCATTCATATATAAAACGCGGCCAGGCATTTAACAATGATCTGTCGTCTTATAATAGGCAGGATTTCCTCGTTTGTCGTCTCAGAATCGGACCGCTTGCTATAATCCTGCGTCGAACTATTAAAATGAAGTTTAATGCATATTGCTTCATAACTGCGCAAACAATCTTAAAGTACCCATGCATAATAAATCAACAACTCTGTGTTATAGTCCCGTAATATATCGGTAGATCAAAACAATATATTGCTTCCATATATAATATAAAGTGGATAATGCGGACTTCAATTTTGTTCAACTTTGAGCCGAGGTTGGATACAAAAGATGGATATTAGATGTACATATTTCTTCATATCACTATATACTACCATAGAGAAAAAGAATTGTAAACTTGAATTAGAATCAAAATCAACTTAAATGGCGGAACACTCAAATGCTTTTGCAATATCATGACAGGTGATGTAATTGTACAATGTGGTAGTGAGCAGGCTTGGATGGTGATCACCTTCATTTCATTATTGCCAACTCATAGAATCATCGTAGTTGGTATACTGTATAAAGTAAAAAAAAACACTGGGCTATCTATGTTATTGGGAGTCGAATCAATTTTTATATTACTGTTGCTATTCAAGTTTTGTTGCTGCAGTTGTAGGGAGACATGCAGTCTCATATTATAAAGATGAAACAGTGGCGATGACAGCTCCAAAGACCCTAGAAATATTACGCATTTGGAAAATACGAAAATTACAATATATGAAAAATTAATCTCATAATTCCTACTTTATATCAACATGCAATCACGCAAACGGCAGAAGAATCTCCCTATACTGATCCGCAAGGAATACAGGAACCTAGGTAGTAGCATTAATGAGATGTATAAGGAGCCTAGATTCCCAGCCACATACTCCTATGTCATGAGAAAATGACAATATTATGTTCTTATCTGGTAATATACATCTTCAAAACAGATAGGCAAATTATTTCAGCGATCTCGATAGCTGAGTAACCGATGAAATACGATGTACGCAAATTGACAGAAACAAAAACATTAATAGTATGAACCTCTTTAAGATTATAAAAATATCCGAATCACCAAATCTGTAATATTTGCAGAGAAGGGATGTCGCTCTTTAATTTCAAACAACTTCATGAAATTCAAACAATTATTAAAAGAATATGCGTGGATATTGGAGACCTTAAATTTCTTTTACGAAACTGACAAATTAATAGATATACCAAAGAATAACAGACACAAAGCGTTTAAACAAGTACATATATAAGTTCGTAGTCTCAATAAAAACTTGTCATTCAAGTATTCAAACAGATACATTTAAATATATTAATTTCACAAACAAATTATTTTCTTTGTATTGACGCGGAAGATGTAATTTGTTAAGCTACAATAACTGGTTTTGCTTTACACTACAAAACTCACATCATGATAAATGTTTATACTGAAACTCGAAGGAAATTGATAGCCAGAAACATTTATATTTTCTTATTTCAAATGGTCAGTACTTTATATTTGTTGTTTACATTATTGCATGGCCAGCACATTTTCCATCTCATCTCATCTCTTGATATTAGGTTTTCCGATATTTGATTTGAAAGAAGGTATTCAAGGAATCTCATGATTCTTAGAATGTAACTAAACGCTTGGATGTTTCTATTTGTTTCTAAGCGCTGGTTGATTATAGGGTTAGGAAACAAATATATTATACATTTAAAGAAACCAGTTACAGATTCTATAACATATGTCTTGGAATGAAAAGTATTACGTCTATTTACCTTAAAGTGCTTTTGATGTGTGTTTTGTTGTCGACAATGCAGGTAGATCACATATATTCAAATTTAAAAGATGTGAAAGAAAATGATATATCGAAGATTGTATCTTAATAGTTCTCACTTTCTACGTTAAAGTATTCCTCCATCACCGACTTCATTGTGACATCCTTAATCAAAGATCGTTGACGTTTGTTTATTTTCAAATCAAATCGCAGACACTTAACATACGTTACTGTCTAAAACAATATGTAATTCTGATTAACTCGTACACCGGAGAGATAACGTATAAATTAACCTGTCAAATGTCAATGTTCTACTACATTGAAAATCCAAAGAAATTAAACTTGAGGAAGAATTGTCCATTTTGTTCACCAGTTTGTATTCAGACTCAAGTTCATATATCGATCAAGTGTGCATGCTTGATTTGCAGAGAACATTTCTATTTGTTATACATCTATGAAAATGAAATGAAAACCACAAATTCAAGAGATAATAGTGCAATATCAATTTTTTATTCAGGATGTTTATCGTTTACGATACATGGTCTAAACCTTTAATTATAGCACGCAATTGCAATCTGTATTACACTTGTCACAATTACATGTCCAGGCTTAGAAAGAAATATGTTTGTTTCAAAGAGACAGTCATGTAGAGACATTGTGTTGAACTTTTACTCGTTGATGTACAAATCATATCCTCTATGATCCATGACAAGTACTTGAAAGGTTACAACAAGTGAACTTAACTACCGTCGCCCTCCAACAGGTATTCGAACCATGACATGTACCTGACAGGTTAATGAAAGTGACCATGAATACCGTCTCCCTCCAACGAGTACTCGACACATATTTACCATGTGAAACGGATCTGTCCAGTATAGATACGATCCATGTACCTAGTATATGTTTGCTTCCTGTTTTCCTTTGATATATTTTACTCAATTGACTTTTAAACTACATATGATCTAGACAACAAACCTTACTTTTGTTGTTGTGAAATTCACTATAATCTATCTCATAAGTATTCAACAGTAACTTTATATCGCAACACACTTATCCTGATTTAAAACCTGCACATCCAACTCACACGATAGGAGGTTTTCAAAATCATAAATGACGTGTCCGAAAGATTTGTTATCAAATACGTGAAATCTCATATTTCCAACTCTGCAAAAACACTGGCAATTAACATTAGTTGCATCTGAGACAGATATTGCAACATTTATATTTCTATGGAACCATGTATCTAACATGCATTTGGCCACACTTTGAGTGTTTGTAGTAGTCTGTAAAACATCTGCTTACATATATGCAGTATCGATTGAATTGCGAATTTTCTATTGATCTTATCGAGATAACATATATGACCTAAAGGACAGAAAGCCCAAAAGGATTAGCTGATAAAAGATGATGAGTACTTTTTCCTTTGCACAACTGTTCCGTCATAACATAAAGGATCATTAGAGATAACAAATAATGTATAATTATTCACATATATACAGAGTATATTGAAACAGATTTACATCAATACTTTCATATTTTTTTATGTCAAGATGTTTCTTGAAATATATACCAAACTTTCTTAATAAATTTTAAATGTCAATCATTAAACGTTTTCCAACTCGTTTCGGAATGTAATGCGATTGATATCCGATATATTCTTCCATGGTTTAAAGAGTTTTATCAAGAAAAGAAATTTTATCCATGTTTTGTGAAACATAATTTGTACATGTTGTCCCTAAAGCAAGGCGGAAACTAAATCACGTGCAAATAGAGCAGCTAAAGTATCACTTCTAACAATAACAATTATAGATGCACCTCTACGCAGCAATTCCAAAACAATCTCCTCGATTTTTGCATAGTTGGAGTTTATGTTTGGCGTGCTCTTAGCATTTGAATTTGTATTGTATTTATACAATCTATACCCTTCAGTATGCACATATTATTTAAGCATGTGTGATAAATATGGAACAGTGACTTTGAAATAAAATAAATACTAAATAGATTGTAATTTCTTACGGTAAAGATGGGTTTCCGTATGATGTATCTTCAATCGCAAATAAAGTGCATACTATTACTGTTTCTTTTCTTGTCCTTTAGTGTTCGATTCGTTTCTGATTCGTTCTTTCTCGAAACTTTAGTCTGCACGTGTAAGTTGCTTGCCAGCAATAAATCTGATTATGATTAATGAGAAATGTCAGTTTTACGTGAGTGATAATTAATGTGATCAATACAAATTCATTTCATTTTGTCATAAAATGTTTATCATCTCAAAAGTATGAACTTTCATTGCGCCATCTTGTGATGATTGATTTCCTTTATTACTTCTCAAACTATTAGCAAAATGCAGTAAGGCCCAGCTGATGTCGACTCGGTTAGTGTAATATTATTTTCACGAAACAGATTAAAAAGTACTTCCTCCATGAAGTTGCATATTCTAATCTCTTTTGAAGATCCATTTTGTTTACAAACAGATATGCAGTATCCATTCAATTGAAAACATAAAACTCTCAACTGTGTCGTTTGCAGCACATTGAAAAGGATACTGTAAAGATATTTCTAAACCTTAAAGAATAGTAGCTAGAAGCCCATCTTAGTTTCGTGCACTTGTTTTTCACCTATTTCTTTTATGTTTGTATTTATTAAGGAAAGTAAGGGCTGTCCAAGGTCGAAATACAAAATATATTAGAAGGAAGTTATGATTTCAGACTACAATTACAATAAACTTGGCCAATCAATAAATCAGAAAATTATAACTATTACAATTTCCAAATTACATAATTGATATGCACACCATGTTATTCACTTTACGAATCTATCTTTCACCTCCTTTTGCTTCATTATGTGTAATCATTGGTCAGAGTTTCATGGCTCAGGTTATGGATGTACGTTTAAGCTAGACCGCTTTAATTGGATGTTAAAAATTGTAACGGCTCAATGTTACGAACAATTCTTAATGATTGAACTTCAGAAGCAACATTCTTAAACATGAAAAGCCGTGTTTAAGGAAACAAATATATTATTTCTGTTAATTGTAACTTTAGAGGTAAGTCTGATCTTTAGGAATAAAGAGAGAACGTCTCATACATATAAATGCCATACAAATAAATTATAGTTTGACTATAGACAAAGCTACCATAGCATGGCGCATATTTCTCGGTTCCACCGAACGCTAGATTTTCTTGTAACATTGACGGCGTTTCTCTATCCAAGGATGGCCATCCCTTCAACTTGTGTTATCTTTGGAAGGACTCGTTTTCAAAGCCAGCAATTGCTCGTAGGAGATATTGTATATCCTATGTTTAGAACAAATTGAGATTATGGGTATCCATGAAGAAACAATAAACATTTTCAAAATTCATAGTTGATGTGCTGGTATAAAGATAATTAGCAAACAATAGAAAATATTACATGGTTCTTTTGGATAAAGAAGTGCGATATAACGAAATGGTAAAAATCTCTCAAGTAAACTATTTGTTTCATGTTGTAAGTTACTTTAACCAACGTTGAATGGTAACGCTAACAGGAAAACATTTTCGCAACACAGTTTAAATATAACCTGACAACAATATACAAGGTTCCTATATGAATATTTATTGAACTCATTACGTCCTGTCTGATTAATCCATGTATACTTTATGCATTTTAACAAAACGTTAGATTGTTTACTAATTAACCAAAAGACAGACAAAATTTAAATTCTCAAATATATCATCTTAAAACATATGGGATGTCTTAAAATATCAACCATTATAATAATGCATTTAACAATCGATCACATGCTTTCTTTCTTCGCTATCAATCATCCTGCAAAACTAATTATGCCAATGTGTTAGAAAACCAACCAGTAGACAGGTATAAAAGCACCAGCTATCCAAAAAGACTTCACTGCAACTGCCAATCCCGAGACGAAGTCTATAGCTCCTTGTCACCACACAATCAGGTAAGTTAACGTTTTTGGCACGTTACTTAATGTTCATGATTCAAACATATATTCTACTCTAAAACGTTTTCTTTATAACGTATTGCACAGTTTTGCTCTGTCACCACATGCAAGCTATGTCAATACATTCATCGGCCTATAATGTGATAAACAAAGTTTGTCAGTCATCCTCCATATTTTTAAAGTTGTGCTATCGTGTAAAAGTAGAAGTAGACAATATATTTTCATACAAATGACTTTCAAATGACTTTCGGCTCTAACTCATTATCAGTTTACGATAGTGCAATTTCGGATTATTTTAATTTTCTGGTGTATTGTTCTTTATTCAAGTAGGATCACACATTTTGCCAGCCGTACCGCTATCTTCTTTTACTTTCAAAGCTGTAAATGTCTAAACACCTTTATATATAATCAATTGTACCTTGACTTGTTCATTTAGGAAAATAAAAAAATTAAGGGCTAACAGTACGTCACATCGAATAATATAACATTTGGTTCTAACGAAACAACAATGTCGCCACAATGTGTTTAATATCCTAATTAATTCTTTGCACTTGTTTGATGTATTTAGATGCCGCATTGCCTATGAAAGAAAAGCTATGTTAACGCATAGAAGTGAACATTGTGATTGAAAATAAGTGTAGAAAAGAATGTTATTTAATGTTTAATACTGTGTTATACTTCCATATCTTGTATTTGTTTTGTTGTTACATGTTCTATTACGGCCAGTATTCAGACGTAAATTTCTAAAGATACTTTTCCACAGAATTGTAGGAGGTTAAAAGCGAATCAGGACTGTTGGTGGTCTATTTTATTTGACCACTTTGCACCAATTGAAACTTCACATTTACGGAATATAGATTTTGTTGTGAACGTTTGTTTCTTATACATTGATCGTTGTATACTAAACTATGGCATGTCATTTTGAGTGAATTTCATTTTGTTGGACAGACGAGAATGAAGGCGGTAATAATTCTCCTAGCTTGCATGGTTTGTACCATAATAGCACTCCCGCAAACAGGTTACAGTGGCCTCAGTGGATATGGTGGATACAGCGGTGGAATCCCTTGGGGATTTGGTGGCGGTGGATTTGGTGGATTTGGTGGATTCGGTGGACTTGGGGGTGGAAATGGCGGTTGGGGTAATTTCCATCACAAAAAGCCCCGTCCGTAGTAAGAACTCATACTCTCATCTTTGACGTGTATATTATCTATTAGAGAGCAGCTGACATATTGCCTTTCTTCACAATTAGGTCTTCACTAAAATGTCCTCTAACTCGCTGTATATCTGAACTTTTACAATTTAAAGTAGTCACATAGTCGCTCTTTGTAGTAAATAATTATTTTATATTAGGCGTGGATTGCATTAATAAAACAAACAGTACATTTGCCACTTATTTTTTTTTTTTATTTTACAGCTATTAACCGGATACGATACAAATAAAGACTGGGTCACAAGCGAAGGAAATAAGACCGCTTACTTGGAGTATTCTTACATTGGCAGTCTTGTATAGTACCCCCAATAAATTTGTTTGATCATATATAAAAGAGTTTTTTTATGATATTCATTTCACTCTACACGCTTCGATCTCTTGCTATCACTGTTCTGGCAGACACCTATGTGAATAAACCGCTAGTTTTCTAGAAACGTTACCAAGCATGCTTACATAAATCTGTGTAGAACGTATGTATATACATGCTGCATAGGATGAAAGTATTTCTAAACTGAATGTGGCTAATATTGTCCTAGCTACTTTTCAAGGATATTAGTAGGAACTTAACCCTTCCTGAAATTGATTGACTTTTTCAGCAGATTTGAAGATATTCCAAAATCTCCTGCATTCATATATAAAACGCGGCCAGGCATTTAACAATGATCTGTCGTCTTATAATAGGCAGGATTTCCTCGTTTGTCGTCTCAGAATCGGACCGCTTGCAAGAATCCTGCGTCGAACTATTAAAATGAAGTTTAATGCATATTGCTTCATAACTGCGCAAACAATCTTAAAGTACCCATGCATAATAAATCAACAACTCTATGTTATAGTCCCGTAATATATCGGTAGATCAAAACAATATATTGCTTCCATATATAATATAAAGTGGATAATGCGGACTTCAATTTTGTTCAACTTTGAGCCGAGGTTGGATACAAAAGATGGATATTAGATGTACATATTTCTTCATATCACTATATACTACCATAGAGAAAAAGAATTGTAAACTTGAATTAGAATCAAAATCAACTTAAATGGCGGAACACTAAAATGCTTTTGCAATATCATGACAGGTGATGTAATTGTACAATGTGGTAGTGAGCAGGCTTGGATGGTGATCACCTTCATTTCATTATTGCCAACTCATAGAATCATCGTAGTTGGTATACTGTATAAAGTAAAAAAAAACACTGGGCTATCTATGTTATTGGGAGTCGAATCAATTTTTATATTAATGTTGCTATTCAAGTTTTGTTGCTGCAGTTGTAGGGAGACATGCAGTCTCATATTATAAAGATGAAACAGTGGCGATGACAGCTCCAAAGACCCTAGAAATATTACGCATTTGGAAAATACGAAAATTACAATATATGAAAAATTAATCTCATAATTCCTACTTTATATCAACATGCAATCACGCAAACGGCAGAAGAATCTCCCTATACTGATCCGCAAGGAATACAGGAACCTAGGTAGTAGCATTAATGAGATGTATAAGGAGCCTAGATTCCCAGCCACATACTCCTATGTCATGAGAAAATGACAATATTATGTTCTAATCTGGTAATATACATCTTCAAAACAGATAGGCAGATTATTTCAGCGATCTCGATAGCTGAGTAACCGATGAAATACGATGTACGCAAATTGACAGAAACAAAAACATTAATAGTATGAACCTCTTTTAGATTATAAAAATATCAGAATCACCAAATCTGTAATATTTGCAGAGAAGGGATGTCGCTCTTTAATTCCAAACAACTTCATGAAATTCAAACAATTATTAAAAGAATATGCGTGGGTATTGGAGACCTTAAATTTTTTTTTACGAAACTGAAATGACAAATTAATAGATATACCAAAGAATAACAGACAAAAAGCGTTTAAACAAGTACATATATAAGTTCGTAGTCTCAATAAAAACTTGTCATCCAAGTATGCAAACAGATACATTTAAATATATTAATTTCACAAACAAATTATGTTCTTTGTATTCACGCGGAAGATGTAATTTGTTAAGCTACAATAACTGGTTTTGCTTTACACTACAAAACTCACATCATGATAAATGTTTATACTGAAACTCGAAGGAAATTGATAGCCAGAAACATTTATATTTTCTTATTTCAAATGGTCAGTACTTTATATTTGTTGTTTACATTATTGCATGGCCAGCACATTTTCCATCTCATCTCATCTCTTGATATTAGGTTTTCCGATATTTGATTTGAAAGAAGGTATTTCAAGGAATCTCATGATTCTTAGAGTGTAACTAAACGCTTGGATGTTTCTATTTGTTTCTAAGCGCTGGTTGATTATAGGGTTAGGAAACAAATATATTATACATTTAAAGAAACCAGTTACAGATTCTATAACATATGTCTTGGAATGAAAATTATTACGTCTATTTACCTTAAAGTGCTTTTGATGCGTGTTTTGTTGTCGAGAATGCAGGTATATCACATATATTCAAATTTAAAAGATGTGAAAGAAAATGATATATCGAAGATTGTATCTTAATAGTTCTCACTTTCTACGTTAAAGTATTCCTCCATCACCGACTTCATTGTGACATCCTTAATCAAAGATCGTTGACGTTTATTTATTTTCAAATCAAATCGCAGACACTTAACATACGTTACTGTCTAAAACAATATGTAATTCTGATTAACTCGTACACCGGAGAGATAACGTATAAATTAACCTGTCAAATGTCAATGTTCTACTACATTGAAAATCCAAAGAAATTAAACTTGAGGAAGAATTGTCCATTTTGTTCACCAGTTTGTATTCAGACTCAAGTTCATATATCGATCAAGTGTGCATGCTTGATTTGCAGAGAACATTTCTATTTGTTATACATCTATGAAAATGAAATGAAAACCACAAATTCAAGAGATAATAGTGCAATATCAATTTTTTATTCAGGATGTTTATCGTTTACGATACATGGTCTAAACCTTTAATTATAGCACGCAATTGCAATCTGTATTACACTTGTCACAATTACATGTCCAGGCTTAGAAAGAAATATGTTTGTTTCAAAGAGACAGCCATGTAGAGACATTGTGTTGAACTTTTACTCGTTGATGTACAAATCATATCCTCTATGATCCATGACAAGTACTTGAAAGGTTACAACAAGTGAACTTAACTACCGTCGCCCTCCAACAGGTATTCGAACCATGACATGTACCTGACAGGTTAATGAAAGTGTCATTAATACCGTCTCCCTCCAACGAGTACTCGACGCATATTTACCATGTGAAACGGATCTGTCCAGTATAGATACGATCCATGTACCTAGCATATGCTTCCTGTTTTCCTTTGATATATTTTACTCAATTGACTTTTAAACTACATATGATCTAGACAACAAACCTTACTTTTGTTGTTGTAAAATTCATTATAATCTATCTCATAAGTATTCAACAGTAACTTTATATCGCAACACACTTATCCTGATTTAAAACCTGCACATCCAACTCACACGATAGGAGGTTTTCAAAATCATAAATGACGTGTCCGAAAGATTTTGTTATCAAATACGTGAAATCTCATATTTCCAACTCTGCAAAAACACTGGCAATTAACATTAGTTGCATCTGAGACAGATATTGCAACATTTATATTTCTATGGAAAAAATGTATCTAACATGCATTTGGCCACACTTTGAGTGTTTGTAGTAGTCTGTAAAACATCTGCTTACATATATGCAGTATCGATTGAATTGCGAATTTTCTATTGATCTTATCGAGATAACATATCTGACCTAAAGGACAGAAAGCAATGTGTCTTTCTGGAGATTTCTCTTATTTGATTTAGACCTTTGGTCCAAAAGGATTAGCTGATAAAAGATGATGAGTACTTTTTCCTTTGCACAACTGTTCCGTCATAACATAAAGGATCATTAGAGATGACAAATAATGTATAATTATTCACATGCATACAGAGTATATTGAAACAGATTTACATCAATACTTTAAAAAAATTTTATGTCAAGATGTTTCTTGAAATATATACCAAACTTTCTTAATAAATTTTAAATGTCAGTCATTAAACGTTTTCCAACTCGTTTCTGAATGTAATGCGATATATATCCGATATTTTATTCCATGGTTTAAAGAGTTTTATCAAGAAAATAAATTGTATCCATGTTTTGTGAAACATAATTTGTACATGTTGTCCCTAAAGCAAGGCGGAAACTAAATCACGTGCAAATAGAGCAGCTAAAGTATCACTTCTAACAATAACATGATAATTAATGTGATCAATGCAAATTCATTTCATTTTGTAAAATGTTTATCATCTCAAAATATGAACTTTCATTGCGCCATCTTGTGATGATTGATTTCCTTTATTACTTCTCAAGCTATTGGCAAAATGCAGTAAGGCCCAGCTGATGTCGACTCGGTTTTTGGAATATTATTTTCACGAAACAGATTAAAAAGTACTTCCTCCATGTAGTTGCATATTTATTTGTTACTAAACATCTAATCTCTTTTGAAGAACCATTTTTTTACAAACAGATATGCAGTATCCATTCAATTGAAAACATAAAACTCTCAACGGTGTCGTTTGCAGCACATTGAAAAGGATACTGTAAAGATATTTATAAACCTTAAAGAATAGTAGCTAGAAAGCCATCTTAGTTTCGTGCACTTGTTTTTCACCTATTTCTTTTATGTTTATATTTATTAAGGAAAGTAAGGGCTGTCCAAGGTCGAAATACAAAATATATTAGAAGGAAGTTATGATTTCAGACTACAATTACAATAAATTTGGCCAATCAATTAATCAGAAAATTATAACTATTACAATTTCCAAATTACATAATTGATATGCACACCATGTTATTCACTTTACGAATCTATCTTTCACCTCCTTTTGCTTCATTACTTGTAATCATTGGTCAGAGTTTAATGGCTCAGGTTATGGATGTAACGTTTAAGCCAGACCGCTTTAATGTGACGTGGAAAACTGTAACGGCGCAAGGTTCCGAACAGTTCTTAATGATTGAACTTTAGAAGCAACATTCTTAAACATGAAAAGCCGTGTTTAAGGAAACAAAATATATTATTTCTGTTAATTGTAATTTTAGAGGTAAGTCAGATCTTAGGATGATAAAGAGAGAACGTCTCATACATATAAATGCCATACAAATACATTATAATTTGACTATAAACAAAGCTACCATAGCATGGCGCATATTTCTCGGTTCCACCGAACTCTAGATTTTCTTTTTACAATGACGGCGTTTCTCTATCCAAGGATGGATGAACCTTCATTTTGTCTCATCTTTGGAAGGACTCATTTTCAAAGCCAGCAATTGCGAGAAGGAAATATGTTATGTCTTATGTTTTGAACAAATTGAGATTATTGTTATCCACTAAAGAAACAATCTACCTTTTCAAAATTCATAGTTGATGTGCTGGTATAAGGATAATTAGCAAACATTATAATATATTAAATGGTTCTGTTATAAAGAAGTGCGATATAACAGAATGATAAAAATCTGTAAATAGTGTTAGTTATTTTAACCAACGTTTAATGTTGACGATAATAGGAAACAAAAATTATTTTCGCGAGACATTTAAGATATAACTTGACACCTGTAAACAAGGGTAATATATGAATATTTATTGCACTCCTTAAGATCTGTTTGATTAATCCATAAATTTTAACATAAAGTTAGATTGTTTACTAATTAATCTGAAGACAGACAAAATTTAAATTCTCAAATATATCATTTCAAAACATGGGATGTTTTAAAATATCAACCATTATAATAATGCATTAACAATCGATCACATGCTTTCTTTCTTCACTGTCAATCATCCTGCAAAACTAATTATGCCTATGTGTTAGAAAACTAACCAGTGCACAGATAGCACCAGCTATCCAACAAGACTTGACTGCAACTGCCAATCCCGAGACGACGTTTTGAGCTCTTTGTCACCACACAATGTTCATGATTCAAACATATATTATACGCTAAAACGATTTCTTTTATAAAGAAATGCAGTTTTGCTCTGTGACCACATGAAAACTATATCAATAAATTCATTTTTGGTAGGTATAGGATATGAATATTGAAAAACCAGTTTTTGCAAGTAAATCAAGCTATTTTTTCAATATATATGCATCCAAAAATGATACAAATTCAGTCTCAACTGTCTCTGTGGTGCAGCTTGGCGTAATATTTGTGACATGAAAAAGAGTGGGGGGTGTACAATTCTCAAAATGCAACTTTGTCAATTTTTAGAAAAACATGGTCCTACTTCATGAAAATGAACAGAGTCTACAACTCTGGTTGTGCCAGAAAACATGTGTATTGCTTCAGTTTTAATTAGGACAAACAATGAAAGCTATACCAAATCACACGTGTCGTCAGCCTGCTGAGGAATGTGTGTACCATTTTCCCGAACCCATATTTATTTTCATGAAATCTAACAGAACTGTTGTACATTCGTGACAACTGTTTCATGTTTGTATAAATTATTTCAACAGAATATTGCCATTATTAATAAATGCTAAAAAGGTGGAAATTTGTGAAGCATCCAAATTCATACAGATATAATCTTGCCATGACACTGTTCATTTAAACAAGTTTGATACATAATTTGAAGAGAAGACATAAACACTATTTTTGCTTATCTGAATGAAAATCAATATATATATATATATATATATATATATATATATATATATATATATATATATATATATATATATATATGTAATAACTTCTAGAAGTTATTAAATCGAGTTTTGTACACTACCGCCGTTGTCCAACAATGGGGTCTATGCGCTAAATATTTGAGGGATAATTTGGCCTACGTACCGGTCACTGCAGATATGGCTGAAACGACCAGATAGGACTGGTGAATTGAGACTTCGTACGGTAAATAGAGGTTACTCAGAAATATGAAATATACATGGATATATTCCAAATTGTTGAAAGCTTAAGACCTACCGTGTTTATTAATATTACCTCCTCTTAATGTATGAAAATAAAACTTTTAAAATTTCAACGCTTCGTAAAAAGAATTATTTTTTCTTCCATGGGTCGCTTAATGCCATAAACAAGGGTCCAGATATGTATTCTGTTGGGTTCCAATAATTTGTTTAAAGTGTCGAAAGTGATTGTAAGACGCTTGTGGGAAAATTCAAATTTTCATTGTGATGTGCAGTTATCTAAAATGAAATCTCTTCTGTTCTGAGGAAGACGTGGAAAGCCAATGTAAACATGGCCAAATACATGGTACTCATGAAATGGTCAGATATGGTATGCATCATAGAAACGGTATGCTAATCCAGCGCACCTTTGTCCATTGGCAAACAAACATCATGAGATTTACTTTAATGAATGGTTTTAATACGTTTTTGAATAAAGAAAGATGAAGAAGTGTATACGCAGCCTTTCAGTTTGTGCACATATCCAACAGCAGAAACAAAATTGGATATCGAAGATGCAGCATTTTTCTTGTTGATTAAGTGAACCATGAAATGGGTCAAATTTATTATTGAAACAGGGAGAGAAAAGTCAAAGTGTCTGATGTGAACTCTTTATATAGCGTCGAAGCCTGCTTATATCTGGTTTGTTTCGATGGGTGAAGTATGTTTTTAAGCAATGGTCAAGCGTACTTTCTAGCTGTGCAAGGTTAGAAGAAGCGGAATGTGATGAAGGTGTTTGTCGGCATATCAATACCTGTTGGCGAGAAAGGGCATCAGCTAGTCTATTACGTATACCCGGTATATATATTTGCCCTGAATAAGGTATTTAATTTAAGGCAAGAGAGGCCCGATTTCCAAATGAAATGAATAATTGTTGTGTCCTGAGAGGATTGATTGTTAATAATTTCAACTGAGGCTTGATTGTCAGTGTGGGAAATGATACATCTACTGGTTAGGTGTTCTGCTAAAAACATCAACTGACAGAACAATTGGATTGAAATCTAGAAGCGTTCTTTTTCATATGCCATGTCTGATCAGAAATGCTATAGAAACACTGTGTGCCTGGGAAGGCACATTATCCGGATGAGGCAGAAGCATCTGTGCACAAGTTCAATGTGTTGAAAGTCAGCCAAATTTCAGGTAAGAATAAAAATATACCGTTAAAACCGGTCAAAATTGTTAACCAGGCCCTTAAATCTTCCTTTATCTCTATTGTTAATCTAATGTGGTGATGTGGGTTTGATATGGCAATTGTCAAGTTGATGAGTCACCTAAGAAACGCTAGACAACTCCACAAGCGAAGTTAAGAGTATCTGTGATGGATTGCAACTCCTTCAGAGTAAATTTATTTCGAGCCAGATATAAATATACAAGCTTATGCATTTTTCTAGTTTGTACACGGGAAGGATAATCTCCATTCTCACAGAATCAAATTCGTATCCGAAGTACGTCATGGTTGTTGCCGGGGCAATTGTTTTATCCACAGCTATCGGAATATCCTATGTCCGAAATATAAAGTCAGGAAGTGATCGAGCTGTATGCATTGCACGACTTACATTTAGTACTTAATAAAATCGTCAAAATATGCATCATTGGTGTTATAGTTATATTTGTCTTCGCAATACATAGGAGAGAATTGTAATTTTATTTCGAGCCATATATAAATGTACAAGCGTATGCATTTTTCTAGTTTGTCCATGGGAAGGATAATCTCCATTCTCACAGAATCCAGTTCGTATCAGAGGTACGTCATGGTTGTTTCCAGGACAAATGCTTTATCTGCAGCCATCGGAATAGTCCGATGTCGGCACATACAGTCAGGAAGCGATCGAGCTTTATGCTGGGATTGGGCACGAATTCCATCTAGTATTAAAAACATCGTCCAAAATATGCGCCGTGAGTGTTATAAATATATTTGTGTTCGCAATTCATTGGAGAGAAATGCTAAACGTCTCCAATATCCGGCAACTGGAACTACAAACCCATTGGTAAGCATTTTTCAAAATAGAATATGTTTCACCACAAACCACCAAAACAATGGTATTTCATGGGACAACTAGGAAGAATGCGGAAAGCATTTAATATGTCTGTTTCTGCAATAAAACACCCTATACCCAGCTGTTTTATACAAGTGATGGAATTATTAATGCCGTCGTAATGTACTGCTGATTGTTGAGTTGGAATTCCGTCCTTAACCTAATCGCCCGGTGGGAAGAAAAGGTGGTAAATTATTCTGAAAGAGCTAGGACTTTCTAGGAGAAGAGTGTAAAATGGGAAATGGTTTTGTAAGAAAAGACCATGCAAAGCGACTCCCTTCCAATTCTTTCTGTATCATTTCTTCAGTAATTTTGGCATTAGTTTGAGTTGATTTAAGATTATTATATACGTGTGTTTGCAATGTCCCCTTATAACCCCCATTCGAAACCCTTATGCGAACCTAAACGCAGGTATTTTTTGTATGCAGGATCAAAATCGTAGAGCCATTATAGGAAGCGGTGATTATGACCGGGGTAGACAAATGATCGATGCTATTTGCCGAAAGGTTTCTAAATTGTCGGGTTAGTGGATCGAGGTTGTTAAGATCGTTGGAAACGAGAATCCTGGTTTTTAGTTCCCTGCAGTTGCTGGCTGTATTGTGAAAGTAACTTAAAGGGCTGCGAAATTGGTTTCTTATAGTAAAGGGCTATATGTCTCTCTAAACAATTGAAGCACTTGTGATACAAATTGCATTAATATACCAATGATCAGCGAGTGTTGCTGTGGTAGCTAACATAAACTCCCATCGGATAATTTATGTATGTAATGTGTGAGATATTGTTTTATGTGTAGTTGTTATGACCCGACTCCAACACAACCTTCGTGTAGGATTCTTGATGTGTGGTACACCATTTAGCTTGCCCCTTTCTCAACCAATTGTCTAATGTTTTCATCATAGTACCTCCATTCGGCCCGTCTTTCCTCAATGTAAATGACAGTTGCCATGTGGTGGGGTAGGAAGGTGCTAACCATGGGATATTTTTTTGCATATAACACCAGTAAACCTGCTCCACGCGAGAATCCATTGCCATATAGAGTTGGATGTTCGCAATATTTAGGACCAGTAGTGTGCGTATCTAACTGAAACTTGAAACCCGCATCTCGTGAATTATTCAGGAGGGTAGAAAATTCAATGTATAAGCCCGCCCCTACGTTTGCCTTAACTTTATCAGGGATTAGAGTGGATGGAGTGACCGACGAGCTTACAAATTTTAATTCTGAAAAACGATTTGGACAACGTTACCTGTATCCTATATGCTGCTGTTGTGTTGACTGTTGCGTTGGAGGATCAGTTTGTGGAATATTTTCCGTAGACGACTTGAACATAGCTACCAGCTAATCAAATGTGTTATGGATCTCATGTGTCACGTAGGTGGTGAGCCTGTCTGAAGCCTTTTGGGTAATAACATTCAGAAGATGTAGGTCCATCCAAACCCCTTCGCTGGATGTTCAAGTTTGAAACTAGGCGACTGTTGGTGTTGACAATGGTGCCTTCTTTCTGGGCCTCTTAACCTCCTCCTGAATTTTAAACCTTCCATTTGCAACACCGCCTCATATATTTTTGTAGGGGCCATTCTGTAAGGAATGACACAAACAAAACGGTAATAATTACAAACATTTCAGTGTATTACTACAAAGCAATCGATGCAAATGCAGAACCCTTTTTGGAATATTATGAACACCACTGTGGTGAGATTAGGAAGGAACTTGGTATTAATATAAAGAAAAACAAACTTTGATCATTATGACAAGTTTAGGTAATTGTTTTCAAGTGCAGAATGCACACACACAAAAAGACAAGTACTAACCGAACGATTAACGTTTAGCAAAGTTGTGGATGCAGCAAGCATGAATGACTAATCAAATGTCAAGTAGTGAGGTGCATGACCAAAGTACGCCTTGCATGAAACCAGCTGGCTAACACACAATCCAGTGGTACAGAACCAGCTGATATAAAACAAGATCTAGCCGTTTGCAAATCTTGTTCGAAACGTATTGTAACTGTAACAAGGAGAAACGACGGACAAAGTACTCATAGGCACATATGTAAATGAAATGAATTGATGCGAAATACAATGGAAAGTATATATACATGTATATGTATGGTTCGTTCTCTGGTTTAATTGTGTGTACGATATATAGATTGATAATTGTGTTGACTATTATTCTCCCAACACCATGCATATAAATTCCAGAATAGTTCCGAGTATTACAGTCGGAACGCAAGCTATCGTCTACTTCTGATTTCAATATGACGCTGCAATATTTTACAGATGGAGTGACCCAATATGAGTGATTTTAATGTATAACAAAAGAACGATTAGCGGAATTTGTGGACTGGAAACAAGTTAATATAGGTAAATACGTAACTTTCAGGACGTTTCGTCAGGATCAAAATTCTAGAATAAGAGGAAGGTAACTAACAACGAAGTAACATGTATGCAGAAGAAGAAAACACGTCCGCAGCGATTGGCTGGGCAGAACACGTGATTAAAACGTTTTCAATATATTGGTCCTTCACAAAGCTTTACACGACAAATCTGGCTGTAAATTCTTAATCCAATCACACCTGCAATAAATGTCCTAACGTGAGCGTAAATCGTTTAAAGAATCACTTCTAGTATCTAAAACTACAAATGAAGTGCATAACATAATGTTTCTTGTCTGGTCTTTTCCGTTTGAATTAGTTGCTGAGTCATTCCTGCTCGCAAACTTAGTATGCACATTCCATTTCCTTGTCAACAATAAATCTGATTATGATTAATGAGAAACTTAATGTATTACCTGAGAGATAATTACTGTGATAATGCATATATATTCAATTGAAAAATACGAACAACATTAAATGATTTCCTGTGCGACACATTGAAACAGACTTGAAGATATTTTTATTTAAGAAAATAATGAACAGTAGCGACAAGGTCATCTAAGTTTCTCGCCTCGCACCTTTTGCGATCTATATTTTTTGTCTGAATTTATGTCGTCTTCATAAATACTAACATAACTTTAGGGTTTTGACCAGAAAGTGTCTTATTTATATAAAAGAATAGAAATTAATTATATTTGACTAAAAGCAGACACCTAGCATAAGGTTCCACATATTCCCGTTTGAAACGAAGGCTATCTTTTCTTCTAGCAACGATGGTGACTTTTCGCTACCCAAGCAATGGAGCCCCTTCAGTTTGTCGGATCCTTGGAAGTAATCTTTTCGAAAACCAGCAATTATGCGTAGAATATTTTTATCATGTATTCTTTGAAAGAATGGGGTTACGGGCACGCAATTAAGAAACAATCAACATTTACAAAATTCGAAGTATATCTGCTTGTATCGGCTGAGCTAAACCAAAATCACGAGTATTGCTACAGCACATGGTTTGATTTGGAAGTTTAAGCAAAGCATGAACTGTATCAGGCAGTAAAACAAATTTATTTTAGCAGCAATGCAAAACTATATCGATCATGCAATCTAGTTCTCATGTTTTCCATTTTCGTAGAGTATAGAAACTAAAAACAAAAATGTATCCCGGTTCTGTATACTCTTTTGGTAGAAAGAGTGTTTCTTCATTTTGATAAAACACGGTATTCATCAGTACTTTTTACACTGTCAAAATCGCCTTTATTCATGCATTGTGAAAAAAAGAAACTAATACAGGGTCCTATGGAATAAAGAGGTGCGATATAACGAAACGGCTTGAAACTTTCAAGCAGACGTCTTAATTGCTGGCTGTTTGTCCTTTTAAGTAATGTTTAATGTTACCTCTAATAGGGATGAAAATGATTTGCGCAATACCCTTTATATATAACTTGTCACAGGTTTACTGGACTTTTAAATGATTATTTCTTGAGCCTTTCAAGTCCTCTTTGATAGATCCATTTATGTTCAATACATTTTAATATTAATGCATATTGTATAGGTATTAATCAGAAGAAATAAAATTTTAAATTCTCATAATTAGCATCTTTAAATACACTTTGTTAATAATGAAAACCCTATTATAATATTTCACCAATCGATCACAATCATTCTTTCTGCACAATCAACCAACCGTAAAACTAAATTTGCGAAAGTGGAAGAAACCAAACCGGTGGATAGGTATAATATAACTAGTTATCCATCAAGCTATCACTGCCACAGCCAATCCGGAGACGCAATTTAGAGCTCCAAGTCACCACACATTCAGGTAAGTAGAAGCATTCATGACGTTAATCAACATTCATGATTTAAATATATATTGTATTGAGAAGCATTTTATTTTCGATACAAATAAACAGTGTTACTCAGTGGCCACACTAATTACTATATCCAAAAAACTCATGCTCCTATATGTAATATTCAGAGTCTCGCACGCAACCTCAATATTTTAAAGTTGTGACCGAAAGTAAAAGAGGAAGTGATAATATATAGTCATTGCACTCAAATTACAATTGAGCAATTAAAATATTACATCTAAATTCTTATTAAATTACGATACTGCAATTTTGACTGATTCTGATTTTTCTGTATTAGAAGTGATAATTCAAGAAGGACCATACCTTTGGTCAAATGTATGCCTGTCTTCATTGTAGCTTTAGCAGCTATCGATATATATATATATATATATATATATATATATATATATATATATATATATATATATATATATATATATATATATATATATATATATATATATATATGTATGTATGTATGTATGTTTGTATGTATGTATGTATGTATGTATGTATGTATGTATGTATGTATGTATGTGGTGTTGTTACGTTAGGACGATGACATGAATTAAGGGCTCACGGTACGTCGTTTTGAGAACTATCAAAGCTGGTTCTAACGTAACTAGAATGCGAAGATAAGACATTAAATATGTAATATTTATATTTTTACTTTTAATTTCTTTTGAGCTTTAGTTGTCATTTTATGCCAGATTAAGAATACTATTTTTCGCGCAAACCGCTATAGAATATCGGTGTTCGGTTCAATTCGATTATATCAATATTAAACTCTAAGAAACAGCCCATCAGGCGAAATCGCCAAGTCCGTTTTTTTTTGGGACGCTACTTTATACGGATAATATATGAATACTGACTTCGCTTCTTTTGTCTTCTTTAACAAAGTTGTGTATTTTGCTTATATATCGGCAGACATTTTTAATCGCACTCATTTGCTTTTATTTCTTCGTAATTGATTTTTCTTTTGTACTTCACTTTGTAGGTAAGAGAACAAATACGAGATAGGTCTGCGATGACCATCTGATCCACTTTGCAGCAAAGAAACTGCCGAATCAGGCACTTCTTTACGTCTCCTGTGCCTGTTTCCGTCCTCACAGCTGTTATCTTGTGACCCCTAAAAATGCTATTCTCCTAGTTATCCCTTTGTTTTTGTTTGGTTATTTAATTGCCACATTGCCTATGAAATAAACGCTAACTGTATAAATGCATGTTATGCTGCATTTACCTACTATGTTATAGTCGGGGCAACTAGTAGCCGAGTGGTCTAAAGCGCATTCCGCTACAGATTACTGCCATCTCACCTCTGTCTGAGTGAGTTCGAGTCTCAGATTCGGCTAATGTAGTTATGTGAGAAAGCTTGCCAGTAGCTTCTCGTGGGTCGGTGGTTCTTTCCGGGGGTTTTCCCTGGTTCTTCCTCCACCAATAATACTGTCCGCCATGTGTAGCCTATCGTGTGCTGAAAAATGGCGTTAAACCCTACAACAACAACAACAACAACTATGTTATACTCAAAACAATCCGAAATTACCTGTGAAGCTATATTCTTATAAAGTTCATTTGCTCATATCATTAAGGTTTGGGTTAATGTAATGACATGTTTCTATTCTTTATTTTCTCTTGATGTTGGAAAGCTGTACCTCTGTTTGGTACAATACGTAAATCATATTAAAAAGATTTGTTTTAATAAACATCATGGGGCGAATGATGTTTGAAGCAGAGCGTGTATATGACTGTATTGTAAACGTGCTTTACATACCGTCTCTTCGGAGAGAGAAATAGGCAATCGTATCTATTTTCTCTAGGATTGAGGTAAATCCCAAGTATCTGTTTTCTCTAGGATTGAGGTAAATCCCAAGTAAGTGCATCGTTTTACGTCACCAGTTTGATGGAAATGGTCATTATCAATGTTGAATCTTTTGTATAATGTATTGTGAAATTATTGCCATTTTCTTTTTCGTTTGAAAATGATAGCCGTTTCTACAACTGTGTTTACTGGCCGGTTGGCTCTCCATTATCGACTTTCATACTCATGTACATGCATCCTTGCGACATTACCAATTTTCATCCGTTGTGTAGTGATTGGGCCATTTAGATATCGAATTAATATACCCGACGCAACGACACACTTTTTGCTACCAAACAACACACTGTCGCATTCAAACAAAGCGACACATTATTGACATCCGGTTCCAGACTGTCATTCTAAGCGACAAACTGGACATAGAACACAATTAGATGTATTATAGATTCTCAACATTTGTTTATTCGGTACTGACCTTTCCACTGTGTAACAATCAATACAAATTATATGTTAATATAAAATACCTTCAAAGATGACTTCACGGTGAAGTTCTCTTCAAAGTTGCTTCACCGGAATCTTTTGAAGGATTGGGCTGTAAATAAATCCAGCTTGAAATGGATAACAGATTTCACTTCCGGATCATCGCCAAGAGTAACAACATAACGGGGTGGGATTTCGTGATAACAACACAACACGATTGATGGTGTTAAAAATACAATGTTTAATAACGAATGTTTTGAATAATAAATTAACTATGAACAATATATGCGTGTATATGATCCAAATATTGGATCAATTAACACAAAACGCACGGACTAAAGTAATGAAAATACCGTTAAATAACCCAATACAGTACAAAGACAATGGATTACACCACGAAAGGAACGAGTTTTACGCAGCGAAAAGTTTTGTATTTTACTCATATAGCTGTATAGCTGTATGTATGCACTCAGATTAGGTAAATAAAAAGGAACATATATACAATATATCTCTACAGTCACAAAAATACTTGGTTTTACGAACCCAAAAAAATTAACCCACGGCTAAAAGCTTACATGTATGGAGTTATACACTCCGTCGCCAACACACTCGGCTACCAGTTGTTTTTATAACTGATAGCCCACTCAAATTTTTTTATGAGACCACTACCATGTTTTATAGCAAAAATGCATTTCATTTCAATGTCAAGAACTACAAACAGCGACAATGTGATACGAAAATACAATTTCTGAGAGGCTATACCTTATACGAATCTCTCCCATAAAGACCCAAGGAATGTCATTATAAATCCTTGCTATCACCACCGGACTAGTGGAGAGTTTCCAAACTGACCTAACTCTAACACTTTGTTTCAGATTCCAGGTTAGAACTGAGAAGATATAACATGCTTCACATAATTCTAGAAAACAATAAAATGTAGATGAATGAAGTTAAAATGTGTTAGATATGGTGAATTTAAAATAATACACTTGACTGAGTGACACTCAGACACGTGAGGCAATGGGCATGTATTAAAGTGATAAATGCATCCTAAAAATATACGAGGTTTCTAGAAGCAAATTTAGCCATTGACAGGTTAAAACAAAACTAATCAGAGTATGTAACATAAAGTTAAAGGCAATTTTGGAACGGTGAGGTTTGACCATTGATGCAAATAACAGTATACAGGAAATTAACATAACAATGTACTAAATTAAAATATATTAGCATAAGCACTCTTAATAAAAAAAATAACAACTTTGGATATTGCAAGAGAATACTGCTAAATGTGGCCACACAGATCAACTATAGGTACTAATATATCTTATATCATCAACTAAATGTGACACTCTGATCCCCATAACTTGCAAACAAGACTGGAAATTTGCATATATGGGACATATACAATATACTTGTTAAGATTATGTGCCAACATAATTCAAATGATCTCTTTGAATATTTATAGTGTATTTTTAAGTGTGTCGTTACCAATTATTAAGCTCAATGATCCGATGGAATCAGATATCAACTGATGTTGCAATACCGCACTGTAACAAAGTACTAAATTGAAATATCTTGCCATACATTTTCATTTTGAAAATAACATTTTGGGATTTTCAAAGTGCACACAGCCAGAACTGTTCCTTACAGATTCATTATAGGTACAATGTCATCCTATATGATGTGTCGAATGTCAACGTTTAATCCAGAAAATTCGAAAATATATGGATATTTTTTCATGTCGGATATGTAAACGAGTTAGAATCAGTTGTACAAAGTTAAATTCAAATATTCCTTGTGAGAATTTTTCATGTAATCCTTACAGTGTCAGTTAAAAATTACTATTAGTAATTAATAATGCATAAAGCACAATGGATCATTAGAATTCCCATACTATCATATAGTCCACATTACCGCACTACATCAATCAAAATATTAACGAACATGATCAATACAATGGAATGCAGTTTGTGTTCAACTTATATCATTTTGCTGTTTTCATATATGCAAGGATCAATATATATGTGGAAAGTATATTTTATCCTTTTGACCTGTATTTCATTATATGACAGCTTCAAATATGTTACTTAGGACTTCCCCCATTATAAACACTTAAATTAACTGGTTGGACCCTAAATTAATAGTTTGAATGACCTAACGACAGAAGACAAAATATAAGTTTGCCTTCAGCATTTGAAACAAAGATCACTTTTCTTTAACACAATCTGACAAATCTCCATCATTGGACCATGGATATGGCGTAGGAATATATATATGCTGATACATTTTAATATCATTTCCAATACAATATATATATATATATATATATATATATATATATATATATATATATATATATATATATATATATATATATATATATATATATATATATATATATATATATATAGTGTGCGTGTGTATGCATTTATGGGGGCAGGAATTATTATTTTTATTATTTTCTTCTCAATTTCATCATGAAGTTGATAAATAAAATGTTTTGTTTTAGTTTTAATTTCATTTTTATAGTTCAAATCAATAAACATAACATATGTAAAGTTACTGTGTCTATTATTAATAGTAAATATTGTATACCAATTTTAAAATGCCTACTCTGCCTAATGGGTAATCCGGGACTGACTCTCTACATTTATTTCTCCGTACGTTCCACTGTATGACAATCAATAGAAATCATATGTAAATCTAAAATACCTTCAGAGATGATGTCACCGTGAAGTTCTTGTTAAAGGTTCACTGGCATTATTTTGAAAGGCTGGACTGGAAACAAACCAGTGTGCAATGGAACACATATTTCAGTTCCGGATCATCACCAAGACATTTTTACTCATTGTACAGTGTCGCCAAGACACACACAGAAAACAACATCATAAGCTCATATTCTAAAGAATAAACAATTACCTTTAAATCCATACCCAGAATGCTTAAATTAACTCTGGCAGCATCACCAAAAGGAGACAGGTAAAAAAAGCTTTAAAAATAGACTGGAACTACATTCGTTGGTACAGAACTTGAACAATTAAATAGGACCTGATTCCAACTGTGTCTCAGCCAAAAAACACGACATACTATTAACATCCGGTTCAAGACTGTGCCTCTAACATGTTTACCATTGGACTCGAAAACACAAACCTCGGTATGGTACCGAAACTTGGTTGAATGCTCAAAATAATTAGCACTTCAGTACGTCATAAGAACTATTTTTTAAGTTTTTATTAGTTTCGGAATGGGAATTATTTAAGTTAGAGATTATGTGAATTGTGACCAATTTAACATTTATGCTATGCCGATTGTCACATGCAATTAACCACTGAAAATATTGTTGTCATTTCAAATATGGTTTCTCAAACATCTGTTAAACATTTGGTAGATGACATTAATAAATTGCATGAGCATACAAAAGCTCTGGAACATGCAACTAATTTTAGTGGGGCTGCACAAGGAGTTCTGGTTGACCTACAACCTGACATGCGAAGAAATTATAGACGTCTTGTCCACGCATTTGAGCAAGAAAACCAGTAGAAAGCAAGTGCTTCGAACGTTTGGATGATTAAGGAATGGTGGTACAAAATAGAAAAATAACCAACACCAACATCCAGATGAAATATGCTAACAGCTATGTCAAGGTCCCGGGTAACGAACACTAGCTGAAGCAACGGGCCAGTTGCAGCTTATGGTGAATACCAGAGGCCCATGAATGAAGTGAACCATTTTCAACAAGATGGTTTATATGTTAAGGCAACAATATATGATATTGGGGCCAATAAATTAATCGACAGTTCTAGATCCTCAAAAGCATTATTTTACCTCAGATTCACTATGAACCCCTTTGCAATCGGGACTGCTAAGAATGGTGGACGGTGGCATGGTTACTCCATTAGGAAGTGCTGAGTGTCGATTCAAGATCAAATGAGAATCCATAACACATCACTGATGTGGATGCACCTATTGGTTTACGACATGACTCTTCGTATAGACAAAACTGTCAAATAAACATGAGCGAAGGGCAATTTGTAATATATGGAGAAATCTGTTACATGTCAACGAGAATGTCAGATTCAATCTGTGTTTAAACTTACACTATTGGAGGATATCAGTCTACCCTAACACCCTGAAAAACTAGTTATAGGAAAGATAGATGATGAAATTGTAAGCTGGGAAGAGGCACATATGGGATGGTAGAAATCCCACTTGGCACATAATTTCACACTTGTTGCAAAAGCTGTCGTTATACCATGTTCTGGTTGTGTGCCACTTCAAATTATTATTTTGTATCGTAGCCACATTAAGCTATATAGGCATTCATATGCTGCAATTTGTAAACCAGTAACTTCCCCTTTCCATCTGGAAGAAGCAGATAATAATGACCTTATAGGAAAGGTAAACAAATAATCACAACATCGTTTATTCCGAAGCTAGATCATTTCAAGGTTTTCATTGATGAGTCAAGCAAAACATTATCTGGAACTCATCTGGATTGTCTACAATTGCTGCGATGCAAATATGAATCAGTATTTGCCGTTTCTAAAGTATCATGTTCGTATACGTATAGTCCAATTACAGTAAAAAAAGAGGCTTAGTTGATTTACATGACATCATTGTATGTTGTAATAATTTTGAAGCAAACCCCACTCGTTTGGAAGAGGTAATCTTGCGCATCCAGAAAGCCGGTATGAAAATATCTCCAAATAAGTGCTCTTTGTTCAAAGAAAACGTTGCCTTCTTATGGCATATTGTGTCCTCTGAAGGTATATCTAATGATCCTGTAAATGTCACTGCAGCAAAGGACTGGCCTAATCCAGAACATATCCAAGAACTGCGAAAGTTTCTCGTACAATCGCAGATGTATCAAAGGACTCTCCACTATAGCTATACCTCTTCATCGCCTAACCGAAAGTAATGTACCTTTTCATTGGAACTCAGACAACAAAATGGTTTTCCAAAGACTGAAGGAAATCCTAACATCTGCTCCAATTCTTAGCTACCCATAATTAACCAAAACATTAATTATTGAGACAAATGCAAGTGGTCATCGCCTGGGTGCTGTTTTGTCACAAGCATTTAATGGTCAAAAACAATGTTGCAACCTACTTTAGTCAAACATAAACAATATCATAAACAAAACCGAAATACGCTACTGTGTAACTCGCCGAAAGTTTATTGAGAATATGGTTATATACACATTTCCACCAATATTTATATAGAACACATATTACTGTCCGAACTTACCAATGGGCGCTGACATGGCTCTTACGTTTCAGAATTTCAGAGTACCGAACTGCCAGATGGTTGCAAGTGTTCAGTTATTACACCTTCAAAGTTGAATATCGACCAGGACACACATCATTGCCGACAATTTGTGAAGGCCACATTGCATGACATGTGACCACTGTAAACATCAAGAAGATAACGATGCATCATTTGATGAGATGCATACCCTCAAAACAGAAACAAACACAATCACGACCCTTTCGTAAGACAAAACCCCGACCTTCAACAACAGATCTCTAGACTAACGATGAATTGAAAAAGTGGACTCTACTGCAATGTGATTTTCCCAACATAAAGATCGATTTAATTCCGATGCACACTCTAAAGATGAAGCTCTTTCGTCGCTCACGATATGGAAGCAGGCTGGAAATACAAAACCAATGTGGTAACATGTTTCTTCTCCATATAATGAAATAGGTAAGGCCTAATGGTCTTAACGGGATCTTATACAGCTTTCTGATGAAAAACTACAGAAAATAGCTACTAGATGATACTGGTGACATCCGATTGCAACTACATTGCCTAATAGCCAGAATAATGAAATCTTTATGATGCTGATTGATGATCCCAGTGCTTGGTATCTTGACACGAGTTGCACCATTGCAAGAATCCGATGCCGTTTCTACTGGGTAGGCTATAACGAGAGTGTCAGACGTTGTTCAAGAATGTGAAATACGTCAATCCCGCAAATGCCCGAAGCCACGCCCAAGAGCAGCTATGAAATAATACGTTATTGGTGAACCATTAGAAAGTGACGCCCTATATGTGCTGGATCCTTTCCCGAAATCAAATAAAGGAAACAAATAAGTATTAGTAATTGCAGATTATTTTACACGATGGACAGGGGCATTCACTCTGCCAGAAGAAAACACAGAAACAATAGCTTATTTATTTGTGGAATAAGTTATTTGCCGTTTGGAAATTACCACAACATCTACAGTGATCAGGCGGGTCACATTTCAATCAAAACTGTTTAGCTAACTTTGCTCCAGACAAAGTCGACAAGACCAAGACAATATCCTTTCATCTTTAAAGTGATGATCTGGTTGAAAGGTTTAACCACACCATTGAAGATATATCAAGCAAGTATATTACACATGATCGACGCCACTAGGATGACCATCTTCAACTAGCTATGCATGCATACAGACTATCTGTGAATAAAAGCACGAGTCAAACTCAAAATACGATGATGATGGGACAGGACGTTCAACTACCTGTTCATCTAATTGTCGGATTCTGCCCGAACTAGAACAATAAATTGTTAACGACCCAGAAAATGAGCATATTACAATCTACTTATCCGACTGTTGAAAAGTCATGAAAAGGCAAGTAATGACAGAGGAAAGCGACAGGCACAAGAGATACCATGATCTAAAGATACAGGGAAGACAGTATAAAATAGGGGACATTAATTGGCTCCAAAGGTCGATGTCCAAAATTGCAGACAATCTGGGAAGGCCCATATCATAATTGGACTAATATCTGATTTAGTTTATAAAATACAGAACGACCCTAAATCAGCATCATTATGTGTTCATCATGACAGATCGAATCTATTTTATGGCGGGAAACGCACGGTTAAGAGAAACCTCTAATTTGTCTTGCGCCTGACACGCTTTGTTTAACAAGACACATATATAGGGTATGCAAGCACTGGTGTTTTTGTAAATTATATTTGTGGAGAAAACAATAATTTTGGGTAGCTGGTATTAATACACTTTTTTGTTTTGTGAGGCATTAGTCGACAAATACTCACCGACAATTGTGCTGATGATAGTTGGTAGTTTCTCCTATTCACGGCCACCTGAAGGAACGTCCAGAACATGAAAGTCAGGCAACTGAGGACTGTGATGTTGGTATAGTAGAGGGATGGACAAATTAGTATTTTCAATTATACATTTATTATGATACATGTTTACTTAGGGTATGGGCAGTACTGTAAAGTATATAATAGTACATTGTCCTTTTGGTGCTCGTCATCAAAATAAGTTTTGGTAGTTTGAATAGCACTCCTTTTGCATAATTAAGACAGAAATGGCAAGGTATTGCTTAATCATTAATCCCGCAACAACAACATGCAAATTAATGATATAACTCTCTGCGTGTGATGGTTTTATTTTATTGAGTTTGTTTCATTCTTAAACATGTATAAACAAAGGAAACAAAATATGTAAGTTCTTTGCTGAATTGATTGTATCCGATAGCAATCTATATGTTGTACCTTAAGAATGTCATATGATTGGAGGACTTTTAATACTGTTTCTCTGGATACTTTTCAGGATGGTTGTCAAGTGTGCTGAGTGTGGCGTATCCTGTGACAACTGTCAGCTGCTCCTTAGACACCACATATACCATCATGGGGGGAAAATCAAGTGTGAGTACTGCACCTATGTGGTATCCAGGAATGTGCTTTACAGAATGAAAGATCATTACAAGAGAAGGCATCCTGGGCAGGAATTTCAAGACGTGGACCAGGGAAAGACATCTTTATCAAAATCACACAGCCAGAAGAGAAATCCATTTAGGGGAGAGTTAAAATATGGGGCTAATAAACTAATGAAAGCAACTCAGTTATCACGGGTGCATACACCAGACACATGTTCTTTAGCATCCGTAGCCTCGACATCATTGACGCATCTAAGATCACCTCCCATTTATGTAGGAGATTTCCAAATTACACCGGAGATGGAAGCAATTGTACCTCCAGCGATGCGCAATTTATTCAAAAGCTCAGTGACAACGCAGCCAACAGGTATTGTAAAACCCACTCCATTTACAGCATCTTCATCTGGAGAAGGAAATGCATTGCCCAAACCTGGCTCATTAAAACCGGTGTCACCTTCTGAGTCAGCCGGTGATCCAGAAAAGCTTCACAATTTGAGTCAGTATAATCCAATTCCAATGGAATCGCCACAGCAACCATCCTGTTCTCATAGAAGAGTAAAGCTTTTGCGGCCTGTGCCAACCTACTTAGGTAAGCACATCAACATGGAGATGCCCAGGAAAGGAATAGTATATGAATACACAAAAAGTCTTCCCTCCATTCATTATTCTTATCTTAGGGAGGCCTTTGTCGGAGATCCCAGCATATACGCACAAACTCCACAAGCGGAATGTTTAAGGCGAATAAGAATGAAAGCCATGCCGTTTGGACAACTTTTAAATTCACACCATTCCTACCCAACGCCTAAGATGCGGTTGAAACAATCAGTCCTCCCAGGTGGGACAGATAATATGTTAACATCTATGTGGTATCCAGACCCCACAGTCAGCAAAACGGAGAGCCGATGCACCATGACTGAAGATGAACGACCACTAACCAGACATATGGAGACACAGACAGAAGAATTTCCACTATCAATTGCACTGTCTGCCAAGAGCAGTGACGAAAAGGAAACACAGTGTTCCATATTCAGTTTTAACTTGAATTAGGCAATTTGTTTAACATTAGTGTTAGTAATTTTATCCCCTCAAAATTGTTATTCTTCTTTTCCTGAAGTTTGATTCATTTTCATTGGCGGGTCAATCATATTTGACTCTAAATGAACATTCAAAATTCTGTAAACTAAATAATTACAATAATAGTCAAATGGCACTGTTTCCAGCATTATTAATTGCCGCTAAGGTGGGGAATTGAACCCTGGTATCTCGTGTGAAAGGCAAAGATAATTACATTTATTATTGGATATATATGACTCCGCGTGTGTGAGTGTGTGTCTATATAGATGTGTATTATTATGTATTAGCATAAGTTTCAAATGATATTCTATTTCATACATTAACGTATCCTTTGAAGTCGAAGTTAAAATATTATCAAACTTGTGTAACATGTATATTCCAAGATGATACTATATGTCTTTGAACTATTATAATTGAAATTGTATTAGTTAGATATATGAATACACAATGATTTTTCTTAACAAGCAAGTAGAAGTTAGAGGAACATTTTCAACAAGAGAGTGGTAGTCTAGCCACAAAAGTGAAGTCGATCCTACCATCCAAGGGGTAGAGAGGTGCATTTCTGATGTGAAATCGTGGATGACATGTCACGAGCTGCAGATGAATGATGATAAAACTGAGGCCATTCACAGCGCAAAGACTTTCTTATTCACATCCTTTACCCCCAAACAATAAATATCAGCAACACCAACATTACCTTCACACCAGTCAGCACCAAACCTAGGTGTTACTGTAGACAGTACTCTCACATTGCACCAACATGTTATGAACGGCTGCATATCTTTAGCTGAGACGCATTGGCTCCATTTTCAAATATCTTTCAGTTGATGCCACTAAAACACTTGTGTTCATTAGTACTTTCAAGACTGGACTATTGTAAATCAGTTGTGTCTGATTCGTATCCGGAAATTGTATCACAGCTGCTCTGATCATCTTTAGAGCACCACAATCAGAGCACACAACACCGCTGCTCTGTACCCTACACTGGCTATCCTTTCGATCAAGAATCAAACACAAAATGTGTTCTCTGACCTCACCCATATGTATACGCCTACAAGATATTTATGCTCTCTTCTGACAATCGTATACTCATTACTCCTATGCAACACAAAGTCATACGGACTACGTTCTTTTACATACCAGGGCTCAGCAACGTGGAATGAATTGCCCATTGAAATTAGAGACAAAGCCACAGTGATCCCAATTTCAAGAAAGCTCTTAGAACGCCTTAATTGACTGCAAGAAGAAACTTAAAGACCTTATGATGTTTCCTATCCTAAATATTTTCAGCATTTTTTATGTTTTCTAATTTTATGGTGTTTCCTTTTGTTTTTCGTAGTCTTATCATTATAGATGTTGTAAAGCGCTTAGAGCTTCTAGAGATTAGGCGCTATACAAAGTTTTCATTATTATTATTATTATTATTATTATTATTATTATTATTATTATTATAAACTGTCGTAACAGTTTGAGAACTAAATTGTGTGAGAAAACAAACATAAGCCTGGAAGTCATATAATAAAATGTGTTGACTATTTATATTTATTTTGTTTTATTTAAATAAAATATAAATAAGAACTTTTATGGTGAACACACCTTGTCTTGAGACTACAATACACTGGATAGATCTAGTAAATGAAAAAGGACTGTCCATCTATTCCATTTTATTTGGCCCTGACCTTTGACATGTTGCAATACTTACATATATTGCATTTGTTTGTATTTACATTTCCTATTGCTGATTGCATTCATTCAACCATTCTAAAGATGCTTCTTCAAAGAATCGCACATTGTGAGCCAACAGAGTAGTTAGGATTATAACTGATAGTCGGTCAGTTTTGTTTGTTTGTTTGATTAGGATTTTTACGTAGCTTTAACGATTTTTCAGTCATATCGCTACGATGTCTGCAGTGAGGCAGTTTATAGTGATGCCTAGCACTGGGGCATCATGCCGCAGACATGTAGCATGATGTTCCACCCAGTCACATTATCCTGACACCAGGCGAACCAGTCCTAACACTAACCTCTTTATGCTGAGCGTCAATCGAGGCAGCTGCTAGTACCATTGTTGTAAGTCTTTGGTATGACTCGGCCGGGGATCGAATCCACGACCTCCATCTTTTGCGGCGGACGGTCTAACCACTAGGCCGCAGGAACGGTGATCTTCGGTTAGAGTAAACCTATAAATAACTTCAAATAAATATTAATGTCAAATTTTGATATCTAAATTAATATGTTAAATTTAGAGCGGAACATACGCGTTGGTGGAGTTTTGATTTATTGCTTTGCACATAATTTTACTTGATTTTAAAGGAATATACATTTGTGTTGACATCGAATTTGTATTCTTTCGTCATTATACGTTGATCGGTGTCTATTAAACTAAGGAATGTCATTTTCGTGAAGTTTATTTGGTTTGGCGGTGGATATGGTGGATACAGCGGTGGAATCCCCTATAAATTTAGTGGTTGATATTGTAATCTTTGGGATGGACACGTTTGTCGTTTTCCTCACTTCAAATCCCGTGAGACGAAAGAACTGCTTCAGCTTTTAGTTTCATGTAACATATTAGAGCGTTATCATATTGTGTTTGTTCAGTATTAGGTTCTTCACTACGATGTCTTCCGACTCGCTAAACATCTCTACTCTTACAATTCGAAGTAGGCACATAATCGCGTTTCGGAGGTCATATTATCTGAATTGAATTAACCAATCCAGGCAGTAAATGTTCCTTTTATTCTCAGTTATAGTTACAGCTATTAACATACAAATAAAGTCTGGGCCACAGACGAAAGAATCAAAGCGCCTTACATAGAGTATTGTTACATTTGCATTCTTATCTAGACCTCACAAAATGTCTTTTACTGATTAGAGAAAAGTGAATTGTTATTTTCATGATATTCATTCAACTCGACAAGCTTCATTTTATAATTGTAACTGTTTGAGCGTACAACTCTGTGATAAACCTTAATGTTTTTAAAATATTTTAAAGATTTTTCAATAAGTATCATGGGTGTGTACTAGAATTAGAACAAATTACCGCGGATGCTTTCATAGCACGTAGGATGCAATTAAATATATGATGAATAGGAATGCACGTAGCTCTGGACTGAACGTGGCTAAGATTGACCTAGATGATGTTCGAGGATGGTAGCTGGAACTTATCTTTTCCTGAAATTGATAAACTTTTCAGCAGATGTAAATATGCTCGATTTCCTCCTGCATCCATATGTAAGACCCAGTCAAGCGTCTCAAATGACATGGCGTCTCAGAATTGGCTGGAATATCCTAGCGTGTCGTCGCATAATAATGCGCAAACTAAACCGACATATAAATTTGTCATTTCATAATAGATCGGTGATCTGATGTTTCCACATGTGAGCTCTGTCTCATTCAGGGTTGAAATGATAACACTCGGTTGTCGATTGTGAGGTTTATTGTGAGATGAAATGGAACGAAATAAAGATAAAACAATACAAAGCCCATACTTAGAATACAATCCAAATACAATACAGAATTTAACCGACGCAAATACAATGGACAACAAACACAAGCATTTATAATTTTATCATAGAGAAACACAAATGATACCTTACCAGACTCGAAGGGTATAAGTTTTCCAAATTAGATTCAATCCATGGTCTTTCACTTGCGTGAAAGTCAGGTGCTCTTAATCTTCACGACTCATACTGCTCGAGGTGTTGTCTGTCTCAAGAACTAGAGTAGGAATCCCAGAAGCCGTTTGTTAGTAATACGGGGGAGCACAAGAATCATGTACATGGATTGATCGCTCACTCGCGCACTCCCTCATGAAAAGTACGTACATTGGTCCACGACAAGAGTCCTGGGTCACACATATATAATTTAAAGTGGATAATGCGGATTTTAATTCCGTTGAACTTCGTGCTGTAGTTGGCCACATAAGGTGAATATTAGATGTAAATATTTCCCATATCAGTTTAAACTACCATATAGAAAATGAAATGTACAATGGAATAAAATCATAATCATCTTAAAGGACAGCATAATGGAACACTACAATGTTGTGGTAATATCATGACCGGTGTTGTAATTGTGCAAAGCGATAGTGAGCAGGCTTGGACGGTGTCACTTTGTGTTCATTGTATTTCCAACTTTTATAACCGCTGTAGATCGTATTTTGCATAAAGCGGAATAAAACAGGACAATCTGTCCAAAGACTAGTGGGAGCCAAAGCAGTTTTCATATTATTGTTGCTATGCAATATTAAGAGCGGCAATTGTAGGTTAAGTACACAATCTCATAAGACAAAAATAAAACAGTGGCGGAAGCAGATCCAAAGATCTAAAAAAAAATGCAAATTAGGAGAAATGAGAATTAAATGTCAGCAGAAAAAAAAACATGATTTAATCAGTCTTACTTTAGTAAGGTTTTTGTAAGATCAATAAACAATAAAACATACGGCTGGCGAATCTCCCTATCATGATCTACATGGAATACGATAAACTTAGTAAACAAAATATCAATGAGATGTACAGGGAGCCAAGATTCCCAGTCACGTACACCAATGTCATAAAATAATAAGAATAATTATATTCTGATCTTGGAGTATACATCTTCAAACCGATCAACAAATTATTTCGGTCTTCTCTATAACTGTTGTTGTTGTTGTGGGGTTTAACGCCATTTTTCAGCACATGATAGGCTATACATGGCGGCCAGTATTATTGGTGCGGGAAGAACCCGGGAAAAACCCCATAAAGAACAACCGACCCACAAGAAGCTACTGGCAAGCTTTCTCACATAAGTACATTAGCCGAATCTTAGACTAGATCCCACGCAGACAGAGGTGAGATGTCAGTGATCCGTAACGGACAGCGCTTTAGACCACTAGGCCACTCGGGCCCCCTCTATAAATGAGTGACCGATGCAATACCGATGTACGTAAATCGTCAGCAAATACAATACAATAAAATAGCACAACTAAAGTCCCCACCCACTATATATAAGAGTACCATACTGAACACCCCACTCCAGTGGTCTAGTGGTTAGTGCGTCCGCCTCGAATGTGGCAGCTCGCGGGTTCGAACCTTGGCTGAGTGATACGAAAGACGTAGTGAAAATGGAGCTAACAGCTGCATCGCTGTGCGCTCAGCATTGAGAAGTTAGTGTTAGGACTTGTAAGTTTGGCGTAATTGGGTGGGACATCATGCTACACGTCTGCGAAATGATGGCCCAGTGCTATAATTCACTTGGAACTACCACACTGCAGACATCGTAGTGATTTGACTGAAATTCCAAATCACATACAAACACCATACTAAGAATAATGAAATGAAACAGATTCATATGACTATGGTGAACATGGAATAAATAAACGATACAAACATAAGCACAGGTAACACATCTACGAGATATATATATATAATGGTATGAGTATAATTCACAGAATGCAATGATACAAAGAAATAAGCATGGTCTAAACCAACAAATCATACTAAACAAATAAGGATGGTACATGTCCTCGTAAAAGAACACATTGTGTTTTGCCCTTATACAGAGTTCGGAATTAATATCATTATTCTAATTCCTTCTCCCAAATGATACTACCACATGCCCCAGATACATAAGCATGGTTCATTTAGCCATATGTCATTGCAAAAGTAACACGAGGTATACTGCCTTTATTCAGAGTTCAGAATTCATACCATTATTATTTGTCCTTCTCCAGATGCTAACGTTCCTATCCCACACATCCAGTCATGTAATAACATACACACTGTCTGTGGAATTTTCCTCAATGGTTAAGATGCCACATTGCAGGTCACGCTGTCCCTAGGCTCGTTATTCCAGCTCATATGCCCAGCTATAAATATCCCAAGCTGATCATAATAAGAAATAAACTAAATTCATAGAGCAAATCCATAAATACATGTTACCATGGGCATCTCGACGCGAGCATCCTACGACGAGACACAAGTTTATCCCAGTCATCATACAAAAATATGAACCGTTAAATGTAAGACGGTAGGCGTCTAAGAAACCAAATACACAAATTGTTTTAAGGCTGTACCGAATCATTTTCTTACTTACCGTGACAACTACTCGTATTCATCTATGTTTGATTTTGAAAATATCTGGCTCACCAAATCTGAACTATTTGAATAAACGGGTTGTCAACTTTTTATCTAATCTACATCATGAAATTCACAGAATTATGAGAACAATATGCGTGGGTGTTGGATACTTTTACCGCAAGTTTTACCAAACTAAAAGAAATTATAAATTAATAGAAATAACAAAGAATAACAGACGTAAAGCGTTTACATAAAGCACATATGTAATTTATTAGTCAAAATAAAACGTGCAAGTCACCGCAATTTGCAAGCAGATACATCAAAATACATTAATTTCACATACGAATTATGTTCCTTCCATTCGCGAGTCGTTATTCCACAAAACGACAACATTGAGTTTTAAATGAAATAAATACAAACTAGATTGCAATTCGTAGCTTTAAATTTGAGTTTGCTGACGGTATATCCTAAGCCACAAAACATTGCATAATAAACTGGTTTTTTTCTCTCGTCTGTTCCTATTTCTGTTTTTTCTGATTCATTATTTCTCCCTAACTTATTATTTATGTGTCATTTGTTTGCCAGCAAAGAACTGTCGGATGATGATTAATGAAAAACTGCAGGCTGTCCATCTTTGACGTTTATATCATATATCACATATTTTGTTTGTTCAGCATTTGGTTCTTCACTATAATATTCATTGACTTGCTGGATATTTAAAAGTAGTCACAGAATCGCGTCTCGGAGTTCATATTATCAGGCATCAGTACCAATCCAACTATTACATTTTCCATATATTCTTCTTTTATTTTGCAGCCATTAACAGGATAAGATAAAAATTAAGACTGGGTCACAATTAAATGAAATAAGAAGCATTATTTGAAGTATTGTTGCATTCACATTCCTATCTAGTACAGTTTGTTTGCTTGATATAAAAGAGTTGTTTTTGTCATAATGTTCATTTCATTTTACAAGCTTCAATCTCTATTACTGTTTTAGCAAGCAACTTTGTGTCATATGCATATAGTTCTCTAACAATATTGTTATTCTTGCGCATAATGTTTCATCCGCATAACATAAAAGAATTAAAAGTAAAACTGC
Source organism: Unio delphinus (assembly GCA_029339505.1). Taxonomy (NCBI): domain Eukaryota; kingdom Metazoa; phylum Mollusca; class Bivalvia; order Unionida; family Unionidae; genus Unio; species Unio delphinus. Next base: position 9,864,806 of record JAQISU010000117.1, read on the forward strand.
ACCAAAAATCATTTCATAACTGTGAAAAATGGACTTACCTATATTCAGCATAGGATAAATGTATTTCTGGATTGCAATTTACAAGATTGTCTTAGCTGGTTTTCGAGGGTGTTAAAGAAAATTCTCCTTTCCTGTAATGTTTAGACTTTTCCAGCAGTTTTGCCTTCTGAATTGATAAATAAAACTCGGCCAAGCGTTTACCAGCGTCTCAATGAACTGTTGTCTCAGAATCGGACCGCGTCCCGTCAAGCTATATTTAATTCTTATTAACTCGTATTAACTCGTAGACTCGTCACGGAACCTGCCAAATGTCAGTGTACGAGTACACTGAAATACCTAAGAAATTAACCATGAGGAAAATAGTCTTGTCCATTTGTTTGCCATCAGTTTGTATTCAGACTCAAGTGCAGGTATCGATCAATGGGTTTATGTAATATGAAATGAACACTTGCATTCTTGATTTACAAACAACATTTATATTTGTTATACATCTATGAAAATGAAATGAAAACTACAAAATCAAGAGATAATAGGCGCAATATCAGTCTTTTATTCAGGATATTTATTGTTTAGGATACATGGTCCAAACCTTTAATTATGGCACTGAATTTTAATTTGTTTTTCACATTTCACAAATGCAAGGCGTGCGCACGGACAAATATAACTCGAATAAATGAAGGTGATATGTTTGATATCAAGACTGTACAAGTCATTAATTGACTAAACAGACACTCTACAAGAGTAGAGATAGGTCCATGATCCAATCATTTGCAGCCTTTTAACCTTTGATTGACCTAATAGACAAATAAACTACATATAGTATATAAAACAAACTTTACTTTTGTTTCTTGGAAATTCGTTATAAGCTATAGCATTTGTATTTAACATTACTCTAAATCTAGATACACTAATTCGTAAGCTGTACATCCAACTCTCAAGATATGAGTTTCGTAAAAAAAAATATAAATAACATGTCCTAGAGATGTGTGATAAAACCCTCGAAGCATCATATTTTTCGAACTCTGCAAAAACACTTACAATTACCATTATGTGAATCTGAGACGGGTATTGCAACATTTATATTTCTATCGATCCATGTATATATGTATGCATCTAAATATTGTTAAAGCCACACTTGTGTTCATATTTTGTGAAACAAATATTCTGTCAATATCTGCCTAAATATATGCAATATAGAAAAATATAGATTTATTGCGAAGTTTTCAGCTGATCTTATCCAGAACATATACCTGACGAAGAGCTGAGATACCAATGTTTCTCTGTGGACAGTTCCACTTCTTTGATTTAGAGTTTTGTTCCAAATTGATTAGGTGATGAAAGATAACGAATAGGTATATCGTTGCACTGCTGATCCGTCATCATGCAAAGAGTCAGAAGAATGACAAAATATGTCTAACTCTCCACATGAACACATCAATTCATTCATATTCGTAATCTGTCAAATTCAAATTACATACGATACATCTAGATGCTTCCTGGTATATATACACCAAACAGGATGAGTAGATTTTAAATGTCAGTCATGACAAAATTTCCAAATCCTTTGAAATGCAATGAGATTAATATCAAATATATTATTCCATGGCAAAAACAGAATTATCAAGAACAGAAATTGTATCCATGTTTTGTGAAACGTATTTTGTACGTGCTGTCCTAAAATACGGCGCTTACTAAATCAATTGCCAGTATAGCACTTATAGCATCATCTTTACGCATTAATCTTAAAACGATTTTCTCGATGTTTGCATAGTTTGGGATTATTCTAGGAGAGGTCTTGTCATTTGCAATTTATATTGTATTTATAAAAGCTTTACTCTGGATTATGCAAATGTTATTTAACAATTTGCCAGAAGTATGGAACCTTGAGTTTGAAAAGAAATAAATACCAAATGGATTGTAATTTGTTACTGTAAACATGAATTTTCGAATGATGTATCTTAAACTAAATATAAAGTGCAAACTATATTGTTTTCCTTTTGGATTCGTTTCTAAATCATTCCTTCTCGACAATTTAGTCTGCACATGCCAGTTGCATGTCAAGAATAAATCTGACTATGATTAATGAAAAATGTCATTTATTACGTGTGATGATATTAATGTGATCAATGTAAATTCCACTCATTTTGTACTAAAATATTTACCATCTCAAAATATGAATTTGAATTGAGAAATCTTGTGATTTTCGTTTTCTTTTATCACATCTTAAATTCTTGGCAAAATGCCATGTAAGACATGCCTGATGTTGACTCTGTTTGTGTAGTATTATTTTCAACAAGCAATTTAAAAAGTAATTCATTCATGTAGTTTTAATAGTCCTTAGTTATTAAACATCTCTTCCTTTTGGAGAAAACAAATATAGCAAACATACATGAAGTATACATTCAATTGAAAACATAAAACACTACACTTTGTCCTGTGCAATACAATGAAACAGAAACTTTGAAGATATTTGTAAACCTATGAGGATAGTAGCGAGAAAGACATCTTATGTGTAAACATTGGTCTAAGTTTAATGGCTCGCGCCAGGGATGTACATTTAAGAAAGACTGATTTAATGGGACGTAGACAAATGTAACGGAACAGTGTTCCAAACAGTTCTTAATAATAAAATTTCATAAACAAAAGTTTTAAAATGATAAGCCGTATTTAAGGAAACATTATCCATTTATTTCTGTACATTGTAATTTTAGAGGAAAGTCAGAACTTTAGGATCATAACCGTATAGCTCTCGTACATATAAATGCAATACAAATAAATTATATTTTGACTTTAAAAAACAGTAACCACATAATGACTTATATTCTCCGTTTCAAACGAAGGCTAGATATTCTTGTAACAATGATGATTTTTCGCTACCCAATGAAGGGAGGCCCTTTCATTTCGTGTGATCTTTGTAAGGAATCCTTTTTGCAGCCAGCGGTTGAGTAGGATATATTGTATGCCTTATTGTTAGATTAAGAAATTGCAGAAACAATCAACATTTACAATATTCATATTAGACATGCTTGCATAAAGTGAACTACAGCGAAATTACAAGTTATGCTACAACAGAAAGTTTGATTGGGAATTTCAAGCAAATCTTGTAAATGTCTGTAGTACTATCAATAACCGCATCATGCAGTCAAACAAATATATTTTATCACATTTGCAAAAATATGCCAATGATGATATTTTGTTGTGACGTTTACCATTTTCTCAGAGTATAGAAATGACAACAACAATGTATAACCTCTATGTGTCCTCTATTCATGGAAAGATTGTTTCAATCATTTGGATAAAATAAAACAGAATCAGTATATTCATATACTGAGAAATTGATTTTATTGTAACATTGTAACAACCATTAGAAACTAATAAATGCCTCTATGCAATAAGGAAGTGCGATATTACGGAACAGCTAAGTTCTACCATGTAAATTATTTCTTTACTTACTGTTCTTTGTTTTAACCAATGTTAATTGTGAACGGTAATAGGAAAGAAAAACGATTTTTGCAACACGCTTTAGATGTAACGTGACACAAATATACAAGCGTTCTATAGGAATATGTATTGAGTTATTTGTTATCTTCATGTATACTCAATACATTTTAAGAATAATATAGATTAATTACTAATTAATCAGAAGACAAACAAAATTTAAATTCTCAAGTATATCATCTTTAAACATAAGGGATTTGTTAGAAATTGAAACCTTATAATAATCAATTAACAATCGATCACTTGATTTCTGTATTGACTATCAATCATGCTGTGAAACTCATTATGCCAATGCGTTAGAAAACAAACCACTGGATGGGTATAAATTCACCTGCTATCCAACAAGATAGCACTGCAACTGTCAATCTGGAGAAGAAATTTAGAGCACTTTGTCCACCCACATGTAGGAATGTAAACGTATTCTCTAAGTTAGTTAATGTTCATGATTCAAATTTGTATTATACTCTGACACGTTTACTTTACCGAAAAATTGACAGTGTTGCCGTGTGGCCGCATGAAAGCTGTATCAATAAATTAATTGCACTAAACAGAGATTATCACACATCCGCCATATCTTAGAGTTATGCTCTCGGGTTAAAGAGGAAGTCTTGTCATACGAACGTCTTTCAAATGACTATCGAGCAATGCAACTTTCGTTTCTAAATTAGTATCATCTTTAGATACTGCAATTTCGGATTATTTTAATTATTCTTGTATAGCGATGTTTATTCGGGCAGTTTCCTTTTACCTTTCGAAGGTATCAATGTCTAAACATGTTTATAATCAAATGTACCTTGATTTGTTCATTTAGCACAATAACAGTGGATTTGGTGCAAACAGCAGTGGAATCCTCTAGATATTGTGGATTCGGTGTGTTTTGGGTGGACTTGGTGAAGTAATAACTAGTAATCTTGATGTTTGATATTTATATCTCATATTAGATAATAAATCTTAATATGCTTGTCCAGCAATAGGTTTTGCACTAAAATGTCCTCAGATAAGTTGTGCGTCTTAATTCTTGCAATTCGATGCCATCACATAATATGTTGATGAGATTCATATTATTAGTATATCAGTTGTGAATAGTATTTACCAATCAAACCAGTACGAACCAGTTCATATTCCCGTTTTCGATTTATTCTTTTTTCTTTCGCTTAATATTATAATTGATTCAGCTGTGATATTAATTTATCAATCTGCAATATTTTTGTAATTTGGTTTTATTGCATTTTTTAATTGTTATTCATGCCTGTAAATTGTACATACCATCTTATCTACATTTTGTCAACGTCACCTACGTCTGTCAATTACGAAATTATATTGTATCAATAGATCGATAGTCACATACGTATTGCCAATTATTAATAGTAATCCTAATAATAAGAGTTATTTATGAATTTGGATTCATTTTTCACTGAGTCTTCAGCGTTTTGTAGGGTTAGGTCGCATACAAAGGCGCGTTTGCGAGAAAATGAATAGAAAGATGCATCACATTGTGTATATTGTGAAAATCAGTCTCAATTAAAGGATATGGCAAGGTATTACCGTAGGTAGGCTTTACGCAGTGTTTGGATAACTCGCGTGTTCGGAGTAACGTAAGTGAAGGAATTTTAATGTAGATCTAGACAGTGGTACATATATTGATTTAAGGATATTTTTTTTATTTTTAATAAAACAGTTTTCTGAGCGAAAAGAAGACTGGACAGTCCGAAAACATAGTCCGAAAAAAGAAAAGTCACAAGTAAGGTTAGGAGAAATGGAAAGATGAAGAGTGAAATCCAAAATGGGAAAATGATGAGTAAAATCTAGAAACTCCAAGAATGACGAGGCAGTCGTAAAAGGAAGCCTCGTGGAAATATAAAACGTTAGAACACGGTCGGGAGGAAGGTAATGCAATCAATCGTGGGCATTGCGCTCTTTTAACTACTCGTTACGATGATGAAATAAACCAAATTAGACACTGTAGTTAAATCCAGATGATATCGTTTAAATTGAATTGAAATTACCACTTTTAATTTTTTTGATGAAATCTGTTATTTTTCTTGTCTAAGGGGGCTTGTATAGCATTAATTCATCCCAATAATCGTGCACAGTTCTCTGTTGATTTTCAACAGTTTCACTCATACCAGGTTATAATATCGCGGGAGGTCATTCCCTAGATAACGTAGCTCAGTCCAATTAACTACCACTCTTACTAAGACGACTTGTCCGGGATTACTGTTGAACAGTGCAAGCGAAAGAGATTAAGTAAGAAATTGAACAAAAAATAGAATATATAATGCAGTGATAAATGTGGATCGAGTCAATATATTTGCATTCTTAAATTAGTGCTTGCCATGGTTTGATACTTATTTATTGTATGTATTTATTGTATGTTTTGACATTGTACGAAGTTAAAATTCCGCACCTTAACTACTTTCATAGGTTGTCGTTGTCTGAATTCAAGTAATTCAAAAAGAAATATTGGCTTTTGTTACTCTTGCGAGAAGAGATAATTAAAGAAGTCCCAAGGAAGTAATTGCATATTGTTGGTGCGACCATTCTGTATTCGGAGAGAAATTCAGAATTTCGTTCTGCCAAACGATGTTGCGTTGCTTTAGATTGATTGAAGTAGTCGGAAGGGTTGGACTTTATTGGAATAGAATACGGGTAATTATTCTTAAGGACGCTGTTTCCTGGAAGGCAATAAGAGTTAGTAACCTTAGTTACCTAAGTTAAGTAAATTGGATGGTGATACAGTGGAGTAAACAAGGTTGACTACGTACAGGTAGTTGGTCAAAGAGTTTAAGTCAATTGGTAAAGACTAATTAGGTTATGATGGGACAATATTAGCGGAATATGTAGAGCGAAGTCTCAGGGAATACAGAGAACGGCAGTCGGCAGAAAAAAGAGACAAACCTAGGGAAAAGAAAACATTAGACAAGCTGAGGAAAGGAAAAAAAAGAATTAAACAATCGGAGACAATGGAAAAAGAAAGAATCAGGCAAGTTGAGGATAAAGAAAGAGAAAGGAAAATCGAAATTGCGGGCTGAAGAAAGGGCCAGGGAGAGAGAACATCCATTAGCCATGTAGAGACTAAGGATCTAAGCGGAATCTAGGAGGCGCGAAAAACTGAATGAATATTCAGGACCCATAAGTGAAAGACCAGGGGATAGACATATCGTTTATACAACAATGCCGATGTTTAACGACAAAAACGAAATCATCATAACATTTTCTCTCAGTTTGGAGAGTTAGCCTTAACCCATCGTGTACCCAAAGTCATTACTATCTCTGCATTTGTGCAAGGAGCTGCCAATTATGTCAATCATAATATGGCACAAATTGAAGTAGACGATTACGACGGTCTCAAGAAAGCGCTGCTAAGACATTACAAGCTGTTGGATGAAAGTTTTCGCAAATGTTTCAGAGAGACGTCTAAACGGCCAACGGAGACACGCACATTTTCATACTCGCTTGCGCGTGCTTTTCGATACATGGATAAAAATGACTGGTACCGCGCTCGCTTACGAAAGCAAACAGGAGGAGATCTTCACAGAACATGTCCTCAGTACGTATCGGAAAGACCTGATCGTATTTTTAGCGGATATTATTTCACGTCCTTAGAAGATATCAGTGTAATGGCTGAGCAATATGAGATTGCACATTCTCGTCTAACCACCTGGGTGGCAGGGATCGACCCAGAGTCACTGACATTAGAAAAAGTAATGGGATGGCACCTCATAGTTGGAATGGTCAAAATGTTGGGAAGCTAGGGGCTGATAATTCCATCCTTGATGAGTTCCGTGGCCCAGGATAGACCTTAGGTGTCGAACAGAGTATCCCATGTACGAAATCTGAAGTTGTATGCTATTGTTGCAACAAACCTGGACATATTTTCAAAGACTGCAAGAAACATAGTCCCACGATAAATGCAGTGATCTCAGGTACTGGTAGAAGATATTAACTATACAGTGGTCGAATAGACCAACAGCTATAGTAAATGGAGAGAACGCAACAGTACTGCATGACACCTGTTGTAGTTAAGCGGCACTTGGGGGACAGCATATTTCTCAAACCTGTTGATTGTACAGGTGAGCCAGTGGAAGAAACATTTTCTAATACGACTAAAGAACTTAATTCGACGTATGTGAAAGTATGAATTCTAGCAGCGTGCTTGCCAGGATTGTCGCACGACGTACTTTTGATGTAGGTATGTGTTTGCACAGCGTAATCCAATGACGTGTACACCGATATACTTGGGGTCTGCAGAGGCGAAGCCTATGAATCGACTGTCAGGGTCGAAACCGATGAACGTCTCGACTTCGCTATAGACAGTGTGCTACCTGATGAACTAAAGATACTTCAAGAGAGAGGAAGTTCTACCCTTAACAAGATACGTGGATATGTGAGTAAGAAATCCGTGCTGAGTTTGCCAGACGGCGAGATTGAGTTCGCGTTGAAGCGGTGTATCTTATATCAATGCGCCTGGAATAGATCAAAGAGAGGTATAAACTAAGTGACCGTACAAAATCTCAGAGAGAAGAAGTACTTAGGCTAGCACATAAGAGTCTACTCGGTAGTAGCATGGGTGTGACGAGGACGAGCGATATGTTAGTGAGGGAATTATACTAGCCAGGTGTGTATGGGAATGTAAGTAGGTTTAGACTGTCGTATTGCTAGTATTAGCGTGTAGCAACTAAGACCTCACATCGACCTCACTGAAAGCCTATCGTTCACCGCATGCGAAGTTAGAAACTGTTCGGGACAAAACTTAATCTACGATTGACTTAGGGGTCATAAAACCAGCCGAATCTGCGTATAGTTCACCTGTTGCTTTGGTCCTAAAAAGGGTGGTGAACAACGCGGTTTTGTCGACACTCGGAAATTAAACACGATCATAAAATTTTAGGGTAAAATGTTACCAGATTCTGAGTCCATATTTGCCAGAATAACCGACACCAAATATGTTTCTAAAATTGACTTGTTCAAGGGATATTGGCAAATTCCATTTCGTCCAAAACAACCTTGCCTTTGCGACACCAACATGGGACATACCAGTTGATAGTCATGCCGTTGACTGACTTGACAAGGAAGAAGGCTCCGACAAAGGTTATTAGGACAGACGCTTGCGTAAGAGCATTTCAGACGTTGAAGCATGGGTTGACGTCAGACACCGTAGTGAGACTTCCGAAAGTGACAAAGGACTTTTGTCGTATTGACCGAACATGATGGGAAGTTAGTGCTTGTTGCTTATGGTAGCAGATAGGTGTTGCCAAATGAGCGTAATTTGTCGGTTACCGAAAGAGAACGGCCAGCAATTATCTTTGGGATTTCTAAATTACAGCGCTATCTGTATGGGAAAAAGTTTATTCTGGAAACTAAAAACCAGCCACTCGCTTATTTGGCCATAGATAAATTGTCAGTGAGATGGTTATTATTTCTTCATCAATATCAAGTTCAATTGCGTTACATTAGGAGAGCGCACATGTAATAATAATAATAATAATAATAATAATAATAATAATAATAATAATAATAATAATAATGAGGATTTGCATAGTGCCTAATCTTTAGAAGCTCTAAGCGCTTTGCAACATCTATTATGATACGACTACAAAATCAACAAAAAGCACAGAAACACAATGAAATTAGAAAACATAACAAAATGCTGAAAATATTTAAGGTAGGAAGCATTATTAGATCTTTAAGTTTGTTCTTACAGTCGATAAAAATGAGTTTTAAGGGCACTCTTGAAAGGGACCACTGTGTTTTTGTGTCTACTTTCAATGGGTAATTCGTTCCACGTTGCAGGGCCCTGGTATGCAAAATACCGTTGTTCATATGACTTTGTTTTCATAGTGGGAATAATGAGAATACGATTGTCAGAAGAGGAGTGCAAGTATCTTGCCGGTATATACACATGGGCGATGCCATTTTGGTATATTGGACCCAAGGAAACTCGGCACAGAGAGAAAATGTTGTGTTTGATTCAGGATCAAATGGATATTAAGTGTAGAGCACAGAGCAGTATTGAGGTGTGCTCTGATCGTGTTAATCTAAGGATGATCCGAGCAACAGTGTTTTAAACTTTTTGAAGATTCTGGAGTAGATATTTTGACGTACCAGACTTAACTGAGTTACAATAGTCCAGTCTTCTAAGTGTTTTAGTGAAAACATATATGAATTCCCAATTTAAGTCCAATTTTATTCCATATAGGTTCCAATAATGAATATGATGATGTGTCTGTAGTGTATGCCAATGACCTGGAGTGCTGAAATGATTTCAGTGGGTCTTAATAATATATTCTAAACACTTCCATGTCTAAATTCACCATACAATGGTCTAGTTAAAAAATATTACTGATAAGCACATTTAATGTTTTAGTGAATATTGTTTTGATCAAATCGAAAACTAAAACAAAAACAAATATTAATCTGCTTTTTATGTTAAGGCAAGAATGAGTCATTTTTACATAAATAAGATTGTAAACGCCTCTCTATAGCCTAGGTTGCGATACCATTTCCTTTCATATTCTGACACGTAATAGAATTTTCCATTATATGGGATTCTTAGGCCAACATAAAGGCTGTATCGTTTAACCCAAATTGAAGGACAAATGTTTAAATTAGAAAGGATTAGAATGATTGATCCACAATCATATAGACAATTTTAACTTTCATTTACGTTCCTGATAAAGTAAATGTCACTAGTTAGGTACTCAATAATTTCGGTTTTGGACAATTAAGAGTACATACAGATAAACATATGGATATTAAAACAGCCAAGATATTATATGAATACAATATACGTAATAAATAAAATCCCGCTGAGTCTCTTTGGAAATTAGTAACGATATTACGAAGTTCAACATACAAAGTAAGTTTTTCGATACCTCTTCCTATCGTTGTATATGTTTTAAAAATTATTTATCGGAAGACAAATAAAAGATTTGAATTCTCCAATTTATCATCTTTCAACATGCTTGATCCGTTTACAAACCGCAAAATTTTGATATAGCGCACAATTAGCATTAATTTAATAATTTAAGTTCTTTGCTATCAATCATCACTCCTAATTAATTCTGATATTTTGGATGAAAAAACATGGAGGACAGATATGAAAGAACCATCTATTAAACAAGTCATCACAGCCCCTACCAGTCCAAAAATTTCTTTCTTTAGAGACCCAAAACCTTGCCACCACACATACAGGTAAATAAAATTATTATGCAAATTAATTAATGTTCATGATTGATACTGATAATTAATACTGATAAATGTACGCGATAAGTTTACTTTCTAAACAAATGTAATATTTTGGTATGTGCTCACATGTATGGTTTCATCAATACATAAATTAATATATATGTATAAAACAAAAGAAACCTCTCTCACATTCCTTTTTTTACAATTCGTTCCTTGATAAAAATGAAATCAAAACAATCGATAGCCATACAGATTTATTTCAATTTTATAATCGCCTCTAAATTGTATCATTGCATATTAGGCTGAATTCATATATATATATATATATATATATATATATATATATATATATATATATATATATATATATATATATATATATATATATATATATATATATATATATATATATATATATATATATATATATATATATATATATATATATTGTAGTCGTTTGCGCAAGAATGACCAGTTGGGTCCCTATCATCGTGTTTCCTTTAGCGGACAGTAGGTAAATAATATTAATGAAAACTTTACCCTGTATATCAAACAAACCTCACACAAGAAATCTGACGTATTTGCTATACTTAACTCAGTCATTCGGATATGATAAAATGGCATGTTTTAAGCAGCAGAGTGGGTGAACAGACCAACTTTTTAGTCGTCAACGATGCTTCCTTCTAGTTAATATTTACTAGGAAGTCCTAATTTGTCAAATAAACCCTTCTAGTTAATATTTACTAGGAAGTCCTAATTTGTCAAATAGACCTTTCTAATAAATATTAAGAGAAGGGTCCATTTGGTAAAAAAAAAGATGCCATTTAGTTGACGTTCACCTCCTCGGCTGCTAATGCGCTAACTAAATATTTGATCAAGTCCTTAAGATTTCACAAATAAACTAATTTGTAAAACCTCACCTCGTAAATCAATCAGATTATTAGATTGGTCAGTGAGTTTGAAATTAATTCTCGTTAACAAATTATTATGACATCGCATATAGACTAGATTAGTTGGGTCTTCAATAATTAGAAATCCTGGAGGAGCCGTTGGTGCAAATGAGTATAAAATATATCCTTGCTGAGCTTGATTTGATTGTTCGAGATTTATTTGATAATTTCCTTCGATAACGTCACATACTAAATTGAGCGCAATCACCGTTGAAATATTCACATTGTTCGGAGCAATATGTCTACCGCCGCCTTCTGGATCATTATTATATTTCAGAATATTTGCTGTAGGATTCTTCGATTTTTTCCAATTATCGTGGATTCTTTTGAACCCAATATTAATAGCATCGTCAAGTTGTTTCTTTAGTTTATCCGGATTATATCCAGGGATTTTAAAATCTTTAATCTCCGTTTTATTAATATTGTATAGATCCGCAAACTTATCATGTAATATCTCTTCATTTAATACTTCTTGAATAATTTTCGAGTGAAATATTTTCATATCGTCGATGATTTTATTACCCGTTTCTACGACGTTGATAAATTCATCCTTGGTGAGAGAGCCGGATTTAATAGATATTAGCAGTAGTGAAAAATCATTATTCATTGCTGTGAAATTTCCGTTAATGAGAGGAACATAAATTGATTCAAAAATTTCTTTATTAAAGAATTTATTAGGAGCATAATCCTGATAACTCTTGACTTCATTGACGGGTTTTATTTTGTTGGTGATATAATCGGATTTCTTAGGTTCGGGTGGAAAATCCTTCGAATTTTCTCGCGAGTTATCCGGTGGTAATTCAGGCCATCCTAACACTGATCTTATAGAACTCTGATAAATATCTACAACGTATCCTTCTGTATTTATCTCGATAGCAGATGATAATGTTGGTTCGTGAACTGTTATAGCGATTTTTGATTCTTTCCCAGTGAGAGATTTAATTCTTCGTTGTAATTCAGCGTTGATCTGTTCGATTTGATATGACCCAGTTGGTATAGAAACAACCTGCCAATCTGGTGTTCCGTCTTCACGATTTTTCCACGCGAATACCAAGGAATTATTTGGTTGTTGACCACCAAATGCTACCGATCTAATATTAGGCCAGCTATGATATACTCGTAGTTTTGCTAATGCGATCTCGCTCACGGGAACGGGGATTGGAAAATTCACACTAAATTCAGGACGTGTTGAGGTTACTGATATCGTGCTTGTTTTCACCGGTGTTGTATTTGTTACTATTTGTTGAAGTAGTTCTTGCGACGACATTATTATTATTATTATTCTGCTCTAATTTCAGCATTGTTGATTTATACAATTGAGCCATAGTTGAGAATTCGCTATCTGATATTGTTGTGTCATCCAACGACGATGATATCAACGAGGATAATTGCGAGTAACCGGCAGATGCAATGTGAAATTTTATTACATAATTGTGTAGTTTACTCTGGCTACACGATGATAGTTTTTTTGTGATCCCGGTTAATATACCCGCAATTGTAGCTATGGAAGAAATAACTATTGGTACTACAACCGGAGCAATCATTGTAACCGAAGATAGTATTATTCCAGCCGCGGTGATTATTCCCGAAACTGAATACACAGTGACATCAACTGCGGTTATTCTTCGTTGGTATTTTTTTATTTTTATTTGATACTCCTCACAGAGAGAACTGAGTTTAGTTTGAAATTCTCTGACTTGATCATAGCGATACTGATTCGATGATGGGGTCATTTTATTTTAAAAGCGCTAGCATTTTCAATTCAAAATTCTGAAAGAATTTTTAAATCAATTTAATTGTTTACTTAAATCCACTACGAATTCTACGTACCACGTTACTGAAACCCTGACTAGATTTCTATCTGTGGTCGTTATCGTGAATTGTTCAGTTGTATCCTTGTCGATTATCGTTGATACTGTATTATTGACTCCAGATGAACTCGACGATGATATATTGAATTGAGTCGGTGATACTATTGTTAATCGATAAATACCCTTGACTGCTGCGGTTATGTTTAAAATGTTATTTGTGGAAGTCCACGCAAATGAACCGTGTTGAATCGTGTGTACTACGTTGTTGACGATAGATTTATCATGAGGAATTTTTACTTTTTCAACAACGCTTATCATCCTCGTTGCATCATCCTTTATTGCGTTGTTGAATTTTTTAAGTTCATCGATGGATTTTTTAATATCAGGAAGAGTTATTTCAATTTTATCAAATGGGCTCCCAATAAACTTGTCCATGAGGTTTTTACGAAACGTCATAAATAGTTTCACGTGTTTTTCATATTCAGATTGAAGAGTTGCTAGTTCTAACATAGAATCTTTTATTAAGGTGAGTTTTGGTGTGGTCACTGGTGGATTTCCAAAAAATTCTAGTATGGGTTTGTCAATTTGGTCAATTGTATTTCTTTGTGTTGCACTAAACTGATCAAATACAATTATATGATCGTCATATTTATCGCTTAATGATTTTAATGAATTCACTGTGTTATCGTATGTTGCTAATTTATCCGTAATTGTTGAAACAAATACACCTGGTTTGAGTTTACCCCCATCAGAAAATAACGCGATAGTATCCTCTGCTGCGTCTCGTTGTTTAACCAAAATATCATTAAGAGAGATATTACTACTTTTCAACTTACCCTGACGATCTTGAAAAACAACTATTTCACCAGGATCAACATTTGCTAGATTCAACATTTCAGCTATTTCATCTTCGATTAGTTTTTTAACATCCTTGTTATCAACAGTTTCAACTCCACTATCAGGTTTTTTCAGCGATGATAAAGGTCGTCCCCAAATATCAATCATTATTATAGAAATCTTTTTATCATTTAAATCCTATGGATTTTCAATCCAATGACCGCTAGTATACTCATTTACCACTACATGAGGTAGTTTTAAAGATTCTTTCGAAATAGCATTAAGGACATTTAATACTTCTCGACCGCATATTGGTGGGTCATTCAACGTTTGTGTTGGTAGTGTAGAATAAAAAATTGGAAATCTTTTAAATTTCTTAATATAACGCATAAATTCTTTTGGGGGCGCTAATCCATATGAATCGAAATAAACAATCCCACGAGGATCAATCGCGTAACAAACCCAATGTGTTCCAGGTCCATCGCTGTTATCTAGATTTATAATACCGGTTTCAACATCATTAGGTTGTGTCGGTAACTGATCTCTCATAAAAACACCTCTGAAGTTTTTTATCGCTAGTTTTTTAGCGGCATCAATTAAATCAAAATTGGACATAGGAACCACAGATTTGGAAATCGAAGATTTCGGAACTATATCGTTCCTGGAATTCGAAGACCCTTTCCGTTGTACCATGAATACGGGGTTCCTGGTAGTCTTAGACCCTTTCCTTTTTTTTTACCAGATCCACGAGTGGATCTACGGACGGATCCGCCTGTTGCTTTCTTTAGTGCCATTCCTGCCGCGGTACCAACGGCTCCTAACGCTGCTGCCTTCGCCACCGCTGGGGCTGCTGCGGCAATCAACCCTGGAATCAACCCTAACAACGGGAATATACCACCAGTCTTTTCCATGTTTTTAATCGCGCTCGTAGAAAGAGTAATCTGAACTCCTTTTTTTTCTTTCAGCGCTTTATTAAAATGATTAGTTTGAGTTTTCGTCAGCGATAGTTTATTTACCCCGCCATTCATTTGATTAGGTTTCAGCGTTATTGTGGTCCCACATTGCTTAGCTGATTTGGATTGTAATTTTTTTATTTGACCAGGTGTCAACGTAACATTGATATTACTATACGACATTATACAAAATAGATTGATTCTAAATCGCAAGCGATTCAATGTAAAAATCCAAAGGATTTTCAATTAAAGATTTTCCACTGGTGCATCTACCAGTCTCATTCGTCCACCAACACCCTCGAGTATCATTGATTTATCACTAAGAATAACAGCAACTGCTCTATAATTAATAATAGCACCAGGACGGGTTACACGAGCTCGGAAGTGTATATCAACTACGGACTGTTTCATCAAGTCAAGATGTTCTAGGGAAAAGTAATAAATCGGATACAGACCTTTAAAATCCAATTGTGATATTTGTAGACCAGTATCTACATTTTGATCACGTCCCATAAATGATAGCAATCGATGATAAACTCGTGCAATGTGGTTATTTTCATAGTTAAGTTGTATATCCTCTGATGGTTCTTGTTGTCCGTTTATTTTAAGTGAAACTTCATTACATCCGATTTGATCAAATATCATATGGGAACGTTCTTGATTATCCAATCGCGCTTTATCCTGTAGAGCAATAAAAATATGCCGTGGAGCTGAAACACCCTGTCGTGCTGCCAAATGCCATGTAAGTGTACCATCAATATTAGAATCCATGGTATCTGTGGACGTTGTCAACCAGCTTAATAATCTCTTTCCCCCTTGATCCATAAATGATAGCAACCGCGGTTCTACTGACAATGATGGAGTCAACACTGGCATCCACAGTGATAGTTTTGATAAAATTACTTTACCAGCGGCAACGCCAGTACCGCGCCAGATTGCATTATTATCATCACCCTTTCTCACTAGTGCTACAGTATGCTTTACTCCATAAATAACTTTTCTGACGTTTCTACAAAATCCAAATATATGATGGAGCGGAATCGCACATGAAAATCGTCGACGATCTCCTTGTAACGTTGCTGCTCGTGTTGCAAATCCTAGATTGTAATTAGGAAGAGTATTTATAATCATATCTTCAATACCAGCAGCAGCAATAGCAGCAGCACCAACAGCACCAGCAACCTCAAAATCAACAGCAGGATCAGCACGATTCTGTGGGCGTCTTACTAGATACTGAGTACCACTAGCATTATCAGTAATATCCTTTGCAAACATCATAGATGGACCGGCCGATCTTGTATAATCGTCAGAGTATCTTGCTAGCCCTAGTATTGTTGTTGCTACATCAACTTCACGTTCAATAGATTCGATTTCTTTTCCATCAATGAGATATCTAGCACTTTCAAATAATGCCATGATACCATTATTGACAAAACCAACTTGGATATTAGCTGCATATGGTGTATTAGCTACAACATCTGTTACAAGTTCACCTTCGACTTCAATAAAGGCTTCAGCGGGTAAAAAGTATTTACTAGTATCATGAACTTGAAGTTCAATTCTTCCTCGAAGATTAGGTTGTACTGCGTGATAAGCAAAAAATTGATAATCGCGTACAGAAGTATCTTTAAGCACTGGGGCTTCCATGTCAAATGCAACATCAGGGTTTTGTTTGAACATTTTTATTATATATCCGATGGTCTAAATTAGAAATCGGAAACGCTAGCATTTCTGAGAGGTGAAATCACTCAAAATCGATGCAAAATACAGAATTAAAAATAAAAAAAAATAATATTATGTTAAATTAATTATTTAGTTGGGTATATATCAATAATGTTGCTGATGAAAACAAATCTAGATAACGAAGATCAAATCGAAAATACAAATATTTCAATAACTATAACAACTGAGAATCCTATTCAATTAACCAGAAATATTAGTGTTTCTAACACTAGTGTTTCTAACACTAGTATAGGAAATTCAAGTGGAAATATTAGTGTTTCTAACACTAGCATTTCTACTGAAACCATCGAAAATTCAGAAAATACAAGTATTTCAATAACTATAACAATTGGAAATCCTGTCCAAATAAATATAACCAGAAACACAAGTGTTTCTAACGCAAGCGTTTCTAACATAAGTGTTTCTAACACAAGTATAAGAAATGCTAGCAATTCTAGTGATGATTTTTGAGAACATATTATTCACCGACGTCGGAAATTCTTTGAGTTAGAAAATACTTTAGTATTTTTAAAGCCACTTCCTGCTATCATATTTGCTGTTATGTTATCCTGGGCGTTAGTCATTAATGATTGTAGTTTTTTATCCACGGCGTTATTTATTATTTTACTAACCTGTGTAGGCATTACTGTAGTAGATGGTAGTGAAGTCATTCTAGAAATGCTAGCATTTCCAGGTTTTGAAAAATTTCTACGTCGAACTAGCGCTGTTAGTTTATCCCGAGCGGCTGAAAATGCCTTACTAGCAAGATCACCAACTGCGCTAATACCCTTATCTCGGATAACATCAATTGCTTTCATTGATAATTGTTTTGCAAACGGAGCCACTTTTGGAGCCATTCTTGAAAATAATCCCATTATAGTATTACCGAGACCATCTCCATAGTATACTCGGTATTTTGGCAATCGTGAGTTTACCACGTAGACGTTAGTTGGTTTATCATGGTTGTAGTGTATGATCATTCTCTATATAGAAACACTAGTGTTTCCAAATACTAAAGCATTTCCAAATGCTAGTGTTTCCAAATACTAAAGCATTTCCAATTATCTAATCGTGGTGACATTAGTCACTGTGGTAACCGTAGAAATTCGAAGAATTTTCGGCTAACTCCTCAATGAAATCTCTATATGTTGCAATATCCATGATACCACCTTGAAATAACCTCCTACAGATATCAGCTACTTCATTAATTATTTCTGTAGAATTATTCCCAGCTCTTTTCCCTCCTACGAGAACTTCTAATCGGGATATATCACCGAGAATATTACCAGGGCAAGTTACATTAGAGTTTCCAACTAAACCACTGCCTTTTTTTTTAGTTGTACCAGTTGCACCTTGTGTTTTTATTTCTGAACCGGGTTTTGATTGTTTTGGTAATCTAAGAAATTCAGGGTCTGATTTAGCTTTTTTTACTCCTTCCTTAATTCCATTCTGAAAGTCTATATACGACTGTTCTTCCTTCCTCTTCTCAGTAAGGCTCCTAATATTCTTCTTCGTTTTATATATCCAATCATACCACTCATCTTTTGATATGTTACTATCCTTATACTCCTTTTTGAGAATTCCCCCTTTTATATTATAACTCTTGACAGCAAACTCACCAAAGGTGATGTAATCGCTGGGTCTTTTAAATTGAAATTCTTGTATTTGTGATACAATATTAGGATTGGGTTTGTCTATAAAGGCAACACGACTCTTCGTGGAAACTGCGCCTTCTTGTTCTTCTTCTTCCTCTTCTTCTTCTTCTTCCTGTTCTTGCTGTCGTTGTAGTTCTTCTCGTTCTTCTTGTTCTTGCTGTCGTTGTAGTTCCATCTCCCCTGCGCTTTCACCTGGAAGTATTTGTACAGCTTGTTTCGTTTGTTTAGTTCGTTTTGCTATTTTCTCCAACACAGGGAGAAGAGGCTTCTCTGTTCTAGGACCTTCTTTAGGGACATCTCCGTATATCGCCCGTTCAGTTGCTGTTTTCACACCCTCAGTTGCACTAACAATAGGTTTGAAGAGTTGCTCTGTATCCTCTGTAAAATCAGTCTGAAATAATTGCCGCTGTTGAAGTTTTTCACGTATGCGATCACGAAGGGGTAATATTTTCTTAAGAGCTTCAAGTCTTTCTTTAGTGTTCCGTGTAGTTAATGATTGTCCTATCATTATTAAAAGAGTATCACTAATTGTCAAATTAAAAAATCCTTTGGATTTTCAAATGCAAAGCATTTCATTGTAATTTTTAATTAAAAAATCCAAAGGATTTTAGAAATGCAAATCATTTCGAAAGAAATCACTAACCTAAAAATGCAAAGTATTTTAATACTTCCCTGTTGTTACACACACATAATTTTACTTCCTCATAGTGTGATTTATACCGTACTGGTTATACAAACAAAGGAGGCTCTCTACGCGTGGGGTTCATCACCTTCAGAGTTTTCCATTAACATTTTTAATTGTCTCACTTTACAATTAATAAACCTCTTTTGTTCATATTCTAAGCCTAATTGCTTTCGTACACGTTCAACGATGCTACATAATGGTACGAATACACTAATATCTTCAGTATTGACTAAACTTTCACGTATAAGCTTTTGGATCTTTTTAATTAAAAAATATTTTTTCGCTAGGACGTATTTTCCCGTCTGTTCTGCACATTGTATATCCTCGAAATCAGTCATAATTTGATCACAATCTAACCCTGAACATAATTTTACATTTCGATCCTTCAGCTTGTTGATTTCAATAATAATCAATTTGAGATTTTCAATATTCATATTATATAATAATATATTTGTTTAAATACAAAATATGAAAATTCTTTAGAATTAAAAATACAAAGTATTTCAAATACAAAGTATTTTCAAAATGAATTCTGGATACACTAAGGTGTTGATCATCTTAGTATACCCAGAAGCTTAATGCGATTATAGGTGATTATGATTATATATAATGAATGACGACGGCACATTCACCGTTTTGAACCCCCTTGGTTTTTTATACATCAAGCAGCGCGCTCAACGGTTACAACCGACAAACACATAACAATAGATTATAGGTGACACAATGAATGAATTGATTTCAATGACAATGACGACGGTACAACAATAGATTATAGGTGAACAATGACAATGGATGACGACGGCACAATAACCCCTGATCTAGTGTGGTAGGCGGTTATACACATAAGACGGTACAACAATAGATTATAGGTGACACAATGAATTGATTTCAATGACAATGGATGACGACGGCACAATAACCCCTGATCTAGTGTGGTAGGCGGTTATACACATAAGACGGTACAACAATAGATTATAGGTGACACAATGAATTGATTTCAATGACAATGGATGACGCGGGCTATTCTACATTCAAGTGTAAACAAAACCGCAAAATCGAAACTTTGGTTTTGAATGTCAATAATAACGTTCATACCACGTGTGACGGTGTGGTTTTGTTTACACTTGAATTTCGGCTAAATGCCCAATTATAATAAAGACGAATTTGTATATATACACTCATTACGACGAGGTGATATAAAAGAGGTGTAGTGATTGTAATTATTTGTTTGTTTATTAGCGATCACTGACAACGTTGAAAACACATATAATACTTGAAACAGACATTAAAAAAAATGTTTAAATACGACGTGTCTATAAAACAGTTCTGTTAATACTTGAAAAAAGACAAAATTGATTGTGTTTTGTTCAGATTTATGTAATTATAACAACCAATGAAAAATCGAAGATTTTCCAACGCTAGTATTTCCGTGTTTAAGATCCGTAACTCTGTCATTGGTAGAAATCCTACGGATTTCACACGCGTTATACCTAACGGAGTTATCTCCCTACGTAAGAAAACTGAATTTTGTTTTTAAAACGTTTTGAAAAAGCCGTCTTATAAATTCCCTCTGCTACTTTTTGTACTGAGAAGGGGTGAATATCGAAATACTTACCAGCTTCTGACATTGATTGAAATACCATCTCCCCCTTGTCAGTATTAAACGATCTTACAGGTCTAGCAATTTTCGAGTATTTCCCAGTTCCTCCTCGTTTGGAGTTTTCACGCTGCGTTATAGCTTGAAGGTTGTTCAACTTGTTATTCTTGGGATTAGAATCAATATGATCAATAACAAAACCATCCTTGATTAATCCATTATGCACTTCATAAACGAAACGGTGATTAAGATACTTCTTCCCTTCAGCAGTAGTAAACATCAAATACCCTATACCATTATCCCATCCAACAGATTTCTTATTTTTACTGTGTCTAACAACACCATCACGAGAAGCTTCGTAATTTTTAATAACAGGATGTCTTTGAAATTCTTGGCTCATTTGTATATATAATATATCTATTTGTCTAATTCGTTAATTGGCTGAATTATAACATTAACAAATCTTTTTATATAGTCATCCGTAGTTTTTATGATTTTGCTATTGACGTCGTCAGGATTTTTGATTCTTCGCTTGTCATAATAACGTTTTAACTCTCTATAACGCTTACCCCCGCAATTAATGCATAACTGCGACTTGCCTCTTACACCTACCCCACAATGCAAGCATGATAGAGGTCCCTCCGAACCGTTTCTCACACTCTGCATATGATACCCACAGAATTCATTTCTACATGATTTGTTACACGGAGTCTTTGATCCAATCATAAGCCATTTGCAATGATTCATTATATAAAAATTTTCTTATTTAAATACTTGTTTTAATTATAATATGAAGGAGTTCAAGAGATTATCGAAAATTACTCCTTGGAAAAATGTTAGATTTAATCTCGATAGAATCTCTGATATACCTAAAAGTCTAGTAGATGATAAACCATTATTGAGTAAAATCAGCGACTGTTTTAATGAGTTTAAGCGTGATGGAGCATCTCATACGTGGTCGACATTTCGAATTATTGATGAAGATGTCAATGTACCTGTAATTGATGCTACTATGAATGATATAAGAGCAGCTGTGATACTTTCACACCTTGGCAAGAAATCTCTACGGAGGTATTTTTTTAGAATAAAATTTATTATCGAAGAGGAAGGTGAATGGATTATCAGAGATAAATTTGACCCAATCCTTAAGGATAAAAAAACTGTTATTGTGAGTAGAGATTCCAAACCAGGAACTCTAACTGGGATTGACAAACCATACTATGAGAAATCTTACCCTGTAACAGCAGTTGTGTATGGGTTATATCCAATAAATAATAATCCTAATATTGCAAAACTAGCTCCGATGTTTTCATCATCAGTGGCTTTGCCACTTAATTGTGTAGCAACACGGTTAATAGAACACTTCAAAAATGCATCCCGGGGAAACAAATTAACTGATATACGAAGAAAAAAAATAACCGAATGGGAACTAAAAGTGAATCAACATGGAGCAAGGATTTCCGATATAGCTAAATTAGAAGCATTATTAAAATTTCCAATATCGGTAGCGACAATAACCGGAGAAGTATTATACGAACCAAAATATCAATCGCGAGGAGCTCCAATTGAAATTATTGATCATAACAAACACGCGTGGACACCCGCGGTAAATATATTTCCACGAGAAAGAACTGTTCGATATATCCCTAAAGAATTTTCTAGGGATGGTTTCTATGAAGAGAAATTATTTGATGCTATTCACACATTAACCAAAGACGACCCTGTGTCAATGTGGTTACTCAGGAGTAATGAGGATCCGGAAATAGGATTTGATCAGTTTGTAAAACCAAATGGTGAATTATATCGAACTGAAGAATTAGATACTAGAATGAGTAAAATCGCTAATGAATTTTCACCTGAAAATTCTAAAGAATTTTCTAATGAAAAACTACTTACGGATAGCTTCACAATTCCATCAGTGGTAGCTCACTTCGCACGAGAAAAAAACTCATGGCGCCCAACACGAAGTGATTTTCTGGAGGACGTGAAGTTGAGTTGCGTCGAATTGGGTCATGGAGGATTGTGGAATACGAAATACTCACGTGATGGTATGATTTCAATTGATATATCCGCGTGTTATCCTGGAAGTTTTCTCGGATATGGAGAATGCTCTGAATATTTTAAACGATTTGGACATCCCACACATGAAATGACTCGTGTTGCGATTAATGGTCCATTGCCTGGAACTGCTAGCAGTTCTAATTTTGATTTAACCGGGTTCGCTCGTGTGATATCATTCGAATTAGCTACAGGGTTACATCCGTGTAGTTATCTTTGGCTTGGTAGACATATGTATGAAAAAGCGTGGATGCCAATTGTGCTATTGCGATATATGATCGATTGTGGTATGTTAACATCATTAATTGTCAGCGAAGCTATTATTTGTTATAACGCTCAGAAAGATGTTTGGTTACCAAAACCCGATCTAGAAAAAATAATTAACGAACAACGAAAACAATTGGGAGATTGTGAAACACTTATGGATTGGTCTAAGAGGTTATTCGAAGGTAGGAATAGAGAGGCTAAAGAGCTCGGACGAAGAATAATCGGTAAATTCACTCAAGGTGGAAGATTCGACAATGCAAAATATTCTTCGAGATTGATCTTAGACAATGAAGAATACGATTTTATCATAACCGATTTAATAAAAAAAGGAAAATTTGTAACCCGTAGGGATGCTTTTCGATCCAATGGTGAGAAATTAGGTACGGTTGTTACCTACTGTGATGGATATAGTTGTCAGTACACACATTTGAGAAGTTCTATGCTAGCCTATTCTTGTATTAATCTATTCTCGATGATAAATAGATTTCCCGATACCGCGGTTAGAGTAGCTACTGATTCGATGTATATCCATGAGAAATACAAATCAGATGTAGCTAAATTCACAGATCCTAAGGAAGCGTGGGGAAATTGGAGGTTTAAAAAAGAAACATTACATGAGTATTGTAAATCCGCAGACGTTGCTATGGATGATAAATACTTGAAAAGTAACCATAATATCTCAGAGATTCAATCAGAATTTTCTACTGCACCGCCCGTATCCGATCCGATTTGTAGATACAAGACAGTTTATTTAAACGGCTGTGGTGGATCAGGAAAGACAACTCGGGTAATTGAATTATTTCGTCGTAAAAATCCTACGGATTTCACAAACATGATTGTGTTAACACCAACTCACAGACTCGCCAGAGAGATGATAGCGCGTGGAGTAAAAGCTTGTACTTATCAAAGCTTCTTTCGATGGAAAGGCGATACATGGACTCCTGATCAAATGGGCGATAAATTTATTCCTGAAATAATAATCTGGGATGAAATATGCACGGTATCATTGACAGTATTACAGATATTTCTTGAATGGTTGTTATTGAAAAATACAAAAGTCGTCATGTGCGGGGATCACGGCCAACCGCAGCCATTTGTTGGTGGATCTCCACATGAATGGCTAAAAGGATTTGTAGATTATTATGAAGAGATTAATACCGACCATAGATCACTTGATGAACAATTACGCGAGTTCAAAGCGCTAATTAGATTACAACCGGATAAAATCCAATGTGAAATAGCGCGTGAAATAATCTCTGAAACTCCCATGAATGATTTTCGGGAAATGTGGAAGCCAAATGATTTAATAATCGCGAGTAGAAAAATAGTCAGAGACGCACTTCAGATGAAGTTGTTTGCGCTACATAAAGAAAAATTTGCAACGCTTCCAGTACCACTCTGTTATAGACCTAAGGATACACGAAAGCAGAATATCGACGTTGACATTCCTGGACAACAACAAAAGCAGAATTTAGTATTAAATGATATTGTGTTGGTTGATATCAGCGTCGTTAAAGATGCATTAGGTGCTGATAAATCCCCATGGACGTTAGGTTATGCAGCAACAATACACTCTTCACAGGGATTGACTATATCCGATACAACTCTTTGGATAGTAGATAATCATATTGAGTGGTCAAATTTAGTTTATCTCGCAGTATCCAGAGTACGACGAATAAACCAACTTCGAAGAATTGTTGTTGACGATGAAATCATTGGTAACGATATTATCACTGGCGATTTTATCACTGGTGATATAATCAGAAAAAAACTCTCTGGCTATAAACAACAGGATAAAAAAAATAAACGAGAATTTGACATTGATGCTGAATTAATAATCACTTTGAAGCAACAACAAAATAATTACTGCGCGAGTTGCAATTGTATAATGCGTTGGCAGTATTCGGATAAAGATCCTCGCCAATTCACCGTAGACAGAAAAAATAACAATCTCGGTCATGTCAGAAACAATGTGAGGTTGACTTGTCTTGAGTGTAATAGACGCCGGGGTGACAGCACCCTAGGTGCTAATTAAGACCACGCGGTGGTAATTGAGTATCCTCGGGGATCACTTGTAGTTGTTGTCGAGTAAATTCTCGCTGAGGAGCAGTTGAATCCAGTCTATAGATTGAAGGTCTACCCGTAGATCGTGTTATACCGGATATATTATGCGTAGTGACACTCCAAATAGGATCGGTAGCTCTTTTTTTACCACCCTCAAGCTCTCCTGGTTCATATAAATACCTTACAATGACATTACTACCAAGAATTGGTTCTTTTTGTGAAATTCCTTGGATTTCCATTTTGATAGACGCCTTCTTAGTAGCGTTGACAGGTTTCATATTAATTGTTCTAGTAATCTCATTATTGATTGCGGTAATCACAGCTGGTAATCTCTTGACCCATTCACGGGATCGTTTATCCTGGATGAATTCTTTTGCGTATTGATATCCAAATAACCGCTCAGCAAGGGTTTTATTAAACCGTTCAACAATTGCCTGATCGCGATGTAGCGCAGTGTGTCCTCGTCTGATGGCGACATTATGATGTTTCATCGTAGATGTAACAACACCTTGAAATTCCTTGCCAGGATCAACTTGTAACAGATTTGGCCAGCGCAGAGGACCTCGTCGATAAATTTTTTCAAATGCAGAAGCTACTTCAGTAGATGATTTTGTTTTTAACGGTTCTGCTTCTTTGTATCGACTTGCAATATCAACTAACGTTAACGCGTATTTGTAACCGTTGTCATGCGGCAGAAATAGTATATCAGCTTGATGAACTTCATTAGGTGTTGTAACATCAAAATGCGAATAGTTAATTTGTTTAGGCGCTGGTAGATAAATTTGCCATATTGCCTGTTTAGATAACCAGTTTGCCGCTGTAGTTTTTTTCACCTTTGATGCGCTAGCGAGTTTATTGATTGCTGCGTAACCTCTCCAGTATCCTCTCGGAGAACAATAAATAGATTCCATATTAAAATGCTAACATTTTCAATTACCAGCACCTAACATCAATTTACCCTTCATAGCAGATTTTACCAACCAAGAAGCCAACTTTTCTTTGAAGGATTTATCAGGAATAGCATTTAACGCATGAATTAATTTTACATCTGCGAGATGTCTGTGTTGAAGATTGCTGCTTTTATAAGCGACATCATGAGCATGACACGCCTTATCAATAGCGTTTATTGGATATTCGCCGGGTCGGGGCTGATTTTGATCATCAAGTCTGATATCTAATCGTGTCCCCGGTCCACAGTAGCTATATCCTGGAAGGTGCTTTTCTCCTGGATACTTTGCCCACGGTGTTCCTGGGAGTTTTGTCAATTTGGCTGCAATATCACCTCCTCGTTTTTTTTTAAAGGTTTCGTGGAAGTAAATCTAAATTTTTTCGTACTACATTGTACGCATTTACCAGAAAGCGCTGATCGATTATTTTTCGTTGTAATCGTCGTCAAGTCATTTGTGCCAGTACGCGTCCTACACTTCACACAATATAGATCCATAATTTATATATAACAGTTATGAATGTAATTGATTATTCAGCTACTCGACGACGGGAACCTATTAAACACCATGCAATGTTACCAAATTCTATTCGCGCGATTATCATCGGACCATCTGGAAGTGGTAAAACACAATTGCTACTTAATTTAATAACGAGATGGATGAAGTGGGATAAATTGTACATGATTGCTCCGAGTGTAGACGATCAACGATGTTATGAAGTATTAAAGGATTTTAATGATGCCGCGCGAGAAATTAACGGTGATGGTGTTATTGAGTTTATAACCGATATCGAAGAGGCACCTAGTATTGATGATATTGATGGAAGTATTAACAATTTAGTCGTATATGATGATATCATGTTAGATAATCAAAAGAATCCTGCTAGAATATTTTCCCGGGGGCGTCACAAAAACACCGATGTGATATATATCACTCAACGTTACACTCAAATACCAAAAGTGATCAGAGATAACTGCAATATGCTGTGTGTATTTAACGGAGTTGATACTCATACTCTTAGAAATATTTGGCAAACTTGGTGCGGTGGTGATATGGATCATAATCAATTTAAAAATTTCTTTAGCCGCGCTCAGTCAATCCCACACGGATTTGTGACGATAAATTTATCAGACCCTCGGACAAGATATCGTGTCGGACTTGATCAAATATTTAGTTAGCGCATTAGCAGCCGAGGAGGTGAACGTCAACTAAATGGCATCTTTTTTTTTACCAAATGGACCCTTCTCTTAATATTTATTAGAAAGGTCTATTTGACAAATTAGGACTTCCTAGTAAATATTAACTAGAAGGGTTTATTTGACAAATTAGGACTTCCTAGTAAATATTAACTAGAAGGAAGCATCGTTGACGACTAAAAAGCTGGTCTGTTCACCCACTCTGCTGCTTTTTAAATGACTAACTTTATATTGTGGCAACGAAACACTTAACTCTACATTCATTGATGTTATGTGTATCAGATTCTATATTGACTTTGCAGGTGCAAAATCATTTGTCTTAGAAGGACCATAAATCCGCTTTATTGTGCATGTATCATGATGTGGTCTTCGTCATCCATAAATGTGTTTTGCCTTAAAAAAAAAAACATTGTGCTTGTATTTTTACTTCACACATTCCAACGAGATGTAAACTTACAGGATATATCACAGAAGAGTATAAAATGTGATTTGAAATAAGTGTAGATAAATATTTTGTTTTACATTTCAAGACTATATTGTGCCACCATACTTTTGGTTTTACATATAATCTTGTAGTCGTTGGCTAATTTGTGGGTTCGTTAAACCCAATGTATCTCTCGGGACTGCAAAGATGACTTGTATATCTGCCCTTTTTGAATTTCGTAATTTCACTATCTGAGTTAATTAATTTTCCTACTTGAGTAAAATTCTGCATTGTTTACTAGCTGAGTAAACTATATCCATATTTGTATTGTGACATCACTGGGAATCATTCCTTGTCTTTGTATTTTGTAGTAGTTTATTTGTATTTTTCATTATTACATTTGTGCGTACTTGTGTCAGTTAATCGAATATTTTGATTATATTTTCACCCAACCATGTGATCTTATTACATATGTATGTATGTATGTATGTATGTATGTATGTATGTATGTATGTATGTATGTATGTATGTATGTATGTATGTATGTATGTATATATGTATGTATGTATGTATGTATGCCAACCAGGTGATCTTATTACATATGTATGTATGTATGTATGTATGTATGTATGTATGTATGTATGTATGTATGTATGTATGTATGTATGGATGGATGGATGGATGTTCATTTCTGGAAATTTCCACTTGCGTCATTTACATTTCCTGCAAAATCATTAGATGATAGATGATAGTTATTGATTGTTTCTTGGCACCGCTGATGCATAATTAAATAAGAAGTTATGAAAGTGACAAATAATGACTTACTCTATCACCATGCAACATCAAAATCACACGCATAAAGGAGTATATTTTAATAAATTTACATTCATGGATAAATTAATATGTCATTTATAATTTGACGGACTGTAGAACAATATGGACAAAACATTAATTAGATTTGTTTTAGAACATCAAAAAAAAAAAAAATGTAAAATATGCAAATCACTCTATTTGCCTACAACAGTCCATCTGAACATGCCAAATGATGGGCGAGTTTACCAGACTGTTCTGTAAAATTCATGAGATTAATAAGTTATATTATTCTTTCTCATAAATCGTATTACCGAACAAAAAGAATTACAACCATCTTATTTTCGAAACATTTGTATGATCTGTTTGAAACGTGCTCGTGACATACCACGATTACATAGTAATTTCATTTATGGTATCACTTTCACATAGCAATTTCAAAACTACTTCCTCGATATTAGCATAGTTAGATAGTATCTTGCTGGCGAGCTGTTGTAATGTGTCCGTTTAGTTTTATAAAATCTATACACTCTATTATGTATATGTTATTTAACCAAACGCGAGAAAAGCATGTACCCGTGAAATTAAATATTAGGAAACCTACAATATTGATTATAATTCACTGCTATTCATTTTGAGTTTCGGAGAACGTATCATGAAACATAAAGAGAAGGTCTGCATTGCTGATTATCCTCGTCCTTACTTTTCTCCTTTCCTGATCTTTAATTTTTTGGGTTAACTTTTGATGAAGGTTGATCACGGAAAACTTCTAATTTCATTTTGCATTAAATTTCTTCGGTTGATATCTCTATATATTTCTTTGCAATTTCGTTCTTCAAATATTCCTGTAGGAGGGATTCGTTTTGTTTGGATGCTGTTGAACAAGTGCAGAATCTCCCATTTCAACATCATGGTCCACTTTTATTTGTTGGTGCGAACATTTGTTCTTCATATTTAAAGGAAAAACTGTTTGAGTTCACTCTTTTCCATTATTTGTAGATGTGAAATTTTCTGATCCACATACGAAGATTGGTTACAACAAATCAATACAGTTCAATTTCATTCCATCACTTAAATCCTGGCATGTACAACTAAATTAACTGCGTGATTAACAGATCGTTTGTTATCAGCTTACTCCGGAGTGTTATTGATAGAGGTTACTTTAGTTACTTAGAGCCCGAAAAAGATTTTGAGGTATGGCAGAAGACCTAGAATTCTACTACCAGGATGAAATCTCCTTTGCTTTGCATTTTGGTCATACATTCATTCAATGTATTACCCAGGGGTTCAAGACTGAAACTCAAAAGTCTTCTCGGTGTCAAAACTGAGGGTCAGACTGAGTAAACAATGGTATAAAAAATGGGGATCTTATTAAACATTTAGGGATCTTTAAAGAGCAAATGATGGCAAAGGGAAACAAGGCCTGAATTTCATTTTTCACCGCGCACCGAGTAGAGTGAAGATTAGCTCTTTCATTTTCACAAACCGTATCCAACGTCAATTTGAAAACACTAACATAAACATAAAGATAACTTTCTAACATTCAGTTAAAAGAAGCTTCTCCTTTAATAATTTCAGTCGTTCACGCACATAATGCCAATAAGTAATTCACACGGTCAGATTCTAACAACTCTTGAACTGACTACATAACTGCAAGCAACATTAAGTAAAGATATTGGGCACAGTCCATTTCGGTTTCAAAACAATATCACACAATCAAATCTTCAAAGTTTGATTAAGTGATTTGACAATCAGAGCGATTGACAGAAGACATGAATTGAAGGATGCCTAATCCCAGACGTAAGCATTGACCACTGGTCAGAGTGGATAGGTTTGGAAAAACCAGTAAAAGAAAAATCTTTAACAGAGCTTTTCATATGGTTTTAGTTTTACTGTTCCTCAAAGAACAACAAATATTAGTTTTCTTACTTTGCATTAGGTATGAGTAAAAGACAGTCGACCATTATTTTAATAAATGGTTCGTCAAATGCAGTACTAGATTGCAACTGAGCCTTATGTATCTTCTGATTGTGTATTCCTACCATTTGACAGCTTTGACAAGATCTGAAAAAATTTCAAATATTACTTTTAATTTTATACAAATAAAATAATTCAATATCTTGTGATAAGTCTTATGAACACCATAAGGACCAGCCAAAGCAGTATCATGGACTAGACAAAGAATTCCCTGAGTATATATGACTTAGATACAACAGTGAATAATGATTTGAATAAATCGATCCGACCTATCGAAATACGAAATCAGCAGTAAGAAAGATTCTGCATTTGTATGTTAAAGCTAGAATGAGTAACTTATACATAAAAATAATGTATACGCCTATCTTTAACCAAGGTTGCGATTACGATTTGTTTATAATGTTCTGACACTTAAAATAATTTCCATCCTAGCAGATTCTAATGTCAAAAGTTAAGATTGTATCGTTCAACCCAAAAATGAAGGACAAATGTTTAAATTAAAAAGGATCTGAATATTTAATCCACAAACAGAGACAATTTTAGCTTTCAAAATGGTTTTTATACAAAATAAGTCACTATAAGTTTGGTTTTTGACAATGTCGAAAAACAGACATGTTCGTATCTCTCCGCCATGCATGCAATCTCTTCCAGGGTTCGGTGCTCTCTCTCTCTCTCTCTCTCTCTCTCTCTCTCTCTCTCTCTCTCTCTCTCTCTCTCTCATACTGTCAATCCACGGCGGTGATTACTCAGGACATGCTCCTTAAGTATAACCTCGAGTAACCCGTCGTACGATCGTTCGACGCCTGCCATCTTTATTCACTTCTAAATAAACCTGGAACACGAGTGTAGATTTGAGAGTGGGTTTCATTTGCCTTTTTCGTCGAGTCCCCAACAAATTTACGGTTCTTTTCAGCGGTCAGCCGATAATAGAAAAGAATAACTTTGTTAAACACTTTTGCGGTCGGCTGCTTCGCTATGGTAAACTTGACGAGCTCGATCCTGTAATGCTGGTATCAGTCTACCACTGACTGGGAATCAGTCCTTTACATTCAGACACTAGCCCATGAGAAGCCCTCACTGAGAAAGTCGTATTTAAATTAAGTATTAATGTTATTTTAGTTTGAAGTTGTAGAACATGTCATGATAGTGGCATGTTTGAGAGAGAGAGAGAGAGAGAGAGAGAGAGAGAGACAGAGAGAGACAGACAGAGACAGAGACAGACAGACAGACATATGGACAGACAGACAGAGGAATGCATATGCTCATGTATTCTATATTTCCTACAATGCATGTATTAAATCATTTCTCTTATTGTTGTGCATAAATGGAAATTAAATCATGACTAAAACAGCTCTTTCATATCTCATCAGCCAAGAAACTTTATTTGCATGATCGAGAACATCTCAACTACAAGAATAATTCCAGCAATAATTCCTTCGTTTGTGGCTAGTCTTTATTTATATCGTTTCTTAATACCTGTAAAATACAAAACAGAATAAGATTAATATCGTCTCGTTGGATTAATATTATCAACACATGATCGATATATTAATAAGACGGGCCTGAAAACGCGACTGTTTGAAAATTTCGAATTCTAACTGTAAAAACATTAAGCTTATCAGACATTGTATTGTTCTACGCAATGCTGAACTCGCACAAAATGGTAGTTATATAAGACGTAACAGAAATATCAAGAAAAGGATAGTAGTTCTTACGCTACAGGTCGTTTGGGGTAACCGAATGCACCCCAACCACCGAGTCCTCCAAAACTGCCATAACCGCCGTATCCACCATATCCACCATAGCCCCCATAACCGCCGTATCCACCATATCCACCATAGCCGCCATAACCGCCGTATCCACCATATCCACCATAGCCGCCATAACCGCCGTATCCACCATAGCCACCATAGCCGCCATATCCACCGAAACCACCACCTATGTGGTTGGCGAAGACGGCAGCAACCATGCATGCGAAAAGAATTAGCACAGCCTTCATTTTCGTCTACCCAAAAAAGGAAAATTCACAAGAAACAACAATTAGTGTGCTAAAATCATTAAAACATAACAAAATGTAGAGCTTCACGATACATGTATTTTTTGTAATGATTTTATTTTATGAAATGATAGACTTCGTCTTTATTTTGCTATTGTTACAATTATGTTTATTAAATATATTGTTTGGAACCTCTTTCGACACAACTCTTATATAAACACCTTATATTCTATATGCACGTAATTCATGTGGAATAGTGCATAGGTGTTTAAAAGAAGAAATTGCGCAATGTATAGATGTGTATATTCAGACATATACAACTTTTATCCTGGCTCTATTGCTTTATGGCATGAATTTTTGGGAATGATGTCCTTAGAAAGTAAGGACTAATTACAACTCAAAATATTACAATTTAATGCAAAAGAAAACAACCCAGTATAGAAAGTCAAACAAATACATTGGCTAACTCATTTTAAATCACGTTAAAAACTATGCACTGCTGTATTTTATTTTGGTACTTTTTAGCTTTATAAAACGGTTTATTAAGATTAATATCTTCTAAAGACAACATAATCGTCCATCTGTTGAGAAATACATTATGCTTACAAAATGAAAATAATCCAAAATTCCACCTTATGTGAAATTGATTAAATGTTGGAGGCAATATGTTTTTTGACACGAAGAGACTACATTGTTTACAAGATTAAAAGTATATATATATATATATATATATATATATATATATATATATATATATATATATATATATATATATATATATATATACAGTTTATGTTTCTTTTTCTATCCATATGGATGGCAAGGTATTGATAGGCTTAACCTTTCAGAATCTTTCAGTACAAGATTGAGCATTTGTTTCTAAAGTATACAAAAAGAAGACATTATGAAGCTTAACAATTATCAACAATCAACATGTCGAATAAATATTTACCTGAGTTCAGAGGCTCTGAAAGAAATACCTGAAGTCTGGACTCCTGATCGGCAGTAGTTGTGGTGTCTTGTTGGATAAGTCGTCCTTTTATACACATTATCAATATGAAGTAAATAGGATGATTGATTGTGAAGAAACAGAAAACATTAATATATAATTTATCCGCTTTTATCGAAACAAACTATATCAAATCCATAGTCCTATCTTAACCAGTTCTTTTTAAAAATCTAAAATGATTAATCATGATAAATGTGAAAATGCAAATTTTGATTTACTTTTCTAGACTTTCCAATGATTTACAAGGGTAATAAATTTTATTCAAGACGTGTAAATATATTTCAAAGGAAAAAGTGTTAAATGGAATACATTTTGATCTATATCAATTTTTTAAAATTACTGTCAAAGTTACAGTTACTAGAGCTATTTCACTGGATTATTAAAATTCACTAAATTGCAGTATATTCATAAATTCGTGATCCAAGAGACCATAACACAGATATCCAAAGTGTTTTGCGAAAATTGTTTTACATTCTTGGCTTTGATTTTCTATAAAATTCAAAAAGATCAACAAAGATAAAGTTCATTTCGAGTGCTATCTTCTAATTTAAAAAGTGCTATCTACGTAGAGGAAGTTTTTGTTTTTCTATCTAAATATTCTATGTATTTATTCGTCTTCAACGAAACACGTGATAGTTTGACGAGTGGCAACGACACGAGTCAAAATGTATCGTTTTCGGTTATCATCAGATGAAATATATCCGTTATTTACTCATTTATATTGTATACGAAACTTGCTTGAGAATCGACACTTCGCTGATTGCATATACTCATTAGGTCCCATAAACTAGCTTATCTTAAATTCACCTTACTGTCGTAAAATTGATCATATTAATATCAGTTACTTCAGAGAACAGCAAAGTTTAAAAAAGTCGCAATAAATTACATTATTAACATCTTTTTAACTCTGAATATTTGAAAATGCCTGACCAAAGACAATATCCATTTCATCAAATACCGGTATTACCGGTACAGTCTTAAATGCCACGTCGCAATAATTTTTGCGTAAACCGAGGCAAAATGGTAACTGCTATAAAACTATGTGTATTTATGGTTTCCGCTAATTTCCAACTGGAACACACGCTTGCCGGTTAAGGGATGTTAATATCGTTGTTTTTTTTTCCAAAACCAATTATTGTTTGTAGAAATCCGATTTTAAACCGATTATCGGTTTTTGTCCTACATAAAAATTACAGAAAATATATTCTTATAATGCAAGTTAGTGTATGCCTCGTGCGAATAAAAGATATTCATTACATACAATAATGTACAGACGCGCAAGCAGCGCAACACGGTGTCAATTTCGAATTATTTATTTTCTACCTAAATATTTGAATAAACCTCATTTATACTGTATGTTTATGATATAAATCGTTTTTTAAATTTCACCGGTTATTAGGGTTGTTGCTCGAAATTCATCAATGCGCTTTTGGCTGTAAAAATAAACTGGGATAACGCGCTTGCGCGTATACCGCGCCGGGGGTTTCGCTGATTGTAAAAACGCGTATAAAGCGCGCGTTATATGCGCGAAAATATATATATATGTTTATAATTAGATCCAGATGAAACTGGTCATGATATAAAATGCCCATCTTTCATCCTTAAACACGTACGTCATTATTATTCCGAATCGCTTTTGAAAAAGTGAAGCTACGATGAAACATTGAACAGTTTTCTTGTTCATTTTGACGCCTATTTTCATGTTTGATATAAATCTTATCATGCCTATTGCTGAAATATATCATGAATTACGGATTTGCAACTAATATACATAATATCCAATGATATGACTGACTAAACTTTTTGTTTTGTTTTTTATTACTGTGATATTGTTCTTACGATGTTTTTTATCCTCTTTAAAACGTTATTTCTAAATTGATTTTCACAATTGTAACGCACCCTCACCCTAATTTCTAACACATACTCCATCCACGTGAAGTATCAAGAGTTGCATATTACTGTAAGTTTACTATCGTCACAATGGTATGTGATCATAGAGATGAGTTATATAGCCTTCACATATATTTCATACGTCTACCACTGACCGATGCAGGTATGAAGCTCGTTGGTATCACTTTTGCATCATTAATATTGTGCCTATCAATACAGACCTAATTTGGAAAACGTCCAAGTTATAGATCAATCATTAATAACCATCAAATAATGAGCATGTGTACTCAACCGGAATCCCATTACAAATGCAAATCAAAGCTACAGTGGAAAGATTTAAACAGAGATAAATTAACGCATAACAAATAGCAAATACTAAATACACAAACTTATATAAGTTGTTTATACAAACCCATGTTGCCGATGATGCATCTACGAAAGTAAATTCAGCAAGTGCGGACTCGCAGGACACTACCAAAGATATTCATTCCAGCTGGTAAAAAGAAAACAAGCAGACACACCAAAACGGAAACTACCCGGAGTAACAACACGAAAGGAGAAATAATTACATGTATACAAGTAACTCAGAAAGTCAAATTCGGGGAAATAATAGATATATCAAGATGATATTCAAATCCAGAAATCAAATACGAAAATACAACCTGAAACACAAAAGCAATACAAGCCATACACGAAAAGGAATCTTAGCACAAGAAGAATATTATGGACTGGACTTCATAGATAAAATATGGTTACATGCGTGCATGACTTTAAAACGCCATTTATTGAAACATTAACTATGCAGTTGAAATTAATTGCAATTTGTACATACGCGTTATCTTTGCTAAGTGAAAGTAACATACAATAATTTTAATTTAAAAAATTAACCAATTAAAAATAAAACAAGAATAATGCATATCTGTAAATTAAAAGTAGATAGATAGATAGATAGATAGATAGATAGATAGATAGGATAAGCATCTTGTTTTATTTATCTGCTTGTTACTTATTAGAGTATATATAGTTTTTATCCAATTCTTTAAAATATTGTGTATACGTTTTATACCCCAGATTAACAATGACATTACATTAATTGTGTTTTTGTTTCTTTGTTTCTATTACTATAATCAATTTTATTTTAGGATCGGGGTATCTTTTTATGCAGCTGAAAGACTGTAAAACGTAATCTTATTTAATCACGTCTGATATGTTTATTTTCGTATTAGCTGCAAAATCAGTTATTGGCTTCGGTTAGGGAAACTCATCCCATGTCCCTGTTGAAAGGGACAGTCCTGAAAGCTATCTTGCTTAAAGGATGAAATATTTATTAAGTAGCTTCCTTGAAGTAATGCTACCCAAACCAGAGACCTAACTGTAAATTTTAACAAAAAATTAAGAACGAATAAAACATCTGATAATATCACAGTTAAAAATCAAATTTTGAACAGGGGTATATTTTATGAAAATTAGATAGAATTTGCATTTATAAAATCAATTTTAGCTTAAAATTTTAGAAACATTCCCATCTATCATGTTGTCAAGAGACTGTCATATCAATATTTTCAAATCTTTGCGCATATTTGAAAGCTATTCTAATGAATAAATCTTCCATATATCTCCTCTGTCTGACAAATGATGCAAATAAAGTATGTATATGTATGCATACATATAATTTTATTTAACATTCATATGCATGCTGCAAAGTGTGTGAGATAAACAGACGAAGAGAGATACCAATCGGGAGAGAAAGAATCCGACGTTAAACGTCACTGTTTTCATGTTTAAGGTGGAAACGAATCAGCAATGCAAGTAAAAACGCATGTATCATCTATTATCATTGGGGCTATTTGCACTAATCCCTTTGTCAAAAATACATTAAATCGTAAAGTCGGTATAATAAATGTGAATTTTTGGAGACAATGAATTGTCCTCGTTAACATCTGAAATCGATGAGATCTAACAAGAGTGCAATCCATGGAATGCAGCATCAATCTATGATAATTGTAATCATAGAGGAAATTATAGTACGTTTAGAACTGTATAACATAAAAAACGTTATATCTATATTCGTTTATTTTTCAAAATATTCAAGTACTTGTCCATGTTGATGAACCCACATAAATTAATCAATACTGATATGATTATGTCGGAAAACGTATGTCATTGTTATAAAAGCTTCAATGAACAATAAACATATCAATTATTATTCAGTTCAAGTTAACTTAAAACATCTAGAAGACCGCAGTAACAATTTAAGAAGACCGACAAAATCGAAATACATGTTTTCCGTGTAATCTCACCTCCACCAAATTAAGGCAGATTTTTAATCGAATGCGCGAAAGCCATAATGGACAACGTTTGATCCGTTTATTACTTAAAATACCTAAAACAACATCAAGCATGACGCTAAACTTGCCAGATCAAAATAGAAAGGTAATTTAAAACTTGTTGTGAAGGCATATTAGCCTTAATTCCATTACCCAACCAGCCACACATCGCTGCAAATGGTTGCAACGACTGCTGAAACAGTCCCGGCACCTTGCAGCCTGGTTTTGTATGGTTTCGGTAATGAATATGTAAAATGCGCTAAACTATTGTTTTTTTTTTGGTGCTCAATATTGTTTTATATAAAGAAGATCTGCTAAATTTCAAAAATGGTATATATTAACTATAACACGATATTTCTGTGATACGGCCGGTAAGTATGTTAAAGCCAAGAGAGCACTATTCCTATGTATGAATATATGGTATGTCGACGATCTTCATATGGGTAAAGTGCATACATGGGGGCACAATTGACATTTTCTAAAGCAATTAGACTTTACTCCATAACTACAATTGGCAGTCCACTTACAAGACAAGAGGGATACGATCTTAGATCCAAGATGCCTCAGACGTAAGGCAATCTGATGTTTTTAATTGCTCTTGCCGACATTGTTTATCTATCTTGGCGCATCAGGTCACAAAAGTGTTATTGAGAAAACTCTCTCTCTCTCTCTCTCTCTCTCTCTCTCTCTCTCTCTCTCTCTCTCTCTCTCTCTCTCTCTCTCTTATACCACACAAATCAAACGCAATAAACATTTAAACAATTTAACTTAGAAACGTTATAACAAGGCCTTTGGAATACATATTAGTTATAACACGGTAATTTAAACTATGTCATTAAAACAGAAGAAACTTAGTTTATCAGATAGTCGGTACCCTTTCTACAAAGTGTGTGCAGTTTAATATTTTTGATATTATATCATGTTAACGTATCACTTTATGTGACTCTGAATGGTCAAAAAAAAACATATCGAATTATTGTGCTGTATTCTCTTAGGCCGGGAGCATGGTAAACCTAGAATTTTGTATAGGAATAAACAAAAATAGCTGATTGATATCTAGGGCTTTACTTTTGAAAATATTGTTTCAACATTTCGCACAATCACTTCCATTCTTTTGTAAACGACTAGCATTTAAGTATTTGAAAACGCTTGTACAGGCAACGAGAATCAATCCTGATTATATCATTTGCCGTTCCTGCCTTGTCTCTGACAAATAAAATAGAAATCATATATGCATTCAAGACTGTAGAAAGAGAGAGAGAGAGAGAGAGAGAGAGAGAGAGAGAGAGAGAGAGAGAGAGAGAGAGAGAGAGAGAGAGAGAGAGAGAGGGGGGGGGGAGGGAGGGAGGGAGGGAGATGGTCGTTATTTGTCATTGTCCTGATAGTTTATGTCCTGATGAAT
Organism: Unio delphinus; assembly: GCA_029339505.1. NCBI lineage: Eukaryota > Metazoa > Mollusca > Bivalvia > Unionida > Unionidae > Unio > Unio delphinus. The sequence goes on from JAQISU010000117.1 coordinate 9,904,069, forward strand.
TAGCTATACAGAAAAGGAATAGTTTATCGTGTTCTGTAAGTCCATCACTTAGCAGGAAACGTCATGCTATGTTCACCAAGTGCGGAGTCAACCACGTGGATATTTGATGTACAAGAACATTTTTCCCCTTCATAATATCTGATACTTTGTGTGGAGCGGATCAATTTAAACGTATTTAAGCTAACGTGAATTGTATATATAAATTATTATTTAACCAATGATATAAATTTTCTCAAAATATTGAACGCTTTCACGGGAAATTAAAGATATTTTATTAAATAACACATTTTACGAAGACTGATACAGTAAACGTTGCTGGAAGGTGGAATACCTTTTTAAACAATACAGAATGCTCGAAGTTAATATCATTAAATAACAGGTTGTAATGATTCTGAGTTTGCTTGTAAGAATGTTTGTTGTTAGCTTTGATTATTTCTGTTTTAAGACTTTAATTTTGTATTTTGACAAGCTTGTAGACTATCTTGGTAACAGACGCTAAACCGAAAGTTCAATAATCATCTAAATTCGATTTGCAATCGATACTTACTGATACCTGCCTTCTGCGTCGTTTCCAGACATTACTATGGTTACGATGAGAGTTAAACAAGTCTTACAAATGTAATGTTTTAAGTTAAATGGAACAGTGATACGATTATGTATGAGCGACAGAAAATAGAATAACAACGGGTCATGTAAGTTCAATCATTGACAATTCGCATGATTCGTGTGTAAAACTGAGTATAAGTAGTGAATATTTGATGGCTTCTTCCTGTTGTTTTGGGTTTCATTTTAGGCATTCTTGATTGTTAATTTTCATTTATTACAAACTAGAGTGTTAACAGTTTTGACACATTTTTTTTAAGATCTAGTCATCCTGATGGAGAGAAAGGGTGGGGATAAATAAAATGAACAAATAAATCGGACTATATATTGACTATATATTAAAATATAGTTCTGAATACAAATTCAAAAAGAATAATATGCTTAAAAAAATAAAAAGAAAATTAGTTCCAATATGGATAAAGCTAATGTGGTGACTTATGTTTGATTATACATATTATATTGTTACAATATGATACAGTTGGATTGGGCACAATTTCTAACAACTTAAATTAGACCTACACTTACATTATTATAGTATTACAACATATTATAACTTATTTAATTCGGTATATCATTATGAATTATATAATAACAAGTATATTTAGTACAGAAAAGTAGCGAAAATGAAAAGAGCGCATACGTCATGGTTGCTCAGTACTCGATTTGCCATACATACCAACAACGTATAACAATGCAGGAGAATGATATTCCATCTACATGCATTCATCAATATGAACGTCATTTTAACACAATTTACATAATTAACGTATGCAAATGCAAGTCATTAGTCATCTATTTTCAATCCATGTCTTTGAAAACCTTTAATACAAGTGCGTATTGAATGACAAACACCGTGGAAGACGTCTGAATAAGTAGAACTGGTTTTGTCCTAATTAGTATAGTATTAGGTGTGGATCTACTCAAAGGTATAAATCCATGATATATTGCATGAATTATTCATAATTTGGCAGAAAGGGTAAATCAAATATGGTTGATTTACGTATGTCGACACATTTAAATATAGAAGTAGAAAGATCTTGCACATGGAGTTTACCTATTTATATTTGCAAAAGAATTATATATGCATATGTCATGTTCTTATTTTTAATAATCAACATACATTATATATATATATATATATATATATTTGAGGCATCATATACTTGTCTACAAGTGTCTTAAATATTTTTAATACATATTAAATCCTAGCTTTTAAGTATACGTTTTTTTTCTTCAAATGCCAAATTGGAACACACGCACGAAAATCCTAAAACAAGAAAATAAAGATTTGTAAAGGAATCTTTACAAAAAGACACTACCTAAATTCCTTTTTGTTTTTTTTTAACAATGATACATTTTATGCTGATTTAGAACGATATTGACGTTTATATTATTGCCTGTCTTGAGCAATGTAAAAAAATAAGTTTTCTGTCTATCCTAAACAAATTTTAAGTTTACACAAATATTTACCCTACATAGTTTCTGTCTCACTTTGTTTTTTATTTTAAGTTTACACAAAGTGTGAATAATAAAGACTGTAGCTATATGTACAATTAGATAGAAAGATATATCATTGCTGTTTTAGGGTGTTTTTTTAAATCCAGGACAAATATGAACAAGTGTTCATTAAAAGTCCCTTGTACATGATATTTTCCTTCTATCAATTTCCAATATAACGACTGTTTAACGATATATTTGTTTTAAAAAGAAAACATCATTAGCCATTATTGATTTTGATCCACAAAAATGCACCAGTGGCGTGTTAATTCTTTTTCAGAACTTTGATCTCAAACAGATCGTCTTCTCTATACTCCTTCTTTTTGCAATATATATATATATATATATATATATATATATATGTATGTATGTATGTATGTATGTATGTATGTATGTATGTATGTACTCCAAATGTAAAGAAAACATGTTTATAGTTTTGTGTTCTTTCCCAATATAAATTGGCATTTACTGCCCGAAAAAATATAATATGATTAAAATAAAGTTGCATATTGCAGATTGTTGTCGACATAGCATGCATTATTGCTCACAAATGGATTTGAATCGTGAGATCATCTATTTTATTTTATTTTATTTTTTTGCTTGTTTTTTTTTTTTTCAATTTCGTTTTGTAATGGCCTCGTGACATTTATAGTTAAGCCACTTGTTTATCGAATTGCCTTAGAGCTTCTTAAAAACCTTTTTTTTTATAGTGCATATTATTTATTACTATTCATCAGAGTGCAAAGAACAATAATATGTAATTCAATGTAATTATTTTCAAAACGTCTGCGTTCGTTTCCCTTAAAGTAAACGTATATCGAAGCAGAAGAAAAGTGAAATGGGGAGAGTATTACCATATATACTCATTTATGAGTCTAGTCCAGCTGCAAACTGCACAAACCAAGGTCTATCATCGCATAATGCGCATACAGATCTAGGTGTGTGGAGTTTGTTAGCAGAAAACAGCAGAACAAACAACATTTACCCTATTCTGCAGGCATATTATGCTGTGGCAGATCGTGATCTTTGTTGTTAGCATTTTGACTCGATTTATAAACGAGTATATTCGGAAGATGGTTAGTGTTCCTTGTCTTTGACCTGTATTTTCTGTTGTTTATTTTCTTTATGAAAAAAGCATATTTGAGGAATATTATAAAAGAAAAAGTATAATACTAAATGCTGTTTGATACAAATTTGTAATTTGTCAATGAACTAGGCAATTAATGTATTTTCATGCAAAATATACAAAATCCGTTAATATTGACTTGAAATAACTACATGTATTTATACAGTTTGTCAGAGTAATCAAATAAATCTAACATATATGCATGCACTATCTATCCCTCTATCAAATCAGAGACAAAATCTACCTCTGTGTTTATTTGCATTCTTTTTAACATCTAACATATTAAACTTAAACAGAATCAATATAACTGTTCAAATAATACTTCTCAATAAATATGACATATTGAAAGATAAATACATTTTTCTAAATATCAAACTTGTTAATAGGCGTTTCAGATTGAATATTTACCTGCTCTGAAAATACATGCAAACAAACGAAGTGAAATAAATGATAAATGATTGTACAATCATATTACTGATGCGTCCACAGACACGTCATCAAGACACTGACATATTGTATTAAAATATTGTTTCTCAATGTGCATACATTTAGGTAATTATAGAAAACCGCATGCATGCGCGAATGAAGTTGTAGGTATAAATAGATACCAGATTTGTTCATAGGACTTTCCTACATGACGAGATTATAAATAGACAGTAGGGTTTTTCATAGGAATTTCCTACAAGTTGTGACAATAAATAGACACTAGCATTTATTCCACATAATATGTTTGGTAGTGTAAGAGATATGTTTCATCTCCTTCTCTTATATTCTAGATATAATTTAGATAGAATGTGTTGTGAGAAGTTGGATGGAATATAAGGTATCTAAGAGTATTTGGTGTGTTTTTCATCTTCTCTTAAACTCTAAATTAAATATAGCCACATGGGATGGGGGGGGGGGATTGTGAATAGAATAGGTATGTTGAATGATATATTGGTGTGATGGATAGTCGGTGCTATGAGATTTCATCCCCTTCTCTGATATTCTAAGCGGAAACATGGCATTTTGTATAATATGATAAGCTGGATAGTATAGTTCTGTGATGGATAATTTTTATGTGATGTAAGGGAAAGTCTATTGTGCGAAATTTCAGCTTCTTCGTTGACATTCTAATCTAACACATGTTAAATACCCACTGACCCTAGACAATCTCGAACCCTTGTTGCTATGGTAAATTTTCCTTGTCGATATACAGTCCCAATCCCTTTTCGCTATGTTAAATTATCCTTTAACGTATGCAAGCCCACCCATATTATATTCCCCTTGTTCGTAGACACGCCCAATCCACTGTCACTATGTTAAATTACCCTTGTCCGTAAACAGACCCAATAAATTATCGTTATGTTAAATTTCCCTTGTCGATATACAGTCCACGCATGTTAAATTCCCCTTGTTCGTAGGATACAACCTTAAAAATTTAACATTAAGGTCCCATTGTCCCTATATCTCCCTATATCTACCCACTCTACTAGTTTTGGCTGCTTTTCAAATTCAGCAGCACTACGTTATCGCCAATAGTTCTTCTCCCTGTAAAGGATAGAACTTCATGACACTTGAATCGTTTATTTTCATTTGCACGTATTTTTAACAATGTTAATTTTATTATTTTTTTTAAAAACGTTTCCTGCATTTTGTCTCATGGTTGACGTTAGTTTAACATGTACTTTGTTAAAAAAAAAACATTATCATTCTTTCTTCTGTAACAGAGATGAATCATTTTCATCTGGACTTTTTTTCTCTGGGGATAACTGGGACTGTTGAAATATTCACAGTGGTATTGCACTTCCAACATGTTTTCTTTATATTTCTTTACTGTGTTTGTTTGTGACTGACACTTATTGGCCAATGGCACACGGCCAAGTTAGAAATGTGAAAATAAATGTATCAAATTATTTTATTTATAATCACATTGTTTTTTCACTATGTGCTGGTGTTTATTAGTGTCTTTATTATGGTGCCTGTCTTGAATTTAGACGTTAATGATACTAGCTACAGAACACGATATATTTACTGAATTTAAATGGTTCTCTCTCTCTCTCTCTCTCTCTCTCTCTCTCTCTCTCTCTCTCTCTCTCTCTCTCTCTCTCTCTCTCTCTCTCTCGTAATTATTCATTCATTAGTTTTTAAAGCTTACTTAAAGCATCGTAAAACAATACAGTGTATATTTTTATTATATTAACTGTTCTCAGATCGTTTAAGAATTGATATTACATACCATCATTATTCTCACATAATATGCTTTCGTATATATTTTTTTTCAGAAGACGTGTTTTGATGATTTTAACGCATCTGTGCTCTTGTAATACAATGAAGCTTCTTTAAAAACACAATGAATAAAATAAGTATTAATTTAATTAGAAATAGTCGAACACAGGAATGGAGAAGAACGTTTTACAACAGAACTCGCGATTACAAACTCACCGTCCGCAAATTATAAATTTGGGACGACTGATTTTCATGCTACATTGTATATTGCGTTATAATCTTGAAATACTACTATGTGCATATTTCTCGCATGAAATCAGATTCCTATTACTGACCTTCCAACTTCATAGGAAGCATAAAATGTTTCTGACATGACTCTTTGTTGGCAGTTCGTAACTTTTTTGTACATTTTAAACTATTTAACAAATTTGAAGATTTATTTAATTTCATCGCCAAGTGAATATGACCTATTCTGTCTTTTATCTTCAGAATCTTGACAAAGAGATGGTTATCAGTTATAATAAGACGTGAACAGCAGACATATTGATCTTTAAATTTCGTTCAATACGCTAAGACCATGTGAGTTGGCTAACTAGCACGGTAAAATAAACTATACAGGCGTCATCTGTTTGCAGGGATACGAAATTTCGTCTACGCTGAATTTATGACTAAGGAACCGTGTTGGTACTACTTTTTTCATCAATCATGGCATACAGCATTTATCAATCACCGTTTTATTTGGAAATGAGGTTTAAATAGCACTGTGAAATTGTTGAGAATAACGATATTTTTTTTTATTTCTGTCCTATCTCTTTTTGAGTGAAATAATCTGTTGAAACTTTTTTGTTTTGGCTTATGCGAACATTTAAACAGCTCCTGAAGTCCAAAATATTATTTGCTTCTTCTTTGAACCCTCTAATGATCTCAACTTCAAACATAACGTACATTATATTTGTACAGATAATTCTCAATACAGAATGAACATATAGTCAGGACAATACTTTTGTAAGCATAAAATCGAAGAATATTGTTACAGTGGTGGTTATGCAATATAAGTCTTTAAAAAGTTTTCATATTTTGGAATATTTCAGAAGCCTTCGTCGACATATGCTTCCTGCCCTCTTTGGTTAAGTTTTCTTTTTGCTGTACTAGATAATCTCGTGTACGAATGGTTGATATTACTAGTAACCACAGCCCATTTGTTTGCCGATCGACAATATTTGTATCAGATGCAAAAAACATTTGTTAGTATATCGATTATCAAATTTGGTAAAATTTCCATAGTGTTATTGAAGAAGAAATCGTTAACACATTTTACTATTACTGACCCCAGCCATATTTTATGACGTATCGGCATTATTTGTACAGTGTGAAAGACCTTTGAAGTAAGTGCTTCCTACTAATTTTGTTTGAAATCGCTGAAGAGGCTTTGAGCGAAAGTTGACGATAACATTGTATGTGTGTGAGAGACGGACAGTCAACGCACAATGCATCAACTCGGACCTTGAGATAAACAAAAACAAAATTACATAACTAAAATGTTGCCTTTGTTATGTATATGTGATATAAGTCATTTATATTTATTTTTATTGTTTGTTTGTCAGAATCAAATTTGACATTTTAAGTTTAAGATTTATTCATTGGGAGATGACATGTACTTTACAAAATAAACACCAGGTGTTGACCTCATTTCTGACCTGGCTTCAGAGTTGTAAACAAGCTTTTAAAATGATTGGTTGGTTCCAAGGACATTATTGAGCTTTGTATAACTTTCTATTTTTAGTTGAGTCATATGGTGTGTACGTCTTTTTTTAAACGTAAATTTGTTCTAAAAGATTCTAGACGATCACGTGACTCCTTTCTTGTTTACGTAAAAACAGGTATATAAATTATGTTTTGGAGCGAACTATTTAGTAAAACTAGGGCTGTTAGAATATTAAGTTGTGTCGTTTTGAGTTACCTTGTATTGGAAATTATTTCAATTCGTTTGGATTCAAGAGGAATTATTTTGTTATTTATCTGGAAATGAATTGTGCTCATAGAATTTTATTACCAAGAACTGACTTCATCAAGTGACATCGTCTTCCATCTTGGATACTTCGCTGCGATTCGAACTTGGAATTATTTTGACATTTTATTACCAGGACTTTTGCAATTTCTCTAGTGGATAATATTTTGAATTATTTTTGGATTAATTTTGGAATTGATTCTTAAAACCGTAAGTTTATTACTTCTTTTCTGGAAAATATTTGTGATTCATAAATTGTTTATTAAGTTTTTACAAGCTTGTTATTTTCATTCTTTATATGTTACTGTTTATTCGAGCCTAAGCACGTAACACCTCCCCAATACAAACGGAACTCTTCTAAATGAAAGTTTGTTTTATTTTTGGATTTGCCAAGATTTGTTTACTTGCTTTGACGGGATACAGAGGAAGATAAAACTGAAACAGCAGAGTTACTGACTGGTACTAAAAGTCACTTGGTTATTTGAGCAGAACCTTAAGGCAAAAGCGAGGTAACTGACTGTGCGATTGCAACGATTTAACGAAAGTATTCTCGCTTATTTCCCCTGTCAATAACAACTGTATAAAGAAGGTGGAAAGGAGTGAAGAAAGACCCTTACATTCAATTATTATTATTACAAAATATAAAATAATTTTGTTTCATCACTGATAACAAGGATACATATGGCACTAGTTATGTTTGTCACAGTAGCGTTACGGCCACAGAACCAGTCCAGTGACTGGAGAATTAAATATAGGGTATAAAATGAATTGAGATGAAAACCAATGACTAGTAAATGAACTCGTTTTTGTTTCCATTATTAATTTCAAAAGTTTTAATATATATAACTGTAGTTAACAACACAATTTGCTTTTATATGTATATCCTGCGATTAATTTCCTACTCAGAAGGTATCATATGAAATCTTGGTGCTAAGCGATATTGTCAGTTGCTGAACCGGATTTCCTCCTGTTTAACAACGCTAGGTTTAAACATTGATGCGGGACATATATTTTTCACGGTTGAAAAATATTTATCGATGTCCAATATATGGAACCATGTGTGGTTTTATGTGCAGAACTTTTTTCAATTTTTCAAATTGTTAGCATGAAGTTATGTAGGTAATGAATTAGTGGTTATATGTAACATGTGTATCCATGACAACTTTATACAATCTGCATTGGTATCTGCGTCATTAGTAGAATTATTATAAACAATTTGAATGCAGTAGATCATTTTTGAAGTAATTTTAAGCAGAAGCATGTAAAAATGCAAATAACTGTGGAAAATAAATCTCATGAAATATACAGTTTTCCAGTAGCTATCTGGTTGCATGGTCACATGTGTAATTATGGAACTCGAGTATTATCTGAAGCAAATATCTGATCAAAATATTTATCCCATGCACTAAAAATTTGGCCCTAAACTGGTTCAATGTACACTACCTTCAACAGTTATTAGAAAAGAGGAAAATGGGAAAGAAACAAATTGCAAGTGTAGAAAATAACAGTTTGAGCACGTACTGCATTTTTTCCCCTACAAATAACCTTTGAAGGCTAGGTAGCCAGTTGCCAAAACGAGCCACCAACTTGTTAATAAGTGCACATCTGAAGTAGGATCAAATTTGTATAGTCTATAACCCAATTTATCAATCACATACAGATAAAAGAGAATTCAATTACCTAAAATATATGTCTTTTTAATACTTCTTAATATATGGTTCGATAAAACAAATTCTAATTAAGAAAATGTTATGCATTAATAATATTATCTTCGCACAGTACAATGTTGTATATAGTGAGTTGTATCATCTGATACACGTATGACACAATGCTCCTAGTGGATATTTCATGCGTGTACATCTAAATAATAGACAAATATAGATTTTGTATTTGCGAAGGTGACAAACTATGAATAGCACTGCATTTATTGATTAATCAATATCCATAATATATCATGAACATGGTAAACATATTTCCGATGGTGTAACATTCATTTGTAACATCTGTCGGCGTTACATATAAATTGATTTTAATCATTTAATGTATTTAGAATACCGCCCAAACCAGCTGTAAAGGTTAGGATGCTTCTCTTTTTGGGGTGGGGTGCTTCCAATTTATTTAAAATATTCTCGAAGACCCACCCTTGCTCGTTTTGGTCAGAAATTGAAGTATTGATAGAGAAATGCAAAGCTCTGAGCCCCCAGTCAGCGGTGCCAACAGTTAAATTAATGAAGATACAAATTGAAATTTTAAATAACAACACTTTAATATAATTCAAACAGTAATCTATCAAATAGAATTCAGCTAATATCATATCACTCCACCAAGTGACGGCCTAGTTCATCCTTTGAATTAGTGTGTGTAATTTTCCCTTCTGTCCTGAGTCCTACTCATCTGTATGTTTCTTATATTTTCCTTTGTCTCCCTCAGTTCTCCCTTCAACTTTTCCCTCTCTCCTTCTTTCTCTATTGTGTTTCCCAGAGACTCGGGCCAGAGCTGGGGTAATTCCCTCTGGTCCCTCAAACTTCCTTCTAACTTCTCTTTTGTCTTCCAGAGACTCGGACCACTGCATTGGGTACTTCCCTCTGGTCCCTAAAAGCTTCTAAAGAATACACACACGGACATTAGCAAAGCATACACCTTTCGCTACGTATCACACACTAACATTAGTATCATCAGATAGGCCATTACCGTTTTCTGGTGATGCATAATCTCCTATAATCAGACGCATATCCATACCCATGATACTCCTACAAGTATACACAATTAGGCAAATTCCTATACTAATGTTGCACATTGTAGCATTATAAAAAGTTTATAAATCAATTCAACATTTGCAAATCTATAATATCACATGAATACATGCATGAGGTTATTACGAATTAACCCAATAACGAATAACAATATTAATTCTACACATTACGTTGCTCATATCTCAATATACGCATGTATATCAAACACTACGAATGAATCAAACTACAGTGGTGATTTATCAAACGAACTCTTTATGCAAATGTACATTATTAGTCATTGACCAGGCGCTCCAACCCATCCCCTCCCCTCACCCTGTTTAACAACATGGGGCTGAAACAAATGAATCTAAACACCTCTCTTTAAAGGCTGAAAAAGATTTATCTATGTCTAATAAATGGAAGCACGTGAGGTTTGCATGCCAATGTAATATTTCTATTTTGAACACATTAACATGTCGGTTTATGACAAATGAATGAGTGGTAATATTTGTTTTAAACTCAATAGTCTTAGGAATTATTAAAACGAAAAAGTAGATAACATATACAGTGCATAATATTTCTTTTTATCGAGAAATCGATAAAGAGAAAAAGCTTATGAAAATATAGTTTGATGAGGAGAAAGTAATTTGGAAAACAGTAAAGGGTTCGTTGAAACGAAAAGAATTGAATATATTTCAGTTAATTCAGACTTAAAGTATTTGTAGTGGAATTGTGTAACAGAAGTGTGAAGACTAGACTGTGGAAGCATTTTATACAACATGGAACCGGAAACTGGACGGAATTTTACTGAAACTAACTGAGATATAAAATAATATTCATCAGATATCGAAAGACACCAGTGTAATTGCAGCCAACAAGAAATAAAACTAATTAAAATTATGCATAAACCTATTCGCTATCTTTATAACTGACACATTTATGTTAGCATGTATTGCAAATTAATTAGCTTTAATTTCGAACTGCAGAACAGTATTTCCAATTAATTATATTTGATCCTGTTGATTAGTCTAGAAGATCTGAAAAGAGTAGATTTAGATAGTATGCTTTATTAACATGTATTGGAATGCAATCAAATAAGCACGTGGTAAAAGTAACCCAAGCTTAAATTACAAAACCCATAGCAGTCTCTAATTTCAGTCTGTGTTAAGTAATGTTTTGAAACCATCTTTAAGTTATAATATTCATCAATTGGATGAAATTTACTATTGTCTCTATGATTATTGACCTCACAATGACAATTTATGTCATAATTCATTTTGCATTGTTTCCATAATTTGAAATTAGTACGTTATCCATTTTTCAATCTAATTTTTCAGATGCTGGAGTTTACCAGTTGTATCTTTATAATTCTCATCTACCATGCTCATTTTAAATTCGTGTTTTATTATTCAACCCCAGCGAAAATGCGTCTCTAGTTCTTTGAAAAATGGATGAGTGTTTTTTTTTTAAATCATTGGACTAGAAAAGTATTAAAACGAAAGGATACATGATATACACGGCGCTTTTAAAGCAGTCTATACAGAAAGCTCGTGAAAATAAAGTGTAATTTTGAAAATATGAAAGGGTCCATTGAAAACGGAAATGATTGAATACATATTAGTTAATTCAGACGAAAAGTATATGTAGTGAAATTGTTAACATAAGTGTGACGTCTAGACTGTATAATTCTCATTTACCAAACTCATTTAAATTTATGTTTTTATTCTTCAACTCCAGCCTAAATTAGTCTCTTGTTAATGTTCTCTTCAATAAAATATTATGTTTTCTTTCAAAGTCTTTAACTATTATTAAAAGAGTTTGCGTATAGCCAAAGATGGGGAAATAGTTTGAAAAATCCTACCTATAATGAAGTTAATTATGAACAACAAAGTATTGATATTACATGTGATTATGATCTTATTTATAAGTAATTTATCTAATCGGAGATTTGAATCTCCTCTTCGTGGCTATGTTTCCATAGCATTAGTATTCAGATACAGAGAATTTGTTAAGCCCATTTTCAATACATTGTTTACTTCAAATTTTTTTTTTTTACAAATTATAGAAAATTACCTATTACCATGAATAATGCAACACTCGAGTAAAACATTCAATAAAACATGTCCTAAATTAAATGGCAAAACTTAACTTTAGCCACAAGAAAAGGTAGAAGTGACTGTAGAGTTGTAGTCGTTGAATAAAAAGTGTAACATACAATGCTGACGGTGGAATGTTTTAAAAGATCATGGACCAAAGAGTTCTTTTAATGTAAACTACCGTAAATTAAAAAGCACCAATAAAACAACAGTTGAACAAGTTTTCGAAGCATTCAAGCGCAGGCAGTTGGTCGTCAATCACAAATTGATCCAAGACAAGTTTGTAATCATAACTACTAAAATCACTAAGATAGGTATCATTACAGCAATATTTTCTGCCTAAGGGAAAATATGCGAAAGTGTTCTTCTTACTTCTGCTAAACCTCCTCAGCCTCTTGCTACTTTCCCACATCGAACTCCAACACCTCCTCAAATCACAACTCCAGTTGAATCATCATTGACAAATAAATTTTTGACATAATTGGCAATAGATTTTTTTGTCATAATAGTCATTCGTTTCTATATAACTTTTTATTCAGTCTTACTTCGCATCCTGTACTGAGTCTTGTTGTACTGTCACCGATCGTTTATCAACAATACTGCCCATTATTCATAGCCATGTCGCTCGATAATTAAGCTGCACCGTAACCAGCAATAACATCGTCTAATTTCACTTTTGAAACTGAAATATATTGCTTGAAATCTATCGCAAAATATCCTTATGTAAACTAATTTTTGTACTGTGCCTATAAGAGTTGTAATAGACTAAGTGCATTAGTTCTACATCACAGACCGAGACAAAACTATATTGATGGCTTGAACGTTTTGTGAGGAAGTAATCTTTTGATCTTGAACCTAAAACTAATCAGTGCAAAATACAAATATTCACCGATTGACAAAACCTCTAGTGAGAGCTCTGAAAAGGTTAGCAATTGAATTGGTCTTTACCATTAAAACACCACAATCGTCATAGAAAATTCAAATTACTATCCTTAATAAATTTTTATGAACGTTTTACTGGGACAAAAGACCTTTAAAAATACCTTACAGTCTTTTCTAACTGTATAAACGGTCCTTGGGGACGCGGAATAAATTAATATATATATATATATATATATATATATATATATATATATATATATATATATATATATATATATATATATATATATATATATATATATATATATATATATATATATATATATATATATATATATATATATATATATATATATATATATATATATATATATATATATATCCAACATGGTGTCAAACTTAGTCATGATAATCGTTTAAACTGAATGTGCCCATTCGAGAGGTTCTGGAAAGACACTTATTATTCGCAAATGAGGCCGTACAGAGATTATGTGCCAACGTCACCAGTAATACTATATACTATTGATATGGCTACAACAAAATTCATCTATTAAATAATGTAGATCAACTGTGGATGCCAAGGCGATTCTCCAAAATAGCACTAGCAATGTAAGACATACGCTTGTATTTCATTAGCAATCATGTTCTTTTCATCTCGCAGATGTTGCTCAGCTTCGATGAATTTCTCGACTGGAACATTCACTGTCAATCAATCATAGGTCTTCTATTAAGACCGTGTTCACGAAGTATTTTATTATTATTTAAGGTTTTAAGTGAAACCGGCCACGAAGGGTCATATTTTCAATATTTTATACTACCAATTAGTATTTTAGTGATTTAGATTTTCCCGTGGGGAATAAATGGTGCCACATCCCCAAAGGCATTTATGCATACAAAGTATGCTATTTAATTTGGTCGTCATGTCGCGCCCGTAGAAGGGGCTATCGACATGAATGAGAGACCTAGGGGAGTGGGAATAGAACAGCCACGCACTCAACCCTATCAACCTATCGGAAGCTGCAGTGCTAGAGGTGCAATGGCACCAAATGATGACTAGTGAAAAATGGTTTTCACGTCTAGTCTTTTGCTGGTGTTGATGTCTGGCCGAGGAAGAGGATCTGTGAACTGGCACGCCCTAGCTTTATCAAATCGAGTCCAGTTGTTGCTAGTGGACACCCTATACCGATATTGTGTAAGCCACCTGTGCAATTTGTGTCTAGTACAGAGTGTACATTTGGTGTGTTCCCTATAAATTTTGTAAACTAGGTATGTCAAGTGACATGGGTAGGTTGGTCAATGTCAGGTTAAATGGGTTGTTAATTTTGATGGTGGAGAGCCAAAAATGATCAAGTTTGATTTTGAAGAACGAGATTGTCGAATAGAGTTTCTGAGCCAAAGGGAAACTGTAAGTATAAATAACCCTTAAAGGGCTTTTTGATGGAGTGTTACAGGGTGTAACCGTAGTTCCCTCTTTCTTCTGGTGATTCCCCGTGTCCTTCTTGTATGTCTTGCTTTTGTTGTTGTTCCTCTTGATGTTGCCTCCTCCCGTCGTGTCCATTCCGTGTTCTTCCTTAACAATTTGGAATACTTTGTGCTGTTATTAAAGTAGAGTATACAACCTCATATGACAGCCTATTCTCGCGTTGGTAGTTATTCAACGTAAAAATTTAGTTTTTAGAGTAATTAAGGTAATTGTGTGAATTTTTATTGCAGCGTGAGCTGTCTTGCTAAATGGTCAGGTTTGACCATCTAAATCATGTTATAGGCCTTAGTTCTTATGGCTTAGTTTATGATGCAGCCTTGTGCTGCGGGGCCTGATAGTCTGGGTATTGACTACCTTATAATGTTATTAATTTAAGGATCTGACTTAGAGTAAATAACTTTATTTGCAACATTGTGTCGCCGGGCCTGATAGTCTCTGGATGTTGAGACTACCTCATAATATCTATTTGAGGCCATAAAGCGGGAGACTCTTTTAAATGGTCACGTTTAGACCATAAGGATATCCCGGATTTTTGGGGTTCTAATCTGAATTGTAATCATAGTTTAGTTGTATAAATGCTGTCAATGAGGCTGTATATAGGGAGAGTTGTAAGAGCAGACAGAAGAGAGGTGGTTTCCTAGACACTTGTTTGTTAATTTTATATTGTTGTATACGTTATTATTTTGGATATTTCAATGTTTATCTTTTTGCCTGGAAATTTCATTAACGTTACAGCATCATGTTAGGTTTGGTTAGCACAGGTATCATCCGTGGTACGTTTTACCCAGCGTAGTGTAGGTGGGCTACCCTTACGGAGTAACGGAGTCCCTTCTGATCCTGTACATTCCCATTCCGTGTGGATGCGATTATTTGAAAATATAAGGTCAAGATCCAGGATTATTGTGTTATTTGGTCCTGGTGTAATTTCATTTTTTAATCTTATATTTTATCGATAAGCCCTGATGTTCTGAGTAATTCTATTGTATTTCGAATTGTTTTTTGAGGGTTAGTGTTATTTAATTGAATTACTTTCCGGTATGTACTTGGTGCAGAGATGTTAAGCTGTTTAGATCTAAATATTTTCCTTTCCTTTTGGTTCTTTTAACAGTTATTAAATATGTGGTGTAAGTCTTCAGGTAGTTTACAGCTGAAGCAATGGATGCTGTGTGGGAAAGGTCCTATATATTTACCAAAGCTGTTGGCCAGTTTTGTTTTTCCTAGAATTATTCTGTTTATTTTAGTTTGTTCAAAACTGCTGCACCTAGGCGTTAAGATGTTTCTATCAACTTCCTTAATGATGTTATGTAAAGTTCTCCCTTGTTTGTTTAGTTCCCAATCCTTTTGCTATGTTCGATTGATCACTGAATAGATCAGACTGTAGATTTCAGTCTGACTATACTTGAGCGGCATGTAATTTGGTTCGGAGAGTTTATTTTTAGCCAGTTGGTCTGCTAATTCATTCCCTTTTATGTCTATGTGGGATGGAATCCATAAAAATTCGACGGTTAGTTTTTGAGAGTCGATTAATTTCATGATTTGATTAATTTGTGCAATGAAATTTTTCCTAGATTTAGTGTTATTATTTTTAATGGAAGTAAGGACGCTAAGCGAGTCGCTAATAATCAAGTCTTGTTTGGTTTGTTATCATGTATCCATTTTAAAGATTCAAGGATGGCCTAGAATTCAGCTGTATAAATGGAACAGTGGTCTGGAAGACGACTGCCCATTTGGATATTATGTTCTGGTATGACCCAGGCTGCAGCTGTTTTGAAAGGATTTGTAATTTTGGAACCATCCGTGTAAATTTGTGTATAATTTTGGTACTGGTTGACAATAGTTTCCATTGTTAGTGTTTTTAGGTACTGTTGTTGATTTTCTTTGTTACCTTTTCCTACAAGGGAGGTATTTACTTTTATTGGTACGTTATTCCAAGGTTCTTTTTCAGTTAGTTTACTAGTTTCTACTTGGAATATATCTACTGGTATTTGATGTTTTAATTCATGTACTATTTTTCCAAAAGATTTTTTGTTTTTTAGGGATTTTAGAAAGGGGGTGTTACATTTATTAATAGCCACCATTGTGGGGTGCGTTTTATCATGTGTCGACAGTCGAGTTGCATATCTCAATATGAGTTCCTGCCTCCTTAAGTGTAATGGCGGTTCCACAGTCAAGACCTGCAACTCGGCTGTGGACGTGGATGGTAGTGCACCAGTAGCTACGAGTAGGGCTTTCCTCTGTATTTTATTTAATTTATTGAGTTGACTGATGGAAGCCGTGGTATAAACTTGGCATCCATAGTCTAGTGTTGATCTTATTAATGCCCTGTATAAAGTCAAAATTGTTTTTTGATTGGCACCCCACTGCGTTCCTTTGAGGCTTCTTAACAGATTTAGGTCTTGATTACATCTTTTAACTAAGTCGTCGATATGGTGAGCCCATGTTAGATGTTCATCAAAGTACATACCCAGAAATTTGGCTACTTTTACGAATTTAATTTCATGATTTTGTATATTAAGTTTAGGATAGACTTTGAAATCCTATGAGGAGAGAACAGTACAGCTACCGTTTTTTTGGTGCGAAAATTTGAATCCCCACTTGTCAGTCCATTTTCCGATTTTGTTAAGACTGTTTTGTATTTCAGCCATGTGTTGGTGGTTTCCTGCTCTCCATAGTCCACTATCCGCAAATTGGGATAATCCAATTTGGGGTGTTGCCAGATTTAAATCAAGGTCATTTATCATAAGGTTAAATATAGTGGGGCTGAGAACACTTCCTTGTGGAGTTCCATTTTCAAGGGTGTGTTCTTCAGAGTAAGTTGCCCCTACCCTGGTTATAATTTTGCGGTCCGTTAAGAAATTTTGTATAAAATTAAATATTCGACCTGTATTACCGTAATGGTTTAATTTAGCTATAAGGCCTTTGGTCCATACAAGGTCGAAAGCTTTTTCCAGATCTAGAAATACCGCAATTAAGTTTCTATCCGCTTTTTTGTTGTTGTTGAAAGCAAGCTTAATAGCGGATTCTAATTTTATTAATTGATCCGTAGTGGATCTGTTATTTATAAACCCACATTGATTTGGAGATATCAAGTTATTGCTCTCCAAGTGGTGTTTAAGTCTATTGGTGATAATAGTTTCCATGATTTTGCAGATGTTATTAGTAAGTGATATGGGTCTGTATGATTGGATGTTATTTCGATCTTTATTTGGTTTTAAAATGGGGATTACTATCGCTGTTTTCCATTTTTTACGTAGCCTACCTGTGTCCCAGATTATGTTTAGCATTTTATGATCAATTTTACTAGGGATAGAGGTAAGTTTTTATATATTACATAACCTATTTGATCTTCCCCAGGTGAGGTTTCACGTTTAGTTTTTAGTGCTTGATCTCATTCATGGATGGTGATTTCTGTATTTAAGTGGGAAGTTTTGGGTCCTAAATCTTGAAACGTGTCTCAATTTAATTTCCGTTTAAGTTCTATGTTTTTGAAATTCTGAGGTATGGTTATTATTGCTGCTCATGTTTTTAAAATGTAGTGCTAGTGAGTCAGCTTGTTCCTTAGAATTACTGGTATTGTTTATTTTAGGGGTGCAGTTAGTGTGCTTTCCCCCTTATGGTTCTAATTTTGTCCCATACTTGTTTGGAGTTTGTTCTAAAATTAATTGTACTGCAGTATTTTTGCCAAGTTTGTTCTTTGGACTGCTTAATTAGATATTTGAGCTTATTATCATGATTTTTGTACTCTAGGAAATGAGTAGTATTGTTAGTTCTTTTAAATTTATTTAAAGCTCTAATTTTGGCTTCTCGAGTTTGTTTAATTTCATTATTCCACCATGGTACACTAAGTTTTTTTTTTCTGTTGACAGCTAGTTTTAGGTATAGTGTTAGTGGCGGCCTGAGTTATGATCTTAATTAGATTGTCATAATATATGTCAATATCATTAGAGTCTATGTCTAATAATGGGCTGATGTTATTTAATATTTCTTGAAAGGAGTCCCAATCAGCACTAGAGTAATTCCACCTGGGTATTTTAATATTGGATTCGCACTGGACGGCCATCTGCAGGGTGTTGATTATTGGGAAGTGGTCGCTTTCCATGGGGTCAGATTGGTCCCCCTCCCATTTCGCCACCTGCGCCAGTCCGGATGTGCACAAGGTGAGGTCAATGGCGGACAGGGTGCCGTCCACCGGACTAAGTCTGGTTTTGGTTCCATCATTGAGTAGAGTAAGGGTGGATTCAGTAATCCATTCCTCCACCCATTTCCCCCCTCCCGTCCGCCACCTCCCCACCCCAGTCTACTGATTGAGCGTTGAATAATGCAATACGTAGTGGTATCTCTGGGACATTTGACACAACAGTTGAAGATTAAAGATGAATTTGAACCAGGTTATCAAATTGAACAGCCGAATTTTAACATTGTTTATCTGTTACGGACGAAAGGGAGATAATTGGAATTCTTCTTCCTGTTCTACGCCGGCCAGCTTTGAAACAACATTTCCTTTTTCGCTTCCGTTTACATTGAGGTAATGATGAATGTAGTCCCAGTTCGTTCAGTCTTGAGCACAATGTAGTAGCAAGAGCCAAGTTGTGGTCATATAATGCAATTAATGAGAGTCCATCATAGCGTAAGCGGGTTGACTGGTGATAACGTGATGGCGGTTTATTCATAAACAAAATGACGTTATAACAGTGGAATAAAACAGCTGAGACAAATTCAAGTTGTTCTCGTTTCCAGAACAAGGAGATGAAGACAGAGGCGTAGCTATGATATTTTGCGCCCGGGACGAAGTATAAAATTGGCGCCCCAGCGATCTTGTGACCGATTTATTACCCTTGTTTACTTATTGTAGTGTAACGTTGTAAGCCTCATTTTGGCGCCCCTGTACCTTGGCGCCTGGGGACATATGTACGCCCCTGCCCCCCCCCCCCCCCCCAAGCTACGCCTCTAGATGAAGAAACACATACCAACTGAACAGCCAATGCATGATGAAACACAATAATGTAGACGAAGATAGACAACAAGCACATATATCATGAAAAAAGCACAAAACCGTAAGAGCCTAGGCCAAGCAGTTAAACGATGGTGGCCATCTTTCTGGAAGTCCAAGAACAATATCAGAACAAAGTCATGGGCTGTATACGACCTTGACTTAATAAGTAACAAAAATACAAAATCGTTATTATCATGCCACTCCATAGTGTAATTTGATGTTTGTTCTCTTGCGGCAACTATTATTTTTCAGCATCTACATCAAAAGCCTCTTCAATCCCGCTATCTATCTATCTATCTATCTCTCTCTCTCTCTCTCTCTCTCTCTCTCTCTCTCTCTCTCTCTCTCTCTCTCTCTCTATCTAACTTCTGATCTATTTTTTAAATTTCTGTTTATTTTGTATTTTGCGTAAATTCTAAAGAAGTTTACGTTTTATAAATTAATTTACCCCATGCTCTATTTCCTAATTACTTGTCGTATGTATACTTCTCACTTCACTGAAATATTATTTAAACCTTCAAACAGTATGCAAAACTTGTCAATATTTTAAAAAAAAAGTTAAACAATTCTCAATGTTCGATATTTTCATTTAAACATTTATTGTTGTAGTTTCTCTCTATATATTATTGGTTATATATCTTAAATCAACATTTTAATGCGATTCTGACGTAAACTTTTTGTAACCAATATATACTCATGAATTTAAATAAATAAAGTTTGTTCATTTTGCCAATATGTATCTACGTTCATCATTTAAAATTTAGTTTGCAAGTAGAATATACATCAAATAATTTTTGTTTTAATAACACTCTCCAAAACTTATATTTACATTGTTTACTTGTTCTTTATTTTTTGTATGATCTCTTACGTCTTTAATGTTGATTCATTCGTAAATATTGGTGACTGGGGTGTTTAATATTGGTGACTGTGGTGTTTAATATTGGTGACTGTGGTGTTTAATTAGATCTTGTTCCATCAATAGTCACTTGAAGTGTTACTATACCAAATATTAAATGACTTGCTTCTTCGGGAAGTGTTTGAAGCTCTTTATTATGACTTTTAGGTTGAATCATGTCGCTTTCAACAATTCCTGCTTTTAAAAAATAGTTTGATGTATCATAAAATATTGTTGTAGCTCTCATATTTCAACGCGTCTTTCGGTGCCACTTCCTTCATTGCTCGCTAGTTTGTTATCTACATTTTCAAAGTTTTTAAATCGTTTCAGATTTTTCTCTCTTAACATAGTTTTTACTTTGTTATCAATACGATTTTGAACAAAACTCACTAGAGTGTGATAGATTTAGAAGTTTGCTATTTCTCAAGTTTACGTAGGTGATAGCGGAAGTTTCCTCTTCGTTAAATCTTTGACAAAATCGTTTTAGTCGTTGATGTAAAGGTAAGATAACTCAGTTGGTTCTCTTGAAGATGCTTCATATAAATTACTGATATTATGTACAATGTTAGTTGCAGGCTGGCCATGTAAACGTATGACCCTCACAATGTAGTATGCAAATATTTAATCTGCTTTTGTTTATCTTTGTAAGTCCTTACATTCACGGTTGATGGGATAAATACTTTTGTCCTTTCATACCTTTATATTCTAGTATTTAACATATATTTTATAATTGTTACATGGTGTAATTTTAAACATATAACGTTTGTTCATTTTTATTTTTTTTCAAAGGTTTTTACCTTTTGTGGTAATAATCTTTTTTATTTTGCTCCTCAGCGATTTCTCTAATAAACAATTCTGGTTGATTTTTTGTTTTGTTTAAACCGCTCAACTTGCATGGAGCCGATGTTACTTAGGATAGTATGAAAAGACTCTTTCGAGAGCAAAAAAGCATATTTATTTTTTATTATTAAAACAACATCTTTTCTCCCATTCTCAAGTGTCAGTCTTGTCTTTTCGATTAAATTATTGAATAGAACTAGCACCGTCATGTACGTTACGGTAACGAAATGTTCACATTGTCAAATTACTGAAAGACTGAATCATTTTGTATCGTAAGATTTAGTTCACCGATTGCAGGTAAGATATATCTAGTAATAAGATTGATAAGCTGAATAAATTTCTTTTCAAGCCGAATAGTAGGTAAGCCAAACGAGGTAGACGTTTTCCTAATCAATGATATATGTATTTTCTATTTGCGAGCTAGAGGAAAAAACATTAAATACGTAACATATACATTAGGAATTAGTACTTTGGACTGTAACACTATGAACAGATATCGCCAAGAACAACAAGTAACACTAATTTTGACTGAGGTGCATGCAGTTTCAATCTACCCAGGTTTAGCTACTTAGTATAAATCCAGGTAGGTATATTATAAATGTGATGTGCATATTCTTGTCTTTTTTGTCCATCTGTTCCTTGTACAAACGCTATTATTCCTTTCAAATCTGCTTTGGGAACTCTGTCATGTGTTTTATCTATTTGGGTATCTTTAACACCCATTGCAAGCTTGTATTAGGAGTCGCTGGTTGGGTTGGTACGGTGTAGTAGCGTAACAAAAGAAGTAACTTATGTGCAAGTTTTTGTTTTCAAATACGTTACCTGTGCAACGCCATCTTGCAAGATGGCACTGTATTAAGTCATGTTCATGCATACCCTTTCACTTTTTCCAAATACAACAACATAATCTACCTATATGAAACTGGACGATAACAGAATCGTATTTAACCTCATGCTGTTTAAGTTTCAGATCTCTATCAGCATCGATGTTTGTTTGGGGATTTTTTCACTTGAGCATTGCCTTTGTGGTATTTGCAGAGATCAAGTTTATTCAAATCTATTTTGAGACTGTCAGTGATTGTGTCAGCTTACGATATTATGCATTAATCACACGAAAGCCCCCAAAGTCTGTCTTGGTGGGATAGGAGCATGACCAACTCGAGTTGATCTTATTGATATTGTGCATAATTTTCATTAAGGAACATTGGTTTGTAAGTCTCTGATTTATCTACGAATGTCTAGAGAGTCGCTATTTTATCTTATGACCTTGATAACTTTGCAGTAGTTATTTTCAATCGTAATGGGGTTTTTTTTCTTCCGTGTTACAGTTCGTTTCTTATTAGCTTCGTGTTCCACATGTCATATCTGTTGTTTGATTTCTTCAGTATCCATAGATGTTGATTCAGTATATACAAAAATATGGGCGGGGGGTTGCTAGATATTTTGTACCTTCTGTTTACAAACTTTTATTCCACTTTGTTTGACTGAGTTTGTATTTAGTTCTAAATTAATATTGTGCGCACGTATAATTCAAAGTCCGAACATTTATCAAGCCTTGATGAATTTGACCACAATTAATGCAGATCCAGAATCCAAATGAGTCTGTTTTGCTAATATCAACACAAGTATCTGGAAACAAGGATATGCTATGCCATGTGGTTTTAAATGTATTGGTTACCTTTAGCATTACAGAGAGATACAAAAGTGAAAATTTCAGCTTCAAAGCAAGTTCCATCAGATTTTGTTGTGACACTGCTTTAACTTAAGTTTCTCTGTTCCACTTGTATTATACTGTCATCCACAGCGTTTGGTTCGCTATCCTCATCACTCCGGTTATTACAATATACATCGATGCTTTATTCACACAATACATGTCACCCAGCTCTGACATAGCGACATCAATGTCAATGACGGGGCCGATTGAATTATGGGACGGGGCTGGTTCCTTGTTTTATTGAAATTCAATCAATCTTCGTTGTTTTCTCTGTTAATGAGCTTTCACACAATGAGCCTCGTTTCTGAGTATAATGCTGATGCAATATGATGCGCTTTATTTCTTTTTGTTGTTGTGTTGTTGCTTTTATAGTGTTTCACGCCGTTTTCCAGCAAAAGACAGGTTATACATGGCGGCCAGTATAAATGGTGGAGGAAGAACGCGGGAATGCCCTGAAAGAACCACCGAGGAAGCTACCGGAAAGCTTTCTCACATACCCACATTGGCCGAGCCCGAGATTCGAGCCAACGCAGACAGAGGTGAGATCCTTATCGGCGAGCACGTTAGACCACTCGGGCCTCCATTGCTGTTTTGATTGGGAAAATAAACGTACATATTGGCGCCATCATATATAGGAAATGGATTTTGTTAAACTAGTTTAACTCATCACGTGAGAGATTTGTGATCATGGATAAATATATATATCTTTCGCATAATTGAACTTTCGCAATCTCTGGGTCCATTTTCACCGTTGCAATATATACGTCACTTATTCTATAGTTCCGGATTGTGTTTAAATTCTATAAAACTGCACCTCAAGGAAAATCACAAAGAACATGGAGACATTTTAACACTGTAGTACTATATACAGTATTCTTATCGATTTTAGCCTGGCTTCTGTCCACACAGCGTAGAGAGGAGTTGTCTATTTTAAGAGAATATATGCTATAATATGATGTTCGTAGACTGCTGGGTTATCTTATGTTTAGATGAGACTATCTCATTGCAACATCCAAATATGTAGAAAGAAAGAAAGTTAAATAGTTATCAAGACTGAATTTGAATTATTCAGACATTTCTAGAGAAAAAAAAAAGATAGCGTTTACCTTCATATTCTCTTTAATGGAGTTAGATCCGTTAACTCTAGCGATTATAAAGTTTAAAACAGTGAAGAGCGACTTTTATACATGTCCTACTCACATAATTGTGCTCAAATCTACGTGATCACGACCCTTACATACAAAGTAGTATAATTCCTCTCCATATTTGTTCTGCGATGATGTTCATGTATATAATGACTATGTTCGTTCTATACTAAACCTCTGGTTATATTTCTTGCCTTGTGTTTCTGAACAGCGTCTAGCTGTGGATGCAGACGGTGTCTGCACTACGTGTCTAGCTGTTTATGCATACTGTGTCTGTGCACTACGTGTCTAGCTGTTTATGCATACTGTGTCTGTGCACTACGTGTCTAGCTGTTTATGCATACTGTGTCTGTGCACTACGTGTCTAGTTCTGTGTGTATATTGTGATTGTGTACTACGTGTCTAGCTGAGTATGTATAATATGCGTTTGTGTATTACGTGTCTTGTTGTGTGTGTATAATGTGTGTTTGTGTACTGTGTGTCTTGCTATATGTTTGTGAACTTTGTGTTGTTTGATAAGTCGATATACGTTTATGATACTAATGCATTCATGGCAAGCATATTATATCAACGAATATCTTAATGAGGAAAAAAAAATGGAACCCCTGATGGAGGCCGAGGGGAGAAGTCCTCGGAAGACCTCGCATTTTAAGCATTTTTAAGGCATATATTTAACCATTTAGCTGTAAGGAAAACATATTCTAGGATATGTTAACCCCTTGGTTAGTGCTCATACGCGCACGGATCCGCCCCTATTTTAATTGCGTGTCTGTACATACATCCGTGTAATGTGTCTAATATAAATAAGTTATGGTACACTTAATAGACTGGCATATTGCCAAATTGATAGATTGCCAAACGAATATCGTCTATAAATATTGAATGAATATTTAATGGAACCCGACTAATAGATTTTCCTATCCCGTTCGAACTATTTTGAGGTAGGTTTCTTTTTCCTAATTTTCATTTATCTATACTGAATTAAAAATGTTAGTTGTCTTCACACGAGTACTTATTTTATTTGATATAAAAAATATATAATTTTAGAAACGGTTGAATAAGAAAAGTAGTTCTCTGCAATCAAATATTTTATACCTAAATTTTAACTGTTTTACCTAAACTAATTGAAAGCAAATGCGAAATTCTAGAAATCGATATCACTAGATAAATAACTTTCAAACATACATCTCAACCTATGAGAGAAATTATAAAAAATTTCGTCAACATTTTACTGAATACTGTATTTTCATAACTATGTTTCGATTTAAAGGAACATTTTGGAATCTGTATTAAAATTATTTTTTATTTTATCATTAATGGCTCAGGTAATAGCAGCGGCAGCAACTTCAGCAGCATTAACATAAACAACAAACAAAATAATAATAATAATAATAATAATAATAATAATAATAATAATAATAATAATAATAATAATAATAAATTAATAATAACTTCACACTAAAGTAGAAGTTAATAATATTTTTTTAATTAAAATCGTCTTCATTGTGTTACCGTAAACTAGTAGTAATAAGTTAAGTCATCTTCCACGAAGCTGTCTTGTATTTCAGGGCATACAAATACAAGCATACATAGTATTAAGAGATATGTGAATCACAGAAACGCGTGACACGTGTTATTTAGTGATATGCATTGCATTATAAGACATAATATACAGTATTTAGTGCATAGAATCACAAGAATGCAGGGTATTAGGTATCTACATTACATATAAAATCTTAAAACAGGTATTCATTTATGACCATGCATAGAAGCACAAAACACGGGTTAATTAAAGATGTGCAACCAATGTGAATCATATTATAATTATTTCTCTTTAGACATATAAAAATTAAGTGATATAAATTAATACCAACCATAAGTAATAAAACTCAAATGAAACTAATTCAATGGATTCCATTAGCATACACATAACATGTTGAGGGACAGTATTGTGAGTGACCTTTAAGCACAATCACATTCTAATAAGACCGTGAGTAAAAGACGAGCATGATCACAGTATAACGAGAGACATCACTGTGAATGATTCATAAACATACTCACAGTATAACGAGGGACATCACTACCAATGGTCCATAAACATACTCATAGTATAACGAGGGACATCACTGTCAATGGTCCATAAACATACTCATAGTATAACGAGGGACATCACTGTCAATGGTCCATAAACATACTCATAGTATAACGAGGGACATCACTGTCAATGGTCCATAAACGTACTCACAGTATAACGAGGGACATCACTGTCAATGGTCCATAAACATACTCATAGTATAACGAGGGACATCACTGTCAATGGTCCATAAACATACTCATAGTATAACGAGGGACATCACTGTCAATGGTCCATAAACATACTCATAGTATAACGAGGGACATCACTGTCAATGGTCCATAAACATACTCATAGTATAACGAGGGACATCACTGTCAATGTTCCATAAACGTACTCACAGTATAACGAGGGACATCACTGTCAATGGTCCATAAACATACTCACAGTATCATGAGGGACATCACTGTCAATGGTCCATAAACATACTCACAGTATCATGAGGGACATCAATGTCAATGGTCCATAAACATACTCACAGTCTGCGACATGATGCTCCAGTGCTAGACATCACTATAAACTGCATCACTGCAAACATCGTATTGATATGACTGAAAAATTGTTAAAGCTACGTTAATAATCCTAATCAAACAAACAAACAAACGATGTTTGCAGTATGTCACTTTATAGTGATGACTAGCACTAGCATATATATATATATATATATATATATATATATATATATATATATATATATATATATATATATATATATATATATATATATATATATATATATATATATATATATATATATATATATATGCAATAAACTGACAAGCAACAGTGCAAAAACTAGTATCACTCTAGCCTGAGCGCTTTCGACTCTCAATGAGTCTTTATCAAAGGCAAATACAGAACATAAACAAGACAGACAATTAAAATACAAAAACCGTGTTGTATTTTAATTGTCTGTCTTGTCTATGTTCTGTATTTGCCTCTGATAAAGACTCATTGAGAGTCGAAAGCGCTCAGGCTAGAGTGATACTAGTTTTTGCACTGTTGCTTGTCAGTTTATTGCATTTATCTTGTTCAATCCCTGACACACGTGATCCCTTGCTGGATCCAGTGCATTTGAAAGGACTGTTATATGCCATATGATTTGTATTCTTTATATATATATATATATATATATATATATATATATATATATATATATATATATATATATATATATATATATATATATATATATATATATATATATATATATATATATATATATGACACTTACACTCTTCTGACAATTGTATACTCATTATTTCCACTATGAAAACGAAGTCATAATATGGACCTTTAATAATAAATTTGGGATTATGACTTAAATTTGAATGGCCAAGACACAGACTGGACTCAGATCACAATTATTCTTCATAAATAATCATTTCATTTTCACTTCTGAACTTTCTGGTGTCTGAATCCTAATAAACATGTTAATATAAGATATCTGCCAAGATCATTTCATGGTGAATTTCTTATCATAGGTTGACTGGAAAAGTTTGAAGGGATTATACTATAAACAAAACAGTAATGATTGTGACATGTGCACAAACACAGCCCACAATAATATAGACTGGTACCCTGGCCTCCCATAACGCTCCTCACTCGTGGCATGATCGGAAGCTAGGGTAAAAAGGTTATTTAATGTTTCCAATCATACTCTCTTGGGCAGCGGAAGATGCTTTATCTGCTCGGGAAATGGACGCACCCGCCCATACACGAATCTTCTGCTGCCTTGCAGGTCGGCGTTGGTTAGCCAAAGGCTAAGTGAGTAAACCCTAAAAGAAAATCCGGAGTGGAGACCCTAAGGCAGCTGGACGATGTAATACATCCCCTTCTGGCAACTCCTTGGTCTGGAGAAGGATGGGCTCCACCAGACGACTTTTGCCCAAGACACACTGATAATGCTGAATAAATCTGAAGTTACCATACCACAGCCGTCGTCGCCCGGGTCAACAAGGGCTGCTACTGCCGTTGTCTACCAGAACGGAGGTGACAAGTGTGCTACTGGTACTTTGCATAAATTCAGAGCGAGAGACAGCATTGCCTTCGCAACCTGGAAGATTAGAACTCTGGCGCAAATCAGAAGGCTCCCCAAGTTGATACATGAGATGGAATAATATACCTGGTACATTCTAGGACTCTGTGAAGTCAGATGGAAGGCCCTAGGAGAACACCAATCTGAAGACGGGCATATATTCTACTATAATGGAGCGTTGGACAGTCCAAAAATGGCGAAGGCTTCCTTGTAAACAAAGAGATCAAGGGATATTTGCTTAAACACCGCCCCATATCTAGCAGAATCATCTCCATTCGTTTGAAAGCATCTCCCTTTAACATCACAATTATCCAAGTGTATGATCCAACTACTGATCGTGATGATGAAGAAATAGAGGAGTTTTACAGCAAACTCCAGGGTATTCTAAACATGATCAGAATAGCAGACATCCTTCATCCAAGAAGACAGGAGACTGGAATGCCAAAGTTGGCAGAGATGCCCTTAAAGACTGGGATGATCATTGTGGACTTTCTTGCAATGAGCTTACCGATGAAAAAGGGAGGCAGATGCTCGAGTTCGCACGTTACAACTTCTTGGTACTACACCCAGAGCCAACATAACGCTTCACAATACTGGACATGGCACGCACCAAATGGAACTCATCATAACCAGATCGACTACATACTGGTTCCAAACCGTTACTTATCAGGCATCAATAGAGTAAAAGCAAGAATGTTCCCAGGTGCTGATGTTGGGAATGATCACGACCTCGTGATTTTGAACTTCCGAGTTAGGCTGAAAATAATTAACAAGCCAAAGAAAATCAGGCTCAAATTCAGCCTTGAACAACTGAAGGACCCTACCATCTGCAAGTCCTCCCAAGCCAATATATCAGGAAAATTTGCTACACTCCTTGTGATGTATGTTGATGTTAAAGTGATGACAGACACTTTCAACACAGTCATGACAACAGCTACCAAGGACATCATTGGCCTGCATCGCCTAAAGAAACAACCCTGGGTTACAGAAGAGATTCTGAATCTGTGTGATGTTCGAAGAGACCTCAAAAACACCAGACACATAACAGAGGCAATGGAATACCGAAACATAAACAAGAATGTCAGAAGAAAAACAAACTTGAAGAGAGCAAAAGAAGATTGGTTTGGACAAAAGTGCACAAATATAGAGAGCAGTCTGATAAAGAATAACATCAAAAAGGCATTACAAATTGTGAAAGACCAAATTAGTAAATACCTCACAGAATCAAGTGACATTGCAGAAAGATGGACAAAGTATTGTAAAGAACTCTACAACCATCAGTCCACAGGGAACCCAGAGGTGCTTGAAGTTCCAAACTTCACAAATAATGATGATTTCCGCATTCTCAAAGACGAGGTGGAGTCAGCAATACAAGCATTGAAGAATGAGAAGGCAGCTGGAGAAGACAACATCCCAGCTGGCAGACGGGTCATGGCCCATCACAGTGGATCCAGTCACTGATTATAACACTCCCCAAAAAGGCATTATCCAGCTGTGCTCAGAGTGGCCGAGTGATCTAAAGCGCTGTCCGTTACGGATCACTACCATCTCACCTCTGTCTGCGTGGGTTCGAGTCTGGGATTCGGCCAATATGAGTATGTGAGAAAGCTTGCTAGTAGCTTCTCGTTCCGGGTTCTTCCTCCACTATTAATACTGACCGTCATGTATAGCCTATATTGTGCTGAAAAATGGCGTTAAACCAGAAAAAAAACAGCTGTGCCAAAAATACAGAGCTATCAGTTTGATCTGCTATGCATGTAAGGTGATGCTGAAGATCATATTGAACAGACTAAAACCAAAAGCAGAAGAAATAATCGCTGAAGAACAGGCAGAGCTTCGGAGTGGAAGAAGCACAAGAGAACAAATATTCAACCTCAGGGTTCTGTGTGAAAAGTACTCGCAACATCAACAAGACATCTCTCATGTATTCATAGATTTCTAATAGGGCTTTGACAGAGTGTGTCATAAGACATTGTGGGCCACAATGAAGAAGTATAACATGGGTAAAAGCTGACCAATACCATCAAGCAGCTGTACGCCAAGGCTACCAGTGCAGTAATTGCTCAAGGTTATATGAGGGACTGGTTCAAGACAATAGTTGCAGTACGTTAAGGCTGTCTCCTGTCACCCACGCTTTTCAACATCTACTTAGAGCGCATCGTGAGCGAAGCCCTGTAAAACAACTGTGGGACAGTCAGCATTGGAGGGCGTAACATGACCAACCTCTGCTTTGCAGACGACATTGATGGGCTGGCAGGCAACGAAGACGAACTTCCCACCTTAGAGTAAAGAACCTGCATGAAACATCTTCCAGATTCGACATGGAGATAAGCGCTGAGAAGACAAAGCTGATGACAATTAGTGGCAATCAAATCTCAGCCAAGATTAACGTCAGCGGACAGGAACTAGAAACAGTGGGCCAGTTTAAATATATTGGTTCTATAATCACCGAGGAGGGATCAAAGGCAGCAACTTTGTCACGAACAGCACAAAGAACGGCGGCTATGTCAAAGCTAAGACCCATCTGGAGAGACAAGAATATCTGTCTGAAAACTAAAATCAGACTACTGAGAGTACTAATCATCTCATTCTTTTTGTATTCGTGTGAAGCCTGGACCCTGACAGCAGAATTACGACCAACAATTCAGGTACTTGAAACGAGATGCTACATAACCATCCTTGGCATCTCTTACATATACCACATCACAAAGAAGGTCATTATGAAGACCTACTCACCACTGTCAGAAAGAGAAAGCTGAAATGGTACGTCCATGTCATTGGAGTCAACAGTCTATCCACAACAGTACTGTAGGGCAGCGTCCAGGGTGGCAGAAAGAGAGGTAGGCAGATAAACAAGTGGACTGCGAACATCACAAAATGGATCAAGAAAGGTTTTGCAAGGGACACATGCATTGGCACATGATCGAGCAAAGTGTAGGGAACTGGTCAGATGTTCAGCAGCAGAGTGCCTCAATGACCACACATGGTCAAGTGACTGATGATGATGATGATGATGATGATGATGATGATGATGATGATGATCTCTTTGTCAATCGTATAGCCTGATTAGCCTGGTACCTTTCCCTCCCAGGATGATCCGTACACGTGTGCGAAACACCATGGAAGGCCAAGATTCCATGCTAACAATAATCCGTTAACCTGGTACGCTCTGCGTGGGCGGAGCAATTTAGAAGACCATGTTACTGAGCCAATCGACATCGCCAATCGGGTTATATGACTGACTGAGTGGTTACAAATTAAAACATTATTTGGTCCGACTTCTCGATTAGTAAATTTTTGTTCTGTAATTGTTAAAATGGTCCGAATGACAGTTGTCGACTTATGTTCAAGGTATGGTTCGCAGGGATACATTGAAGTTGCAAATATGGAACCAACTACTCGCTTGAGTGAACCTTACGGCGTAATATCCTCCATACAGTATCGTCCTCTCGGGCATCGTTTCGTTGTTTGTGAAGTGTGTGACTTAGCATAAATGACTCGCGATAGTCTATGCAATGATATGTAATTTATTAACTGCAACGACTAATGCTTAATATACAGCGATACAGTTTTACATTACTTGAAAAGGTCGAAATAATGTATGTATACAATTATACATACAAATGCATTGAATTACATGGCATTTGCGCAATCTCTGCTTTTTTAAGGATATATATTTGTGTTCTAACCCTTATATCATATAAGTCATAACGAAATAAAAAAAAAATGTGCATATATTTAATTAAAATTAAGAACTCTTTATGAATACATCGTAGTAAAATAAGATGGTAAACAAGCCATCGCCCTCTTTTTAATACCACCGTTCATCAGCTGTCATATTCTTTCTTTATATTTTACCTGATGTCTGGAATTATCTAGCGGCCTAAATGGATAGCGCGTACGCCTCGGATGTGGGAGGTCGCGGGTTCGAACCCAGCCAATAACACCAAAAGCGTAACCACAATATTACTTAAGCTTGGCGTCCAGCATTATGTGGTACTCTTAGGACCGGCTCATTGTAACTGGGTGGGACATAATGCCAAATGTCTGTGGCATGATGCATCGGTGCTAAACATCACATTGCATCTGAACGGCGACATATATATATATATATATATATATATATATATATATATATATATATATATATATATATATATATATATATATATATATATATATATATATACACCTGCTCAGAGACATTGATATTTTTATTTTGGTAAACAAATAATGCATAGTTAATATTTTTATAAGAGTGTAGGTTAAATATTAGGGTCATTATCTTGTTTTGAGTCAAGGACAGTATATGTACCTTTTTCTTTATTATAATTTTAGCAACACATTTTGGTCTAATTATAGCTTGGATTGTTCTGGAAATGAACGTTTGTCGACATCCTTGCTCTTATTTTGTGTGTTAGTTTCTTTATGATAATCTTGTTCACTTGAGTTAATACTGTGTTCAGTATTTATATGGCTAGAATTATTTATTCAAATTATTATTTTCTGGAATTACAAAGTTGTAAATAATATAATTGGACAGAAAAATTAACTTGAAACAAAGATAACCTGTTTTGTGAAGACTATAGGCACATTATCACGCTTCTAGCCATTGGTACATCAGTATAATCGAGACTACAGGCACGTCAACACATTCAGCACTGGCTCTTATTTCGAACACAACTGGAATTTAATTAGAACTTTATTCATTAGGACTGGTGATGCATCTCTTCGGACTATTTGGGATTTAATTCGTAATACTGTAAGTTCGTTTTTAAATTGTCATTTTTGTATACCATATAAATAAAGTGTCCGTTGGATTTAACAAAACTTGATTGTTTTCGATATTTTTTATTATTTAATTTAAGACCGTAGAGTCGCAATACTGACAGTATCTCCAGATAAAGTGGATACCGATTTTTTTTTTATTGCCAATGTATATTTAAACCTTTATCAAAATATTTCTCAGAATTGTGGTTGATTTAAACCTTTATCAAAATATTTCTCAGAATTGTGGTTGATTTAAACCTTTATCAAAATATTTCTCAGAATTGTGGTTGATTTAAACCTTTATCAAAATATTTCTCAGAATTGTGGTTGATTTAAACCTTTATCAAAATATTTCTCAGAATTGTGGTTGATTTAAACCTTTATCAAAATATTTCTCAGAATTGTGGTTGATTTAAACCTTTATCAAAATATTTCTCAGAATTGTGGTTGATTTAAACCTTTATCAAAATATTTCTCAGAATTGTGGTTGAGCTGACAACTTTAACTATGCTTCAATGAATTATAACAAGCTGCATTACCTAAGCTCATATTAATAAATCCTGGTTGGACACAATTTTTTTATATATATAAAGCTCGATTAAACAAGTTCTTCGCCGGTTTTCCTCGTTACACTTTTACGAGCCCATATACAGTATTTTATGTTATTTTTTATAATATTATTACAAGTTGTGACTAAAAACACATTAATTTTTCAATTGAAATTACCGTACCATCATACACTTCTATAATATGTACACTCTTTAGCACCATAATATATAAAATCATTTTAAAACTGACATCTCTCAGTTGCCAATATAGCTGAAGGTCATGTTTGAGGAAAAAACTAACTGCGTCCATGTCAAACTCAGTACTCTTTAAAACAAATCATTCCACACCGAAATCCTAACAGTACGCTTCAAGACAAATTTTTAAAAAAATTCTGAAGACAGCTTATTTAAACCTTAATATTTAATCCTGATTAAAGATTGTTATTATTATTATTATTATTATTATTATTATTATTATTATTATTATTATTATTATTTGTGATCACCTTATTCTAAACTAACGTGACGTCACGCAAACTAAAACGCGTCTGTGTCAAGGGAGGTAACACATCAGTAATTTGAGCTCATCTAAACTCTTTGCTAATCTTAGTGTTTAATTAATTTCGTGAAGTCGGTAGGATTAAACATTTTCTGAGAAAAAAAAATGATTTTTAATATAAACATATTATCACGAGAAAGAGATAATACATTTGCCAATTGAAGATATTTTTCATGGCTTACCTGGAAGAATTATGTATATGTATGGCTGTGTAAAGCAGCGGCCTTGGCAACACCAATCAACCAATGGGGTTTTCGCTACAAACTAATGTATGAAGAATAACAGAAGGCAACAGCTCGTTTAACGCGTTTTTTGAGTCCATGAAATGTGCCAGGCGTGAATACCAGCAGATGACATGTAGACGAAAGTTCCAAAACTTACAATAAATCTAATGTCTGGCTTTAAACATTTGCTTGCATTGGATTATTAGTCAGTGGTTTTGGAGAACAGCCAAGAATACGTGGAGAGATCACGCGTTTCTAGTCAGGTTTAAAGTGTTATGTTTGTTCCTGCACGATCATGAATGGCGTATCCAAAAATAGATATCATATGTAAACTGCATGAGGATTATACGTACTTGAATTCTGTTGGAACAGGACGTAAAATTGCGGCTCAACTCGTAAGCATCTATGACAGTTTCAGACAAGGATTTTATACCATAACGGATGGGAAACTCTTGTAGTGGTATGTTGTTCGCTGTGTTAAAAGAAAAAATTATGATCCTGGTCCGATGCATAGTTCAGCCTTATTATTACCAAATAACTTCGTCTTTTATATTTGTTTAGTTTCTTTCTTATACATGTGTTTACTTTCCTCACCCTTCTTTGCCTTATCTATGTAAGCTAACTGCTTTGTTTTCTTGCGCAGTTGTGCCCCAAAGTTTTACACACAGACAAAATGAACAACACAAGTCATTGACATCATGAAGTCTCGAGTCGTGTATTACAATATGATTATGCTGTAACATTTGTGAATTTCACTCCATGTAGACTGCTTTCCGCTTCAGATGAAAATTTGAAATTCGATATTCGTAAATGGGTTTGACAGCCTAAGCCAAGATATAACAAGACAAAGAAGCACTGTTGCAAACTATTCCAGTCTTAACAAGTACAGTGTTGTTGTATGTGCATGTAAGATTTACATTTGGATTCAATGATTTCATGTTAATTAACATATGTGACATATATTCTTTTGTATAATTGTAGAACACAGATAAATTGTTTTTTTTTTATATGGTAGATGAGAAATAGTACAGTTCACAATCTGTTATAGTATATGATAGTGGTAAAGCATATGAATAAAGGCTACATACTCATATTTTTTCATTTTTCTGAACTGATATTAGCATTCTTGTAACAATTTACAGGACATTCAAGGGTTTCAGTTCAAGTCGTCATTTTCATTAAAACTTCTTTACTTTTCAGGGAAATAAAACAAATTTTGGTTGTTGCATGTGAAATGAACTGCAGTTTTTAAATTTGGACCTCAGTCTTCAAAATAAACCTGGATTTTCCTGTGCTGATATCTTCAAGGTATTGTTGATAATTATTATCATTCATTGTAAAAACTGATTTAAAAAAACCAAAATCAACTTTTCTAGACATGAAAACTAGAGAACAGCGATGAATGGAACGCTGAACTAATTTTCACAGAATTTAACACATGCCAAGCAATAATGTTTTAGCATTGTTTTAATCAACTAGAAAATTGGAAAATTTAATTGTTTTTGATAAATTAAAGAAGTAATAACTCTTGTCTGCATAGAGTCAGTGCTCTCTTTCCAGTCAAATAGTTGGTCAAATCCAAATGACAAGTCATGTGACCATGTTATGAAAGGATTGACTGACATTCAAGAATACTCATAAAATTGACATTAAAATTTACTCAAATAACTGGCATTTAAGTATTCCCAGATACTTGATGATTAAGTATTCCCAGATACTTGAAATTTAAGTATTCCCAAATACTTGACATTTAAGTATTCCCAAATACTTGACATTTAAGTATTCCCAAATACTTGACATTTAAGTATACTCAGATACTTGACATTTATGTATTCCCAGATACTTGACATTTATGTATTCCCAGATACTTGACATTTATGTATTCTCAGATACTTGACATTTAAGTTTTCTCAGATAATTGACATTTAAGTATTTTCGGATAATTGACATGTATGTATATTCAGATATTTGACATAAGTATACTCAGATATTTGACAAAAGTATATGCAACTATTTGACATAAGTATACTCAGATATTTAACATAAATATATTCAGATATTTGACATACATATACTCAGATAATTTACATTTAAGTATTTTCTGATAATTGACATGTATATATACTCAGATATTTGACATACATATACTCATATACTTGACATAAGTATACTCTGATACTTGACATTTAAGTATTCTCAGATAATTGACATTTATGTATACTCAGATACTTGACATAAGTCTACTCATAAATTTGACATTTAAGTATAATTAGATGTTTGACACTTAAATCTGCTTAAGATGCTATAGGTCTCCCTTCATACACTATGCCTCTGAAAATAAGAGCAGGCAACTAACTTAATAGATGTGGTCTAAAGTGGGAAGTTGGCTTTTAACCAGCCAATAAATATTTGGCAACATGTTTTTTAAGAGTAGTGTGGGATGATAACAGGTATGGCTAATTCTCATAAGTGTTGTATGGACAGCAGGAAGGAATAGCTTGAAAGGTGAATATGTGCTATCTAATGGTCCTAAGGTATTGTGTGTTGCAGTGAGTGAGAAGAACACATAATCCTGATTTCACTCTGTTTTACTTACTTTTATTGTGGCTTAATAAGTTTCCATCACTTTGAGCTTTAATGTCAAATGTAAGTTTGAATCATGAGTCATCACTGTTTACCTTGTTACAAACATAAGGAAATATTCAAACTGTTTGATTTTCCACCAGACATGTTCCAATATCATTAATGCTATAAAACCCAAAGTGTTGTTCGCTTTAAGTCTTGGAGATTCAGTACCAACTAAATGTGTTAATATTTGACATTATCTTACTTTTTATGTTTAGATTTGTTTCTCAGAAACTTTGCCAAATCCCATGTTGTAATAGTGAATACACCTGTAAAATTGTGTCTAAGGGTATTGTATTTAAGGTATATGTTTTGATAAGTAATGCACAAATTTGTTATCTGTACAACATGGGCTTTGTGTTTACAAACAGTGGCACTGATAATGCGGCCCTACCAAAATTTTGGGTCACTGTAATAAACATTATACACATTCCGAGAATTTGTGATGGCTTCAGTGACCTCAGTTTGCTATTTGATGTTTTAAACACCTGATGCAAACACTACGTCATGCCTAAATATCTATTTCAGTAGGATTAGACACTAAACACTTGGAAGTTAGACCTTTTGCATTTGTATTATTGCAGTACCATATTTATTTGCTTATGAGTCAGCTGCATACTGCACAGACCCAGATTTTTTCCTTAACATAACATGCTGGCAATCTTGATTTGTGCAGTTTGTTTGGAGTAATCAGTAGAACAGAAAACATAGACCTTGATTGTTAGGCATATTATGTTATGGCAGATTAGGCACTTTGTTGTTTGGAGTTTGATTCGACTTATAAGCAAGTAAGTACTGTATTTGACTTGTAATATTATCCATGAGATAATACAAACCTTCACTGTTTTTCAAGTAATCTCGTAAATTTATGGACTTTATTAACAATACAGAATGTAGTACAGTTATAGTAAACCTTAATTTTGTAACATAGTCCTTTTATACAGATGGCTGTCTTAAACTCTATATATTGTGTCCTCAGATTAGTAGAACAATATAATGTTCAAGAAATTATTCCTGTGAGAATACTTATATAGTTTGCAGTCACTAGCCAAGTTAATACTACAACAGTGTTTCTAATCTCCTTATGACATTCCTTACCGGACATCCTGATACAGTGCCCATTATTCTTCTTTATATTGATTAGTCTAAATTAATAACAATGTTTCCTTTGTGGACTTAGTGGTATACTATTCGACATATTGATTATTGGAAAACCTTACCTGTGTTACCTGTGTGGACTTCTGACGTAGAATAGACATTGATTATTGTAAAAGCCCACATTTGTTTACTAAGCAGACTTATTGATGGTGTGTATAGTATATATCTTGTAATAACATCACAGAGAGCTACCTTGTAAATTAATTCTTAAAAAAAATGGTATGTATTTATTTCAGATAAGGCTGTTTTTGTATAACAGTTTTGCAAACTTTTGTGAAAGGTGAGAATGATCTAGTTATGAAGTATTGTCATATTATGGAACTATAATGATACAGTGGTCATATTTTGGAAGAATAATGGTACAGTGGTCATATTATGGAACTATAATGGTACAGTGGTCATATTATGGAAGAATAATGGTACTATAGTCATATTATGGAACTATAATGGTACAGTGGTCATATTATGAAACTATAATGGTACTATAGTCATATTATGGAACTATAATGGTACAGTGGTCATATTATCAAACTATAATGATACAGTGGTCATATTATGAAACTATAATGGTACTATAGTCATATTATGGAACTATAATGGTACTATGGTCATATTATGAAACTATAATGGTAATATAGTCATATTATGGAACTATAATGGTACTATAGTCATATTATGGAACTATAATGATACAGTGGTCATATTATGAAACTATAATGGTACTATAGTCATATTATGGAACTATAATGATACAGTGGTCATATTATGGAACTATAATGATACAGTGGTCATATTATCAAACTATAATGGTACAGTGGTCATATTATGGAACTATAATGATACAGTGGTCATATTATCAAACTATAATGGTACAGTGGTCATATTATGGAACTATAATGATACAGTGGTCATATTATGGAACTATAATGATACAGTGGTCATATTATCAAACTATAATGATACAGTGGTCATATTATGGAACTATAATGATACAGTGGTCATATTATCAAACTATAATGGTACAGTGGTCATATTATGGAAGAATAATGGTACAGTGGTCATATTTTGAAAGAATAGTGGTACAATGGTCATACTATAGAATATTAATAGTCATATTATGCAACAATTATGATACAGTGATCATATTTTGAAAGAATAATGGTACAGTGATCATATTATGGAAGAATAATGGTACAGTGATCATATTATGAAAGAATAATGGTACAGTGGTCATATTTTTGGAAGAATAATGGTACAGTGGTCATATTTTTGGAAGAATAATTATATAATGGCTATATTTTTGGAAAATAATTGTACAATGGTCATATTATGAGCGAATAATGGTAGAATGGTCACTCACTAAAAGGCCCTTTTTGATACCATTCCTGTTACAACACTATTACATTTCACTATATAGTAGTGAATTTATTAATTTTGTATTAATTTTGTACTTTATTACCACTGTAACAGTGACCAATTTGTCCTATTGACAGTGTTATAAGGAGGAAGAACTGCATGTTTAAAAATATTTTTTTGATTACTTTTTCTATCTCTTCCAGGATAGAAATGGCTGAGAACAATAGCTTCACAGTTACAACAGAAAGTAGTTCAATAAATACAACCACTGAATCACTAGAATGGCAAAACACAACTAATGCTACCTCCTTTATCAACACTACCACAGCTGTTCAGAAGACAAATGAGGGTTCTGTGATGAATTTCTACATTGGCTTAGCCATTGCAGTTTTTTCTAGTATTATGATTGGGTCCAGCTTCATTCTTAAGAAAGTAGGATTGATAAGATATGCAAAGAAGCACGATTCTAGAGCAGGTATTAAACCAAATCCATCTTTCATATTTGTGAAAATGTTGATATATCTATGGTAATTTTGAGTCAAAAAAATATACATTACATTTGTTTTTCCATATTTTTTTCATATATTAAAGGTTTAAATTTTGGCTGCATTGTGAGATAGTTGGAATGATGATGTCTGTCCAGTAGTCTGTATGATTTCCTTGCATCATAACTGAAGTTAGGGTTTGTGTATTGTCATTTCTCAGACACTATTGCCAGTAGAATCACATGACTCATACATCATCATTGTTTCAAAAGAAGTGCTACAGCGCTCAATAAATATTGGTCACCGTGACTTTTACTTCATGATTTGCAAACCAATCATTGTTTGTGTAAATTCCAGTATTGAAACCAAGTGTAAATTTCCAACATGTAAATTTGTATTAATTATGTACACCTCCATCATATTCAGGAGTTAGAAGCTTGTTTCTTATCTTATGTTGAACCCTAACTGCAGCACTCCTATATGGGAGAGAAGAACACCTGCATTTTATTCATTTTAACAAATGATTATTATGAAATATTTTCATAGTTTTATACTTTTTGCTAACTTTTGAAGAGAAAAAAACATACTCTCTAATTTTTGCAATTGGGGTATGAAAAGTGCACATCTTTGGATCCATGCTTTCAAAACAAATTTAAAATGATGATGATGATGATGATCTCTTTGATCTC
Organism: Unio delphinus; assembly: GCA_029339505.1. Taxonomy (NCBI): domain Eukaryota; kingdom Metazoa; phylum Mollusca; class Bivalvia; order Unionida; family Unionidae; genus Unio; species Unio delphinus. Next base: position 9,944,877 of record JAQISU010000117.1, read on the forward strand.
CATGCTTAGACCTAAACTGTTGTCATTTACTTGTAAAGAATGATATTTATCAAGATATTCATTCAATTACATGATTATCTATACAATACTTAAATAACTGCTTTGAATCTATCTAAAAGTGGTGGACAATGACAGAGTATAAGATGTTTTTTTCATGTGAATTTGTATTTGCTTTTTTTCTCAGAACACTTCATGTACATAAATAATTTTCATTTTGAGTTTAGTTAACTGTATCAATATATATTCAAACTTTTGAAAAGAATTTGGTATGGTCTTGACTTACTGTTGTACATTGGGATTCAACTTGTTCAATCTATCACAATTTGTGTTAATATGTGTGTGTTGTTCGTCCATTGATTCGACAAGGACCTCTCTAGTCATCCTAGGCTAGGTTGATTCTGTTCTGTGCGTGCTCAGGTGGCTGATGAGGCCAGCCCTTGCACGGAATATTTGTTTGTATAAGGGACAGGGGATGAGTGGGACATCTCCAGGAGGGTTGATGGCATATGATTTTCTGGCTTATGATGTGAAAGTGGTTCAGCTTCCTGGCATGGCATTGGTACACCATTCACGCTTTGCATGCATAAAGTAGTGTGAAGATCACAACTGCCCTGTAGACTTTTATTTTAGTCTGTATGCTGATGCCTCTTCTATTACTGAAATTGGCATACAAGCAGCTGAAAGTTGTGCTGGCTCTGCCAATGCGAAGGATCACTGCATTGAGTTTTTGACCATTGATGGTGATGTTAGGCTCAACATAGGGCTTTCCAGGAACTGGCTGATGCAGGACTTCAGTCTTCTTGGTACTGATGGTAAGACCAAAGCTTGTACAGGAGTTGGAGAATGTCAATGCTACAATGCAGGTTGACTTCTGAGCCAGCACTGAGGATGCAGTCATCAGCAAATAAGAATTCTTGATGGTGGCTGTCCTAATCTTGGTTTTTGCTTGCTGCCTTCTGGGATTTAATAGATTTCCATCTGTACAGTACCTGATGCCAACTCCAACCTCTCTGTCTCTGAAAGCATTACAGTAGTCAGAATGATGGAAAACAATAGACAGAATAGTGTCAGTGCCTGCTTGACACCACTGGTCACTAGGAATGGCTCAGGTGTCTCTCCATTGTCCTGCCATTGTGGAATTGCTGCACTATGGATGTAATATTTTCTTGGGCATCCATACTTGACCATTATCTTCCTCATGACTTCTCTGCTGACAGTATCAAAGGCCTTTGTCATGTTGACAAAAATGGAGGAAAGGTCGGTATTCTGCTAATGATATTTCTCTTGTAGCTGCCTTGCAGCAAACACCATGTTGATGGTCTCATGTTCTTTACAGAATACACTGGCTTTCTGGCAATAATCCCTGGTCAAGGTTTGTAGCGAGATAGATTCTGGTGAGTATCTTTCCTGTAATTGAGAGTAAGGATATATGCCAGTGGTTGTTGCAGGCCTGGCGGTTCCCTTTGCACTTATACAGTTGGATTATGGAAGTATTTTTTAATTCCTGGAGGATTGTCTCTGGTTGCTACATTAGTAAAAGCAGTTGGTGGAACCTTTCTATTAAGACTGTGCCACCTTCCATGTAGCTGGAATGGAGTCTAGACTAGGTGCTTTTCCACTGGAGAGCAGACATATCACTTTCTGTGTCTCAAGCAAGTGCTTCATTGATGGGAAATTGGGGCACATGGATGAAGGAAGATTCAGGGTGCTGTTAAAGTGTTCAGCCCATCATTGAAAAATTTTCTTTTTGTCAGTAATTAGTGTGTTCCCGTATACACTGAGAAGGAAGGATGATCCAGAGGATGTTGGTCCATACACTTCTTTCAGTGCACTGTAGAAGTTCTTCATGTCAGTCTGATCTGTGTTGCACTGGATTTCATAAGCTCTGTTGCTCAGCCATGTGTCTCGCATCTGATGGAGCTTCTGCTGTACAGTTCTGAGTATGTTGTTGTACACATCTTTCCTAGAGGTGGACTTGGGGTTGTTGAGGTAGGTTTGAAGGTGGCAGTGTTTCTCATTCAGCAACTGCTCAATCTCATCACAGTTCTCATCAAATGAATCTTTATGTTTTCTGATTGAGGGTCCTTGTATTTCCAAAGCTGTGCTGTAAACCAGCTCTCAGAATGCCTTCCAGTTGGTCTCCACATTCTGATTGTTGAGATAAGTGGATTTCAGATGTTCTTCCAGGGCATCCACAAGAGACTGTTTGGTACTGGTGCATTTCAGCTTGGTTCATTCGTATAGGAAACTTGTTTCCCAGTGGGCCTCTTTTGGGTAGAATGCAGATGTTGAGCTTGGTGATGATGAGGCAGTGGTCTGTCCAGCAGTCAATGTCACACAAGGACTTGGTCACATGCACATCCTGCCTGTCCCTCTTCCTGACAATGACATAGTCGATGAGGTGCCAGTGCTTAGAGTGAGGGTGCATCCATGATATCTGGTTTAAGGGGAGGGAGGCAGAAGACTGTATTGGTGATCAGCAGTTCATGCTCAGCACAAGGAGACCATTGCTGTTACAGTGACCCACTCTGTGGTTTCCCAGCATTCCATCCCATGAAATTTAATCACAGACTACTCATGCATTGAAATTGCCAAGAATGACAAGCTTATCTGCCATTGGAATGTTAGCAATGATGGAGTGAAGATCCTCATAGACCTTGACCTTCACTTCATCTGGGTTGGTCATGGTTAGAGCATAGCAACTGATGATGGTAAGGTTCTTTCTTCCAGACTAGAGGGGGAGTTTATGGTCATGTGTCTGTCGTTTGCTACCTTGGGAGGTCCAGCCAATTTGCCAATCAGTGTTGTCATCACTTCAAAGCCGACACTATCCTCATGATGCTCTTCCCTTTCTCTGCCACTCCAAAACAAAGTGTATCGAGAACCCCTTTCACAGAGTTCACCTTCTGCAAGGTTGGTCTCACTCAAGGCAACAGTGTCCACATTTTATCTGGTGTGTTTCTTTCCTATTAGGGCGGTTCTCCTCTGGGATCTTTCCGCATCATCTCTGTCCAGTAAAGTGTGCACATTCCATGCATCAAGTGTGAGAGGAACAATCCTCATTTTCTTTTTGTATTTTGACCGATGGAGTACAGTCCCCACCAGGTGTGGTATGCTGGCTAGGGAGGTTTAGAGCAGGCAATGTTAGGACACCTCTTCTAGCCCCTTCCTCATGCCAGGAAGGTGAGCAGTGCATTCCTGCTGCTCAGCACCCCCGACTCCATTGCTGCTCCAAGTCAAAGGTGAATGACCCTAATGGCCTGAGCCGACTGTGTGCAGGTTTGAGGCTATGGTTGCCAGTGTACCCACACCTGCAGCTTCATCGCTTGCCTGTCACCACAGGATTTTAGTGGGTGATGAAATGGGATAGGTGGATGACGAGAATGACTTGCAAGGTGACTTTGTTTTAAGTAAGAGTTGCCCAGTTCGTCAACCTCACTCTCTCATCCAGAACCATCTGATTCTAACAGCATGACAACATCATGATGGCCAGAGACGGAGTTGAGTGCAGTAGATGACCAGGATGTCTTATGTGTCTCATCAAGCTCTTAACACTCCACATCGCTTTGCTGGGAATCACCTTTTTGCATGTTGACCAGCTGATGGTTCTTCCACACAGACTGCTGAACCCAGTCTTCACATACTAGGTAGACACAGCCTAACTCACCGAGGGTTTAAGACCCGTCAACTACCCTCAGCCTGGTTTAGCCCGCCAGTCGATGCCGTTTTTTGGGACATGGCTACTGCGCATGCCACAGCTTCTTGAAGCCACAGTTGAGAGGTGAGTGCCAAGTGGGGACCAAAGGTGGGCAAGTTAACCCCAGAAAGAATACGACTGGTTAGCCAGCCAGAGATGTTACGCCCCCCAGGACACTCCTTACACCCTGTGTTAGTATACAATAATATGCATAACAAACTTAAGGCTTTTTCATAAATGTCTCTGTTTTAGATTCTAGTACATGTTTATGGTTTCTGTACACTGGTTATTATTGTTATTATTATTAGACTGCTCCAGCGGCTTAAGGTTAGAGTGTCTGCCTTAAATGTGGGAGGTCATACCTGGCAAAGTCATACCAAAGACTTATAAATATGGTACTAACAGCTGTGTTGCTTGGCACTCAGCATTAAGAGGTTAATGTTAGGACTGTTTGGTCTGGTGTCAGGATAATGTGACTAGGTGGGACATAAATCTATATATCTGCAGCTTGATCCCCCAGTGCTAGACATAACTATAACTACCTCACAGCAGGCATTGTACCAATATGACTGAAAAATAGTTAAAGCTAAAGTAAAAATCCAAATCTCACATGCATATTTATTATTATTATTTTATTATTATTATTATTATTATTATTATTATTATTATTATTATTATTATTATTATTATTTTGCAGGAGAGGGAGGGCATGGTTACCTCAAACAGTGGCTTTGGTGGGCAGGAATGATTCTCAGTAAGTAAAAGCTAAGATTTCTATAATATTTCCTGACATAGTATAACTTGTATATAATTTATGATAATAGACTATAATATTACTGTACCTGCAACAGAAATGAGATTGCAAATTGTTCTGACTTTAAAAACATTTAGCATAAAACCTTGTAACCTGTCATCTATTCATGAGAGTAACAAACATAAATCAGGATCTGACAGTTCATGCACTTGGACTCCAGGGCTATCAGAATGATGGACTGGGCTACCATATATATTGAAGTTAAGTAGCCCATGCCCTTATTTGTTTGTTTGTTTGTTTGATTAGGATTTTTGACGTAGCTTTAACAATGTTTCATTCATATCACTGCGATGTCTGCAGTGAGGCAGTTTCTAGTGATGTCTAACACTGGGGCATCATGCCGCAGACATGTAGCATGATGTCCCACCCAGTCACATTATCCTGACACCAGGCCAACGAGGCAGGTGTTAGTACCATTTTTGTAAGTTTTTGATATGACTCAGCCAGGGATCAAACGCATGACCTTCCGCTTCCGCGGTGGACGCTCTAACCACTAGGCCACCGGAGCAGTTGCCCAGGCCCTTAAACTCTCGGACTATTATAATGATGGGTCTGAGCTAACATATAATATTAAATTTAAAAAGCCCAAGCACATGAACCCTATGGTGATCTGAATGTTGAATCTGGGCTACTATATATACTGAAGTCAGAATTATGGGTCTTAGTTATTATATAAACTGTACATGACTTTAAACTGCCACACTGCAGACAATGCAGTGATATGACTGAAAATTTATTAAAGCTACATTAAAAATCCAAATCACATGCACACACACCTACAAATTACTTGAAAAATGGTGCTAACTTTTAATGGCACACAATAAAGTTAAAAGATAGTCTAGATTCACATGTGGCCACCATCACTGATTTTACAATTTCTCTAACCCCAAATAAAAATCCTTGCAAAATTTCCCCTCTGGTAGAATGGATATAGTATACTGCTAAGAATGAACAGTCATTTGAAGAAATTTTAAAGATTTAAAGAGCTGTCTCACCTGGCAAGGTCCTTTACCTTGTTGTCCAGTATGCATTACCCATTTCCACTTGTTATTTACAACTTCTTAAAATTTGCATATGATTTTCAGGAAACAACCTAGCATAGAGGCGTTTCAAATTTGTTTAGGCGATGGCAATCTGATTGCCAATATGGTCACTGTTACTTGGGGAAAAACAATATTTAAAGAACTTCTCAAGAAATGCTCATGCTCAATGGAATTTTATAAATAATAAACATGTCTAAAGGTCCTTAAAACATGTCTAAAGGTCCTTAAAACATGTCTAAAGGTCCTTAAAACATGTCTAAAGGTCCTTAAAACATGTCTAAAGGTCCTTAAAACATCTCTAAAGGTCCTTAAAACATCTCTAAAGGTCCTTAAAACATGATGCTGATTCATTGTCAGGTATGACTGCCATTATTAAACACAAAAATAATTTAAACAACGTTTCTCAAAAACTGTTCAGCATGATTGGATGAGGTTTACTTAAAAAGTATTTTCAGATCAATGAATTTTAAATTTTGTAAATATTCTGATTTGCAATCGATTCCAGCCACTGTTACAAATGGCTGAAAAACTTAAATCACTTTCTACAACAAAATTTGATTAAACAGAACTAAATCAAATTTGACAATTATAAGATAAGATAAGAGGATAAGAATTCTTTATTTCAGACTTCAAAGTCTATACCTCTAAATTAAAATATAGATATAAAAGTAAAAAACATTGTAAACATAAAAGTATATATATATATATATATATGTATATATATATATATATATATATATATATATATATATATATATATATATATATATATATATATATATATATATATATATATATATATATATATATATATATATATATATATATATATATATATATCATACCTACAAATATACAGCAACATCTACAACTATTAACTGTGCCATGCATTATTAGGAATAAATTCAATGACACATTTAAAGAGTAATTTGTTCCATCTACTTATAATATGAGAATTTACATGCATGTCATAGTTCCAGTGAGATTTCAATATACAGTTCTTACTAATATTCTTGGCATCATTGAGAAAGCATACTTTCTCATTATTTCATCAAAACTGAATACATTATAATTAACAAACATGTTGGAGGCACTATTCCACCTTGGAAGACATAATAGAAAATGAAGACTATTATTATTATTACATTATATTATCACCCTGTCCTAGATGACTTTCAAATTACTTTAATTCAAATTAATTCTGGCTTCCAAAAGAGACCACAGACACTAACAATACAAAATCTCTTAAATTAAGGATTTGTTTCTTTTAAAATAACTGCTAAACAGATTTCAACCAAATTTGATAAATAACATCATGACATAAATGGGGTTATGCTTTGTCAGGTTATGTTGACAAATGACATCATGACATAAATGGGGTTATGCTTTGTCAGATTATGTTGACAAATAACATCATGACATAAATGGGGTTATGCTTTGTCAGGTTATATTGACAAATAACATCATGACATAAATGGGGTTATGCTTTGTCAGGTTATGTTGACAAATGACATCATGACATAAATGGGGTTATGCTTTGTCAGGTTATGTTGACAAATAACATCATGACATAAATGGGGTTATGCTTTGTCAGGTTATGTTGACAAAAAACATCATGACATAAATGGGTTATGCTTTGTCAGGTTATGTTGACAAATAACATCATGACATAAATGGGGTTATGCTTTGTCAGGTTATGCAGACATGCAATTAGATAAGGCAACAATTAGTAGGAACAGAAACAACTTCGAAAAAAACTCATTGGGATCTTGCAGATTTTTTAAGAAATGCATCCACATATAGGCCTGTCAAATTTGTATAAATTATGCCAACCTGCCATCAGATATAATGACTACCCATAATTCTAAACATAGATAAAAACTTTTAACGACTTCCTTTCGAAATCTGTGCATAAGAATTAGCCAACTTTGAAAGTAAATATTTTGCCATTGAGGACTTTAAAATTTATACAAACAGTGCTGATTTGATATCAGATATGTCTGTCATTATTTAAAATAGAAGGTCCTTTAAATGGCTTTTTGAAAACCACTTTACAAAATATTGACAGATTTAACAGCGTGCATTCTGGCATAAAGGTCTTTTAAGTATTACATGATGCCAATCTGTCATCAGCAATCATGTCAGCTGTTACTAAAACAGAACAAATTGTAATAACGTATTTTAAAAAGCCACTCAGGCTTTAAAAATATATGTTTCTGGTTTTTCATGTTTTAAATCAGCTGAGTTAGTCAACCTGAATAAGACTTTTTTGGTATACATTTCTTTCTCAAACATTTTTCTTTTGATAAAGACCTTTTCAGATTTACAAGACAAATAAAGTAGATAATGCAGCCTCTATATAAATACTCAAACAATTTGCACCAGTGTGATATAATTTAATGTAAATTTGAGCTGACCAAGATTAGAGAGAATTGCAAATGGCATTGATTACTTAATCGTGCTTTCTAATCATAATAAATATATTATAGTTACTGCTTAGCTCTCTGCAGAGAGAGTACATTTTATGGAGGTCCTTCTGATCTGTTGCTTCTCTATTAAATCAGGATTGAATATGGTATTAAAAATCATCAGTGGCAAAAATCAAAGAACATGTATCAAAAGGTTGTACATGCCAGATCATCTGAATGAGACTGAATCTTGAAAGATATTGGTCCTAAACATTGTTGAGTTCTGATAAAACCAGATCATATCAATGTGTCATTACATTATAAGCCATGTAATTTCTACCTCAAGCTGATGTTGATCAATGAATTCCTTATGCCAGCTGATTTCAGTCCAAAGCTGGGACACAAGGTCTGATGATGTCACTGTAGCAAACATAAGAAGCCAACATCACGTCAGATTGTCTTCATATGAGTGACTTTGTTGAATGCATTAAAGAGTGTCATCTCTTAATTCTAAATTGAATATTTGAACATAAACCAAACATCTTGATTATTTCAAAGAATGGTTTGTATCAGAAAGCTTTTCTAATAAATAATTTTCTTACTTCCAGACTTGAGTTAGGTTGAAAGAATGGGGAAATTTATGGTAAACTGTGGCTTCTGGGGCTTTAAGAAACCAGTGGTGTATTGGGGGGGGGGGCAGGGGGGCATTCGCCCCTTGCGCCGGTGGCTAGGGGGTGCCAAATGGGCACCCAAATTGGGTACAAGGTACATAACTGCGCAACAGGGGCAGCCGGGAGGTGCAAATTTGGGTGTTTTACCCTGATGCCACAAAGTTGTTGGTATAGGCACCATTGCATAACAGTCATAATCAATGTTGACCTATTAATCAATTCTCATCTAACTAGATAGTCATTTTTAATGACTATGTTGACAAATACATCTACTGTACAAGTGAATGAAAGGAAATTTGAACAGGTCCAAACATTAGAAAAAAATTTAAATTTTCTAATTTATATTGGTCAGAAAATTTCTATGGCCAGCAGGCAATACATAGTATTGGCTAGGAAACTTGACAGAAACTTTGACAGAACATATTCATCAAGTTTAATGGTACATGTATTTTAACACTTATCCCAAAAAAGATTTCAGTATGCCATCAAATGTGGACATAAATAAGAAACAATTTACATTACTTTTATATAAACAAAGACTACAACGTAACAGAACTGACCGTCTTTGACAGAAAGTATCATGACATATAGGTTTTTCAGGATTGTGTACATGATGCCCATGTGCCATGATGTAAATGAAGCTTTTAAAAAAATAGGTGAAGGAATCATGTTTCTATAACATGTAATAAACAATATTAGATGAAATTTTTTCTGAAAACATCCCACTGACCCAGACTTAGTCAAAATGTTGATTACATATTGGCAGGTGGCTGGAGCATGCTGAAATCTTTTTCTCTCTCATTACAGTGTGTTTTGGAGAGGTTTCAAACTTTGCTGCATATGCTTTTGCTCCTGCCACATTGGTTACTCCCCTTGGTGCACTTAGTGTCATCACCAGGTAAGAGACAAACCTTTATGTTTCATTAATATTGTTATCACATTTTAAATGAGTTATGGTTTATACCAGCAGATATCCATTCATATGAATTTATTGAAGAGCATTACTATTACATAATATGATGTATTTTAAATGTTTAACTTTTATGTAAATAAAGAAAGGCTTATCTACAAAATTGTGTTTGGACTTCATCACATCTTCATCATAGTGCCCATCACAATAACATGATTCTTGATAGTAACATGGTTGCACAATGGAATCAGAGTTGAAATCAAAACCAGTCTATTGTCCAAGATTCATCTGACTGTCAGATTCATGAAACAATTCAAATTAATTGGGCATAACTGAAACTCATAGCCACAATCTAAATTTGTCCCTTGCCACTATCTTATTTCAGCTACAATCTGAATTTGTCCCTTGCCACTATCTTATTCAGCTAGTCTGAATTTGTCCCTTGCCACTATCTTATTCAGCTAAAATCTGAATTTGTCCCTTGCTATTATATTATTCAGGTACAATCTGAATTTGTCCCTTACCACTATCTTATACAGCTAGTCTGAATGTATTCTTTACCACAGTTGCATCCAGCTACATTTTGAATTCATCCCTAGGCACTATTGTATTCAGCTAAAATCTGAATTTGTCCCTAACCCCAGTTGTATTCAGCTATATTCAGACTTTGTCCTAGACACGGTTGTAATGAGCTACAATATGAACTTGTACCCAGTCACAACTGTATATAGCAACAATCAGTATTCATCCCTACCATTCAGCTACAGTCTGCATTTTTCCATAGCCACTACTGTGTCAGCTACAGCCTGAATTTGTTCTAGTTACTACTGTATTCAGTTACAGTCTGAATTTGTCCATAGCCACTACTGTATCAGCTACAGCCTGAATTTGTCCCTAGTTACTACTATAGTCTGAATGTGTCCAAAGCCACTACTGTATCAACTACAGCCTGAATTTGTCCCTAGTTACTGCTATAGTCTGAATGTGTCCAAAGCCACTACTGTATCAGCTACAGTCTGAATTTGTCCCTAGTTACTACTCTGTTCAGTTACAGTCTGAATGTGTCCCTATCTACTATTGCATTCAGTTACAATCTGAATTCATCCCAAGCCACTACTGTATTCAGCTTTTGTCTGAATTTGTCCCAAATCACTATTGTATAAGCTACTATTGCATTCAGTTGCAATCTGAATTCAACCCAAGCCACTACTGTATTCAGCTTTTGTCTGAATTTGTCCCAAATCACTATTGTATAAGCTACTATTGCATTCAGTTACAATCTGAATTCAACCCAAGTGAATATTGCATTCAGTTACAATCTGAATTTTTCTGAAGCCACTATTGTATTTAGCTAGTTATTATATTTGGTAATAAGCCACTATTGTATTTAGCTAAAGTTATTATATTTGGTAATAAGCCACTATTGTATTTAGCTAAAGTTATTATATTTGGTAATAAGATACAAGAGTCCCAAAATTGTGATAAGAATGCATGAATAATTGAACCTGGCATTCATAGCACACCAATTAAAATATCAGTACATCTAAGCAAGCAATAATTAGTGATCAGCTATTTAATTGGTGGTGGGGTGGGGTGGGGCTGGGATTTTCTTTCCAACCAGGATATGTTTTGGTTCCTTGCCTCAAGAATTTTTGTCTTCATTTAATAGAATGGATAAAAAAAGATACTTTTTTTCAATAAATTGGAGCAAGAACAATTTTTACAAACTTTTTGTGGGTAAAATTTTTAAAAGAAACATATCCCTCCTAAGCAGGCTGTTGGAATTTTTCCATCACCAGAAAGAAAGAAACAGCACTTTTATGTTGTTTTTTGTTTGTCACTCATTGTATAATATAAACCCCAAAATAAAATATATCAGTACCCACTTAGACTAACCCAGGTCAACTTTTTTAAAGTGTTCACTAGTGTTGTTCCAATTATTGATTATAATCGATCATCAGTTGGTTGAGCAAATCAATAAGATAATCGATTGTGTGCAAAGGGAGACTACTTTTATGTGTATGCAAAGCACAAAGGTTAGTAAAACTCCCAGCCACTAAAGTTGACCTGAAATTTATTATTCCTTTCACAACTACAAATAAAAAAACTTATGATTCATAATTATGAATATAAAGTTATTATTACATGGTCAAGTTGTTAAATTGTTGAGTTAATAAATTTAAACACATATTGTTGATTTGTTTCAGTTAAATTGCAGCATCTTTTGTAGTATTTATAAACAATGACAAACAAGAAAATCATGTCCTTCTATACTTAAATTATAGATACATCACATATGAATGAAAGAATTTCAGGGGATTGTACCAGTATTTCAGTTATATATGACTGATCAGCCATAAAAAGTTGCATTCATTTAACAAAGTTGTAGAACAAAAGTAACACACAATGTAATATTATTGTCAAGTTAAAGAATACATGTCATTAAAAGAGATTACTCCTGTACATTTATAAACATATTGAACTCTTGATCAAAGATATAACTAACAAAAATTTTAATTTGCTCTTAGTAAACGATTATAACTGATGATCAGTTGGTTAAGGGGAACCGATTATCGATTATGAATTTCTGACCGATTCCCATCACTAGTGTTCACCCTCCTACCATCCAGCCCACCCCAAAAAAATGTGTGCAAACAACCATAATAATTCCTAAAATAAGTTTTCTTTACAGTTGCATGATTAAAATTATGCCTTGGAAATCTTTCAAATGCAGGAGCTTTCAAGGATTTCACTCTCCTGGCCCTGCCATTGGTTCCAATCCCACAGAGCCTTGGTTGACATGTTTACCCTCCCCCTTCCCATATTTATCTGACCCTAAAAACAGCTGAAGGTCTACAAAATGTAAAAACAAACATTCTGACAAAATGTAAATGTAAACAGGTACACTGTGTACCATCAAAATTGTGCTTCTTGTTTATGGGTTAACCATGGTCCCATTTGTGACTAGTTGTATGATTTGTTTACAATATTTATTGTTTACAAACTTCTTTTTATCATTGTCTACCTATAGTGTGGTGGGGTCTACTTTGTTCAGAGTCAACCAGTTGTGAGGTGGTCCAACATAGTTTTGGTCAACTATAATGTATATTTAATTCACTTTGTGTGATTAACCTTTATCCATAATTGAGGATAGAGTTTTGGCATGTTGCCTACATTGTGCCTTCTTTTTAAGTTAAATATATGTTATTTACATGGGTTTGAGTTCATGACCTAGCCTTGATTATGACTTCAGAATATTCTAGAAACAAACTTGTTTACAGTTTGGGGTAATTTTCCATTGAGATGATCGGTTGTTTGTCTCAGAAATTGTATGTGTCAAAGGCATAAGTTTGCGATCAGTTAGCTTAGAGTCAGTAGAAGTATTTACTGTTGTGTTCAGATATAATTTGAGAGGAATCTGTGAATTAAATTTATTCATTGGCATTATAAAATGCACATTGATATTTTGGACAAAAACGCTACTTTTGGATTATTGAGGACTCATTCAAAGACATTCTGGATTATATCATTGTCTTACATCAAGACTACTGTGAGTGCAATGCCCAATCAGTCGGACCACCAGAAAAGCATACAGAAACAGTTAATTTTATCAACAATCAGAATATTTACATCTTTTACCTGACAGAAACATGGCTAAAAACATCAGACAATGAGCCCAAATTGCATGGATCTAACAAAGCACAGAGTATCAATTCAAGTGTTCTCTGTGGTATAGCAGTGTTAGGGACCAGCTTCACACTGCTAAAAGAGACCGCTGTAAAGCTGAGAGGTTTTGGCTTTCATCCAGAATAACTATTCATCAGCAAACATATGAAGCTGCTAAGAACATCATAAATATAGTCCATGCAGCAAAATCAGCCCACTATAGTAGTAAGATAATGGAATGTTCAAGCTGCAAAGAGCTCTTCGAGATTACTAATAAGCCAATGTCAAAAGACATATGTATACTACTTCCAACTACCTTCTCTCCAGTCGACCTTCCAGACCTGTTTGCAAATTTCTTCCATGACAAAGTACAAACCATTAGAGATAAGCTTGACAACACAGTTTCAATTGACTCGTCATCACCATAAATTTGTGATACAAAATTTCAGCAGCAACTGTTAGCAGCATTTGAACCTGTCTATATGGATTTAGTACATACAGTTGGGATGAAGAATGCACCAAAGTAATGTGAATTTGATCCGATTCCAACATCACTGCAGCTTGAGTGCTTAGATCTAGTATTGAGTCCACAAACTGATGTACTTAATACCGCTCTCTCATCCAGGGAATTCCCATCATTGTTCAAAACTACCATTGTAAAGCCTCTGCTGAAGAAACCAACACTCAACCATAATGATTTAAAGAACTACCACCCACTTTCTAATCTCCCATTCATATAAAAATCTTAGAAAATGTTGTTCTAACCCAACTTGTATCTCATCTGAATTCAAACAATCTTTTTAGCAATGTACAGTCTGCATATCACCATTACCACAGTACTGAAACTTCTAAAAATAGTTAATGACATTCTCTCTGCTTTGGACAGTGGAAAAATTACAGTCATCACCCTGTTTGATTTGTCTGCAACATTTGACACAATAGACAATGACATATTACTTCACCATCTCCAGCATGTATTTGGCATTCATGATACAGCTTTACCGTAGTTCAAATCCTACTTGGTCAACAGAAAACAAATTGTGTCCACAAATGGAATACACTCCAGCCCAGTTGATCTATGTTGTGGTATTCCACAGTGGTCTGTTCTTGGATCTGCTCTCTTCATTCTATACACTCAGCAGCTCTCAAGTGTCATAGATCATCATCCAGTGTCTCACCAATTGTACGCTGATGACACCCAAATATACAAATCTAGCCATGCAAATAAAGTTGATGCTACCATCCAAGGTGCAGAGAGGTGACTTTCTGATTGAAATCATGGATGACATGTAACAAGCTGCAGATGAATGATGATAAAACTGAGGCCATTCTGATAACACCACAAAAACTTTCTCATTCACATCCTTTACCTCAAACAATAAATATCAGCAACACCAACATTAAATTCAATCATTCAGTACAAAATCTTGGTGTTACTCTGGACAGTACTCTCACATTGCACCAACATGTCATTAACATATGCAAGGCTGCATATCTTATGCTGAAACGCATCAGCTCCATTCGCAAATATCTTTCAGTTGATGCCACTAAAACACTTGTGTGTTCAATAGTACTTTCAAGACTACTTTTGTAACTCAGTTCTGTCTGGTTCATTTCATTATCTACTCCAGAAACTTCAAAAAGTTCAAAACACAACAGCTTGGATCATCCTTAGAGTACCACAATCAGAGCACTCCTCACCGCTGCTCTGTGCACTACACTGGCTATCCGTTTGATCCAGAATCAAACACAAAATTTGTTCTCTGTGCTACGCTTCACTGACAGACTCCAGTCCAACATACTTATCTGACCTCACCCATGGGTACACACCAGCAAGTTACTTACGCTCCTCTTCTGACAATCATATACTCATTATTCCCACTATGAAAATGAAGTCATATGGACAGTGTTCTTTTGCATACCAGGGCCCATTAACATGGAATGAATTGCCCATTGAATTTAGACACAAGGACACAGTGATCTCATTCAAGATTACTCTTAAAACTCTCCTATTTCAGCTGGAGGAACAAACTTAAAGACCTAATAATGTTTCCTACCTTAAATATTTTCAGCATGTTTTATGTTTTCTAATTTCATGATGGTTTTTTTTTGTTGTTGTAATCATATCATTATATATGATTTTTATGTTATAGGCATTTTCAAATGTTGCAAATCGCTGAGAGCTTCTAGAGATAAGGCACTACACAAAGTCCTCATTATTAATAATACTAGTACATTAGTATACCGGTATTCAAAATTGAAATTCATTCAGAACTCCTCTGGAATTCATTTGGAACATTATACTTTCGGACATGTGATAAAAATTTTAGGAATATTGGGATTTAAATCACAATACTGTCAGTTCCTTTTAATTTTTACTTTGCATTCTTGGAAAAAAAACTTATTTGTTGGATTTTGCTTTTTATTTCTTAATTTAAGATCATAAAGTCAAATCACAACCTATACTGTGGTGGGACCAACATAGTTCAGAGTCATGGTGGTACAAAGTTGTCATACATGAATGGAATTTTGAAATGAGAGTGCTGTCATGTCAAATGTTTATCATAAATTGCTGAAAGCTGCAATATTATTAAAAAGAAATGATAAATTTTTTTCAATATTTAAATCAATTTATTTAATTTGATAGTGCTGTGCTGTCAGCAAAGTTCCTAAAGGAGCACTTAAATATACTGGGGAAAATTGGATGTGCTTTGTGCGTACTGGGGGCAACTGTCGTGGTGGTTCATTCTCCTAAAGAAGCTGAAGTGAAAAGTATGGAAGAACTGCTGCATAAACTTAAAGAACCAGGTAATTCTGAGTTATCTCCCTTACCTTAGCACTTTTGTGTTCTACATTTGATTTAAAAATCTTATAAATACATGATATTAAGCTTAACATGAAGTATTTGAAATGACTTATTTATATACAAAATTAAATATTATCTTTGCATTTATTTCTGTGTCTTAGTAAATTCTGCTTGAACAAACAAAATTTTACTGGTCCATTCTTTGCTTATTTTAAGAGGGTTGATTTGATCTTCTTGTCAGTAACACTACTATCCTGTCTCAGCTCCATTTATTTTGGTAATTTTGTTCCATTCTCAAGATGTTGTAGAATTGTAAAGAATATTCTGGTTTTTTAAGGTTTAAATCATGTGAAAATCTAACCTTCTTTTCCTTATCTATGCAGCTTTCATTGCATATGGATGTTTTATGGTGATAGTGGCAGTGGTCTTCATCATAGTCATAGCTCCAAGATATGGGCAGAAGAATGTGCTGGTCTATATCATAATTTGTTCTACGCTTGGATCATTCACTGTACCTGGGTGTAAAGGACTTGGAGTTGCTATCACGGAGACCATTGGAGGCCGCAATCAATTCGTCAACTGGCTTACTTATGTTTTACTTGTTATCACAGCCATATGCATTGTGGTTCAAATCAACTTCCTAAATAAAGCCCTGGACACATACAACACAGCTATTGTGACACCTATTTACTATGTTATTTTCACCACCTGTGCTATAACTGGATCCCTTATTCTTTTCCAAGAATGGGGTCATATGACATTTGAGAATATTCTGGGAGGTGTGTGTGGATTTCTTGTTATCGTAACTGCTATATTTCTGATGCATGCTTTTAAAGATCTAAAAATTAGCCTTGCTAACTTATCTAAGCTAATAAAACAGTCTCAGGAGGAGGGTGATAGTGATAGAAATAGCACTTTGAATGGTCAGGTCAATGAGGGTTTTTGTGATCTTGAAGGTGTCCAGTTAGACAGTAATGAAAATTTGCAATCCATTAAAGAGGTAAATGGTGATAGAAATAACATTTTAAATGGTCACATCAGTGATGGTTTTTGTGTACCAGGTGTACAGCTTGATGGCAATGAAAATTTGGAATCCAGGAAGGAGGTAAATCGTGATAGAAATATCATCTTAAATGATCACATCAGTGTTGTTTTTTGTGTACCAGGTATACAACTAAATGGTTATGAAAATTTGGAATCCAGGAATGAGATAAATGACGATAAATCTGCCATTTTAAATGATCACATTAATCATGGTTTGTGTGTACAAGAAGGTGTATACAGTATTGAAAATTTGGAATCCAGGAACGAATATCAAAATAAGCCAGAAAAATTTTGATGATTGTGACATCAAAGTTGAATAAATAAAAAAAATGTTTTATATTTAATCCTGTATAAAATACATTCCCAGTGGTGAACAGAATATCTCTGTGAGATCTCTGTCAAAAACGGCTCTGGTAAAATAAATTTAGTTTTTCTTGTAGGACCACAATTTTTTTGTAGTTTTACAAAATTTATATTATTGTGATTTGGCTGGCCAGTTAGTTGCACTCTTGTAATATACATCCTTGAAATGATCCTATGATGTCATTTTCTTCATGTAAACATGAACCATTTTATCGGTTGATTTAGAAACATCAGCATTAGAGTACAAGGTGATGATTCAGTAATGTTCTCTTAGGATTATGGCTTGAATGATTGCAGAATGTCTGTAGTGTTTCTCCTACAAAGTTTGACCAAAGCACATTATGTTTGTAGCAGATATCAGTAAAGCAATTTATCTTGACTGCTGTATGGCAAAGAGTCACGCAAGAGTCCTGTTAAACATGGCATGTGTTTCACAGAACCATATGAGAGTCTGTCTGAACAAGGTCTTTGGGGGTTTTTTTCTGGAACTTCTGCAGATTGTACCCATATCAACATCTGACTAAATAAAAGCAAAATATTAGTAAAGTTTGTATGAAATGATTAAATGCCTTAAAATACATTGGAGTTTTAAACATGTGGTATTTAGCATAAGAGTGAATATATGTTTCCCACTCCATTGGAATGGCTTGGCTATTTATTATTACAGTTACATGTTTAATCCAGGTGACTAAGATGCATTTGGATGTAGCTAGTTATGATCACTAAGATGCTTTTTAGGTTCTAAATTTATGGTTTTGGATTCACGTTAACAATGATGTTTAGATATAGATAAAATTAAATGCTGCAGAGGGTCCCAGAGAAAACTTTAGATCTGCAGGTGCATTATGTCACAATTCATTTAAAATCATAATATATATATATATATATATATATATATATATATATATATATATATATATATATATATATATATATATATATATATATATACTAGCTTATGAAGTCCAACTGAAACTGCTGCATAGACCCAGATCTGCTGTGGCATAAATGCATCAGAAGATCTGGTTCTGTGCCATTGAGGGGAGTAATCAGTACAACAGTCAACATAAACCCTGATCTTCTGGTGCATTATGCTCAGAATCTTTGTTTTTTGCAATTTGTCTCTTCTTTTTAACAATTACATATGGTAAAACAAGTAAAATAGACTGATCCACATGTAATGGCATATTTTGATCTTTGCTAATTACAGCTGAGTGGGTGTGTCATGCACATAATTGTTTTTATCATTCCTTTATATTAATTTGTGCAATGGTTTGCCAATTTGAGAACACCTATACCCACAAGAGTGCATTGATTGATACTATAGTTCACATCATTATGTTAATGTCTTGACTGTAATGTTTGTTTTGCTGTTAGTATTGGAAGGACAAATTTTGTCAAACTATAAACAGAAATCATTGTTTGCAACAGAGTTTGATTGTAAATAAAACATGTCATGCTTTTGCTAAAGGCACCCTCTGTGCATATAGAATCAGCTTGATATGACATGCCTCATCAAAATAGGTAAAAAGGTGTAGTAATCCACCTGTTAGTGGTTAGTAATCCATATTTGTGACAGAAAGAATACTGGTTTGAATCCTGCCATGGGATCAGCCCAGGTCAGGTACCAGGGTGTATCCTTGGGCATGACACATACTCCAGTTGTTGTGCTGTAAGATACCAGACAAAAAGCATTCTGACAAAACATTTATTGAAAATACTGTTTCTAGCTATATCTTTTTTCAGCATTATTTCCTAGTAAGAAATATTCAGAAAATGGTTCATAATATATACTGTTGTGGGATAGATAAATCCCATGAGGCAGACAGTTATACTGAGTAGGAGAGTCACTTGAAGCGCTCATTATACAAAAGTGTTTCCAATTGTAACCCACCTAAAATACATCGATCTTTCTGAACTCGAAACTTATGTTACTATGGAAATAAAGTGCAGAATAACTAGTATATAAATTAAGAGTGCAATCATAGGGTACTTTCTGTAAGATGTCTCCATATCTCAGTAGGGTAATTGGGGGATATCTCCATATCTCAGTTGGGTAATTGGGGATATCAATATATCTCAGTAGGGTAATTGGTTGGATATCTCTATATCTCAGTATGGTAATTGTGGGATATCTATTTTTTAACAGGGTACATCAAGGCAAGGTACTTGGGAAATCTTTATATGTCAGCAGGGTACTTGGAGATAGAGATATATGTTACATGGGCTTATCATTTATAAGAGCCCCGAGTGGTCTAAAGTGCTCTCCGCTACGGATCACTGCCATCTCACCACTGTCTGCATGGGTTCAAGTCTCAGATTCGGCCAATGTGGATATGTAAGAAAGCTTGCCAGTAGCTTCTCGTGGGTCTGAGGTTTTTTCCTGGGGTTTCCCGGGTTCTTCCTTCACCATTAACACTGGCCACCATTTATAGCCTATCGTGTGCTGAAAATTGGCGTTAAACACTACTACTACAACAGCAACTTATCATTCATATATATTTGTATTGGAAACATGGGCAAAAGTAAAACCTTGATTTTGTGGTAAATTCTGTGCAAGCAGAGGTCAAATTTAATTGGGCAAACACCAGGCAATAAACAGTTGGACTTGATTGGGTAATTGTTGTGCAAGCAGGGTACAGGGGGGATATCTATATTTAAACAGGGTACATGTAGGCTATCTATATCTAGGCAAGGTACTTGGGAAATTTTTATGTCAGCAGGGTATTTGGAGATATGTTAAATGGGCTTATTATTCATGTACCTTTGTATTGGAAATATTGGCAAAGGTAAAACCTTGATTTTGTGGTAAACTCTGTGCAAGCAGATTTAATTGGGCAAACACCATGCAAGAAAATGTTGGATTTGATTGGGTAGTTGTTGTGTTGGATTTGATTGGGTAGTTGTTGTGTTGGATTTGATTGGGTAGTTGTTGTGTTGGATTTGATTGGGTAGTTGTTGTGTTGGATTTGATTGGGTAGTTGTTGTGCAAGCAAAGCTCAGACTTAGTTTGGTAAGTACTGTGAAAACAAAGGTCAGACTTGTTACTCAAATCGCATTTTTACCATTTTTACATTACATGAATGCATGGGTACCATTCTCTTATGTCAAAAGTCATTGATTTAATAAAACTAATGTTTTATTAATTATATTAGCTACCAAGACATTTCAGGACATATCAAGTCATACTTTCCATCAGAATTTGTAGATTGTAATGTGAATTTTGTATTGTGTAGTAAGTAACTAAGTAGTATGTGGAGGTGAAACAACTCACCAGTGTTAATTTTTGCCAGTTTGATCCACACATCAATACTAAAGATGGAGAATATATTTATATTTACTTTCTTAAAATTGATTTTAATCTTTAGTAACCATTATTAGCTGCTTAACTCAATTTGTATTTATCGTATCTTAGGTTATGTATTGTAATATGTATTGATACTTGGCATACGAATATCCTTTAACAACTTTTAGTGTTGTTGGAATGATATTTCACTTTTTCGCACAAGTCATTTTCTTGTACATCATTCAAATCATAAATGAACAGCCTCTAAAAAGATCAAATGCATATGAAATAACAAGGTGAATTAGGTTTATTCTGATATTTTTACCAAAGCTATCACCACAAATTTAACTTTACCTTTTTAGGTCACTGTTCAGAGAAATTATTGTTTTACATCATGAAATAGGAGTCAAAGAAATCAATTAAGAGTGTATGACTCTAATAGGGACGTTACATTCTTGCTTAGTCTTTTCTGATGAGTCTAGTAGATAACATAGGTCAGTTTTTTCTTATACGTCATGTATATTGTACATTTATTTATATTGATGATCATCAAAGTTGGGTGCTTTTATTTTGTCAGCTTTTTTATATTTATTTAAATAGAATATAACATTTTTATAGTTTTTCAAAGGCTGAAATATGGAACATTTTGTAAATATTTTTCTACTGGTTGCCTACTGTATGTACTTGCTTGTAAGTTGAATCCATTGCAGACTCTATTGACCAAGATCCACTAATGCAAAATGCACCAGTAGATCATGATCTGTGCAGTTTGTTTGGAGTAACCAGTAGAATAAACAGCATAGACCCTGATCTGCAGGTCCAATATGAAAATACAGAAAATAGGGATTTTTGGTTGTTTGCAGTTTGACTCGACTCATACTTCCAAAGAACAGCTTTAATCATTGATATAATGTGATAGTTCATTTTAAAGAAGTTCCATGAATTGACTGTCTTTGCAATCTGATTAAAATCAAGATATCAGATATAATATTGTGGACTTTTGATCCACAAACATACAGATTTCACATTTATAAAAGCAAAGAACACCATTTGGGCTTAAAATCTGTAATGAGAACTCCTCAGGACAGGAAATAAAGAACTTTATCAGATAAGTTGCTAAAATTAAGACGACCATTACCCAACGTTGGTCAGATATTAACCTTAATCAGTGTCTATTGAAAATATGGGCTATTTTTGCAAATTTGGTGGATTATTTTGCACAAGTTTTGATAAATTGTGTGAACTCCAGAATCATGCTTCATAGGATAGATCTGAACACAATGGACAACATATTTATGTAAACAAAGTTTTATGCGAGTCTCATTGGACTACCACTTACTTGTACAGATTCACCTCCTGTACAGGTCATTGTACTACTATTTGTACAGATTCACCTCCTGTATAAGTCACCTCGTGTGCTATTGATGCATCAGAATTGTGAAACCCAGCTAGTTTTGACAATAAAGTATTGTATATACATGCATACAAGTCGAAACCAACTACAAACAGCATAGACTCTGCCATTCCATCATGCCTTGGCAGTTCAGGGTTTGTGTTGTTTATTCTTCTGACTAGTCCTAGCAAATTGCACAGACCATTTCATTATGTGCTGGCAGATCTGGGTCCATGCAATTTGCAATTAGACTTATAAGCAGTATAGCTGGTACTCAGTGGTCAGTGACCGATTTCCTCTAAATCTTTTTATATCACACCTTTGCTAAGCATTTAATTTCTGATTTTGCCTCAGTCAGATCGAAAATAATAGATTTATGGTGATGGACACCAAACTGATTAACAAAATGGTGGTAATGAAAAAATGTGTAAATTAAATGGTTTATAAATAAGTATGCTGACAATGTCTGGTTCAGATTTACTATGTTCATTGTGTTCTTAATTAAAATAGATATCAATGTCTAGTGTATAACACTGACCGTAGGGAAGAAAATTTATTTAAAGGTCAGTAATGCACATGAACTTGTCTCCGTCCAGTTCAGGTAGATTAGAATTAAAAAATTACAAGATCCATAGTTCAGCTCTACTGGTAATAAACCAGAAGTACTTATCAAATGGCTTGTTGTATGTTGTTTAGCAAACCATCTATGATGTCTACGATGTCTACTTGTTCATAAATTGGTTCCATTCAAACATCCAATATGGATGCCTTAGTGGCCATCTTGAAGATCTTGTTATTGGCACTCCACTGAATTGCATGTAAAATATCATTGCAGGTTTTCACTAAATGACATTATGATATACAGTTAGACGTAAATGAAAATGGTGCCTACCTGATGCATAGTCTGGGAACCATGGAGACCATCTGATGAACTGACAGTCATATAAGAATGGGGTTTCTACCAAAAGACTGTTTATGATGCCTAGTGGTACAGAGAACCTGTCTTGAAAGACCACCTCTTTTGCCAAAAAAATGATGGTCTCTCAAGACAGGTGGTCTCACATAACAGATCATAATGCTATATAAATAATAAATTGGTGCATTAAGAATATGGTCTCTTAAGACAGGTGGTCTCACATAGTGGTATTTCAAGACAGGTTTTATTGTACAAGACGAAAATTTTATTAATTTGAAATCCAATATGACCACTATCGTATCCATCTGATAATGTTTGTTATATCTCCTAAATGGAATGTCGTCAGAATATAGGGTTTTCACCATAAAACTCATTATGATATCTAGTTGGTCCTAAATGAAAATGGTGAGCATATGACTTCAAATATGACTGCCACAATGAACATTTGGACAACTTGTCACAAATTCTCATGAATCAAAGCTTGAATCAACATGGGGTTTTCACCAAAAGTCTTCTACTGATATCTGTTTTGTCCTCAATAAAAATGGTGCTCATCTTAGAACCAATATGGCCACCATTATCAGAGATGAGTTAAGCACTCAGCGGTTGAACTTATTTTTGTATTTCATTCGTTGGTGTTATAGGATTTGGACATTTTCATTTCATGATATTCATTCTGCTTAAATGCAGTAGTACTGTAAATGTATAAAAAAAAAGAAAAGAAGTTATTATCTCTTAAAATCTCTGTTTTTTATATTTATGTGCAGCGCTTTGATTCATTAGTGTAGGAGCTGCTAATAAATACATCAAGATTAATGGCCCAGGTTGATACAGGACACATTTGTATACAAGACAGTTTTGTATGTTCCTTGACTCTCCTTTACATACAGGTTTGACTCTCCTTTACATACAGGTTTGACTCTCCTTTACATACAGGTTTGACTCTCTTTTACATACAGGTTTGACTGTATTGTGAAATCATTATTTTTTGTCAGGTACCAGTTTGTTTTTGGATTTCACTGTTACTAAAAGAATGTATTTAAAAACCCAGTGTTTAACTGATTCTCCTTTATAAATAAGTGAACCCAGTCTACAAGTGCAAGTACATGTACCAACAAAAGTTTGTTTTCTGCAAAACTTTAACGTTTATACCAGCATAACTAAATGCATTGACAATAATAAGAAATGTAAATGTTCAGTAAATATTCCATCAAGTTCGAGACCACAGGTACCTTGTTACAAATATATCTAGTGCTTAGGATTAAAATATTTATAATTTGCTACTATGACTTTTATAATATCAGGATATGTCATATAGTGGAGATTATTTAATGGATTTATTATATGCCTGTCATATATACTCACTTATAAGCTGGATCCAACTGCAAAGTCCCAGATCTGCCATTGTGTAATGTGCTGGCTGATCTGGGTCTATGTTGTTAGGAGTAATAATAATAATAATAATAATAATAATAATAATAATAATAATAATGAGGACTTTGTATAGCGTTTAATCTATCGAAGCTCTAAGCGCTTTACACCATCTATAATGATATGACTACACTACAGAAAAACAAATGACAAAAACAATGAAATTCATTAGAACAAAGAACATAGACCCTTATTTGCATGTGCATTATGTATTAGCAGGTAAAGATCTGTTGTTTGTAGTTGGATGCAACCTAATTGCAAGTTGTATGGTTCATCTGATTTTTTTTAATTATAAATATTTTTTCTTATAGGTCATTTTAAATTTTACTACTATATGTATATTGTAATTAAGATAGAAAAAGTATATGTATGTGATAAACATATTTGTACATGTTTTAGTTTATGCAGATCAGATTTTGTGTTCAAGTTTTTACATATAATTGTTGTACATGTATATGTATGGTTGTGTTTATTGTGAAGTTAACTTGAAGTTTTATGTTTTTTCATGTTAGGTTTAATTCTTATTGTTTGGTTTCCAACAGAGCTTTCAGCATAGTATTGGCTATACAATTTCAGCTATGTCTAAGTTTAGTGCCTTCTCCAAGGACACTTCAAGTCAACTCACCCTTCATTAAAAAATTTGACTGCATGCCAACTGAGGCACTGTGGCCCCCTAGTTTTGTAACTTCAGTTCATTCAGGTAGAACAAAGGACATTTTACTACAGGCAAACAATGCCTTTATTCTTTGATACAGGTAGAACAGAAGACATTTTACTCAAAACTAATTGCCTGATGCAGTCTCAAGATCAATACATATAAGAATTTAAAATGAACTTTATATACAGAAAATCGGGTCACTTTTAAAAGTATAGCCTAAGTAAACTATAGTATATGATATTTATGAACCTTGATGATCATTACATGGAGAAGATAAAACATTTTCTATTATAGCATTTATTTAATAAAAAATAAGACAAGTGTGTCCTTTCATATAATGGCGGACCCTCCAGATTCTATATTCAAACCAGTCATATCATTTGGATACATTCTGGTGTCTTGATATTGCAATTACATTTGTGTAGAGTATTGTTCACAAAAAAATGATGTCTGCTTCAGGATATATTGCCCATATTATGACTTTTCTTCAAATGTAATCAATATGTTTGTATGCACATTTTTGGAGTCATATTCATGATCTGGTAGTCGTAACTTAACTGTTTTCATAAACCTTTACATCATGTTGATAACATTTTCTAATGAAGAGCCAAAACTCAAACAAGCCAATTTTGTCAAATAAATTGACCACTCATGGTTAAATTCCACTTTTGTTTGAATTAAATACTGAACAAAAAGATCAATCTGCTGAAATTTTCTTTATACCCCTAAGTTGGGGGGGGGGGGGGGTTATACTGCAGTCATTTTTTTCCATCCATCAAATTTGCTTTCCTAATATTGCATTGATGTTTTTTTTCACCAAACTTTTTATGCTTTTATATCATGACTAGTCATCCACTCCTGTAACGAAAATTCTGTATGGTCAATATTTTAAGAGTTATCCTAAATATTTATTACAATTTGTATCCATTCATTCATCTATCACACATTTCTCCGGTTAATACATCCTGAACTGTTGAGATATCATCATATAACTTTATAAGCAATTTTATCATAGAAAGAGCTTGTGTCCCAATATAAGATTTGATTTTGTTAGATTAGTATGTTTAGAGTTATCTTGCCATGTTTGAAAATTGTATTCACAATGCATACTTGATAAGATGCCTTCATGAAACTTTATATTTTCTCATATTTTGACTAGACAATGTGTCTTGTAACAATTTACGTTTATACTAGCTTAATGTGACCAATGTTGGTTGATATATTTTATCGAAGAATTTTCTATCTCCACCATTCTTATTCATTTTTTAACATTTTCAAACATGATTTCCAGCATTTTGCCTCTTAACTTCATGATACTTAAAAATGCTGACTCATTTTGGTTTTGCTTGAGGGAGGAGTAGAGGGGAGAAATCTCACATGTTCATCCTAGTTAACATGTTGCCAGTTTATATTACTCTCTTTTCTTTAATTTTTCATGCCTATTTATTTTTGCACTCTCAGTTCATCAAACTCAAGTTGAATTTTCTGTCCTCTTTATACAAAGAATTTATATTCTTATAAAAATTTGCTTATTTTGTGATTAAACATCAACTTCAATATTTAATTGATATCTTTATTTCATTATTAGTAATACAGCTGCAAAAGTAATTTTTAAAAGGGTGCAAACAAACGTTATCGGACATTCCAGTCTGCTACGTGTGTTAGTCTCTATCAATATGGGTGTACTGAGAATGGTATATAAGCCGAGTCCAAGCTGTACGGATCTTGATCTGCCATAACATAATGCATGGTAGATTAGGGTGCATGTTGTTAGTGATACTGATAACATACTGCATAGATTCAGATCTATGTAATAGCAGATCTATGTGTATGCAATTTGCGATTGGATTCAGCTTGCACATGCGTATCAGGAATCCTGAAGTTCTGATGGC
The DNA here is from genome assembly GCA_029339505.1 of Unio delphinus. Lineage (NCBI taxonomy): Eukaryota > Metazoa > Mollusca > Bivalvia > Unionida > Unionidae > Unio > Unio delphinus. Next base: position 9,971,875 of record JAQISU010000117.1, read on the forward strand.
TGTTGTATTATATTTTTTGGCAAAGATTAATGCATTTGATAATTTTAAAATTTTTTAATATAAAATTCATTCAAAGCAGGCAAAAAAGTGATTACAGATGATAAAATATACATTATTATTTAATGTACTATCTTGCTTATATGTCAAGTGATTATGCTTTGCTTATAAGTCAAGTCAAACAGCAAGACATGTGCCTGCAGATCAGGGTCTAAGTTTGTTGCACTGATTACTCCTAACAAACTGCACAGACCTCAGATCTGGTAACACATTATGGGATGGCAGATCTAGGTGTGTGCAATTGCAGTTGGACTTTACTTATAAGCAAGTATATACGGTATTGAAAAATTGGTCATTTTTCAATTCTGTATTTGCTGTTGTTTCAGTTCTGGTATCATCCTTATCTGCTTTATCCGCTGGAATATCATTTGATCATTCCAGTGGAGTTTGCCACATGTGCTATGAAATAAACGAACATGTTGGAATACAATTTATTTAATTTAATTATTTCCTAAGCTACATTTATTTTATTCTAAAGATCTGATACTTGCTGGCATGTCACCACATTGTTAAACAGCACATGCCATGGTGTGATTGTTCTGTTATTGTAAAGTTTTTTATCTATAACATGAGGTGGTCATTTAGTTACAGGGTTTTGATATGACCAGTCAATAAGCTTTCACATTTGTTATGTTGTACTTTGTGGTGATAGAGTAATTAAAGAACAGAGGAAACATTGGATTATAATGGCCAACTTGTGTCCAATGTCTGACATGTTCAGTTAGCCATCGGTCATTTGAGCTCATTTGTTGATCATGCCCAGCAAATACAGCGAATTTAGGATCTCAGATGAGATTACTCCATGATCTATATTGAAAGAAATGAGGCATACATTATTTTTTAATACAACATGATTTATTTCTTAAGAATACATGTAAATGGCATCTTTTTTAAAAATTTATTACTATTTTAAGTACAAATTTACATGTGCATACCTGGAGTAAATACATTTACCTTTAGTGATGTTAATTTTATGTGATCTATATGTGTTATTGTTTTTGAAAATGCATGAATATATTTTTGATGTTATTTGTAAACTTTCTAGTACTTAAGCCATTTTAGGTTGAAACCATGCACAGTATACATTTCATTGATTGCTATAGTATACGTGTATTATGTTTGTGCTGAATCTTTTATATTGGAAGACAATATCCATATCATTATTTTTTATTGATACTAATTGTTGTTTTATCTTTTACTTTCAGCTACTTTTATATATCACTGTGGTTTTAATTGTAATGCATATGTTATTGTTTACTTTATGATATCTGTCTTCAAGATATTTGTACAAGTTTTCTGTTTATTTTAGCAGTATCTGAATTCAGTCAGTGTGGATTAGAAAATAATCAATTTTAAAAAATCATGTTTTATGAGGAATTAAAAATTATGGCTGATAGTAATTATTAAATGTGATGTCAAGATAAAAATGCTAATACTAGAAATGACTGTCAGTGTCAAGTCCATATTCAGCACATACTATATAATGGAATAATTTGAGTTTCATGCTGTTGAGGAGTCTGCAGAGGTAAATCATCCTTACCCACCCACAAAAATAAAAATGAACTAAAACTGATAAGAACATTTCATAGACTTTACATTTAGATGGTTCAAATATTCTCCTGGAAATTCTTGAAATGCATTAGCATCACCTACTGATCCCCTACTGGAGGTTATGTCTCCCCCCCCCCAGAAAAAAAAAATCTTCTATGCATAGCTCACCCTAAATGATATTTCTGGGTCCACCCATGACATGGATATTTTCCTCTAGTGTGATAAACTAAATACACATTAAACCTTCAGTAATTAGAACTACTTGTTAACTTACCAAACATCTGCTTCTCTTGAAATATATTTTGTGAATCCACTGACAATTTCAATGAAATAAATATGGACACATGTTCAAGAAAAGGTAGTATATCAGTAATTCTAAAACATTAAATATTTTATTGTTCCATTTTAATCAGCTATTGTTAGTATTAAGTGATATCTTTATATAAAAGTCTTTGGAGATTTTTCTTTTGTTGTCCATATCTGATATAATGTTTGTGATAGCTAGTTGTTCATAAACAACCATGTGCTTCTATTGTAAATGTATTTGTTTATTTAATAAATTCTTTGATAGCTCAATACTGATGTGTCCATCTGTTAACAAAAAAATCAATTGCACAGTTAGACAAGATAATGGTATTCACAAAATTTAAAGTGCTGTATAGCTATACAATGGTGTACAGACAGGTCAATTGGACTGCTTCCTTTTTTACAGGACAAGTTATAAACAAGTCAATGGGACTGCTCCACTTTATACAGGACAAGTTGTTATAGACAAGTCAGTAGGACTACTCCACTTTATACAGGACAAGTTGTTTTAGACAAGTCATTGGGACTGCTGCACTTGTTACAGAACAAGTTGTTATAGACAAGTCAAGTAGGACTGCTCTACTTTATACAGGACAAGTTGTTATAGACAAGTCAGTAGGACTGCTCCACTTTATACAGGACAAGTTGTTATAGACAAGTCAGTAGGACTGCTCCACTTGTTAAATATAAAACAAATCACAATGTCATAACTTAAATTTCATCTCCCAAAGTCTCATGCAACAAATGTTTTTGTCCACTGAACTTGCATATGCAAAATCTTTAATGGTGTAGATGCATTATGAAAAATGCTCAAAGAAAAGGTAGTTCTTATCATTTACATGAGAAACCTCCCTGACCCTATATTCTGAGAATGACCAATCCTAAAATGGTTATAAACATTTGTTTAATGATACTTGGAGAGGTATACTTACTGTATATATTTGCTTATAAGTTGCGTCAAACTGCAAACGAAGATTCAAATATGTATTAGCATACTGCACCTGCAGATCAGGGTCTGTCTTTTTTGTTTTAATGATTACTCCTAACAAACTGCACAGATCCAGACCTGCCAGTACATTATGCACCAGCAGATTTGGATCTAGGCAGTTTGCAGTTTGACTCAACTTATAAGCGTGTATATATGGTACTTTGTGCATTGATTAGATCTGAGCATTTCTTCTTAAGCAAATCTAAGACAAGCATTTATAAACACAAACAAATGGGAAATATACAAGAGGCCCATGTGGATCTGAGCGTATTCACATGCCCATCACAGGTGTAAAGGTCACATCTAAAGCTCATTATTTAATTTGGTCAAATATTAGTAAGTAAAATCAATAATATGGTCATGGGTTTTGTGAGAATAAAATTGTTGATATTTTAGTTAAAGTTTTAGCTTACCTAGCGCAAAACCATGTATTTTTATGGCATATGTCCCTGCATCCATAATAATCCTTCAGTTCGAAATTGTAGACTCATTCTTAAAACTGCTGGCCAGCAAGTTTGGATCTGTTTTGTTGAAAGGAATGTTCCTTAAGACACGCTGTACCTAAATTGTGTTGAGAGTGGTTCACTTAACATTGATGTGGCTTCCTTGGCAGTCAGGTATAAAACCCATTTTCAAATGGATCAACCAATTTTGATCAAACTATCAAGGAATGTTTCCAATGACATGATCTGTCCAAATACTTTTTCAGTGATTCCCTTGCATGGGGTGTAAGTTCCTAAACATTTTAATGGAATATCCTATTTTGATTTCTTCTTTTCAACAGCTGTACCAGTTTCGATCAAACATTGTACAAGTGTTTGTAAGGACTTGCTGTATCATAGTTGTATCTGTGGATCCTGTAGTAATTATATATATAGCTTTATAAATGCTTAAATAAGAACAAATAATGATTGCTCTTTTTGTACTGGCCTGAGGAGATATATAAATGGTGAAAAATATTTTGAAGTTTAATTGGTTTCGAAAACATATTTCAGTCGGAATAAGGCACCTTAATCACCAGCCTACACATGGAACAAAGCTTACGTCACAGACTATCGCACAAGAACAAAAATTCTTGATTGATAGCCACTTGTATTTGCAGTCTAACACATGCAGACCCTTCCAGTCCATTAGATATTTACACACATAGTTGTATCTGTGGCTCCTGTAGTAGTGATACATCATTTATATGGAAACCACTTTTAAACTTCTCCAAAGTACCTGAGCTAATTTTGATCACACTTTGTAGGAATATGTGTTATGATCTGTTCAAAAAGAAAAACTATTTAAGGTGGTTCCACATGCAGTGGTTTGGCTTCCTTGCCAATAATACAGAAAATTTATTTTTAACTTGAATAGAGTATCTGAGCCATGCATTGGCTTCCTTAGCAACAGTTGGAAAATCTAGTTTTGACTTTAATAGAATGGCTGAGCCAGGTTTAGTTTCTTATGACATGCTCTGTCCGATTTTTTTCCGTAAGAAATATGGAAATCCTGAAATCCTATTTTCAACATATCTGTAGAACTGCCTAGTCAATTCTGATCAAAACTTGGCATGGATGTTTCTAAGTACATGTATCAAAGTAGCATACAATTCTCACAGTAACTTGGTGGAAACATTCAGATATCAGTTATCTCCTATCTGAACACCTTTTGCATTCAAACACCAGATGCTAATGTACTATCTAATCAACCTAAAGCTAATCAAAGCAAGAAACACAGTTAAACAGCATGTCAAGTGCCACCTAGTTTTACCTATATAATGTGCATATGCATGTGTGATGTTTCTTGTGTACTCTATAGTAAAGATTGTTTTCAAAATCATGAGATCTTATTTTGATGCAAGTATTGTAATTTTTGGTATATCAAACATGATTCACAAGCCCCCTGAGCATTGTTTTAACAGATATGGTTAATCAAGGTTTACCTACACACTGTTTCCTGTTTCAATCCTTTTAACTTTAAACATGGATTGTGTGTGTGTGTGTGTGTGTGTGTGTGTGTGTGTGTGTGTGTGTGCATGCATGAGTGCATGCGTGCTTGCGTGTGTGTGTTGGATAAGTTTCCTGAAGGACAAAAAGGCAACTACATGTACCCAGTAGTGTCTGGTCCTGTTGGGCAAACATTTGGACTCGACTAAACCAGCTGTTTGTTCCATTATTGGTTTAAAAATATGATTAATAATGAATTTTAAAATGATTCTTCTGTAAATTCAAATGATTCTTTTGCTTTACACTAAAACTTAAACTCAGAAAATGTATTTAAAAATGTGTTTTGATGAAATAAAATTACTCAATGTGACTACTGAAGCTGAAGACAGATTTTCTTCAAGTTTACTAGCTAAATTAATTATCATGTGCATAAGAAAAACTTTTATCTCTTTGTTGTTGTTGTAGGGTTTAACGCTATTTTTCAGTACACAGTAGGCTATACATGGCGGCCAGTATTAATGGTGGAGGAAGAACCTGGAAAACCCTGGAAAGAACCACCAACCCAACCCACGCCTTTCATATAGTACATATAGTCATATCTGTTGAGAAAGACTGGAGCTTTTTATTTTATATATTTAGATGGGGCAGATAATTTTGTCCAATAAACATGGTGTTATTTACACTTGTGTTTTCTTTTTTGCTTTATTTTTTTTGGGGGGGGATGTGATCCAAGTACTTTCATACACTTATATTCTTCATAAATTTATATTCTTCAATACTTTGTTAAGAATATGATTAAATACAAAGGAAATACAATAACAGCTTGGGAGGCAGTGATCCCTATTATTGACACTTAAATGCTGTACACTAATGGCTATATAATACAAGGAAAATGGCAGCCGAGTGCCTTTACGAAGGACAAATCAAGGCAGACAACCCAAGCTGGCCTTGGCAGGTATTGTACCTGAGACCCTTGAAGTACAATACCAGTGATCCATCCACTAAGCTACCACTTCTTAAGAAAGGTACAAAATAATAAACGAATATATATATATATATATATATATATATATATATATATATATATATATATATATATATATATATATATATATTGCTTTAAATATGTATGTACAAGGTTACACAAAGAATACTGAATAAACAAAACTTGTATAGCCTGACTAAAGCTCCCCCAACTATTGCCTCCAATGGAATTTCTTTATTCAACAACGATTCTGAATGGTATTATGGTATTTCTCTCCCTTGAGGTTGACCATCTAATGGGCGAGTGCTAGTGATTTTCTTTCGAGCCGAGATAGTATTGTTGTTTGTTTCTTTCTAGTGGATAATTTAAAGCAGTATAATAGAAATAATGCTTTGGGATGGGGTGGGGGCCCTTAATGCATTTAGGGCATTAATTATTTTTCAAAATATTTCAACGCTAAATTCCCTGACACACCCCATCCCCAAGTGAAATGGACAGTCAGTTGCACAAGCACCGTTTTCTATGCTAAGTTGTGATCAACTTCGTCTATTTCAGCGAGATGTAAATAATTTTTTAATAGTACATATATACAAAACAACGATCAAAATAATATGGGTTAAAAAAAAGTACTGCTAAGTTCTAGATAAGATTAAAAAAAAAAAAAATAGCGCTTATTGCCCCTGCTTTATTTTAAGTCATGCACGGGTGATCTCACACTATGCGACTGAACACAACGTGTAAGTCGTATCTTAAAAATCAATGTACTACATTAAACCAGCCGTCCATGTTCGGCATGGCTGTGCGTCAGATACCTTGATGCTATTTGTGTTAGTAGACAGAGCAATGTGAGCGGATTATAACACAAAGAGGTGACACAATACAGACTACTGGAGGAAAAAAACTGAAACAATATTCGAGTTCTATGTCATGAGAAATATTAACAAGGCAGTAGTGATATTCTCATCGTTTAAATTCAAATTTTTTCACCTAGGAGGGACACGAATCAGGTAAGCGAAACTTTTTTTTTATCCGTCCGGGGTTTATCACAGTCAATTTGTACGTGTTGAACAGTGGGCAGTGGAGTAATATTGTCATCGCTGGTGTTGTTTGATATTGTCCTACCTGTATAATGCTTACTTAAAAGATCTGTTTTAAAAGCACAATATATTTAGTTTGGAAACAGACTAGCTTCACCTCTACATAGTATACTCCCCACCCACCTCCATTAGTACCATATAGATAGCAGGAAATGTGCGTACATATATGAAACATTGGTTTTGTATTATGCAATGGGTGTAAAATATCGCGACTCCTGACAAAACATAAACCAGGGGGTCGACAAAACGTTTATTGATCATAATATGTGGATTAGCATTGCGAGTCGCCAGATAATGGCATGTATAAGCCGTCTTGCTGTGTCGACTCAGGATTGTCGCCTTCTAGCCATTTAATTGGGGGTAGATGTATTTCTAGCTAAAATATTTATAACTTAACCCATAATGGGTTTTCTGCGAATAATATAATGATATAACACACATATACGATTTATGTTTTAAGCATTGTTAGGGCAGGACATATTTTCACCAAGACGGCGACAGACCCAGCCTGGGCTGTAAATTGATTACCGTAATATTGCGTGTAGGTCTTTAACACGTTAACCACTTAGCGACTTTACCAAGAAGTTGTTATCCGTTGTTGCCACCAGTCATATCAGAAAGAAAAAAAAGGGAAGGGAACAACATGTTGGTCTATGCCTATGGCGACCGTGACCAGAGAAGTTCACCTCCGGCCAGGGAGAAACTGTCCGAGTTCATCCCTCTTGTATTTGCCATATACCAGGCTGTAAGAAAAGAAAGCTGTTTATGTTCAACGGACAGGCCCCACCAGAGTTTGCGAGAGGCACTGGCCACTTCGAGAGTTTGATGTCTCTTGACCCTGTTATATAGAATCTTGTTAAATCGAATGCCAAAACAATCCAATATAATTTACTAGATAAAGATTTAAAAGACAATTAAATATACAACGAAGTATATTTGCTTTTCTTTCGGAATGTTTTTAATAAATTTAAAAAAAAACGGTTTTTGACGTCCCTTAAGGGTTGACGGGGCTTAGTCATGCTAACAACTGAAGAGTAATGTCAGAGATATGTGTGGTTGTATGTTTTATAGCGAATTATCAAATGATTAAAATGGTAGATTCCTCAGGTAAAGGACATGTTGAAGAATGACATTTTATTACACTCGCACACACGCACAAAAGAGTGGAATATTTCCTCGAGCAGTGTTCTTGACAGCTTGAATGTTAATAGCATGCCATGAAGTGCTTAATTGTAGAAGCTTCAGATAACTTCGACCCTTAGACTCCATGCATACTTCGTTACGCCCAAATAAGTGTTAGGACTGGTCGGCCTGGTGTCAGGATAATGCGACAGGGTGGGACATCATGCTACATACATGTCTGTGGCATGATGCTCCAGTGCTAGATATCACTATAAACTGCCAAACTGCAGACATCGTAGCGATATGACTGAAAAAGTGTTTAGGCTACGTTAGAAATCACACGAGCGCGCGCGCAATAACGATACTGACGGGTAATGTTTTTATTCGTCTCTGCTATCGGCTTAGCATTCTTAAGTGTTTCCGACTACCCTTCACAAACATCATTGAACGTGTATTATGCTAAACGGTGGAGATGTCCGTCAAAAGAGGACATTAAATCACAATCAAAATAAGGGTAGACTGTAATCGTTTGTCTAATAAATCAGTCTCCAAGCCAATATTGATATGCTGTGGGGGTGGGGATGTGTATACTTCATCTTTTAATTGATCAGCTGTTGCAGACAGTTCTATCAGCAACAAGCAAGTGTACATTTGAGATAACTACCAGTCTTTCGCGCGACTCTGAGTTAATGATCGGTTCAAAGGGCCCTTTGGCGATCTGAACAGCATATTTTCACGTAAAAATCGATGTTTGATAGCATTCACTCAGCCGTATTTCCTGGTACCAGTGTGTATTACCATGCAAAACTGTCTGAACATTAAAAGTGCTTCAAACACATTAGCAACATTACCAAAAACCTTACGCTTCGAGCAGGTTTGTCTGCAACAATTGTTCAATTTTAAGAATAGGAAATGTCCGACCACCAGATGGTACAGCATACCAATAATGGTTTAGGAGGTGATTTATAAGACTACTAAAACCAGTGCGGGGGCCCCGAGTGGCCGAGTGGTCTAAAGCGCTCTTCGTAACAGATCACTGACATCTTTCAACATACGATAGGTTATACATGGCAGCCAGTATTAATGGTGGAGGAAGAACCGGGGGAAAACCCCTGGAAGGAACAACCGACCCGAGAGCAGCTACTGGCAAGCTTTCTCACATACCCACATTGGCCAAATCTGAGACCCGAACCCACGCAGACAGAGGTGAGATGGCAGTGATCAGTAACGGTGAGCGCTTTAGACCACTCGGTCTCTAAGGTCCCCTGTAAAATGTTGTATAAACGAATCAGATAATTAATGTATCGTAAGTTCTACATCTTGAACTGCGTTTCTAAAGCCATGTCATATATTGTCCTTTTTATTTGTCGGTACTTCTCCTAACTTTAGCTATATTTATCTATCGGCCTTTGGAGTATCCCCCCCCCCCATGGAGCCCCAAAATTTATAAAGGCTTTTATGAGATTTGTATCACTCCAATATTCTCTGTGTGATTCTTTTTATTAAAAAGTCAAAAATAATTTTGACAGTAACATTTATTATGATAATTATTTTGTTCAGACTTTTTTCTATCAATTCCAATTTTATTTTTTTAAAGTTTTTATTTTTTTTTAAATATTAATTTAGGTGTGTATATTTCCATCGTCCCTGGGGCCCCGAGTGGCCGAGTGGTCTAAAGCGCATACGTTACGGATCACTGCCAGTAGAGGCCGACCGAAACTACCGTAAATTTCTGGTTTCGGCCGAAAACGAAACAAGACCGAAAGTTATAAATTGACTTTCGGCCGAAACCGTAGTCGAAACCGAAAGTTTAACTACACCTTCGGCCGAAACCGAAAGATAAACCGAAGTTGCCGAACACTATAGGCCTGGGTCATGATGCGTTACTACACTAATTAAAAACGAATCTAAAAGTAATCGTTCAGAGCCTGCAGGACGAGGACTTCGCTAAATGTCAAATTGCCTAGCGCCGAATGACCGGCCGACAAGCAGAGTAACAGACGCAGCACTAGCGTTGCATTTTGAAAGTTAAAATAGATCTTCGGTTGATGACCGAAAGTCAATATCAGTTTCGGCCGAAACCGAAAGCTAACTTTTTGGCTTCGGCCGAAACCGAATTTATGCCGAAAGTGGTCATTTGCCAACTTTCGGCGACGAAACCGAAACCGAATTTCGGTCGGCCTCTAACTGCCAGCTCACCTCTGTCTGCGTGGGTTTGTGTCTCCGATTTGGCCAATATGGGTATGTGAGAAAGCTTGCCAGTAGCTTCTTGTGGGTTGGTGGTTCTTTCCAGAGTTTTCCTGGGTTCTTCCTCCACCATTAATACTGGCCGCCATGTATAGCCTATCTTGTGCTGAAAAATGGCGTTAAACCCTAAAAACAACAACAACAACAAAATCCATCGTTCCTATTGTTTCTGTGATCAGCAATAGGTCATTTTGTCATATTTGTATGCTATCATGTTATGGTATTGCTATAGATGTTCATGGTATGACAGGCCTTTGAGAACTCGTGTTCTTTTTTGGTTATTCATGTTTAATTTTTATTTTTATATGGAAGGTGAAAATAGAACGTAAAATCTACATGTTGGTGTTCACCAGTCTCTCTATTGACCTTGTTGTTATTTCTGTGTAAAGTGGTACTTGGTATTATCTTGGTTATGGTTGGCTGCTTGTCAGATTTGCTTTTTGATATCGATTGTCTTGACCCACCAACGTGATTAGTGCGATTTTGACTCGGCAAAAAAGACAGTGGCTTTGTTCAGTGACATCATTGCTCGTGGAAGACAGGTATTCAGGTATGTTTGTGCATTTCTCATTGATGACTGGTTCAAACCAGCGTTGAAACTAGTTCAAATGTTAACTGGGTCAATCGTATTAGTTTTCCCGAATAACTAAATTCTTTAGAATCTGAAAAGGGATATCAAGGATTTCAAACATTTATTTAAATTCCAATGATCAAAATACGAAGCAAAATCGTTGAAGGGATTATTCGTATCCACATGTATCTACAAGCACACCTGTCTAGTATATTTGTATATGAAGATGTGGTAGTAATTGGTTTGTAGATACACATATGCGTATTTTATTACTTTCTATTGACTTTCAGTATAGACAGGGTGCAGTTTTTGTATATGAGCGCTAGAAGTGGAGACCCACGTTTGATCCCCCTTCCACCTTAAAAAATATATTCCGTGATAATTTAATAGACATCGATGACATGTTCTTTTTTATATTGAAAATCAATTTCGATTTCTGTGATTGAAATTGATCTAGGCAACATGGTACGCCGCAAAGAGCAGGATGCATCAACAATTTCTTACAAAAGATTACTGTAATGCGCTCTATATATCTGCGGTACCAAAGTTTGTCCCTTATCCCTTATTGGCTCAGATTATTTTCGAGTTGTTGACACCCTTAAGCTCCATATATATATATATATATATATATATATATATATATATATATATATATATATATATATATATATATATATATATATATATATATATATATATATATGTGTGTGTGTGTGTGTGTATGTGTGTGTGTTATATTGGTTATTAAACCAAGTGCATGTCCATGAACCAGGTGAACTTATACAAAGGTGATTATAAAGGGATTAGATCAAGTTACCAATGAAAGATCTCATTAGATAAAAAGAAAATACATCCGGTTAATTATCACTACCTTATGATCAATTTTATCAAAGGACTAATGTCTCTTTAAATATTCGGTTCGATAAGCATTAATGAGCACACTTTAATCCATTGTTCGAGCAGGTACCACGAAAAAAGTGTTTACAACGGTATATTAGGAACGAACAGTTAAATGTTCCGGTGCAGGCACTTGATACTTTTTAAATTCCGGTTGTCAATTGCTGGAAAAATATCTTTCTCTGATTTATAGCAAAATAGCACTGTATCTTATGCCTAATATTATTGTAAATAATATTAATTTATCGATTAATAAAATAAAATATCTCAGCTAAATTTTTTGTACACCCCCACTTCCAATGAAATTAAATGGCCAGTACCTTAAAGTTGATATATTTGTTTTGTTTATTTTAATTTTTGTAAGTTGTAATCAAAAAGTAGTAACTAAATTGAAATGATTACACTTATTATAGATGATACTGTGAAATACATCCTGGTGACATCAGAAAGCTTGATTAATATTGGAAGTGTTGAGACTGAACATTGAAGCCTTCAGTTCACTAGTTGCACTAGGTTTATAATAGGCAGGGAAACAATGGGTGAGATGCCAATACCCGGGCAAGTTATTTATCAGAGATCCTGTAAACATAAAGCACACGTACTCAGCAATGGAATTTACGTACCTTCTTTACTGACGGAAATTACAGACATACGGGTACAGTGAAAAAGTGCCGTGTTGTGTATTAGCAGGAACAAAGTACCGCGGTACACTGGTAGTACCGGGAACCTCTTATCAGGTGTATATTAAATCCTTGCGCGATGTGTAGGACCACTTGCATTTCTTGTATATCATCAAAATTGCAAAATTCATATCGATCAACTTATTTCTGACTATTATAAAGAGTGGGCAATGATTTAGTAGAGATGTCGTGCACAATTTATTGATGCACTAGTGTATTATATGTAGAAATATAGTGCCAAAATTGTACGCCATTTTGTTTGTCGGAATTATAATAACCCACATGTTCATCATTGTAAAGAGTCATATAAATCTGTTTCTTGACATCTGTCAGATTCTCCGCGTGTTATGAGCGTTATTCGTATAATATTGTATAAGCCCCACTTGTCAAAGGGTAAATGTTACGTCCCACTTTGTCAAGTGGTATTGTACAACATATAATAATAATAATAACTATAACCCACTCCACTTTGATACTCGTTATCTAAGAGATGACCGCCCTCGGTATAATTGCCCGGTTCGAGTAAGAGAATGTATATGGTAACCTGAGCGGGTATATTGAACAAAACAACTCTGAGCACCCGTAAAGATAAATAAACAATTTAATCAAATACATACACAATCATGAAACTTCCTTAGGAATACATGCGATTTAGAAATAAACTTTCACCAAATTAAAATAAGATTTGAAATAAAATTAAACAAATTAGCCGTTTTATTACTGATGGTTAAAAATCATCATAGGATCGAGTGGTACAATCGAAGTCAGTACTTTGTTCGATTTTCATTACCAGCTAGTCTCGGTCCATGTTCACTATTCCCTCCAATGTTGTTCTAGAAGTCCGTTTCTCTCTAGATAATCTGCCCTCGTGGATGTTCCGCTTGAATCCAGACTTGTCCACTGTATAATGCATACACTGAAATTTCCACCTCAATTCTTTTTCCAACGTGTACGTCGCTATTCCCATACTTCACGTGATTTCCCAAAAAGCTATTTTCTTCCTTTCAAAAGAAAATTAAAACATCCTAAGTCTCTCGTTACAATGGTTACAGTCGAGACTGTCTATTATTCCTGGTTCGAACAATCAGATATTTCTATCAGTGATAACAATTTTACGGCTAATAATTAACTAGACAAGTCCTCAAATGAATGTAGTTAAATAAATTGTTAATTCGTTTTGCCTTTACCTAATACATTAACATACTACAAAGCGAGGCGTTGAATTATATATACTGTCGCTAAATTATCTATGACATCAAAATTCGGTGAATTCACATGTAATCTTGTAAATCATTAACTAATGTAATACATTAAATTCTTAGAACATCATAATTATTCAAACAATATGATAAATTCAAGAATTAACGTAACACTCCCTATCCATAACTCAACACAGTGTTTTTACGACATAAATTAACACTACGTCATTCTTAACTAAGAATTAAGGTAAGAATTCCAATTCATAATTCAAAAGCACATTATTATACAAATGTATCAAACGAATTCATGCAAGAACTTCCGATTCATAATACAAACACATTATTATACAAATTTATCAAATTAAATCAATTATACAAATGTATCAAACGAAATCATGCAGACCTGTAAACTAACCAAACATCATATAAATTGTATCAACAATATACATGGAATTGTGACAGTACTTTTGTGTGCTTTGGTGTGCCACTCAGCCGTTGTTTGGCGGTTTTCGACCACGCTTCCATACGAATGTATTTCTCTCAAATAACATCCGGAGACTTAGCGAATTCTATCTTTTGTCCTCACAAGAAAAAATTCAGACTAACTTTTAATTTAGCTAGTGCGATATTATGTTCTAAAGATCTTTGGGTGAAAACACCCCCCCCCCCCTTTATTTAACCGTTACCAATCAGAATCAAATGTATTTTCTCCCGCTTTCCTCTAAAAGTGGCTTACGTAATGGTCAATATGACATGCTTGGTTTTTAAGTAACATAATCTCTGCATTTTCTCAATTCTGACACTTTCCGTGAAAATGAAACTTTTAAATGTCGCTAGCGGTCAGTCGGCTGCTGAACAAACACGATTTAATTAGTACAACAGTCACATCCTGCTATACAGATTTCTCTCTTTGGCACGACGTGTCTCATAAATCTAACTAATGGCTATCTGTACCCACCTAATGGTTTATTAATAGATCGACTGAAATTTGGCACTTCACAACATCACATAGAGATATAGTAATATTTTCTGGTAATTATTAAATGTGTGCTTTCCCAGTGGCAGCTGTACCTACTTGCTTTGATGCTAGGTCCACAGCTGCAGATTAACATTGAAACGGGTCAAGGTAAAATAAAATGGAATAGATGGACACCTCACGCCTTTTTGAGTTACCATACATCTCCAGTGGATTTTTGCGTCAAGAAATGGTGTGCTCACCACAAATGTTCTTTTTTAGATGATATAAGCACAAAACAAGAGAAATATAAATAGTCATCACAGTTTATTATATGACTTAAGGATTGTATGTTTTTTTCACAAACTTAAGTGCTCAAAATGGTGAAATATATTATTTACCAATTTTCAGAACAGATGTTTGATAAAGCCTGTTAAAATGGCAACAGTAGTTTCAGTGGTATATTGCATTTAAAAATCCCAGTTTCCAAACTAATCTTACACAGGAAAATAAATTAATATGTCTCTTTGTTTTTTCAATATGACGTACCGACGTGGTAATGATTTTGTGCATCCAATCAAGATTCGAAACCAGACCCGGGTTTGTATTTTAAAATCTAATGGTAAATATGATAATGGCTGTCTGTAACCGGATGTTAATAGTGTGTGTCGCATTTGTTGGCTTAGACAGGTTGTCGTTTTGAGCGACATAGTGGGGAACAATGTGTCGTTTTGTAGCAACATATTATGTCGTCGTTTTTGTTTTTTTATGGTTTAACGCCATTTTTCAGAAAAATATAGGCTATACATGGCGGCCAGTATTAATGGTGGAGGAAGAACACGGAAAATCCCGGAAAGAACCATCGACCCACGAGAAGCTACTGGCAAGCTTTCTCACACACCCACATTGGCCGAATCCGAGACAGAGGTGAGATGGCAGTAATCCGTAACGGACAGCACTTTAGACCACTCAGCCACTCGGGGCCCCCCAAAGTATGTCGTTGTGTCGGGTATATTATTTCGCATCTAAATGACAACAACCACTACAAAATGGATGGAAATTTGTTTTCTTCCCAAAATAATACATGAACTTGAGTAGGAAATTCGTAAATGCCAATCGGTATACTAAATTTATAAATGGATAGCAGACGGCTATGTTGATTACGTACGGGACGGTGAGTGTCGTCAGCAAAATCCCTTTATGGGTACTTTTATTTGATATAGCGAGGAAATAAACGTTGAAACAATATCCGAGAAACATTATTATTGTCATTATGAGTACTGAATTTATTGTATCGGTAGCAACGAGCCTAACTTGCTATTAATGCTTGACTTTTGTTCTGTTTGTTTAGTCTTGAGACCTTTACTGAAGTCCTGTAGAACCACAACTGCCAAAACGGTGCATTTCATCCCTATTTGTTGCTTCTTATGGTTAAGTTAAATCGGAATGAAGCTGGGAGAGACTTTTTAACAACATATGTTGTTGTTTTTTTTATAAAGTTAATAGATTTAATTCCGTGTTCCAACTTTTCCCATTTCCTCGAGTCTTTCTATTCCTACAGCCTTATTCTTCTTGTATTTCCCAGTCCTTTACTCTGAACTCATCACTCCCACTCTCTCTTTTAAAACTGTTTCCTTAATGCTGTTAACTTTAGAACTGCTGCACTAAACCCTATCGTACTCACAAGACAGACACCTGGTCTCTTTATTGTTTAACGAGGAACGCGCTGTTCTTTTTTCTATGCTTTCTCTTTTTTGGTGTGGTCCGTATTAGAATTAACATCCTTTGACGAACCCCCTAATTCCAAAACTTCAAAGGATTTTACGGATTTTATGTCTGTTTGTATTATTCCATAGTATATATGTTTGTTTGTTTTGTTTTATTTGAATTTCACATTTAAAGAATTTATATTTAAAGTTGTTACACCTCCGTAACTAGCGTGTCATCAAGCATGGTTGGTCTTGGAGTTTTTAAATTAGTGATCCAGGCCAATACATGTCCAGTGAATGATATGTGTATATTGCTATATTGTATTGTACATTGTATTTTGTATATTTATTAGGAATGGTATTATATAAATCAAATTTCATTTATGTTGTTATTTTAATAATTGTAAATGAATGATTTTTAGTGTATGTATATTATTAGTATGAGTATATTTGTTTTGTATCTAGTTTAAATATTTTAATATTTTAAAATTAATTCAGTAAAGTCTTAATTCGAGAAGTTCCAATTATAGTTTATTTCAGAAAGGTCGAGTTAAGTGATATCATTGGTTATTAACTCGTTGGGTTCTAGTTGATCTGATTTCAGCAGTTATATTTAAATTGTGTTGTGATATTACTGATTAATTAGTATACTCGTGTAGCATTTGTTCTCGGCCATTAAATCGTGATAACTTGTGCTGCATGCTTTTTATCTGGTGACATCTGATAAGTTCAGAGCAGTTTCAAAAGTACTGTTATAGAGATGTTTGGTAATCTTGGAAGCAATTCTTTAAGATAGTAACTAATATTCAAGAGTTCATAAATTCCAACTGAGAGATTGGTAAAGTTTAAGACTAGTCGCATATCCATCTTTGTCCACGGAAAAACTTTACTCGATCTATTGAGGCTTCGGTCATCGAGCTTATCCATCTCTTGTTCACGGTACTCAAAAATTCCTAGTACTTTGCCTTCAGTCGATGAACATCAAGAAATTTCTGTTTTCTCTTTCAAAAGGCCATACTTTAATAATTCATTTAATTCTAGGTGAATAATTATATTAATAGTTAATTATAAATGTCCATCTTTATTTCACGGTACTCAATGTACTTTAAATTCCAGTCGAGGATACTCGCGAAGTTTCCATTTACTCGTTCAAAGATCCATGCTTTGTTGATAGTCCATTTCATTTCTTGCTGAGTTCGAGAAAACAATCCTAAGTGAAACATTTGTTAAAAGTTCATTTCAGTTCCATTTCTTTTGCATTGTGTGAATATTACATTGCATTGCAGCTCCATTTAAAATCCGTATTCCAAAATCAGCAGTCCATTTCTTCTCCTTTTTGAAAGTCTTTTTCATTCAGCCGACAAACCGCCACTCTGTGACGAGATTAAAGGCTTCTTCGGTGACAAAATTCTCTCTCTCAGAAAATTTCGGACTAAAGAATTTCGATTACGGTTGTCCCTTAAATTCACATTACTTCCAAGGTGTACATATTAATTTCACTCCGGCCAATCATAAGCAGTCGATTCTAAACAAACACTATTCCTAAGACATCGATTTATTTCTTCATTCAGAATCTCAGAATTAGGTTTTATTACTTTTTCCTTTGAAGAATGACTATTTGATATGGATCGGATGTTCCGCCGTCTCTTTCTCAACACAGTGCAAAGATATCCGGTCAATTTCATTGAGTCGGAACACTGGTCCCTTTGAAGTTTTAACACTGACATGGAAAGATTAAAAAGAAAAGGTCAAAGTGACCTTTCACAAAGACTCTCCGGGTATAAATGTGATACAATCTTATTGCTCAGTGCATTGAAATTGAAATTCGACACTTCGCATGATTCAAGTATCACCATTGGTTTTTGTTTTTTAAATTATTAAAACTCGTCAAATTTAGCAGTGAGCAAAATATTCGCAGGGCAAGGAATACCAGCAGCATTATAATAATGAAAATAATCCATACTACAAATCGACACTGATGATTCAGTGTTTTTTGTTGTGCAATGTTTTTCTATATTTTTATTATAAACCTGTCTGCGATTATGTACTTTATGCCAGCCATTATGTCCAGTCATCTTATTGTAGCCTCGAGAGGAAAGAGTAATGCTGATATCGACAGACGTGTTTGAATCAGTGAACTGGCAAAGCTATCAGTTTCATTATGTTGTGTGCTCTTTCATAAGCAGTGATGTAGTGATAAGCAGTGCACGCTTTACATATCGCACTTCCCTCCCCTCACACACACACACAAGAAAGTCTAGTTGTGCAACTGCCACTTACTATCTTCTGTCAGTGATATAATACACATCGTTTCTCTTGAAACCTGTCCGCCGAGGGCCCTAACTGATTAAATTCCGATCTTCACTGTTCTACACTGAGATATGACGGCAATTACATTATGATGACCTTTGGAATTTCCAGTTGGCTTCTTTGTAGTAGCCTATTAGATAACGCGTTGTGTTTCGCGTTAGCGATATATCCCGACTGCAACATGCTTTTCAATTGATTTGTGTCACTTTTTGAAATCTAAAGCTGTTATTTAATTGATAAACCACAAAGTCAACGCTATGTGACCGCATATGTTTGTCTATCAGATCTGCAACTTGGTCTGCGGAGATCTGTTTTTAAATAGATTTGCCTCGAGCCCACACCATTTTTAGATTAATACGATTTGAATTTCTAGATATATATAATCCGTTAATTTAATGTCAGATGATCTGTTTAAGTTTGTTGGTCTGTAGATGCAAAACTATTTTATATTCCCAACTTATTTCATGACGTCCGTCCGCCTATTTTAATTTCGTTCCGCACATTCGAAGAATAACTTCAGTTGTCCACCGCCTGCAGTCAGCAAACTATGGATAGTTTTCAGTAATGTTATGAAAAAATCATATTGATCTTGGGATATCAGATGTTAAAGTCACGTTAACTGACGAAAAGGAAAACAGTTTTTACACTTGACCTCAACGAACTCGCTACGTCAAGGGTTACAAAACTTTTTGAATAGTTTTACTTAGTTTAAAAAATAATCTAATACACTTCAAGGTCCAAATATTAAATGCCAGTTGCGATAAACGAAGAAAAATACTTCTACAAATTAAACCAAGTTCTCTACCGTATACACTTCCAAAACTTTGTGCTAATGTATTGCACTTAACGCATGGAAGGGTCCCCGAGTGGCCGAGTGGTTCAAAGTGCTCTTCGTTACGGATCACTGCCATCTCACCTCTGTCTGCATGGGTTCGAGTCTTAGATTCGGACAATGTGGGTATGTGATAAAGCTTGCCTGTAGCTTCTCTCGGGTCGGTAGTTCTTTACTGTGGTTTCCTCTGCTTCTTCCTACAGCCGATCGAGTGCTGAAAACGGTGTTAAACCCTAATACAACAACAACTTAACGCATGGAAGAATCATCTTTGATGATGAAGTCAAGCTTTCAAAGTTTAGTGACGCTGACTGACAGCAAAAATGGTTTCCTTACAAAAACATTAGTTCTATGTGATGCATTCCTCGGCTATTTGTGGATGGCTTGCACTTTATAGCGAGGAAGAACGTCATTAAATCAGGTATTGATTGATCAATGGTTTAAGGTAACTGATAAAAACGGAAAATGGATTCGGCATAATACTATTTGGGTCTACTTTGTGGATGCCATGCACTGAGGGTAATGCATGGGTCTGCTGATTTCGACATTAGAAGGCCAAATGACATTGTCACTATGACATGAGAAAATTATTTATAGGCACAAATTTCAGTAATCTCAACAGCTGATTCTTATATTTGGGGTGGGAGTGGTATGTTAACTTTTTAAGGTGATCGTAATTAAAGTATTTTATCTAAAGTAAATGGCAATTACACGCATACACTTCATGCATATACCCTGGCAGCACCAGGCGGGGCTGGCTGCCTTATCCAGTGGAAAACATATGTTAATAGTTACTGGCCTATGACATTGGCTTTACAATGTAGGCCGGCACCAGACATTTTCGGTTTTTGCACAGCGAAAGTCGGAAGAGCTTAAGATGACAGTAATCTTTGGATTCTCGTGAATCTTATTGTAGTATATAAAATCACGTTTCGTATACAAGCTAAATGAATATAAATATATGATTTCAAATATTGATTCGAAGCCAAATAATCAACTAATGTTGGTTAAGCTGTCGGCCTGCCTTAAAGCGTAATGGACAGACCAGTTGTTAGCAACTTATTGTGGATATATGTTTTGTCTAGACGCGCGAATGAAAATTAGCAACGACACGTGATGTAGCGAATCAGATCTTCACGTTGCGCGTTGTCAGTAAAATACACTGTCTTCACACGACATCAAAATAGAAGTCGTCTTCCGAGGGTGGCCAAGAACTTGCCTTTATCGTTCACTGCCATTTCATCTATATCCACATGGGTTGGAGGCTAGAGTCCGGTCAATGTGGGTATGTGAGAAAGTTTCCAAGTAGCTTCCTGTGAGTCGGTGGTTCTTCCCAGGGTTTTTGAGAGGCCTTCCTTCACCAGTTATAATGTTCGCCATGTATAGCCTACCATGTGCAGTAACATTGCCTAATAGAGCGTCATTTCCTTCCAGGGACTATTATTAATAGTAGTAGTATACCCCATTATGAACCATTTATATTAGGAAATGAACATATCTGAATTGTAGACTTCCAGATGACTCTGAAATATTCCATTTTGAAAGAAGAGCGACGTGTGGTGGTGAGGATAATTGCATTTATGTACGCGTCTGAAACAATTGCATGGATATGATTGTCACTCAGCCGATGCATATATGTGATATTTCTTGTTCGTTTTGTTTTCTTCAGAAGATGCCTGTGTTTTTCAGCGTATATCCCTAACCATGTTCATGTATTTGCATCTGTTATTTATGTACCGAGTTTCTTTGTATTTTCATCGTGCCGTTGGGCTAATGGATGTAAATAAAGCCTTGCCTTATAGCCTTGTCTAGTCTGGTCCATTAGAGACCAATGGCATGCTGAGGATACAAACTCGGTATATAGTCTGTTGATCAAGACGCGTAACCTAACGTAATCTAACGGGAGCAAACGTAAGTAGAATAACTAATGAACGAATCAGGTACATTTACCGGAGACGACACCATTTTGCAATCGTGCTGTGTAGTAAACGAGTTCAAGGCAAAAGAATAATACTTGTCACTGGACATCATACATCAGCCAAGGTCAGGCATATGCTATCTAAATATTTCCACCGGCTAATGTAATCATCTGGTTGCTCCTTTGATACGCCGTGACTAGTCGATAACGCTGAGTTTTAGTATGTTCGCAAATAAAAGAAGGATATGGCGTACTTCAATAGGGCTGTGAAGGATTGCCAGCATGTCTGTAAAAGAACGTAATATTTTTCTGTAAAAAGGTAAACATGAAAAATCGATTACTCAGTAAGTGATTTCAATGCAACCTCCAGGATGTATCTCAAATACAAAGATATAACAGTCATGCTACAATTCCACTTATCAAGAAATGTTCTCCTTATGGAATAAACAGTAAAAAGAATATTACGTACACTTGCATATAATAAGCTAACATTTTAGAGAAACTCTAACGGTACGGGTACTTGGTTTAAGCTTAACACATTCCATTTTACTTTTCATGGATATTTGGAGTTGTCAGCTGGACCCACATCCCTTTCACAACTAAAGCAGCATATTTTTTCGTTAGGGATACAACCTAGACCATGGATTGGAGCAGTTTTTAAATAAGTGTTTTTAACAAAGACACATTACTCTAAATGTATTCAGTATATTGCATTATCTATTTAAAGGAGGAAAAGAAGAACACATTTTCAAAGCGCCCATATTATTCGTAAATATCAAAATTATGCAACCCCGCCTCCAATAATATGTCAGATTTGCAACTAATCGGATATACAACCAACGTAAAACAACATATGCGCACCGTTGTATTTAATTGTAACGAAATTCATTATGTATCCATCTAGCTACGCCTTCTACAACGTCCCAATTCTTAGAATTGACTCAGGCATACAGAAAGCCAACGCTACCTGCGTTACATACTTCCAGAAATAGCACATACCCCGAGCCGATCACAAAATTTACCAAAACTATCACCATCAGCTCTTGGGTTGATTACATTTCCACTGTTCCTTTCAGCGAAAACTACCATAAAATGCATCGCTGAGTCAACGTTTATCATAATTATTTTCTGGATTTAGTCGAAATTTATAGGGGGTGGGGGAATGCGGCCAGACATGAAATAAAGGACCTGTATAGTGTTCTTCTTTAGTAAATTAACAATTAGTATCATGGGAATATAGATTTTGAATAAATATTATGACATTTTTGCCTCAATGTATCAGCATCAAAGATTGCCCCCTTGTTTCATTAACTCAAAGTTTTCGTCACCGTTCATTTAAATTAAAAACGAATCTAGAAGTACTCATTCAGGGCCTGCAGTAAGAGGACTTCGCTAAATGTCAAATTGCTTAGCGCCGATGACCGGCGACAAGCAAAGTAATAGACGCAGCACTAGCGTTGCATTCTGAAAGTTAAAATAGATCTTCGGCTGATGACCGAAAGTCAATATCAGTTTCTGCCGAAACCGAAAGCTAACTGAAATGTATGCACTCTGTGTATTGAATATTGTTTCCCAGTATAGTCATTCATGTTAAACATATGCTACCTGATTATGTGAATTGTCGTGTATTTTTATTTTGTGTGTTGCGTTTTTTTTTTTAAAATAACATTGCCAATTACAATAACAGGACAACATGGCAGATAAGTCAGTCATTACCAAATGTGTTATCTTCCTTAAACATAGTTTATTATGATTATTAGTAGTAGTAGTAGTAGTAGTAGTAGTATTTATTTATTTTATTGTTAAAGCGTACTACTCGGTAAACAAATAAATACACAGTTGCAAACACACACTCGCTCGTGCAAATACTTAATTCTAACCACTCATTAGTTTCAGCTGGGCGCGCTTATGCTGCTTGTACTGGCTGGATACTTCTCTTTATAATAGCAAAATGACAGTTTAGAATGACGTCATTAATGTTTTGAGTAAGATCTCTTTTGCACGTTCTTTGCCTTTGAAATGGATGCTTTTGTTTACTGTGTGGACTTTTTTAAGGTCATGAATTTATCATATGAAAAACATGCTTTGTCTTTAAATCCATTGTCCAGAAATTTGCATTGACTGCTGAAGATTGGAGCAGAGGAAATAAAATGAAAGCGAAATGTTGTTTGTTGCTCCTTCTTTTTTTCTTGGGGCAGGTGGGTGTAGTTGTTTGTTTTATATAGTATGATAGACAGGATCCTTTATCAGAACTGGTTATCGAGGTAATATGACTAAATTTTGTCACTCGATATGATTTTTACCTTTCAGGTTACTAGTATTGCTTAATTTAATAAACTCTCGTCGAGCACCTGTGTGTGAAGCGATTTATAGTCCCTTTTTTCTGACGGTTGTGTCAATAATTAGTTAAAAGTTCTAAGCAGTATGCAGGCCATAGTTCTCAATGAATGTCAACTGTGACAGTTGAATTCGCATATATATATAACTTTTATCAATTCATGTCGAATGAGATCTTTCACTTCGGTTCCCATAAATGAAAATTGACATGTTAATTGATCCTAATATGGCTTCACGCTTGTCGCTTCATTTGTCAAATATGTCCATACGTAGGACTACCTGAAAATATACAATTGTATTGTGTAGCATTCCACTCAGAATAAAGATTTTCAGATAATATCCCCCACATGATTAAGATTTTTATGTAGTATTCCCACAGAATAGCGATTTTCATATAGTATTCCCACAGAATAACGATTTTCATATATTATTCCCACAGAATAACGATTTGCATATAGTATTCCCACAGAATAACTATTTTCATATAGTATTCCCATAGAATAACGATTTTCATATAGTATTCCCTCAGGATAAATATTTGTCTATATTATTCCCACAGGATAATGATTTTCATATATTATTCACACAGGATAAAGATTTTCATATAGTATTTCATTAGGAAAAATATTTTCATATATTATTCCCATGGGATAATGATATGCAAAGTTTTCCCACACAGAATAAAGATTTGCATATAGTATTCCCGCAGGACAAATATTTGCATACAGTATTTCCGAAGAAATAAAATTGGAATTATTTCAGCTTAAACGCAGTGTAATGTGTATCTGTTATTTAATGTTTCTTTTTTTCTACCACATTTAGTTTGATAAGGTAGACGAATTGTATATCAGGGTTCAAATGTTCAATTTATGTAATTGTGATAAAGTAAATCGAATCATATACGTTATCTCAAGTATATTGGTATTTAACATTTATCTATATTTTCTGATGTTGATACACCAAACTGCAGCACGTATACTTGCTATTTTGACTATTTCCTGGTAGGGAGGAGTGGTAGTTCGGTTGGTAGATCGTATGACTTGGAATCCAAACAGATTTGATACCTTCTGAAACAAGATGGCTACTTCTCTGCGTTCTTAGGAAATGCACTTGGCTCCCATTTCCTTGGGATGATATAGTCAATAATGCGTTAAACATGTCGTTAAAACAGCAAAAAAGCGTAAATAAACTTTGTATTTTAAAGTTATCCTTCTAAAAATCGATTTTATTTTCAGCACATTCATTCATTGTTTCTTATGTGATTCGTATATATTGTATGTAGCCATTTCCCCCAACTCATTTCTGCGTATACTTCCTGTACCAGAATTCGCAGAATTGTATAGAAATGACCAAGAGTAGCGCCGTCTGTATGGTAGTTTATACTATGTACTATGTTTTTCATTGATAACAACCGAGTGCCCAGCAATACGAGAATCTAATAAGTAATTTAAATCATGAAACTTGCTACTGTGGTCGTGATAGTTTTATAATGTACATATAATTTTATTTAGTAACAATTTTCGAATGCATTGTAGCAGTATTAAAAGAATGGGTATACCTTTGTCTCGTGCGGTTTTGTGGATTTAACGGATGTTTTCAGCCCATGATCGGTTATGCATAAGGGCAGGACCCCACATGAACCATAGACCTAAAGGAAACTTCTGGCATAAGGGCAGGACCCCACATGAACCATAGACCTAAAGGAAACTTCTGGCAAGCTTGCTGACATACTGACGATGGCCAAGCCTGCGACTGCAACCCACGCGGACCGAAACGGCAGCAGGACCAGTGCAATGGTATTTTGCGCGCCAGGCGAACGTGCCCCATTGCGCATTACCACCACAACCCTTCGGGGCATTGCTTATTAGAAACTTTCAGATGTTAATACTGCATAATGTGGCATTGTTCACTAGTATTTATACAAGTTTGGCTTGATAATGTCTTAATTTCATTATTTAGTATACATATCTAATGATAATAAGTGAATAAATAGAATGACAATGACAGTATTGACATTGTTATTGCTTTTGCTTAGGGCAGCTAGACCAAGAGTAGACTATACGAAAGAACGACATGTTCAACCAAAGTCTCTTTCCTTTATTCATTCATTCTCCAGAAATAGTGTCAAAGAAATTCTTGCACCGCTTTTCAGAGTCCGCCCACACTCCTCAGCCCTCCCCTCCCCCCCCCCGCCCCAATCATGGCGCCAAAGGCGGCCGCCTAGCTCGCGTAGTGATTAGACTAGCCATGGATTGTAGGGCTGGGCTACCAGAACACCATAATTAGTATTTGTTAGTGAACATTGTACACATAGCGTATAGCTGTGAGCGCTAATATGATTCCTTTTCATGTCAACAGTTTTCGTGGCACTTATATAAGTGGATGTCGTCTTTTAAAACCGTTATATAATTATTGAGTAAGGCAGGAGTGGGGCAGTATATACATATATGATTCATTACTACTTATACTCTGCTATTGGCAGAACTGTACAGGAATCAAACTGAGTATCTGACTCGGGCATTCAGTATATTTGGTGGAGGAAAAGCCCGGGAAGCCCCACCGACCGACAAGAAGTGTTATAAAGTTTTCTCACATGTCTATGCTTGCCGAGCTGAGACATGAATCCACGCGAATAGAAGTGAGATGCTGTTGTTGTAGGTTTTGACGCTATTTTTCAGCATACGATAGGCTGTACATGGCGGCCAGTATTACTGGTGGACGAAGAACCCGGGAAAAACCCAGGAGAGAACCACCGACCCACGAGAAGCTACTGGCAAGCTTTCTCGCATACCCGCAATGGCTGAATCTGAGTCTTGAACCCACGCAGGTGAGATGGCAGTATCCGTAACGGAGAGCGCTTTAGACCACTCGGCCACTCAGGCCCCGGTGAGATGTTAGTGATATGTAAAACCACGCCCCCTAGACTACTCAGTCACTCGCTACTCGGGCTCCCTCGATAACATCTCGTTACAAACACCGATTCTGTTAAGCGGGATCGAAATTGTTACTATATATAGATGTTTGAATAATGATACATTTATATTTCGTTTACTTTCCCACACCTAGAAGTTTTTGGTTTTGTTGCGAGTTTTAGGCCATTTTTCAACATCGATGCTTTGCGACCGGTGCATTTGGTGGAGGAAGAAACCGGGAAGAACCACCGACCTTCGCGAAACTACTAGAAAGTTTCTCAAATACATTTCTTGGCCGAGTTGAGACACGAATCCACGCGACAAGGGCTATGATGCTAGTGACCTGTCAAGGTGAGCTCCTAATTATATCACACGTCCACCGGGTGCAACTGGCTCCATCGATAACATTTCATTGCAAATACCGATTCCATGTTAAGCTAGGTGAAAATTGGCCAATAAAAGTTTGAATAATGAAACATTTATATTTTAACACGTTCCCTCCCATACATTAAGTTATTTTGGGTTCTTCACCACTTTATGCGGTCATTGTTTCTGGTGGCGGATGAACTCGGCAAAACACCTAGAAGAACCATTGACATACAAAAAGTGAGTGTTTCTAATCGCAAAATGACCATCACAAAACATACCGCAATGGAATAGATGGAAATTAAAATGCGGAGACTACAACTGATAATGAAACAACACATACTGAACAATAACAAATATGGAATAAAGCAAAAAGAAATATAGAACAAAGAAGAGAAAGGGAAAAAGATCACATAGTCGGAAAATAACGAGGTTTTGCAGCCACGAGAGACACGAGAAAAAAAGGAGGCCAGGAAAAACATAAGAGAGCTAGAAAAGTTCTTCAAGATTACAAAAATCTAGATTGAGGAAGATAACTACCTCAAGTGTGAATACAAAGAAGGGACACAAGAGCTAGATATGTCTAACATACCAAGAAATTAGTTCCTTGGAGCAATAAAAGTGATGATAGCGTTAAAGACACTAAACGAATCGTACATCCAGAAAATATATTAAATCAACCCAAATGGTTACAAGGGATATACCATAAGACCCAATGGGGAAAGACCGATACTGCCGTATGGGGAAATGTATGCTGGTGAACACAGAGTAGTAGTGAGGGAACCAACGCCCATGCTGAGAAAAATAAAGAAGCAAACAGGAGAACTCCACATATCGGGTATACCACTAGAAATCCCTATAGATGCGATAGTCCAAAAATTTCAACAGAAATGCGGCATAGAAGTAACATCGTCCAGATTAGCAACAACTCCTATGACAACAATATGCAACGGAACGAGGATACTTGAAATAGAAAAGACCAAATTAAAAAAGGGAAAAAAGGCGTTCTACATATTTGGGTTTTTAGCCCAAACATGGTATAAAGGCTGTCGAAAATGTAGCAGATACGGAAATACAGGACACAAACCGTCCAAATGTTCTACAAATCAAATAGCACAAGGATATCAAGAGAAGAAGAAGAAGATGATGAACAATAACAACAAGAACAACAACACCAACTAAAGAGAAAACGACAAATGAAACACAAAAACCTCAAAATACACAAATTGGAAAAGAGTCGGATGGGGCAGAAACTGAAATAATAGAAATTGAAACAGAAACACAAACTACAGTGATGCAGGATACAACACAACAACAGAAAAGAAATCATGCGAAAGGGCAGCAAAAAGTACAAAAGAAACTACAAAAAGAGCAAGAGCAAGAACAACGCCAGTCACAGGGAAATAAAGATCCAATAATTAGAGAAGATATAGAATATGCAAAAACACCATACATATTAGAAAAAGAAAGAAAATATGGAAGAACAAAACAAAGAGACGAAGAGAGAGAGAGAGAGAGAGAGAGAGAGAGAGAGAGAGAGAGAGAGATGGAGGATACGAAGAGAACAAGTAAAAAAAAGCAAAATGAAGAGCCAATAACGGCAAGTAAGAACGAATCGATAAAGCAATACCAATTAGAAAAAAAGCGGGAAAAAATGGAAGAAACAAAATTAGAGGATGAAAGGAGAGAAAGACAAAAGCTATACAGAAGGGGAATAGGAAGGACGACAAAAGACGAAGAACAGATGAGGAAACAAGACTATAAATTAGACGATGAATGCATAGAATAAGAAAAATTAATTTAAATTTTTTAATATAGTTAAAAAAAATCATGCAAAAATGAAATAACATGATTATGTACGAATAGCAAAAACGCATAAATAAAGCAGGAAGGCCTCCCTACCTGGTCTGCAAAAATCAGACAGGAGAGAGTACACCCCCCCCCCCAATAAAATTAAAAATAGCAAACCGGGCTGAGATGTACGAGTCAAGTCGATCGCCTTAAACCAACCATTCGGCAACTCACGGACATGTAATTAAAGTTGTTGTTGAAGGATTTAACGCCATTTTTTTTTCTGAACAAGATAGGTGATACATGGCGACCAGTATAAATGGTGAGAAGATTATACATGGCGACCAGTATAAATGGTGAGAAGAACCCATGAAATCCCCAGAAAGAACCACCGACCCACGAGAAGCTGAAATGCTTTCTCACATAACCGTATTGGCCGAATACGTGACTCGTGTAATTAAAGTAAACATCAGCTTGCTTAGAACACTGGAAACAACCTAAAATGTGCAGGGAAAAAAATGAAACGTATTGATAGTTGTTAAAGCATTGTTGTATTGATAAAATGGTTCTTCTTATGTAGAAAAGAAAAACTTGTAGAAACTATTATGAATTGTGCATTGTCCTGTTTGTAACAAATCTGGCCAACACAGCCGTCTTTCAGCCAGTGCATTCTCTGACATTTAGAGTCGGGGAGTGGGGGGTGGGAGATATAGTCTGACAAATCAGACCCCTAACGTTGCGTTGTTACTGTCAGTATCAACAACCAGTATCGTGACAGGCTGATGTGGGGTGGTGTTTGGGGGGTTAGCTTAGCTGTCCAGCAGAAACAGCCATTTGGAATTGCTTGCGAGAAAACGACGTCACCTAACAAAATACAACGCGACAGTTTGTATGAAAACATAAGTGTTCATTCTTTTTTCTTTTAAAACGTATTCAAAATATACTTCTAGATAACAGTAAATTGTTAGTTTGAGTATGTTTTACTTGACACGTTATTTTGTTCATGTACATTCAGAAAGTAGATCTTGTTGCCCAAGAACCATGTTTAATGTTAGTTTATCAGTCGTGACCGAAAATGCCGAGGCTACACCAATACAATCATCTTGAAAGCCAATTTAACACCATGCGACAATATTTTACATATGTTCTGAAAACTTATGTGACGTAACTTGTAGGGGAGTGTCGTTCCCAGAAAAGTAGTTCTGACAGGGTGCTCGTTATCTTTTCGTAATATTAAGCGTGGCAGACACGGGGTTTTTGGTTTCTTAGTAGAGGGCTTTTTTTTTAAGTATCTCACTGGTGTATTCAAGATACAGTGTGCACTGCAAAACAAATACGTGTATATAGAGTACAGTTGTGCATTATATGCAAAATTGCAAATGATTAATGTTAGTATATGTCATGTATAAACCGATGGTTATGGCAGGGTAATTTCCACTGAGAAGAGGGTTCACCTCAGAGAGGCATGGCAAGACCTAGAGAAGAGATGGTGTACCGTCCACTTTAAAGTGGCTAGTGACCCACGCTGTATAAGTTGTTGTTTGTATTGTTGTTGTAGGATTTAACGCCATTTTCAGCGCAAGTCCACCTTAAACAAGCTAGTGACCCACGTTGTCGAAGCTGTTGTTGTAGCGTCTGTAGCTATTATCAGCACACGATATGCATACATGGCGGCCAGTATTAATGGTGGAGGAAGAACCTGCGAAAACCCGGGAAAGAACCACAGACCCACGAGAAACTACTGGCAAGCTTTCTCACATACCCATAATGGCCGAACCTGAGACTCGAACCCACGCAGAGGTGAGATGGCAGTGATCCATAACGATAAACTCTTTATATTTGACGTAATACTATCTAACTTTGGTCTTTTTCAATCAAGTCAATTACTTAAATCGAAAACCATTAAATCGACCGTTATTCTTGTCGTTATAAGAGTGACGTCATCTGTAATAAAATTGTGGTAGAATCCCGTCTTCATTCAGTTCAGATGCTGTTTATATTTGTTTCAATTAGTGTGTATAAGATTACAAAATGGTAGATATATAAAGTTAGAAAATACATGTATATCACAGTTCTGCTGTATGTAAATTTAGGTTAGAGGACATGCTACCTGTGGTATGGGAAATAAATCCGGCTGTTGCCTTGGGCGACTGTATTTCATGCTTATCTCACGACGCTCCAGTTTGTGACCTCGCGCCGAATATCCACGGTGTTATATCTACACATCGACTCAGATTGTGGACACAATGACAATTCATTATTCTTTACGACTCGTCTATCAGTTCCCCATATTGAAATCTACCGAACGGACTGTTGATTTAAAAAAGAGAGAAACTTTGAAATCACTTACTATACATTGTGTCTCTCAGTTCGCAGTTACGTTCTCTTGACGCAGATGTCTTTGCGCAGATGGACATAGACCACAATTAATTTTACTATATGTTCTCTACATATATTTCTCAGTACTGACCTTTACACAGTGTGACAATCAATACAAATCATATGTTAATCTAAAATACCTCCAAAGATGACTTCACGGTGAAATTCTTGTCAAGGGTTGATCGGCATTATTTTGAGCTGCTGCACTGTAAACAGAGCAGCATGTAAACAGAACACATATTTCACTTCCGGATCATCACCAAGGCCTTATTACTCAATGTGCACTGTCGCCAAATTACATACTGACAACCACTCTCTCTCTCTCTCTCTGCTCATATTCTCAAGAATAAACAATTACCTTTAAATCCCTACCAAATATGCATCAATATAACTATTCTATCACCACCAAAATGAGAGGAAAAAATGTTCTAAAAATAGACTGGAACTACATTCGTAAAAATTGTGATGTGATTCCAGATGTCTTTGCGTAAGAAGGAAATATGTCGCATATTATTTTCACGCTCTGAACAAAGCAGTGTGACTATTTAAGTCGTAGTTTGGTTTCGCAACCGGCCTAATTACTTGTAATTTACGGTTTCTTTACTCAAATTAACGTGACATGGCAACGCGTCATATTGCAAGAATGCATGAATACACAACATATTCAAAAAGGAATATAATGTTTGTTTTTTTGCAAAACAATGTAATTACAAAACTTTATGTGTATCGTGTGCAAGGATTTTTAATAAATATTATTTCACCACAGAATATTATTTCGCTACATAATACATAATTCTGAAGGTCATTATATGGCTAAATTTGAAGTAAGTCATACAGATTATGTAGTGAAATTGTTTCAGCTGTTCATTGTCATATTATGTGTGTGTGTGTGTGTGTGTGAGCTCAATTGGTCATAGATCAGAGGTGCTTAATAGGAGGGTCTTTTGTCCGTCGTCTGTCGGCCGCTCGCTAGCACAGGCTTATTGTCACGTCGCATCCTAAATTACTTGGAGAACTGCCATACAATTGTATACCCATTCATTCTATATTTTAGTTTAACATGAAATAAAATTGTCCCACTCAGGCAAGAGTGACTATGTTAAAGGTATGGCTACTCCGGAGGAGTGGGTGGTCTCTTTAACTTGTGGTGCTGCATGGACATACTTCTTGTGAGGCTTGGTTGGTACTGTAAAAAAAAAAAATGAGTGCCAATCTAATATCTATCATGTCGCCACAGTGGCCATCTTGAAAATAGTGTTATTGGTACTTCTCCTAGACGAAGTATAATATTTGCAGGGCATTGAGAATGTCGCCTATTTTATGTTCAGTATGGACGCCACAGTAGCCATCTTGAGAATCATTGTTTTTGTTATTCTTATTGAATGAACGGTAATATTTTCCATGTTGTTTCCACCAGAAGAAGATGTATGGTATATATTGGTCCAAAATAAAGACGGATTCGATCTGAGGTCCAAGATAGTCACATTTACGGCCATTACAATTCGACCTGACTTACTAGTGTGTGTGTGTGTATATATATATATATATATATGTGTATATATATATATATGTGTATATATATATATATATATATATATATATATATATATATATATATATATATATATATATATATATAGATATATATATATATATATATATATATAGATAGATAGATAGATAGATAGATAGATAGATAGATCGAGCGACAGTAATTGAGGTAATCCGTGGCAATCGAGGTTGAGCTGGAGAGACCATAGAGAGAACTATACAAAAAGGCTGCTATCGGGTGAGGTAGGGAGATTGTATAGCGGGCGCTTTATGTTAATGTTCCCACTTTTTATTTGATGGTACCGTTTTTCTTGGTTAAATTCATGAATATACTCCATCTTAATATATACTGGCATGCATCGAATACATTCATTGGCTTGTGTTGCCAAATACCACATTGAAAATGACGCATCTTCTCTACCTGGAGAAAACGGGAGCTGACGGATGTTGACATCTGCATGGGATTCCCATCCTTGATTGTTTTTAAATATGGATTTTAGGCACATTCGTAACTGCAAATATGAGATAAAGAGAACGGAGATTATTGTGAGTATAAAAGGTCATATGTAGAAGTGACTACGACTGAATCTGGACGTTTCTGCACAAAGACGTTAGCTCGAACTCACCGACTCGGTCCGCACTTTGTTGATTCTTTCGCATGGGGGAGCTAAAAAAAAGTCAGCTGATTTTAGGATCAAGGGTCAATGTCATTGTAACTGGATGGGAAAACATCTTTCCGCATAGTGGCGTTAATTTTGTTTTCAGACATAAACCATATTTTATGGATGGCATTCACTTTGAATAAGGAAAACTGTTGATATGGGAGTCCACTGGTCAAATATCAAGGTATGGATGACTGAAAGAAGTAAAATGGATTTTGCATAAAAACTTTAGTTTTACACCTCACACAAGGAATAAGCATTGTGTGCAGTTTGTATTGTAATTAATAAACAAGACGAAATATTTCGGGAGTCTGAAGGTCAAGGTAAATGCTAAGAATACAATATGGTTTCAGCACAACAATTTCGGTTTTGGACCACTCACCCTCATGAAAATGTTTGAACGATTGGCACTGAACTGAAAGGAAGAAGACTTGATTTGGGGTCACAAGGTTAGGGGCCAATGTAATGTTTATTAAACTGAAACGTGTTTTGTGTAAGTTGATGGCTTGTACTTAAGACTAAGGTCATCGCTAATGCAGGGATATATAATCACCAGTGTCAACCAAGCAGTGCTACATAAGTAATACTTAGTAGGATATGTTTACTTGTACAGGACTAGTATTTCGTTTTTACAGGAATATATTATATTTTGCTTTAGTCCACAAGAACTCGTACCAAAATGTTTCATCCCACCCTTTCGGTAAATACTGATCACCAGGGTAGCTAGTAGAATCAGAGCGCTGAGAATAGACCCCAGCCAAGGAATATTGTTACCATTAACACAATATTTGCTTGACAAGGTCAGTCATTCAATACATATATCTGTCAAATTGGACTATAACAATATTTAGTACATATTTCGAAGTCGGTTATAATTATATTCAGTACATATGTTGAAATCGAATATGGTTATATTTAGTACATATATAAATGTCAAACAGAACTGTAGAAATAGCAAATATTCATTGCATATGTCGAAATCGAATAGCTATTTTAGTACATATGTCGAGGTCATATAGGGCTATGCCTATATTCAGCCCATATGTCGAAATCGAATGTTGAGGTCAAATAAGGCTATAGCTATATTTAATGTATATGTCGAGGTCATATAGGGTTGTAACTATACATTCAGTAACGCTGATAAAATGTGTTAATCAAATTTAGTCGAGATAAACTGAATGCAGCTCAGTTGGAGCTTTTGAATTAGTTATCATTTTATTGGAAATATTTGCACCCAATGTATGCTTTGTACATGTCTAGTCGGTCAGTTTTCAATGTATGCTTTGTACATGTCTAGTCGGTCAGTTTTCAATGTATGTTTTGTACATGTCCACTCGGTCAGTTTTGGATTGTTCATATGATTACACAAGAACTTTGTTATATACTCAAATGCATTTTTCCATACATCTGCTGATTTATACGTGGACCACCTTGTTTGATTGTCGTACTGTTTTATTTATGATTTTGGCTCTACTGGTCATAAACCAACAGAGCTTATGGGGTCTGTCGTCCATTCGTCCGTTAGTGTGATTTTGTTTTAGCAACCAATGCTAAACTACTTGGAGGATTGCCATGCAAGTTTACACACATATTTATCCCATGATTTTTTTGGTTCCAAATAAAAATGTTTTCGGTCGAAAATCATATGACATTTGAAAATCTTGCTATCGATTCTCCTTCGCAATGGATGTTCATATCAGTATAGGGTTTCTACTGAAAGACTGAAAGAGCCGATATGAGGTCATATATGGCCGGCAGTAACAACACTAAATATATTTTTATCGTTACTCATCCTGAACAAAAGTCATGTTGACATTGGGTTTTCGCCAGGAGACTTCTTACTTACGATGTCGAGATGATTTAAACAGTATTTGTGTAGAGGTATTTCTTTACATACGTCGTCGTGGAAAGTTCATAAATTGAACAGGCGATTTAGGGGACCTAGCAGCAAGCATGGGCTCGTTTACAGTTCTCTTTTTATAATTTTTCTATTTTGGTTTATGCTATTAATAAAAGCGTAATGTTGCACAAATTTCAATAGTGCTAATGATTTTTGAAAACGAATTTCATGTAATATTTAATATTGTCAGACAAATTTAAACCGTTTACAGTAGAAACACTTTACTGTATACTTGCAAATCAACAAAATGGCAAAATGTTTAGTTGTTTGGAAATGAAAATGTGCCAATCATACCTCCAACACAACGGCCAAAATGGTCATCCTAACAACGTTTATGTCTACTGTTTCTACATGTCTGCTCATTTTGACACTGTGTCATCACTGGAAGACTTCTCACGATGGCTAGTTGGTCCCAAATGTAAACGGTATGATTTGATTTTTAGTGTGGCAACCATGGCGTCCATCCTGAAAATACTTTTATTGTTACACCGAAGAAACGAAAATTCTTTTCAACGTTGTTTTCTCCACAGACACTTCTTATAATGTCTAGCTGATCCTCAATAATTTAAAATTATGCTGATTTGATGTCCATTATGACTGCCATGGTGGCCTTCTTAACCTATTTGTTATTCCTACTCCACTTGAATTGGAAATCATTTTAAAATCGTATCTTCGTCAGAAGAGGATTTCTGATGTTGGTCCAAAATAAAAATGATACATACTGACCATCATTATAGGCATCATGGAAGCCATCTTTAAAATATTTTTATCTGTATTCCTCCCAAATGGATAGTATTGTTTGATTTTCACACATATGCTTCTTACGATACCTTGCTGGTTATGAAACTGGTGCCAATTGTACATTTGTTATGGCCGCCATAACGGTGGTGTTGGCAATCTTCATATTCATATTGATATAGAGCTTTCAACAAAGACATTCCTGATTGGTTCAAGATAAAAATAAACATTGCATAGGCGTATTTAAAAATTTCAAAATCTTTCTATCGCTGAAAAATATAAGCAATGGTTTCAACACTCAGCAGCTAAATGAAGAAATGGTCTTATATTATTGTAGCTGTCCAACTCAACCCATGATATTTATTTCAGTCTTCATAAATTCTTATGTGGTTTGTTTTTTTTTTGTTTTTTTTGGTGCGGGTGTTTTTGTTTTTTAATCAAAATAGATCGTTTCCATTTAGGCAGTATGAAATTGCAGACTGCGTGCAAGATTTACTTCCCTTTGAAATTGAAGCGCTTTAAGTTTTTAAAATCTACGTAACTTCGAAGCCGAAGCTTTGACAAGGGAAGTACTATAACACGCTTCACGTACAAAGGACGAACAATTTGTAAGCTATTGAAGAAGCTCTGAATACACCTGTCCTCAGGGCAGGTCGGCGATGGGATATTATCTAAATCTGGATAATGCACTGCCAAATAGAAGATATACATAGATAGTAGCGATGATGCAAAGTCGATACGATTTCTTCAGTTCACCTTCTCTAGTTCGCTTTAGATTACAGCTGCTCAATCTATTACTTTTTCTTTGAATGTTGTTGTTGTTGTAGGGTTTAACGCCATTTTTCAGCACACGATAGGCTATACATGGCGGCCAGTATTATTGATGGATGAAGAACCCGGAAAAACCCCGACCGACGAGAAGCTACTGGCAACACACGCAGACAGGTGAGATGGCATTGAAGCTAACCAACCACCATTTAAGACATAATAAAGTTGCGGAGACATTAATTCTTGGTATAAAGACCGCTCCAGTGGCCTAGTGGTTAGAGCGTCCGCCTAGGAAGCGGGAGGTCTTGGGATTAAACCCCGGCCGAGTCGTACCGAAGACTTAAAAAATGGTACTAACAGCGGCCTTGCTGGGCGTTCAGAATTAAGAGGTTAATGTTATGACTGGTCGGCCTGGTGTCAGGATAATGTGACTGGGTGGTACATCACATGTTTGTGCTAGACATCACTATTAACTGCCACACTGCAGACATCGTAGCGATATGACTGATTTTTTTTTTAAAAGCTACGTTCAAATATCACACACACACACACACACACACACACACTTGTAGGTATAAAACTGCTGTCTTTTGCTGCTATATTGCTCAAGTCTCTGCTCCTGCCAATTATTATATCCCATCCTCGTTTGTATGAAACCGTTGTTGAATGTGTACGCAAAACAAAATCAAGAAAATGACATTAGCGGTACGAAAGATCAAAGATAAGTAAAAACATTTAGTTTTCTTTATATCAAACATAGCTTTAATTGATAAAATATAGTTTCAACAGTATTCAAACATGGCTAGGGTATTAGAAAGTGCACATTTTGAACAACGGATTGGAATGGGGTGATTATTTTTTTTACTTAATCCATCTTTAAACAATAACCTTACAGTGACAAACTAGCATTTAAGGGATACAATATAACTGTCATATTCATTTGCCTTGCTGAATCAAGGGCAGTCTGATGTATATGCAAGATTGACGTGTCTTGAACAATGTAGCAAGAATATAGAAATGCATTCTCATCGTATCATGATTAGGTAGGTACAAATTAGTTGTATGTAAATACAAGATATTGAAGAAGGGGCTGTCACCATATTGTAGTTTTGATTAGTTTCAATATTTTATATATACAAAATGTATATGTATATATGTGTATCGACCATCCTACGTTGTAAACCATTGTCTAGACATTTAATCCATCCATACATGTCTTGTATAATTATGATGTCACATGATATATACTTGGGTTTTTTAAGTATCGACTTGAATACGTTATAAACACATCATAACAGTTATTTTAGTTGTTGTGCCTAGCTCTAAATAAATGCAATATTGGCAACGAGTAGTGATCGGAATTAAGATTACGGAGTTATAGATCTTTTAATCCGAGTCGGGAAACAATGCACTTTTTAAATGGGTCTTTTTCTTTTTGTTATACGGTTTCCCGGCCGGCCGAGTGGTCTAAAGCGCTCTCCGTTACGGATCACTGCTATCTCACCTCTGTCTGCGTTGGTTCGAGTCTCAGATTCGGCTAATGTGGCTATATGAGAAAGCTTGCCAGTAACTTCTCGTGGGTGAATGGTTCTTTCGAGGGGGAAGGGGGGGGGGGGGGTCCCATGAAAAATGGCGTTAAACACTACAACTTCTTCTTATCTTGTCAGGGTGTATGTAAGTCAGAGTACCAATGCTATGCAAGGTATTATGCCTTGATTAACATTGAACTCCTATCGAGTCTCGTGCTCAGACAATGTGAGCACGTGAGAAGGTTTGCATGTAGCTTCCCGTGTTGTTGTTTCTTCTCGGGTATTTTTTCTTGTTCTTTCTACGAATGCTGCGCCTTTGTTTTCAGTTTTGAAGATAGTGGTGTTAAGCTTTAAATTCTGTGGAAAATTGTAAGCTTTAAATTCTTTGGAAACTCAGACTCAAAAGAGTTTGCCAGGAAGTCATAATGCCTTACTGATGTCGCAGACGATACCACTAAACGTATTTGCCCTCATCTGAAAATAATCTTTTAAATAAGTAACAGTGTATAGACGGTCGAGCCATCCCAAAGGAACTCAGACTCGGTAAGGAATAATATGATTCGATAAGATGAAATCTAGAAGGTGTTTGTGTACAGTCTTTTCAAACAACTTTGAAATGTAGGTACACCCCAACATGAATGTCCAAATATCAAAAAATGGGGCGGCAAGAGTCGGAGTAAACTCGGACAAGGTATAAATAGGACTTTAATTTCTTGTATCATTATTAACATTATTCTCATACACGGGTGTTACAGTGACCATTTTCCACTGAATTGGCAATTTAACTGTATTTTGGTGAATAGTTCAGCAGGTAGGTAACAAAGCTGGTCATCCGACTCCTTAAAGACTTTTAGGTTTACGAGAACTCTTTGCATCAAGATTGTAAATTATTTTTGTGACTCGTAATCACAACCAAGACAGAAACAGTGTCAGTTACAATGGTTTAGGCTAAAACTCGGTCTCGCATTATTTTTAGGAAAGGATTGTGATTTAGAATAATTATTACAGGTATAAATTTTCGTCTCTTGCATGTAAACGTACTACATTTATTACAATTAAAGTTAACACGTAACATTTAAACAAATACTATTTGGATAAAAGCTGTTCGCTGCTCTACAACAAATCACCGGGTTCGGGTTACTAGTCAAAATAAGATCCAGACCGGTGGTAAATGTTACAGTACACGGCGTTCGTTCGTTGGACAAATCGCCAATAGATTGTAACTTTAGGACACACGGTACTAATGGTATAGGAGAGATGGGAACCAGCCTGGAAATGGGTGAACGTAAGTAGAGTATTTATAGGTTTGGCCGACAAGGATTGGTTAATAATGTATGATATTGTTTTTAGGAAAAATATTTTGAGAGATCATTCTAGTTGAAAGTGAAGAAGAAAAAAAATAGAGACATTGTTTTATTGATGGAATGTCAATCATTTAACAGAGTTTAGTTTGTAACACTGATTACTAAAATTAGCACCTGACTCTTCGGTGCGGAATTAAAAGCACATGTTTCAAACACACGCAGGTCTAGAAAATGCATATCCCTTTCTCTACACAGAAGCTGACATCCAGGTTTCATCTATACTGAT
The DNA here is from genome assembly GCA_029339505.1 of Unio delphinus. Lineage (NCBI taxonomy): Eukaryota > Metazoa > Mollusca > Bivalvia > Unionida > Unionidae > Unio > Unio delphinus. Next base: position 10,011,753 of record JAQISU010000117.1, read on the forward strand.
AAATATAGGTTTGATCATGAGCATTTAGAAATTTAAAGTCATTGAATTTTTAATATCATGGTGTTTACATTAGGAATTGAATTAGTATTGTGAGTCCTTTACATTCTTCGCGATGAGAACTGCTCTTATCCATTGTCACTATTACCACCAGAAGCGCGACCACCAAAACCACTATAATCTTGACACGCAGAAACAGCAGGGCCACAAAATGTTAAGATTTTTGGAAAAATTCAGAACATAATTTGGATATTTATTTATATGCATGCGAATATTGACGTTGGAAACATTAGATGCACCGTGTCTGGTTGGCCGAAATGAGCTGCTCAACAATCAGTTGGCTTATTTAGAAGGCAAACAGAACAAATAAACTACAACAAGAAATGAACGAATTTGTTGTAATAACGATGCTATCTGAACTTTCGTTGTTCATATACTTTGTTGGAATGGGAAAACATACCAGTGTTTAATCTGGTAATGTTGTATACAGGAAATGAAACGATATAACGAATGAATCTCATGAAGGTTTCTGTAATCCCATAAAACTATAATTTTTTGCACAGCTCCTTAATAACCACACACAAAAATCTTAACCGGACTCCAATTGTGCAGCAACCCCATCCCCGTTAAGCTACTTTTGTGTCAACAATGCTTTTCATTTTGGTAGTACAGTGACCGCTTTCGAAATTACTGGTTATGACATAACGTTTTTACGTCTGAAATCTTTTTACAGTAGACATTTTGATTATGTTTCCTTAACGATGTAAATATATATATATGTATATAGTCAGTCAGTCCTGTGCTTTAGAAACACCCATACAAAATCAAACAATAGTAGTTCGATAATTATAGACGAGGAGGAAAAAGAATACACTTATTTTGACTCTACACCGTCAATACAAAAGAGGAATGGTCAAATGTAATGTTTATTTCAACCCGTGCGTTTGTAGGTAAGCAACCTTATTCATCAATGGGTAACAAGATGTGTGATAACATTGTCAATCCGGTTATACTATATAACTGTGACATCTGTGCAAATAAAGTTTATATGAATTAAATAAACATAACACTGACACATACTTTTTGAAATGTTAGGAATGAGGTAAGAAAATATGGGCAGACATGTTGAAAATTGTATGTACCTCGAGTGTATCATGACAGCCGGAAAACGTTTGAATCGTTTATGTATGACTATGATTGTTCATTATTACAGTAAAAGTAACAAGACTGAAAATTTCCAGATGATGTAAGTAAATGAAAACTGTACACAACCAAACAAGACGTTATTTTGTTACTACTATATAGGCATTAAGGATACAATACTCCATATCAATTCTGTTATCTGTTATCAGGCAAGTGTACATGAGTATCGCGTGGGGGGGGGGGGGCTATTTGGCACGCGCTATGAGTAGACATTCACCAATCTCCAAACGTACTTACGTATTCACACTTTGTCCCCTGAAATCAACAAGTCAGAGCTGAAATATATAACTTTCTTCGGGATTGGTTTTTGTCTCGTTTTTATGCCAATTATGATAACCCCTCCTAATAAAATAATAATGGTGTTTGATGGTAATTGTGTGCTCATGCTGGGCATTGCGACCACCCTAGAGGGATTTGCTTGGGCGGTTGCTATGCCACTGATTTCAGGTACATGTAATACTATCTCAACGCGCCTAACAAAGCATGTTGAAATGACCCAGTCGGATTTTGAAAGACCTTCACTCAGAACAGCTGTCCATGATAGGTAATTAAAACTGCTACGTTCTGAAAGTGCTTCGCACAGGTAAGTGGGCGTATACCTTAGGAGAATTGCAAGTATTTATTTTATAGCTTATATAGAGATTTAATTTTAGTCTCCATATGAGCTAATGACCAATCCTTCGTCGACGGTTTTGTTGGCTCTGAGTAATACATTTCAACCCACAACTGTGAAGTAATGCTCCATATATTCCTGTACCCAGTGACGCAAGGCTACCAAGCAGGGTAGGCGGTTTAGTAAGTCAGTATGAGCTTCCATAGAGTTTTAAATAGGATGATCTTTATTGGTGAAAAATAACAGTATCAAGGTAAGTCAAAAACCATTTTGCAGCACTGTATTTAAAATGAAGTCTTTGACGAAGATACTTATCACAAGTTAATGTGAGAATGGTCACAATAAATCTTAACTATGTTGTCGTTAATTTGTGCCCAAATTAACTTATGTGGATAATTAATATACCTGAAGTTAAACGACAAATTAAATGTACACTAGATTAAAATAACTCTTAACCATGCGTTTCAAGAAAACTCTGGCACCTGGGTAATTTTTATGAGTGTGTCAAAGCAACCTATATGGTGTAAGCTTTCACTAAGAGGAGTCCAAGAGTGAGTACACTAAAATGAGAAACACTGATAGTGTTGGAACAGCGTGGAAAATACGAGTTTAAAACATAAGGTAACTGTTTTCCTTTCGTATAATTGGGAAGTAGTCTACTTGAAAAATAAAAAGGACCTAACCGTCGTAATTTAATGCAGTGAATCAACAGCATGTATGTATGGCAAGCCATTTTGGTTAATACCCTTGTATTATAGATACGTATTGCAAGCAATTTGAGTTAATAGCCTTGTCAAATAGATTTGTATTGATATCTCTTTTTAACCGATCTCTCGGTTTTGCCATATATATCTTTATTCCAAGTAGAAATATCTAGGTTATGACAAGAACATAGATAATTATAATTTTAATATATATATATATATATATATATATATATATATATATATATATATATATATATATATATATATATATATATATATATATGGTCCAGTAAATATTGCTACCAGTGTTATTGTGCTATTGTAGGAAATTATTTTCAGTTTTACAACATGATATCATGATATGCAGAGTAAAGGCTGGTTATAAATAGACATTAAGACGCAAATTTATGAAAATGGGTTTTAAACAGGTGACCTTACTGGACGGTTATTTTTTTAAAATGAAAATGTCCTTTGAGGCAGATTTTGTTGTATGTTAAGAAATATGAGGAAATTATCGTGTCAGCTTATTTCCTACCGCTCGGTTGACCTAAGTGGTCAGAGCGTCCCCTTGCATAATAATAATAATAATAATAATAATAATAATAATAATGACTTTGTACAGTGCCTAATCTTTAGAAACTCTTAAGTACTTTACAACATCCATAACGATATGACCCCACCCCCACCCCAAAAAAACAAACAACAACAAAACAAAACAAACACCATGAAGTTAGTGAGTGAACGATTAGGATGTTTAACACAGCTTTTTTCAGTCATATCGCAACGATGTCTGCAGTGTGGCATCTTATGGTGATGTCTATCACTGGGTCATCATGCCTCAGATATTTAGTATAATGTCCCACCGCGTCACATTGTCTTGACACCAGGCAGACCAGCCCTAGCACTAACCTCTTAATGTTGAACGCCAAGCTAGACAGCTGTTTGTACCATTTTTATAAGTCTTTGATACGACTCGGCCGGGGATCGAGCCCACGACTCCCGCTTCCGCGGCAGACACTCTAACCACTAGGCCTCCGGAATGATTCATGAAATTAGAAAACAAAAAAAAAAAATACTGAAAATATTTAAGGTAGGAAGCATTATTAGGTCTTTAAGTTTGTTATTGCAGTTTTAAGAGCACTTTTGAAAGGGATCACTATCTTTGTGTCTAATTTCAATGTGCAATTCGTTCTGTGACCTGGTATACAAAATAACATTGTCCATATGACTTCGTGTTCATAGTGGGAATAATGAGTAATCGATTGTCAGAAGAGGAGCGTAAGTATCTTGCTGTTGTATACATCTGGGTGAAGGCAGATAAGTATGTTGGACTGTGAGTCCGTCAGTGAAACGTAGCAATGAAAAGACCAAAATGACACCAACGTTCAGTATTAAGAGGTTAGTGCCAGGACTGGTCGGCCTGGTGTCATGTTAATGTGACTGAGTGGGATATGGTGCCTCATGTCAGGGCAAATTTCACACACACCAACACGCTTATTTTCTAACATATACAGTGACATGAAAACTGGAAAAGATGCTACACTAAAACCCTACCCAATGAATTCCACCATCATACACACATGAAACCTGTCTTTTTTTTAGCGTGGATTTTTCATTCGTAAACTGTCAATCCTACAATCCATTCAGTGGTAGAAATAGCAGAGGTGATGCTGCTACATTTTCTTGGTTTTTTTTTTTTTTTGGTGTGTGTTTCGGTGAGGGGGTAAATTTCCACCAAACAAAATGTATGATTTTTTTCAGTAAATTACGGCGTAGAGTAAGACCGAATCATTAATCTATCTGGCAGAAATAGTCGAGATAGTTCCTAAAGCTAAAAACTAATAAAAAGGCCAATGTCAGACAACTATGTTAATTGCCCGTCCTAGGACACGAGTATAAAAAAAATAATAGAAAATAGACAAAATTGGGATGAGCGAGTTTAAAACAGTGTTTGAACATGACAATATTAAAAAAAAAGTATTTTTAAAAATTGGGATTCCACGGCGAGTTTCAAACCCGTGACGTCCTATTTGGCAAGAGTGACCGACAGTAAGACATGCAATAGTGGGTGTTCGTATACAAGACTTAAGCTTCACTAGTCGTAAATTTACTTGAGACGAGTGTACGAACGCCGCGTGGGGCCCCGAGTGGTCTAAAGTGCTCTCCGTTACGGATCACTGCCATCTCACCTCTGTTTGCGCGGGTTCGAGTATTGCATATAATGTGCTTAAAATTGGCGTTAAACCCTACTACAACTACACCGAATGCTGCTGGTGCATATTACTCAAACATAGACCCGTGTGCCGGATATCCAGTAATATATAATGACCGACGATTTCAAGTTTTGGAAGGGTGATGCTGGCCTGATTATAATAAAACAAGCTTCGGCCTTATCGTTTTTAGAACAAAATATTCTAACTTTGATTTTAAGGAAGAACAACTTAATAAATCTACTATTTTAGTTGAAAAAATATGTAAAGGTAAAAATACCCTAAAAAATCTGGTTCAATCGGAAACCCAGATAACCCGTCCATTGAATAGCCAGTCCCTAAGCAAACGTAAATTTAACATTTTAAGCGTCATTGTATAGAGCCAAAAGGAAAATACTGATGTAGTTAAAGAATTTAATTCCAAAGACATAATTACCATATAACAGCAGTCGAAAATTTGAGCTTTAACCCAATATATATACTTTAAGGATATTATGGACGTATAACAAAATAGCCATTTATGGTTGCGAACAAGTTTTGTACTCGAGGGTTTTTTCTTTGGGGTGGGGTTGGGGGAGTAGTTGTTTCTTTTGTTAATCGTAATGGCATTTTTAAACACATTAAGGCTATAACTGGGAGCTGTATTGCTTTTCACTATGACACCTCCCGGCAGCCAGGGCGGCGGTCCTGGTCAAGTCTTGAACTCATGAGGAACCAGAGGTACATATGACGTCCGCGAGAGTTTATGACTGTGTAAATGTACAAACCGAAACTTGAAAGAGCCAATTCACCTAAATAAGGCAGGTTACGAATTCGCCTTATTACACAGGCACTTGATTCTGAGTAAATTCATGTATACACTCACCATATAATGGTGAGTGTATACATGAATTTACTCAGAATCAAGTGCCTGTGCCTTATTACTATAAATAGAATAAGATCTCATTTACCCACAAGACCTGGCAAGCAACATACTAATACAAGAGTGTCCTGTACTCTGTGAACCAGTTGCCTTGCTCATATCAATGTAAAAAATACCAACGATAAACTGTTGACCAAATTTGGTAAATAAAAAGTTTTATTGTCTGTATGTTCTCTAATAATTTTAATGTATCGGCTATGAAGATAATAGTTTTATTGTTATATATCATACAGCAGTAAATACAACCCGCTGTAAGTAGCAACCCTCGTTCATTGTAGTAACTTACATCTTATGTTTATAGTCCTGGTTTCAGTAAAATTTAGTATCTGTTTTGCGAGATGTTTTTGGTCCTATTTTATGTTATTTATTCTCGTACATGCGTAAATTCATATATTTCGCCGTTTAGTTTATTTATCTTTTATTTTTTACGTTTATTCTTTAATGTCCAGTTTGTATACACCAACATCAGTTTGTTTGTCCGTTCCTTGGTTCCTCCAAATGGCAAGACTGAATTTGAATTTGTAATGGCAATCAAAATAATATACATGTTAAAAGGGGAAAAATCATCAGAAAAAAGTTAAGGAACATACTAACAATTTCATCTTTACAGTCATGGTGGGAAAATTAAAGAAAATTACTTCAATTTGTTTTAGTGCGAAATACATGCGAGTTATAAACTTTTTGTGCATTTATTATTTTAGACATTGAAATCGTTGTTTTTGTTGTCATATACATTTATTGTTCTAGCCTTAAAATTAATACCATGCATTTAATGTGCTATTTTGCCCAAAAAAATGGTACTTTGATTTCAACTTGAAGTAAACTGTTTACTAGCTTACAAAAAAAACCTTTACCGCTTTTTAATGTCGGTCATTTGGACAACAAGACGTTTACTGGCTCTATATTGTAACCCTTATTGTATTATAGAATGGCATACATTACTGGGGAAAAAAAAGACTCGATTGCGGGAGGTCGTGAGTTCGATCCCCGACTGAGTCATATATAACAAAGACTTTCAAGAATGGTTCTAACATCTGCCTCGATTGGCGCTCAGCATTAAGAGGTTAGTGCTAGTTTTGGTCGGCCTGGTACCAGGATAATGTGAGTGGGTGAGACATCCTACTACATGTCTGCGGCATGATGCCCCCGTGCTTACAAATCACTATAAACTACCACACTGCAGACATCGTGGCAATATGACTGAAAAATTGTTAAAGCTACGTTAAGAATCCAAATCACACTATTTTCCACTTCATAGGAAGATGACATTGTAACCACACTTTTCAGTTGTATAACAGATTGACATTCTATCAGGTAAGGTAATTCGCCCAGGGTACATAGTCTTTGGTTAATTCGACATATGAAAACTTAACCGCCATGTTACGAAGTTGGTTCTTGGGGTCATGCGGTGTGGCCGAGTGGTCTAAAGCGCACTCCATTACAGTTCACTGCCATCTCACCTGTCTGCGTAGGTTCGAGTCTCAGATTCGGGCATTGTGCCTATGTTTGAAAGCTTGCCAGTGGCGTCTCGTGTGTCATTGGTTCTTTCCTGGGGTTTTCCCGGGTTCTTCCTGTACCATTAATACTGGCCGCCGTTTATAGCCTATCGTGTGCTGAGAGAGAGAGAGAGAGAGAGAGAGAGAGAGAGAGAGAGAGAGAGAGAGATTAAAAGCAATTGATATTTAATGGTAAATAATCTTCTAGAATGATCCAGATGATTACAATACAATACCTTGCATTATGTATAATTCACTGAGGAAATTCAAAAACTTTCCCCTAAATAAACACATTTACTTCTACTATTAATAATACTGCTGAATTTAAACCCATACACATATAGAATAATTTAGCTATGTATTAGTTGTTTACGATGAATTCAGTATCCAAAAAAGTCAATTTGGATCAAGCAGAAATGAACTCAATTTAGAACAAGGTCAAGTCCAACATACAGTGTTAGATTATCATAGCAGGTAATAAAATAAAATAAAACTAACAAACAAAGCAAACTAAATAGTCATAACACCTTTCCATAAAGTGAGCTTAACAGATCTTATATATAAGGTTCATCATATCACATTGGTCTTTACACTATTATGCTAGTTTTATGACTTAATTAGTAATGAATTGAAAGTGTTGGTTGCACCTAGATTTCATAATGGCAATTGCAAAGACGTATATATATATATATATATATATATATATATATATATATATATATATATATATATATATATATATATATATATATATATATATATATATATATATATTTCATAAACTCAAAGTAGAATACATAATATTTCTTTCCTTCTAGAACTTAAAGAAATGTACCAAATCCAAAATAGTAGCATGCACTTTTCAAAAGTCCTCCTATCTTGTAATTATGTTGAGGATGCTTACATTGTAACATCAGTGACCACTACTCAGTATTTATCGCGAAACACCAATGATCACTAAGCATTGTCTGCATACACTGCCACTGTATTGTAAGAATGACCATGCATGTGCTCTCCAGATTTTAGTTTGGTGGCTTTTAGAAACTAAGAAAACAATAAAAATTGATTGTTCCAGTGGGAGTTTATTAAATATTTTTACCTTTGTATAATTGCCATAGCATAATTCAATTCGAATTCACAACAGTTAATGGTCAAAATACATGGTATATGGACTAATATATAATTAAGCATTATGTTGCTGTAAATGCTCAGCTACTTTCAGTATATAAGGTTTGCATCATTGGTCCCTTCTGATACTTTGTAGGAGATTCTTGTATTTTCAAATCCGAGAAAGAGCATCATTAAGTGGTCGCTCCTGAAACCTAGAGTGGAATTTGTCTTCTTCCATCTTTGTATGGTCAAAGATGTAGCAAATCGATTTTACATTAGTTTTCTGATGGCTGTCCTTTTCCAATTGTATTGAAAAGGGTGACTTACGTATAATTTATATATTTCTTAAAATTGAAATTTTCATACTATGTTTTTTCACCGTTTTTCTTTCTAGATGAACACTACAGTGTATGTAAACGTGACAATGACCAGCCCGTCATTGGACGATGTGAACATTACGAACGACGCAAACGATACGCAGTGGAATACTTCAACAACCACCATACATGGGACAACAGGCGGGTGGAGGGAGACTCCTGAACAGTACACCCAGGATTTTTATATCGGTCTCGCCTTGGCAATAGTATCCAGTATATTATGCGGAATCAGTTACATTTTCAAGAAAAGAGGACTTCTTCGATCGGCGGCACGTCATGGGACGAGAGCCGGTAAGACTTGTCAACTGCGTTGGGTTTGACCCGGGATGTAGGCGTTTTTGCAAGAAATTTTGCGAATCAGGAATAGCATTAACAAAATATTGCACATTATTTCTTTCATTTAAAGAAAAAGGCTAATAGCATTCATTATTTTTGTTTAACAATATTTGGACTGAGGTAAACAAAGAATCCAAAGAAAGTCCCAGGCACAACACTCACGCCCCGAAATATTACCAGTTATATGGGCAATGTAAATTTCGTACTCTACTACTGCTTTTTCAACCGCTCCTGTGGCCTAGTGGTTAGAGCGTCCGCCGCGGAAGCGGGAGGTCGTGTGTTCAATCCCCGGCCGAGTCATACCAAAGACTTACAAAAATGTACTAACAGCTGTCTCGCTTGACGCTCGGCATTAAGAGGTTAGTGTCAGGACTGGTCTGCCTGGTGTCAGGATAATGTATCTGGGTGGGACATCATGCTACATGTCTGTGGCATGATGCCCCAGTGCTAGACATCACTATAAACTGCCTCACTGCAGACATCGTAGGGATATGACTGAAAAATTGTTAAAGCTGCGTTAAAAATCCTAATCAAACAAACAAACAAAACTGCTTTTTCCTTCGGGTGTTCAATTTTCATCTTTTGTAATTTGTTTCATGAGACTACTAAAAAAGAAGGGAATTATATGAAATCATTTTACTGTCTTGTTTTCAATATGCTTGTTGCGTCGGTAATAGTAAAGTACTGTAGGGTTCAGAATGGTCTAGTCACCAGAAAATTTCTCGTGATATCTAGTTGGTCCTAAATGAAATTGTGCCAATCACACATTCAGTGTGGCCGACTCTGGCTATCTTTAAAATGTTATTACTACTCCTGCTGAATAATAATAGATTTCTTATGATGCTGAGTTGGTCATAAGTGAAAATGGTGTTAATCTGAGGCCTAATATGGCTACCATAACATCCATTTTGACATTGTATCACTACCCCTTCTTAATGGAAAACCATATTCACGTGGACTTTTCACTAAAAGGCTTCTTGAAAATGTCTGCAGAAAGGGTTCTTTGAAACTCTTTGTATTGCACCCAAATATCAGAGATGGTTTCAACACAAAGCAGTTAAACTAGAAGAAATTGTTTTTATCTGGAATTGCAGATAATTCTTTTCATTGAGTAGTGCATCAGTCCCTTCATTTGACTCTTGTTCCCTGGTACTACTGATCATAGATCTAAAGAGTTTATGGGATGGGCTGTTGTCCTTCATCCAGTGGCTGTCTATTTAGCAAAAGTTTGTTAATGCTGCTCCTCGGATTGTCTTGAAACTTTTACTCAAACATTCATCCCATTATCTAATAGGTCCTAAATGAAACAACTGCTCAAACAGTATGGCCACCAGAGTGGCCATCTTTAAAATCTTGTCACTACTACCACTGAAAGGAAAGACATATTGACATGGTGTTTTCACCAGAAGTCTCCTTATGATGTATATTTGGTCCTAAATGAAGAATTGTTCTCAATTGTACAACATTGCACAGGGTCTGAACATTTAATGTTGTGTGGTATCAGTATATCGTTTTCTTTATTCAAATTCTTGACAGAATAAGGTGTTTTTCTTCTTTAGATCAAAGCAAGATAACTTTTATTGCACATTTTTGTGGTAGAAGATTGTTTAGAAAAGGCACCCTGACCCTCATGCCCATTAAATTAATAAGTATCTGTCTCATTAGTAGTGTACATTTATTTAAATCATAAAACCTTCCACCACTGTCAAGAAGGAGGTCCTCGTGCATGTTAAATTGAGATGTGTCTGTCTCATAGTTGTGTACGACTTTTTAAAATCTTGAAACCCTCTACCAGTCAGGAAGGTTGGCAGCTATATTATTTACACACCCTTTCGCTTCCTTTATAACTCTCCCGACCAATTTTTTTTAAAAAAGCATCAATAATATTTTTAAAAAATGCACAAAAGTTGGTCATTTCATTCATTGATTTTTAATTTCTAGTCTAATTGTCACCAAAGGGGTTCTTAACTACATTAATCATGTTGGTGTTTCAGAACAATTAGAATTTATTCCCATAATAAACAAACAGACTGGATGTAGTCCTCTCCTGATATCTAGACTAGTCCATTTCAGTAAATCTATCATCTGTGTCCATATATGTGCACTGTCTAGTTGTAATATTTCTAAAACAAATTGAATAAATAAAAAAGAAGATCTGTTTCTTGGAAACAGAGACTGACCCATGTAAATAATGTTTGATTTGATTTGAAATGCCAAGAGGTCAAATTGTTAGCGACCGTCTGGAAACAGTCGTTAGAGGACTTTTAAATTAATGAATGAAATGATAAGTTTTGCGCATTTTGAATTCCTTGATGCCTTCTTTTTTTAAATTGGGGAGGGGATGTGGTACAAAACAGTATGGTCTAAAATAATCTAGCTAATCTAACAAATGAGATGGATAGAAACAAATTGTTTTGCATCTCTTATGTTATGATTGAGTGGCTGATGAAAAAAAAATTGACAAGCTCTCTGTACACAATATTTTTAAACAGTAATTAACAGTTACATGATTTCATTTTTTACAGGAGAGGGAGGACTTGGGTATTTAAAAGAGTGGCCATGGTGGGCAGGAATGGTTCTCAGTGAGTACAAAAATGTGCAAACAGACACACAAACACATCATAATGTTAGTATTATTTTTACTAAGTATCGTGTTCAGATTTACATCTACACAATAATTTATTAGAACTTGTGTCATGTATAAAACCTGAAGTTGAACATGACTATCTAGTTGATAGAATCTTTGTAACTTTGTAAATGTAAGAAAATTTGCAGTGGACAAATATACCATAACAATATCAAAACCATAATATTTTTCTGTTAAGTTCAGATTTATTGGAATGTTTGAATATACTTTAAAAGAATAGAATCTACTTTTGAGTTGTTTCCTATTTATCCATTTATAACATCCACATAACTGGATTGAATTTATCATGGTATACAATTGTTTTGTAAAATCATTCAGGGTTCACTATTTTAGTAAATTTCAGCTAGCAAAATGCAAGCTATTTTCAATGTACACAATGATATTTTGATAAAATTGAAAACTTGAATACTATATAACATGTCCAAGAAACTTTTTGTTTATTGTTTTCAGCTAGAAATATTCAAGCTTATATGAGAATTGTAACCCTCAAAATAATTGATTGCATCACATTGAAACCCTAATTATAGGAGACATGCATGTGGTAAACTTGTCTGCCAGTGCATTGTTCAGTGGCAGATCTTGGTTAACATTTTCTGCAAATGGGCTCATGTTATACACAGATGTAATAAGTGTAAAAAAGAAATGGGCTCAAGTTATACACAGATGTAATAAGTGTAAACAAGAAATAGGCTCAAGTTATACATAAATGTAATAAGTGTAAAAAAGAAATAGGCTTATGTTATAAACTGATGTAGTATGTGTGATGTAGAAAAATGGGCTAAAGTTAAGCACAGATGTAGTAAGTGTAAAAAAGAAAAGTGGGTTCAAGTGTTACATATGTTTTAAGTGTAATAAAGAAATGTCCTAATGTTATGCACACTGTGACACATGTTGTATGTGTAACAAAGAAAAAGGGGCTCATGTTATTCACTTGTAAGTGTAATAAAGAAAGAGTTTGTGTTATACACATTGTAGTAAGTGTAATAAATAAGAAGACCTTGTGTTATACACAGTTGTAGTAAGTGTAATAAAGAAAGAAGACCTTGTGTTATACACCGATGTAGTAAGTGTAATAAAGAAACATGCTTTTTCTCTTTGACAGTGGTTACTGGAGAGTTTTCTAATTTTGCTGCTTATGCTTTCGCACCTGCATCCTTGGTGACCCCACTTGGAGCCCTCAGTGTTATCACATGGTAAGCTAAAGGTGCTTCCTAATTGTGACTTTACAGCTTGATAAATCAGACCTAATTTATTAAATTATGACATGCTACTTAATGCCATTATTGTGGCTTTGTTTTATTCATAAATACAAGTCCATTACCATAAAGAAGTATTTCCTTAAAAATGGTGAGATGTAACTGCATGAAGTTGTTGTCCATCAAAAGCAAACTTTTCTGACTTGAAATTAGTGTTCATGCCTTGCTGACATGACAAGTCACACACACGCACGCACACACACACACACACACACACACACATCTTGCACCAGATTGTGGTAAAACAAAATCAGCCAAAAGAGAAAGTATGCATGTTTCTGCTAAAAGTCATTAAAAAAAAAATAGGTTAGTAAGGTTGGTGCTGTTACACAGAGTAAGGTAGGAAAGTTGGTAGAGTCATACAAAATAGACTAGGAAGGTTGCTAGAGTGATACAAAATAAGACTAGGGAGGTTATTAGAGTGATACAATATAGGGTAATAAAGTTGGTAGAGTGATATAAAATAGGCTAGGAAGGTTGGTAGAGTGATACAAAATAAGGTAGGAAGGTTTGTGGAGTGATTAAAAAATTTTGGGTTTGTGTTTCTGACTCGACCTATTTTGGATATGTTAAAAAGCTTGTTAGTACCCATGGACTGGTGGTTCTTACCTGGAATCATCGGTTCTTACTCCACATGTTAAAATGGCAGCCATGTATAGTCTATCATGTTCTGAAATATGGCATTAAACCAGTAAGATTCAGCATTTGATGTCATAATGTAAAATATCTTGAATTGTAAGACATTGCTGCCAATTAATTTTTGAATGTACATTTAAGTTGCAATTATCCATGTGTTACATGTAGTTGATTGCAAACACTGTATGGGGTATATCTTTGGTTACACAATGCTCCGGTACAACAGGATTCACTTGGTTCACAGGGCATCACATGTAGAAGACCATTAGCCCTGATCTACCTGCTTTATAGGAAAACAGAGCCAAGTTTTTATTATTTGTAGGTGAGTTCAGTTTGTATGCAAATCAAAATCACCAAATTCCCATTTTTAGAATTTACAGTAATATTGACATTTGCATCTGTTTATACTTGTTATTACAACACTGCTAAACAGACAACTTCATTTCGCTTCATACGTCGGATTTCATTGCATAGTACTGTGGATGTGTTAATATTACAGAAAACACTTGCTAAATGGACCAGTAGAACCTGTTGCTTTGATTACCAATTCTTTGAACTAAAATAGTGTAACAATTTCAGTTTCTTTGGGGCAAAGGATACTTCTACAGGTTTCATAAAGTTGCTGATCCCCATCTTATCCTAACTGTCAGATAATTATTGAGTTAACATTAAAGTCTCTTTCAAAACTTGATCTGCTCAGTCCTTAAAGCACAATGGTATAGCAGGCATCTTCAGCATTGATAGTTCAGCAAACCAATGGATACACATTCAGCTTTCACGGCATCGCCATAGCACTTTCTTTCTGGCAAATTAAATGCCACATTTTTTTACAAGCCTGAGGGGGGTAGGGGGCAAGTCACTTTAAAGAATAATTAACTGTGTGGGACCAAATTTGTTCTTACTTGCTGTGTTGTGGTGATTCTAACTTGATTGTCACAGGTCAATGGTTCTGTGAGGTCTACATCATCTATGTCTGGTAGAGTCAGGGGTTCAGTGAGGCCACTCTCACATATATCGGGTAGAGTCAAGGTTTTGTGAAGCCTCTCTTATCTACCTTAATCTGGTAGTGCCAAGGGTTCTGAGAGGTCTACCTCATCTATGTCTGGTAGAGTCAAGGGTTCTGTGAGGTCTACCTCATCTATGTCTGATAGAGTCAAAGGTTCTGTGAGGCCTCTCATCTATGTCTGGTAGAGTCAAGGGTTTTGTGAAGCCTCTCTCATCTATCTATACCTGGTAGAGTCAAGGGCTCTGAGAGGTCTACCTCATCTATGGTAGAGTCAAGGGTTCTGTGAGGTCTAACTCATCTCATGTTAAAGCCAAGATCTCATCATCTATACCCAGTGGAACCTAACGGTAGTAAATCTGTGATTCTTTATTCTGTACAGTGTCACTGTTTCATGCTTCTCTACCTTGTTTCTGTCCTGCTTATGTACTTATTTTCTGTCTTGGCACATGCACTTTCATGTAGAAAACCATAGAAATTAACATGGCACATATGTGTATTATACTGTTTTTAGAAGATTTATCAAATTTGCTGCCAGATGATACATGTGTGCTAATCAGGCATCTGTCTATCAGTTTCCATGACAACTGATGCATTGAAAACAAAACTTCTTGAAGTTTGTAATTATTGCTAAATACTAGTTAATTGTTATCCATGCACACTACGGTCATATTTTCATAGGCAGATTACCTCCCATATATAGGAAGTACAAGTCAGCTGGTTTCATGGTACCAACTGTTTTTCATAGCCCTCAATGCCAATGTTTTGTGAAATAAATATACTTTCTATCCTACTTCAGCACACATGTTGTACACTGTCACAGAGAGCAATCTTAGATCGTCAATTTGACAAGGACAAAACCAGATACTCCATTGCATTTAAGAGAGATAACTCTGCTAGAACTGGACAGGGCTAAGAGTGTACCTAGTCACAACAGACCCAGTTTCATCCAGGTGTCCCACATTTTAAAAAAAATCTAAAAAGTACCAAATATGATCTAGATATGAAATAACTTAATCTCACATGTTGCCAAGAGGCTTGACTTTTTAAGCCTAACAGAAAGTACAACTCTTACATGATGCACCAATCACAGCTAGTGTTGATGTTTATTTCTGAAAGCAAGGTTCCCTACACTTTAAGCTCCAGCTAGCTGCTCACAACATTGCAGCCTCCAGCTTGGCCTATGCCGGTAAACAGCCCATCTTGCTGGCTTGTCTAGGCAGACCTGATGTAGTGCTCAGATGATGGTCAGTTAACTGGTACTCGGTTAGCTACCAGCAGTTAAGGTTCCAATGTGTAACCCCAAACCCCATAAATCAAATTATTATGATAAAAACAGTTGCATCTTGACGATGCTCTCTGGATGTTAAATAAGGGAGTGAAAGTTGCTAGTCAGAAAGCTATCTAATGGAGTGAAAGCAGATGGTTTCGCAAAATTGATAGATGCTTCTTGTTCACAAAAAACACTTGAGTAGTTTCACTCCTAGATAGCTTTATGTTAATTGCAAACTGTTGTAGTTAGTATGAGGAATATTGTTATCCACTACAGTCATATGTCGAAATTGCTTTTGCTATGTCTTAAAAGTATTTCCTTCAGAATTCTATCTGCAGGGATTTCTGACTTTGATCAGGATGCTTGAATTATCATTGATAACTTGGAGTCATATCCAGGCACTTTGGATTGACTAAAAATAATTAAAGATTCTTAGAATGTTGCTAAGTCAATTGTGGCTTTGATTCAGGCTGCATGTAATGAACTCGAAAAAAACAAAAGAATCCAAGTCAAAATTTCAGACATACCAGCAATACAATGGATTGACACTGCAGTCAGAAACAGAACAGGAACATAGCACTAAATCTAACAATATCAATTTCAACAGAGTACTGGATACATGGAGTGGAAATAAAGTAGGAAATGTTAAGATGTTTCAGGGGAACATTTATCCCACCCTAAATATTTTCTCGCCCCTCAGTCCTTCCATATCCACTTTGACATTTGATACCAGGGAGAACTCTATATACAGCTGTTTCCTTGCAGCATCACTGCAGTTGGTCAGTGTTTAACTTATTGCTGAACTGCAAAGCTAATAGGTTTGGTTCAGATCCTACCATCAGATCAGCTTGGGTCAGCCACCATGGTGTCTCTTTGGGCAAGGCACGTTTTTTTAACTCAAGTTGTGTTGGAATTAATTAACTTATTTGTGTTATTGAACTGTAAAATACCAAACCAAACTTATTCTAAAAAAGGCAGATGCTCAGAACTGTTGTAAAGCAAATAATGTATGCAGACTGTATTGTGATGTTTTGAGCAGACATCTTCTGAATGCAATATTTGAAAATTTGCCACCAATGCCTGAATGACAGCTGTGGTTTCATTAAATGAATTGAAAGAACTTAGGTACATCTTGTATGTAATATGCAATGTTTTCTTTTGTAGTGCTATTTTGGCATCCAGATTTCTGAAAGAGAGATTGAACATTCTGGGCAAAATTGGCTGTGCTCAATGCCTCTTTGGCTCCACAATTATGGTCATCCTTTCTCCAAAGGAACCAGAAGTACATAGTATGGAGGAACTACTGGAAAAACTTAAAGGACCAGGTAACAAATAAACATAAAACAAAGAAACCAGTAATCATATTTAATATCAAATTATGAAGTGTCACAAGGCAGATTAGAAGAATATAGTTATGTTGTATGCAATAGTCATTTTGAGAAGATGAACTTACTGTTGTCAGTGTGATTAATGTCATATTTCTCATATTTTCATTGTTATCAGATCTGTTATCATTACAATTTATTACAGATATCTAAGATTCATCACAAGAACCATAAAAGATTTATTACCAATCAAACAAAAGAAAACATCTGAGATCAGAAGATAGATTTTGCTCCTCCACAAAGTAAACAGGAGGATGTCTGTTTTAATTGGAGAGCAGTTTTAATTATATGGCTGGTCGCTTGCACAGAGTAAACAGGAATGAGCAAATGCTGTTTTAATTGGAGAGTGATTTTATTTATATGGATGGTCACAAGAAGATGTTTTAAATAGTGGTTATATTTCTATGAGTTGTCTCAAGAAAGAAGTTTTAATGTGTTTTTATTACTAAGGGTGGTCTAGGAGAAAATTTTAATTTGAGAGTGGTTTCATTTCTAGGGGTGGTCACAGAAGGAAGGTTTAATTTGAGAGTGGTTTCATTTTTAGGGGTGGTCACAAAAGTAAGTTTTAATTTGAGAGTGGTTTTATTTATAGAAATGGTCTCAGAGGAGGACATTTTAATTGGAGATTATTTTCATTTCTAGGGGACCAGGAGGAAGTTTTATTGGAGAGTGGTTTTATTTCTATAGATGGTCACAGGAAGATGTATTAATTGTAAAGTGGTTTTATTGCTATGGTTTGTGATAGAAATAAGTTTTAATTGAAGAGTAGTTATATTTATTTGGCTAGTCATATGAAGAAGTTTTAATTTGAGAGTGGTTTTGTTTCTGTGGGTGGTTACAGTAAGATTTATGATGCAGAAGTGGTTTTAAGTATATGGACTGTCAAAAAAGATATTTTAATTGGAGAGTTGTTTTATTTATTTAGGTGGTCACAGGAAGAAGTTGTAAAGTTGTACCTTATATTTGCAATGAAGATATGTAAATATTAGAATCATTAAGAAATACATGAAACCAGATAGATATATATATATTTTTTCTCTCTTTCAGTTTACATTGTGTGGGCCATCCTAGCATTTGGTGTTGCCATCTCCACAATGATATTTGTAGCACCCAAGTATGGAAACAAGCATCTGCTTGTGTACCTTGTCATCTGTTCACTAATTGGCTCCTTTACCGTAAGTGGCTGTAAAGGCCTTGGTGTAGCGATAAAGGAGACCATCGGTGGAAAAAATGAATTTACCAACTGGCTAACATGGGTCTTGCTAGTTTTGGTCATCGTATGTATTCTGACGGAGTTGAATTACTTTAATCGTGCTTTGGACACATTCAATACAGCAGTAGTGACACCTATATACTATGTTTTCTTCACTACAACTGTGATAATTGCATCTCTGATCCTTTTCCAGGAATGGGGGAGTATGACATTTGAAAAGATTCTTGGAAACATTTGTGGATTTTGTACGATAGTTCTGGGAATATTTCTCTTAAATGCTTTCAAGGATATTAAAGTGTCACTTGGTAACATTTCGAGTCTCGTTATGCAGACAAAGCAACAGCAAATGAATGGAGATATACCTGCTGTAGGACTTGTAGAAGAGGAGGATGGCAGTGGAGAACATGAGGAAAATCTTGAAGTAAAGCTGGATGATGAGGACAATGTAGAGATCCATGACAATAATGACAACATTTCTTTGAAGGCCAATATAGTTTAATTGCATTAAATATCTTATCATTGGTTTATGTCTTTATCACATGTTTGGTTAACAAATCAGGATCTAATTTTATTTTGATTTGCGTCATCCAATATGTAACCTCATTTAGAGAAGGAATTTGAAGAAGCTTTTTTAAATGACTCTGCAAAGTATTGGAACTCCTTTTGGAACAAACCGTCCATATATACATATATACATACATATATATACATATATGAAACAAATTATGTTATCGGATAGATTTATTATTGACAACACACTCTGTGGTACAAACTACCACCCATCCATAAATTGGAAGATTTGTCTTGGAAATGTTGGAAACATTTTACAATGCCAGTTATTTATAAAGCTAGTGAAGTGCCAAAGCCGCATCATATCCAGACTTGAGATTGGGTATGGTTTGGTGTTTTATTGCAGAGAAACACAAGTAGGTTATCAAGGGTTGGGGCAATTGTGGTCAAGTGTGTTGTCCAAGGACACCATGGTAACCAACACAGGCAAATTTAAATCTAGGATAGCACCCGTTTTCACAGGTGCATGTGCTAACTTCTAAACCACTGCAGCTGTGAAGAACATTGTGTGGGATGGCTGATAATATACAAGATGGGCAATTTATCTAGACCACCGACACAAAGAATTTTGCATAGGACGACTGATCATGTACAAGATGGATATTATATTAATCACTGAAGCAAAGAACATTTCATGAGATGATCAATTATATACAAGATGGACAAATCCTATTGACCATTTAGACTCGGTAAATTTTGTATTGCCACACTTTTGGGGATTATGTGGGCAACTTCAGGAGCAATGTATTGGAGTGTACCAGAATTCGGATTTTTTTGAGGGGGGATTGGGATTAATAAGGTGTGTGGATACTGATACTATGCTGTGGACTTCTTGTATTCTAATAATCAAAACACATAGTACAGTGCATCACTAACAAAATTTCAGCCTAAGTATTTATCTTTCATTTTTACGACAGTCTTTTGAAGCATTCCTTGATGAGATGTCATTCATTTTCGTTACAGTAAAGGAAACATTTTAAGCGAGATAAGTACTGCTTTTACTGCAGTTATTGTCTACATTTTGCATTGTATTTGCATCCTGTCATGTATTGCAAGATGTGTTACACTGAATTTTGTGTCCTCCTATCATCGTGTAATAGTAAAGTTTCCTTGCCTATGTTAAAAATTATCGTTCATTTTCAAAATCATTCCACATTATTATAGTAGGCTCACTGTATGATTTGGTGGCTCAAATCTATTACTTAAGAAATCTTAAAACTATTATGATACATTATTTAAAGGGCACCTGGATGCTTAATGATAGTGGCATCAAACAGTATTTGTTCTCATTTTTAACTATTAGGCTTTTCAAACTTTGCTCATTTAAAATTTTGTCTTTATTCAACATGTCTTTTAGGTAATTAAAATTAACAGAAATAACTATAGACTTTATTCATTGATAGATGGAGACAAATATCCAGCATTTTGTGGTTTAGGTTTGAATTGGTTTTGTTCCTTATTCAAGGATGCTTTTACATCTGGTGTAACCCATGACTTGTTGCATAAGCCTGTCTGTGAATTATCATGACGTAATTTCAACCAGATTGTCATATTCAACCTTCCACAAGCACCATTCTTCAAACTTAGACACATTATCTAAATATACTTATGTCTCATTGTAATTATTTTTTTATTCATAATTTGAGTTCTATCTTATGTATTATTGATCCATTAAAAAAAATATTTTAATTGTTGGTGTCAATACATTTAAATGCAGTTTTTCTTTAACTTTGTATGCACATGCTTTGCAACAAACCAAATCCACTTAACAAGTTTTCTATCATCAATTGCAGTGCTTTTAAACCCTATTCATTGTAAATATTTGTCATGGTTACGTCCTAGTATCTTTTGAGTAGTTTACTAAGAAGTTGCAAAGTATGGTTAGATTAATGGAGATGAAAGACATAACTGTAGTATTCACATTCATTTTCTGAATTAGAGGATTAATCTTAATTTCACTGAATAGTAGAAAATTTGTTTAAGACCCATTTGTTAATCTTTACTAATATATTGCATTATAAATTAGACTTTCCAGAGTTTTCTAAAATGTTTATCAGTTGATCACAAAAAATTAATCTCATAATACCTTAAATAATATTTATGGTGACAATATTTGTCTGGGAAAAAATTCTGCATTACTTTATCACAGAAAAATCCAATAACATTACCATTGTTATTTATGTTAGCTGACTGCTTACTTACTTACAATTATTTGGTTCCTGACCCTTTCTACAGAGACCAGTGTAATAAAAGGGATTAGAACCAGTCAGCTAGTAATGATCAAGCAGCAAAAACAGTGGTGATATCTGTAAATCAAAACTTGCCCTTGGCAAATATATTCTAAGGGGACATTTGTTAGGGTAATAGATAAATATCATTATGTTAACTTTTCTTGAAAACTATGCATTGATATCCTCATTGCAATGAGATATTACAGAACTCTTGTGCTGTACTGATATTATCAAAGGATATCTCAAGACTGGATTGGAACAAGATTGTGAACTATTTTAAGTATATACAGCATCAAATTCTTTGGATATGATCATCTGCATCTTCAAGCAACTTGAAGAAGCCCTTTGAAGTGTATCCTAGAGGCACCTTAAATTTCAAGTCTCAAAATGTCTTGAAAAAAAACTGGTATCAGAAGATATTTTTGTATTTACAAGTGAGGAAATTGTGGCCTTTGAAATCAAATCTTTTGGGTAATCCTGAGATAGCTTACATCACAAATGTCATTGGAACTTTTGGGATTTTTAGTTACAAACATTCAAAAACGTTTTGAGATGTTCTGAGATGGTCTTAATTTATTCTAAGTCATAAGGAAGACTCATTTGGTATAGAATAATTATTAATTCAATTAACCAGATATTTCATCCTGCTAAGGACTTCAAATTGAGTCGCATCTTTAAATTATGTGATAACCCCAAAACCAATGTATTTTCATCAAGGAACTAGACTCTGCTAACAACAAATTACCTGCTGTGAAGAAGAATGGTATCAAAGTTTAATTTTTAGCTCTGTTTCGTCATAGACCAGAAGAGCTTATGGGATGTTATATTGTCTATAAGTCAGTTAATACAAATATGTTATGATTACTCTTCCTAAACTATTTGAAGAGTAATTGAAACTTAACCACACATTTATCTTAATATCTAAATGAAAAAAAAATGCATTCAAACTTCCAATATGGCCATCATGGCAGCCATCTTGAAAATTGTATCACTAGTCCTCCTGAATCGGGATGGTCATATCAGCATAGTTTCTTGTTGTTCCTAACTGAAAATGGTGCTGATCTGAAATGTAATATGGCCACTGTGGAAGCAATCTTAAAAGTCTTACCATAATTCTACTTAAAAAGAAAGTCAAATCGACATGGATTTTTGCCAGAAGACTTTATGATGTCCAGTTGGTTGTTTAACCAAAATGGTGTAGATCGGATTCATATATAGCAGATTCATCAGCCATCATGATAATCTACTTTTTGCTATGACATAGACACGGTTTTAAAACCTCTATTTTCCAAATAGGTGGCTGTAACAAAATCGGGGTTTTACCAACAGACTACCTAGTTTGGTCATAAATGAAAATAATGTCAGTTGTACATTTGATGAGGATGTCTTGTTGTCAATGCTCCCCCTAAATGGATGATCATGATGATCTGGGCTTTTTCACCAGATGACTTTTAATGATATCTACTTTGTCCTAAATTGAAATGGTGCCAAACTGTTGTCCAATAGCTGTACCATGGCAGTTAATTTGAAAGTTTTGTTATCAGTGTAGAAGATCAAAAATGGCTTCAGCAATCGCCAGTTGAAAGAAGGGCATCACAGGCTCTTGTTGATTTTGTGAGCTTTGAAGCCATTAACTGTATTTGATAGGGTATATATGGTAACCAGTATATTTGGTGAAAGAAGAAACTGGGAAGACCCCATGAAGAGCCACTGACCCAAGGTCCTGGCAAGTTTTCTCACATATCTACAGTGGTTGAGCTGATACTCCAAAGTCACATGGACATTGGTGAGATGCTTGAATGATTTCAATAAGGAAGTCTTTAAACCAGTCGGGACTCCTTACATTGTATCAATGGACACTCATGACCCCTTACATTGTATCAATGGACATTCAGGACCCTATACATTGTATCAACGGACACTCAAGCCCCCACATTGTATAAATGGACACTGATGACCCCCTACATTGTATCAACGGACACTCAGGACCTCTTACATTGTATCAATGGACACTCAGGACCCCTTACATTGTATCAATGGACACTCAGGACCCCCACATTGTATCAATGGACACTGACAACCCCCACATTGTATCAGTGGACACTCAGGATCCCCCCCCATTGTATCAATGGACACTCAGGACCCACACACACACACTGTATTAATGGACACTCATGTTACTAACATAATTTTTCTTGATTTCTAATGAAGAAAAGCTTTAACTTAAAAAATAAGGGTCTTTTCATAAAATGCAAAAAAATTCTTTCAGCACTTCTTTCAGTCCCTAATAAACTTGTATACATTACTTAATTACTTAATGAGGAAACATCACTGTCAAAAAAGAATGATTGCAGTCATGTATTTAAATACATTTCAGGAAATGTTCTGATTGCTTTCAATGTCCAGGATAATTTTTTCATGGTTTCAGCTCTTTAAAGCAAATGAAAAAATAGCATCACTTTTAAGTACATCAACGAAAGTGACCAAACCATAATTTGATTCGAATTTAGCTACACTTCCAGTTTGGGAATTGTTGACTGTGTATATTATGGGGTTTTGTGTCTTTGCAATTACACTCTCAGAACATTCCTTTTAATCGACACCAAATAATGAACATTGTGCTGGCATGACATTAAAACCTGCAACTATTAGTTTGAATGCTCTTGCATTGTGACTAAACCTGTAATGTAATCAATTTAATCTGTCAATTTGTCATAGAATACCAGTCAGACTGCATGACACAAGTCGGTTTGTCTGTATATCCATTTAAATTCTTTTAAAGTTTGCCAGTTTATGTAAATATTTCTAAAGCAATGAATAGTTTTTATTTTGGTCACCATGCATGTAATAAAATGTAATGAGTTAATGGAATTTTGTATCACCATGCATGTAATAAAATTTAATACATGAAATAATGGAATATTGCTATCACTATGCATGTATTAAAATGTAATACATGAATTAATGGATATTTTATATCACTGTGCATATAATAAAATGTGATACATAAATGGAATTTTGATATCACCATGCATGTAATAAAATGTAATACATGAAAAAATGAAATTTTGATATCACCATGCATGCAATAAAATGTAATACATAAATGGAATTTTGATATCACCATGTGTTAGACACAAGTTTATAAAATACTGATATCACCATGCATTTTTAATACATTGTTTTACAAAAGTTAATGAAATTTCCGTCTATGCTATTTTATGATCAATCTGGTTTTTTAAAAAAAATTATTGAATATTTCATATCCTATATATACAGTTCTATTAGTATGAACTTGTGTCTGTTTTACTTTTGTATATTAAACTGGAAATTTTATTGTAAATCATTCATTTTTATGTTATGATTAATTTGCCCAAAAATTGCAAGCCATTCCTTGGTGGTACGTTCAAATGGACGCAAAAGCAAATGCTACACTTACTTTTTTTAACAATTCCTTTGGACTCTGTAATGTCAATAAATATTGTAAATAGATACATTTCACATATCTTGAACCTTCTGAAAACAGTCATATACATACTGTATTAGACATTGCTGGTTTTTGTTAAAGAGAGCTTTGTCACAGTATCATCAGTAGGCATTTGGACTGTTTTTATGCTTTGTAAACTTTGCAAACCAATGATACAGTTTAGGCGCAACATCAAGTACACTTGTCAAACATGAAATGCACAATTTTATGCAAACATGACTGCCTATTTCAGGCAATTTCGAACATGTATCAGTCGGTCATTTCTGGGCAGAAGAACCAACACAAATGCCTAGAAATATACACATTTATTTTGAAACATATTCCAGATTTAGGTATAAACGTATGACACAGTTTTGCTTGTATTTATTAAGATCCATAGAGAAAAGAGAAGTCCGAATTAAATACTAGCAGATTACCTTGGCGTATGAATACATGTCAAGTTCATATTTAGCAGCAGAGGAGGTGAACAGACCAACTTTTACAGGCGTCGATTTAGCAAACTGAGGCTTTCTCGAAAATGCTTAATATAAGCCTCCATTCATCAAAATAAAATTAAAAAAAAAAACGACGCCATTTTTGTTGTCACCATCCCCTTTGCTGCTACGATGCTTGGAAAATTCGTGGAGTTTTCGGGTAAAAAAAAAGACGCCATTTAGTTGACGTTCACCTCCTCGGCTGCTAATGCGCTAACTAAATATTTGATCAAGTCCTTAAGATTTCACAAACAAACTAATTTGTAAAACCTCACCTCGTAAATCAATCAGATTATTAGATTGGTCAGTGAGTTTGAAATTAATTCTCGTTAACAAATTATTATGACATCGCATATAGACTAGATTAGTTGGGTCTTCAATAATTAGAAATCCTGGAGGAGCCGTTGGTGCAAATGAATATAAAATATATCCTTGCTGAGCTTGATTTGATTGTTCGAGATTTATTTGATAATTTCCTTCGATAACATCACATACTAAATTGAGCGCAATCACCGTTGAAATATTCACATTATTCGGAGCAATATGTCTACCGCCGCATTCTGGATCATTATTAAATTTCAGAATATTTGCTGGGGGATTCTTCGATTTTTTCCAATTATCGTGGATTCTTTTGAACCCAATATCAATAGCATCGTCAAGTTGTTTCTTTAGTTTATCCGGGTTATATCCAGGGATTTTAAAATCTTTAATCTCCGTTTTATTAATATTGTATAGATCCGCAAACTTATCATGTAATATCTCTTCATTTAATACTTCTTGAATAATTATCGAGTGAAATATTTTCATATCGTCGATGATTTTATTACCCGTTTCTACGACGTTGATAAATTCATCCTTGGTGAGAGAGCCGGATTTAATAGATATTAGCAGTCGTGAAAAATCATTATTCATTACTGTGAAATTTCCGTTGATGAGAGGGAGGTAGATTGAATGAAAAACTTTTTTATTTATGAACTTATCGGGGGTATAATCTTGATAATTTTTGGCTTCATTGACGGGTTTTATTTTGTTGGTGATATAATCGGATTTCTTAGGTTCGGGTGGAAAATCCTTCGAATTTTCTCGCGAGTTATCCGGTGGTAATTCAGGCCATCCTAACACTGATCTTATAGAACTCTGATAAATATCTACAACGTATCCTTCTGTATTTATCTCGATAGCAGATGATAGTGTTGGTTCATGAACTGTTATAGCGATTTTTGATTCTTTTCCAGTGAGAGATTTTATTCTTCGTTGAAATTCAGCGTTGATCTGTTCGATTTGATATGACCCAGTTGGTATAGAAACAACCTGCCAATCTGGTGTTCCGTCTTCACGATTCTTGTTTGCAAATACCAAGGAATTATTCGGTTGTTGACCACCAAATGCTACCGATCTAATATTAGGCCAGCTATGATACACTCGTAGTTTTGCTAGTGCGATCTCGCTCACGGGAACAGGAATTGGAAAATTAACACTAAATTCGGGACGTGTTGAGGTTATTGATATCGTGCTTGTTTTCACCGGTGTTGTATTTGTTACTATTTGTTGAAGTAGTTCTTGCGACAACATTATTATTATTATTCTGCTCTAATTTCAGCATTGTTGATTTATACAATTGAGCCATAGTTGAAAATTCGCTATCTGATATTGTTGTGTCATCCAACGACGATGATATCAACGAGGATAATTGCGAGTAACCGGCAGATGCAATATGATATTTAATTAAATAATCATGTAGTTTACTCTGGCTACACGATGATAGTTTTTTTGTGATCCCAGTTAATATACCAGCAATTGTAGCCACTGCGGAAATAGCGATTGGAACTACGACCGGAGCAATCATTGTAACCGAAGATAGTATTATTCCAGCAGCAGTGATTACTCCTGACACCGAGTACACGGTGATATCAACTGTGGTTATTCTTCGTTTGTATTTTTTGATTTTTATTTGATACTCCTCACAGAGAGAATTGAGTTTAGTTTGAAACTCTTTGACTTGATCATAGCGATACTGATTCGATGATGGAGTCATTTTATTTTAAAGGTGCTAGCATTTTCAATTACAAATTACTTTGTAATTTTGAATCGTGAAAGAATTTTTAAATCAATTTAATTGTTTACTTAAATCCACTACGAATTCTACGTACCACGTTACTGAAACCCTGACTAGATTTCTATCTATGGTATTTATTATCGTGAATTGTTCAGTTGTATCCTTGTCGATGATCGTTGATACCGTATTATTGACTCCAGATGAACTCGACGATGATATATTAAACTGATTCGGTGATACTATTGTTAATCGATAAATACCCTTAACTGCTGCGGTTATGTTTAAAATGTTGTTTGTGGGAGTCCATATAAATGATCCGTGTTGAATCGTGTGTACTACGTTGTTGACGATAGATTTATCATGAGGAATTTTTACTTTTTCAACAACGTTTATCATTCTCATTGCATCATCCCTTATTGCGTTGTTGAATGTTTTAAGTTCATCGATGGATTTTTTAATATCGGGAAGTGTTATTTCAATTTTATCAAATGGGCTCCCAATAAATTTATCCATGAGGTTTTTACGAAACGTCATAAATAGTTTCGTGTGTTTTTCATATTCAGATTGAAGAGTTGCTAGTTCTAACATAGAATCTTTTATTACGGTGAGTTTTGGTGTGGTTACTGGTGGATTTCCAAAAAATTCTAGCAGGGGTTTATCAATTTTGTCAACTATATTTCTTTGTAATGCAGTAAACTGATCAAATACAATTATATGATCATCATACTTATCATTAAGCGATTTTAATGAATTCACTGTGTTATCGTATGTTGCTAATTTATCCGTAATCGTTGAAACAAGTACACCTGGTTTGAGTTTACCCTCTTCGGAAAATAACGCGATAGCATCCTCTGCTGCGTCTCGTTGTTTAACCAAAATATCATTAAGAGAGATATTACTACTTTTCAATTTACCCTGACGATCTTGAAAAACAACTATTTCACCAGGATCAATATTTGCTAGGTTTAATATTTCGGATATTTCATCTTCGATTAGTTTTTTAATATCCTTGTTATCAACGGTTTCAACTCCACTATCAGGTTTCTTCAGCGATGATAAAGGTCGTCCCCAAATATCAATCATTATTATAGAAATATTTTCATCGTTTAAATCCGATGGATTTTCAATCTAAAGATTTTTAATCTAAAATTCTTTCAGAATTTTTTAAAGAGATTTGCCGCTAGTATACTCATTTACTACTATATGAGGTGGTTTCGAAAATCTTTTGGATATAGCATCAAGTACGTTTAATACTTCATTACCACATATTGGTGGATCAAGCATTGTTTGTGTTGGTAACGTAGAATACCAAGTCCTCATTGGAAAATCTTTTATATAACGCATAAATTCTTTCGGCGGCGCTAATCCATATGAGTCAAAATAAATAATCCCACGTGGATCAATCGCGTATGCAACCCAGTGAGTTCCAGGTCCGGAGCTGTTATCTAAATTAATAATACCGGTTTCAACATCATTTGGTTGTGCCGGTAACTGATCTCTCATAAAAACCCCTCTGAAATTTTTTATTTTTAATTTTTTAGCGGTATCAATTAAATCAAAATTGGACATGGGAACCATCGGTTTGGAAATCGAAGATTTCGGAACTATATCGTTCCTGGAATTCGAAGACCCTTTCCGCTGTACCATGAACTCGGGGTTCCTGGTAGTCTTAGACCCTTTCCTTTTTTTTTATACCCTTTTCCAGTTGCCTTTTTCAATGCCATTCCTGCTGCGGTACCAATAGCTCCTAATGCTGCTGCCTTCGCTACCGCTGGGGCTGCTGCGGCAATCAACCCTGGAATCAACCCTAACAACGGGAATATACCACCAGTCTTTTCCATGTTTTTAATCGCGCTCGTAGAAAGAGTAACCTGAACTCCCTTTTTTTCTTTCAGCGCTTTATTAAAATGATTAACCTGAGTTTTCGTCAGCGATAGTTTATTCCCTCCGCCATTCATTTGATTAAATTTCAGCGTTATTGTGGTTCCGCATTGTTTAGCTGATTTGGATTGTAATTTTTTTAGCTGACCAGGTGTCAATGTGACATTGATATTATTATACGACATTATACAAAACAGGTTGATTCTAAATCGCGAGTCATTTTTAAAGAATTTTGGATTAAGAAAATCTTACAGATTTTCCACTGGTGCATCTACTAGTCTCATTCGTCCACCAACACCTTCGAGTATCATTGATTTATCACTAAGAATAACAGCAACTGCTCTGTAATTAACAACATCACCAGCAGCAGCACCAGGAGGAGGAGCAGCAGGGTGAACACCAGGATGTACACGAGCTCGGAAGTGTATATCAACTACGGACTGTTTCATCAAGTCAAGATGTTCCAACGAAAAGTAATAAATCGGATACAGACTTTTAAAATCCAATTGTGATATTTGTAGACCAGTATCTACATTTTGATCACGTCCCATAAATGATAGCAATCGATGATAAACACGTGCAATATGATTATTTTCATAATTAAGTTGTATATCCTCTGCTGGTTCTTGTTGTCCGTTTATTTTCAGCGAGACTTCACTACACCCAAGTTTATCAAATATCATATGACTTCTTTCTTGATTTTTTAATCTCGTAATATCCTGTAGAGCAACAAATATATGCCGTGGAGCTGAAACACCCTGTCGTGCTGCCAAATGCCATGTAAATGTACCATCAATATTAGAATCCATGGTATCTGTGGACGTTGTCAACCAGCTCAATAATCTCTTTCCCCCTTGATCCATAAATGATAGCAACCGCGGTTCTACTGACAATGATGGAGTCAACACTGGCATCCATAATGTTAGTTTTGATAAAATTACTTTACCAGCGGCAACGCCAGCAGCGCGCCAGATTGCATTATTATCATCACCCTTTCTCACTAGTGCTACAGTATGCTTTACTCCATAAATAACTTTTCTGACGTTTCTACAAAATCCAAATATGTGATGGAGCGGAATCGCACATGAAAACTGTCGATGCTCTCCTTGTAACGTTGCTACTCGTGTTGCAAATCCTAGATTATACTCTGGAATAGTATTTATGACATCAAAATCAGCACCTGGTCTTACATATCCGGCTGGTGCTGGATCAAGTGCTGTAGCTCGTGTTGCCTTTACTCTAGAATACTGAACGCCATTAGCATTATCAGTAATATCCTTCGTGAACATCATAGATGGACCCGCTGATCTAGTATAGTCATCAGAGTATCTTGCTAGCCCTAATATTGTTGTTGCTACATCAACTTCACGTTCAATAGATTCGATTTCTTTTCCATCAATGAGATATCTTGCGCTTTCAAATAATGCCATAATACCATTATTAACAAAACCAACTTGTAAATTAGGCCCATATACTGTATTAAGTGGAATATTTTGTACGAGTTCACCTTCGACTTCAATAAAAGCTTCAGCGGGTAAAAAGTATTTACTGGTATCATGAACCTGAAGTTCAATTCTTCCACGAAGATCAGGTTGTACTGCGTGATAAGCAAAAAATTGATAATCACGTACAGAAGTATCTTTAAGCACTGGGGCTTCCATGTCAAATGCAACATCAGGGTTTTGTTTGAACATTTTTTATTATATATCCGATGGTCTAAATCAAAAATTCTGAAAGAATTCTGAAGGAATTTTGAATTAAAAACCCAAGGAATTCATTTAGAGAAAATCGATTTTCATGAAATTATGTCGACGGATTAGCCAAAAAACAATACAAAATCAATAAAAAAAACATCGAAAATTCGATGACAACAATATATTTTAGCCTCACAGGATAAAAAATCTGATCAAAATCGATTTTCTCTAAATGAATTCCTGGGGTTTTCATCCTCGATTTCATGAAATTTTGTCGATGAATTGCATAAAAACACTAGAAAAATGAGTAAAAACACTAGAAAAATGAGTAAAAAAAGTAAAAAATCTAACAAAATTAGCGAATTATAAATATTTTATAATATAAAAATAATTTTCAAAATTCTAAAGAATTTTTAAACTAATTATTTAGTTGGGTGTATTTTAATAATGATGATGAAAATATCTGATAATGAAGATAACGTAAGTAGAATCACAAGTGATTCTGATACAAGTGATTCTGACACAAATATTTCTAATGCTAGCATTTCTACAATAACCATAACAACTGAGCATCCTATTCAAATAAATAGAATCACAAGTGATTCTGACACAAATATTTCTAATGCTAGCATTTCTACAATAACAATCATAATTGGAAATCCTGTTCAAATAAATATTTCTAACGTTTCCGGCGAAATTTCTTAAAACCACTTCCCGGAAGCCCACTTCCGGCTATCATATTTGCTGTTATGTTATCCTGGGCGTTAGTCATTAACGACTGTAGTTTTTTATCCACGGCGTTATTTATTATTTTACTAACCTGTGTAGGCATTACTGCAGTAGATGGTAGTGAAGTCATTTTAGAAATGCTAGCATTAGAAACACTAGTGTTTCTGGGGTTTGATTGGAAATTCGAAGAATTTCGTCGTCGAACTAGCGCTGTTAGTTTATCCCGAGCGGCTGAAAATGCCTTACTAGCAAGATCACCAACAGTGTTAATACCCTTATCTCGGATAACATCAATTGCTTTCATTGCTGCCTGTTTTGCAAATGGAGCCACTTTTGGAGCCATTCTTGAAAATAATCCCATTATAGTATTACCGAGACCATCTCCATAGTATACTCGGTATTTTGGTAATCGTGAGTTTACCACGTAGACGTTAGTTGGTTTATCATGGTTGTAGTGTATGATCATTCTTCTATATACAAAAACACTAGTGTTTTTCCAAATGCTAGTGTTTCCAATTATCTAATCGCTATGATAACCATGAGAATTTTCGGCTAACTCCTCAATGAAATCTCTATATGTTGCAATATCCATGATACCACCTTGAAATAATCTCCTACAGATATCAGCTGCTTCATTGATTATTTCCAGTGAGTTATTCCCGGCTCGTTTTCCACCTACAAGTACTTCTAATCGTGCTATATCACCGAGAATATTACCAGGGCAAGAAATACTTGTATTTCCACTCGAAGAGTTTCCAACACTAGAATTTCCAACACTAGAGTGAAAATCCATAGGTGAATATCCCTTTCCGGTTTTTTTCTTAGTTTTTTCTTCTCTTTTTCTTTGTTGTTCTTGTTGCTTTTCTTCTTCTTCTTGTTGTTGTTGTATGTCATAATCTTCAATTCCTCTCATAAACATTTTATACTCTAGTTTTTCCTTTTTTAAACGATCAATACTTTGATTCACTTTAAACAACCAATCAACCCAGTCAAGTCGTGATATTTTACTCTCTTTATACTCGTCCTTCAAAAAATCTTTTCTTGAATAATAACTTTGAACAGCAAAATTACCAAAGGCGATATAATCGTTGGGTTTCATTAATTGAAATTGTTTTATTTCTATTATACCCGTCGGAGTGAATTTGTCTATAAAGGGAACACCACGAGAAGTGGAAACTGCGCCTTCTTGTTCTTCTTCTTCTTCTTCTTCTTGTTCTTGCTGTCGTTGTAGTTCTTCTCGTTCTTCTTGTTCTTGCTGTCGTTGTAGTTCCATCTCCCCTGCGATTTCACCTGGAAGTATTTGTACAGCTTGTTTCGTTTGTTTAGTTCGTTTTGCTATTTTCTCCAACACAGGGAGAAGAGGCTTCTCTGTTCTAGGACCTTCTTTAGGGACATCTCCGTATATCGCCCGTTCAGTTGCTGTTTTCACATCTGTAGTTGCCTTGACAACCGGTTTGAAGAGTTGTTCTGTATCCTCTGTGAAGTCGGTGGCCATTGATTGCCGTTGTTGAAGTTTTTCACGGATTCTATCACGAAGGGGTAATATTTTCTTAAGAGCTTCAAGTCTTTCTTTAGTGTTCCGTGTAGTTAATGATTGTCCTATCATTATTAGAAGAGTATCACTAATTGTCAAATTAAAAAATCCTTTGGATTTTCAAATGCAAAGCATTTCATTGCAAATCATTTCGAAAGAAATCACTAACTAAAAAATGTAAATCATTTTAATACTTCCTTGTTATTGTACTGAGTCACACATAATTTTACTTCCTCATACCGTACTGGTTATACAAACAAAGGAGGCTCTCTACGCGTGGGGTTCATCACCTTCAGAGTTTTCCATTAATGTTTTTAATTGTCTCACTTTACAATTAATAAGTCTCTTTTGTTCATATTCTAATCCTAATTGCTTTCGAACACGTTCAACGATGCTACATAATGGTACGAAGACATTAACATCTTCAGTATTGACTAAGCTCTCACGTATAAGCTTTTGGATATTCTTAATTAAAAAATATTTTTTAGATAGGACATATTTTCCGGTCTGTTCTGCAAATTGTATATCCTCGAAATTGGTCATAATTTGATCACAATCCAAACCTGAACATAATTTTACATTTTCATCCTTCAACTTGTTGATTTCAATAATAATCAATTTGAGATTTTCAATATTCATATATATATAAAAATATATTTGTTTAAATGCAAAGTATTTCAAATACAAAGTATGAAAATTCTTTAGAATTAAAAATGCAAAGTATTTCAAAATGAATTCTGGATACACTAAGGTGTTGATCATCTTAGTATACCCAGAAGCTTAATGCGATTATAGGTGATTATGATTATATATAATGAATGACGACGGCACATTTACCGTTTTAAACCCCCTTGGTGTTTTATACATCAAGCAGCGCGCTCAACGGTTAACCGACAAACACATAACAATAGATTATAGGTGAACAATGAATGAATTGATTTCAATGACAATGACGACGGTACAACAATAGATTATAGGTGAACAATGACAATGGTATATACAATGAATTGATTTCAATGACAATGACGACGGTACAACAATAGATTATAGGTGAACAATGACAATGGTATATACAATGAATTGATTTCAATGACAATGACGACGGTACAACAATAGATTATAGGTGACACAATGAATTGATTTCAATGACAATGGATGACGCGGGCTATTCTACATTCAAGTGTAAACAAAACCGCAAAATCGAAACTTTGGTTTTGAATGTCAATAATAACGTTCATACCACGTGTGACGGTGTGGTTTTGTTTACACTTGAATTTCGGCTAAATGCCCAATTATAATAAGAACGAATTTGTATATATATACACTCATTACGACGAGGTGATATAAAATAGGTGTAGTGATTGTAATTATTTGTTTGTTTATTAGCGATCACTGACAACGTTGAAAACACATATAATACTTGAAACAGACATTAAAAAAAATGTTTAAATACGACGTGTTTATAAAACAGTTCTGTTAATACTTGAAAAAAGACAAAATTGATTGTGTTTTGTTCAGATTTATTTAATTATAACAGCCAATGAAAAATCGAAGATTTTCCAACACTAGCGTTTCCGTGTTTAAGATCCGTAACTCTGTCATTGGTGGAAATCCTATGGATTTCACACGTGTTATACCTAACGGAGTTATCTCCCTACATAAGAAAACTGAATTTTGTTTTTAAAACGTTTTGAAAAAGCCGTCTTATAAATTCCCTCTGCTACTTTTTGTACCGAGGGGGGGAAAATATCGAAATACCTACCAGCTTCTGTCATTGATTGAAATACCATCTCCGTGTCAGTATTAAACGATCTTACAGGTCTAGCAATTTTCGGGTATTTCCCAGTTCTTCCTCGTTTTGTGTTTTCACATTGAGAAATAGCTTGAAGGTTGTTCAATTTGTTATTCTTGGGATTAGAATCAATATGATCAATAACAAAACCATCCTTGATTAATCCATTATGCACTTCATAAACGAAACGGTGATTGAGATACATTTTCCCTCCAGCATTAAACATCAAATACCCCATACCATTATCCCGCCCAACAGATTTCCTATTTTTACTGTGTCTAACAACACCATCACGAGAAGCTTCGTAATTTTTAATAACAGGATGTCTTTGAAATTCTTGGCTCATTTATATATAATATATCTATTTGTCTAATTCGTTAATTGGCTGAATTATAACATTGGAAAATCTTTTTATATAATCAGCCGTAGTTTTTATGATTTTGCCATTGACGTCGTCAGGATTTTTGATTCTTCGCTTGTCATAATAACGTTTTAACTCTCTATAACGCTTACCCCCGCAATTAATGCATAACTGCGACTTGCCTCTTACACCTACCCCACAATGCAAGCATGGTAGAGGTCCCTCCGAACCGTTTCTCACACTCTGCATATGATACCCACAGAATTCATTTCTACATGATTTGTTACACGGAGTCTTTGATCCAATCATAAGCCATTTGCAATGATTCATTATATAAAATTTTCTTATTTAAATACTTGTTTTAATTATAATATGAAGGAGTTCAAGAGATTATCGAAAATTAAGCCTTGGAAAAATGTTAGATTTAATCTCGATAGAATCTCTGATATACCTAAAAGTCTAGTAGATGATAAACCACTATTGAGTAAAATCAGCGACTGTTTTAATGAGTTTAAGCGTGATGGAGCATCTCATACGTGGTCGACATTTCGAATTATTGATGAAGATGTCAATATACCCGTAATTGATGCTACTATGAATGATATAAGAGCAGCTGTGATACTTTCACACCTTGGCCAGAAATCCAAAGGATTTCTACGGAGGTATTTTTTTAGAATAAAATTCATTATCGAAGAGGAAGGTGAATGGATTATCAGAGATAAATTTGACCCAATCCTTAAGGATAAAAAAACTGTTATTGTGAGTAGAGATTCCAAACCAGGAATTCTAACTGGAATTGACAAACCATACTATGAGAAATCTTACCCTGTAACAGCAGTTGTGTATGGGTTATATCCAATAAATAATAATCCTAATATTACAAAACTAGCTCCAATGTTTTCATCATCAGTGGCTTTGCCACTTAATTGTGTAGCAACACGGTTAATAGAACACTTCAAAAATGCATCCCGGGGAAACAAATTAACTGATCTACGAAGAAACAAAATAACCGAATGGGAATTGACAGTGAATCAACATGGAGCAAGGATTTCCGATATAGCTAAATTAGAAGCATTATTAAAATTTCCAATATCGGTAGCGACAATAACCGGAGAAGTATTATACGAACCGAAATATCAATCGCGAGGAGCTCCAATTGAAATTATCGATCATAACAAACACGCGTGGACACCCGCGGTAAATATATTTCCACGAGAAAGAACTGTTCGATATATCCCTAAAGAATTTTCTAGGGATGGTTTCTATGAAGAGAAATTATTTGATGCTATTCACACATTAACCAAAGACGACCCTGTGTCAGTATGGTTACTCAGGAGTAATGAGGATCCGGAAATAGGATTTGATCAGTTTGTAAAACCAAATGGTGAATTATATCGAACTGAAGAATTAGATACTAGAATGAGAAAAATCGCTAATGAGTATTTAGAAGGAAACACTAGCATTTCTACAGAAAAACTACTTACGGATAGTTTTACTATTCCATCAGTGGTAGCTCACTTCGCACGAGAAAAGAATTCATGGCGTCCAACACGAAGTGATTTTCTCAATGACGTGAAGTTGAGTTGCGTCGAATTGGGTCATGGAGGATTGTGGAATACGAAATACTCACGTGATGGTATGATTTCAATTGATATATCCGCGTGTTATCCTGGAAGTTTTCTCGGATATGGAGAATGCTCTGAATATTTTAAACGATTTGGACATCCCACACATGAAATGACTCGTGTTGCGATTAATGGTCCATTGCCTGATTTTGATTTAACCGGGTTCGCTCGTGTGATATCATTCGAATTAGCTACAGGGTTACATCCGTGTAGTTATCTTTGGCTTGGTAGACATATGTATG
This sequence comes from Unio delphinus, assembly GCA_029339505.1. Lineage (NCBI taxonomy): Eukaryota > Metazoa > Mollusca > Bivalvia > Unionida > Unionidae > Unio > Unio delphinus. The sequence goes on from JAQISU010000117.1 coordinate 10,048,812, forward strand.
AAAAAGCGTGGATGCCAATTGTGCTATTGCGGTATATGATCGATTGTGGTATGCTAATATCGTTAATTGTCAGTGAAGCGATTATTTGTTATAACGCTCAGAAAGATGTTTGGTTACCAAAACCCGATCTCGAAAAAATAATTAACGAACAACGAAAACAATTTCTAGATGGAAATTCGAAGAATTTCAGCGAGGAACAAATCATAGATTGGTCTAAGAAATTATTCGAAGGTAGGAATAGAGAGGCTAAAGAACTCGGACGAAGAATAATCGGTAAATTCACTCAAGGTGGAAGATTTGACAATGCAAAATATTCTTCGAGATTAATCATAGACGATGAAGAATACAATTTCATAATATCTGATTTAATAAAAAAAGGGAAATTTGTAACCCGTAAGAACGCTTTTCTATCAGGGGAATTAGATGAGGAAGCTTACAAATCTGCGAGCGGAACTAATAATGTTTGGGTAGATGATGTCCTTCGAAATGGTAAGAAATTAGGTACGGTTGTTACCTACTGTGATGGAAAAAGTTGTCAATACACACAATTGAGAAGTTCTATGCTAGCCTATTCTTGTATTAATCTATTCTCGATGATAAACAGATTTCCCGATACCGCGGTTAGAGTAGCTACTGATTCGATGTATATCCATGAAAAATACAAATCAGATGTAGCTAAATTCACAGATCCTAAGGAAGCGTGGGGAAATTGGAGGTTTAAAAAAGAAACACTACATGAGTATTGTAAATCCGCAGACGTTGCTATGGATGATAAATACTTGAAAAGTAACCATAATATCTCAGAGATTCAATCAGAATTTTCTACTGCACCGCCCGTATCAGATCCGATTTGTAGATACAAGACAATTTATTTAAACGGCTGTGGTGGATCAGGAAAGACAACTCGTGCAATCGAATTATTTCGTAATAGAAACACAAGTGTTTCTAACATGATTGTGTTAACACCAACTCACAGACTCGCCAGAGAGATGATAGCGCGGGGGGTAAAAGCCTGTACTTATCACAGCTTCTTTCGATGGAAAGGCGATACATGGACTCCTGATCGAATGGGAGATAAATTCATTCCTGATGTAATAATCTGGGATGAAATATGCACGGTATCGTTAACAGTATTACAGATATTTCTTGAATGGTTGTTATTGAAAAATAAAAAAGTCGTCATGTGCGGGGATCACGGCCAACCGCAGCCATTTGTTGGTGGATCTCCACATGAATGGCTAAAAGGATTTGTAGATTATTATGAAGAGATTAATACCGACCATAGATCACTTGATGAACAATTACGCGAGTTCAAAGCGCTAATTAGATTACAACCGGATAAAATCCAATGTGAAATAGCGCGTGAAATAATCTCTGAAACTCCCATGAATGATTTTTGGGAAATGTGGAAGCCAAATGATTTAATAATCGCGAGTAGAAAAATAGTCAGAGAAGCACTTCAGATGAAGTTGTTTGCGCTACATAAAGAAAAATTTGCAACGCTTCCAGTACCACTCTGTTATAGACCTAAGGATACACGAAAGCAGAATATCGACGTTGACATTCCTGGACAACAACAAAAGCAGAATTTAGTATTAAATGATATTGTGCTGGTTGATATCAGCGTCGTTAAAGATGCATTAGGTGCTGATAAATCCCCATGGACGTTAGGTTATTCAGCAACAATACACTCTTCACAGGGATTGACTATATCCGATACAACTCTTTGGATAGTAGATAATCATATTGAGTGGTCAAATTTAGTTTATCTCGCAGTATCCAGAGTACGGCGAATAAACCAACTTCGAAGAATTGTGGTTAATGATAATGACAATACAATAAGTAATATACACACCGATGATAATATAATCAGAAAAAAACTCTCTGGTTATAAACAACAGGATAAAAAAAATAAAAGAGAATTTGACATTGATGCTGAATTAATTAAGACACTAAAGCAACAACAGAACAATCACTGCGCGAGTTGCAATTGTATAATGAGTTGGAATTGGTCGGATAAAGATCCTCGCCAATTCACCGTAGATAGAAAAGATAACAATCTCGGTCATGTCAGAAACAATGTGAGGTTGACTTGTCTTGAGTGCAACAGACGCCGGGGTGACAGCACCTTAGGTGCTAGTTAAGACCACGCGGTGGTAATTGAGTATCCTCGGGAATCACTTGTAATTGTTCGCGTGTAAATCCTCGCTGAGGAGCAGTTGAATCCAGTCTATAGATTGGAGGTCTACCCGTAGATCGTGTTATGCCGGATATTTTATGCGTAGTGACACTCCAAATAGGATCAGTAGCTCTTTTTTTACCACCCTCAAGCTCTCCTGGTTCATATAAGTACCTTACAATGACATTACTACCAAGAATTGGTTCTTTGAAATCTTTTTGTGAAATTCCTTGGATTTCCATTTTGATAGACGCCTTCTTAATAGCGTTGACAGGTTTCATATTAATTGTTCTAGTAATCTCATTATTGATTGCGGTAATCACAGCTGGTAATCTCTTGACCCATTCACGGGATCGTTTATCCTGTATGAATTCTTTTGCGTATTGATATCCGAATAACCGCTCAGCAAGGGTTTTATTAAACCGTTCAACAATTGCCTGATCGCGATGTAGCGCAGTGTGTCCTCGTCTGATGGCGACATTATGATGTTTCATCGTAGATGTAACAACACCTTGAAATTCCTTGCCAGGATCAACTTGTAACAGATTTGGCCAGCGCAGAGGACCTCGTCGATAAATCCTCTCAAATGCAGAAGCTACTTCAGTAGATGATTTTGTCCTTAACGGTTCTGCTTCTTTGTATCGACTTGCAATATCAACTAACGTTAACGCGTATTTGTAACCGTTGTCATGCGGCAGAAATAGTATATCAGCTTGATGAACTTCATTAGGTGTTGTAACATCAAAATGCGAATAGTTAATTTGTTTAGGCGCTGGTAGATAAATTTGCCATATTGCTTGTTTAGATAACCAGTTTGCCGCTGTAGTTTTTTTCACCTTTGATGCACTAGCTAGTTTATTGATTGCTGCGTAACCTCTCCAGTATCCTCTCGGAGAATAATAAATAGATTCCATATTAAAATGCTAGCATTTTCAATTACCAGCACCTAACATCAATTTACCCTTCATAGCAGATTTTACCAACCAAGAAGCCAATTTTTCTTTGAAGGATTTATCAGGAATAGCATTTAACGCATGAATTAATTTTACATCTGCGAGATGTCTATGTTGAAGATTGCTGCTTTTATAAGCGACATCATGAGCATGACACGCCTTATCAATAGCGTTTATTGGATACTCGCCGGGTCGGGGCTGATTTTGATCATCAAGTCTGATATCTAATCGTGTTCCCGGTCCACAGTAGCTATATCCTGGAAGGTGCTTTTCTCCTGGATACTTTGCCCACGGTGTTCCTGGGAGTTTTGTCAATTTGGCTGCAATATCACCTCCTCGTTTTTTTTTAAAGGTTTCGTGGAAGTAAATCTAAATTTTTTCGTACTACATTGTACGCATTTACCAGAAAGCGCTGATCGATTATTTTTCGTTGTAATCGTCGTCAAGTCATTTGTGCCAGTACGCGTCCTACACTTCACACAATATAGATCCATAATTTATATATAACAGTTATGAATGTAATTGATTATTCAGCTACTCGACGACGGGAACCTATTAGACACCATGCAATGTTACCAAATTCTATTCGCGCGATTATCATCGGACCATCTGGAAGTGGTAAAACACAATTGCTACTTAATTTGATAACGAGATGGATGAAGTGGGATAAATTGTACATGATTGCTCCGAGTGTAGACGATCAACGATGTTATGAAGTATTAAAGGATTTTAATGATGCCGCGCAAGAAATTAACGGCGATGGTGTTATTGAGTTTATAACCGATATCGAAGAGGCACCGAATATTGATGATATTGATGGAAGTATTAACAATTTAGTCGTATATGATGATATCATGTTAGATAATCAAAAGAATCCTGCTAGAATATTTTCCAGAGGCAGACATAAAAACACCGATGTGATATATATCACTCAACGTTACACTCAAATACCAAAAGTGATCAGAGATAACTGCAATATGCTGTGTGTATTTAACGGAGTTGATACTCATACTCTTAGAAATATTTGGCAAACTTGGTGCGGTGGTGATATGGATCATAATCGATTTAGAAATTTCTTTAGCAACGCTCAGACAATCCCACACGGATTTGTGACGATAAATTTATCAGACCCTCGGACAAGATATCGTATCGGACTTGATCAAATATTTAGTTAGCGCATTAGCAGCCGAGGAGGTGAACGTCAACTAAATGGCGTCTTTTTTTTTACCCGAAAACTCCACGAATTTTCCAAGCATCGTAGCAGCAAAGGGGATGGTGACAACAAAAATGGCGTCGTTTTTTTTTTTAATTTTATTTTGATGAATGGAGGCTTATATTAAGCATTTTCGAGAAAGCCTCAGTTTGCTAAATCGACGCCTGTAAAAGTTGGTCTGTTCACCTCCTCTGCTGCTTATTTGGTTTGGCCTTTGAAGAAACAGACAACCATGTTTTCATAAGTCATTTGAAAGTAATTTATCACTCAAATTTTTATTTTTACATATATTTTTAAATACCTAATTCTATTTTCATTAGTTGTTTTTAAAAAAACAATCACAAAGGTGATAACATATGGTTAAAAATTAAGGTGCAATACCTGGAGTTTTCTGTGTTGTGGCTAGAGCATTATTATAAAAAGCCCACATTGGGACATACTGTTTACTTCATAATTCTGTTTTAGCTATAATTAACAGAATTGTGTTCAAGCTTTTTTAATCATCATATATGCTTAAGCTAACGTTTCTATTCAGCTCTGATTATCAAATTGCAGAAGATCTTGATGCAGAAGTCATTCCTCCAGCATCTGGAGGCCATTATCATAAGAATGTTATGACCACATATACTAATACACGTAACTGGGACATGATTTTGACGGCCTTAAAAGATAAAACATCTCCACCCCTTAACGATAAACTCAGTGATAACTTCAACATTTTTAGATGCAGACAAGCAAAGGGGTTGATCTTATTTTAACCATTTTTGTCGCATGTTATGATGTAAGAACAAACGCACCTGTGGTTGGGAAGACGTTGTACACCAAACATAAAGAGAAACACAACAATGTTATCTTTTATAAACCTTGCGGTGGGAAAACACCAGCAGGGAAACTACAAAAAAGGGAGGGGGGGGGCACACAATTCTGTTAAATTGGAGACAACGATGTAACTTTGTATATATGTTCTGTATGGTATAACTGGGTGACCGCAGGATTATTTACAGGGGATTCAGGATTATTTGCAGGGGGTTCAGGATTATTTACAGGTGGTTCAGGATTATTTACAGGGGGTTCAGGATTATTTACAGGTGGTTCAGGATTATTTGCAGGTGAGGTCAGTAGGTCATAAACAGTTAGTATGTATAGTAAATTATCACTTTGAAGAAATGGATGTAAAAGTTAGGGGGAAAAAACGTTGCATATTATATCTATCCCATTCATAACTGAATGTCAACTGGTATAACGATACCAACTATACTAGCCCAGGTTGTCAGAGCTTGAGGTGTATGGAATATTGCATTCAGAAATAAACAACAACACTAGCTGTGATTAGTGCATTATGTAAGAGTTCTACTTTCTGTTTGGTTTTTAAAAAAAGTTATGCCTCTTGGCAACATGTGAGATTGTGTTAACTTATATTTAGATCATATTTTGTACCTATTATTATTATTTTTTTAAATGTGGTATACGTAGCTGAAAATATGTCTGTTAAATTATGACTAAATAACCTTTACCTATCTAGTTCCAGCAGAGGTATCTCTCTTAAATGCAATGGAGTACCTTGTTTTGTCTAACATTGTTTTCTATGACAGTGTGTGAAATGCATGCTGAGGTAGGATAGCAAGTATATGTATTTCACAAAACATTGGCATTGAGGTCTATGGAAAAACAATTAATATACCAACTGGCGTGACTTCTTGTTCACGTGATCCTACCTTGATTCCCTCTGCACTAGTAATAGTTAATTCCAACAGAAATCAATAATTTTCGTCTGGAGAGTTTGTTATGATAGTTAATATGTAAGATCACTCAAAAATCACGACTGAATAATCTTTGTTATAACTATATTACGATTAAATTTTAAAACTAATGGTTTATTTTAGTAAATGTGCTTACATGACCCTTGTGAAGTTTGCTATACAACTGCCTCGTCAGTAAACAACCTGCTTGTGTTACTGTGTCAAACTTGGCCAAACCAAACACAAGCCAGAAAGACAATTAAGCCCATCGAACTGAATTGCATTATAAAGGACCTATGTTACTGGTACTTTATATTTGAAAAATTCTACAAAATCACGTGTTTTTGTAAATACATAATATTAGTGATAAAATAATATACCCGTGATGTATACCACACCCACCTTTTGTTCCGGTTATGATGAACAGAATTGATCCGGACTCGCGCGCTTGTAAGGCTGACGTTTAGTTCGGTCAATTTTTTTCCCCCACGAGATTGGACAAGTCAAATGCGGTTCCAACAGTCCAAACGCATCTGCTTTCGCAACAGTAAGAGCTGCAGCCGCTAACAAAACACTCGAATGTCCGCGAGGAATGGAAATATTCCGTCATGATCTGTCATAACGGTGACCCCAGTCAATGACACCATTAGACTTTTCAACAAGATTTACAAAATGTATATGAAACACAATTATTCGTTCTGTTATACCAATAAAACAAATTTCATTACAGAATCGATTGAACGCGTTTTGCTCAGCATGCCTGCATAATATGGTTGCTTCAGGTTCTTTCAAAATAAACGTTGGTGATAGCTCAGAGGCGCCATATTCCTTTCCTCTTTTCTGTATCGCTCTAACTCTCTGCTGGCTCAACTACCGTAATATCGTTGTCTGTTCTTTCCACTGAGTGGTATATACATGGACCTTATTTTCCCTTTTAAATAAATAAAAAGATATCTGAATATTTGTCAGGCTTGTTATGTCAGAGAACGTCCTAACGTAATTCAACAGAACTAAGGCTAATATATATATATATATATATATATATATATATATATATATATATATATATATATATATATATATATATATATATATATATATATATATATATATATATATATTCTTTTCATAATTAACTGACTAAGGCTATTATGGCTCAGTTTGCAACCTGACGCCAATAGACAAAAACCATATTACCCCGACATCTATATCCTCCCTAACAGATATCCGCATTACTAAATGAAACCATGACATAAATAGACATCGTAATAAATAGTAATGCGCACCTGTTCGCTATAAATCACTAACTCGACTATTTCGATCACCATGCTCCAACTTCTCGCTTGACAAGAATTCAAATATTAATGACACGAATGAAATAGTGAACTTCACTCCATGTCCTAACTAAATTACATGCTAAATAGCAATTCCTTGATATAACCAGATATAGTAATATCAATTCCAAGCATAGATGATATTATTTAAGACAAATGGATTCATATATTCGCACAATTTGTATCAGATTTAATGTATGGAATCCTTATAATACATGAGCCGTATAACATTCGAGACAAATGCATACAGACCATTAACTTTCCAATATCACAGAAAAAGGGCAGTCAGGATTAACATTATCAAGCGCCAAACATTTCACATGCCTATCGAAGTTGCAGTGATTATATCTATTGCGCCTATGTTAACAACTAGTCTGGAAAAAACATAATGTATAACACTTATTTCAAATGGCACGAATTGTCTCTGCATTGTCTCTTATGTGACAATTAACTCATATTTAAACACAAGTTAATATATATGTCTGGCCGCTATCCTAATTAAAATTCAATCATGCACCTAACAAGAAAGATTAATATCGCAGGCTGTTGATTTATTGCGGGCCTATGTCCATTCATCATATGTAATTGTTACGTGTCACGCTGGGCGTGATAAGATCGACTTTATTTTTGTGTAATAATATTTTTCTTCAAAATTCTTTGTTAGACAGATGTAGGCAAGATCATGTTCAGAGATAAAATCAGGAAGTTGAGAGCAAGTGCCTCACTTGCCCCTCTGCGCCGGCGGCCATGACTTAGACTGTGACTCTCCGCTCTGAGGTATACTGCACAGACACGATATATCTCGTTATGTAAACGTTAATCTAACGATTCCATAACGGTCAAGCTTGAACTTCTTTTTCCTACCCTGTCTGTCGATATACTTTCTCGGGTTTTCTATTTAGTTTTGTTGGAGGCAAAACCAAAAAGTTTGTTTACTTTTTTTTTTGCTTGGGTATGTTGTTTTTTTTTTTTAAATTCCGGATCGAAAGAAAATGCCCCATCACGTTCCAAATAGAGTTGTTGGTGCCATAGTTGCTGTGTGATTAGTGCACCGCTCCGGTGTCCTAGTGGTTAGAGCATCCGTTTGTGGTCGTGGATTCGATCTCCAGCCGAGTCATACTAAAGATTTACAAAACTGGTACTCACAGCTGCCTCGCCTGTATCTCAGCATTAAGAAGTTAGCTTTACAAATGGTCGGCCTGGTGTCAGGATAATGTGACTGGGTGGAACATCATGCTACATGTCTGCGGCATGATACCCCAGTGCTAGACATCATTATAAACTGTCACACTGCAGACATCGTAGTGATATGACTGAAAAATTGTTCAAGCTACGTTAAAAATCATGTTCACACGTACACATACTTGTGACTTGTGTCAGATCTTATCAAGGGTTGGCCTGGCATGTTCACAGGACACTGATTTTTTATAGCAGCAGCATTGTTGCGTTGTTTTTTTTTTTACATTAATGAATATATTATATTCAAAATTTTAAGGCGTACTAGTTGATCGGAACTCGCTATACATATAATGGGAAGTAACTCTTATAATTTCAATGTTTCGTTCTTTGCAAATGAAACTGATTCTTGTATTGTCGCAGTTATCTTTCTTAATTTATTGGTCTATAATGATATGTTAACCTTATTTATATGGGAAAATATGAGCTAGTTTGTTTTCTGAGCAATACTTCATGAATTTGAAACTGAAGTATTAATCCAAAACATTATACTTAAAAGGAAACGTGGAAATTGCAAAACAGCTGGTGTGTGACAGTCCATTCAGCCAGCTGAAATAAGAACTCTTCAAAGTCGTGGCTTTTGGGCACTGTTGCCTTACGTTTTGACCAAAAGCTTCAGTTCCAATTTTTTCTCGAATTTAGTATTTTTATTTATTAAATGGTACGTCTCTAATAGATATGGCCTATGGCCTCAATATGCTTACCTGTTATGCTTGTGTAGACATCAGAAAGCTGGTCATAGTCTGAATCTTTCCGTTTCCACAACGTTACGAACATTTATCTTAAATAACTATTTAAATAATTAAAATGGTATTTTCAATGCCACGTCTCTCACGTTTGCTGTGGACATTGCAAAAATCGTGTTCATTCGTTTGCTTGTTTGAACGTTTCATTTACAAAAAGTCCACGTCGTTCGCTTTTTCATGTCTACTTTCAGATGGACGAAACAGCGGCTTTTGTTTATCCACAAAACAAATCTAAAACACCAAAAGCTGATGCGTCTGCTACTTTTGGTTTATTAGAATTTATCTTTTTTTTCCTCCGTTAACTTTACATTTTCAGAATCGTGCAGCATGAAAATGTAAAGTTAACGTGGGAAAGGGGTGGGGGATGAACACAATAAATTACTGTTCATGTTCCGATATATTTTCCCGCTCCAGTTTTATGGCATTTGTATGGAGTATCTATTGTATGTCTGTTTGTCTCTCAGATATTACTCATTTGGTATGTCCTACTTACTACTCTTATATATATATATATATATATATATATATATATATATATATATATATATATATATATATATATATATATATATATATATATAAGCGAAATTCTGAACTATACACATATACATATATGGAAAGCTATATATATATATATATATATATATATATATATATATATATATATATATATATATATATATATATATATATATATATATATATATATATATATATGGGGGGGGGTCACGGTTGCAACGGAGTTACTGATCCTAGCTCTTAACAACTCCCTTAGCTCCCATGTGCATTACCATGAAAAATTTCTAGTTCCGGATAGTTCAGAATTTCGCACTCTTTTACGCTTGGTTAGCGACACATAAAAAGTCAACAAAATAGTGTCAACATGTTGAAAATATACTGCTGTGCGAAAGACTGTTCAAATTATACCGGAAAGATTATAGGTGAGAGGACCGTTTCACTGCATTGGTTTCCTGCTGATCGTAAAATATCGCGTATTTGGAAACAACGAGAACGATGTTTTAGAAAGGACTTGAGTCTGAAGTCGATATCACGACTATGCAGTTATCATTTTGTGTCATTAGCAGGACCATCAAAGACAGCACCAGTTCCTCACATATTTCCTCAGAAAACTTTTAAGAAGTGGACGGTAATTACATATGTTGCATTCTAACGAAATTTTTTAACATTTGGCATTGGCACCGACAATTTAATCACGAGAGTGGTGTGGGGTACATGTAGGTTAAACGATCAGCATATCAGCCCCACCACCCAACTTTAAAAATGAAAAGGTCAGTGCCTCAGTTCTTTAAAATGTACTAAAGCTTTTGTCAAGTGACATACCATTACAAACTAATTGTTATCTCATTGCTTAAATGGGACCCCGTGCGGCCGAGTGGTTTAAAGCGCTTTCCGTTATGGATCGCTGCCGTCTCACCACTGTCTGCGTGGGTTCGAGTCTAAGATTCGGCTAATGTAGTTAGGTGAGAAAGCTTGGCAGTAGCTTCTCGTGGGTCGGTGGTTCTTTTTCGGGGGGTTTTCCCGGGTTCTTCCTCCACCAATAATACTGGCCCCACTTACGATTAGTCAAGGCTAACTGTCCTTATACCTGGTAGTAGTAAGTGTGATTGAAGTTCAGTTTAATCTTGCCATTTCTAACACCACAGTAGAAATCACTTTTCTGTACTGCTTCAAAGGGTGCCAAATGCCTGTATTTGAAGGGGCATTTCACTTAACAATGCCACTCGTTTCTTAACAAAGTTCACAATGAACCAGAGAATCTGGACTAGCTGCTAAACAAGGATAGTCAATTAATACAATAAGACCACAGTCTTTTGTACTAATTGTATGTTCATTTTTATTACAAAATTGTAAATAGCAAACTAATGCATTCTTTTCATTTTTCCTTCCCCATTCCAAAGAATTGGAATATGGGTCCTTACATCAAAGCACTTAACAAGATTGTCTATACATACATATATATGTACATACATACATACATACATACATACATACATACATACATACATACATACATACATACATACATACATACATACATACATACATACATACATACATACATACATACATACATACATACATACATACATAAACAAGCAGAAGTACTTCTTTTAAAAATTAAAAAAAAATTGTGGTAATCGTGATAAAGACACATGCTGCCGCACGTCGAATCTTCTTTAGAAATATGTTATAATGAATGTATGGTGAAATTCAAAAGGATATATTTTTCTCTGTTGTATAGATATCTGAGTCAGCGTATGGCTTATTTTCTTTCATTGCAGTTTTCACTTTATCGAACACATTCCCAAAATAAATTTTGAATTAGTCGGTGATGTTATGATTTTATTCAGTTAATAACTTATTACTGTTGTTAGTATTAGTTTACAAATTATTATTAAAATTATTATTATTATTATTATTATTATTATTATTATTATTATTATTATTATTATTATTACTGACGTTTATTTCACATGGGGCAAAAGTTCCAACTCGATGTACAAAAAAACTCTGTATGCCTTGTGCAAAGAGCGATCTTTCCTGAGTTCTTTCCCCTTGATCATTTGAGTTTGCTTTGTTACCCATTCTTCTAGTTGCCTTACATTTTTAAGTAATTTGTTCAATCTGAGGATTTGAGGTCAAGACACCTTTATGACCCCACCCTACCTCTAATAAACACGTGTTGTCATTCCTCAATGACAGAACGTATGAATACTTCCATGAAGGCATACATCAAGGTTTGTGTTGTGGTAAGTATGGCTAATTGAACCACGGTCGTATAAACTCTTTCGAACGCAATAAGATGAATATAGTATACTTATGTGCGTCATTGAATTATTTTCCATCTTTTTCATAATTGTGTGTGCAAACTCTTTATTTTATTTTATATTTTGGGAAGGAAATTAAAGTCAGTTAATCTTCGCTATGGGATTATTGTCTACCATTGTGCAATACTCATGTCCGTTACTCTGCCCTCCTTGCTGTACGATTATTAAAAACACATTTTTAAAAACAATTAAGCACTTATTTAATTACCTTCTTTTAATTATCGTCTGATCAGTAAAGATGTTGCATGCATAGTAATAAATTAAGAAACGAATATCACAATGTGTGCATGCATTTGTTATATTATTTTTCTTAGTTGTAATAATCGTGATTTTAGTTTCTCACTAGCAAGGGTAAAAACCACTATGTAAACAAAGATAATATTATACATTAAGTCTCTCCGATTTTGAATAATTTCCAGGAATATTGTTTGTACTTTTTGTTTCGATTTAAATTTAACGCGTCGTTCACCTGTGTAATACTTTCAAGTAGGTATGTGTCATTCAGTGTCACATTTCTTTTTGCTTTGAGTAACATATGCATTATAAATATTATACTAACTGTACATAAATAAAGAACAGAAGAAGAAATGTATTCAGTATTTTAGGTATGCAGTCCACACAAAGTATTAAGACCATATTTCTTTACAGGGCGCCACGTGCATATCTCTATATATTCGGTAGTAGTTAGACTAATAATTTAAACAACTGAGATAAACATCCGGAGAATAGGAAACCACACGCGTCTTTTTTACTAGCCAAGGTCATCTTCAAAAAAAAATATTAAGCTCCTAAAACTTCGGTAAACTTCAAATCCAAGTACGAAAAAAACTGCAAACCATTCTTTATTCAGTGTTACATTTTGAGGAGTGGCGGAATTTCCAGCAAAAAGAAGGACATTAAAAAATCAATAACAAAAAACCACTTTTGATAAATTGTAAGCCCTTTACATCAACAAATCATTCTTGATTGGAAATAACACTTAGCTAACATTTCCACTGCATGATATGACCAATAAAATTTTAAAAAAAAAAAAAAATTCACCCGGCATGGCATTTCACGTTTTGATGCCAAAACATTGCTTTCTCGTCTTTCCTTAAATTTAAAATTTTTCAATTTTTTTCATATAATATGCTTATTGAGATTCACAACGAACAATGTATTTGAAAAATGTTCTCTCTGTATCATGCTACACTGCATTCGATTTTGTCTGTCTAGCACGCTACACAGCAATCAGTTTTGTGTCACTATCTTGCACGTTGCTCTGAGTTTGTTTTATCACCTTCTAACACGCTACATTGCAAACAGTTTTTTTTTTGTTTGTGTCACTGTCTAGCACGGTACACTAGAATCAGTTATGTAACTGTCAATTAGATCCCTCTCTTGAATTTTAACGCATATGTTTATGTTTACCCAACTGTAAATATCCGATGGATGTAAACAAACGTTTTCTGTGTTTGGTGACCGTTACATACCAATTATTATGGCTAAATTTGTTTGGAATTTTGTTTGTTTGTTGTTGTTTTGTTTTGTTTTGTTTTTTGTTTTAAACCATATTGTCACTGCTCTCTCTCTCTCTCTCTCTCTCTCTCTCTCTCTCTCTCTCTCTCTCTCTCTCTCTCTCTCTGTAAGAGTCATAATTGATTCAAACTGGTTCCTTTTTTTGACAGCACCAAGATCGGTTGAAACCAGTTCATCAAGAAATGACGCAGTAGATTAATAACAAACTAATAAAGTATATTCACAACTAGGGAAGCGCTTTTTAAAATAAAACCATATGGCTGGGAGATCCCCTAGCTTTCTATTGCAAATAGCTAACAGATCCATACAGATATGCGTCATGGCTTCACATATTACGCAGAAAGTCATACAATGCGTGAGGTCCAAGGCAGCATGCGGGGCCCAAGGAAGCAAAAGCGACGAGCGGGAATTTATTTAAGAAAAACAAACCATTGCATTGCGGAGTTGATTTCCTGAAAGCGTGGGCCTTTTGGAGGTTGTCTCGTTTGTCTTGACATAGGGCCGGGCCTGAATGACTCAAGGATAGGAGTTTATTTGTCTCTTTTGTGGATTTTAACACATGATAGGTTATATATGGTGGCCAATACATTTGGTAGTAGAAGAACCACTGACCCAAGATATAAGAATAGCAACTAATAGGCTTTCTCACAATCACACTGAGGTGAGGATTCAGTGAGCTGTAAAGGTGAGCGCTTAGACCACTCAGTGACCTAGGGCCCAATAATATTAGCCACTAATATAATATATACATTCAGTTGAACTTTTTTTTAAATTAAAATAATAGTTTACAAAATACGATATTTCTTTGATCTTCTGAGTGTCAAATCTAAAATTAATATTTAAACTCTTTTTTTTTTCGGACTAAGAAATAATGTAAACATTACAAAAAAGAAAGGCGCATTCTATTAGTTTATAACTCGGTATAATCACTATAATGTTCATGTTCCAGTGTGTGAATTACGAACTTGTTAGTTATGTAAATCTGTACACATACGTGTTTATGCACAATTTCCCATTGATGCAAATACATATAATGCTAAAAACCAGCAATAATAACTAATGCTGGCATATAGTGCGCCGGCAGATCTGGATCTATGTATTTTTTAAGGAATAATCGGAGGAACAAACAACATAGACTCTGATCTGCAGGCGCGTTGTGCTACGGCAGTTCAGGATCTTTGTTGTTTGCAGTTTGAGTCGACCTATAAGCAAGTACACGCGGTATATACAAATGTAACCGACAAACTTACCAGGTGAAGTCCTAGGTACTTTTCGAATGTGAGCAAGGCCAGTCAGCTGGATAACTATTTTTAAAAATCATTTTGACTTGTGTGCTATATCTATTCATGGCTGAAGATTGTTTAAAGACAAAACTACAACATACATATTTTTCATATAATTACCTTTTAACGGTTTTCCCGCATGAGTAAAATATACAGGTGAAACTCCTTAGTTATGAACAATTATAAACAAATAAACATTTTAAGAATGTTTGAAATACTTTACTTTGATTATTATACGTTATTCTTCAAATCCTTTTGTCATTTGTTAGGAATTTGAGTTACAGTCATTAGAACAAGAATTTTCATTCAGTAGAACTACTGCTTACTGCGATAAAACTAATAGGTATATCTCAATCGTTGCCGTTATAGTAGAACTCCAGTTGGTTCTGTATTTCGACCTATCTGCGGTGGTCATGACCTCCTTAGTTTAGTTAGGGTATTACGAAATGGTGCCGTTAGTTTACTTCTATATAAGGACAACATTCCCAAATGCCAAGGCACTACAACATGTGGTATACTTGTACCAGCTCGTGACTTCTAATTATCAGCCTGTGTGACGCTTGTGAGAATACTGGTTCGAACCTGTATCTGAATGTGGGACGCTCATTAAATTTATAACCAAAATAAATTATATGGGACTATTTTCGTAACTTAAGTCTAGTATAGGATGATTCACTTTATGTCTGTCTTTGTACGACAGTCCTTCTCATAATTCTTTATTAATACTTATTTTTAATTAAATTGTTTAACGACGCTATTTTCCTTCTTTACATGAAAACGCAATTTCCTTTCAATAAACAAAATTAGTTTATTTATATATATATATATATATATATATATATATATACCTTTTCCTTGTCTCATTTCTCGCCCCAGACCCGTATGCGCCCCAGTTTCTCTGTAGGCCAATCCCATAATTTGGCGGATGAATTTGTCTGTCTAGTAACGCGTCTGTAGTACAATAGTTTTATTGGCCCAGTGTATCCTTGACATATAACACACTACAGTGCTTCACTGGAATGTAGGTCTTGAGTGCCGGAGCAAATATCAGATAATAATGGCGGATCATTCAGCTTTTATGTATATTTATAATCCGGTAAATAGAGGTGTGTGCAAACACATCTAGGTTACTGATAAGACATACCCGTAGAGCCTACGCTATACATTTACTTTCTAAGCGAAACCTTTGAAGACACTAAACTATTAAAAATTCAAACACTTTCTTTTTTCTGAGAACTCACTTAGCAAACCCATAGCACATTGCACTGAACGATCCTTGATGGTATGTTCCTGTGTTGAGCAAATTGGATGAGTCGATGCTTTGGTTATAATACGCGCTACGCGTGTTTAAAACGGACATTACCCATTCCGCAACTTAGAAATAAACTTAGAAATAAGCTGCTGAAGTTCCAAAATCCAAGCTGGTATATACACAGACAGTTCATCATTAATTTTGTTTCGTCTCATTTCGGTTTACGACAGAATCAGAGCTTTAAATGTGTTTTAACTTTACTACATGTACTTGCTTCTTTATCGACTAATGCTTTCCAAAACGTGTATCCTCCGTTTTATGTTCACCTGTTTCTAGATCGGCCCAAATGTTTTGTCTAATCAGAATTTCGAGTCGCTTAGTTAATGACACGAGTGACGCTCTTGACTGTCTAATTAATCCAACCGCAAAAGACGTTCATTTTCTCAGACTTTATTTTTTTAAATTATATCTTGTAAAATTTCTAACTGTTTAAGTACGAAAGTGAATATAACAGTCATTTTGACATAAGAAGTTCAGAAATGTTCGGCCTTTTATTTACTTATATTATGATATCCACATTTACTATATACTTATACTAAAGTACAATTGAGTGTGTGTGTGTGTGTGTGTGTGTGTGCTCGTGACATGTGACTACTCAGTTCTTGGGTAGTTGCAGGCAGGGTTGTTCAGCGGCGTTTGGGCCAATGTGCGCTTGCAATGAATACGACAATTAATATTGTTTGCACCGCTTTAGAGAACACACACTAAAGAACATCTTGTATCCTATCGTGTATGCACATACTGGTTTGATTCTTAATGTGCATATTGATGAAAAAGAATAATGCTCGTCACTGGTCACTCACAATTTCTTTGCTATGCCGGAAACGTGGGCGGATTGTCTCACATTGCAGTGTCGTGTTTATGGTATTCCATCGGTATTGAACGATGCTATGTGCCAATTAAAAATAATGAGGTTTTTATTGCTTTTTTTGGTGGGGTTTGTGGGTGGGTGGGGTTAAAACACTCTATATATATATATATATATATATATATATATATATATATATATATATATATATATATATATATATATATATATATATATATATATATATATATATATATATATACCCATTTATAAAATTGATTGCGATTTATAATTTTTGTTCCCGTAACTTTCAGTCAAGCAAAGGGCTTGTGTTCTCAGGGTGACAACAGTATAAAATGAAAGTAATGGTCAGACAGATTTTTCTAAACATCGCGTACATTACAGCTACGAATGCTGCCATCTGGATGACAGGTACTAGAGTTAAGCAAAGAAGTATACTGACTCTTCACAAATCTTGTTTTATAATTTCACGTAAAATTCTATTTTTTTGTATTGTTTGTTGTATTCAAACTTGTTTGAAATGACTATATTCCATATGATGTAACGTTTATTCAGTTTCATTATAATGGGTTGATGCTAGAGTTGCTATGCAATTAATCTTATTTAATTTAATGGAAATGTGTTGTTGCTAGAGTTGCTATGCAATTTATCTTATTTAATTTAATGGAAATGTGTTGATGCTAGAGTTGCTATGCAATTTAGGCTTTAATTTGTACAGTTATTAGTTCATTAGCAGAATTGATTGCATGCGATCCAAATGTTCGTATGTGCAGAATGTATAGGGTTATATGAAATACATATGAAATAATTTGTTTTGTCTATTAGGATGATACTGATTATCGTGAGTTAACGATAACTACGTATTATATTTGCTTTTATAATATTTAAATAATCTGGAAGTGAGTAAGGATCTGTGAATTTGATAACATAGTAATTGAACATGTAGTAACTTACGGTAATTTTTTCGATCGAGAGCTCACGTGGTAACTTATGGCAATGTACTACCGTAGGTAGGCTTTACTCAGTGCCTGGATAGCTAGCTTGCTCTGAGTAATGTAAGTGAAGGAATTTTATGTACATCTAGAAAGTGGCACTTTTAGAGATTTAGGGATGATTTTGTCATTTAAGGAAACAGTTTTCCGAGGGAGAGGGAGACTCGACAGTCCGAAGACGGAGCCCGAAATAAGAGAAGTGACAAGTGATGTCCGAGAACAAAAGGAGTGAAATGACGAGTGAAGTCCGAGCGGAGGAAGTGACGAGTTCAGAGTAAAATCTAGAAAGTCCAAGAAGGACGAGGCAGTCGGAAAACGAAGACTCGAGGTAATAGGAAATGTTGGAATACGGTCGAGAGGAAGGTGATGCAATCAGTCGTGGACATTGCTCTTTTCACCACTCGTTATGATGATGAAATAAATCCAAATTAGACACTGCTATTAAATCCTGTTGATATCATTTAAGTTGAACTGGAATTACCACTATACATTTGTTGTTTAAATTTGTTATGTTTCTGGTCTAAGAGGAATCGTTTTGCATTATTTCTTCCAATACTTTTTCCCAGTTCTCTGTTTATCTATCTGTCTATCTTTCACTCACACCAGATCATAATATGGAATGAGGCCATTTCCTAACGTAGCTAAATCCAATTAACTACACATCTTACTAAAAGGGAGACGTTACAGCAAAAACTGGTCCTATTCGAATATTCGTTTAATGTTTTCGAACAGAATTCGAAATATTCCTTATCGAATATTCGTGTACTGTATTCAGAAAGAATTCGAATATGCGTCGTAGACTTGGGACTAATTAATTTGTTTAGAGTCGGTCAAGCTGATTGACACATAAAGGCTCTGTTACATTTTGATAAGACCCGTTCTGTACCTTATTCATTCACAACCTACCGTTTTACATGTTATCTATGAAATAACGCATGAATAGCTTCGAATATAAACGGCGATGTTGTGATAAATGTGACTATGTTTAGAAGTTTGATATTAGTTTTAATTATTTGGTGTTGAATTTCAGCTAATTAAGAACGTTCGAAGTTTATTCTATGTAAACTAATTCAGCGTGGAGAAATTTTCAGTTAGACCTATTTGTTTCCTTTGCAGGTCAACTAATAATATATTAATACCAGTTTTCGGTCCCAATATTCACAAAAACGTACTTTTATTAAAAGGTTTCGTTTGTTTCATTTTAGCTCATGAATAGTCCCAGTGCGACCCTTGCAGGTCGTGCGAGGTGACTAATAGAGGCAGCCAAATGCCCTTGGACGTGCCCTGTGAAGATGTTCCAGCTGGAATGATTTTGTAGTTTTCAAAAATATCTGAAAAAAAGAAAATTGCCTTTGTATTTTAAGGATTTTACCCTTTGTGATTTTGTATTTGTTTTGTGTGCCTTTTCGGATAACAAAACCTACTAGTCATTGTATTGCCAGGATTGCACGAATATGCTGTAATATCTTACACACACGCACACACACGTACGCACACATGCACGCAAGCACATGCACAGACACAGACACATACATGCATGCATGCTTACATACATACATACATACATACATACATACATGCATGCATGCATGCATGCATGCATGCATGCATGCATGCATGCATGCATACATACATACATACATACATACATACATACATACATACATACATACATACATACATACATACATACATACATACATACATACATACATACATACATACATTGTGCAAAATGTTTTAGACATAATTTCGCAATACATTATATCTTGGCCAGCGTGACACGTAACCATTACGTTTGTCGTATGGATTGGATTAAACATGATTTCTTGACTCTGAAGGATTGGATCGACTTTGTTTGGGGCATGAACTGAATTTTAGTTAGGTTCCGTTTGATAACTGTCCGACAGATATGTCAGTGATATGCCATAAATCGGTAAATGGCAAAAGCTAAGATAAACCCAGAATTTTGTTAGGAAGATTCGGGACATTTAAAACAGGTGTTATAAATTTAGATTCTTTTGAATATTTATTACTAAAGACGGGCTAGAAATGATTATTCTGACCTCAATGGGAGTGATAACATTTTTGACGGGTATAGAAACAAAATCCAGATTGGCTAAGTAAACTGAGCGGGTGTTTCCAGACGGATTTCTAGCTTTTATGAAATTCCTCTCACCAACTAAGAAAGTTTAAGTCTCTGAGGCAAACCAAACTTTAGCTTCAAGAATTAATCAAAAGTAATTTTATCGTTAACTTGTCTATGTAGCGCGTATCGGAAAGTGAGGGTAATGATAGGTGAGAGAACGGACTTGCGAGTTGCGAATATTGAATACAGCACAAGGTTAATCTCGGTTTCATATATGTTTGATGTAATTTCAATTAACGTTTGAATTTATTCATTTTAAATTCATATTTAAATTTGTCCTTGAGATCAGGAAACAGTCTTGCATATTATATGATTTATGTATTGTAAGAATTCCATACAATATTTCGTTGCTATGAATGAGTTCTGATTTATTTGTATGTAATAGAACCGTGTATCATAAAGATTTCACGCATTTCTCATGATACGAATTGTGAGAAATACGTATATGTCTTAAATGATCTCTATCATGTATGATAAGAATAGAATTTTTTATATCTGGAAATGTATGTGAATGAATCACTAATTAGCAAAGTAACGTTGTTAGTTTGCAAACTGATCATGGCTTTGTTCTGCTGAATTACATCGTCACACCACCTTCTGATACATACATACATACATACATACATACATACATACATACATACATACATACATACATACATACATACATACATACATACACAATTCACTGTTTTATACAGGTTACCTTTAAATTATCATGTTTTTATTGAGAAGATTTAGAAAATGGAATGAGATGGGCATACCTGTTAAGACAGAAAATTCGTTCTCCTGATTGAATGTTATACTATGATGCCAAAAGTTAAGCGATTTAATTTCTTAAGCATTCTTGATATACTTACTCTTATGTCTCAAGACTGGACACGTGTTGTTAGCTCGATATCCATATTGTTTATTGCAGATGTGGTAAAATAATTCTTCACTTTTAATTTCCAACTTCAAATTTCAATAAAAGCCTGAAAGATTTAGTACACGAAAACAAACTTTTTAATAGTTGTCATACTTGCTGCTAGTATTTACTGTAGCTTGATATCAGTTCTGCAAATCTTTATGGAGAAATTCTCAAGCTCTAGCAAAGAACCGCCTTTTGGAAATATTCGTCCGCATGGCTGTGTTTATACATGTCAAAATACGGAAACATCCGTACAGAAATTCAATCTGGCTCTTTTTCAGAAACGCTTATCCAGATTTGGTACGTGCCAGCTATATTTTGTATGATGCTGGTAAATAAGGCTTCTTTCATCATCGGCATTCTCATCGTTCGCCCCCATCCCGTCTATGTCATGGTTTGCTCTGCCATTGTCTTTATCTGTCTCGTTTTACTACTCCGTTTCGCACAAAAACTTAGAAGTATTTCGTTTTGAATTTACTTCAAAAATGTAAGAATCACTGTGAATCATTCATTTTGTAAAGAAAAATATCTATTAAATTTGTAACTTTATTATTGGTAGCACAAAGCCAAAGATGTTTGCCAATAAAGTTACTAAATGAAATAATGACTGGTATTCTTATTTAAATCTATTCCAGCAGTGGATTGATAAAATGTTATATGCAAGTCGTGTTTTTGGCAGCGTAGGAGTAATTGGTAAATTTCGTACATTGCGTGCATTGTATATTTCATAAACGGACATGTATAGCAATTGAGTGCAGTATATAGTCTCCACCCAACATGGCATATGTAATGGGATTAAACTATGCGAGGCTATGAGGAAGTATGAAAGACACATCACTACGTTGCCATAAATTACTAATATATACCAAAGCAGGTATCAACAAGCTAACAGTATTATAATAAAACGTGGTTCCCTGTTGTGTTGTAAAGTAGCATTTATATACTTGGTTTAAAGTTAAGTCCAACTGCAAACTGCACAGACCCAGATCTGCCGCAGCATGATCTGGATTTTTCTCACTCTGCATGATTTTTTCCCTTTACATTATTGTCTTTTTTTTTTATTTCACATCAAGCTCGCGTCGAGTACCTGTGGGTCGACCAACACATGGGAAGCGTATGCCGTGTGTGTCTGTAAAGCAGTTCAATTCCAGTCAATTAATTATCGCACGGGTTTATCCGGTCCGATAATATAAAAAAGCGAGAATTTTTCTAGGTGTAAGCTTGAAGCATGTCGAGCTTAGACCTCGAGCTTCGAGCCCCCCGCAAATGCTCCAAAATTATCGAGCCTCGAGTTCGAGCCTAGGCTCGTCCCAAACTCTTGAAAATTTCCAACATTTAGCTTCTACTGGCGCCCTAGGCAAACCATGCAATCGCCGCACCCCACCCCACCCCAGATACTTTCTTCTCAAACTAGCCGTCCCATTTAAATTGGTGCGCTGGGCAACCCGTCTTGTTCGCATATATGAACGGAGCCGCCCCTGCCTACCGTCTTGTATCTGAATATATACGACACAAAGATCCGATACGTGCAAACAATTTCTGTACTCATCCCAGAACTCGCCATTTACTCGCCATTTGTTGTTCATGAATTGCATGAATACCCTTCCCTGGAATATTGTTTTGTCTGACACAATACGAAAAATCTATATCGGAAATTACCATCTCACTAATAGCTTGATTTATTGACAGGTAATACATTCCTGAAAGAGCTGACTGTCACGATCTTAAATTTACAATCATTTAATCGGCGTTTTGAGTTGCTATGCCAGGATGACTGTGATTGGTATCGGAAACGTCGCGAGCTACTTCTGCTATATTGAAGAGGACGGTAGCTCTCTCTCTCTCTCTCTCTCTCTCTCTCTCTCTCTCTCTCTCTCTCTCTCTCTCTCTCTCTCTCTCTCTCTCTCTCTCTCGTTTCTCACAGCAATATAAGGTCACCGTTAGACATGGACTTCAGTGAATTAATGTAAATAAATGAATGACACAATTTGTCAGTGATGAAAGCCATCAAGATCGACTGAATTCCTCGACGCCGGATGTTCTCAATAAATACAATGTTAAAATTCTTCCATACTCTCTCACGCCAATATCATTACACTCTACGTTGAAAGACCTAGACAAACAATTGATAAAGATGTATTGAATGTAGTATGTATAGCGGTAATAGAGGATAGGTCGTTTGACGAATCGTAATTCGTCTCCAGTACAGAAATGCCCCTGGAATACACCATTGACGGAGGGAAAGAAGATACAGACAGATCAATGTATGCCCGGATTTATCCGAAGGTCAGCGTACGCAGATCTTGGAGGTTTTGTTCCAATACCCAGACGTGTTTACGGACAACCCAGGTCGTACTGGATTGATCCAACACGAGATCAAGTTGAACACCTCAGAGCCGATCAGGATTAAAGATTATCCAATAACCTTAAATGCACGTGAGACAATCAATGATGAAGTGAGGACAATATTAGACCAGGAAGTGAGAGAACCTTTCAGTTCCCCGTACTCGTACCCTGTTCTGTTGGTCAGAAAGAAAGACTGGACGAACCGTTTTTGCATTGACTTCAGCAATTGAACAAAATCAACGTGTTCGACGCAGAGCCAATGACAGACCTGGAAAATTTATTTTCAAAGTTGGCAGGTCATAAATACATTTACAAATTAGACCTTACAAAAGGATATTGGTAGATACAAATCGCCGATAATACCCACGAGTTAACAGCAATCTCGATTCCCAAAGGTCTTTATCGATTTAAAGTTATGTATTTCGGTTTAGTCAACGCCATTGAGTCGTGTGTTGGTCTCATGTGCCAACTGTTAAACGGTATGGAAAACGTCGAAGTTTCGTAGATGATATCTTTGTTTATACACATACATGTGATGAA
Organism: Unio delphinus; assembly: GCA_029339505.1. Taxonomy (NCBI): domain Eukaryota; kingdom Metazoa; phylum Mollusca; class Bivalvia; order Unionida; family Unionidae; genus Unio; species Unio delphinus. The sequence goes on from JAQISU010000117.1 coordinate 10,072,940, forward strand.
CTTGTTTAGGTATTGCGAGATATGGTCGATAAACTTCACACTGCAAATCTTACAGCTAAAACTCACCAAATGTAGCATAGGGTATTTTATCCTAGAATGTTTGAGACACCTTGTCGCTGGACTAAGTCAGTTGAAACTTCACCCAAATAAAATAGGAGCAATCAGAGATGCACCTAGATCAGAACTTAAAAAGCAGGTAAGGTCTTTCATAGGTTTGATTGGGTTTTACAGGAATATGTCCCCAATATTGCGGCTATTGCCAGTCCATCAACCGACTGATAATTGATAAAGATGTCTTGAAGGTATTGTCACGGAATTGTATAAACCATTTTATGTATTAGATACATGTACTCGAGTTTAGTTTTGGTGTACAACGATACCCCAGGGTGATTAATGTATACTGTGTTTGTATGTCTAAATAATAGGTTCGGTCCATCCTATGCTGCATGTGCTAAGTGCTTTTAATGGGAAGAAACGAATGCTTCCAGTGCACAGACGACATCTGTGCATAAATACCTCACCGTAGGTAAAGCTCTTTTCATTATGTAACATCTTGTCTACTTTAAGGACTTGCACATTTTCAGCTGTAGAGCTGCCCGGAGCTGTGTTACGTATAGCTGTGTAGAGCTGTCCAGAGTATCAGGAACTGTCCAGAGGGTTTGGCGTGTCTTGGGTGTCTAGAGCGGCCAGAGTGACCCGATCGTTCCAAGTTATCGGAGTGATCGAGGTCAACGTGGTGCAAGCTGTAAAGCCAACCACAGGAATTAACCGTAGTAGCTGTGAAGCTGAACTGTAGCAGCCATGGAGCTGAAATAAAGTGCTGATGACGGAGTGTATCTCCTAACATATAATTTTGTAGTTGTGGGGTAATTTTGGGTTTCGTAAAACGACTGTATATTTCGGGACTGTAAATTTGAGTTGTTTATCTGTCCATTTAGTTGTTTGCAAAACTTCACTGAGTGAATTCATTTTAATACATTAGTAAAATTCTATATTGTTTGCCAGCTAAGTATACTATATCCATCTTTTTAATGTAAAATCACTGTGAATCATTCACCCCGTGTCTTTGTATATTGTAAAGTAAATTATTTATATTTTTCATTATTACATTTGTGCGTTCTTATGTTAATGAATCCAGTATTTTGATTATATATACACGCACGTATTCATAATTAATTGCTAATTTAAGTCATTCATATTGAACATTGTATTTATATTATCTTCAAAAGTGTTTTGTTGTGAATCCTGAAATATCACTGGTTATCTTATTACAAATGGTGTCAGAAGTGGGATAATATTCTTCCTCACTCCGTGCAATATATTGCTTGCCATTGATGGAGGTTTGCAACTATTATAAGAAAAATGTAAATGGATGTTTAAATGGTAAGAAGAAATGTAACAAATGAAAAATAATGAGGCCATGTAATTAAGATAGTGTGTTTAGATATGTATTACGAGATAAAAGAGACATGACTAGTCTAAATCGTATTCCCAGATAAAGAGAACTTTTGTAGCAAAAAAATAAAGTTAGTCGTATTATCTAAAATTTAAGAAGAAAAGAGGAATGTTTTTACATCGTTTTGGAGCGAACAAATGAATGAAATACTTACTAAAAGAATTACCGCCTTAATACCAACATGAAACAAAAATATGTAAGTCCAGATCAATTATACGACAATCACTCTCTACGTATAAAAATGCCGGCACTGATATATAAAGGGAAATATTGTACTTACAACAGAAAAAGATGTCTGAATTATTTATTCACGTTCATACGTGTATAAAAAAAAACCGGAAGAAATTTTCATGAATTTATACTGTTGTGTTATAGTACCATCTAATTTGCATGAATGTTATAATGCCTCATGAATTACAGAATGGTTTAACCTGGTCGTGACCCCTAAAGAAAACAATTTGTTGACAGGAAATAGTGCATTGTGGTTAATTTAGGCAACTTAAGAAAAAGAAAAACGTTCTCTGCCCATTTCAAACTAAGCATCAATCTCCATCACAATCCAAAAGGACACACAGTCTTACTTGAAATGTTTTCACGCCTTTTTGTTCCTTATTATGGCAAGTTCATTACCCTATCAAACAGCAGATGTTGTAGAATTCTTTGTAAAGAAGGTATTGAATACAAAGTCCATATATTTTATTGTCCACGGACATGACTCCTTCATGATATATAAAGAAATGTGTAGATTCAATAACGCCGAAGAGATCTTACTTATTTGCATGTGTATTTAAAGACTCACCGTACTAATTACATAAAAATAAAATGCGAACCAGTTTAAAAATAGTGATATAAAATAGAGAACAACCGGGATTAAGTTCTGCTGCCATTTTCTTTTGTCAGCAACCCTTCTGTCTATTGTATAGGAAATGATGTTAGTGTTATGACGTCATTATATGCATAGGCTTTAGTTCCGACCATTAAGTAAACAGGATGTCCCTATTTAAATGTCTTAAATTGACGAAATGTTACACATCAATGGCTGTCGCCATACATACTAATTGGCATCCGAATACGTTCTATTTTTAGCTTCAACTGTGGCTGGATATGACCGTGTGATTGGATTTCTCATTAAAAGTTCATTTGTTTCTATGACAATTTGATATTAGTTTCATTTGCAATTCAATTTTATTGCAGCCATTTTTTGTGTTCGCACCTCTTAACTATGCAAGAAGCTGAAATATATAAACTATTGCAATATCTTCAGAACTGTCGCATGTAATTCTTAATTTTCATGTCATTTATATTACATTTTAAGCAGAATAACCGTGGGAATTAGTTCGCCCTTTCTTTTGCAACCTATTATATGTATAGTTAACGAAGTATAAGATATTAAGCTTGATTGCTGGAAACAAAACAAAAATATCAGCAAGTCGAAGATTATTAAGAACATGAATGAACTCGCAAATATTGGAGAGCAGAAAACATAATATTCTGTTACCAACTCATATACAGTGATATTTTTCGATTGTAGCAATAAATTCGGTACCGTTAATGTATGCTAGACGCTTTGTATCGACCCGTCTGGTCAGTATGATTGATAGTCAGACCTTGACCTAGCAAATCCTAGATGATTCAAGTACTGATTGTCAGGAGATGACATGCGGAGTGTTACAGTTGCATGGGTAATTAGGTCTTTCTTATATTAAATCAAACTGTAAGACAGGATGCGGAATATAATCGGATTTATGATTCTTAGCGTCGAGTAGGAATCATTGATTTTATTTGCCTATCTGTTAATCATGTAAAAAAACACTGACTGCTCGTTTATGATTGTGTAGACCCAGGGTCTCAAGCACGCGGCATGCGGCCCCCATTCGGCCCGCAAAGTAGTATCATGTGGCATGCAAAATGGATGGCGTCACACCACCACCATCACCACCACCCACCAAAATAGGGGAAGAACAAAAAGGGGGTGATGAAGACAAGCACCCCCACCCCCACTCAGTCTCCAAGTGTGGCAGTAAACTTGGAGAGACGATTGGAAGATGTCTCGCCTCAGGACGAATGGTCGTCGCCAGTGAAAACGGTGCGGATGCCAGCAAAAGACCAAGGACAAAATAATGGGGAAACTTTGCAGCGACTTGGGGCTCTCAGAGCTCCTTAAGGACAAAAGGAAGGCAGGTGGATTCATTTCAGCGGTAACCTACACTGGCTTCAGGTCGCTGCAAACCTCCCCACCTCGGATAAACCAGTGGCATTTCGCATTTAAGATCTTCACCAGGCATTATTACGAGATATTCGAAGAGCGACCCCTCCACCACCTGTTCGATGCAGCACAACACATCGCCTCCCTTCATGGAATTTATTTCCCTAGAGTTTCCAGGGAGGAGGAGAGAACCACTGCATTCCTTGCAGAGGTGGAGGACAGGCGGGGCACATTCTGCCCTCCTGATTAACGGCCTTTCCAAGGGCTCTTTCATTGCCATTATTTTATGAGCTCTCCTTTGGTACGAGAACTCTATTCGAACATGCTCTTTTGAGAAATTTGACATGATCATTTCGAAACACCGCTCCAAATTTACAATCTATTCTTACCAAACAGTGACCCAACTATATATGTCGCATAGACATTTTAGAACATAATTTGTTGGGGATTTATTATATGTGCACTATGTACTAGAAACATTGGTTTGTTAAATGTAGGAAAATTTCATAACTCTAGAATTTGATGCAATTGCACAGGTGGCTTACACAACATTGGTATATTATCGTCCATTAGTATAACTGGACTGAATTTGAAATAAGTATGGCTAGGGCGTTCCAGGGCGTAAACGACATCCATCTACGACATCGGCTGGCTTTCCGGGACTCTTTCCTCCTTTTCCGCGACCAGTACCCCTCAACATAGCGATCTGAGAAAACTATTTTTCTCTCGCTATTATTTGGTGCCATTGCACCTCTAGTATCTTTCATCCGATTGGTTGATAGGGTTGAGTGCGTGTTGGTACTATTCCCACTCACCACGGCCTTCCATTCATTTTGATAGTCGCTCAATAGCGACTACGATCTGACGGCCTAATTAAATTGCATACTTTGTATATGCATTAACGCCCGCGGGGATGAGGCACTATTCCTTCCCCCGGGATTAATTAAATATCTAGCTTTGCTAGCATAAACCAGTGCTAAATGTACCTCCGTGTACGAAGCACTTTAATTAAACTATTGGATTGGATCGAACCCACGCAGAGGTGAGATGGCAGTGATCCGTAACGGACAGCCTTTAGACCACTCGGCCACTCGGGGCCCCTTCATTATTTAGAACACTAAGTGACGAACAGCTTCTTATCACATTAGGTCACTATGGAAGCAGTTAAACTGCGTTTTGTACGTATTATACTATTAAAAACAATTATGTTAAGACTTTTCTGACCCAGATTATCCAACACATATTATCCCGCACATACTCCAATCAAATGGTTTACGTCCGACTGGTCACTAGTATTACTAAAGGCACTAAAACGTAAGAATTTTGAGTATCGTCCGATAATTGGAATAAATAATACTATCTTGACTAAAACTTGGAGCAAGGTCTGCGTTTGGATATAATAAAATAAAAAATGTTATTTGAAACCAAGTTTCTACTGCGGGTATTTATGCTTGTTTTTGAGTGTGTCGTGTTCCAGGCAACCGTTATAAATTACATTATTAACTGTAGGTCCAAGTCGTCCAATGTCTCCGCAGTGTGAATATGTCGAAAATGTAAGCAAATGTAGTGCATTCCGCAATGTGTTTACAAGGCGTATTAAATCGTACTGCCTTCTTACGAATCACTGTAAAAAAAGATGAAACCAGTACCCATCTATTGCCACCAAATAAAGTTGTGAAAAAATCTAATTTCCAAACGTAACAGTTGTAACAAAGCCTAAAAATATGAAAAGGTCAATACGATAAGGCAGTATAAAGTTAATTATTCGTGTAGATGATATTGTTCTTAATTTAAACCTTTCCGAAAATAGACGTCAGTGGGACGACAACGTGATTATTTTCAAATTGATCATTCTTAAGTGTTCTAAATATAACTGCTTTAATTTACAAGACAATACAATGAGCTATTAATGTAATGGAAATGACTTTCGTATCCGACATATCAGTTCCGTCCTTCAGTTCGAATAAAGTATGATATTTCTAACCGTTTCCTGCATGCTTCTTTTTAGATTTCTAGCTATTACGGTTAGATCAACAAAAAACTTTCTAAATGCAGCATAACAGCTTTGGTAAACCTGAGAGGTCATATAATCACCTCTTGATCTAAGCACAGCTGTGTAAATGACGTATCGCAAAGTCCGTGGGTGATACATAAATAGAACGGTTATTAATAATCGCAATGCTACTCAGGAATAATATCTTACAAAACGTGATGAAGCATTAACATATCGGGAATTTCGTGACAGCAAAACGTGTCTGTGTGTTTGAAAGGTACATACGGTACGTGCACCTAGTTAACAAGTGGGGGTGAGAATCAGATGGTGTCTCTATGTCCTTGTATTGTATTTCAGGCTATATATATATATATATATATATATATATATATATATATATATATATATATATATATATATATATATATATATATATATATATGGGGTGTGGGGTGTGTCTCTCACTCTCTCTCTCTCTCTCTCTCTCTCTCTCTCTCTCTCTCTCTCTCTCAAATAATTCAAGGGCAATATCTGGAAAAGATGAATTCAGATTTATCAACTTGATGGGATGGTCACAATAAATTCATTTGAGTTTGTCATGAGCCATATTTGTCATTTACAATATATTAAAGGGAAAAGGTCAGACGGTATTAAGTTATGCGTAATAAAGTACCAAAGGGTATTACGATCATCAATCTGTTGTGATTTTGAGAATATATGGTTGCACATTTTAAAATCTCTAGGCAGATTTTTATCCTAAAATTCTTATATGAACATCTATTTTGCCTATCCCTTTTGTGCTCGTGTATATTTTTGAACAACATAAAATAATCAAGAACCTTTCTAAAGTTTGTATTTGGACACAAAAATGGAGCTTAATAAAACGGATTAGATGAGAGTATTGGCTGAAATACACAGTATAAGAGCAAAACCGATACATTTGTTCGATTATTTAAAGTGGTTATGTATTACTTAGTAAAGAAAATAAACTGCACATTCCATTAGATTCTTGTCATTTTATACTATGGAGGTATTGGGGATCGGTGGAAGTGTAAATGATGTAATGTCACCGGGTCTCTTTTTAATGAAATTTACTCAAAATTGTGAGTAATAATGTGACTCTAGATTTGGAAATACTACTCGAAGTGTTTAAATTCGACAATTCACTTGGTCAGAATAATTTCAAGCATAATTTGGTGGTGAACATGGGTGTATTGTTGTGGGAACGGCGTTCCCTTACTTTTCTGCTCATTCCCTTTAGATTGCGTTCGCCATTGTCCCTCAGCATCTGAGTAACATGCCTTCTCTCACTTCATTTTGTTTTAGCAATACAACACTGTGTCCAGGCATGTTTATAACAGATTATCAATCTTTAAGTTTCAGATCAAAATGGAATTAATGTTTTGAGAAACCAGAAAACCGGACCTTTCCATCAGAAAACTAATTCAAGAATTTCAGTAACAGGTGTGATCCCACACTTGAAAATCTAACTTAAAAAATGAATAAATGCAGTGGTTTGATTGTTGAAAATATCATCGAGTAAGATTACAAGTCCAGTAAAACGTCTTAACTGAGGGGCCACACTAACGACTGTGTGTTAAACTCTATTGTTGGGTTCAATTGCTCGACACCATGACGAAGAAGATACAGACATATTGTATATGCAGTTACGTATGGTCTCACTGTCTCGTGATATGTTTCAAAACGAGATTTCCACAAAAAGATTTCCATGGTGTGCCATGGTCTTTTTGTGACTATTATATAGTCCCAAAGACTGTTGGAAGCATGAAATTTTGATGTCTTAAAAATATTTATGAACTTGCTTTATGCAAGAATATGGTATATTATACATTTTATGTACTAAAGACTCATGAAAAACAGCCTAGCCGAATAATAGCACACCTGTCGAGGCTAAGAATGTGGTAGGAAATTTCTAAAATTATCTACACCACCTGTTAAGTCTATTAATCTAGTTATACCACATTTACCCTTTCAGTGTGCAACCCTCGTATATTCAGATCTAAGACATTGGATCACGACTCGGAAATCACGAACTGATTAACATAAGCACCTGTAAGCTAAAGGTTTGTTTATTATTTAATTAGCATAGACCCATGTTGTAGACCCTGAGATTTTAACAAAATCTAATGTTAATACTGCTAGATGTTTTATTTGAATTGAAAACATCTACCATAAAGGTAAGTCTTGTAGTTTCAGCTGCCAGAGGCAGTTTGACCAGTCACTCATTCCTGACATTCCTTCCTTGTTGGTTGTCCCATTTGTTCCGGTCTGCAAGATTGGAGTAATTCTAGTAAAGTGCAGTTGTGCTAAGCATGACATCTGAAATATAGCAAAGTACGGCAATACGGTAATTTAACGTATAACATGCCTCACGTGACTTCACTTACATAGATGCAGACAACTTTTACTGTTGATTCACTAATGATTATCTTTCGAAATAAATCAATGATTCCAAGCGACTCTAAATAACGTTTGCATTCTCCTAGATAACACAGTTCCTGAATGAAGTTTTAGTCATTAAACAAAACATGGGCTATCAATGCGACCGTATAGAGAATAGAGAACAACGATCTCTTACTATTATCTCTCTAAGGCCCTCAAACGTACTATTACATTGATGTTCTCAATATTGGCCCACGAGTTTTCATGCAAGTCGTAACAGACAGGTAATGGGAAACACGAACTGCAGTGGTTAAGTGGTTAGAGTGCAAGATTTGGAACCAAATGAGTGTGGGTTTGAATCCTCCCATCGGTTATGTTTAGGTCGACTACCATTGTATGTACAAACGCCTCTTCATTAAAGAACCTACTTGTGTTGCTGTTCAATAAAGCATCAAAACCAATTCATGTCCTTTGTCTAAAGGTACTGGTAATATTTTGAAAAGGAGTTAACAGTGCATTTAAATAACGATAAGACGAAATAACATTATTTCATGTAAATATATTAATTTAAATATCTTCATGGTACTGTTAACGCGAATTATATGAAATAGCCAATTTAAGAAGCATCTAAATGATAAGGATCTACAGTCTGTTAATAATATTTCAACACATCATGAACTTAATGAATTAAGTACAGATACAATAGACCTAGTTAAATATACCTTCAATTAGAAATTTGAACCATTATTCAAAGACATACTTAATTGCCCTCTCGTGCGTTACAAGTGTTCGCCATATTATGCTGACTGTTTAAGCCATATTTCGACGAGATAATTTGGCTATATGTATATAAAAATACCATACAATTTAGATTCGAACTTTAGCTCCTGTTTTTTTAAAATAATTTTTTTTACACTAATATAGTGCAAACCTATAAAGAGTCTTTTCTCACAGTCATAATGGCACTTCCATTCATTAAATCGCCCACATACAAAACCAACGTAGTTCTGTGAGCACACCTTATCCACACTTTGACATGTGTCGTTTCAAGAAAACTGCTCTTTATATCTCGCAATTTTGGGGCAAACTTTTGAATCACAGTGTTAAGGATTATCGTTAGGGAGATAGTGATAAACATACCCATTGGCACTATGGTCTTTCCCAAATATGAAACTTTAAAATTGTGTCAAAGTGTCCCGAAAATAATCCCATCCATAAAAGAAACCATGGCAGTCACTGTTCGCATGTAAATCGACTTTTTAACCTATACTTTATCTAGCCAGCCACTTAGTTCACAAGTTTTAATTCTTGTGGAAAATAAGTCATTTTAATATGAATTCCCCAGTTAATAATAATAATAATAATAATAATAATAATAATAATAATAATAATAATAATAATAATAATAGACAATATTATATTTATAATAGCTGACCCCTTAATGAACCTCATTAGATAATAGCTTGACATAGATATACTGTCTATACCCGTTTATATGTGGTGTGAAACTGCAAACTGAATAGACCCAATTATGTGGTTGCATAATACGCATTATGCGACGGCAAATCCTGGTCTGTTCTGTTTGCAGTTGGTCTCGTATAAGCGAGTACATACGGTAAACTGAGGCCTAATCATGTTTCAATGACATTTCCGTTTCAGTGTTTATAAAAACCACCAGCCAAGAGTAGAATACCCATTTATCTCGGCATAATTTACCTTTGATGTTCTATGCATTTAAAAATAAACAAAGCGTATTTTTTTGTTGCTGAGTGAAATACATTATTGTTTAAAACCCGATATTTTTTTTTATTCATACGCTCTTTTCATGTCTATGTAGAGTTTGATTTATTTTTAAGAGCATCGAGATAAAAGTGCGTGTCTATCCTAGTTGAGGTGTCATTGTTACATATTTCTTCATATAAATGGGAAACTGTTGATATTATCTAGCAATTAAGAACACTACTACTACTACTACTAATACTACTACTAATAATAATAATAATATTAATAATAATAATAATAATAACATCAACAATACTACCAATACGACTACTAATAATAATACTAACAATATAATAATAATAGAGTCGAAGAGTGATAACAACAATAATACAAATAATGATAATAATATTTAATAACATAGTGAAAGAGTGATATAATAATAATAATAATATATTATTATTATTATTATTATTATTATTATTATTATTATTATTATTATTATTATAGTGGAATAGTGATACTATAAATAGAGTAGAAAACTGATATTACTACTACTAACAACAACAACAGCAATACTACTACTACTAATAATAATACTGATAATAATAATAATAATAATAATAATAATAATAATAATAATAATAGAGTGGCAAAGTGCGATACGATTTTGATTTGCAGCACGAAATTGATTTGTACACAATGACCACGCATCCGGGGTTCATTCAGACTAACAGTCATTCATTGACTTTCCGAAATTTTTACTGTTTGAAAGCATAAAATAAGTAGCACGTGTACAAAGTATAACAATAAAATTAGCAGACCATAATTACGTATACTTAGTATCCTAATTCGTGGTAATTGAGGCCCTCAAGAGGGTATGGCAAAATGCAGATAACATGCATACATTGTTATTCGGTATTCACATTAATACGGCTTTGCCTTTTAAACAGACTTAATTAGTCATTTATCAATTATAAGGAAAACATGAAAGACTAGTATTTTCTGCGAGTTGGAACGACGGTCTCGTACGTAAGAGGTTCGGTGTTCGAATCCCGGCCAAGCCTTCGTTAGATCAAAGAAACATGAATAAATTGATGGCATCAAGAGCTGCCTTGCTTGATACTCAGCATTAAATATTTGCTAATAACGAGACAGGCAGTGGGCAAGATAAAACTTGCAAGGGAAGATTTAAAGCACTCCCATCTCCATGAGTCTTCCTACCCATGGGTAAAATAGGGTGCTGGTAATATGACATTCAGAGCGGAAAGTCTTCCAAGTTGAAGTCAGCGGCTAGGGTGGAAGGGTTTCAAGACGATTTCAATGGCCAAATGTTAGAGACCAGAGCGAGACATACAGTACCATGGAGATCAGCTGTTGTCTACATCATGGAAAGAGGTGGATTGCGGCAGGTTGCATCTGGCCGAGATGCAAAAGGGATGACAAAATGTTAGAATCTTCATACTTGGTCGGTCACAGCCTGACATACCAATGATCGCGTCATCCATTGGACACCAGGACGGAATTTATAAATATGCTGCTGTTGCCATTACCATCAAAGTACAAGCAGAGATAAAGCCACAATTGGAAAGTGGAATGTCAGGAAGTTAAGACCAGTACAGGATCTAACAGAAAAGAAAGGAAGATGGCAATTACACATCCATGGACTCTGCGAGATTCGCTGGGGAATTTCGGAGAAAGATAACAGACAAATGACACATTATTTAGTTATGTGGGCATGCGGAAACGCTTGAGCATGGAGTCTGATTGTGAGTGTAGTCAGCGGCTATCGATCAGTGTATAACAGGATGATTAGCATCAGCATGAGGGAGTCTCCCTTCAGCATCTTCATCATGGAGTTTATGCCCCAACATCCAAACACGATGACAAAGAACTGAAAGAGTTATACAATCAGTTTCAAACTCTAGATAATCAGACCCCAGGAAGGATATTCTAGTTATTCAAGGAGATTGGAATACCGAGGTAGGAAAAGATACACAGGATGACTGGCCAGAAGCCCGTAGTCCATACTGAAATGATTAGAGAGGACTCGAGCTCCTCCTAATAACGAATATCCTTGGCCCCCACAAACTCTCTAAAAGATGGAATTGGCACAGTCAAGAAAGAAAGCGTCACAGCCAGATAGACTACATTTTGATGAGGAACCGGTTCCGGTCGTGCGTTAGCATTGCCAGAACACGTAGCTTCCGAGGAGCTGACATGGGATGACATAGGAATGCCAAGAAACCTAAACAGATCTGGATCAAATTTAAACTTGAAAACTTAAAGATGCAAGCTAAAAACAAGCATCTAAAGAATCAATAGGCAGCATATTCGGAAAACACACAATTCTGAGTGCAGAAGAAATAAACATAGACTCATTGATCACCGCTTTCAACACGGCAGTAATAAGCACAGCCTGTGAGATTTTTGGAAGCATCATATAATAAAGATGCCCTGTGTTACAGTAGATATCTTCGAGTTTTATGATATGATGAGACAACTGACCAAGAAACGAGAAGGAGCAGAAAAATACAGAGATATTAACAAAATCATTAAGAAGAGCTTAAGGAAAGAGAAGGAAATCTGTTTATAAGAGCAATGTAAGGAAGTCGAGTAAAACCTGAAACAGAATACCAGTAAAAAGGGATACCGGTTGGTGAAAGACTGGAAAACAGAGACATAGGGGAAATCTACTACGATCCGAGACAAGGCTGGTAGGAGTAACACAGAAGATCTAGAGATTCTTAAGAGATGGGCGGAATATTGTTAAAAGCTTTACAACCAGGAGGCGTCTGGACTCCAAACTGTACTAAACTGCCCATTGCCCACAACAGAGGTTGACCACCCTATCCTCAAGGAAGACGTATAGACTGTAGTAAAGACTATAAAGAAAGGGGACTCAGCTGGGGTAGACAACATACCATAATAACTTGTTCAAAACGGGGGAACCTCCATCATAAATGTCCTCACATCTGCAACGAAATCTGGCATACCGAAGGACAGCCCAAGCCATCGACCCAGTCTCTGGTTATTACTCATCCTTACAAAGGGAATCTGTAGCTGTGTCAAACTACCGAGAAGCCAGCCTAATCAGTCACCCAAGCAAGGTTACGTTTACGAATGTCTTCACATTCGGGATCATACAGGTATGCCTTCTCTCACCTACTCTCTTCAACATCTACTTGGAAAGGATCATGTACATTGCCTTAGAAGACCACGAGAGCAGTGTCATTGCTGGAGGCAAACAATCACCAATATGAGCTTCGCTGATGATATCGATGACTCTTCAGGAGATGAACAAACTGGAAACGTTAGTGAATCATTTCAAATAAGCATCATTAAGGTATGGGAAAGAGATAAGTGCATAAAAGACCAAGCCAATTACAAATAAATGTTAAGCCAATTACAAACAAATATTAGAATTCAAGATGCATTTGAACCATATTAAGATCTGCTAATCGCAACGCAAACTAAGATGGTATGGTCACATCTCACGCTTATCTTGACTGTCAAAGACAATCCTACAAGGCAAAGTGAGTGTAAAGAGAATACCAGACTGGCAGAAGAAGAGAGTGGACAAGCATGAACTTTGTAAAGTCCCAAAAAGCAGTGCACAACAGGTCAGAACGGCGAGGGATTGTAGCAAAGTTATCAATGGCGCCCCTAAGTCCAGCCAGGTTACAAAAGAAATGGGAAAAAATGAATTCTTCATATCTAATTACATCTTGTCTAGCCAAGGTTCCGATAATCCTATCTACTCATTGGCAGATCAAATAGCTATACAGGGGCTTTGTCCTAGCGACAACTTTTGCATTTTTTATGTTGTATCCCTTGGTTTTAATGCCAACTAAACATTAGCGTGGTGAATTGTACATCGGCCGAAAACGGTGGTGGCAGTTGACCTAAAAAGGATACTTTGTAAGTTTAGCATCGAAAGTATGACTATGTACCAGAGGGAAGCCATTACTGGTGTATTTATGTGAAAAACATTTGTGCAAACACGGACCGCCAATGGAAAATTGCATATTTATCAGTTCATTCAAGTAATTTGCTCTTCTTGTCTCCATCACGTGGGAACAGTGGCCAAATTTGAACAACTTAATTTTGATTGGATGCAATGGCTTGACGCCGCATCTAATGAAATTCACAGACCCTAGGCACATGTATATTTGCTCGATTGGCCAAGATGTAGATAGGGTTATCGGAACACTGGCTAAAGAGGATAACTTAATTAATACGCTGCAAAGACTTATACTGGCGCGATAAGTATATTTGCAAATTTTTAACGGGGTTTGAAGAACAGTTATTACAGCTGCAATTAAGTCTGCAAAGTACTATAGTCATAAGACTTTATATATAGCCAATAATTATTGTACCAATAACTGCAAACCTTACGCAAATAGTCATATAAAAAGACATGTTTGTTTCTGAAGACTGACAAGTGTTAACTTTAATTGAAAATAAATACAATTATAATTGTTCTGACTTGTCTGCTGCAAATTTGGCGTGTGTGTATGTGTGCATGTGTTATTTGGAAATTTAACGTAGCTTTCAAAAAAATTATGTCATATCGCTACGATGTTTGCATCGTGGTAATTTATAGACATGTCTAGTACTTTGGTATCATGCCGCTGACATGTAGCACCATGTCCCACCCAGTCGCATTATCTTGATACCAGGCATACCAGTCCTAATACTAACCTTTAATGTTGAGTGCCAAGATAGGCAGCTGCATGTATCATTTGTTTAAGTCTCTGGTATGATTCGGCCGGGCTTTGAACCAGTGATGTCTCGCAACCGAGGCGGACGCTGTAACCACTTAGGCCACCGGAGCGGTGGAAATTTAGTCCTTATTGTTTTTAATACATACGCGACCATTATACTACAACACTTTTAAGAAGGAAAACAAAAATCATATTGATGAAGTTTGGATATAGTAAAGCTAATTTAGAATCAGCTGCCTGACACGCGTATTCAATAAATTCTCAATTACATGAAATCAGTCTAAAACATTATCACGTTAAGGATAAATAATTATGCACATCACTGATATTTTGTAATTATCAGCACAATGCTTTTCTTACATAAATTTCATATACAAAGATTAAACAACTTGCACAGTTTTAGAAGTTCACCCACGCTTATGGTTACTTAATAGTTTGGCGTCGGGGTGTCAAATATACAAATAAAATATAAGAAAGTAACTATGTTGATCCATCGCCAACCGAGGAAACATATTTGTTTATTTTTGCATTTATATATTAAAGATAAGGATATCAACATCTAAGAATTTTCTATCCATACTTTCATTAAAACCCATAAATAGCATTTACAACACATATTTACTGCTTTGATGCTCAAATTGAAATCAAGAAAGTAAATAGACGATACGAACTATACTGATAGCAAAATAATCAACATATACGTAATGTTGAATCTTTGAATATTCGTCCCATTTTCTCTTCTTTGCCTCTTAAAATAGAAGAACTGCAAAGGATAAATTCTTTAGACGAAAAAGGTGTTGGTTATTACGTGTATCAAGTGCTAAAATCGCGAAATCGCGCTTGCTACCTTCAAATAATTCATTACACGAGACATTTACAAATGCAAACAAGAATTTCCCAACTGCTGCTCAGAGCGCCTCATCAGCAGGAAGGGTATTAGTTACAAGAGCTGATCGATGGCAGTCTGTTCCCAAGCAACGCATAAATGTTCGGAAACTATCTTTATAGCCACTTTTCTATAAAAAGTCTGTTCATATCACTGAAGCCTGTTTCCTTTAATTATAAAACGAATTGTACAAAGATAAAATTGTATCTGCTGAATTTCTCTTTTTCCATGATATAACTCATCCTTTTCTGGCAACCTGCAATATGTCATCATCTCCAAACCAACAAATTTGCTGAAAAAAAAAAACGAAATTATCCTAATAAATGAATACACTCAACTGTTTAATGTGTTTGCTACCTTTACGACTTCACTGTCAAATATTTGTGGTTTTGGCAATGTATATTGACTGTCAGATGACTCTATTTGATGCAAAAATCCCCATGGAGAGCCCCTCTTTGATAAAAATCTGAGCTAACGCCTCCGCACGCGCTGTTGCAGCGGCGCCAGTGATCAATAACATTGCGAAAGCATTCAGTCTGCAAGCATTAGCTAGGACGAATGATTCCTGTTATTACGGTTAATCCCGGACTCTTGCATCTTGCTGTTTTTCCTTGGAGCTAAAACTAATTATACATCTGTGATGAAAATAATTCATAATGAATTTGTCTATTAGAAATAGTACAGTTGTTTCCCTGATTCTTTTTAAAGTTCAAGAAACATCTCACTGCTAATTTTGAGATTCATAAATATTAAACGATTCACAGATGAATATAACTAGTTTATAACTGAATTTAAGCGCTGTCATTTAAACAAATTCTTATTGTTATGAAGAGAAGTCATGAAGATTGTTAAAGAAGTCGTCACATGTCTGTGTTAATTCAGAAACTGAGACCATGCAATGTTGGAATTTCAGTATAAAAAAGGCAATTCACCCCGCATATTACCAGGTTTGCAGTCAATTTCAGACATTTGTATTCTACTGTTGTGATCCTATGTGCATGTCGTCGTTCTTGGCATATTTGGTCGCGATGAGTCATTTCATTTAAAGGTTACCATTTTTAAATCAAATGTCTAGAAATATTACTATGTGTTAATATTGAACAGAGACCTTTGATAATAGGCACACACCCCAACATTAATGTCCAAATATAAAAAATGGGGTGGAAAGGGTCAGAGGAAACGCGGACTAACTGGCAGCAACAAATACATCTCACAAGAAGTAAGCTCCTTGCTAAATTCACGATTATCGTGTTTGGTGAGTGTAAATAACAGTCTATGATTGACCACCTACTTTGACGTTTTGGATCAACGGCAAGTTTTTTTTTTTTTTTTTTGATGGTGCTGAATTGATTATTAGAACCCGTAAAACAATTTTAGAAACAGCGAAATAAGCCAATTATATATTATTTGTGTCACGCATTAGTAATGTTTTTAATTTTGCTTTACGATTTCATACGTTCCCAGATAGTTTTATATCATCAGATGCGTTTGTCGTCGCAGCGACAAAATTGCAATATTCGATAATCACGAACACGTACTTTGTAAGACATTATTCAACGATTCATTTAGACAGAGAGAGAAGTGACTGAGAACGAACTTTTGAGGATAAAATCAAATTATGTTTACGAATATAGGTCAGTCTTATAAAACAATTGAAGATTTTATGGCGAAGAAACTGATCTGTTCGATGTAATTGATGACGCTAAAACACCCGATCGTCTTATCAGCTCGCTTGTCTATCGTTTCAATATGTATCTGTTGCAAGCTGCATTAGTAGCCATCAAAAACGAGCATTCAAGTTGTAGGGGTGGGTGTTGGACATTTCAATCGAACCAGAATTATTTTACTTTACCTCAAGATTTTACCTCAGTCAATATATTTAGATATTTTTGTCTACGAATAAGAGGAATAATATTTTGAAGCTCTTTAGTGGACTTAAATTTATATTTACATTTCTTTCTTCCAGGGGGCCCCGAGTGGCCGAGTGGTCTAAAGCGCTGTCCGTTACGGACCACTGCCATCTCACCTCTGTCTGCGTGTGTTCGAGTCTAAGATTCAGCAAATGTAGTTATGTGAGAAAGCTTGCCAGTAGCTTCTCGTGGGTCGGTGGTTCTTTCCGGGGTTTGTCCGGTTTCTTCCTCCACCATTAATACTGGCCGCCATGTATAGCCTATATTGTGCTGAAAAATGGCGTTAAACCATAAAAAAAACTTTCTTCCAACCCCCAACCCCACCCCACCCCCGAAACAAAATGAAAACTTCCTAAGAGAGATTAAATTAACACTTGTGTTGAATTTTACGACAATCGATATTAATAACATTTTCTAGATGAAGTTAAAGAATTTACAAAATAATGTATTCAAGAGATAAATCCATTTACATTGGCAAAGGAGTTAACATAAAATGATCCATTTAAAAGTATTAACAAGAGATATACTAGATACTAACCCCGTCATTCTATCTTATAAACAAGTGTATATACCTGTTGTGTTCGTTTCTGCGAAGCATTGGAATTTAGATGTCTCGTACCAAAAGCAAGCAACATAACCGAGCTTTTGTGTCCTTGACCTTTGTTGTCTTCAGTTATATAGGACCGTTAGACGTGCAGGGTTGTATAGCCGAAAATCCCTCGTTGCTCGACTAAAATTAATGACTTGTCTTCCCAGACGAGCATGTATCCATCTAGATTGATTTACAAGATCCACTGCTTGTAGAACAAAATGCATGTTTTCGGCACATGTTTGATGATTAAACCAGCTAGTTATAACGTAATTTGACAAGGTAATGATCCCAAGGCGTAACTGTACAGTATTCTTAGAGGAAGTTGTCAAAACCAAGAAACCAATGGCCTTTAAAAAAAAATAGATACCTCTCCCCTCTCCCCGTTGAGACGTCTATGCCATTTCTGTTATTATTAGAAAGACGATGTATTATGTCACAGAAGAAATATTGCAAGGGTCAGGTGAAATATCACGGACAATTTTAAAATCGAAACTAGATGCTTCAGAATTGAAATGTAAAAACGCAATGTATTTATGAGAACAATAGGTTCTAATTGAACTTTATATATATATAAAACTTTACCACTGTGAAGGAAGCATCACTTGAGGTGGGGTTTTGTTTCATATAAATATCATGATAGTTACTTCATTCTGGGCACAAATAAAGAATGTTGTAATTCATGAGCCCATAATCTGAGATTGGATATACTAAATAAATCACTGCGCCAGGTCTAATAAGCGGTATAGAACGGTAATTAAAGTCATTCTTCCGGTGCAAAATTACTAAGGTAAAGGAAAGTAAGAGTTATGAGTCAGCTCAGTTGTTGAATCATCACATGGAGTCGGTTAAGATTTTATTACAGCTGTATCTAATGAAATAGTGCCGATAGACATTGTCGGCTTTCAGATCGATTTGAGACAATTAACAAGTCGCTCTGTCCAGTCATTATCTTGATTACGCCTTCCAGACGTAAACATTGTTCGTGGCGAGGTCACCTTCAAGCCAGTAATGGCAGCTTGATTTCACATCATTGCCACATTTCAGCTGAAGTTTTAAACCAGAAATGTATATCGCCTTCAGATATAATCAACAGAGATAATTTTGTAACAACTTGCTGGTTGCTGACGAATTTGATATTTGGCAATTTGTCGGTAATGTATTTACGAATGCACCAATATTCTAACCTCTTGTTTTCAAATTCTTGTATAAGTAATTTGTTATTTGCTTGTATAAATATGATATCAGAATATGATAACACATAATTGGACTAACGGAAATATGGCCGCCATCGCTTAACTGCTCGAGATAGGCTCTTCCGATTTTGTGCTATATTTATGATATTTGTGCTTGCTCTCTATCATCGTCTACATTATTGTGTTTCATCATGCATTGGCTGTTCCGTTCGTGTGTTAATTCATCTCCTTGTTCTGGAAACAAGAACAATTAGAATTTTTCTCAGCTGTTTTGTCCCAATGTTAAGACGTTATTTGCTTTTGAAAAAACCGCCGAATAAGCTGAGTTATTTGTGAGGATGGACTCTCATTCAACTCGTTGTCTAGTATATCATAAAAAGCTGCAGTATGTGCTGAACCTTTTAAGATTAGCTCTGTTATTTCGTTTTAAAATGATTTCCGGAAGACAAGGATTCACTGGATTATGCTGTTTAGTAGAAGACTGATTTTGTCAAACTTTGCCTTTAATTATCGGCATGTCTACTTGATTATGGTGTCAGAAACCTGAACGTGGTGAGCAGTCCCGGATTACCCATTAGGCAGAGTAGGCAACTGCCTATGGGCCCCGCGACTTTTATGGGCCCCATCAGGGGACCCCAGGGGCCCCCATGAGACCGTGAGCATGGGTCTGGGGCCCCAAAAGTTTGACTGCCTATGGGCCTCCACGGTGCTTAATCCGGTGCTGGTGGTGAGAGTAAGGGTCTTGCTGGTAATTTAGTATTATCCGTTAGGCATGATAGGCATTTTGCCTAATGCCTACGAATCCGTGTTACTAAAAATGTACACACAAAGAGGCAGAGTGATGTCATTGTCAATACTTTTTTGTAAAAAAAAAAAGGGCCTAGGGCCTACCAGGACCTTCACCCGGCCCTGCTTCTAAGAGTTTTCCCAGGTTAAATATCAGGGAAATCGTCAGTGGCCATAAATTTCCAGACTCCCAAACTTATTCAAGAGTTTGACATGATCATCAAATCGTTCGGGAGTCTTGGTTTAGATCATAGTTCTGATGCTCTGTTGGTGGGCCGAATTTAACCAGTTTCTCGGTTGGAGAATTAGGAATAGTCCATGATACACTGATTGTAAATCATCTGGTTTGCTGCTCATTTTGTATGTTGGATTTGTTTTTTTGGTGTTTCTCTGTTTATAGCATTCGTTTTATTTAGTTATCTGATTCACTTTGATTTGGGTTGTTACATGTTACAAGAACGGGTTTTGGTGGCGTTAGGACTGTGAATTTAGTTTTACCTTGTGGTCATGTAATATCTCTAAAGGTACATATGTTATTTGTGGAAGGTTTCTCCGCTCTAGGCGGTCTGACGTCGGATTCGTCAGCTGCATTAAGCGAATCTGTTTCTTCCACCAATTGCCTGACCGCAGGATAGCTGTTGCCCTTCTCCTTTGTCACTCTTAGGGTCTCCTTCTCTAGTTTCCACTTAGGACAGTCTCTATTAAATTTTTAAAAAATTGTTCTGCCTGGTAATTCGCACAAGGTATTTTTTCTGATCAGCACGATCTTTCGTCACACTCAACCTGCATCTTGACGGCCTGTTTTCCTCTTCCATCTTGTTTGTGGTTGCCATACTTATGCCAGTTGACCCACTGCAAATGATTAGGAATGAACGAGTCAATGGGGATATGTAAGAACTCTACATTGATCGATGTAGGCAATTTTTTTTTGCAGTTTACCATCGATATGTAAGTGTTTGTTTGTGGGAATCAACTTGTCGTTACGGGAAATTGTTGCTTCGTTTCATTTGTAAGACGTTCTGACAGCTGCGATCTTCAAGTATCTCAGCCTCAATGTAACCATTTAAATACATAGATCGAACAACCTCTCTTGATTAAATGCCATATTTGTGTGGAACTACCTTAATGAGTATGTTCACAAACCACATTGATTACCAGGGTAAGCATTGGATCTACGCTCTACTAGTAACTGTCCAGAAATAAGAGCTTTTTTTTTACATCTCTTGGGTCTCCGTTAAAGCCATTAAAAACATTTGCTATTACAGAAAGGTGATACTTTGGTTAGTTTCTGTTTTTATCATTGGATTCATGACGAGATTCGACTTTCTTAGTTGAAGGCTGACAAATGTGGGTGGGAATTTTCATTATGAAAACTAGAGTAAGGGCCTGTAGAACATTTCAAAGTTAAATGCAGCTCATTCAAACAGTTGAAAATATTCCTCCACGACGATTGTTTCTTGTTCAAAAAAGGAAAATTAGAATGAAAGATAAACAAACTTAAATAATGATTGCTATTATCAACGTTGAACCAAATAAATATATTCTTTAGAAATCGATTAAGAACTTAAAGTTATGAAAGCATGTTGATCTCATTCTTTTTTTAATACACAAAATGAAAATGATTGTATCGGTTGGTGATCAATACCAACTGGCAAGTCACATAACTGTTTGCAAGGAAAACAATTTATTATGCACCGTGACGCAGTTCAACCAATGTCGACGACATTTTTCAATACTATCAGTACTAAAATTAAAATAAATTATATTGATTGAGGCATTGTATGAAGACACGACACTCTAATATGCTAAATAAAACGAAAATATATAATATTCAGAAAGTCGTCAGTTTTAACAAATACCAGAAAAATGGCGAGTCATTTGTTATGTACTAAAACGTCTTCATTATTTAAATAAATAATTCCCAAGTACATATAACTCTACTTAATGGTATACTTTGTTTTCCCAACAGGTACCCAAAGTAATGACCTTTACTCTAAAACGTGAACTTGGAATACTCATAAACAAAATGAAGAACATTTTCGATCAAAATATGTAAACTGTGTCCATAATTATAAATCAGTAGATAGTCATTATGTTTGCAAGATGACGTATATGTAATGTCAAGATAAAAGATGGCTTATACATTCGTCAGGTAAGAAATCGTAAGCTCTACACAGACATTGGAAGAAACAGCGAGGCACATTTTGTCTGGACAATAACGAGTCCAGAATATTATGCGAGCAATGGCACAAAAAATATTTTAATTTTTTTTGTTGCAATTATACTTATTCCATTCTTATATATTCACATGTCAAAAATATATCCTTATAAAATATCACGTTTTGGGTATCAGACGTCACACGTGCATGACGTTAAAAGATCCTAAGCTGTTCTGATACAATTTTCCCCGAATGATATACATTTCAATTTTACTTAGTACAATGGTGTGAACTGGCACGCTTTGTTTTCATTATCAATTTTATTTAATCTTAGTCAACACCCATAGCGTCGCTTTCATTTCACTTTTTTCTCCAGGCCATGATCTCGTAACCAATTATGCTTCATAGTGATGTAAGAAAACCAAAGCGGATACGTTGACCCGTATATTTGTAGAGATCGAACGTCAAATGACAGTGTTATAGGATTTCGGAATTGGAGCCATAGTTAGACTAACGATGCTGTATTGAAGGAGGGGATTCCTCGTTATCAGACTCAAAAGAGACTTACAATATCGTATTATGAATGCGTTGCTGTCAGAGGAAAACTGTTGAGCATATTTAGGAGACTAATAGGTCAAAAACGTGGGAAGAATGAGAAAGGCAACCAAGTAAACAGAATAGTTTGAAAACAAACCGACATTAATAAAACTGATGGCACCTAATATTTTAAATAAGCAATTTATTTTCTTTGTTCTTTTTTTTTTTTTTTTGGTTGCTTTTTATACCTTGGTGCAATGCTAATATTAACTGAAACACTCTTCACTTTGTTCAACAATTCAAAGTTTTGTCAAAAACCGCTCCGGTAGCCTAGTGGTTAGAGAGACCGTCGCGGAAGTAGGAGGTCATGGGTTCGATCCCCGGCCGAGTCATACCAAAGACATACTAAAAAGGTACTAACAGCTGTCTCGCTTGGCGCCTAGCATTAAGAGGATAGTGTTACGGCTGAGCAGCCTGGTATCAGGATAATGTGACTGGGTGATACATCATGCTACATATCTGCAGCGTGCCGCCCCAGTGCTAGACGTCACTATAAACTGCCTCAATGCATAGATCGAAGCGATATGACTGGAACATGGTTAAAGCTACGTTAAAAATCCCAATCACAAAACACACACACACACACACACACACACACACACACACACACACACACACACACAACTTTTATCGTTACAACTCGGTTTCATCCGTTATATATACTGAAACATATTTTCAATTTGTTGTCATTTCAACTCAATATCATGTGTCAAATATTGACGCATATTTACAATTTGATGTCACCAATGCTCAGTATCATATGTTACTTATTACACATATTTACGATTTGTTGTCATTTCAACTAAATATTGTCTATCAGATATTGGCGCATATTTACGATTCGTTGTCATTACAACTAAATTTTGTCTGTCAGATATTGACACATATTTACGATTTGTTGTCACTACAACTAAATATTGTCTTTCAGATACTGACACATATTTACGATTTGTTGTCATTACAACTAAATATTGTCTGTCAGATATTGACACATATTTACATATTGGGGAGGGAGATGCAGGGGCAAATGCCCCCCTCTCCCCCAAAAAATGGCATGTACTGTACAATTGCTGTTGCTTATATAAGCAAATTAACAAGCCCGTTAAGTTTTGCCCGCCCCAACAACCCACCCACCCACCCCACCGACAAAAATTGAAATGACGTCTGTGGTAACGCGTATGCAAGTAACGTATTGTTAGTGACGGTACAGGATGGCATACATTAGTTTAAACGCAACTTAACCAAATATATTAAAACTCCGAAACTGTCACCTTATATTTTTATTTGTGCATTAAAAAGATAGAGACCATGGCAGCACTTACAGATTTGTCATGAAATTTTTCACAGCTGTCACGTATCAACCATGACCCTTATTTATCAAATATCAGTCCAGTGACAATATGTAAAGACAATCCTTAGTTGAAAGTTTCATAATTTATGGGACAAGGTAGTAAAGTCCATTGTATTTAAGTGTTGATTAATATAAACACGTGTCTTTCCGATATGAATGCACTAAAAATCCAAAAACGTTTTCAGGATCTTCGGATAAGGACGTTCTGTTGCAGATGCTCGCTGTAAACAAGAAGAACCTAAAATGATGTACGATTTGTATTTCACAATGATATAAAAATGAAAAAAAAAAATAAGTTTGTGGTAACTCCGGGCCATAATTTGATGTTCTTACTAACAACTTGAAATGGGCAGATTATAGAACAGAGGAAATCATCCATGGCTGAAACGATAGTTCTTATGGGATATCTAGAGCTGTGCTCTCTGATACAAATATATACATAAATAATTTAAATTTTTATATAGATGGTCGCGTGATACTCTTCCGAATCTCATCTACACAATGGTGCATTCTGAGCACTACTCATGCGATTGTTTGGCACGCGAATACTCACAAGAAAGCGGAGTAAGCGTTACATAATTAAATTCTTTTGTTGTTGATTAAATCTGTGAAAGATCGAATTTTAGATAAGCCGTGAACCGTAAAGTTGAATGTGGCGAGCTTTAAGATTGTATCACATTTGGACCAAGGAGTATTTGAGAAGGGTCATTTCGACCCTTATTCTTAATTTATTCCGTGTGAGTGTTAAAACTTCAAAGGGGCCATTGTTCCGATTTAATGAAATTGACGGGGTATCTTAAAACGAATAGAACTTTCCTCGTTAAACAAAGGAGGGACCAGGTTGCTGTCTTGCGGGAAAGATATGGATGCACACGTTTTAAGTTATCAGCATTAAGGAAACAGTTTTCCGAGAGAGAGGGGACTCGAGAGTCCGGCGACGGAGTCCGAAGAAAAGAAAGAAAAGGGAGAAGTCACAATTGAGGTCTGAAAGGGACAGAGACGAGTAGAGAGTACAATTTAGGAAGTCCAGTAATGACGAGGCTGTCGGGAAAAAAAAGACTCGAGGACATTGGAAACGATGTAACAAGGTCAAGAGGAAGGTGATGCAGTCGTGGATATTGCACTATTTTCACCAATCGTTATGATGAGGTAATACATTCAAATTAGACACTGCTATTAAATCATATTGATATCATTTAAGTTAAATTGAAATTACTACTAATAATTTTTTTGATTAAATGTGTTATTTGTATTGTCTCAGGTGGCTCGTATTGCATTATTTCTTCCCTCGGTTGATATTCTATCTTTCACTCCCACCGGGTCATAATATCGAGGGAGGTAATTCCCTAGATAGCATAACTAAATCCGATTAACTACTCGTCTTACTTAGAGGGAGACGTTTACACCGTTAATCTGAAGAAGAAAAAGAGAGAAAGTTGGATTATACGGATTAAATGATCATCGCTAAATATAAATTGAAATGTCGTTTTACCTAACCACACACAATGCCATCATAAAGTCTATCGGAACAATTCACTTTGTGAGCAATTTTTTTTGCACTTGTCACGACTCTATGCTCTTAAAATAAGTAACAGAAAGACAACAAGATTTGCAAAATTGAGCAAATATTATTTTTTCTTGTAATACAAAGTGAAAATGAGGGGGAAAAAAGAATTTATATTATTGCGAATTATATCCTAAAATAATCTAAGAATGATGCCCTAGTAACTTAAGGTCTTGAATAAAATTCAATACACGTTTAGAACAAAAGCTAAACTTAAGTCGATCACGTGTCTGTAGTACCTGTTAAAGTGCTGATGTGTCTACAGTCTTTTGATTCATTACAGAAATTCAGTTAAGTTATGAAGATATACATTCCAGTGAATATCTTTATCAAACATTTTATCAGAGCACTTTTGTATTTCCAGAGAAAAAAATCACTTGAATTCAGGATGTTATGTATATGTAATTTAATTTGTGTGTGTTAATTTTTATTTTTTTTATATATCTTTGTTATATTACATGCTATTGTAATGTAGTTTTGTTCACTGGATTTTATATTGTCCATATTAGAGTTCAGTTCTGACTTGTTTATATTTTAGACGTAAACAACTAATAAATGAAACATTGCATCTAGTTGTTGGCCTTGATTCACAATCAGTGACAGGTTTGGCAGACAGACATAGGTGCTCTGTTAATTCTTGGACAAAGACATTCCTCGGAATTTATACAGAACTCAAAAGCTGGAATAATATTTTCTGTGATTAAACAAAAGACTGTTGACGCATCAGTACAACGATGGCTGACACAGACGTCATCGCCTTCCATTTTGGATTCCATCGGGATTTGAACTTTGATTTGCTAAGAACTTAGGAATGTTCAACACCCTGACTAAAGTAATCATATTTTCTACTTCTATTGATAAAGATCCTAATATTAAGTCTATACGCATATATAATACTTTAGTTATGTATTTCTTGGTTTACAATTAGTAAAATAAATACAAATTCAACCTGGGTCAAGCACAAATGAACTCAATTTTGGACAAGGTCAAGTCCAACATACATTGTTACAGCACAATAACATGTAATAGAAAATTAAACCATAGCTAACAGACAATTAAATTAAATATACATAATACACTCTTTGTGTCTTTGTTAACTTTGGGAGTAATTAGATAAAATATACTCTTCTATAAATACCTAGTTATGATCATTTAATTAATTAATTAATTAATTAATTAATCAATTAATTAATTAATTAAACGCTGAACCCGACTTCAAGTATGGGTTATTTGAACTGTTATCCAAAGATTATACTTTTTAGTTTTCACTGCATTTAGTTTTGAAATTTTGGACTTATATTTAACACTTGTCCTGCTAGAGTTTGCTTTGATTTCAAGAGTGTAACTAACAGTGGTCACATTTAACGTATGAAAGTGTGCCAAGATTTTCTTGGTCCATTTCTTAGTCGTCTGCAATTAGCACTCATTTGCCCAATTAATTGTGTTCGTTCAATTGGGTATACTTAATTAATTATTGTCTAATAATATTAAATGCGGAAATATATAAATCATGAAAGAGAACATTCAAAGTAAATTAGATAAGGTGGCAGTTCTAACCTTAGCAATTAGTATTTCAATATATGCACCATAACGATCTCTCTTCAGTCCGTTTGGAGATGTCGTTAACCGTCTATAGTTCGTTTGTAAATGTAACGGGCATTAACAACATTACAAGTTACCTGTGTGTACTAAATGGATCTGAGATATCCACTTACTGGTTGAATAACGGTCACAGTATAACAGAGGTTGATGCAACTAGTAAGTCTTGATGACGTTTTTTTCTATAACAAAACACAGTAAATAGGTTATCAGCGCTAAATCACATCAGTCTGGACTACTTTAATTAGAAGTACGAGTAAATAGGACTTGATCGTAAAGGTCAGTAAATACAGTGGAAGACAATAACAAAAATATCAACATATGGTCTTATAGAACTGTACATTTTGTCATGAAGTACACATTCAAAACTTCATTATTTACTTTCTCAAAAGTAATATTTTGCACCTTAGTTTAAATCACGGAAGGTAATTATTCAGAAAACCTACCTACCATAGCTGCCAGACTGTTTGTATCAACAAACACTTTCGGCTTATCTGCGATTGTAAATCTTGAACCAGCTTTTAGAGAATAATAGAGTAGTAGATGTTTCAGTGACATTGTTTATCGTGTAGATAAGACTTGTGTATGTGCCTAAAATGAGCCCTCTCATCTTCATGCAGGCTTAACGTCCCTGTGCATATACTTTTCATACACATCTGTAGCAAATATGAAAGTTTATCGTCTAGACTGTATTCCTAAGTCTGCTGGTTTTAAAGTAAAGTCTTGAAAATATGTTGAAGGCAAATGTGATCCAGGTAGCAGACTGACAATGCGACTGCGTTAAAAAAAAAACAAAAAAAATTTCAATGCGCCATTGGGGGAACTGTTCATGTGTTATAAATTATCAATTTCATTGATAGTCGACATTGCCGACATGTATTCAATTTCTACAGAGCCACCAGTTCAAAATCCTCTATATTAATTAGATGCATATTTCATGTGTCTGGAGGCAGATCTAATTCTACTTTATTACGGTAGTTATGTCAGGTTGTTATAAAATATTCACTTACGCGTAGTTTTAATTGAGTTGTTCTCTTCCAATTTTGCAGAACTGAGTTTCACAAAATTTATATTCTTTGGTTTACTTATCAATCTACACGGTCGGGTGACCTTGTAACAATTTGTAATAGAAAACTCCTTCTTAATGCATGCTAATGTCTCTTTAATTTCAATTCATCTTGTGCCTAACATTCCTATCCTTTTCACCAAAAATAGTGCCAAACATATTTACGGATTCTTCGATGAATGCAAATCGTTCGTCTACAGGGGTTTTTGGTGTTTATGTATGCATAGTTATCTGCTCATAAAATTAATGTAGTAGTTATAGTAGAAGTATCAGCGGAAGCAGTGGTGATTATATTTCTTTTCTCGTGTTGAATGATGTATTTATTAAAGTAAATATTCGTGACAGACATGATGAAATTAGTAAAAAGCTCCTTTAGAAATGCACCAATATGGGCATCTGATCAAAACATGCCTGCTCTAGTTTTGAAATTTGATGAATTTGGATCAAAGTTTCTTTTCTTTGTTCGTTTTTAAAATATCTTCTTGGAATGTATTACTTCATGTCGTCGATACGACGCTTCATAAACACGTCATTCCAACATTATGCATCTTACGGCGTGATATATAGGTAAAGTCTGAGGCGTTCCGAATGGACTTCAAAATACTAAAACTAAACCCATTCACGTTACTAAATCACATATTCTCAGCATGCCATGTGATATACGATGTCTTACACAATACTTTTGGGTCTCGGACATGAAAACTTGTAAGAATGTTTATTTATTGGGCATATGGTGTCAAAATAGAGAAAATGCATAAGTTGTATACAAATATTTTCAAAATCAACGAATTGTTTTGTGTGAAAAGCTATTTTCAAATGGAGCAAAATCGAAGTTAAATTCACGAAGAAGGTACAAAAGTTGCAACATGGTGTTCATTAATGAAATCCTTCTGACAGTTTTGCTTTTTGGGTATCAATAAACCATAGGAGCAAATTATATTGCACAATAGTGTGGTCTATAGTATACAAAAAAAACTATTCTAACCTAAACAGGAAGCAAAATGTTTATTGAGTTCATACGATATGCAAGAGTATCGAATTTCAAGAAAAGTAGTATAGGTGAAGAAGTGAGCATGAATACTACATTCTGAGACCAAGTAAAATTCATACAGGATTAACTATTATTAGCTGATGTATGATGCATGGGCAAATAAAATCATCTAAATTTACTTTCTGCGTTTTTACAAGAGGGCAATAAAGCTATTCATGTGTAGCCTTTAGGTAGCCAATGCTTTATTGTTATCCTCTCCCAACCCCCAAACCCCATCACAGCCTATTCACTGATGGGTCGTTCGTGTGTTAATTCAACATCAACATTATTAGTTATTTGAATATCACATTTCAGTGTGTGTGTGTGTGTGTGTGTGTGTGTGTGTGTGTGTGTGTGTGTGTGTGTGTGTGTGTGTGTGTACGACTCGAGATTGTGTTTTGGGTGTTGCAATGGCAGCTCCAACTTTGGCTCCAACTTTCGAAATGTCCATCAGTCGGGTCCTATAGCTAACTACGATAGTAGGCTCTAGATGCGTTGAATTTGCTCTGAAATACGAGAGCATTTTTTGAGAACTTCTTCAATTTGGAAAGGTCAGAATTATTTTGGGAAGTTTTGATAGAATCAATGGTTATTTGGCAACGCACATTTTTGCAGTATTTCCAACACTGACACTGTTTCTGTGTTAACAGATGATACATTAATATGACGACAGATGGAATGATGTTTGGTTTCCGAACTAACATGGTTCGGTATTTGAGCCAAGGCACTGCATCATATTCGTGGTTAGATGAATTAGAAGATAGCTTGTTAGCTTGCTGAAGAGTCACTTTCGATTGTCTAAGATACAGAGATGGTTCATTTGCATTAGCATTGACGTTTACCGAAGAGCAAGTTCTTTATACAACCAAACTAGAGTCTTATAGTCCCCAACTGTATCGGATCAAACATCTACAGGTAAGCTGATCTATACACAATCGAGGTATAGTTCATTTTCAATCTTTCTAAAGATAGTTATAATTGGGGCAGGACCTTCGACATGATCTCCAATCTATGTTTGACTCAACTCGTGTAAAATACAAGTCATTTTGTAAATGTACCCACGAGATTTACGTTATGCGTATAATCAATGCTAGTTTATGGTCTAAAATAAGACCTTCAGATTTGCTCTCCTCTTCAACAGAAATAAAACAATCGTCAAGCTATAGCTTTGAGTTATCATGAAATGTATACATTCAGCTGTTGAATTCGAAATTTCTTTCTTTATGAAAGCTTCACTAACACATTTTCTTAAGCTTGATACAGTGGTGTACTATGTTTCGTTTGAGTCTGAATCCATATTGAATGTCAGTCAGTAAAGATGCTGGATTCGATACACCAGAATAGACTCATTAATCGTCAGCTCCATTGGTTTACTTACATGGCGTTGTTAATTATATGGAACGGTAGGTGGAAGGGTCATTTTGGTATATTCTAGGCTTATGTAATCAAAGCTGCTTTCCCCGGAAACTGAGTGAAGTCGCTATTTGCCCAAATGTTATTGGAATATTAAGCGGTGTATGTAGAACGTGCTTAGAAAAGAGTTTCAGAACTTGACAGTTGATATTATTTGGTACAATTGAAGCGTCATGAAGGGAGGTTTCTAACTGTTGACAGTTGATATTATTTGGTACAACTGAAGCGTCATAGGCTCGATAATGAGGAATTTATAACTTTTGACAGTTAATATTATTTGGTACAACTGAAGCGTCATAGGCTCGATAAGGAATGGTTTATAACTGCTGACAGTTGATATTATTTGGTACAACTGAAGCTTCATGGGCTTGGTGAAGAGGCGTCACGGGGTCGATGAAGTGGGTCATGTGCTCGATGAGAGAGAAATATTTATTGCTGTCTTTAGCGTTAGCAGATTTGAAATCTAGAGGAACACTTTGGTTTAAGTCTTTGACACAGTGCAATTTGTCAGAAGGATTATCTTGTAAGTGGTTCTTAGAGAATATTCATGCCAATATTTAGATGTTTCTGATAGAGTTGTGATCATTTCATCCGATTTATCTTATTCCTGTCAGTATTCCTACCTATTATAACAGAGACATAGGTTGTCAAACTTTTCCCTATTGCCGTATATGGTACGACGAGCATTAACTCGGTATATGGTACGACGAGCATTAACTCGGTATGGTACGACGAGCATTAACTCGGTATGGTACGACGAGCATTAACTCGGTATGGCACGACGAGCATTAACTCGGTATATGGTACGACGAGCATTAACTCGGTATATGGTACAACGAGCATTAACTCTGTATGGTACGACGAGCATTAACTCGGTATGGTACGACGAGCATTAACTCTGTATATGGTACGACGAGCATTAACTCGGTATATGGTACGACGAGCATTAACTCTGTATGTGGTACGACGAGCATTAACTCGGTATATGGTACGACGAGCATTAACTCGGTATATGGTACGACGAGCATTAACTCGGTATATGCTGCATGTTTGTGGATTTTTAATGTTTGGTTTGGTATTGGAATGTGGAAGGATATTTACCGTTCCATGATGACGTCACGGCATGCATCCTCAAATCATGGTTGGTTGACACGATTTGCAGTTGACGCTGTTGTTTTTGGTATTGTATCCCCATTAACAGCATTGAGTATCATTATAAATATAAGCCTCCACAAAATTTCTAAAATTGTATTACTGAATATCACTTTCCTAATTTTATCCCAGAAATTTTCATATAATACTTTACTAAACAAGTACTTCACAGCAAGAGAGGTAAAGTAAGCAATAAATAACTTAAACGTAGTGAGAGGATGCAAATTTGGGTCGCTCTATGAAGAGCACATTAATTTGGACAAGAGAACAATTAATTAGATTTATGGGGACATGTGCTTGTTAAATCGTTATACTGCATTGATTTCTAATGTCTGTGTCGTGAGAGGAAGTGATTCTTAAATAATCCTTCGTTTATTTAACCGTCAGACAGACTAGGAAAGGAAGGTTAACTTCGATTGATATCGAAACGGTCAGAATTGAGTTTTTCCAGGAACAGTTATTTGGAAATATATAAATCAGATAGACCGCAATTTTTGGCGCCTAGTTATAAAAGGCAGTAAATGTATTTAATATTTATTGGTTACTCTGAATCAGGCGCACGTTTTCCGCACGAAATTTCCTGGTATCGAAAAAATCTAGCCAGTCTACAATTTAACAGTCAAATGACGATTCAGGGGTAGAAGCGAGCAAAGCTTGAAGCACAAGGTATTTGCGTCAATCTCAAGTAATTCGCTAATACCAATACAACGACTTGCTTGAACTTATTTGCTTATATTTGCATGAAATTGTTTGTTTAATATCGTAGATGATTGTTCTTGATATGAGTATAACTGTGCTGAGCTTTCTATCTGAATTCGTACATTGATCTCATGCATTACTTTAGTCGACATGTGTTACGAGAATCCGTTTGAATTCACCGATATTAGATGATTTAATGCATGCTAAAGGCTTGAATGTGTTTATTCGCTGAAAATAGCGTAGTTAAGGCATTCAATGAAAATCAATCATTCATTTGTGTAATTGAGACGAGAACGAAAATGTCATGTTTTGGTGATGTTAATATGAGTCAGCAATAAATTAGCCGTTTGAAAGTACATTTATCTTATGAAGGTTTGTTTATGATCTGCTACTTTCGGTCTTGACCTGATAGCCGTTGATATTTGTTTGAATTCCGACAGGACGATATCTGACATAACGATAGGGGGGTAATGATCTATTCCCAGTAGTATATCTCACAGATGAAAAAGGCTGATTCTCTGTTTATTTTGAAAGCGGAAATAGCTCCACTGAAGTATCCACTGACGTATATACGCACTGATGTATCCACGCACCTATTTATTCAAGTATCTACTTGTCTACGTATTTACGTATCCACCTACCCACACACAGTTTGAGGGCCGAAAAGAGGCGAGACAGTAGGGAGGTTGGAGAAGGAAAAAAGATGAAAGGACATTTAAGGACAACCACAGCGAATTTTGAGGGAACCGGAAATAAGCAGGTTAAGTTGTCCAAGCTATGACTTCGACTGTTCCCTCAATTCTATGATGTACCACTTCTATAATTTAAAACAGATCGGCTATTTATAAAATATATTTATGTTTGAAATTCGGTGAATGATTTTTTAATTAAAAAGAAAGAAGTGTATCTTCCTAATGTACTGTATTTTCACAGTTGTTTATGTATTTGATTAAATTGTTGTTTTTCATGTACGGGGCTCGTTTCATTATGTTCTATATATCTGCTCAGAACTCAATTTATTCTGCCTATACGTTTCACACATTATTTTAATAATTACTCGTTTCGGACAATAACATCGAGGGCAACCATCCTCTAGATAACGAGAACCTAATAAAGCGAACACCTTATAAGAAGGTACAATCCGTCAATCAACCCATCCCCCATAAGGTGGCCTACATGGTTAGTGGACCGTACTTCATCCTGAATGGAATGTTAAAGGGCGCAGTTCCATATGTAATTAACTACCTAGCACGGCTGTGCTGACTTCAGATCTTTTTTCCCTAATTGATAGACACTGTCCCTTTATCCTGCTTTACCTTGACTGTCCTTTCTAAACCCAACCCATATAGAAGGTGATCTATTTTGTTCAAACAGCTACTGTAAGCAGTAGTCTTGGTGCAATATTTTTTTATAAATCAGTGAATATGTAACTATCTTTGGAGCATTGGTAAAATAAATAAGACACAGTATTTTGTTTTAGAAAGGAACAGATCTTCAAAGAAAAACACTTATCAATAAATCAAACTCTACGAAAGGTAAACCTTTTTAGTGACTTGAGCAAATCGTTGTAACTGTCGAAAGATGGACTTCTTAGTAAATTTCTCCACTATGACATAAAAGGTTAAGGTTTGGTTTTAAGATAATCAGTAACATATGTAACATTATAGCTATTAATCTGAAAAACAAAGCTATATTCTCGAACATTGTTGCCTTTAATAGTGGTGTTAAACAGGGTTGTGAACGCAATCAAATGTTGTTTAATATTGGAATGGCTCACAAGACCATCATGGAAGTGTCAGCACCACCATATCCATTTATTTAGAACCCATGTAACTCACTAAGTTTGCATATGACTCTGTTATTTTCGAAAGTGAATCTCTTGAGGAACGTTTCAATATGAACATGTTTTGAATTGAATGCAAATTAAATTTAAGAGGATTTAAAACAAAACAATACTCTTTTTTTCTCACTTTTTTCCAGTGATAATCAGACACTTTAAATTGTTGTATCTTATACACACTTAGGCATACCTTTCCATTACAATGTCACTTGCAATGCTGGCCAGATAAATGAGAATTTCAGGTCCAAGTTCAAAGTTCAAGCAGTCTTTTTGTACTTTAGAAAATACACCCATTTCCACTTTACTGTAATATATTACAATGTATCCAGTATAATGTATATATAATATATTACAATGTATCCAGTATAATGTATATATAATATATTACAATGTATCCAGTATAATGTATATATAATATATTACAATGTATCCAGTATAATGTATATATAATATATTACAATGTATCCAGTATAATGTATATATAATATATTACAATGTATCCAGTATAATGTATATATAATATATTACAATGTATCCAGTATAATGTATATATAATATATTACAATGTATCCAGTAAACAGGTTAGCCTGTATGGTTGTGATGTATGGGGGACTGGTATTGTCAACATAAAAACTACCTTTTTTCCAGTATAAGTAGATACGCACCCATTGACAGACTCCCACCCTCACTGTGCAGAGGAAATTAGAATAATTTAGTATGATACTGACATAATGATCTACTTTCATAGCCAAATGCCATGCTATAGGTGCTATACATTGAGTGCATGATGGGTACTGTTTATAGAGCATAGCGATAGATGCCATACATACATACATACATACATACATACATACATACATACATACATACATACATACATACATACATACATACATACATACATACAGTATTTGGATACAAACTGTATGATTATTTCGTATGTCTCCATTGAAAACACCGAGTTCCCTTACCACATCCTAACTAGACGGTGAAATGGCAAAGTTTGCCCTGCCCTTGACTCTTCATTGTTCGGGATCAAGATGGGTCCTAACACAGATTGACATGCCAAGCCGATGTTTCTTAAAAGTTGTTTATGGCCTGACCTCCGGAGCGGTCGTTCTAATTGCATGATAACATCTAGTAGCAAGCACCGTTGATTACATGTATTCTCTTCTCTTTTCTTTCGCTAAATACACGAGTTCTGGGCACCCTAATCCAAATAGCAATCGAACACCATCGCATTGTTGGGAATTGTCTAAAAGGAGATGTGGCATTGTCAAAAGGCAACGTGGAGAAGGAACGTTAGAGAAAATGGGTTGGATAATAATATATTGTAAAATATTGTAAATATAGCATCAAAGACCCCTACTGAACTGGAGAAATGTTTGCTGAAACTAGTACAAAGTATGAAAAGATAAGACTTGACCATAAAACAGTTAAAGTATTTTGCGAAAACAATTGACAATGATATAACTCGCATTTTTCGTAATATGGATCCCTTTATAAAGTTGTTTTATATCTATGAGTGCTCACGTGTCTTCTATTGTGGACTATATGCCCAGTCCAAAGTCCCAAAATTTGAATTCAGAAATAACATTATTTTAAGAAGTGGTCTATTCTTGCTGGTGCGTTGCGAATTATGTGGTTAAATAAGTAGCAATGGTCGTACGTGATATGCCCATCCTGTATATTTCACCCGGACAATAAATGGCTTTGGTTAAAGCAAATTTGTTCAACTTGTTGAAACGAAATTTGGCCCTTGAAAAACACGAGAATGTTGCTACTTCAGTCAACAGGTCTGGGCTTCTAGACGCCGTAATTATGCAAACATTCAACTTTGCTTGTAGGTGCGAGAGTAATAATTAGATACGAGCCAGATGAGGAACCATACCTAGCACATATATGTAAATTGATGATTATTCCAGCTGTAACTGATATAAAAACACTGAAATGTTGTGAGCTTCTATATCAATTTGAGATAAATCCGCTTGGGCTTATTATGACGTTGATATCCTTACCAGACGTAGATATTGTTTGTGACTCATGTTTGTGATGGCAAATATAGGGTATTCCAATGTAATGACAGGTTGGAACCGGATCTACTTTTTTCTATATATATATATATATATATATATATATATATATATATATATATATATATATATATATATATATATATATATATATATATATATATATATACAAGTCTAATGATCGATCATACGCCAGAAACATATGACTTGAAGAGTCATAAGTAAACAGTTAGATTTATTTATACAGCTTTACTGAATTGTGCACTTATATTTGCGGTGGTGAAATAATCTTGTATTGGAAATTGTAGTTTGGTTTTGGAGGCCGAGTAGTATAAGGCGTTGGCAGTTGTATATCCCTAACATCTAACCTCTGTCCAACTTTGGTATACGAGAGGTTTTCGAGTAGCAATGATTTTCCTGTGCCCGTTCTCCAGCAAATACACTGGCCGTCATGAATAGTCTGTCATGTGCTGATACATTTTGTTTAACTCAGAAACAAAAACTTTTAGCTTGGTTCCATTTTCATTACCATACTTTTGCTGATATATTTGGTAATCTCTTTTCAGCCTTAGATTTTTAAGGATATTATAGTTTCCTTTTCACTCATATCTTCTCCACTTCGATTGGTAATAAATGAGATAAAAATTAAAAATTAGC
This sequence comes from Unio delphinus, assembly GCA_029339505.1. NCBI lineage: Eukaryota > Metazoa > Mollusca > Bivalvia > Unionida > Unionidae > Unio > Unio delphinus. Next base: position 10,109,971 of record JAQISU010000117.1, read on the forward strand.
AGACGCTCTGCAAAAATAGGCATCTTAATAGATTACCAATTTAGACCTGCCAACCTCAGTTAATGTATGAGATCAAAATAACTTGACTGCATGAAAATAGATGCAGCTAAAACTAGTACAAATTTACTATCAGCTCATTAGCTATAAGCTTATTCGATTAATCACTTTCAAGTATAACATTAGTTTAACACCTTCTCTGACAATGATTAAATGTTTGGAGTGCTTGAGATCAGTTAGGCTGTACATTTTGTATTCATTGGACGAAATGATGTACCTTGGCCGATGTTTAGAGCACGACTGAGCTTCCTCTTAGCTTGTCCCGACTTTGTTTAAAGTCATACGCTTTGTTTTCTTATATTAGTTCTTTGATACAATAGTGACCATTAAATGATACGACTTGTTCGTGTTAATTAATTACCAGAAATGAATTTCATGATAATATTTAATAAGGCCTATATTCTACTGATTATTTCTACCAAAGTACATAGACTCAGATCCACCGACGCATTATGCAACGGCAGAGGTGATTCTTTGATCTGACTTATGCGTGAGTATTGGTACGATTCTATGGTCTTAAACTTAGTAACTACAGCAAGCAGCCAGCCAGTTTTGTTAAACGTTTCAAACAAAATAAACACTATAAGTTGTATAATGAAAGTTTAAAAAGGACTTAAAGTATTATGAAATAAATCCAAAATAATTCTAAAAAGTTTAATCACAAGCCTACTATGATTCAATTCATTATAATCCCGAAATATTGCTTTTGTCCAAAATCAATAAACACTTTGTAATTTCAATGAATAATACAAGCAAATGATTTCCCTCAAATTATATCTAAACACGACAATATCAAGAACAAGAACAATACTCGGAAATAGGAATGAATTACTCTTTATATACATCCACACGACTCTATAACACATTTATGTCGCAAGACATATGTCGCATCTCAAACTACCTGACTTATGTAGCAACACGACAAATCTGACCTAATTATCCAATTGGAAATAACCCCAAACTGTAAAATAAATTCAATATATAGAACACGAAAACAAATTTATATTATTTTCATAGATCATTAACGTCTACAGACATAGACCAAAAGTTAAAGTCAAAATATAAATACCAGCAACAGTATGTACAATATATATATATATATATATATATATATATATATATATATATATATATATATATATATATATATATATATATATATATATATGTGTGTGTGTGTGTGTGTGTGTGTGTGTGGTGTGTGTGTGTGTGTGAATTATATTACAAACTAATTTACAGATGCGATCAGTTTCAAGATAGAGCTTAGAGAACACGTTTCTGCTTCATCGTTGCCATTCTTCTTTTACTCTTGCACGCAAAAGCATATGATGTAAATGCGGTCTGCTTTGGAACAGAACAGAACAAAACAAAATAGATGACTATTACAATGAATTAAAAAGAAGAAAAAAGACGATTAGAGGAATAACTAAAGAAAGAAGAAGACAAATACCAAGGAGAAAAGTGAGTTGAGCTCAGACGGAAACAAACGGACAGTACGGGAAAAAATGGCGTCGGCGAGAAGAACCATGACAGAACTCCAAAAATATTTTAGAACAAAGAGAGTGATACTAGATGATGGGGACTACATAGAGTGCAAGTACAAAGAAGGTACACAGCAAATACTATTCCCGGATCTAAATGACAGAGGAATATCAGGCACAACATCAGTATTGATACACTTTAAAACCACAGATGAAGAAATTCTATCCAAAATCTACTCCATAAATTATGCAGCAAACGGATACAACATCAGATATAGAGGAAATATACCAGCATTGAAATACGGAGAAACCACAATATGCGGCCAAAGAGCAATAATTCAAAGTCCAAAACCAATCATGCAGAAAATAAAGAAACAAACGGGCGAATTGCACGTAAACGGCATACCTATGGAAATTCCAACTGAAATCGTAGCAACATGGGTAGAGGAAAAATTTGGCATTAAGGTAGAAAAGTTTCGCTTAGGGAAAATACCGGGGTTCGAAATTTTTACAGAAACAAGGATATTAGAAATTGAAAGAACAAAACTAAGGACAATAAAAAGAAGGTGCTTCCTACGGGGATTTATGATCACAACGTGGTACAAAGGATGTATCTATTATAGAAAATGCAGCAAGTGCGGGAAAACAGGGCATACACCAAGAAATTGCAAGATAGAAATAGAACAAACAACAACAGAAAAAAGGAACCTAGAAGTACCGCAACTCATCCTGAACAAAGATACTACAAATCCTCAAGTAACAACCAACCAGACAAGAAATGAAAAAGAAAAACAAGATCAGGAATACAAGGAAAAACAAATGCCTAATAAACCACAACCAAGGCCCCGAAAATCACAACTAAGTACAGCCCAGCAAAAACAGCAAGAAATAATACAACCGGATGAACAACCAAAGCAACAAACAACAAAACAAGAACAACAACAACCACTAACAACAAAACAATTGAAAAAGAGACAGAAGCTGGATAGAAAAAGAAACAGCACAGAAAACTCTAATAAATCACAAGAAAAAGAGAAACAGAAAAAAGCGGCAAAAGAACAACCAGAAATAATCACAGAATGGAAATATTTTCAAGTGAAAGATAAAGAGAAGAACAAGAAAAATGGGACTTTTTTATAATGATGAAATGACAGCGGAGGAACAACAAACAGTACAAATGACGGAAAAAGAACAACCTATAAGAGTCATAGAAAATAAAACTGTTGACTCGACATCAAGTGAAAAAGAAAGGGAAAATCTTTATAATGATGAGACAACAATGGATAAGTCAGCAGAAGAAATCTTTTTAGAAGGGAGGAAGCAAAGAAGGAGAGAAAAAAGAAGAAGAGAAAGAAAAGACCAAATCGGAAGACAAAAAGAATTGTATTTCGATGAATGCCTGTTATAAATTTTGAAAGGGGAAAAAAAATTATATTACAAAAAGGAATAATAAAGAAATAAATAATATAGCACACACTGAAAACAAAAAAATGGGAGAGCCTTACCTTTAAGTGGTCTGCGAAGATCAGAGGAAAGATACCTCTCCCCCCCCCCAAAAAAAAGCAAAAGCATATTCAATCAAAGTATTTCCTCAGACATTCACTACCAGAGCAAGTTGCATTTGAAATTAAGGTAACTTGTTCTTTCAGATGTGAGAATACTAATTTGTGAACTTTTACGATAAAAGAGGAAAAGTACAATAAAACCAAGCTCCGGAATTCTGTGAGTTAGATTAACAAATAACAAAAGTTTACCAATATGTAGAAAAATACACATTGTTATTATCTGATGACGCATGTCTTAACCATGAATAATGATGTGCTGAGTGACTAGTAAATTTCTTTCAGCGGTTGAATCAAAGACAAAGACCATCTACTTAATGTTAAAAATTTTAAGGACTGATTTTGCAACACCTATCATCAGCGCGCGCGCGGGCGCGTGCGTGTGATTTGGATTTTTGAAGTAGCTGTAACAACTTTTCAGTCATATCGCAACGATGTCTGCAGTGTGGTAGTTTTTCGTGATGACTAGCGCTGAGGCATCGTTCCACAGACATGTAGCACGATGTCCCACCCGGTCATATTACCCTCACACCAGGCCGACCAATCCTAACACTATCGTCTTAATGCTGAGCGCCCAGCGAGGCAGCTGTATGTACCAGTCTTATAAGTCTTTGTATGATTCAGCCGGGGTTCGAGCCCGAGGCTGACGCTCTAACCACAAGCCACCGGAGCGGTGTCCTATCAGAAGCTTCAACATTTAGCGTTTGAGATGGATATTTCCATAGACATTCTTCAAACTGCGCATTTTTGACTTACTTTAGTGGTTATGATTGCGAAACATTGGTCTTTGCGAAAATCAGTCACGCAGTTTATTAATTAAGACAGTGCAACAGTTACACTACAATGTGATGTCTGTCATATCTGGTGCATCTGAATCGAACAATCAGTTGAAACTACGCACTGTTGAGTTGACGTCTAATTGGCGTGTTTTAATAAGAGAACTAGATACAAGAAATTTGACACTAGTACGTGCATTCAAATTGCGAGATAATGCAAACAAATGTCAAACATCTTATGGCGCCGTATGTACTCGTAGATACGTCAATCCAACTGCAAACTGCGCACCCCAGATCTTCCATCTAATAACGTGTCGGTATATCTGGATCGGTGCAGTTTGCTAAGAGTAACCACTAGAACAAACACATGAACCCTGATTTGCAGGCGAATTACACTACGACATATAAAATATATGTAATTCGCGGTTTTACTCTTATTATAAGCGCCTACATACGGTAATTTTTAACATTTTAATGGCCTGTTGCAAGTTGATAATCAAATTGTCCTTTTGTTTCTGCAACAGACGATCTTGATATGTTTAGAAATCGGATCTTGAATGTATCTTTATTGACCGAAAGACAAGGCACGTGGTAACCAATATACGTCCATATCCGACGAGGATGAACAATTCCTTTGTCATCGGGTGGTGGAAATATTTGAGAGATCTCGACACTCCTTATGGCGTTTTGTTATCGCTATCTAGGAGATGATCGACTACGTTGTTATTGCCCGATCGAGTAAACAATAATATTTGTAATTAATGGATGGAATAACAGCGATATGAGCAGATATAAATTAGAATAAAAGGAGCCCCTTTATGTAATATATTACAGTTTAATCAACTGCATAAACAGAATGAAATCAAACATGATAAAATAGTGATTCGCTTTCTCTCAGAAAGAGAATGGGAAATTCATTTAGCTGTTATATTACCGATAGAACAATTTCATAATGAGTGACTGATCTAACTCAGATTGCCTGGCATGACAATATCTTCTGGTTATTCCGGTCCTTCCCCAACTGCAGCTGATGATCGGTCATCATTTATGTCTCTTTCCTCTATTTCTTCACCAGCTTATCGTGTGGAGACTGTGCTTCTTTTCCCACGGTACAATACAGTTATATGTAGAGCTATTTTCTGCCTTCTCAAAATATAGAACCCACCATAAATACATATAAGATTTCTCCTCTCTTGGGATCAGTAAATATTCCCACTCTCTTGCGTCAGATATCGTCTTTCGAACTCAACAGAACCATCTATGGTCATTTAGAACTGACACTCAAACAACCGATTATATATAAATCGATGTCTGGATAGCTGCTACTGCATTCGTTTCAGGGAACCATGGCACAATTAGTCTTTCTTATACTACCCTTATTCAGTGACAGATCCACAGACATAGGAGAATTAATCCTCACGTTAAATGTTACAAAACATTCACAACAGATACTTTACGTATTTACACAATTTGCATCTGAACAAATACAGGCTGTCTTACTCTTCGTGATTACTATTACATACAAACAACTGGATATAAGCTCATTCATATAACGAAATATTGTCTGATATTCTTACAACACATGCATCATATAACCGCACGATTATTTCTGAACTTAAAGAAAATTTAAGCATGACTTTAAAACGAAGAAATCCAACAATACATACAGATTTACATTAATGAATATACATTGCATGCAATCAAAACTAACTAGTGCACTGCAATAAAGAACAGAATAACAAATTACAATAAAGAGTACAAATGCATTATGATTGCACTCTCAACTGTTGCTAACTGTTAGCAAAGCAGAGTCCTAGTTAAAATTCAATTCATGCGCAAAGAAGAATAGATTGTATCCAAAACGGTAAACAAGCTGTGGGAAACTAACCAATTCGGAAAATCTTAAATAATCCTTTTTACCAGGTCTTGGTCTCTAATAGATGTCGACATGACAGGACGTTTCGGCTGGTGATATGCCATTTCATTACAAATCTATTTAATCGGACATGGTTCATCTGGTGTTACCATACTTATGTACAATCTGTTGTGTATTAGAATGGAACTTCTGAAGTATTTTAGTAACTTCTGCTCGTAGATATTTTTAGATGTACTTAACAAAACTTGTATAATCCAATATCCAGTTTAATTTTATTCATACTGTTAATCTAAGATGTGTGGAAAGCGCAGAAAAGGAGGTATGTCATAAATGCAAAACCGATTTCATCTTTGGTTTCGAAGTTGAGGAAACAACAACAACAACAACAACAACAATAATAATAATAATAATAATAATAATAATAATAATAATAATAATAATAATAATAATAATAATAATAATAATAATAAGCTTTATTTGACGAGGATAACTCATTTGGTCATTATAGTAGTGTCTGCCATGTGATACTAAATGTTTGTATTAACTAATGCTATATTAAAGTGTCACTTACGTACACTCAGCTATCCTCGTACACGTATTCACGCATATTTTAAAATCAATTTGATATGTGTGACTGTACTGGTTAACAGATACATAAATGAACAATATGGTATACACAGGTATACACATTTCGAAGTCGTATATACATACATCGAATACAGCATGCATATATTAGTTCTGGCCACAATGTTAACGTTCTCAAGTTGGAGGCTTTAATATATATCATTCCATCTGGTCAAGAAAGAATTTCTTTAATTATATTTTAAACGAAGCAAGAAAATTTGCATTACGTATCCTCAGGGGTAAGGAATTCAAAAGGTAGGTGCTGATACAGTGAAGTCGTTTTATATGGCATATAGACAAATTATGGCCTGACTAGTTGACGTGTCCCTCTGCAATATCAATATCATTCTTTCCTTAAACTCACAAACAAGGAACGTCTGAAGCATTGAGGTACATCCATGGTACATGATTGATCTAGCTATATGCATTAAATCCATGTTTGTATCACACACCCAGATCGGAACTATTTTGTGTTTTCCTTGAGGTCTTATTGTTATTCATAGGTGCTCTGAATGGACCATTTATTATCTGCTTTGTATTACATTTACACTGTATAACAGAAAATGTATTACATTTACACTGTATAACAGAAAATGTATTACATTTACACTGTATAACAGAAAATGTGTTACATTTACACTGTATAACAGAAAATGTATTACATTTACACTGTATAACAGAAAATGTATTACATTTACACTGTATAACAGAAAATGTGTTACATTTACACTGTATAACAGAAAATGTATTACATTTACACTGTATAACAGAAAATGTATTACATTTACACTGTATAACAGAAAATGTATTACATTTACACTGTATAACAGAAAATGTATTACATTTACACTATAACAGAAAATGTATTACATTTACACTGTATAACAGAAAATGTATTGCATTTACACTGTATAACAGAAAATGTGTGGCAAACGAAAATGACGATGTATGCAATAAATACAAAACCACGTTTGTATGTTTTATACTCGAGTAGGGAGAAAAAGTTCGATTGAAATACTGGATGCATGCATGCATTCTGTACAGGGACACACTGGTACGTGGTCATGTCGTACAGAGGGACACGCTGGTACGTGGTCATGTCAATTGCCAATAAATGCTCGGCATCAGTTGCAAATAAATTGCTTTTATTTGATTTTTTAAAACTAATGTTTTACTTATTTTCTTCAAATAAACGATACGTTAAAAATTTAAACCTGGGAAATCCACTGCACTGTCATATTTTCATAAAATGCACATGTAAACAGTAATTTTATCGCATGTGGATGTGAAGAACAAAATTGGCTTCGAAAATTAAGCTAATTTGTCTTTTTCTTTTTTTCGGTAATTAAACACCGTGTCATAATCAAACCATACATTCAAGAGGTTTAGTTAGTTAAACTTAACACACTTCACTGAACCGGTCAAAGAAACATATTTAGAACGTTTGTATTTATGGTGAATGATGTTATGTCACATATGTATGTCTATACGGCAGACACTCAGTTGACTCTTCTTGTTATAGGGTCACTATCTACAATGTTGCAGATGACAATAAAAAGATGTCTTGGTTTTACCATTACAATGCACATTAATTTATGCTTAATACTATGTCATAAGTACACATAGGTATTGAGCAATTATAGTGTAACACATTTGTAACGGGGCGTTCGGTATCAAGCGCTATTAGTACAATATTGCACAAGTCCCTGGTCAGAAGTATTGCGCATCTTGGAAAACAACACTCGAAACCGCCTCCCGCTAATACTCGTTTATCTAAGGAATGACCTCTACGGTATGATTTGCCCGGTTAGAATGGATATGGTAATCTGAGTCGGTATCTTAAACAAAGACAACGCACGAGCCCCCGTAAAGATAAATTAAGAATTTAATTAAAATACAATCAAGAGAAGAATGACACAGTAAATTGCAATTTTCTTTCCTTCTGAATATTCTTAGTTCAGAAGCACTTTAACCGAAGCTTTAAAATAATGGATACATTAGTTAAAATTCAAACACTAATAAAATAGATGAATTTAGCCGTTAATAGCTGATAGCAAATTTCATCACGAAATTGAGTGTTCATTAACATTGGACTGCTTGGTAAATTCACAATGACCTTGTTCGACGACTGTTTTTTCCTTCTGCGTGCGTCACGACTTTAGCTTGCCCTTTGATTGAACGTGGGATTCCACAACTCTGAATTCTAACTTCTTTTCCCTCCTTTTGAATCCCGACTTCTTCGCTATTTCTCTCTCTTTAAACAAACTATTTTCATTTGAAAAGAAAAGGGTAAAACGCCCTAAATATCTTGTTATGCTTTAAGAGTTGAGATTGTCCGTCCGTCTTTCTGGTTCGAACAATCAGATCTTACTATCAGTGTTAACATTTATACGGCTAGCAAATACTACACAAGTCTTCAGATCAATAGAGTGATACCGCTAATTATCGACATCAGAATTTGGGAAAGTCACATATACTCCCGTAAATCATTACGTAAAGTGAGGCAATATATCATAGCACACAATCCATATTCACTAATATGATAAATTCAAAATTAATGTAGCACTTTCCACTCATAAATGTACACAGCGGGGTTTTTCTACAGCACCCATTAACCTATCTACATATATAAATTGAAAATTCTAACTCATGATTCAGAAGTACGTCATTAAATCAATGTAATACCGAACTATTCGTACAAAAATATGAACACATCATGCATCTGTAACGAAGAAACATCATATCAAAATACGTTATTAAATCGATGTAATACCGAACTATTCGTATCATGGTGTCAATACATCATATAAATTACATCATGATAAATGTGAATTTGAGTTAAATACCCAGAAAACATCATATAAATTACATCATGATAAAGGTGAATTTGAGTTAAATACCTTGTGTTTTTGACGTCTTACAAACGTTCCAAATTCAGTTTTATTTCCTGGAACCTAATTTTACGATCGTCTCTTTTCCTAAAGTCCGCTCAGAGTCTTTTACTGCGTATTTTTTTCGTAATTAATGATCCTGACCCTCCCTTGCAGAGGTCATTCCTAGACTGCTAAAATTCATGTAGTTCGGAGTATATATTCCCTTCACTATTAAGGATCGACCCACCCCTCTGATTTCAGATTTGACCAATCAGAATAAATGCTATTTCTACAGACATTTAGAAACTGCCTATAAAGATGCCAAAAATGCCACCTGGGGTCGAGATAACATCATACCATTTATTTCAAATCACTTTGACAGCTATACGTGAGAAATTCCCTTTTTTTAAACCTGTCATACACTTAGTTCGGTTTTACTATAAACATAGTACCAATGTGACCCAGTTAGGTAAACATTACTTCGTCCAAACTCCACTCCAAGACAGTTAATTGTCGGCTAGACTAAGAATTAATTAATGGATTTCCCTGACGAAAAATTTGGCACTTGACAACATTGTTTCAGTAAATGCAATATCTTACCAGGAACACAGAAAACTGCGTACACTGTTTGTCTTATATATCCAAACCAAGTTTAATCACTATCTGCATGTAGCGACCATCTGCCCGTGAAAAATCACGAGTTTTTTTCTTGCCTCCTCGTAGATAAATGTTCATTCATTATCTAAATTAATCGTATGCACTTTAAAAGATATAATCTCACCCGTTAAATTTATTTCAGTAATTATTTATATCTATCTCCCCTTCACGATTTTTTTTCAAATCTACTTACAAGCATTCGTTTTTGTATTACGTGTTAATCTTAATATCCACTACTTTAAAATATAGGTAACAGCAGCAACTTGTTCAGTGGGAAACTCATTTTAAATGCTGCGAAAATAAAGGCTACACTCGTATTATAGTTACGAGACTATTTACAATGCCTTTCTATCAACCGCGAGGTAGCAACGGTAAAACTGGTACAATGTTGTAATAATGCAGGTTCCGTCCGTAAATCAATGAAATAACTTGCAATAAATTTACCACTTCCGATCCATGTTTGCACAAATACCTTTCACTCAAATACACCCGTATTTGCATCCCTCTGGTACATAGTCATACTTTCGATATTAAACTTGCACCATTTTCGGCCTATGCATACAGCTATTGTTTAGTTTGCATAACAAACTAAGGGAGGCAAGACTTGAAATCCAACAGATGTCGCTTGGACAAAGCAACAATATAGCTGTTCGATCCGCCAAGGTGTAGATATGGTTCTCGGAACCTTGGCTAGCGAAGATGATACTCACAATAACTTACAAAAAGTAACCGACTTTGTGTCCATTTCCACAATAAAGTATGCTTCCAACTGCATCTGATTTCCATTTATTGGCTCAAAACAGCTAGACGTTTTGCAAAGATTTGAATTTATCAATTTTAATTTGATGAAGCATTTTTAAAGGAAGCTGGAAGGATATACCTTTTAAACACTAAACGGAAATGAAACTCTCTTTCTCTTGTCCATATTGATATCCTTGACCACTCAGACATCAAAAACGGCAAACCGAAAATAAAACTCTTTCTCTGGTTCATAGTGAGGTCTTTGACCACTTGAGACTGACTTGAAACAGCCAACGGAAATGAAAGTCATCCAATACACCATATTAAAACCATATTTACTAAATTATCGAGAATGTTCGTCACTTTCCTACAAAAATCGAAAGATCATTCTCATTATTGTATGCAATTTTGAGTGACCTCTGGATTCTAATCGCTTGAGACTAAATGGCCTGCATGCGATCTCCTGCCGTAAAATGCCAAACCAAAGCAGCAACAGAAGAAATTGAAATTAACAATGGTGATGATTTTGTGCCCAGTCATCGGACATATATACTTCGATCACGTGTTACATCGCAGACGTTGATCAATTTTCAAAATTACTGTCATTTAAGTCTTTATTTTACATGTTACTACCATCCAAACTGTGTCTGACCTTGAATGATAAATACAAGTGGAGTACTATTACTCGACGACTTTCCTTCTCCTTTCGAAACAGAAAACAAATTGTTCGTTTGCCGTATTACGAAATATTTTATTTTCAGTGCTGGCTTTCCTGGAATGACTGCTATACAAATTAAACGTACTAGATTGCTTCCAAACACTTCCTAGTATGCATTATTGCTAAGACTTTAATTATATAGCTTAGGATAATCTTAATAAATTTGTATCTATTATTTCGGAGAGATCCATCGAATCGTAAGCCATCATCTCAACATAACTTCAGCTGTGTCATATAGATCATGTTTATGGTATACTTGTATATAGCAAGAACGTCTGATGGATCCCCCAACCACCCAAGAGAATGTCATTCGATGACAGGTAAAATTCCTTGACATTCTTGTACGAACTTTCGTATCTTTTTCGAACATTTTTCATGCCAAAACTCTTGGAGATTAAAGATTGCTTGTAAAGGTACCGATATTTGGAAATCTGATAGTGTCGGCAACAATAATTATATATATATATATATATATATATATATATATATATATATATATATATATATATATATATATATATATATATATATATATATATATATATATATATATATATATGTGTGTGTGTGTGTGTGTGTGTGTGTGTGTGTGTGTGTCCATGAGGCTGATATAAAATACTTACATATTTTATTACAACTATTAAGCGGCTATATTTAATGGCTAACTATCATCATTGGCACAAAATTAAAAGGTCTTTATCGAGAATACTTTCTACGGACTTATGTGGGTTCGGTCCCCGGCCGAGTCATACCAACGGTTTACAAAAATGGTACAACAGCTGCATCTTTGGCACTCAACATTAAGAGGTTAGTGTTAGGACTGGTAGGCCTGGAGGGTGGAACATCGTGCTACATGTCTGCAGCATAATGCCACAGAGCTAGTTTTACATCATTATAAGCTGCCTTACTGCAGATATCGTAGAGGTATGACTGATGAATTGTTAAAGCTACGTTAAAAATACTGATCTCTCTCTCTCTCTCTCTCTCTCTCTCTCTCTCTCTCTCTCTCTCTCTCTCTCTCTCTCTCTCTCTCTCTCACACACACACACACACACACACACACACACATAACTATTAAGGCTGATATTCACAGGAACAAATTCCAGATAATTACAAATGTTAAATTGACATTGCATATCATTATTATTACAGAATGATGGAAGAAAAGATGCAAGACGATATTTAATTCAAGGTCGTGACTACGAAAAGGAAGGATTGCAGTATAAATCAAATGTAGATGTAAATGTGTTTAAAAAGGAAATCGTATCGTTAAAGGACACCAATGATGTACCTAACACCGTAGTGTGTGAAATAAGGTGTTATAGGCAATATAGTTGAATAATTGTTGCAACATTGTTTAACTAGTAATAACAGCTTCAAACATCAGACATATATGTTTCATAGTTGGAATGCCAATCTGAACATGCTGGTTGTGAGTGGGTGTGGTAAGAGATAACCCCACCTGTTATGGTGCTTTGACTATATTTATCTAGGTGATGTTCGACCACGGTCGAGTAACTAATAGCATAACATATGAAATTACACATGGATTTAATTGATGGTATAACATAGATCTGAGCTGAGATATAACAAATCAATTTAATCAACAAACTGAAATTGAACAAAACATTGAAATGATACACTTTCACTTAAAATAGAATTAGAAACGTTATGCAAAATGCAATTATGTTATACCTCTAAAACAAATTTCATCACAGCATTGAGCGAATGATTGAACTGAAATTAACGGTATGTCAGCATTACCCGATTGCGTCCGGTCCGTTCCAAATCACTGTTGGTGACAGGTCCGCATCACTGTGTTTCCTTTCCACCCCTTCTCTCTCTGTCTCTGTCTGTCTGTTCTCTCTCTCTCTCTCTCTCTCTCTCTCTCTCTCTCTCTCTCTCTCTCTCTCTCTCTCTCTCTCTCTCTCTCTCTCTCTCTCTCTCTCTCTCTCTCTCTCTCTCCAGCGTCTTCGGGTGCTGTCTGCACATATATGAGGATATTTATCCTCATCAAATAAATATAACTCATTGTCTAAATATCTGTTAGGTGTTTTCTTCTCCAAGGATTGAACAACATTTCTACTTTTTTACGTCAGTCATCGTCTTATTATTCAACAGAATTATGATAATGTGGTCAGTTTGAAAAACCTGATACTGATAGACAATAATATTGATATTAATTTGATGTTTTTATCAATGTCAATTACACAGATAAATGAATGGCCTTCACGTCTTGTCTTAACTACATTACTTGCTAAATATCGATTCAATGACATATAATTAGTAAAATGAATTTTTAGCAGAAATGATAATATCGTTTAAGACATAAATTAATTCTCACAATTTTTATCAGAGCAATGCATGAAATTCCTTCAATATATGATTTATGTTATATACGAACACAGTTATTCGAACAAATCTTATCAATTCGAAACATTCATATGATACATGAGTCATATAACATTTGAGATATACCCTTATCTTACGAACTCAAGGAACAATGATGAACGAATTTAAGTTACTTTTTTCGTTTCCACTATGTATTCTAGAGAAATAAATGTTCACTTTGTATTCTTAGGAAAAGATTATTTGCTGAATTTTAATAAACTCTTTTCTGTTACTTAGTTTAAGATCATAAGAATCGTAATATATACATACATACATACATACGTACGTACGTACGTGCGTGCGTGCGTGCGTGCGTGCGTGCCTGCCTGCCTGCCTACCTACCTACCTACCTACCTACCTACCTACCTACATACCTACATACATACATACATACATACATACATACATACATACATACATACATACATACATACATACATACATACATACATACATACATACATGCATGCATACATGCATGCATGCCTACATACATACCTACATACATACATACATACATACATACATACATACATACATACATACATACATACATACATACATACATACATACATACATACATACATACATACATACTGGGGGAGAATCGTAACTTGTTAATGCATGACAGTCTAAAATTGCGCCATATCTTTTATCATTGTTTTTTTTTTAAAATTTCTTTTAAGAATAGCTGTGGTGTGCATCCTTAGTTAAACGTGTATCAGACAGGCGATAGACTTTCAGTACAAGGACATAAAAGTCTGTAAAAAAACGAGTATATTATCTTGTACATTAACCTCCGTGTAGCGACTGTATAAACATTACGCACCTATCGCAAGAAAAAGGCTTTTTTCTTGTTAGTATTTATCAGAGAGTTCTTGAAGGGTTGCCATAAAACGGCAATCTAGATATTAACAATAAAACTGTCTGCCAATTCAAATTATCTCCATGAGTCAGAAAACGTAGAATGTCAGCAGGTACAAACTTGGGGTAATGTAAATACAAGTCCTTGACGGTGGTTCGGCCATTTCCTCCATACACCCATCACTTGCGTGTTTAATGAAACAAATATGGGACTATTGTTTACTAACCTGACATGCAAATTAAGTCTTCACGAATACAGAAACCGTTAATTCGATCAGTTTAGAGTACATTCTAGATTGTTCTTTCACATTTGGTAAAATATCATGGACTTCTTTAGAAAACTACCCGCCTCGTATACTACACTAATTCTTTATATATGGTCTTTAGCTATAAAAAAGTAAAAACCAACAAATTTGTAAAATTAAACAACAAAATATCATGTGACAAATTTACAAAAAAGGACTGACATGGCTTATAGTAGTGAGAATTAAAACCCAAATAATTCTAAACCGTCTATCACAAGTCCAAATGCACGACGTTTCAATGGAATTCCAGTGGTATTCCAAAATTATTTGAATGCGGTGATGTGCCTCTAATCTCAGCGTGCTATTGTCTCAATGACCTGGAATATGATGATATGCTAAAAGTCTTGTGATGTACCACAATAATGTAATCCAAAATGTTCTTGTCGGGATTCACTATAATTCCAGTTGATCTTCCAGTCCAAGAATTTTATTGGCTACTTTGTAATTCTTGTGAATAATAATTTGAAAAAATAATTCAGCCCAACCTAAACACTTAACGCAATAATAAGACTGATTCTGATCAGCTATTAAAGCAAGAATGAGAATTGTTTTTCTCAAATAAAGAACATAAAGCTAAGACACAATAAGGGAGCCAGATGTGGGTCAGTCTCTTTTTTTCAAAGCATTCAAAGTTGTCATTAGGTTTTGGAATTTCCAAGTGAAAACCTTAATGTCCTGCACTCAAATTAAAAAAAAGCATGTTTACCATTAATACTGATCTGATGGATAGTTAATCACACTCAGACAGGAATATTGGCTATGTATTATATTGTTTACAAAATAAATGTTACTGATCAGATACAAAATCACCTTGATTTTGGACAACATCATGTATAAAATACAGATATACATACAATATAAACCTTTAGGGAGGCCAACACACAATAAACAGGGTATTACAATATCAATATATTTTTTGTGCTTGTTTTGCTTTGTTTTTGTTTCAAAAGAATAGGAAATGTATGAGAACAATAGACCTAATCATTAACACGGAGGCCAAACAATGGCAAGTTAGGTGATTCCTTAAGAAAGTTTGCGGCATTACTTAGTTTGTCATATCTCAAATACTGATTAAGTACTGCTTAAAAGATAATATTTCGCAATAATGACAAACATTTGTAAAATACCAAATGAAAATGTTTTCTAAATTTAAATTATAACCACGTGACTTCAAAGAAATATATATATATATATATATATATATATATATATATATATATATATATATATATATATATATATATATATATATATATATATATATATATATATATATGTATGTATATATATGTATATATATATATATATATATATATATATATATATATATATATATATATATATGTATATATATATATATATATATATATATATATATATATATATATATATGTATATATATATATATATATGTATATATATATATATATATATTACATTTATGTCATCTCATGCAGTTATTACACATTGTACACTTCAGTTGATGATCCCATTTATAATTAAATTGATAAATCAGCATTTGTTGTTTTAACATTGCAATAAATATTTTGCTTTGCATTAGTGTCAAATCAGAAAAGAAGTTGCAACCTTTAAACAACAAAAATGTGTGATACCTTTAATAAATAAATCCTCTTTCTAAAGAAGACACACACGACCACCACCACCACCAACAACAACAACATGTAATAGTGAATACAGTCTCTCTGGTAATAAAATAGTTTTGCCTTTAGTTTCCAATGCCATGAAAGAAATCTTTTGTTCCTTTATTTTATTGATAAGTATACAAAAAAGACTACCCATAAGCTGCTTGCAACCTTTGAACCTTCAGTGAAATTTGTGCTAATCATCAAAAGAAAATAAGATCCTGAAAATGCCTGCAACAGCCATTGCACATGATAAAGTAATACAGATGCCACGTGGGTAGAAACGGCAATGATAAGAGTCCGTTTGTGTCAGAAGAAGAAAACCCGTTTGTATGATGCAAATGTGTGCACTTGTTGCATGAGCAAAGTAAAGTTCTTCATAACAAAAATCTATATACCATTTTACTCTGGTTGATAGTGAAAATAATACCTGTTTTGCTTTGATTCGGTCTCAAATCTGCGATTTTAACGCAAGCTTTTTTTTAATGCTCTCTCTCTCTCTCTCTCTCTCTCTCTCTCTCTCTCTCTCTCTCTCTCTCTCTCTCTCTCTCTCTCTCTCTCTCTCTCTCTCTCTCTCTCTCTCACACACACAGACACATAAACACACTATCTTGTGTAGATATTCCAAGAATTCAAAACCTCAGCATGTGACAACAAGTCTTTAACATATGCATCTGCCATGGTATGTGATGAATTACGTAATCACTTTGAGATGAATCAAATTTGTATTTATTTAGATACGTTGTATATCAGTATGCTCTTAGTTCTAAACTAGTGATTTTGACTTATAAATTAAGTTTAGTAGACCTTTGTAAAACAATGTTCACTTGATGGTCTTAATCTGTGGATTTTACTTATCTAAATAATAGATTCATGTTAAGGTACCACCCTTTTAAAATGAGATGCTAGCTTATATTTTAAGTTGTGTGTAATGTGATTGGTCATGTCTTACAAATTATTATGTTATTATGTATCGCTTATATGTCCTGGAGGTAAAACAACTAATCAAAACTCGTTATTTTAAAAATGCTGACCAGAAGTAATCTGGAATGATAACTTGATTTATTTGTCGCAATGTGCGCCATTATTTACCAATACCAACAGAGCACCGATTCATGAGGGCATACCCTTCTGCTTATAAAAGTGAATTATCAATATAAAAATGTGTTAGCTTCGATATTTCATGGTTTACTTCATAATAATGATTATTTTTTTTCAGATCTAGTTGTTATTATCATAATGTACCCATGCATAGTATAAAGTTTGGATATAATTGGTATGCATATAAGACACATTGGGTATGACTGGCATGAATTAAAGACACATTCGGTATGAATGACATGCATATTAGACACCTTGGGTATGAATGGTATGCATATATGACAACTTGAGTATGAATTAAAGACACATAGGGTATGAATGACATGCCTTTTAGACACATTGGATATGAATGACATGCCTTTTAGACACATTCGGTAGGAGTGACATGCATATTAGACACCTTGGGTATGAATGGTATGCATATATGACAACCTGAGTATGAATGCTATGAATTAAAGGCACACAGGGTATGAATGACATGCCTTTTAGACACATTGGGTATGAATGGTATGCATATAAAGAGACAATGGGTATGAATTACTTTTTGAGAAAACTAAAAGAAATGTTTATGTCTTGATGCGTATCCCCTGATGTGTAGTTTTTGTGGGTTTTTTTAAGAAAAATTTCATTTACTTTACCTTAGCCTTAATTTTGTCCCATCGGGATTATATGAAAAATAGGAAGATATTTTGGTCCTTAGTGTTTTCTATGACAAGGCTACCCGATCTAAAAAGGCTCATCATGGGTCTCCTGTCCTCTCCGTTCTTTAAGTTAACCCTGGCTAGGGGTTTCCTGTATCCTGTGAGTGCTATTTGTGTTGTGCTATTGTGTGATGTTATATGTATACATATATATTCAGTGTGTCTTGTAATGATAGCCTATTTTGATCAAATTTCCCAGTATTCTTAAATTACATTGGGTATGAATTACATGAAATTTTAGGCACATTGGGTATAAATGATATGCATATAAGACACTCTGAGTATATATCACATACAATAAAGACGCATTGGGCATGAATGACACGCATTAAAAACACATTGGGCATGAATGATACACATTAAAGACACATTGGATATGAATGACATGCCTATTAAACACCATGGGTATGAATGGTATGCATATAAATACACATTGGATATGAATGACAAACATATTAGACACTTTGGATATGAATTATATGCATATAAGAGACACTGAGTATAAAAGACACCTTGGGTATGAATGTCATACATTATAGGCACATTGGGTATACGTGACATGCATATTAGACACATTAGGTATGAATGACATGCATATTAGACACTTTAGACCTGGACGGCATGCATTTTAGACACATTAGGTATGAATGACATGCATATTAGACACTTTAGACCTGGACGGCATGCATATAAGACACCCAGGGTATAAAAGACACTTTGGGATATGAATGACTTGCATTTTAGACACATTAGGTATGAATGACATGCATTAAAGACACCTTGAATATACAAGGTATGCATAGACGACACATTGGGTATGAATGACATGAACCTTAGATATTAGACACATTGGATATGAATGACATGCATATACAACACACTGGGTATGAATGACATTAAAATTGGATATTAGACACTTGGGATATGAATGATATGCTTAGAAGACCACATATATATATATATATATATATATATATATATATATATATATATATATATATATATATATATATATATATATATATATATATATATATATATATATATATATATCACACGAAGGTTACCGATACATTTCAAACAATCAGGTACTCTGACCTCTAAATGTCAACACATGGGAAGTGCCTTGAATGAATGATAATACAGTTATCGTCAAACAACGACGGTGACTTTGAGTGCGTAACACCCGGTATCGTATACTCGAGATTTTGCTCTCATGTGAACGATCACAGTTTAGGCAAGTTCTTGTGATAAGACGTATTTATACAATACGCTATGTAACAATTGTATCCCTAGCAAACTTCTCAATTATATTTCGGTCCTTTGCGCATGCTCCATTAAGGAAAAGAAGAAACAATTGTATCTTTAGCGAATTTCCCCATTATAGTTCGGTCTTTTGCGTATGCTCCAGTAAGGAAATGTGGTTTATTTTTTTTTAAAAAAATTAATTTCTCAGCCTTGTATACTGGCCCATTTTAAAAATACCAAGTATATCGTAGGTATAATGGGTTAGAAAGTATCCAGATTGGCCTTACTTTAAATGTGCACCTATCAAGTAACTGTTTGCTTCGTGTGGTCATTTTCACTTCCTGGATATTTTTTAGAAACGTTTTATTTATTTGGTAATTCATTCATCGCACTTTGTAAAACTTATATTGTCTAATCTGGCAAAATTCATTTCCTCTATTTTGAATAGCTGCTAAAGATAGTGTACTTTACACTAATTCAGGCAAATGAGAGCAGTTATTTTGGTTAACTGTATGCTTAGATCTTTTTCTTTTTGGGCACCAGACACATCCCCCCCCCCCATTAAACAAAAAAAGTAAAATAAAGATTTTTTATGTGTGCGCGTATGTGTTCCCCCTGATGTGTAATTATGTTTTTTTATTTTTTCCATTTAATTTTCCATTTCAATTTTTTTTTCACATTGGGATTATACAAGTTTTTTTTGAAAGGGGTATTTTTAGATTTTTTTCCTAGTATGTCTAAATAAAACAGTTTGTCCGACGTAGGTTTTATTTGCCTATCCTCGGAGTCCCTTTCCTAATTCATAATCGAGTTAGAGTGACCTTACTTGTTTGTTTGTTTTGTTTTTTATGGTTTAACGCCATTTTTCAGCACAATATAGGCTATACATGGTGGCCAGTATTAATGGTGGAGGAAGAAACCGGACAAACCCCGGAAAGAACCACCGACCCACGAGAAGCTACTGGCAAGCTTTCTCACATAACTACATTTGCCGAATCTTAGACTCGAACACACGCAGACAGAGGTGAGATGGCAGTGGTCCGTAACGGACAGCGCTTTAGACCACTCGGCCACTCGGGGTACCCCTTACTTATTTAGTTAACTGTGACCAAGGTGCGTGATATCCTAACTCCAAAGAATTTATGCGGATTATCCCCCATTCTGGTGCCAAGATTCCCTCAGTCTTGTGTCAAATGTCACTGAAACTGTCACTGATTTCATCGCAAACGAGGCTTGATTGTCAATCTAATTTACCAATCTGGAGCTGCGGAGACAGAGGTTAGCTAGTCGTGCTAGCGACCAGAAAAAGAACAAAGTAAACAACAACAAGAAAACAAAAAGTATGCAAGTTACATTCGATTCCAGCTCTTTTCTTGATTATAATAAACAAAAGAAATTCAAATTCTTGATAACAAAATGTTTTAAACTATTGAATGAATTTTTTTTTAAAAATGGCATGAAAATAACACTGGTTGCTTTTTCCTTTCTTGCCTAAGAATCAATATTTTCGAAATCGTTCTGTGACATTTTACTGTTGGCAACATCTTTGACCATTTATTTTTAATATAAAGAATATGTTGTCGATTGAGAAGTGTGATGCATCGTCTATCAACGAACCTAGTCGTAGGAGACACACAATCACGCATGCATTTACCTCCTACAATATTGAATTAGTGACGAGATTAAGAAATATCAATTTTAGCTTAATTTTAACTAGCGACATCGAATTAAAGAACGTATTACTGGTAACTAACTGTCTGCATTAACCTTTACCACAGCAAAGAATGATAGAAAAATGAAAATTAAAGTCAAAAGGACCACATTGCAGAAGATGGTAAATAATTTCCAGCACATGAAACATTCGGATGACATAGGTACTGGCTTGACCTGTCTTTAAAACGTGTAAATAGGGCAGCTGTCATCACACGTGTTAGATCATATACACTTATTCGGTGCCAGCAACGTGGAATGAACGACGGCCAACCGAGGTGAAAAGCGCGTGAATTATCTGCTGAATTACCTTAACCCAATTACCAAAGTCGTTATCTTTTATCTTAAAACTTGGGCAGTAATATTGACGGATGAGATTTGGCAAGTAATGGGCAACTCCAGTGCAGCACAATACCATATACTAGTCATGTATTAATATTGTATGATTCAAACATTTATCACTTTGTATCATGCAGTACTCAGAAGCAGGTGACTAAATGACGTCATGCTCTTGCCGACTTCAAAGGCCAGTTGTAATCAATTTGTCAGAGGCTGATAACCTTCGGCATTCAGTAGATATATTATTATTGGCATTAACTATGAGTCTGTTGGGGTACTTGGTGCATGCGCACACACCTTTGATCAATCTAAATTGGAATTGGAGGACGGTCAATATTAACATGGAATAGTCAGAAACTTATGATGTAAGGGACCATGAATCATTTAATTTCCAGGACGGGAAAGAAACGGGAGGGATTGGATTCTAGAGTTGTCGTAACCAATAAAAGCACGCACGCACACTAACATAAAACATCAAACAATAGATTCGCTGTTTTGAAGAAAAAAATCAACTAACAGTATTCGTTTTTTAAAAAAAATAGAAAGTTATCTTTCGGGTAAAAGAAAAGAATATTTATCTTGGTTCGAAGGATCCCTCCTCACCCCCTCAATTAAATGGGCAGTTGCAAACAATAATCGACAGCTCCGGCCGGTGGCCTAGTGGTTAGAGCGTCCGCTGCGGAAGCGGGAGCTCGTGGGTTCGATCCCCGACCGAGTCTTACCAAAGACTTACAAAAATGGTTGTAACAGTTGCCTCGCTTGGCGCTCAACATTAAGAGGTTAGTGTTAGAACTGGAAGGCCCTGTGTCAGGATAATGTGACTGGGTGGGACATCATGCTACATGTCTGTGGCATGATGCCCCAGTGCTCGACATTACAATAAAACTGCCTCACTGCAGACATCTTAGCGATATGACTAAAAAATTGTTAAAGCTACGTTAAAATTCCTAATCAGACAAACAAGCAAGCAAACAAAACTTACAATGTATATGGATGCCTTTTGTTCTTTGAGATAAAATATGTTGTTGTGTTTTTTTCTCTGATAGTACTTCTATAGAAATAAATACCCACTATTTAAATGAAAATAATTCAAATTCTTCAAACACGTGATATATCTCATACCTTCGGTGTATCTTTTCAATGACCCTGAAAGAAAACATAACGATGGTAAGTGTAACACACTGTTGCAGATCTGCTGTAGCGAAGAATCTATCTTTCGAAATAAAGAGCTATTATAAAGTGACTATTTTAAGTTAATGAGTAAAGAATGTACTAATAGCACACAACTTTATTAGTGCCAAGGTATTCTTTCTAAGCCTCACTTGAGTGTTTGTCACCTTTACAAAGTTGAAATTTTTAACTCGAAATATGTTAGCATTGACAACCATCATTGTTTTAAAACATTTGTTTGGTAAGGATATTTGATTGATCTGACAGAACAATATGACCTCATAATATCTGCTACCTAGAAGTGACCCAACTGATTCACGGAAATGTGTCACGTGCTATGTCTAAGTATACGGTAAACTGTGGTCAATAAGAGCATTTTGTGCTCTCGATGATCAATTAAGCTGATTAGTAAGAGCCAATCAACATATACATAAGCCCCGCAATTCGCATCAAGTGCAATCTAGATCTCCACTTCGCGAAACCGAACCCGCTTCACGATGTTCGTTTGGATGACTACATCAAGTATTCGAGACAACACGCTATTTCAAGTCTGAAAATCGAAAAATTGGTTTTAAACCCAAGATTTTTTTTCTAGATTTTGAAAATAAAGATTGCATTTTTCGAGCATAGAAAACGTAAATCCCCCTTTAACTATGCTAACATCAAAGAAGCCATGGGGTAAAAATAAGTTTGGATTTGCTATATCTCATCTTTTCGAGCATTAAGAACTCGATATTGTCTCGAATACGTGATAATGTAATTCATACAACTCTTCCAAATGTCCATCTCGAGATCGCGCATATGCGTTTTCGACCTCAAATTGTTATGCAATAGCCCTATTACTCGAAGTTAGCATTTCAATTTCGTAGCTTGGAAAACTCGATGAGGTACATATGTCGTCTCTTTGAAACGTTTCTATTTGGCTATCTCGCGTATTCGATCTCAAGAACGCGAACCCTTTCTATTTTATGACCCTGATACCGTACTATTTTCATCTGGTTTTTGTGAGAAATACGCAAACTTCTCAATACTTTTGAACAAATGGATAATCGTGCATGCTCAATTATAGGTCATGTCCGACTGCAGACACTATAGCACTGATTTGCCTTCGCATAATGCGTCGGAAGATCATATTATATGTTGTTTGTACCACTTATTGCACATAACTGCTGCACAGACCCAGATCTGCCTGCACGTTATGTGACTGCATATATGCGTTTATGCAATTTTTTTGTTTAAGTGGCTAATAAACATGTAAATACGGTGATAATCACCTTGTAGGAATGTATATAAATAAAAGTGATCTGTAGATTGTCATTCATACAGTAAAATAGTATAGGTGGTTATAACAAGTTGATATGGGGTGGGGGTGGTGGATAACTCTGAACTCACTTAGAACGTATATATACGAAGTGCATATATGTAGGTGTTAGTGGATTTATGATTAAATTTTCACAACAACAGAATGAACATGTATGTATGTATGTATGTATGTATGTATGTATGTATGTATGTATGTATGTATGTATGTATGTATGTATGTATGTATGTATGTATGTATGTATGTATGTATGTATGTATGTATGTATGTATGTATGCATGCATGCATGCATGCATGCATGCATGCATGCAGGTAGGTAGGTAGGTAGGTAGGTAGGTAGGTAGGTAGGTAGGTAGGTATGTATGTATGTATGTATGTATGTATGTATGTATGTATGTAGGTAGGTAGGTAGATATGTAGGTATGTAGGTAGGTATGTATGTTGTTTTTTTTGTTTTTTTTTGTGGGGGGGGGGTATGAGGCACCGTAGCGGACAACAGCTGGTCCAATCAGAACGTTGCCGTTGAAAGTTTAATGTCACATGTCCAGAATTTCAAAATCACGTGTTGAATCAAAAACGATTGTCATAATGTCCACTTTAACAATTCAAAATAACATCGAGTATTAAGATACATCATGATTCGTGTATTCAATTATGAGGCGCCGTTGGATTTCATGCATTTGCAGTTTGAAAGTTTCCATTCACATGTCGAGAATTAATATGCATTTCTTCGCTAGAGGTCGCGCTCGTGAACGGACTGCGTTATGTTTGCACAAGGAGTGCTGATTTTCGTTGCTTTGAAATTCAACAGGTGAAATCTAAATACCCGATATACGAGATGGCACATTCATCACAAACATTAAAATTCAGCGTGTGAATTAGGGATTCTCGACATATGATATTGAAATTTCAACCACCGTTGAGTAATTCAAAATATGCACTGTAAAACGTCGACATAGGAAATAGAACTTTAAACTACCACTGTATAAATTCAACATATAAAATCTAAAATGGCGTTCTAGAAAATTGAAATTTAAGGACATGTAATTTGATACAAGACGTGATATTGGATTTCTGGACATACGACATCTAAATTTCCACTGCACTGTCTCTTATTATCAGCTTTTGTCCGCTACGGCGCCGAATATATTGATACAATTGCCAATTGGATTCTGACATCCGGTTGCTGCATTAGTTTCAAATAGAACAGCACACCAACCGGTCTGTGTATCAAATTTCATTGATTCGTCGTGGCTATAAGAACAGCTTCAATTAATTAAGTAGAATGGAAACTATTCTTTAAGGTTTTATACGATTTCATTTTTTCACGAATTTAGAATTGACAATGTAGACGATGATTGGTTATTTTATTTTACAAACAGACAGTAAAACCAAAACGGGTGACATGAAAGGCCAAAAAGATCTTCAGTATTCATGGCAAAACATTTTTCAAACAATGACAGATTTGGGAAATTAGATATTAGCTACTATATCACACGCACACAAAAGCGCGCTCTAACGTATAATCTGGATAATACGAAATAATGAATATGTTTGTAAAGTAGACTTGCGGATTTAAGGACTTCGGGCAATTTTCATTGCGGCTAAACGACCGCGCAAATGTCTTCAACGTCCGCCCTGTCCCCTCCCCCTCCCCGTACCGAAGTGTTTGCCCTGTATTGAGTGTTCTAATATTAATGATTTCCATACTAGGTGCAATCACTTATATTCATTACTCGTAAGCAAATCCACTTGTTTCAGTTAGACTATTAGGAGACACCAAAATATAAGTAATACAAATTTTAAACTTGTTTTCATCAACTAAATCACGTTGTTTTACCTTATTTCTCTGGAAACTATTTCAACAATTTGTACAGTGACTTCAAGTTGCTGGCGGTGAGTGTCAACGACAAAGTAAAAAAAAGTGATGCTAGTTTTTGTTTTGTTTACTTAATACGTTGAAAATATCTACATCTCTCGTAAACTATGCGTGGTATGCTATTTTACATCATCTAAATTTTGCCCTCGCCATGAACTGCGTACACGTCATCATGGGAAATGTGCCCTTAGAATGAGCTTACTATTTACCACATAGTTGATAACAATGGAAGTCGTAATGTGATCGCAAACAATGAAAACTTAAGACAACAAACCCTATAGATGTACACATTCCAGAGCGATAATCTGCAACCGTATACTTCTATTGTTAATATCATTATGTTTATTTCAAGGGCATACTGCTAGGAAGTAGCAAACACATCGTAAATAAAACATACTTCATTATGTTGTATTCAAGCCTTATTCTTTGTATAACAAAGGTCAAAGGTTCTAAAACCATTACGTATATCTGATTTAAAATATATTTAATGGTTTGTTTGTTAGTTTTAAATTCTTTTTTCATTTTCATTACATGCTATTTTAATGTAAATTAATTCACTAGAGATGATGTTTGTTTTATCGTTACGAAAATCGGTTGGGCTGAATTATTCTTTCGTAAACAAGTAATGTTGACCAAGATCCTGACTTTGATTCAAGGTTAGTGGAAACCACGTAAACAGGTTTTAGTTTTGTTGTAAAATAATTGGTTGTTGTCAAGGTCAAGATGGCACTAATGAAATAAGAAGAAAACAACCTTTCATTCTTAAAATAAAATTGATTAGTTCTCGTCAGGGTCATGTTAGGAGTACGTGATATAAACTATCACGTGATTCCTTCTCCCCTTTCTTGTTTTCGCAATTTGGGGATTTTGTTTAACGAAACTGTGTATTATTAAAAAACATAGTTAGTTTTGGGGTTTTACAAATGACGTTAAGTCATTCTCCTAAGTTGCAGCCAGTTAACGTTTCGTCAGTTCACTTGGATATTAAAGGATTAAATTCGTATATCTGTAAATGTTGTATGTGTTAATACAGAATTCTTTGACAAAGACAGTTCACCAACATTTTATTCGGATTTTCAACAACTGACTGTTAAATATTGTGTTTCCTCAAGGAACTGTAGATAAACAGCACAATACATAATTAAGCATACGTCATCGTCTCCATTCCTGGATTTTCCAACAGGGCTCGAACTTGAAACTATAAGAACTATAAGAACATTTCATTTCTAGGACTTATGTAATTTATATCGTGGATTATTCTTGGATTATTTTTGGATTTGATTCTTTAAAATATAAGTTCTTTTTCCAATTTTACAATATTTTTCATTGGAAATAAATTATTTATTCAATTTTACAAAGCTTGTTGTTTTCACTTGGTCTGTGTTACTGTTATTAGAGCATAAACACGTAACAATAAAGTTTCGTATTATATTAGTTATAATTTTACTGAGAATTTTGTAGTCATTGTTTAACAAAGTTATCGGTCTCCAGTATTTGTTAAATCTTTTTATCTCCCTTCCCTTTATATATTAAAGTGATAATCTCTTCCCTTAAAGATTTTGGCTTCTCCCCTTTTAACAGTATGTTTATAAAGCAATTCTAAACGATCAATTGATTCATGCTTGCATTTAGTGTAAAATTCCGAGGTTATCGAATCGAATCGAATTTGTGGAGTTGGGAACTTCAAGCACTTCTAATCTCTTGTGGACTGATGGCTGTAGAGTTCTTTTTTACAATACTCAGTCCATCGTTCTGCATGTCACTTGCTTCCGTGATTCATTATCCATTTTCGCCTTGAATGGTACTGGCTCTTGGTTGCTTCTGTCTGGTGAGGTATCTCATAATTTGGAATACCATTTTGCTGTTATTCTTTATCAGACTGCTCTCTAATTCTGTGTCCTTTTGTCCAATCCGATCTAATTTTGCTTCCTTCAAGTTTTATCTCATGCTCTTGTTTATTTCTCGGTACTCCATTACCACTGTTGTGTGTCTGGTGTTTTGTAGGTCTCTTTATACAAATTCAGAATCTCTTCTGTAACCCAGTGTTTGTTCTTTGATCGATGGCGGTCAATGATGTCTTTGGCAGCTGTTGTCATGACTGTATTGAAAGTGTCTGAAATAACTTTAACATCAACATCATAAGGAGTGGAGCAAATGTTCCTCCAATTGTGGCTTGGAATGACTTGCAGATGTTAGGGTTCTTCAGTTGTTTAAGGTTGAATTTGAGCCTGGTGTTGCTTGGCTTGTTAACGTTCTTCACCCTCACTCGGAAGTTCATAATCACGAGGTCGTGATCACTACCAACATCTTCATCTGGGGATGTCCTTGTTTTTGCTCTATTGATGCCAGATCGGTAACGATTTTGAACCAATGTGTAGTCGGTCTGGTTATGATGGGTTCCATTTCGTGCGTGCCATGTCCAGAATTGTGAATCTTTATGTTGGACCAGGGTGTTGGCTAGTACCAAGTTGTTGTAGCTTGCTAACTCGAACAGTCGTCTCTCTCTTTCATTGGTATGTTTATTGCAAGAAGGTCCACATTGATCATCCCAGTCTTTTAGAGCATCTTTGCCATCTTTGGTATTCCGGTGTCCTTGGATGATGAGGATGTCCTTTTTACTGACCATGTTTAGAATACCCTAGAGTTTGTTGTTAAATTCCTCTATTTCGTCATCATCATGATCGGTAGTCGAAGCATAAACTTGGATAATTGTGATGATAAAGGGAGATGCTTTGAGATGAATGGAGATGATTCTGCTAGATATGGGGCGGCATTCTAGCACATACACTTTGATGGTTTTGTTCAACTCTCCACTATAGCATGCCCATCTTTAGTTTGGTGTTCTCTTAGGGCTTTCCATCTGACTTCACAGAGTTCCAGAATGTGCCACGCGTAGTGTTCCAGCCCATGTGTCAACTCTTGGCTTCTTCCAATTTGCGCCAGAGTTCTAATGTCCAGGTGGCGATGGCGATGCTGTCTCTCGCTCTGATTTTATGCAAAGTACCAGACGCACACTTGTCACCTCCGTCCTGGTGGACAATGGCAGGCGGGGTACTTGCTGACCCAGGCGACGACCTATCCGAATTTGTCCAGCATTATCAGTGTGTCTTGGGCAAAAGTCATCTGTCGGAGCCAATCTCTCTCCAGACCAAGGAACTGAAGGCTAACCAAAGCCGACCAGCAAGGCAGCAGGAGACTCGTATAAGGGCAGGTGCATCCGTTTCCCGAGGAGATAAAGCATCTGTCACTGCCCACACACCATTGTTTGGTTCTTAATGAAACGAAGGTCCAATTAAAACTAGATGACAGTCCTATATATATTTAGAGTTTGTTTTCCTCGCTTTAATTGGTTGCGATTTTTGGCCCAGGTTTATGAATTTTTGGTACTGAGTCAAAAGGGGTTTATTTCTATTTTTAAAATATGATGATTATGGTGTGAGTATTTTTTGGCTACATTGCATAATGGCTAATCAGACATAAATTATTTCCCGGATCTGAAATATATAACCCATGGCCCAATGCTTTTTTTACAGTTCAGTTTGTCCAAATTATGCCAAAAAATAATTTTTATTAATATATGAATAATTAGATTTGAATACACTAAAACATTCATTGCTGAAACGCAAATATAGTGACAATGCAGCTCAAAGAGTTATGTACCTAGGCTTGCAATGGTACTTACAAAAGCGCCTGGGGATTCTTCCTTTGATATTGTTAGAAAAATATTTCACTTTAATTGAAACATTTTACTTTTAAAACTGTATACAAAATAACATTTCAAACTATTTACAACGTAGTGTCATACAGAGTATGTCAGTGTGTAATATGGTGTCATGTTTGGATTTCTCATCACTTTCCAGTCTCATGTTAAATTTTTCGCCACTTAGAAATCATATTTGAATATATATATATATATATATATATATATATATATATATATATATATATATATATATATATATATTAGGGTGTCCCATATTATGCAAAAAAAAATTGTTAAAAAAAATATTGTATAGCATACCCTCCTAAAAGTTTCCTTTAGGTTCCATAATAACATTTACAAAATTATTGGTCCTTCAAATAATATTTAGGGGTCCCCCAAGGGTGATGAAATTTTAGGCAATAGTCATGATGGCATTCGACATTGTGAAAACAGTTCGATACGGTGTAATACATTAACCGTTCTTACCATGACAAAATGACAGCCTATTTGACACCATTAGAAAGCTCTTGATTAGTATAATCTAGAAATGTATTACAGTGGTATACACCAAGATTTTATTTGCTGCAGTTGTACAACAATTAAGGTGAAAAAGCTGAAAATCGTACAAATACAACATAAAATGCTCAGTTCTACATATCCAAAAGATTGTCACGATTGCACTTTGCAAAGTCATGCCTGTGCTTCTCGATAACTTGCATAAGGTATTGTTTTTGTTCTTCATCCTTAGTTATTGTAGCATTAAAATTCTGGAAAAGGGCGACACCCCGTTCGGCAACGTCATTGACACAGGCCAAATTACTGATCAACTTGAATGCAATCTTGTACGATTCACTTTCAGGCAATTCTTCAACCGGAATGTTGAGGAAACAATCATCGATGGCGGTGGTTTTGAAGAAACTTCGTGAGATCGATACTTCATGCAGTGTGTGCGGCAGTGTCTGCAGTGACTTAACCAAATGCAATCCTCAGTCATCTTTGATTGCTAACACTAACTGTTTTTTCTCCTCGCACGACAGATGCTGAGAAAACAGAGATAGGGTAGCTAGTTCTTCCATTAAGTACCACGAGTGACGCAACATCATCTTTAGGCCAACGTTCTTCAGTGCAGCCTTTCATGATCCTGATGTCAACTTCGGCACACCCAGACGTTTTGTGCTACCATCAACAAGAGAAGATAGCAAAACTGGCAATCTATCCACTTGCTCAGTATCTACTCCTATGAGATCAGGCAGCAGTTTGCCATCCCAGTGCACAACAGCTTTACTGGGTCTAACGTCATCCTTGATCTGGGTGGCAGCTTTACAGCGAAACTTCAGTCTTTGGCGGTGAATAGTACTTTTTGAAAGTATTGCTGAGGATGTTGAACAGCCTACTTCATTGACCACAGAAGCTAGGATCATAGTTGCTGTACGAACGCTTGTATTTGTTCGGTCCAATACAGCTGACACTTTCGGAGTGATTACAGTGTGACCAGTGCGTTTACACTGTTTACTGATACTTGGCGTCGCAGATTTAACGATGAATTCGTCTGCTGAAGATTCATCTGATTTTGAGGAACTGCTGCTTGACTGTGACGAGTTTGTTGTTTTGTCTTCATCATCTTCACATTCTTCAGCTCTGACAGTCACCTGAACACAGCAGAGTTGTTCTGCTGTTGCGGCGGCTCGCTTGAGTTGTCGTTCTTTGCGCTCAGCCGATCGTTTATCACGACAAAAAGTTTTCCTGTCAACTGACCAAAGGCATCCGGCTCTTTACTCTTGCTGCAGTTTCAGAAACTGACGACTGACGGTCTTCCTCGTTTGTAATCAGTTCATTAGAATTAGCATGACTGATGTCAAACAGAATATCAAGTTTTTCATCATATTCTTTCTGGTTCTGCTGGTCCTTGGTGTTGTTCCTCGAGCGATGTTTCAGCAAACCAATATGCTGACAATAAAGATCTTTGATCTTCTGAATAATGTTTGGTTTGTGGCGCACCGGAAGTCGAGATTTCATCCAAAAGGGCAACAGTTGATCAAACACTCGCTGTGCACTCTCTACAACAGTCAATTTCTGCTGTCGGTGGTAGTAGACAAAATTCCTCATGATATCACGACCAGATGGAAGGCGAGCACCTGTTATCATGTCACGGGGATGTCCAATCAACCAAACGATATCCCTACTGCGAGTACTAGTCGATTTTGCCATTGCTCTGGAAATAATAATAACACTAATATTATTCAATTCAATTAAATTAATAATATTTTTTATTCTGTAAATATACTTTTTTATGAATTAATAATATTATGTACTAGCTGACGTACCCGGCATTGCCCGGGGCAGGTAGTTACCCAAAAAAAATCCTTTTTTCAAGTAAAGTTTTATTCTTACATTAAGTTTACAAAACATTGTTAAAAATACACAACTAACACAAAATGTGACATGACAAATAATTATAAATAAGTAATATATATACTTGTAAAATGCAGTTGTTGAAATCCAGTTTTTCACAGTTTTTCACATTTTTGCATTGTTTGTATTTGAAACCACATTAGCATAAACATAAAGGTGTAGACATTGCTAGAATCTACTAATCAAGATCTTTCTAATGGTACCAAACAATATATCATGGGAACAGTGGTTGATTCACAGAAACTTTTAGAACTATGACATGTTGAACGCTATTGACACCGATTTGCCAAAATTTCATGGGCCATTGGGGACCCCTAAACATTATTTTAAAAGTCTCATTTTTTGGGGTGTTATTTTGTAACCCAAAGGAAACTTTTAGGGCGGGGGGTATGCACCAACATTTTAAAAAAAAAAATTTTTGGGGACACCCTAATATATATATACATGACACTTAAAATGGTAACGGAGACGGTGATTCCAAAAATGTTTACAATAGCTGTATGGTCATTAATAATGGATTCTAAAGGCACCTATTATGTTTCATCCACATCCTAGGATATAATGGTACACATAGCAGCTGATCTGTCATACACTTAATATCATATAATGGTGCCTAAAACAGCTCATCTGTCATACACATAATATGATCTAATGGAACCTATTAAAGATGATCTGTCATACAAATAATAGGATATTTGCACTTATCCAAAACAGTGATTGTCATATGAAAATAGCTAACATATGGCAGTATTTTAATCTAGTACTTTGCCACTTAACATAACTGTGATGTGCTATGTGCTAAGTGATAAAACAATTACTAGACCTGACCTTCCACATCCTACTTTGCCATAATCTGTATAATAACTGTTATTTACCATGTACATTTATCATTATCACTCTGTCAAGTTTAATGTTTTCCCTGTGCTTACACACTTATAACCATTGTGAAATTTTCATAGTTGTCACATTTAAAGAACACCAGCTTTTAATGTAATAGCGTAATTTCAATAGGTGTCTCAATTTGTCATTAATTACTAACAGCTTGATGATATATGAGAAGAAACAAATATTATCTCTATTTAGATCTGGTCTGACATTTTGAACAACCCTGAAGAGCAAGATAAGCTAAGTTGCTGAAAGTCAGATGGTGACTCAAATGCCTCGCTGTACTCGCAAATATCATCAGCATTAGTATATATATATATATATATATATATATATATATATATATATATATATATATATATATATATATATATATATATATATATATATATATATATATATATATATATATATATCATTGAATTTAAGTCTTCCTGGTACAGCAGTACAGTATTTTATTACAGGAACAGCTTGCATGGTTATTAACATTCCAACATTTTGCATGTTAGCTTTAGAACACATGATTTTGTTCCCATAACCTTTTGGTAATTTGAGTGTGATTTTATATATCCAAACAACTGACAATGTACCCGATGCAATACATAAGAAACGAATATAATAAATATGAAACATTTAAAACTAAATATGAAAGATAACATTGTTTTATTTTATTGTTTGTTTATATCATGCTTCACTGCACCTGCACCAGATGTTATAATCTTTACCGAATCTAGCTACAGTTGTTTTTAACTAGCATTTATTGTTTAACTTTGGTGTCAAACATTTGCGAGTTTCATATTTAAATTTTGTATGAAAATGATTTATGTTTTAAACATTTAATTAAACTTTTATTAAAATGAATGTTATATTTTAAATGTTTAAAATTTTAATTACAACTTTCATTACAATTAAACAAAAATGTTTTTAAAAAAAATTTCAAATAGATTTTGAAATAGTTTGTCTCGTGTCATACAAATAGTTTGACTACTTTGGAAATTCCTATAATTAAGTAAAATGTGCTAAATTTAGTTTTGGGATGTTATAAACATCTACTCTTAAGATTGCACAGTTCAGAAAACCAAGACGACTAATTTCTGACACTTGTATAGTTCCTATTTCACCATACAAATCAATTTGATTTTCTGAGTAAGGTTGGAATATGTGTGGCATGTAAATATTATAGTTTGACAAATATTGGCCCTAAACATGGTGAGCTAAAGCAGATCACAATAATAGCTTCTGGGTCAGTACCCGTCAACATAGTTCCTATCAGATTTCAGAGTACTGAATCCCGGTGAACAACTACCATTATAGCCTAACTTATTTTTTCTTGACACAGTTCGCTTCTTCTGTAATTACGACGACAGCTTGGCTCAATCAGAATTATGCAATTACGTAATCATTTATGTTATATAATCTCTACATTTGCATTTATGTACTGAAATTTTTAATATGTCCAAATCTATATAATAAAATGTTGATTAACCTTACCTCCAAATTTATACATGAATTTTCATGTACGAAGGCCATATCTGAGAGCACGTGATACTCACTGTGCAAACAAAAGCCCTTTTCCTGAGTTATGTTTTTGAAACACATTGTTTACTTAATAACCTGATGCATTTCCAAAAATAGTTGTCATCCGGGCAGTTTTGGAGATATTCTACATGATTTGAACCAACGCAATAAGTAGCCAGCTATGTTTCCTATTTTATGGAGTGGCTGAAATGTAAACAGACAAGAACGCAGTGAATCACATTTTTTGGCTATTTGATAGCACCAATGCCGGATTATGCACAGAAACCAGATATATACACAGAAACCAGAAATATACACAGAAACCAGAAATATACACAGAAAATGAGAACATAATTCTAATTCCTTGAAATCACTATCAAGTTAAACAATTCTTTGAAATCAGTATCAAGATAAACAATTCTTTGAAATCAGTATCAAGATAAACAAACAACTCCTTAAAATCAGTATCAAGAATGACTAAATCTAAGCCAAAGATCAACACCAAAATAAGAAAAGAAATAACAATGACCCGGAAGCAATTGATGCTTTTTAGAAAACAAATATGAACCATATTCGTGTGCACCGATCCAGAAACAATAATATACTCTAAAAAAGAGCATGTATAGAATTATATGGAAGGTAGGTCGTGGGGAAAATTTTTTAATTTGTTTCAATCATCAATCATTGGATTGTCCTTTTGTGAAATTGTAAATTGGTTTGGTGATTGTTTCGTGGTTAGAGACATAACGACGATTGATAAATTGCTGCAAAAGTAAGGACATTCAACGCATTGGCTCTTTATTTTTGTTTTTCACTGAATGTTTATGTTTCCTTTAATTTCATTGTATTTTTCCCAATGTTTTCTCGTTATTTTTATCGTCGACGTTTCCATAATCATCATCATTCCTTTTTCGATTCAGAGAAATGAAGAGCTCTGATTGGTATATTTTACCAGCAAAGTGCTTTAACACCATGTATGGAAATCATGAACAACTTTTTGAAGTGAAACTTCAGACAGTATAAATGATTACGCCTGGAACGACACGAGACGAAGGAATTAAAATTATAATATCTTGCGGTACATCTAAACGGAGGTTATGATACTCGTTCTCGAGAGGTAAAGCCTCATTTATCGTCGTCGGCAGTTTTCTCAAAGGATTTCCGATTATATGAGTTTCGCTCACTTACAGTGAATATTGATCTTTGTGAACATTCTTATAAGGACCTCAAATTTATATTTTATTTCATATTCATATAGTATATTGCCAATATTTAAATTGTGCATCAAATTGTTTTCTTTTGTGTTTTGGAAATATTGGGGTGTTTAGATCCATTCAAAACAAGGTGAGTAGTTTTCAATCCCTGAAATGTCTATCTTATCTCATGCAGAAAAGGGTGGGTAAATCAAGAATTATTTCACCACAGATCTCAAGAGTACTGAACAAAGACGGCTCCTACTTCCATACAGATGACAGGATGCCTGGTCCTTGACCTCACAAACTTCATTGAGGCAGAAAGTCCACGTTCAGCTGAAATACTACAGTATCTTGTGGCAAAAGGGGCAAAGAAAACGATATCAACTACCAAAAACATGATGGCAGAGGCCTTTACCTCTTATTTGCCAAAGGAGACAAACCTTTATATGGGAACAACCAGTCAATAGAATTTAGAGGCAAGGCACGCCCCTTCGCACCTGGTAAAGAACATCAGAAAAAAGCGACAGACGCCCATTTCTCAGGACTACCGCTGAAAATACATACAATTGAATTGATGAGCAAGCTACAGAAGAAGTACGAAGGTGAAGATAACAAGAGCACAAATGACCACATACTGGAGTGAGGGTAGTAAGCCTCTCTTTGGAAGGTGAAAAGAAAATACCACCAGTCTTTTATATCACGAGCTTCATAATCAAATCGTAGTATAAGGGATGTCCAAATTATCGCAAGTGTTACAAATGTGGAAACACTGGCCATCTCCCTAGGAATTGCCAACAGCAGGCACCACAGCATGCACCACAAAACATGGCCACATATACGCCTTCAAATACACTCCCCATAACATATGCAACAGCAGTATCCAATACACCACCAAAGACCACAGTAAAAACAGATGTTGAAACGAAATTTTGTTTTTTATAGAAACAGTGCCAGAACCAAAATAAGAAGTGCGGACATGAAAGGACAGTATAGGAAGCTCGTCACAAAAAAATGGGAATCAGCTGCCCAATCCAACATGGTGGTGAGGATAAAGGCCACAACCAGAACCAGAAGTCTACAGAGAAAAAGAGAGGATGCTAAACTGGCAGAGAAAACGACATCTCCTTTTTTTATTCTAGAAGAGCATCAGTTTGCTGCGACTCCAAACAATATGGAACAAACATCTGATAAAACTCAAGCCAGTCTAGAAATATCAGCTATAGAAGAAACAGTTGGAACAGAAGAGAAGGATACTTCAGCGGAAACAAGCAACACGGATCAGTAAATGGAAATTACAACACCAGTAGTGACTCCCCCACCCCCAAATAAAGAAAAGGACGACGTCTACGTCAAGAACCTCCTCTTCAGCAGAAATTACAGAGTTCATAAAGGAATGCAAATTCCCAGCCAGAAACGAAATAAGAGTCCCCCTCAATAGAGAGGATAAAAGAAGACTAATAAGCCTTGAAGAATACAGAGAAAAGAAAACTACCCACTCGTAATATATATATATATATATATATATATATATATATATATATATATATATATATATATATATATATATATATATATATATATATATATATATATATATATATAAATCATCATCATCATCATCATCATCGGCGACTTAGTCTCGGGAGACCATGCGGATAATGCCCTTTGGGTGTCTTCTGTCTCTGGGTTGTTGGCATCGTCTGTTGTGGCTGTGCAGGCCTTGCAGTTTGTGCAGACATACTGGGAAGCCTGAGTTACTGTAGTTGCTGCCACGAGGCCCTTTTTTATACGTTTCTCTGCCGCCAACTGGCCTCTCCTTGTATCAGCGACTCTATATATTATTTAGAGTTTCATGTCTTCACCCACACTGCTAAATATAAAGTCAATTACAATTTTAAATTAAACCAGATGGACCCTTTTATTTCCCATTTCGCATCAATTTACCTCATTGACATAAATCAATACTTAATGTATCATTTAAATCACGTGTAATGCCATAGCATCACAAACATTTAGTTTATCTCCTTATGTTCCGTCTCCAGTGTGTATCAAATATGGAATGTGATGCCTTTTTATCACCTAGTCTCAAAGGTATGTTTAAAAAAATTGCTCTACTTTACCACTTACCAATCTTAGAAGGTAATCTCGTACAGACCTTTTAGATGATAAAGTACCGTCTTTGAAACCAACCTTCTGAAAATCAATGTTTCTCACTGTGAATTCTCTATATGGCACCATCGTACGCATCAAACAAATCTTGATATTTGTTGTCTGTTGGAACCGAGGTTTTGGATGCAGTTGCATACAAGGAATCTCTGAAAAATGACCAACGTCTCTCGACATTCACGGAGATAACTCGATTGTATGATGACCAGGATTAAGGTACGACAGGCAAAGTTTAGAATACCTTTTCTAGTAATTTACGCATGCTATGATCGTTGTGAAGTGTCGTTTAGTAGGGGTGGGGTTCTTCCTATAGACTTGAAAGAATTATGAGGAAGTTCCCCTGGTCCGCATTCAGAATGTTTACTTCTGGACAATATATTATATATGGCTACGAGCCCCCAGTCAGCAATGCCGACAGTTAAATTAAAAGAAATACAAAGATGAAATTTAACAACAATTTAATAAATGAAAATTTTAAAGATATTAATCAGTCAATGTCACTCTTGACCCAATGATCCCTAGATCATCATTTGATTTCAGTGTGAGGAATATTTTCCCTTCTTGAGTGTTACTCATCTAAATAAGTCTCCTTTCGTCTTTCTCTCCTTCCGATTCCTCTACTTCCGTTTCCTCTTCTATCTCTACTTCCGTTTCCTCTTCTATCTCTACTTCCGTTTCCTCTTCGACGGTATCTCTTGAGGTCACCCGAAATTCACTCGGTATCTCTCAAATTCACTCGGAATTCTTTCCACGTCATCCGGAATTTCCCCGGACTTCTCTCAACGTCACCCGGAATTCTCTCAACGTCACCCGAAATTCTCTCAACGTCACCCGAAATTCTCTCAACGTCACCCGAAATTCTTTCAACGTCACCCGAAAGCTTCCTGTTGAAAGGTATAATGCATTAGCATATGGTGATGAATATTACCTCACACTAAGTCACTGAATTGAACCATCAGTTTAAGGCGGGACATTTTTGGTCACGCATGCGCACACATCGAAATTCCCATACGCTTCCGCCGCTTACAAAATGGCGCCACAACACAATCTCACAAAGAATTCAAACATCTACATACTGAGCCCTATCAGTATATACATACAAATATTTCAAATATCATTGTATTATAATATTACTACTATTAGTAATATGACTATCTATATATTTATATATATGTCCTACACAAGCGTACCGAATCCACAATATTCACATTCAAATTGCAATAACGGAAATCCGTTAACTCAATGGCAAAATATCATTTCGTAAACAAAGTGCTAGTCTACCATAATATACCTACACAAAGAATTATAATATTAATTCTTATAGCGGCTAGCAACAATACAATTCTTCACGAAATAATATGCACACCTATTACTAACAAAAGGAGAGCAACATTTTACCTCACAAAATAAGGGGTAATATAATATCATGAAGAAGATGCAACGAATTTACATCATAATCAATTGCAAGCAAAGGTACTAACGAACATCACGAAAGATGCAAAATATTAATATCATAATTAACTATTCATACTACAATACAAGTAAAATGAATATACATACGAGAACCTTCAATTCCGCAGACGTGTCAAGCAGAAATCAAACAAAATCACACTGACCTTTGAAGCTATCTTAAGATTCCCTTGATTTCTAAAATCTGAGTCTGCCACCAATTTTCGTCTGGCCGTACGGAGTTCTACTCTCTTCTCGATTCTTGTAGCAACTGACGAATTCTTACTAAACATGAATTATTATCGCAGATTCCAATCAAGTGCCCACCCTCAGCGCATTTCGATTGGAGGGCGATCTACTCTGGTCAGTCGTTCGACTGTCAATCATCCGAATGTCTGTCTGTGTGTCTATCAATTGTTACAGTCTTCTTATTTGACGCTGTCCTGTCCTTTGATGTGGTTACGTCACCCGTCCGCGATGGACACAGTCTCCTCTCCCCTCGAGAGCTAACAAAGACCATCTTACGTAAGGGGATTAGCTAACTTTTAGAACAATTTGAACATCACAGCTGGGTCAGGCAGACATACAATTTATACATGTACAAGGCCAGTCAGAATCACAAGTTATAGTTACTTATACCTACATACAAGGGGTTGGGGTAAAATCGTCACATCCCCCCACGCTTGAGAATAAAATCGGGATTTTATTCCCTCAGAATACTACAAATGCAAAAGTGTCACAACAATATAAAGAACAACATCAGCAAAATCAACTAGATGCTAAACTGAGTATGAACATGAAAATTTAACCAGAATGATCTATATCATTCCAGCGCTTCTACTCATGAAATCTGCGCCTACGTTTTCAGATCTTTTCACGTATCTGATCTGCATTTGGTACTGCTGTAAGAACAGCGACCATCGCATCAATCGACCATTGGACAACTTTGCCTGCGCCAAATAGGCGAGTGGTTGGTGGTCGGTCTCCAATATGAACTTGCGTCCATATAGGTATCGCTCGAACCGTGATATGCCGAACACGATTCCGAGACATTCCCTCTCCGATACGGAGTAGTTCTTCTCGGCAGCCGACAACTTCCGACTGCCGTATGCGACAGGGTAAAGCGTCTGGTCATGCTCCTGTAGCATCCACGATAACTACGTCGTTCTGCAGCATATTTGCTACCATGGACATTGGCTCCACCAGGTCCAGTGACGTTAGCAGCTTCCTTGCCCTTTCCCCCCTCCACTACGTCAAATTCTACAGTCTCACCATCCCCAACACTTCGAAGATATTTCCTGGGGTTGTTCTTGATAGTGGCCGTTTGGTGGACAAACACATCTTCCTTGGTGTCATCCCTATTGATAAAGCCATATCCGCTTTTTACGTTGAACCATTTTACTGTACCGGTGACCTTCGTCGCTATTATTTTCTTTTCAGCCTTTACCGACCTCTCCGGTTGGTTTTCGGAGTCGGACATGGCCCTTGATGGCAAAATAGGCCAATTAGGTGTTCCTCGTGTCACTATCGTGGTGACAACAAAATCGCTGACGGTCTCTCTTTCTGTTTCCGCTTCAGCGTGTTTGTGCAACTGCGCCAGAGTTGCGTTTTCCTGTTCCAGCTTCCTCAACTCAGCTGGAAGAACATTACTAACCGGTGTCGATGTAACTTGGATCGGCTTCTGTTTCGGCTGTCGACTCATGGCCCTGGTCTCAACAGCACTCACTGGCATAGGTGTACAGGTTTCGGGGTTCGGCTGGGGTAACACATAACGGCATTCCAATATGACGTCATGTGATAGTCCCTCTAAGCACGCAGCTTCAATTTTCCCTTTCACGTATGGTGAATCGAGGTCAATGACAGCTACTGGTAATGATTCACGCGCGCAGTTCGCGTACTGAATTTCTATTACCTCCCCTGTATAGTCCTCCGGCTTGACATACTTCTTGTCGACACGCGCGGGGACGCTGCACCCAGTGTCATACAAGATGGTGGCACCTTCACCATTGACAGTTGCGGCCGCAAGGTTGGCTGGGTTGCGACTCGCTTCCGGCACACACTCCTTCCTAGCAACGACATTCACCTGGGTCTGCCTGCCCTTGGGACAGTCCCTGGCAAAATGCCCCAGGCGCTTGCAGTTAAACCACGTCGGCGGCCCTCGCCGACTTGCAAGTCCTGGTTTCGTGTGTGAGGCCTGTCCAGGTCGATAGGTGGCATCCCTACCTGTAGGTGCCCCTCCGACCTTCCCGTCGCCCTGACGGTTGCGGACAGCCGGCTCAACCTCCTCCATACGACGCGACTCAGAGGGTCGGGGTCGATCCGCGCCCCCGGAACCTCCACTCTTCGAGTGCGCCTGCTCGTATCGCTCCGCCATGTTAGCAATCTCTTCGAGTGTCCGGTGTTCTCTTTCGGCTAAGAAGACTGTCAATTCGCGACGGTAAGTACCCAGGACATGCTCCTTTAGTATTACCTCGCGTAGCCCGTCGTACGTGCGTTCGACTTCAGCCATTTTCATCCACTTCTCAAATAAACCTCGAACACGGTTGTGGAATTGAGAGTGGGTCTCGGTTACCTTTTTCGCCGAGTCCCGAAAATGTTTCCGGTAAGTCTCGGCGGTCAGCCGATAATGGCAGAGAAGGGCCTTCTTGAGGGCATTGTAGTCATCAGCCTCTTCTGCAGCTAAGCCGTGGTAGACTTCCCGAGCTGCACCTTGCAAAAAGGCTGAGACATTAATGGCCCAGTGCTGTTCAGGGACCTGATGAGCGTGTGCGAGTTTCTCGAACTGCAGGAGAAAATCGTCAATAGCCTCCTCCCTGTCATTGAAGCGTGGCATGTTGATCTGGACCATCCGGTGGTCGATGAATGGTCGGCCGGTCGTTCCAGAGCTTGTACTGGCGTCGACCAGTCCGTTGGTCCTAGCTTCAACTCTCACCTTTTCCATCTCCAGAGTGTGGGCGAGTCTGGCTAGCTCCAGCTCTCTTTGGGTTTCTCTGTCTGTTGCTACCTTGGCTAGCTCCAGCTCTCTTTGGGTTTCTCTGTCTGCTGCTATCTTGGCTAGCTCTTTGTCCGCTGCTTTTTCGGCCTTCCATTCCTTGATCCTTTCTTCTATAAAGGCCGCCAGGCGATCTCCCTCATATCCGAGCTCTTCAGACCCCATAGCTCGATATTCCTTTATCATTTGCCGTTCGGTGGCCATTATAACTAATGTAAAGTGATACCTTGTCTCAATATTCTAACAAGACACAGCTACTTGTAATACAAGTTTAAATACTTACCTGTCGATAGCAACTAATTTCGTTCAGGTAAGATATTTGTTCGATATCTGCTTCACCAGTACTGCTAGTAATGGAAGGTTTACAAAGCATGCACATATGACAATAAAATGCAAGATGAGAAAATCATAAAACAAATACAAAGAATGGAAAATATCTCACACTGTTCTCTAATACTCCTACAAATAACTTTAGGTCCTAAAATAATATATGTCTAATTCATATCCCGGACGAAGCGCCCACTGTGAAGTGTCGTTTAGTAGGGGTGGGGTTCTTCCTATAGACTTGAAAGAATTATGAGGAAGTTCCCCTGGTCCGCATTCAGAATGTTTACTTCTGGACAATATATTATATATGGCTACGAGCCCCCAGTCAGCAATGCCGACAGTTAAATTAAAAGAAATACAAAGATGAAATTTAACAACAATTTAATAAATGAAAATTTTAAAGATATTAATCAGTCAATGTCACTCTTGACCCAATGATCCCTAGATCATCATTTGATTTCAGTGTGAGGAATATTTTCCCTTCTTGAGTGTTACTCATCTAAATAAGTCTCCTTTCGTCTTTCTCTCCTTCCGATTCCTCTACTTCCGTTTCCTCTTCTATCTCTACTTCCGTTTCCTCTTCTATCTCTACTTCCGTTTCCTCTTCGACGGTATCTCTTGAGGTCACCCGAAATTCACTCGGTATCTCTCAAATTCACTCGGAATTCTTTCCACGTCATCCGGAATTTCCCCGGACTTCTCTCAACGTCACCCGGAATTCTCTCAACGTCACCCGAAATTCTCTCAACGTCACCCGAAATTCTCTCAACGTCACCCGAAATTCTCTCAACGTCACCCGAAATTCTCTCAACGTCACCCGAAAGCTTCCTGTTGAAAGGTATAATGCATTAGCATATGGTGATGAATATTACCTCACACTAAGTCACTGAATTGAACCATCAGTTTAAGGCGGGACATTTTTGGTCACGCATGCGCACACATCGAAATTCCCATACGCTTCCGCCGCTTACAAAATGGCGCCACAACACAATCTCACAAAGAATTCAAACATCTACATACTGAGCCCTATCAGTATATACATACAAATATTTCAAATATCATTGTATTATAATATTACTACTATTAGTAATATGACTATCTATATATTTATATATATGTCCTACACAAGCGTACCGAATCCACAATATTCACATTCAAATTGCAATAACGGAAATCCGTTAACTCAATGGCAAAATATCATTTCGTAAACAAAGTGCTAGTCTACCATAATATACCTACACAAAGAATTATAATATTAATTCTTATAGCGGCTAGCAACAATACAATTCTTCACGAAATAATATGCACACCTATTACTAACAAAAGGAGAGCAACATTTTACCTCACAAAATAAGGGGTAATATAATATCATGAAGAAGATGCAACGAATTTACATCATAATCAATTGCAAGCAAAGGTACTAACGAACATCACGAAAGATGCAAAATATTAATATCATAATTAACTATTCATACTACAATACAAGTAAAATGAATATACATACGAGAACCTTCAATTCCGCAGACGTGTCAAGCAGAAATCAAACAAAATCACACTGACCTTTGAAGCTATCTTAAGATTCCCTTGATTTCTAAAATCTGAGTCTGCCACCAATTTTCGTCTGGCCGTACGGAGTTCTACTCTCTTCTCGATTCTTGTAGCAACTGACGAATTCTTACTAAACATGAATTATTATCGCAGATTCCAATCAAGTGCCCACCCTCAGCGCATTTCGATTGGAGGGCGATCGACTCTGGTCAGTCGTTCGACTGTCAATCATCCGAATGTCTGTCTGTGTGTCTATCAATTGTTACAGTCTTCTTATTTGACGCTGTCCTGTCCTTTGATGTGGTTACGTCACCCGTCCGCGATGGACACAGTCTCCTCTCCCCTCGAGAGCTAACAAAGACCATCTTACGTAAGGGGATTAGCTAACTTTTAGAACAATTTGAACATCACAGCTGGGTCAGGCAGACATACAATTTATACATGTACAAGGCCAGTCAGAATCACAAGTTATAGTTACTTATACCTACATACAAGGGGTTGGGGTAAAATCGTCACAATCGTGAGCAGTGCGATTCTACAAAGGGCGGCTCAGTCACTCAGGTAGTTGCCAAGTTTCATTGTTTCTGTCCAGTAAAAATCGACCCATCGCCTCGATCTTCTTGTGTGCAGGTGTGCAGCTACATCC
Source organism: Unio delphinus (assembly GCA_029339505.1). Lineage (NCBI taxonomy): Eukaryota > Metazoa > Mollusca > Bivalvia > Unionida > Unionidae > Unio > Unio delphinus. The sequence continues at coordinate 10,154,851 of JAQISU010000117.1, forward strand.
AGCTCTCAGTGGATCCAAGCCTATTGCTTTGCCGCTTGTCTATCGCCGTTGACTTGAACGTCTCTGTTGGGTGTAGCGGATGAGTGTCATGACTGTGCAAGTGATTTGGATGTCAGCGAGGCAAGAGTTGCCCTTCTTTCTCTCTTGTTCATGTATGTCCAAATCCAGCGATAGGACAATGTCAATACATCTGGAGACAAGTCATAATGTAATCGATGGCAACATGTTCCTATTGCACCTGAGCTGATGACCTGATCTCGCAACACGAATCTTACCATCTGTCTTCACAGTGAAGGGCTGCTTATATACGGACATACACCACAATTAATTTTATTATATGTTCTCTACATATATTTCTCAGTACTGACCTTTCAACTTTGTGACAATCGATACAAATCATATGTTAATCTAAAATACATCCAAAGATGACTTAACGGTGAAGTTCTTGTCAGGGGTTGATCGGCATTTTTTTGAGCGGCTGCACTGTAAACAGAACAGTATGTACACAGAACACAGATTTCACTTCCGGATCATCACCAAGGCCTTATTACTCCATGTGCACTGTCGCCAAATTACACACTGACAACCACTCTCTCAGCTCATATTCTCAAGAATAAACAATTACCTTTAAATCCCTACCAAAAATGCATCAATATAACTCTTTTATCACCACTAAAATGAGAGAGGAAAAAAATGTTCTAAAATTATACTAGAACTACATTCGTGGGTACTGAATTGGAAATAATAATTGTGATGTGATTCCTGACAGGCCCAACTTTTTGGGGCAAATTTTAGTAAAACTTGTATATTTGCAAGCCACACCTATCTGAACTTTATACATGAAGTCTTTTTGAATTTCCTTGCAAACAAGACATGTGACACCTGATGGAAAGTGTGTAATGCTGGTGTTCCACAGGGTGCACATGCTGTGATGTGATTCCATCTGCACAGCCGACATCTTCGCAAACCAAGGTAACAATATGTTAACCCTATCTACACCTTGGCGGATCGAACAGATATGTAGGTGCTTTGTCCTAGAGACATCTATTGGATTTAATTAGTTGCCTCCCTTAGTACATAATGCCAACTAACCAGTAACGTGTAACAGCGGAGCATTATACATATACCAGAATGGTGGAGGCGATTGACTTATAATATGATACTTTTTAATTTTATCATTGAAAGTATGACTTCGTGTCGGAGAGAGGCCATTATTGGCGCATTTGATTGAAATGTATTTAAACAAACACGGACTGGCGATGGAAAATTGTTTATTTATCAGTACATTCAATTTGTGTGCTCCCCTTGTTTTGATCATATAGGAGGAACAGTGTTCAAATTTGAACAACTTAGTTTGTATTGGATGCGGTCGCATCCAATGAAATTCATAGACCTGAAGCACATAAATATCTGCTCAATACGCCAAGGTGTACATAGGGTTATTACATCGGAACCTTAGCTAGCGAAGATGCTCAGCCGCCTAATCCACCAGAAAGGTTTTTCCAAAAAGAGACATGTGTAGCATGCAGTCCAGTCTATATTTTTTAAGTTGGTTTGAAGCCTCAGAAACTTCTGAGGATGCAGTATGCTACGAAAAAAATTGATTAACTTAAATTAAAAAAATAATTATGTAAAGCAACAACGGACAAATAAACACAGAACTTGCTTAACATGTAGCGGATTAAATCTGCGCCTTCCAGCAACATCTGTTGGCTAAATTTCCTTAGAAGGTTAGCTGTTGGTTATAATTCCATACAAAGTTAACTGTTGCTAATAATGTGTTACAAAGTTAACTTTGGTTATAAGGTCCTTTCAAAGCGTATTGTTGTTTATAATTCCTTACAAAGTTTACTATAATTCAGGCTTTTCTAATTCTTCACCATTTAGATAGTACATGTATCTACTGGAGAGAGTGTGTCTTAATTTTATATAAGTACACAATAGGTGTGTCGTACTAAAACATGTTTTACGTGGCAGTCAGAACATTAGTACAGAAGTGGGCGGCAGCTAAACTAAATTATAGAAAGAATTTTATAGGTTAATCACAACTAATTAACAATATATTGCTATTAAATTGGTAACCTGTGATTATTTATCCTTCTTCATCACTTCAACAGATTCAATAAGTAAGGAGCGACATATCACATCCTACGCTAAAAAAAAACACCCTGCTAAAATTAAATTTTTTGATTAGGATTTTTAACGTAGCTTTAACAATTTTTCAGTCATATCGCTACGATGTCTGCAGTGAGGCAGTTTATAGTGATGTCTAGCACTGAGACATCATGCCGCAGACATGTAGCATGATGTCTCACCCAGTCACATTATCCTGACACCAGGCCGACCAGTCCTAACACTAACCTCTTTATGCTGAGCGTCAAGCGAGGCAGCTGTTAGTACCATTTTTATAAGTCTTTGCTAAGACTCAGCCAGGGATCGAACCGACGACCTCCCGCTTCTGGCGCGGACGCTCTAACCACTAGGCCACCGGAATGGTTGCTAAAATTAAAAGGAACATCCAAGAATAAGATTAAGGACGGCAATGATAGTTATATTATTATTATTAGTAGTAGTAGTAGTAGTAGCAGCAGCAGCAGTAGCAGTAGTAGTAGTAATGGTAGTAGTAGTAGTAATAATAGTAGTAGTGGTGGTAGTAGTAGTAGAAGTAGCATCAGCAGTTTTACTAGCAGACCATTGCAATGTTTAATAATGTCAATAGTAAAAAGTAAAATGAACAAAATGCAGTGACTTGAACGAGACGGAAATTGATTAAATCACACAGAAACAAGGACATTGATGCATTTCATTCAGTGCTGAGATCATCAATTGTTTATCCAAGCCATATAATCAATAAATTATAATGAAAAATCCTTCCGATGTCTATTGATCTTTTTGAGTTGTTAAACAGTTCATTCAGTGTGTAACAAGCCAGGGGTCTAAAAGCTTCTCGTAGCGTGAAAATGGACCCTAGTCGACACCATAGGTTTACGTCAAGCTCAACGTGGAAGAAAAACAATGCCATTTTTATTTTATTTTCAAGACCCATAAGAAAGACGACGCTGTTAATGAAAGGTTACAAAACCCGCTAACACCACATTTAATATTTTCCTCCACTCAAGCTAAAGACCACACATGGACTGAATGAGCACGTATTCACACCTTAAATGGTTGTTTTTATCAGTGTGCAATCCGTATACATACATTGATATTTCATGCCACATACCATAAAATACGCTCAAACAAACCATACATACAAATATTTACATCTGTCAAACATTGGGAAACAACTATAGATGCGTTTATCCGAATATATTCTTATATGAAACTTTCCCACGCATCTATCAAGTAACCCGAATACGGTTCAGTATGCCGAGTAAAATATTACTGGTTTTAAGAGACATCTACCCATCGCTCCGGTGGCATAATGGTTATAGCGTTCGTTACATGCGGAAGATCGTGGGTTCGAACCCCGGCCGAGTCATACCAAAGACTTCTAAAAAAAAGATACTAACAGAGTTGCCTCATTAGGCGCTCAGCATTAAAATATTAATGTTATGACTTATAGGCCTGGTGTCACGATAATGTGACTGGGTGGGACTTCATGATATAGGTCTACGACATGATGCCCCAGGGCTAGACGTCACTTTAAACTGCCATACTGCAGATATCGTTGCGATATGACTGAAAATTGTTAACGATACGTTAAAAATCTACATCACACACACACACACACACACACACACACACACACACACACACACACACACATCACTGAATCTCCATAATAAAAGATAATCGTTAAAAATATAAAATCTACAAACGGAAACATCAATGCAAACAATATCACATACAAAAGGTTGCTTGCATTTCCAATGAGCAATACTAGAATAATAAAATAATTGAACAACATTCGTTAAAAATAGCTTTTCAGTGAATAGTCAAATAAAGAATTTTAACTCTCTCTCTCTCTCTCTCTCTCTCTCTCTCTCTCTCTCTCTCTCTCTCTCTCTCTCTCTCTCTCCAATTCTTCTTGTAAATTTGAAATTAAGGTCCATGGAAAAACATCTCTTTAGATATGAGTTTATATGAGGAACACACGCGAAATTAAACTGTGTATTATTATATGAGTAGATAATGCCTCCATGTCAGTTATTATTGCTTAACTGTAAGAAACAAACGACTCTATCGATAAAATAAGATATACCAAAACTTCAGGCATAGTAAAGGAAAAAAGTATTTAGACACACGGTACTAATTATATGGAATAACCGTGAACCACTCTAGTAATGGGAAAACAAATAATAGAGTATATACAGGTTTGGTGGTCCATAATTGGTTAATAATGAAAAGTAAAATTTTAGTAAACATATATTTTAAGAACTTATCATATCTGTAATTTCAAAAAATATAGACAATATTCTGTTGATACAATTTTAGCCCTTTGTACAGGCTTGACTTAGGAGTACTCAATTTTGAATGTAGCACCCGATTCATTGGTGAAGAATCAATAACACATGTTTCATGCACATGTAGATAATTAAAAAAAAATCAGAGGCTCAGTATGGTGTTCTCTATACAGAAACTCCACACAGAGAGACAGTCACAGACACCAAGGATGGTTGTTCATAGAGAAATATAGGTCTGATCTTTAGCACCCAGACATTTGAAGTTATTGAATTTTGATTATGATGGTGTTTCCAACTGTTTACTATGAGAGTTGAAGTAGTACAGTGATTATGGCATGCGACCGATACAATAATAGGAACATGTTGTTTCCATGGTTACCACATGCATCCAGGGTATCATTTTGGTGTGGTTTTTTTTGCATATGACAATCATAATGGACTCCTTGTTTTCATGGTTTGCATGCGATTTTGGAGAAAAACAATCTATACAAAACACAGATGGGAAGGGTTGTATTCACTGGGCAGGGACAGTAGATAGCTCAGGCTATGGAAACAAATACTCAGTAGATTACTTATGACAAAAAACTATGATCACCTTGATAGCACATAACTATTGCATCTGTTGCAGAAGATCAATTACTTATTAATGTTAGTGTACATGTATCGTATTTTTTAAAATAATGTTTCAAACTCAGCCTAGCACCTCTTAGTCTAGTCAAGTGTAAAGTTGTTCTGCATCCTTTCCCTCCGTGTTTTCGTTCTTTCTCGCGTTAAATCAGTTAATTTGCTCTGACCTTTATTGAACTCTCTATGATTTTGCACCTGATGGCGTGTTTCAATGTGATATACATGGACTGCTTCAGTTATTCCTTCCCTCAACTCTCCTCAATATCAAACCTCATTGTATTTCGTAAATGTTGCAGGTGAATATTGTGATACACGCATCGTCTAACATAAAGCGTGAACAGTTCAGAAATAAACCTGAAGAGTATAGGCTAGATGATTGATTGTCATAGACTTGATGCTTGGTGTGGTGTTTGGTTTTTATCTTGCTGAAAGTAACGTTCTGTTTGTACGAACATTCTCCAACAATGCTATTTGTCTTCTAACACTATCAATATGGCCGTTTTACGTTCAGATGCCAGATGGAAAAGTAGCACGTTATGACTTCAACTACTCGCTACACACGCTGCATTATCTGCCAAACAGAGACAGGTGAGGCGCATGTGCATTATTTGCCAAACAGAGACAGATGAAGCGTATGTGGAGACACATGTTGCATTTGCGAAAATACTGAACTTCTTTAGAGAACGTATTTCCTATGGCGATAACGTGTTCCTGTGATAAGGAGATGCCTTGATGGTGCCACCTAGCACAAAAGTGCTATCGAGACACGGTACGTGCAGAAACGTACAGCAGAGTCGACGACGAGAGTGTCTTCCAAGAGTAACAAACGAGAGTCATCTTCCAGTCACACATTCCTTCATTCGCTTTAGATCAGTCTCTTAGAACAAGAATTGTGAATCTTCTGTGAAACACGAAGCATACTGATCATTCTCTGAAAGATGACATCGATAAATGTGGACACAGGAATGTCGTTGTCAGGCTCCTTACATCTATCATCTCAGAATATGCGTATGCATTCTGACATCGAATGCTAGAAGCGGTGCTAGGCAAACGAGGTCATGTGTATTTGTCGCAGAGCATTGAATCCATCGTCATCTAAGCCAATTGCAGCTGATGAATTATCAGCAGCGATTAATTGTTTCAGTCTGGTAGAGTGAACGTTGCTTGATGCAAATGCATTTAGAATATTTGTCCTCCTGGAGTGATACATATCCATAGTATCTGCCAACAATGTGATAAATCAATATGGAAGTAACAAAACTGTAACATTACATACAGCCTGATGTACCTGCACTACATCCAACAATTCTACGAGCTAACTACCAGGCCGCTATCTGGAACAATGGCAGCACGGCAAACCTTGAGATTCCTTCACCACAAGAACATGGCTGGAAATGACGAGAATATCGGGTTTCTTTCTTGACCTAGCAAATTTCAGCACCAACGTCTGTATTCTAGTTTGTGAGGTATGACTGTACCAAGCCGAGAAGCCAAATAACAGGGTGAACGTGTCGGAAGGCTGCAATGACACATGGGACTATTTGAACATTAGGAAGGCGCTTGACAGCATGAAACAAATGAATCCAATAGCACGAAGGAGAGGAGGAGGAGGTGTAAGGGGAGAAGACGATGGCATGCTCCTGTCATTAGATCGCGAATATGAACATTGCTTTTGGTAGAATCACATTCTAAAATATGAACCCCACAGTAAATCTAAATTTCCATATATAGGTAGCATCAATCGAAACAATGACTTTGGCGTATATCGCGCTATAAATCAAATAATTGAAATCAATCAATGCACCAATTTTAAATCATGAGTCATAGCAGTACTTAGAATAATTTCTTGCCATAATGCTCCATTTTCTGCTCTCATATTGACATGTTTCATAAGTCGTAATGACTCTATCATTGTCCCACATAAAAATCAATTGGTTTTATATAAACGTATGAACGCATAGCTAAGACATATATCTCGCACCACACACACACACACACACACACACACACACACACACAGAGATGATCCTCTCCATCATCTTCTTTAGAATATTTTAAATCATGTGAATTTTAGGTATGGACTATTTGGAGTTCCAAGGTCAATGTATAAAATTACAAAAAAAGAAGATATACAGTAATTAGAATACAAATGCTTAGTCTTCCGTCTCTAATTTTAAAAAAGTTAAAACACAAAACATAACAAGCGCATATTGATTGATGTCACATTTTTCGATATTGACTTAATACAATTTCCTTTACTTATGAACAGATTTACTGAGAAAGTCTAAGTCTTTTTTATTAGCAAAATCCAAATTTGATGTCATATTTCTAAATGTAACAGTAACTATATACATCCAATAGAGTACGATGAATAACCATCGCGTGTGTAATAGGAAATAATAACTGTCAATCAAGTTTATGATGCTCATCTTAATTGACGTCAACGGACACTGCTATTGCAAGAGTACATTGTTTAGGACATAATGTCAGAAGACCACAGTCTGGTAAGAGGTACAAATAAAACATTTTCTCTCGAAATCAAAAGCTTTGATCAATTGAATGTCATGATGTTTTTATATGAAAGTCATGTGTAACGCGTTATAAATAAATCAAGCGATTTTGCAATTTTCGTTACAATGAAAGCTAAGAAACGAAATGCAGGCCATTACCCTATTGATTTCCTGCCATTAATGTTTGTGTCGAATTGAAAGTTTTCAAGGGAATTCTACATATGCGATGGAGGGCCCTCTATAATACCGCTAAAACATCTGTCATGAATGACTGCTAGAAAGGTCATGATACATATTGTATTACTGTGCTCGGAACAGCTTGTGTGAAACTCATGGGCTGTACGAACACTATTAGTATCTCAGGGACACAAGAAAATGTTGTACGTGACTTTGATAATTTTATTTTATCCTTTTCTTCTAGCCGACTGACTGGTAAATAAACTCTAACAGAGTAGATAAATAAAAGACCAAAACTTTGCTAAAACGTTGTAAAAGATGCTGCAGACAAAAAATACATATTTATATTTCAAAACCTAAAACACGATATATTTGATTGAATTTAACGATTATGTCAATGGAATATCCCATGGACATGTCCAGAATGAATACATCTTGAAAAGATCATAAGATTCCTAGATCCTGATGCGTCGAGTTTTAACCGATAATAGTTTCCAATTTGGACCATATGAAGAGCGCTCTTGAAATATCAGGAATGTAGCAATGGCCTAGGTTTTAAAAAATGTTGATTAGACAGCATCTTCTTCAATAATAATTCATTTCTATCAGTCATAAGAATTTGCATACAAATTTAATCATTTTTACGTTTTTTTAATACAAATTTCATCAAGCATGAAATATTTTGAAGACGGTTGCCCAGCGTCTTGTAATTGAGATTACAAATGATGGGTGGTTAAAATATTTCGTGGGGTATTTTTTCATATGAAAGTGTATACAATATTTAGTGGGGTAATTTGTAATTCAGATGTGGGATATTTTTTCATATAAAAGTATATACAAAATTTAGTGGGGTAATTTGTAATTCAGATGTGGGATATTTTTTCATATGAAAGTATATACAATATTTAGTGGGGTAATTTGTAATTCAGATGTGGGGTATATTTTCATATGAAAGTGTATACAATATCTAGTGGGGTAATTTTTCATATAAAAGTGTATACAATATTTAGTGGGGTAATTTATAAAACACGTGTGAAGTATTTTATATGGGAAAGATTGGTAACTGATATTACAGCTTCTGTAAACGTTATGAACAGTGAATACAATAGCTCGTTTCATTTAGTCTTCAATAATTAGATATCGTTTTATTCTTGGTCAGTATTAACGCGGATGTTTGCTCATTAAATCTAGAATTATGCGCTTTTGTAACGTAATTTTTTTTACAGGACATATTGACCAGAAATAAATAGAACCACTTAGAGATGGAACAGCTTGAATACTCACGTTCTACTGTCGTCTATGGTTTATGGTGTTATTTGCAAACATACTTTTATGCAATTAAAACTAATGGTTCCTTTAAGGAAAAACAAAAGGAAAACAAAAATTGTGGAAAATAAAGAAAATCAATTAATACTAATGAAATATATTTTGGACAGAAATTTGAAACCTGCGCACCTCTGCATCTGACAACATGTCGGTAGTTTTAACACTTCAAAGGTCGTGATAATTTGAAGGAGAACATTTTGCATACTGTCTGCGTTAATGGATAATTTAACAAGACAATTATTATACCCCATGGAACGGCAACTCTTTTATTCTGTGGTGAAGCCGTTTGAATTGACATATATAAAGATGCAGCATCAGGTACCATTTCGCTATACCATTTTGAATCCAGATTTAGCCTACTCAAATGAAGTGACATTGTCACTCAAATAGTTCTATTTTGTATGCACGATTGGAAGAAAATCAAGGCTGACTCATAAATGTATCAAATATAATTCATCCAAATGTCCCATGCAGCCGTGTATTATAACCTTTCCACTCTACACTATAAAACCATCCTCACCAAATGCCTAATTTTAACATAATTGGTTGACTTCATATTCGGTATTGTACCACAATAATGTAATACTGTCAAGTGGGATACCGGTTTTCATTTTGATATTTGAAATCCACTGACAGCAATTAGATTGCTGAAAAGAACTCTATAGGAGAAAGACCAATCGTGTAGTCCAGTATGCACGCGCTTAAAACGAATGTAAATTAGCAACTTCTCAGCAATCGATTTGGAAACATCCATTACAGAAAAGCAGCATGGCTGTTGTTATTGCTGTTATTCAACTCCTTGATGTATGTAAAACTGGGTCCTTTTCAGAGTATGATTAGACATTATAAATAAAATCGTAACACGTTGCAGAAATTTTATTCCTTAACAGATGTAATTCAGCGGCAAAAGTTGATACTAAACTATAGTCGGGAAATATGTTACCATAATGCAATACTACAATAAAGAAGTTCCTTGTTCCTTCATATTTCTATCTTTCTAGTAAATTCCATTTGTGTTAGCTATATTACCAACTACAAACGAATTTCATACGTTTGCTGGTCATTAAGTAGAACACAGTAAAATTATTTTTTTAAAAACAGCCCCCCCCCCCCAACAACAAAAACAACAACCAAAAAAAAAACAATAACAAAAAACCAAGATACAATATCTTGCATATTCCGGATGTAGTTGCATTTTTATGTAATGACCGCAAATCGTAGTGCGTGCGACCTTTCCGGAATCGGCAAGGTCACGCGTATTTCTTTGGCATCCTACATAAAACCACGGGACATAATTCTCCCTGAAATTCTGGCTTTAACTCTGCTTTTTATTGATCAAAACTCACATTCTTCACTGGTCAGCAGATCTCCAGGAAAGATCAGAGAAAACCGAATAGTTCTATTGTTAGGTACTAGTGTAGGTATGCCGCTGATTGACTAAATCAGTGTTGTTATACTTGGAGAGGAGATTTAGACAAAAATAGCAGTCAAATTAGCAAGTAAAGGAACAGTTAGCGCTAAAAATGTCACATATGTATAAGTTTATCACAAAAGTTGATTGTTTGGTTGTTATGGGTTTAACAAATTTGCCAGCTCATGTGGCTATACATGGGGTCCAGTATATTTGGTGGAGGAAGAAGCCGGGAAAACCCTATAAATAACCAGTGACCCACAGGAATCTACTGGCAAGCTTTCTCACATATACATGTTGACTGAACTCGAGACTTGAGCCCACACCGACAGAGGTGAAATATCGATTATATGTAAAGGCATTATAACACTTGGCCACCTGGAGTCCCTGTCAGTTATTGATGATCAATATCGGGTAATTTGATGTCAGCAAGCTTTTTTCTCAGCTTTAAATGACCTTTCTATGAGCAGTTTGTAACGTCATCATTGGTCATCGCCTGTTTACGGACTGAATTGTTGACTATATCCCAGTGCTGTCAAACATACGGCCCGCGAACTGATTTTAAATGGCCCGCCAGAGCTCGAGCAATCCTTTGTGCATTTATGAAGAAGTCCATCGCTACTTTCATAGTGAATCTTCTTGACCAGGTAAAAGATTGTGAATAATTATAGTCGTTGCTTTAAGTTTTCTGCTGTTTCTGCCCTCGGCTTAAAGAAAAACATTTTCAGTGGTTCATGGTGTCAAAAAGGTTGGACATCATTGCTATAGACAATGCTCCATCCATTATGATGCATGTAATATTTTATCAGTGTTTTTCATTTTAGCTTCGTGACTGATTTAATTGCAGATGTAAGAAACACATTATGTGAACTCTGAGATTTTAAATTGTATAAGCTTTTATAAGCAAACATCATACCATATCAAGTTTTAAATATGTAACTTGTACACACGTTCAGAACGGACATCAATACGTTGGAAGCGTAATAATATTAATACTTAGAGTGTTTTGAACCATATCATTATGGAAGTGGATACATTTCAAAGTGGTAAAACATACCGTGAATATACTCCAAAAAAGAGAACGATGTATCAGTTATGACGTACAGATCAACGCAGCATAACAAATGATTACTTTGAAAGACAATCAACATTGTGAACGTTACCAAAATTAACAGTATTTTAAGCAAACTCCACTACCATCTGCAACGATGCAGACGCAATGATTGTCAATAGGCCCAAAGGTATGGCCTATGGGGTGGATAATGGAGACAGCGAGTTTGCCATTTGATGAGATCTGTACATTGGGATTTGTTTGATGGGATATGTGCTGAAATCTGTGAAGGGATATATGATGAGACATGTGATGTGATCTGGGTGATGGGATCTCCGTGAAGGGATATATATGTGATCAGATATGTGATGGGGTATGTTATGGATCTGTCTGATGGGGTATTGTGTTGAGATCTGTAATGGGATCTGTATGATCGGATTTGTGATGGAATATGTAATGGGATATGTGTGAAGGGATATGTGTGACGAGATCTGTGCGCAGCGATGTGTGTGATGAGATCTATGATGGGATCTCTGAGTTGATCTGTGTGATGGTATATGTGTGAGTGGATCTGTGTGATTGTATATGTGCGTGTGGATCAGTGTGATGTGATCTGCGTGAGTTAATCTGTTTGATGTGATCTGTTTGAGTGGATCTGTGTGAATGGATCTGTGATGGAATCTGTGTGAGTGGATATGTGTGGTGTGATATGTGTGAGTGGATATGTGAATGGATATATGTGATGTGATCTGTTTGAGTGGATCTGTGTGAATTGATCTGTGATGGGATCTGTGTGAGTGGATCTGTGTGATGTGGTATGTGAGTGGATATGTGAATGGATATATGTGATGTAATCTGTGTGAGTGGATCTGTGATGGGATCTGTGTGAGAGGATCTGTGATGGGATCTGTGTGAGAGGATCTGTGATGGGATTTGTGTGAGTGGATATGTAAAGGGATATGTGATGATGCTTTAATTGAGAAAGTCTTGGACATTTTGGAAGCATGCGGGTTATAAAAATAAATAATTCAGTAACTTTTTAAGAACTTGATGATTTTGTACTTTAAAGAATTTATTTGTTTGTCTTTAAATTTGTTATGCCTGTTTAAGATACCTAAACTCACTCCCCTATAAAGTGCCACGAATTTACTGATGCAGCATTAAAACACGTATTTACATGTATCCGTAAATGCTTACAGTTTTCAAACAATACATTAAATAAACTAAATTATGGTATTAACACATAGCACACTTACACAAGTCTTCTTTTTCATAAATATTCTTATTTGTAGTTTGGATACTTTCACTATTACACATTTGTAGACATGCTAATATATACTAAAGTATGAATGGAACAGGAAATCAATCATTGACTCTAGTGCACAATGCATATAGATCTACATCAACGATAATCAAATGTAAATATTGTGTAGATCCATAACTGAATATATCTCTCAGACTAGTGACATCAACTAAAAACTTCAGATGAAATCATCAGCTTGTGGTTGCATTCGAGATTGCTTGTAAACCATTAACCAATATAAATGTAGCGGGATATCGACGGATTATACTATGTAACACATTTCTTTTTGTTCATGGATAGTAAGTGTTATGACGTAACTGCTTATGTCCAAAAGGTATAGAAAATGGCCAGGAAAATGATATTTTGAAATTAACCTATTTCCAATGAGAAAACGGACGAATTTGTGACTTTTCGTTCACATTAAGTCAAAAGCAACAACATATGAATCCAAATTAGCGTGTATTTATACTAATCAATCAATCAATCCTCTCTGCGCCGTCTGGTGCTTGAGGCAACAGCAAGGGAGCACCATTTCCGTCTGTCGGCAGCTATTGCAGGGGCGGTCTGATAGGTGAGGCCTCTGGTCTTAAGGTCTCTCTCCACTGTTCGTCGCCAGGTCTCTTTGGGTCTGCCACTGTACCTTTTCCCCTGTGGGGTCCATCTCAGTGCCACCCTTGGTAGTGAGTCAGGAGGCATTCTGCAGACATGGCCGAGCCATCTCCATCGCCGAGTTGAAATGATCTCAGAGATGGTGCTTGCACCCGCTCTGTGCCGAAGTTCCTCATTTGAGATCGTGTTTGGCCAGAAGATCCTCATGATGCGTCGCAGGCATTTGGTTTGAAACACTTCGAGCTTGTGTTCTATGTTCGCAGTGGACTTCCAACACTCTGAGCCGTACAAAAGGACGCTCAACACGTTGCTCTTGAAGATACGGATCTTCGTGTGGACACTGAGGTTTCTTGTCCTCCATATGGGCTTCAGCATTGCGAAGGTCTGGTTGGCCTTGCCGATTCTTGTGACGACTTCCCTTGTGCTATCTCCATCCGTTGCGACCTTACTACCCAGACAGCAAATACCATAGGTCTTCGAGTCAACATAGGGAAGACAAAGGTCTTGAGGAAGAATACTAGAGTGGGCAACCCAATCACCATCAACGACCAGCCTCTGCAAGAACTAGACGATTTCATTTATACTAAAGTAATACAAATATGACTACAGAAGAATCAGTCCCTAAAATATAGTCTTCCATCATGTTATATAGTTCTTGGTAGAGGCGTTCAAAGTTCAGTGTATCTTGGTGGAAGCTCTCGCCATGCTCCTCCGAGTACACTCCCATGTTTTCCTTGACTTTATCAAGATGAGCATCAAGGATATGGACTTTTGATTGCCTAGGAAGCAACGAACCACTGCGACAAAGCTCCATGGTCCGACGAAGACACCGGCTGTGAGCTTTGCCCCATAGATTATGTTGAAGTCTTGAAAATACTTGAAGGCTGCCGACTCCTTATGTAGAGCTCTGAAAAATTGTTTCAAAAGGCCCAATTTGATTTGCAGTGGTGGCATCAGCATCTTAATGGGGTCTTACAGTGGCTCCCACAAAACGATGTTCCTCCCCACAGAGAACTCGGTCCACTGTGGCCAGTCCCGCTTGTGGTAGTGCGCCTTGGTACTCCTGCTGTCCCCAAAGACAAAGATAACAGTTATATTTAGTAAAACCGAGTTGGAGACCCATCAGAAACGCCACCATTTTGATGTCTTAGATGACCTCCTAGCCGTACTTATCATACGTCAAGGCGTCCAGCAAGGTCTTGATTCTGTTGCAATCCTCTTTGAGGTGTACCGATTGAGTCGGGGTAAAAGACGGGTAAATGTTCCCATTATGGAGACGCGTAGAGGCTCTTGGATAACCTGCCAGTGAAAAGACGCCACTCATTCTTGATACAGCGATTCCGATTGCCTCAAAGTAGAGAGGCTGAAAAAAGCTTGGTGACGCTTCCTCTAACCTGAAACTTGCACTTTCATCCAATAAGTTCCACTGCTTGCACATAGGCGTCAAAAGTTCGGCATTGGAGTTGGTGAGACCATCATTTCTGATCAGGTCGTTGAGGTCTTTTTGGTTGGGGTTTTACTGGTTTTTCTCCTCAGCTTCACCTCAGAAACTCATCTAGATCTACAACGTTTTCCTCGCTCTCTGAGTTGTTGTTCTCTTCTATAAACGGCTGATCTTCTTCTGGAGACGTGGGTACGGGGAGATTAGGGCAGCGTGGCACAGGGGTGATGGATGAAGGACGGTCAGGATACGTGATTACAGGTGTATTCTTGCCAGTTCACCTTTGGAAGAGTCCAGCATGGAGACGTAGTCTTGAGATAGAGAACTTCATATATATATATATATATATATATATATATATATATATATATATATATATATATATATATATATATATATATATATATATATATATATATATATATATAGTGTGTGTGTGTGTGTATTTGCGTTATTAGTCAATAACACTGACAATTGCAAAATATTTAATATTACAAACGTTTACAATTTTAAAAATTTGAACAAATTTTGTAACATAATATTTCGAGCAACAATTGTCCATCTTACCTTCCAGAGTATAATTTGCAGTGCTCGCAGGTGAAATGAGGTGGCCAGGGTTTGACTTGATCCCCGACAGGCATGTCGAAATATGCATTGTATGCCTGACACATCTTAGCAGATGCTACTACAGAGTACTTTATCATAATAAACTGACCGCAGACTATCATAGAAATAAACTCGTACTTTTTTAAAATACTTATATGAAACTGCACCATTAATCCTCGTATAATGGGACTATTATGGACCTTGTCAATTTAATTCTTTAAAAACGGGACTCGTCGTGGGCATTTAATGCCAGTTCATCGACGTTGTTACCTTCAGGCAGAAAACAACAAATGAGCAAATGAATTATAATATAATCGTGAGAGATTGCACTTTTGAATTATGTTATTAGAATTCATTTGACGACTAGACATACAAATTGACGGGGAGGAGATATTGTGTACGGACGCTTGCCAAAAATGGAATAATATCAAATTTTGTCAAGGTTAAGGTCAAGTAGTTATTTTAACAATGGTGTATATTAGGCAGATGCAAATTAAAAAGTTTCCGTTTCACAGACAAGAGTATATTAGTCGATAATATCCTGTTTTCTTAAAACGTGACCTGCTTCTTTACAAAAAGAGGAAGAAAGAAACAATGTTGAGTTCAGTTTGTGGTGGAAAAGGTTAAATTCCAGTCCAGTAATAGTAAAAAATAACCGGCATATACAGCTATACATAGCCTTCAAAAACTAATACATTTGTTCATGATTAACACAACACAGCCAGATGGCCATCTCAAGGTTGAAGCGGGATACATTAAGAAAAAACCAATTTGTAAAGGTACAATATACAGCATTGTCCCGAAGGACTGAACAAGAATCAGATACAGAAATTGCAGATTCTGGGCGACTTGTTGGTATTTCTGTGTATAAAATGACATACAACTTTACGTAGATTACAATCAGTTGGGTGATTGATATATCAATTGCAACGCGTACTATTGAAAAGAACACATGACCGAATTTTTCTTCAATTCATAAGCATCACCACAATTTAAATAAAACGTTTCTTTCCCGTCCATTATTATCTTCCAACTAATTGCACTGGCAAACATGCACTCGATTTGACTGCAAAGCAGAGTCGTTAATGCTCAGATCCGTATTTGTGCTCGGATTCGCCGGACTCGAACTAAACTCTTGTTTTATCCTCAAAAGCTACTATGAAGACTTTATTAATTGTACTGAAACTACTTTGAGCAGCAGCGAGAAATTCTGAAAAGACACTTACTCGAGAATGCAGATGTGACGAGATTACATTAATAGCGCTGCCTGTTACACCAGTTTTTATTGATCTAACTCCTACAACAATTTCGATTTATGTACAAAGAATGCAACCATGATAAGCTTATTTTACTAGCGCCGCCAGTCACCCCTGTTATTACTGAGTGCTCCAACAATAATAAGTGATTCCCGTCAGAACCCACACGAAATGTGGCTCTCCCGTTGATCCGAAAATAGCATTTACAACTCACACATGCATTTGAATGTCTTGGGGACTTTGGCAACATTGAGAGTCTATCATAGTTATTCTATTAATAATGTGATCACATGGTATAATTGCTTGACTGGCTGGTCATGATCAGTGCAACGCACAACTCATTTCTAGAAAATTATTCTTTCTTTCTCGCACAAAGGTCCTACAATAATAAATACCTCTGCATCAGCAATATTTAAGTCTTCGGCGATTACTCCTTCTGGAAGCCTGACATTCCGTTCATAAAAAACAATACTGACTACGACATTAAATGTTGCATGAACTGATAGCTACACGGACAAGTGCGTCTTTAGTGAATAACATTCGAGATTTTTCTGTTCTTGGTTGATTCAATGATGGTTTAGCCTAATCAACGGGAAAGGCAATCGGGATGGAATTGTCGGTGAACTCCACTTCTGCTTTGTAAAAATAATCTCTGATTGTTTTCATACATGGCTGTGCAGTCTGTGACCCGGAATTTTGGCGTGTTTGTGCTCTACAGCCAAGCTAGCCTTTGAGTAAGTATTGCTGCATCAGGGTGGTCCCAACTATTGATTTCTTTTTTAACCATAACAAGATTATATTTAAAGGTACAGGATGGTGTGGTGATGACACTGATGCAGAATGTCGTCGGCAAGTGGAACAAAATCACCATCGATGTTAGGATCATTTGTGGCTGATCCAAAACATTGTCCGCAAATTCCTCGAAGTCATCACTGCTCTCAGGCTCCATCACTTGCACAAGATCATTATACAAGAACTAGATGCTATGCTACGAACAAAAACACAAAGACATAACCAGCCGATGAACATAATGTTCGTACACGAGCACCAAGTACATACTCGAGCCGCACCCTCGTATCTTAATAGGTTTTGTTGATTACTGATATATTCTAAGCCACAGCCTTGTACCTCCCCCTAGCCCAATTTACCTCGTGCAGAGGGAACTGCAGGGTAACATTCAAGTGTGGGCATATTCAGGTGAAATGAGGATACGATCAAAATCTGCTTTTATCATACTACAGACATCAAACATATGACTCATAAGAAAAATTTATATATATATATATCCTACAATAAAGAAATTAGCAAAGTATAAGTAATCTTTAATAAGACATAAGCAGCTGCATGCATATAAACCATGTATTCCAATCAGCAATTGTCATGACATGACGTTATTTATTTTTGTATGGAGTATTCAATACTTTGCCTTGGTGTGACCAATATTTGTTGATGTTGTGCAGGATTATATTTAACCGTTGAATAGTTAGATAATCATGGTAGTAGATTTGTGTCTTTCTTCATCAGGTGCATTAGTATCTTAGTTTTAAAAAAAAAATGTTAATCGGCATTGCTTCTTCTTTCATTTTTTTTTTTTTTTGCATGTAGAATAAAGACTTGTGCTTGAGTCAGTATGTCTCACATATATAACAGAGAGTTCCTTTCCAGACTCATAACTCAGTTCCCATTTTCTTATGATTCCTTGGTTCATCGGAACGTAATGTTAAAAATGAATACGTCTCAAAAAGTAACCGTATTCTGCTTTGTTTCTTCATTATTTTTACAGAACTGAAGACTTGTATTATAATTTGCTATCGTATGACATAACACAAAGTAGGATATATGCTAAAACAATTTTCTATACAATAGTTATAATTAATTTTCTGACTACGCCTGTTTGCGTAATATTTGAAGAATGATGCATTTCTAGACTCGCAACGTTACGACTAGTTTATACTACGGAAACAATGAAGTACACTATGGGTAAAGACGAGGAAAAAACCCTAACAAAATGGAAAGAATGACACGTTAAATATTGATTTACTTGATCAGGCAATAGAGTACAAAAAACAGTATATCTACTATCTGTTACGACGCTTCTAAGATACAATAATTAAAAGATCACGTATGATGTAAGATAATTACGCCGTATTATCAGACAAGAATAATCATATGTTCATTGCCATACTCGTATATCTTCATGACAATTAACTCTTGAATTTCTACATATCTTATTTTGTAACCTACAACAATATAATTAAGGTATAGGATGAACCTCCAGCATTATTATTTGTCAGGCATGTCAACAGTCTTCACAGCAGACGCTGAAACTGAATTTAATTTTGTGTTATCAGTTGTTAATCCTATGGAAAAATCAGAAATAACAAAAACAATATAAAAAAAAGCAAACAAATTTAGAACCACAACAGTGACGTTTGCCACTTAAAGGTTTTGGACCTTTATGGGCACAGGCGTGATTGCCAACTCACAATAACCTTTCCACAAACCTATCAATGATATGACATGGAGAAACATGGTTAGGAAAAGGTAATGCGAAACAATTATTTTCACTCCATCCTATACATTAATTACGTTGTGAAGTATCGACGTTTGACTAAGCAAAAATAGTTAAAGTTGAATGCACTGGGCATTAAGATTTTATTACATTTAGACAGGGCCTCTTTAGGAAGAATCATTTCGACCTTTATTCTTAATTTCTTTCATATCTTTGTCAAAACTTCAAAAGGGCCATTGTTCTGATTCAATGAGATTGACCGGATATCTTAACTAGCTTTCTAGAAAGAGACAATTGAGCCCCCAATCCGAGTCAAAGAGTCATTCTTCAAAGTAAAAAGTTATATAACATAGTTCAGAGATTCTGACCGATGGAACAAATGATTGTCTAATAAAATTGTATTAGAAACCACTGCATATAATTGCTCGAGTGAAATTAAGGAGCTTGCCTTGGAACTAATGCGCATTTAAAGTGACAACCTTGATCGACACTCTTTAGTCCATAATCTTCTGAGAGAGAGAGAGAGAGAGAGAGAGAGAGAGAGAGAGAGAGAGAGAGAGAGAGAGAGAGAGAGAGAGAGAGAGAGAGAGAGAGAGAGAGAAGAAAGAAAGAAAGAAAGAAAGAAAGAAAGAAAGAGACAGAGAGAGGTTGGCTATGAGGAAGCCTAGGAAAAGAATAGTTGTGTTTTCCTTGTTAAACAAAAATGTGACCACGTGTATCTTTTATGAGCAAATTTTAAAGTTAACAACATTAAGGTACGCAATTTTATTTTCAAGCAGTATTCTATTTTTTTATTGTTCGTTGTATATAATTTTTTTTTTATATGAATAGATTCCATATTATGTATGTATCGTTTATTAAATTTCATGGAAATGTGTTGATGCTAGAGATTGTATACAATTTATCTTTTAATTTTACAGTTATTAGTTCATTAGCATGAGTTTCAAATGTTCATATGTGCATGATTTATAGGGTTATGTGAATAAATATGAAATAGTTCTCTGCAATGTTCCATCTAAGCTGCGCGCGCGCAGCTGCTCAGGCATTCCCGCGCTGCTGAATTGTCAATTTTTGCTCAATCCAGCGTTAAATTTTGCTCGTCTCCATAATGCTTGCGCAGTGCAGCGAGCACTGCGCGCACATCTACCATTCGCTTAGAGGGAACGTTGGTTCCCTGTGTCTGTAAGTACGATACTGAGTATCGTGAGTTAACAATACTTAACTATTATATTTGCTTTTCTAATGTTTAAATAATCTGGAAGTGAGTAAGGATCTTTGAATTTTATGCAATTGTAATCAAACTTGAAGTAATATACGACAAAGTTTCGATAGAGAGCTCACGTGGTCATTTATGGCAAGGTACTACCGTAGGTATGCTTTAATCAGTACCTCGATAGCTGGTATTTTCTGAGTAACGTAAGTGAAATCATTTTATGTACAGTACATATAGCGATTTAGGGATAATGTTTTCCGTGTGAGAGGGATACTCGACAGTCCGAAAACAGAGTCCGGAAAATGGAAGAATTGACGATTGAAGTCCGGAAAAAGGGTGAAGTGACGAATGAAGCCCAAAAAGGGGAAGTGACGAGTTCAGAGTAAAATCTAGGAAGTCCAAGAAGGACGAGGCAGTCGGAATAGGAAGACTCAAGGAAATAGGAAACGTTGGAACACAGTCAAGAAGAAGGTGATGCAATCAGTATTGCTCTTTGTGATGATGAAATACATCCAGATTTGACACTGCTAGCAATCATGTTGATATCATTTAAGTTAAATTGAAATTACCACTATTAGTTTTGTTTGATTAAATTTGTTATTTTTCTTGTCTAAGGGGGCTCGTATTGCATTATTTCTTCCCAATATTCGTGCACAGTTCTCTGTTGATATTCTATATTTTCACCCACACCAGGTCATAATATCAAGGGAGGTAATTCCCTAGATAATGTAGCTAAATCCAATATACTACCCTTCGTATTAAGAGGGAGACGATACCTACATATGAATCGTTTTACACTGCATTTTTCTCGCTATACCCAGTTTTCAATATATAAGTATGATCAGTGACAGTGAGTATGTATTCTTTATTATCTATACGTAACTGAGTACGGCTGATTGTTTTATCTAGTTTATCTACAATATGCGTGTCATTGGCTTTTACACATACATACAGGGACTCAAGGTTTTTTAACTCAAAAAGCATGTTTGTATATCGTTATCCAAAACGGTGACATAGTGTTAAGTACAGATTAGAGTCTTTGAGTGGAGTCTGGGTCTGGAGCTGGAATCGAGATGGAATTTTGAGTTATAGGTCAGAAGTACTGAGCCTAAGATCTTGTATTTAGTATCTGGTGTTTGAAGTCTTGGGTGGAGTCTGGAGTCAGAATTCTGAGCTTTGTGGCCTTTTATTCTGACGCCCGGACTCCATGATCTGGAGTCGGAAGAATAGAGTCTAAATGTTGTTATAAAGTCGATATTCTGGGGATTGGAGTCTTGAGTTCGAATGTACTATGCACTCTAGTGCAGACTTTGGTTTGTGTGTCTGTCTGCTAGCGTGTATTTCAAAGAGTCATTGCTTTCATATTTGGACTTTTCATTCCTTTTAGGTTTCATTTCGCATATATCAGAGCCAGTGTCCTGTATGGAAATATTAAGCGCTGTGTCTAAATCAGATTATCATGCGTTCAGCGCTTCAGATTGGTATGTTAAAAAAATTCAGATAAACACAACAGAAAAGGCGTTCTGTTGCAGTTCAAATTTATCGTTCTTTCTATAACTTTAGTTTGAAACGTAAATTAAATCAGGTTAACAAAAATGTTTCCAACATATAAAGTTACGTGAAAAGCCCCGTCTTAAGAAATGCAACGGATTTTAATCGAACATCCATTCAGAAGCAGTTTAACCATTGCCTCTTAAAAAGCTGGAGTTTATGAAAACTCTTACTAAAATATAGTCAGACAAATAGTGAGAAAATTGAAAAAAGAATTATTTGTAAATAACACTAAAATGTTAAATAGTACAGAAGGCAAAATAACCCGGAAATAAACGTTTTATCTTAGCCATTACAATATTGTTTTTCTTCTTATATTTGCGTTACAAAAAATTCGTTGGTAAAGTTTATGCTTTAAAATTACGATACAGACAAATACGAGATATTGAACCTTACTATAAAGCTTTATATTAATCAGATATTTTATGATTAAGCGATGTGTGCAATGACACATATTGCTGAACTTTGTATCATTTTTGGGAACACGTTTGTCTATTTTCTGGAGGCAAAGTTACAACGGATTGGAAGTACGCATGCGCACCACTGCTTATAATAATACAGTGGAATTAGTCAATATATGCTAACAGTGATCGTTTAAAATATGCAACGGCAACTGATATGCAAGTCATAACAGCACCTGAATAATGCAGCATGCATTACAAATTTCTAAGTCTGACTCTAGATCCTGACAGACTCAGGTCTCAGACTCCAGATCTAAGACAGCAGAATCCAAATCCCAGACCATAGACCCAAAAGTCGCCAGATCCAAGATCCCAATCTCAGTTATCCACACAGACTACACCCTAGAGACCCTATATGAGACCCTAGGTATCATAGTATTTAGACTGCTTACTTCCAGACACCACTCAAAGACTCTTCGGTTCTTACACCATGCCACCAGCTGATATCCTCTATCACATCGGTCTTTTCCCTAAGCCAATCTGTATTTTTATGTAGCAGACAGGAATAAATGTTTAACATTCCAGCTCGCTTTACATGTAATACTTTCGTTACTTGGACTCATAGTAATGGTAAAGCTGCTTCACACACTAAAATGTCTGGTTAACACCGACGACATTTCACTTAGGAAAACTATTGAACAAAGGAAAATAATAATAAGTCTACTACTATTGAACAAAGGAAAATAATAATAAGTCTACTACTACTACTAACACAACTACATCTACTACGAGGAGAATTAATACCACTACTAATACTACTGTTGTTGCATCTTTTCTGGAATACAAGGGAGGTAAGCAAAAATAATAAACACACTAGAATTCATTTCTTGGAAATTAGGTTATTATAAATGAAGTGAGAAAATAATAGAAAATTATTGAATGTTTCCTATATTCCTAATATGAAGAAGGACGTGAGGGGGGACGAAAGCCTCGCTTGAAT
Organism: Unio delphinus; assembly: GCA_029339505.1. NCBI lineage: Eukaryota > Metazoa > Mollusca > Bivalvia > Unionida > Unionidae > Unio > Unio delphinus. The sequence continues at coordinate 10,178,251 of JAQISU010000117.1, forward strand.
ACGAAGTAATGAAACAATATGTCTAATAACAAAACAACAAACAAATGCTGTCCAGAGGAAGTAAAAACTGGTTCGTTTATTTCCATAAATTTCGTGAGTGGTTACATCAGTGGCTACATTAGTGGTTATGTCAGTGGTTACATCAGTGGTTATGTCAGTGGTTTCATCAATGGTTACGTCAGTGGTTATGACAATGGTATCTTCAGACGTTTTGAGCATCCAGAGAACGAAAGTGCCCAAACGTAGCAACTACAAAGTCCAGCTAGATCACACAAGACCAATAAGCATAATCACAAATGCTTATCAACTATTTCATATAACATCTCTTGTTTCATTCGCTGTATTTCACATTTCAAGGTCAGTATCTTCGTTCATGTACCTGGGTTGCTATTCGATGGCGTTCGTTACATCATATACAGACATAGCGGTTTCCCATTGAAAATAAACTAAACATTTCTTTACTTCAGTGTCAGAAATATTTCACGAAATTTCATTCTGGCGATGACACATATTTCGCGTCTACATAACTTTGCAAGACATTACGCTTACATGAGAAAGAGAGCTGTAAGAGTTACAGAGCATCACTAAACGCTGCTAGGTTGGACAAGGAATAACAATTGGTCTATTACATGTAATTTACATTCAATCAACCCAAATGATACTACTGGCAACCCGTCAACACCTCGTAGTTATCTTATCGAAACCAATTGTCTCGAGTAACACTTTAATTGTCTTAGCCAGGGCGATGTTTGACACACCCTCAAACATATATCTATACACTGTATATCTAATATCTCGACCGATAGACTGCAAGGCTACTAAAGTGCTTGAATTGGGGTTCAACATTGGTTTTGTAGTCAAGAAATACATAGACAGTATGCATGTTTTCTTATAATATTTCGTAGTAGCTGTTTTTATTGGGGTTTTAAATATCCGCTGAAAGTAATTATTAGCAAATTTATTGGCATATACGGTAGATGTATTGTAGATATGAAACATATTATTTCATACGAGATAATATTACAGTAATCATTATGATACTGTGCATTATATATATATATATATATATATATATATATATATATATATATATATATATATATATATATATATATATATATATATATATATATATATATTCGTGTCGCGTGATACGTTCACTTAGGACCATGTTTCCAGTTTTATACACTCCAAATTTTGAACAAATTAAGTTTTCTCTCTAATAATATAATTAACGGCAAATCAAAAACTGGTTTGATAATATTAAAGTTAATATAAATAAAATATAACTAGAAATTGGTATTATTTTGTTATATCGTATGTATATACAGACTATCATATGTTTTTAACTTGTCATTAAGATTGATTGATGCTAATATCTTTCCTAGATAAACGTTTAAGTTGTCCATATTTGTTTCACATATTCATTTTCATGTAACATTTAAATTCAAATATCGACTTGTCAGAATATATCATATTTATTTTCGAACATTATTGTATTAACAATTAACAGTGGGATTTGACCCAGCACTATTTCGATCGTGAATCTAGCACGCTAACCAATTAGCCACCGTTGCTTCTTTTTCAGCATGAGTAACTTTCAAACGAAGATGGAAACCTTGTGTTTCTAAGCAATGTAATTAATTCATGATTGCAATATGCAAAATCGGTTGGCTACATTAACATTTATTAATTTAAAGGTTTCTAGACGCACACAGAAGTCACTACCCACCCCTGCCTCCCAAGTTTGATAAAGAATGGGCATGCGCGAAAATCAATAAAAATCTATTCATTCATTCGTTTATTTGTATTGTTTCTACTTTTTCCCAGGTTCATGTCCATTCGATAATCCCTTTATCTGCCGGTAATATAATTTCTATCCCTATTCGCTTCCCAAATCCATACTTACCATATTGTTAACAAGTTCGTATAATCGTTTACCTGGAAAACAAGTGTTGTAAAACTTTCGAATCAATTGTTAGTTGCAACTTAATGCAGCACTGGCGCATTTCTAAGAGGCGTGGAGGCGGCTTTTTCACATGGGACTATTTTTTCGTATAATTCCACAAGAATATGATGCAATCCTAACCCTGTTAAATGTGACCAGACATGTTGACGAGACAACTAGCGTATGTGGGAAAAAAGCGATGATAATGAAATTCCTCTGATTTTGTATATCATGTACAATCAAAACTTGACACGTTGCCAAATCCAGATGCAAAGTCTATTGATCCAGCCTTCTTAAAGGACTGCACGACCTTCAAGTAAAAAGAGATTAATTTCCTTGCAGCTATTGATTTTCTCTGTGCAGAGAAAACATCACTGTCTATAGAAGTTGAGGCAAGTCTAGACCGAGCCGCTTTACACACGGCCTTCAAGATTATTTCCACCGTTGCCCTTTCTTTAAATATCCTCGTTCAATCATAGAATGTTAGTTTCCTTAAACCAACACTTTGGGCCTAAATGTATTAGTACGACAGATGTCTTCCTGACAATGTTTGTCTGTTTCGAGGCTTCTTTGTCGATTACTAAAATGTAAGAAATAAAAACGGGATTGATGTAGTTTATTATACATACTTTTGTTTGTCTAATGTTGTATGTTTCTTTAGATCACATACCGTCCATTTTACACTGAAACTGCCTGATGGATTCACAATAATCGTGTTTTTAACTTACCTGTCTGATAAAAAAATGAAAGTGTAAGAACTCCACGGCCTTTGCTTTAAAAAGCGGTCTTAGTACATCATACTTGTGATATACATATCTCACACTTGTGGTTTATCAGGAAAAATCGGAAATAATATTACTACGTAACTCAGATCGTCCTTCAACGATAATCTGTATCCCAATGGTTACAAGTGTTCCCCAACAATGTAGCATACGTAAATGTTGATAAAAATAAAAGGAATACTCCAGAAAGGAATAATAAAGAAATCATTATGTATTGAAACACCGTTCTAGATGACTGGACGTTTTGTCTTGACTTCAGACGTGCAACAACAGATCACCCGGATGGTGCCCACCCCAAGAAAAGCCGTCTTATCCTATGCTCATTTATGCTTGTCTTTTATTATCACTAGAAGGTGTTAAGGATGACTGGACACTAGTCATTGCTTAGAGACACTAAAATTTATATAAAAAGAATTCAGCAACATTATTTGGAGGTATTTGGATATGTAGTGTTCGTGGTTTTGAATTTCTCACGGATTGTGTACTGTTCGATAAGTTTCGGCTGAGATACCCATTTCTTTGCTTTTTTTACTTAATTCATTAATGTTATCAAATTTGAGTTATTATCGTTATTTCACTACTGCACTGCCTGTAGTCACACGACTCTTTAAAGTCTTAGAATATACAGTATTAATTACAAAGACGACGTATTTCTAAGAAAATGACAGTATTCAAGATGACGTATTTAGAGATTTTTATTTGACTTCATTGTACCCTTTACGACAGAACGTTGACTTGAGATCATAATAGAGTTGTCCAAAAGTGTCAAATCTCTCAAAATAAACGTCTTGATGAGCCAAATTCTTGAAAATATTATATAAGTCACACTGTCAGACAATGGCTATTACTTTTTTTAAAATCGATTGAAAAGATGGTTCCATGCAAGGATCCGTTTCAAACCACTCTATTTCTTTATCAGTACTTTCTCACCCCATCCCCTTCCTCGATAAATTGCGCGAGCTGAAATAATTTGAACCAAATATTTTATCGGAGAACAAGTAAAGTGAAGTAGATCCATTATCACCGATGCCGTAAGGAACTTATAGTTAAGGAAAACAAATAACTAGTAAATTACAATTTTGACAAAGTGATGCAATCAATAACTGTTCATATATGTGAATCCCTTTGCTATACAATGAAAATCCTGCATGACTGCATATTGTCTAATGTAAACTATTTTCATGTTGATAACGGGTCTCAATGACAAAATTTTTGCCACCTTGACACAGCTGAGGTTTATATACCGATACATCATGTAGAGCTTTTCTGTTATTGCGTATTATTCTTTTAGTTTTGGCTGTTGGTTTTGGGCTTTTTTGGGATGGGGTGGGGGTTTGTTTCTTCTTTTTCTTTTCCTTTCATGGGAAGAATACTCTATAATAGCATTCAGTTGCATTGAATAGTATTCAAAATAAATTACGACTTAGAAAGATAGAGCATGCAATTGTCCCAACTCGATCACACTATTTTAATTTTAACGATTAATACAATATATCGATTGATCCAAAGACTCCCGGACTTAAGCATTACTAAGCAAATAAACACAAATATTAACTGGAATCCCGTATGGCCTAGTAGAAGAGAACATTCTAACCGATTTATTTAAGAAAGGACCAGTTATAGAAAATGGTGGCACAAGATTACCATCAATAAAATTTATTGTTGACGACATTTTGCTGCCGGGGGCCAGGATTGGTTTAAGAGCTAAGTTAGAAATCGTTGGTATAGAGTATTCTTTTCAGTATATTTGGTCGCAATAAAATAAAAATAATATGTACAAAATAATATGTACCTCCCTATATTCTCATTGCGAGAAAAAAAATATACAGTGTACTATAATACCACACACACAACCGCTCAAGTGGCCTAGTGGCTAGAGCGTCCGCCGTGGGAGCGGGAGGTCATGGGTTCGATCCCCGGCCGAGTCATACCAAAGACTTACAAAAGTGGTATTAGCAGCGTCCTCGTTTGGCGCTCAGCATTAACAGGCTAGTGTTAGGACTGGTCGGCCTGGTGTCAGGATAATGTGACTGGGTGAGACATCATGCTACATGTCTGCGGCATGATGTCTCAGTGCTAGACATCACTATAAACTGCCTCAATGCAGACATCGTAGCGATATGACTGAAAAATTGTTAAAGCTACGTTAAAAATCCTAATCTCTCTCTCTCTCTCTCTCTCTCTCTCTCTCTCTCTCTCTCTCTCTCTCTCTCTCTCTATATATATATATATATATATATATATATATATATATATATACATCATGATAGTGGAATGTTGATTGTGTACGCATATTCGCCATCGTAAAGATGCTAACATGCATCAGAAAATGGATGGTTGACTCTCGGCTTGATTTCATTATTGAGGCTCAGAAATCAAATTTACATTTCAATATGTATCATTTGGTAAACTATTTAACGAAATTCAGATGCGATCTGAAAGTGTTGTTATCAAAAACAAAAAATCAACATTGAAATTAGCTTTCAGCATCGTTATTATGTGCTGTCTTTTTTCATCATTTGTGCGCAATCCACACATACGTCTTCTTGTTCATAGGAACGCCTTGGTATCCAGTTGCTGTGAATTCAATCGTCACGTTACCAGCTATAATGTTGAATATCCGTCATGACAGTATTCAGAGCCATGCTCTATCACTATTTGCTATTTTTCTGTTTACTTCAAGTAGATTCTAATGATAAAAAATGTATCTAACATAACTTTATACTGATTAGACTTAACAAACAACATAAACCCAGGTCTAACGGCCTGTTATAGAGGCAGATCCGGGTAAGTGTAGGTAACAGTTGCCGCCGGACTAATACACAAGTAAATTACGATAATCGATAGGCCGTTGTTGGACTCGCGGTACAAATTCATTTCCTATTGTAAGCCTATGCAAACATCATGATATTAAAAATTCCGTAACTTACAACTTTTGAGTGCTCATGATCAAACCTATATTTATCAGTATAGATGAAACCTGGATGTCAGCTTCTGTGTAGAGGAAAGGATATGAACCGCAGCTTTTTCTAGACCTGCATGTGTTCGAAACATGTGCTTCAAATCCGCTCCAATAGAGTCACGTGCAACGTTACCTCTAAGCGAATGGTAGATGTGCGCGCAGTGCTCGCTGCACTGCGCAAGCATTACGGAGACGAGCCAAATTTAACGTTGGAATGAGCAAAAATTGAGAATTCAGCTGCGCGGGGATGCCTGAGCAGCTGCGCGCGCGCGCACGCGCGCTGCTGAGAGGGAACGTTGGTCACGTGCTAGTTTTATCAATGAGTAGTCCAAACTAAAGACTGTTAAAGGACTGATATTCCATCAATAAAATAATATCTCTATTTATTTTCACTTACAATTAGAAGAAACTCACAAATATTCTTTTTTCTAAAACAAAACAATTATTATTAACCAATCCTGACCAGCCAAATCCATACATACTCTATTTTCTGTTCACCTATTTCCAGGCTGGTTCCCATTTTTCCTTATCAATAGTACCGTGTGTCCTATATCCAACCCTTGATTTTCTTGACAGCCCTAGTTCAATACATAAGTAAGCAATGGGCATAGTTCACCTTGTCAAAGATAAAATTAGTAAATATTAAATTATATTGCAAGTTAATGTTCACTAAAAGAGCAATGGTGCATTTCTGGCGACATTTAAATAGTCGAGCCTTATTGGAGAAAATGAGAACACATATCTTTAAAAAAAAAGATGTTTATTAAGAATCGCCATTTTTAATATCAAACTTTATCGCTCTTCATTTTAATGATGAAATATAATGCCAGTCTTGTCATATTATGTAATTAGTGAGTAAAAGGTCACGTTGACCATCTATATAAATTATTACAGAAAAAGATTTAAATGACAACAATTACATAAAATTCCTCCCAGAAGACATATAATTTAACACTAAAGTAAGGTAGACATAAGTCTATTAAAATGCAAAATATAAACTTTCAAAACATTCACTGACAGAAATGAGTAGGATGTAAAGTCACGAGAGGTCATCACCATTAAGCATGGTGTAAGAGACCTAAGTGATCATATCTAAATTATGTTTCAAAACACAGCTAGAAAATATCATATTGCTTCCTGTAATTACTCTATAAATGGTAAATTGTATACATTTATATATGTATTGCTTAGATGTAAACCAAAATGCAAAACACTCCACCTAACAAATTCAAATCTACATACTGTTCCTTCTCCACTGTTTTTGGAAACAATTGATGTATCTCAATTTGTGTTTTTCCATTCCACTGAAAGTCACTATGTGGCTTACAAAATGTATTAAATTTGCTTGTTGTCCACAAATAGACCCATATGATTGCATTTATAGTAACGTTAATTGGACTTGCACTTGATATGGCTGTCTATAGGACTCACGGTTTTAATTCAGTTCCCATTGTAAACCTATGCAAACACCAAGCTTTTCAAAATTGAATAACGTAACATTTTTCATTGCTCATCATCAAACCTATATTTATCAGTATAGATGAAACCTGGATGTCAGCTTCTATGTAGAGGAAAGGATACGAACCGCGGCATTTTCTGGACCTGCAACCATTTCCAAGCTGGTTCCCTTTTTTCTTTTTATTAGTACCGTGTGACGCTTAATTCCTTTTGATTAATTCCTTTTGCCAATCTGAGTAAGTACGTCAGTACTTTTAATATCAAATATTCAATTATAGCTCTCATATTCCTTTTCTGTGTGTACATAATGATCATTATTAGGAAATACTGTCAGCGCCAACCCACGCAAATCTGTATTTTAAAAAAATCACTTAAGTCAAAATCATTACTAAGCAATTGATTGTATTAATAATCCGCGTACGGTCAAATTATTTATATAATTTTTATGTAAACTGAAAATAACACTAATACAGTATGAATCATGTATACACATGCCAACCCAATTACAAATGTTTATTTGAATATTATTGTAACATCGATATCATTCAAGGAGAATTTGCCATTGATCTAAATTAACGACAACTCTCGAAGGAGGTACGACAGGCTTTTGGCGGATGCGTCTTTCTTGTGTATCGAAAGCAGAAAACAACACTTCCTGAGCGACCATTTAATCCGAATGATTATACTTGCACAAAAAGGGGTATATTTTCCAGGTTTGATTTTTCATAGCAAACGCAATATTTTTTTGCGTAGCTTGTTTCGAAATATTTTGCGTGGCGTTCGCTGCTATAAAATATATGAAAGAATATCTTTATTTTCATTTAGATGATTGGCCATCAACAAGTATATACATATACAATAAAACAAATATATCGCATATACTAATAATCATTATATTCAGTTTGTGTGTGTATATATATATATATTAATAAAGGACTGCAAATTCCCAGGCAGAAACGAAATAAGAGAGTCCCCCTCAATAGAGAGTATAAAAGAAGACTAATAAGCCTTGAAGAATACAGAGAAAAGAAAACTACCCACTCGTAATATATATATATATATATATATATATATATATATATATATATATATATATATATATATATATATATATATATATATATATATATATACCTTCCATGCAATATGGAATGATGGAGTGGTCCCACAGGAATTGAAAGACACCTAGAGAGTCCACCTTTACAGGAACGTCTCAAGCGCAGTCAATATTGACGTTATGGTGAACAGCAGAATTGACAAAGCCAGTTCAGCCTTAAGGATTCAGTCTTACCACCAGGCTGAAAGTGTACCGTGCTGCAGTGCTCACCACCCTCCTGTATGCCAGCGACACGTGGACTGTCTATAACAGACATTCCGGACAACTCATCCAATTCTACATGATCTGTATTCGAAGGGTAATGCGGATAGGGTGGCAAGATAAAATTCCTGATAATTCTCACGATGGCCAGCATTTCATCTGTCTTCACGCTGATGCAGAGTGTTCAAGTTAGAAGGGCAGGAACCATCGTCCGCATGCGCGAGGAAAGGAATCCAAAACAGCTGCTATATGGCAAACTCTGAGAGGGAAAACGTGCTGTAGGAGGACAAAAGAAGCGTTTCAATTACTCTTTTAAGATGTCTTTAGAAAAATCTGAATATTAACAGTGTCTCATGGGAAACCCTTGCGCAAGACCGTCCATCCAGGCACAGTAAGACCACAAGAAAACGTGGGAGTCTTAAGGTCGGTGCTGCAACAACTTTACTTCTACACAAACCATTGTTCGAAAGAAGACAAAAATTGGCATCAATATATAAGCAGTATTCAAAATACATTTCATGATAGCATCATCAAAACTTTATATATGAAAGTAAGAAAATGGAGATGAGATGAAAGCAACAGTGAACATAATAATAATAATAATAATAATAATAATAATAATAATAATAATAATACATTTTTAACAAAATCATGTAATTGAATTAATTAATTAAATCATGAAATCTTGAGCAATTTCAAATTGCAGTCATCATAATATTACGTTAATTTTGCTCTCTAATATAATTTCCCAGTTTTAGAAGTCAGTAACGTTCATGGAATTTAGCAATTTAATTAATTAAAACATACCTTTGCCTTTCCCAAAAGGATTTACATAATTTTTTCTTATCTGCACATGACATTGACATTCTAATTCAAAGTGATGTTCGCTTTCTAGCTCGTTGAAAAAGAAACAGTCCTTTAATCTTATGGAATTTATTGTGTGATGTCTTTATTCAATATGCAAAATATGAGTAGACGTCTTCTTTAAAGGGATTTTCTAAATGTCCTTGTTACGAATTCGAAATACTTCTTACAGCCAAAATGTGCTGACAAATATTTATATATAATCTAGATATTACTAGATTATCTGTTTCTGGATTGCCATTTTGGGATAAACTGGTCAGCTAGTACAATCTTTGACTAAAGATAAGAAAGTCTTTGTGTTTTCAACAGCTCTATTTTCCACACTCACCCCTCGACCAAGATTATTTAACAAATCTCAGACTAATTATACCATTTGACCCCCAGGATGGGTTTCTATTTCACTTAGCATTGGTATTTACTATTATCTGATAAGATGGGATTAGGATGAGATTAGTCCAGCATTTCAGAATCCGGTAATATCTATCGATCTATAATTGTGTCCATATCAATTAAGCATATACAAAATCATTTTGGGGTCCCGAATGGCCGATTAGTCTAAAGCGCTCACCGTTACGGATTACTGGCGTCTTACCTCTGCCTGCGTGGATTCGAGTCTCGGGTTCGGTCACTGTTGCTATGTGAAAAAGTTTATCAATAGCTTCTCGTGGGTAGGTGGTTCTCTCCCTGGTTTTCCCAAGTTCTTCTTTCACCATTTATAATGGCCGACATGCATAGCCTATCTTGTGCTGAAAAACGGCGTTAAACCCTACGACAACATCAAAATCTTTTGTTTACCTCAAGACTAATTTTGTAAACCTTAAAGTGCAACCGTTCAAAACATTTTCTTCAATGCACTTCCATACCTCTGATCCATAATTAAGATTGATGTGTTAAAAATTTCACATTCTACATTGGGGGCACATTTCCAAACTTGTATGAATATTATCCAATGCAATTAATGCCTTTGATAATTGTGCGTGTAAGATTCTTAAGTACTACGACTATATGATCTAAAGCTAAGTGACAGAAAAGAGCGAAAACCAACAAGTTTTAAAACTTTCAACAAATAATTGATTTCCTTTGAATACAAAGTGAAAATTAAGAACTGACATTATTGTGAATTGAGTCTCAAATAGTCCTTCAATGTTCTATCACAAGTAAAAATGCATGAAGTTCCAGTTCATTTCAGTGGAGAGTCGGATAAATTATAGTATTGAATGTGTTTAGTGTCGAACGTTCAAATATGCCAATGTCATGGAATGTGGCGATGTGTTTACAGTCTTTCTACATGTCATGATAATACATTCAAAAGTGTCCTTGACTGAATCACAATAATTCCTAATAAATGTTCAAGTGCAAAGATATAATTGAGCAAATTTTATTTCCAGTGAATAATTCCAGTAAATAAATCTACCCAAATTAAAAACCGAACACAACAATATTATTTTATTCTGATTTGGATGTAACGGCAAGAATTAATAATCGTTCTGTAAACAATTGTATATACCGCTCTACTTGACCTAGGTCCCCATATTCAGGAAATGCTCTGTCAACTTAATGGAAAATATATTTTCTTTAAGTTTCTAAGGTCAAAATTAAGACTGTATCTAAAAAAAATTGAAGTGTACATGCATAAATTTAGTAACGAACTGAATATTTAATCGACAATCATAGAGAAATATTAGCTATGTATTGTGTTGTTTACAAAATAAATATGCATACAAACATATGCATAAATTATAGTCAACTACTTTATAGTCATTGTAATACTTGTGTTGAAAATCTATTTTTTAAGTCGACAAATGTCTAGTCATACATTTCGTCTGATGACATGGAACGTAAAAGGAGCCATGTATGGTGCACCATACTTGTACTCTTTGCTAAATGAGGTAGATATTGCAGTGCTTACTGAGCACTGGCTCCTTCCGGAGCAACTCAACTTCCTAGGCAATTTACACCCAAAGTACTGTATAAATCTTTCTCACGCTCTGACAATAGGCTAAAAGTGAGTTATGAAGAAAGGATAAGGCATACAGGGTTTGGGGGAATAGCAATCCTATGTAGGAAGTCACTCTGCGTTAATCCTTTGTTGAGCGTCGGCAGCGATAGAGTCTTCGGGATAGAGGTAATATGTAATGATAAATTGAAATATTTTGTATTCAGAGCACTTTTGCCATCAACTAATTTTCCTATTGCAAGTTACTATGAAACAATGGAGGAATTAAAGGATCAGTTTAATATGTTCTGTAAAGAAGGCATTCCCATACTCGCGGGAGACTTCAATGGCCAGTTAAGTTCACTGCTTAGCTCCAAAACGAACTGCCTAACAACAAACGCTAGAGGCGCTATTCTAGAAAAGTTTCTGACCGATAGGCACTAAATATCCGTTAATAGTCAATCTATTTATGAAGGGCCTGACTTTACATTTTTCTCAATCGATGGTAAATCCAAATCGTTGACAGACCATATGCTATTGCAAAAAAGCAAATTCGATTTAGTGGTTAAGGCCGAAATAATTGATGACCATCCTTTGAACATTTCAGATCATCATCCTGCAAAAATAGAGTTGGTCATTGGCTGACAAGCATATAATTCCCTCCATAAATTGGAAGAAAGCATCGGCAGAACAAATAAATAGGTATAAGGAAGCAACACGCAATGCATTTTTAGCGCAACTGAATAAGACAGAAATAGTGACAAATGTCGATATTGAAATTATTATTCAAGACACTGTAAAGATTTTACATGACGCAGCTTCTAGGTTTCTGCCCCATAAAAACCCCTATTGGAAACTACTAAACGTGAAAAGGTTCCATACAGAAATGAGGCTGAAACGTAGGGTATGGATCTCTAATGGTAGGACAAGAGGATGGGAATTTCAGTCATACGCGAACTTTAAGAGCGCGCAGAAACTGTTTGGAAAAGAATTACTGAGAGCAAAAGAAATATGTGATAGAGAACAGTTCAGTGAGCTTGAAAAGGCTGCATAGTTCGATATTTCCACTTTCTATAAGTTTATACGGAATAAAAGACATAAACGTGATTACATATACGAAAATGAATCTAAGATATAATGCTCTCTGGCTCATATAACATAAGAGTGTCACCTTTTGCGATATTTTTTCATTTGAGAATGGTTTCATGTTGTTCCACATATATATGTATAGATGTGTGTATGTGTGTGTATATGTGTATGTGTATATATGTGTTTGTGTGTGTATATATATGTATGTGTATACATTTATATATATGTGTGTATATGTGTGTGTGTATGTGTATATGTGAATGTATGCATAAGCACATCTGTCATGTAGAAAGAACTACATTGATAATTATACTGGTATACGTTTCAAATTATTTTTTTTATAATTTTTATTTTTATACTCTTTTCTGTTGTATTTCATGAATTTGATTAATCTGATGTAATCTCTGTTGAAGAGGAAATAAAGTCATACATACATACATACATACATACATACATACATACATACATACATACATACATACATACATACATACATAGGGGCCCCGAGTGGCCGAGTGGTCTAAAGCGCTGTCCGTTACGGACCACTGCCATCTCACCTCTGTCTGCGTGTGTTCGAGTCTAAGATTCGGCAAATGTAGTTATGTGAGAAAGCTTGCCTGTAGCTTCTCGTGGGTCGGTGGTTCTTTCCGGGGTTTGTCCGGTTTCTTCCTCCACCATTAATACTGGCCGCCATGTATAGCCTATATTGTGCTGAAAAATGGCGTTAAACCATAAAAAAAAACATACATACATACATACATACATACATACATACATACATACATACATACATACATACATACATACATACATACATACGGCTTCTGCAGCTGGCAAGTGTTAATCTCCATTTTAGACAGTCTTGATCTGGAGTGGGAAACTTGATGAATCTCGTCAAGATTTTTTGTATTTTGTAAGGAAGTAGTTGGGGAAATATCTACGAGTGGTTTCTTATGCTACATGCAAAGACCTTGAACACACTGATGATCTCACACGCGTTGAAAACCAACCCTACTCCTACATAAAACGCGAACGGCGTCCTCGATAATCAAGGCTTCAATGTAACATGCAAATAGCGGGTTGCGAATTCATAGAACAAAGTCAACATCAGCCCATAAGCTTATCAGAAAACACCTTATCGCCTGGCCTAAACATTTTTAGTCGTACATTTTGTGTAGGATATATTTTAGGTAGAGTTCCACTGTAATAAGAGGGAGACGCTACAGAGTTGTATCAATATGTTATGAACAATTTCTAGGAACTTACGGATAAACTGTCAATGATTTTCATGAGCTGTACTCATGAAGTACAAAGGATTAATACTCATGAAGTACAAAGGATTAATAACCCACGACATATTTAATATCGTAGCTTTTATTTTAATTCTATTCATTTTGACAATCTCTTTGCAATGTCTTGAACACTAGAAACATTTTCTCTTAAGAGCGTTCATAGCACACAGCTTTCTTTCGCCCAAATTAAATAGAAACAGATCTTCCAAATCTTTGCTTCATGTGGGTGGAGATGGATAGGGTGGGGTTGAGATAGCATAATAATATTTTTAAACCCTCATTATAAAACGAGATGTTCTTAAAGCAGTTTACCTGTTATAGGAGGCCCCAATTAGCCGAGTGGTCTTAAGCTCTCACCGTTACAGATCACTGGGTTCGAGATCGGCCAATGTGGACTACGCGAAAAAGCTTGCCAGTAGCTTCTCGTGGATCGGTGGCTCTTTCCGGGGTTTTCTCGGGTTCTTCTTCCACCATTTATGCTGACCGCCATGTATAGCCTATCTTGTGCCGAAAATGGCGTTAAACCCTACAACAACAGCAACAACAACAACCGCTTAGAGTGAATTAATTGGTTGTTAGAAGCTGCGATTTCTGCACGTGCTAACAATGTTGTATTGTGGATACGTGTTAGCAAAATATGTCCATTTTATTTATTTTCGAAGATTGAAATATAACCCTTTCTATATTAGAGAAAATAAACTATAGACCTTGATGACCAATATCAGGTTAATGTTGTTGAAAAAACAATTTGATCCAGATTAAAAAATCATTGTTAACTATAGCGCAATTTTGTAATGATAGATGACGTGTCAATTTTGTGGTAAATTTTGTAATGAATACAGAGAACAGTAAATTTACACTAAAATGTAAAACAAGTTTGCTATTAAGTCGAAGCTTCACATTCTGTGAACTCAGACTCCACAAAACAAAAAACAAAAACCGTTTTGCTATTTGTCAGAAAAAACGCTGAAATGTATATGACGGGAGCAAACAGCAGTTAATGCACATTCGTGTATTTGATAATTATTTTTATTTTTAGTATCAATAAACCAACTGCATTTTAATTTTGTAATCGTTAACATTTCACGGAAATCAATCCCTAGAGAAGAATATAATTAGCAAAAGGATTCGCTTCCGCGATAGAGAGTAACTTCGACTTTCAATTATATTTGCATATAGAAATGACAAATAACTTATTAATGTTCCATGCTTAGTACAAACACAGATTTGAATAAGTATAGAATCTATAAGTAGATAAATGGAAAGAGCCATGGACCAAAACGACCCACAGATCGGTTATAACCTGTCGCAAGTAAAAACACTGATATACAAATTCTTATCGAAAGTAGAAATAGTATGTGTAATTTATTTAATAATCCAAGCGTCTGGTAGGATATGATCAACATTGTCTCCTACAGCTAAAAGGCATGACATTTTTATACACATGATATCAGAGCCATTGGTTAGATGCATCCCGATCAGTAGATACTTTGAAACCGATTTCGAAATTTCAAATCTATGAATATATTGTTGTTCTAATAACATGTATTAAGAGAGAGAAAAGAGAGAGCTACCATCAACTATACAAAAATGGAATATGTGGTCATAAACAATACAATTGCACCAAATTGCAGAATTAATATCGAACGTAATAATAATAATAATAATAATAATAATAATAATAATAATAATATCGAGGACTGTATAGCGCCTAATCTTTAGAAGCTCTAAGAGCTTTACAACATCTATAATGATAAGACAAGAGGATAACAAAAAACAAACCCCATGAAATTGAAAAACATAAAAATGCTGAAACTATTTAAGGTACGAAACATCATTAAGTCTTGAAGTTTGTTTTGCAGTCGAAAAAGGTGAGTTTTAAGGGCACTCTTGAAGAGATCAAATTAGTAAAGGTCGATGAACTTTTGGTATTCTACGTACGATTTAATAGAAAAAGCGAACAAGTGAAAAATAACAGGCATAACGTGCTTGTTAAGTATCCACTTCAAACTGAAATAAAATTTGGTATTTAAAAACCAACGTAGCTTCTCGCACGAACACATCTTTAGAAGATGACAGTACAATACTAAATTTATCTTACTGGTAAAAGATCAGACTTCATATGAGGTTTTCTGAGGCCTGCCAAGTTAAAAAATCGATGAATTGGAAGAGAGGGAGCCAATTGCATATCTCACTATATACTAGTATGTAAAAATAAATTTCAAACCGGATGACGGAAATATAATTCCATGATGATAAGAAAATCTATCTTGGCATTCATTTAATCTTTTAATTTCCTGCTATATCTTTTACAAATATCATGGAGTTTTAGAACTGAAATGGCATAACATTTGTTAACACTTCCTAGATCTCTGGGCACATTTTTCAACATTTTGCAATGAAGTATTTATTTATATACTATACACCGAGCATATGCTAGTTTCAGCCCAGTACGAATTAAATATAGTGAAGATGGTAGTGAGCTTGAATTAACTTACATGGAGATCACTACGTTATGTAATCTCCTGTCCAAACTAATTTAAACGGTCGCTAAGGTCGATAAGTAAACAATGCGAAAATCAATGAACGCCGACGTCATCATTGTAAATACTCATTAGGACAATAAGGTGACTCAACGTAAGTTGTCAATTACTTCAGCTATATATGGCGGTCAGTATAAATGGTACAGGGAGAACCAGCTAAAACTGTGCAAGAACCACGGGTCCACGGAAAGGTAAGGGCAAGCTATCTTACGTACCCAGATTGGCCGAACTTGAGACTCAAACCCACGAGGACAGAGGTGTGAGACGACAGTTATAGGTAAAGGTGAGCGCTTCAGATCACTCGGCTATCCGGGTCCCTAAATTCAACAGTAAATCTAGTTAACTTAGTTCTATACGGATAAAGTGTCGTGCAAAAGTACCCATTGTCCTTGTTCAAATGTTCTCTTGCCTTTTTTAATATACGGGATCAACCATTTAATTTTATTTGGAGGTGGCTGAGATTTGTTGGAAAAAATGTTCGTCTCTAAGTAGATTGAAACATTCATTCTAAATTTGATTGTTGTCGAAAAGAAGAAAAGAAATGTCGTGATTTAAAAGAAAATCCAATTCATCTCACTCCCAGAGAATGTAAACGCCTAACGTGATTTAGGTACAACAATCATGTATCATTGTTAGGTAGGGGGGCGGCATGTTTCTTTTTTAAAATAAAAGACAGCGGCTGGGTTTAAACATCGCTGTCCAATCAATTATTTCAAGCAGGCACCAGACTGTACGCTAAACGAATCTTATCGCTCTAAAACACGCTATGGTTACTATACGTAGCAGGTGCGCAGCGAGGGTGTACTAGAATTGGAAGTTTCACGCTTGACAAAGTCAGCCACTGTAACTCTTAATCAGACACTGTCGTATAGTTCTGTACCAATATAAACCGCATATGCATTTGGAACGATTTACCTTGATTCTGTAATTTCTTTTCCAATCTATACTGAATTCACTCCAAGTTGCCGTAGCTTTACAAAAATGTATTAGACCGACACTAACACTCCTGGCAGGGTTCCGGAGTGGAAAAAGCACAACAGAACAAATATTCAATCTTAGGATTCTGTGTGATAAGTACTCGCAACATCAACACATCTATCATGTGTTCATAGATTTCAAAAAGGCTTTTGACATGGTATGGCATGAGGAATTGTGGGCCACAATGAAGAAGTACAACATGGGTCAAAAGGTGACCAATACCATCAAGCAGATATACGGCAAGGCTACCAGTGCAGTAATTGCTCAAGGTAATGTGGGATACTGGTTCAAGACAACAGTTGGAGTACGTCAAGGTTGTCTCCTGTCACTTACGCTTTTCAATATCTACTTGGTGCGCATCATGAGCGAAGCACTGGAAAACCACTGTGCGGCAGTCAGCATTGGAGGGTGTAACATCACTAACCTACGCTTTGCAGACGACATTGATGGGCTGGCAGGCAGTGATGACGTGCTTGCCACCTTAGTGAAAAACCTGGATGAAACATCTTCCAGATCTGACATGAAAATAAACGCCGAGAAGACAAAGCTGATGACAAATAGTGGCAAACAAATCTCAACCAAGAGTAAAGACAGAGCTTGGTATCATATTTACTGAAGAGGGATCAAGAGCAGCAATTTTGTCACGAGCAGCACAAACACGGAAGCTAGGTCAAAGCTAAGATCCATCTTGAGAGACAAGAAAATCTGTCTGAAAACTAAAATCAGACGATTTAGAGCACTAGTCATCTCAATCTTTGTGTAATCATGTAACAGAAGAATTACAACGAAGATTCCAGGCACTTGAAATGAGTTGCTACATAACCATCCTTGGCATCTCTTAATTGGACCACATAACAAATGAAGAAGTGCGTAACACCATCAGGCACAAAGTAGGCCATTATGAAGACCTCCTCACCACTGTCAAAAATAGAAAGCTGAAATGGTATGGCCATGTCGCTAGAACCGTCTATCCACAACAGTACTGCAGGGCAGTGTCCATGGTGGCAGAAGGAGAGGTAGATAGAGAAAAAGAGAGGACTGACAACATAACAGAATGGACCAGGAAAATTTTTGCGGAGACACAGGCATTGGCACATGATCGAGACGAGTGGAGGGAACTGGTCAGACGTTCAGCAGCACAGTGCCTCAACGACCACAATAGGTCAAGAGACTGATGATGATGATGATGATGATGATGATGATTTCGACGACGACGACGACGATGATGATGATGAATACTCCTGGAAATTATCATCCATTGTTTAAAATAGATCATTGTAAAGTTGTTTAAGAATTTGTTTAATAAACAGTAATTTGTGCTGTAGAATGTTCCTCACAGCACGAATTTTGGATAATATCGAATAGTTAGGTTAAATTATGGGTCTGTATGTTATATAATAAATTCTTTATTTCGAATTTATATCGCCCCCCACCCCCGATTATTGATTCAAAACATCTAATTTACCAGTGCATGTAGATCGAATTGTTTATTTGTAATTTTAGCTATTAACTTCTTTATACACACACGTGTGGTTCATTGCACCATTTATTGTCATCTTTATGCATGGCTACAATGGTGGCAGTTACAATCATAATATGAAACAAGCCATTCTCTCAAGAAAGCAACAATCATGCTGAAAGACAAACATTCCTAAGATGGCTGCTTTGACCGATTCTGACACTGGACCCGGTGTACCAAACCATTACAAATGCAATGTTACTAACTTAAAAACACTCTTCCGCACCTGGTCCTCGATTTTGGGCCATCCCCTTCCATGAAATGACAGAAAAATAATATTTGTTGTATTCAGTATATGTTTCTATTCATAAACTCATCGTCCACCTGTCTGAATTGACCAAACTGAATTTACAGGCTCCAGAACACAAACATTGCGGCAGTTTCGTGTCTGATCCGAAAGAGTTACGTTAGCTTACTGATTACCGGTAATAACGGAGTCAAGCCACTAACTAAATATCACTTCTTCATTTTGAATCATTGTGCATGGCTTATTTACTCTTAAACTATGGTGTGTGTATGTGTGTGTGTGTGTGCTTTACTTTTGTTTTTATTTTATTTAACTAATCTCTAACGTTTTCAATTCACTCATAGGTCATCGACATCTGAGGTTCACTGATGTTCTTCATCCTTTATTATTTCAACCTGAAATCTGATAGTGAAATGACTATAATATGTCAGATAAAAACAATATATGCTTTGGCAGGTAGCCAATGTTTTGATCCCGCAGGTGTGTTTACTTTGTGCTCAAAACCTTGAGTTATCAATCACTTGGCTATCATTAGCCGACGACTCCTCGATGCAAATAGACCATTCATGAAAAACCATCTGAACTTGAGTTGTTTACTTCGTAACCGAACGAATATTCTGAACAGGGATTTTCCAGTGTGTGTCTGTGTGCGTGCGCGCGCGCTCGAGTGTGTGCGTGTGTGTGATTTGGATTTTTCACGAACTTTTTTTTTAATATAAAAATTGTCACATTGCTACCTTGTCTTGTCCAATCATATTTACCCTGACACCAGACCGAAGAGTCGTAACATTAACCTCACAATGATGAGCGTCTAGCGAGGCAACTGTAAATACTATTATTGTAAGTCTTTAGTATGACTCGGCCTGGATTCGAATCCACTACCTCCCGATCCGCGGCAGAAGCTTTAATCACTCAAGCCATCTCAGGTCTTTCCAATTTTGTGGATTTGGCTCGATCATTGGATAATGTTTATTTAACAGCTATACTAAATAAACTTGGAATAATTACCCATAATGCATTAAGACCCTCATTAAATCTGCTGGCATAGTTATCTCTCCCTCGAAGTTCAAATCATCGGTGCTCATTTCCTCACCGTCTTAACTTCTGTAAACGCTTTGTAAACACTGCACGATAGTGGCAATCTGGAATGCCACCACTGAAAAAGCGTTTATTAGAGTTTTCAGTAGTATTTCGGTAATTGGTGTACTTTCGACATGCTGATTTGACAAACTGCAATATTAATGGTGTACGTTCATTTAAATTACACGTTTAGATATGAATATATTGGCGTTTAACCGCACCTCGCCTTCATCCTCCACATCTGCGTCGCCAGCAAGCAACCACAAATGTGCTAAGGTCTTTGCCATTGGGTCGGCTGAAAGAATGAGTCTGACAAGAAAACGTCGCGAGACACTGACACCGCAGCTGGGTGCATGTTTTGATGGATCAAGTGTGTTATTATATTAACGTTTGACATTTAATCGACCATTTAGTCTGCAATTGTGTGATAGTTTGAACCGAGTCATCGACTGGAATTTTTCCATTGTTGTATATATGTAGATAGATCGTGAGAGAAAAATAAAGCTACTTTATTGCTTATTATAATCATTAGCTTGCAATAATTGATACATATGGATATAGACTCGTATTGCGTATGTTACTTATGTTATTCGTTATTTACAGATATTTTTTTTAAAATTTAAAAATCGTAATTTGGTGGTAAAGTTGTCGATACGAATCTGAAATGTATTCCCGCATTTACAGCTGATTATAGATTTATCATATATTCATTGTCTACATTATACGATGCAAACTTAACATGGACATGTGTGAAGAAAGAGAAATAATAAACAGTTAAAAACTGTATCAATCTTAATTGAATAGATTGTATTCTGTACCTCGTAACTGGATATGAGCAAGTTCAATATTATGATTATAGGTCAGTGACACCATATTTTTCGACGCAATGGGGATGAAATTCTACACACACATTATTTATTCCTTTATCTTGGATTCAGAAATAGCAACCTCGTGAATATTTTGCGTGTGTTGGCAACACATTTACGATCGCAATTTACACTAAAGTGATTATCTTGTTTGATTGGATTGCGTCACTTCTTTTTGCGTGTCCATTTTGTTTTTTTAATCATAATTATTAAGACTTTTTAGGAAAAGAATCTTTTGAGAGCTTATCCTAGTTACAAGTGCTAAAAACTAGGCACATTGTTTTATTGATGAAATTTCAGTCCGTTAACAGTTGTGAGTTTGGAACACTCGTTATTAAAATTAGCACCTACCTCTTTGGTGCGGAATTGAAAGCTCATGTTTCAAACACATGCAGGTCAAGAAAAATGCTGCAACTTATATCCGTTCCTCTACACAGAAGCTGACATGCAGGTTTCATCTATCCTGACAGCTCAGAAATGTTAAGTTATTGAATTTTTTTAATATCATGGTGTTTGAATTGATTTACGTTTGGAACTGAAATAGTACCTTGAATCCTGCGCCGTTGCATCCATTTTGGACGATGCTTTACTCTAATTGCCGAAGCACTAAATAACCTATGTTATTGTGTCGTTCAATACCAGTCCCAAACGCAGATTATGTCCTTCCAGGCACCAACAAATACGAGAACCGTGGGAGCTCAGTTTAGATGGTGTCAGACTAGTAATCCATGGGTCGAGGGTTCAGTACCCCCATGTCTAGCCTCTTGTGGCTGCATAGGTGTGTCCTTGGGACAGACACTTAACTTCCATTTCCTAGAAACACTATATAACTAAAGGTGTTGTAAAAACGCAGTTAAACACCAACTAAAGACTAACAAATGAGCTAAATTTCAAATCCTTAAAATATATGCAAAACTTAAAATTTCTATAGATGCTATGTATATTGATAAACTGCCGTATATAGTCGATTGCAAACAATAATAATGACTCATTGAACTGCATAAGTGGCACTAATGCTGTGTGCATTAAAGAGTTTACGTTTGACCTTTCGCCATTGTTTCGTCAAGTTTATTTCCGCGGTTGTGACTATCCGCTTTTAGGACTTGGCTTTATATTAATTGCAATGTATTAGGACTCTGTATTTAGTCGTGTGCGATGAACGCATTTCTCACGATAAAATGATTCACAGGAAACAACCTTAATTCTGCCGATACAACGACTACAAGAGGAGTGCGCTCAAAATTACACTCGGAATAAGGTCCAAATTCAGTGGCTAACTGCTTTCGAAAAGGTTGTTTTCCCTCTGTTTTCTCCATTCAGAGTGATGCTTTCAAGAAAACTTGTCCATCACGAAGCACTTATATCTCTTTTGTCCACACAGTAAATTTAACACTTTGTAAATTTGGTAAGCAATAATGTAACTAGATTCAATTATTTCATCAAATTTCTTCTTAATGTACACAATTAACTACTTAGCAAGTGCAAGTCAGACCCGGAAAGATTAATTTACAACTTTTGAGGATTACCGTGAATTTAAAGAAACAAAAACAAATTATAATGGGCAATGCTTTCCACTTTTTATGCAGAAAATACGTACATATATTGATTGTTGGGCTTTACTGGATTTCACAGAGTCCGGCAAAGTTCCAAAACAAAATCAATCTTTAAAACATACTTTTATAGAAGACATCCATAATATTGAAACATGCTTGTGCAGACGGCGCTATGCTAATACCACAGCAGTCCCATAAAGCACAGACTCAGCATGTTTTTCTAACTCTAATGGATTAAATACAGTAATAAGTAAAAGCATTTCATTAACTTGTGCGTTCTAAATATTTTTTATTTTTTTAATATGTGTTCTTTTGAGAAATTATTAAAACTGATATAAACGTACACATTCCATGGATACCATACACACTTTGGTCGCGGGTTCGTTTAATTAGAACAATTCTTTCCGATTTGTACTGAAAACAATTTAAATATGTCTTCATGCATTTTGAACTAAATGATTTAACTTACGGGCATTAAAAATGAAGCTCTTCTCTAATGGCGTATCAGATTGTTATTAGTTAGTGTTTTGACGCTATTCATACATCCAGCATATTTGTTAACTATGGGAAAGAGATGGCCTTACCTTAATAGAGAAATTTAATGCGACATTGGTATATGCATATTCAATTAGAATTGCATCTACACACGGATAACAACTAGAATTGTATCGGGATTTGGAAAAGAACAGAAGCTGTAGTCTTGGTGGATTTCTGAACCCTCTGACATTTTTCTTCCCTCTATTATTTATTAAGTCTATGGCATCAACTAAGTCATCGCCAAATGATGGCATCAATTAAAGTCATCACCACATAATGGCATCAATTAAAGTCATCACTACATGATGGCATCAATTAAAGTCATCACCACATGATGGCATCAACTAAAGTCATCACCACATGACGGTATAAATCACTAATCCGGCAAGGTAATATAACAATAGTTTACTTTTTGCAATAAACTGACATTATCCTGTTTCTCACCCAATATGTTCGATGGGATATTGTTTATCTTAATAAATGAATCAATAAATGTTGCAATATGTTAACTGTTGGAATATTTTAATTTGTTCCTAAATATGGACTTGAGTCTGAAATAAGCCATCATCATCATTGTCGTCGTCTTCATTATTATTATTATTATTATTATTATTATTATTATTATTATTATTATTATTATTATTACAAGTTGTTTTATATTAATAGTGGTGATGCAGGCATACGAACGTTACCAATGTAAGTAGCCCACATTGCGCGTGCATAATGCAGAAAGCACAGATCATATATCGGCTGATTCGTCTGTGCTGCTGGGAATGATCCAAACTTTGTAGCAAACATTCTTTGATACCCGATCTTCCTATTCTGTTCTGTGTTTTCCTCTTGATCTAATGGACATATGATCAGGCTGAAAACAATTACATCTTCAAACATCCCAAAGGCTTCCATTTTCTAATAATTGCTCAAGCTTGTATGCATATGTCCATCAAAGTTTAGGTATTATATATATCCAAACGTAGCAGAACAAAAGGTTTGGCTTGATGGAGCTGCCAGCTTTCGTGGCCTCATATCCTTCACTATAATTTCCTCACTATCATTTTTTAATCCATCAAGGTCAACCTGTGTACGAAGACTCGGCTGCTTCACTTAGCTCTTCAAGGTCAAGGTCGAGTTTTCTCTGGAGGACACCTCTGTATTTCAGATACATTTTTAATCCTTCTACAGATACTTTCGTAAAAATATTGAGACTATTAAAGACTATATTATTAAAAATTAGTAGCAAATTTTCCACAGTAGCATCACTTTCTCATTCAATCAATGATTTACACTGTTGAGGTCAAGCATGTTGGTACCTAGTGTTTGGAAACCTATTCTGAACTATACGACTCTATGTGGGCTTAAGATTTTGCAGACTCTTTATTTTTCTGTATAGCACTTGTTCGCATGCTGAAGATGTGAATGTAATAAAATTTTCAGGACACTATCGTCTACATCAATCAAGATGTATTTAGATTACAACAGAAAAGCATCACCAATCGATGCACGTACTTCCTGAAGCCTGAAAATCGAATCCAAGAGTAGGAAGGTGCAAAGTGAGTGTATTACCACTGTGCAATCTGGGCTCACTCAAAATTTGACTTCTTGTACACCAGACTAGACCGTTGTGCTTACTCGGCCACGATCTTTCTTTAAAGCATAAATCTAACTTAAGAACACCGAAAGCACGTGCCTTTTGAGGAGCAATTAGCCATACCCATTGTCATAGTCCGCTTCCAATTTCATCGTATTCATGACCCGTATATCCCGCAATGATATTATATCTCCAGTTTGACCGTCGTAATAAAATTGTCAGTATTACACACTAAGATGTGAATAAACAAATTGTGGTTCTTTTGTCTTAAGTGTGTCTTTCTTACAGCTTTGCATTTACGTGTTCGTATTAAATAATGGTGTTATTGATCATGCCAGAAAGGAATCCTCCATATGGAGAAACAATGTGATAGGATGAAGCTGTCCATGTCTGTAATGTAGACTAGATTTCTACCAGAGCAAAAAGTAATTTTATACAGACCTTGTGGGTCAAATCATTCTGTAAGCATGCAAAGGAACAAGACGTCCATACATTAAATATTTAATCAAATGTAAAAAGGAGTTGCTTTTAGTACGGCGTTTACTAGTTGCAAATTGAACTGAGTCATTCATTTATGGTCTTCGTGGTAGAAAATAGTTTGAAAATGTTGATTAAAAAAACAATAGTGGTAACCATATTGTATTGAGACCGTATAAAGAACGCAAATTAATATTACCCGGAATGAGCAATCAGTCATTAGTAATAAGTTGTATTAAGGATTACATAAATAAGTGAAACTCGATGATGATCATAGGGATAAAGTGTATATATAGGTTTCCAACATTTCCTTTCTTCACACGTGTCGCTGTTGCTATCTGGATAATACAACGCATACGTGCGTGATGGTACAATGAAGGTCACTTTGATATGACTTCAGAGACGGGTTCAAAAGACAATATACTTTTCGCCTTTTACACATATGTTTGTATTTCACATTGGGTAGTAATACTTAGTTTTATTGTGAATGTTGGATGAAACAAGTAGATATTTTCATTTTTTTGTGTCGAATTCTTGCACGCCACACGAGGTTACTACGATAGTATATGATTGCAAACTGTAGCTGCACTCCATGCAAATTCTGTAAAAGTATCAATATTTCAAATGCAGCTTGCCAATAAAATTACTTTACTGTGATCGAATTTAATGATTCGGGTTTATGACTTACATACTAATGAATATAATCGGTCTGGTATTTCCAACTCACGTTACTGAAGCCATTGCACACGTGGCAGCACACGTGGCAGCACTCAAATAACAACTAAAAAGCTCATGAGAGATTTTTGATATGCGCATTTGTGTACTATTTTGATATCATATGTTTAGGTCAAATTATATGATGTGCGTAACAAAGATGAGCAGTACTACATGCATATCGTGGTGGAAGAGTTAACAATACCAAGGAAATTATTAAAAACAAAGCGATAGAAAACTTTTTTTTTAGAGATAAAAAACAGCCTTACGATTTACATATACAGTGTATGAGCCAAGAATAAAATGATATTATAGAAGATGCCATCATGAAGGAAAGAAAGAACAAAATCATAAAGGGAAAAACATGGAGTATCTTAAATTACACATCAAATGTGAACATAAAGCAAAGCGATCTTCTTTCAAATTCTTAATGTGCCTTTTGTACAGAAATAGTATATAAAATATTGTGATATATTGCATTTGATATACTAAAATGGGTATGATCTTTTGAAGGATTCATCTAATGCATCTATTGTTACATATATTGTATAGAAATCATTCAAGTACTGGAGTTTGTGTCAAATTCATTGTAAATCATAGTGCAAACTAGGGCTGTCCCACATAAAGCCCGCGAGCCTGTATCCTGCCCACCAATCTGCCTAGCCCTTCTATATTTCATAACCTTTTGCATTGTTCTGTGCCTTCTGATCCTTTGCATGTCAAAAATTTGTTTAATGGCAATGTTGCCCATTACACGAACATGTTGGATAATCCTGGTGTAAATAGCGAACGTAACCACGTGTAGAGAAATTAAATCAATAAGTAAATATATTTCTGTTTATGGTCCACGCATGCTCTGAATTGCTGTAATAATTAAATGGTATCAAACAGAAGCGCTAATTGGAAAGCAGGAGTGGAGCCAGGAAAATATTTTTGGAAGTGATAAAATTGGGCCTGAAAAAGAGGCACAGGAAGCTCCTGCATTTTAAGCGTTTAAAGGTGCATATTTCAACATTCTAACTATTAAGAAAAGTTACCGAAGGAACAGCTCTGATTGTTGTGCGTTTACGTTTACACGGGGTAGGGGAGCCCATATCGGCCTCTGGGTAGAAGTGCGTGCTTATAAGGGTTTTCATGGCTAGTATTTCCCCATGAAAGCACCAGAGGGCGTGTCTGTGCAACTCACTTCCGGATAGTTCAATCACTAAAGATTGCAAATGTAGATCAAGAAAATGTGACACATTCTGCAAGCAGGATCAATATTTCACTATGTTAAAAAGAAATTCTATCAATATTTGATCAATTGTTTTCACATCTTTTCTTTCCACTAACTTGCGCTGCTCCCACCTTTCATATAAATGTTCTCTGCCGGGAAAATGGTCTCCCTATTAATAGTAAGAGGGGTAGTTAATTGGATTTAGCTACGTTATCAAGGGAATGACCTCCCTCGATATTATGACTCGGTGTGAGTAAAAGATAGAATATCAACAGAGAACCGTGCAAGATTATTGGAAGAACTAATGCGATACGAGCCCCTTTAGACAAAAATAATAACAAATTTAATCAAACAAATTAATAGTAGCAATCATAATTCAAAGTAAACTATATGAACAGGATTGAATAGCAGTGTCTAAGTTGGACTTATTACATCATTATAACGAGTGGTGAAAAGAGCGTAATGTCCACGACTGATTGCATCATCTTATCCTCGACTGTGTTCCAACGTTCCAATTTCCTCGTGCCTTACCTTAACGACATCCTCGTGGTTCTTGGACTTCCAATATTTTACTCTCTACTCGTCACTTGCCCATATTTTCAGACATAACTCGTCACTTTATTCCTTTGTATTCTTTTTTTTGGGGGGGAGGGGGGGGGGAGGGGGCTCCGTCTCCGGAATGTCGAGTCCCATCTCTCTCAGAAAACTGTTTCCTTAATGCTGTTAACTATCTAACTTGTGCATCCAGCACTAAACCATGTCTTTCGCGCAATACAGACACCTGGTCTCCCCCTTGTTTAACGAGAAAAACAATTTGTTCTTAGGCTTCCCTCGAAGCCAACCTTCTTATTCTCAGGAAATTTCTTAATTGAAGAATTTCGACCAAGTTGTCACTTTAAAATGCTCATAGTTCTTAATTTCACTGCGTTAATCATAAGCAGCGGTTTTCTATTTTAAAAATTAATAAGACTAAGATTTGTTTCGTCAGTCAGACTCTCTGAACTACGTTATATAAATTTTCCCTTTGAAGTATGACTACTTGACACGGAATGAACTACGTTATATAAATTTTCCCTTTGAAGTATGACTACTTGACACGGAACGGAAGTTCAGGTGTCTCTTTCTCAAACCCGTTTTAGAATCCTGTCAATTTCATTGAATCAGAACTCTGTCCTTTGAAGTTGAACGAGAACGAGAAAAAAAATTCTAACTTTATAAGGTTCTTTTATTGTTGATTTAGACTGTTGCATTTCCATGAATGTTCATTATATGTTTGCACTAAATAACTTGAGTTGTTTTCAAAATGAACAAATGGCAACAAAGTTTCAACAGACAGGCGCACTTACGATCCTCTTTGGTGATTATTTTTGTTTTAATACCTTGAATGGTTGGAATATTTATACAGTTTGAAGAAATATCGATGTTAGACACTATACATGTACATGTATAGGACATTTGTGGATCTCACCTATCTGACTGCCTGTCTGTATGTATGTATGTCTGTCTCATTTCATCTGGTGTACGGGTATGTATATCCTCGAATGAATTGTGTGTTAATTGGACGGAATCTGTGAAATAATTGGATCTTTAAAACTTGCATAGTTGATGAATGGAAAGTTAAACATAATTTTGTATGAGGCTGGTCTAGATGAATTTGCTTGTGGCAATCAGAAATGTATAAAGACCACAGCAAATCTGAGAGTTATTACGTGTAAGCGTAACCAAAGAAAAATTATGCTGAAAGTTATTGCTTGTACCGTCAGATACTTGATGTTTGAAAAGTCAAAAAGAAAAGAAAACAAACAAAACGTAATTGGGCATATCATTTAATCGGAATATTGTCCTATATTTACATCCAAAAATTAATAAATTCTCCATCTACATTAATTAGATTCCTTTATT
Source organism: Unio delphinus (assembly GCA_029339505.1). Classification (NCBI taxonomy): domain Eukaryota; kingdom Metazoa; phylum Mollusca; class Bivalvia; order Unionida; family Unionidae; genus Unio; species Unio delphinus. The sequence continues at coordinate 10,207,120 of JAQISU010000117.1, forward strand.
GTTATGATAGCTAATGTCAAGTTCCTCTGAATGCATTATTATGCTGTATTCATTTTTGTGTTGCTTTTCTTTTTTAAATCAATTTTGGGTTTAAAATATTCACCATTACAGATCATATTCGTGTAATAATTTTCTTATCGAACTTATGCTATTACTTTCTTAACTCGTGTTATAAACGAACTATTAGCCTTGCGAAAGTAACTGAGAAAGTAGGATATATCAACATATTGAAAAGGCAAAAATGTGCAATAAATGTTTAAAATTGGAGAGCAAAGTGTAATGTATATGAACGCGCGCGCGCACGTGTGTGTGTGTGTCTAAAATTCTCGCTGACACAAAAACTGTACGGCGTTTTAGATAATACATTTTAGTTAGGGCTGATGTTCGATTACATAAGGTTTGATAATCTTAACTCATATTCTGCAGTTCAGGCTAGAGGTACGTAGCTGGTATAATACTAATGATGAACGATTAAGACTAGAATAAGTATACTTCTAGATAAAGAGATAAATGAAGCCAAATTTAGCAAAACAAGCCATGTATTTTAAACTAGATTTTTAAAGAAACAATCGAGGTAAAAGTCAATGAATTCGAAAATTTCATTATTTTTTTTATTGATTACATGTTATTTCGTATCAGACGCTGATAAAATATTGTACCTGAAAACCAATAAAGATTGTATATTAATTATAACAAACCGTTTGTTACCTATGGCTAATATAATTGTTTATTAATCATCTTCGAGTAAAATGACCCAAATCCTATGATCAAAATTTAAAGTACAAAGTAGATTCATAATTACGGCATGCTAAAAAAAGAACGAATACAATAGAGAGATTAAGATTCTAGCGAGTTCATTCAGGGCAAGTTATTTCCGAACTGATTGTAAATAACTAAGTATTAGTCGCCAGTATACGTGGTTATTAGATTCGAACAATGGAGATTGTACTCCATTTTGTTAAAACAGATTTAACTGAAACTCGCAATTAAGTTCTCTTCACGCATATATTCTTAAAGCATTAGCACAAATGAGTCGATTTTTTTCAAAATATAGTAACAAGGCAATATTAATATTACATTAAAAAAAATCGTTGTATCTTGATAAATTGTGGGTGCGATTCTCTCTCTCTCTCTCTCTCTCTCTCTCTGTCTCTCTGTCTGTCTGTCTCTCTCTCTGTCTCTCTGTCTCTCTCTCTCTGTCTCTCTGTCTGTCTGTCTGTCTCTCTCTCTCTCTCTCTCTCTCTCTCTCTCTCTCTCTCTCTCTCTCTCTCTCTCTCTCTCTGTCTCTCTCTGTCTCTCTCTCTCTCTCTCTGATATCCAAATAACGGTAAGAATTCATATAAACACCTTTTATATACTTATATTATTTTTCCATTTTTCGGAGGGGGGGGGTAGTAAACAGTGAAACACTGTATTTATGATAACAGGTGTACAAATATAAAACCCCATACTGGGATTTTGTTGGCCTTTTAACCAATCCAAGCTTGGTCTTGGAATTATTTTATTAACTATTAATCACCGTTTACAAATGATGTAACAAGGAAATAAAAAGCATGTCTTGTTATAAAGTAATTTAATATTGGCAGTTCATATGACATGGTAATACTCTAGTAACTAAATAAAAACAGCAAAAATCTGTTAAAATAATTTGCAATCAAGAGTTTTGCAGTGCTTTTGGGAAATATTTCATTTCAATTTTAAGTTTCGTATTTAAATAAGAATCTGCAGTAAGTCATCATTATAGATAATTAGACATACTGGATTAGCAGTGCCAGAGTTAGAGCCAGGTTAACCAGTCCACTAATTATGTTGATTCCAAAATACTTTAAGCAGTGATACAACTATGAGAGTTTATAGGAATATCCTTCACAGACATTCGTATGACAGAAATATATTAAACACGTAATGTATGAAAGCAAGTTGGGGCAAATAAATCTATTAGACACATATTGCCTGAGTGACACGATCATCTGTTTCTATGCTATTTTCCTGTGTTTTTTCACCCTTTCTGACGACGAACAGAGAATTCTCATTCTCTACAAAGCGGTCATTAAATGTAACTTCCGGCAAATGTAAGATCTGCGTTTGATGTGTAGATGTAAACACGGGCGCGTATTCCCTTGATCAGATTTTCTATTACTACGAAAGCGGAAGAAGGATGTTGTTAACTTATTATAAAGACTTGTTTATCTAATTTGAAGACCTTATGTCGCTGCGTTGTAGACATATCGACGGGATTCTTCTGGTTCTTTAAGCAAAGCAAATAGGTTGTGGCTTGCTATTAACGTAACATATTTTTAATAATGACTACATTCTTTACTCTCTTATTTCTAGCGGGACAATCACCAGACAATATAATCTATAATGCAGCTCAAAGGCAAAAAGCAAGACAACAGCGCTGTATTTGAAATATAATAGATACTTTAAACAAACTCGTGTAAGAGTTTCCTCTCGTGCTGGGAGCGTGTATGACTCGCTGTACAAATTCAGTTAGCATAGTAAATCTATCCAAACACCAAGATATAACAAAATCAATACCTTTAAATTTCTGAGTGCTCATGATCAAACCATTATATTTATCAGTATAGATGACACCTGGATGTCAGTTCCTTTGTAGAGAAAAGGATATGAGCAGCGGCATTTTCTGGACCTACATGTGTTTGAAACATTTGCTTTTAATTCCGCACAAAATAGTCAGCTTCACCCAATAGCTCGAACTTCGACATGTCACAACGTGGTGGGTGCTCTTTAGATTCTGATACTCATTCTTGGGAAGTGAAGTCTTCATTTATCATCGCAATGGCACGTACAAAGCAAACAGCGCGGAAGTTAGCCGGATTCTGAAACAAAAAGAGAAACCAGAAAGAAAAGATAAGGATAGTATGGAAACAAATAAATAAAACATTAGGAAGAAAATAACAAAAAACTCAACCTGGAAACAAATTCACAAACTGCACGCAACTCACGAGAAAATATGGCGGCAGAAAGATCAAACAGAGAAGTTAGGGAATCAGAAAAGTACTTCCAGATAAGACGAATAGAAACAAATGAGTGATCCTTTCTGGAATGAAACTACAGAAAAGGAACAAAAGAGCTTGATATGTCAAGGATATCCAGGGACAAAGTACCAGGAATAAAAGCAGTGATGATGGCAGTTAATGTTAAAAACCCGCAATACATCCAACGAATATATTTAATAAAATCCAAAGAGATACCAAGGGTAGTACATTCTAAAGGAAACCAACCGGTACTACCATACGGAAAAATGATTATTGCAGGGGAATCAATAAGTTAGAGAACCTACACCAATTCTGCGCCAGATAAAACACAAACTAGAGAACTACATCTCTCTGATATGCCATTATTGATACACCTGGAAGCAACAGTCACAAACTTCAAAGAAAAATTGAAAATCAAGGTTATTTCCTTCAGACTAGCAACAATTCCCTTTTGACGGCAATCTATAATAGGACAAGAATCCTGGAAATAAAGAAAATTAAATTTCCAGATGTGAAAGGAGCGTTCGTTTTACACGGGTTTCTAGTCAAATCGTGGTAAAGGCAATGCATTTACCACAGAAAATGCAACATATGCCAACAGACTGGACACACCGCACAAATGCCTCCCAAAAAGGAAACACGAACAGGAAATAAAGAACAGAAAAAACAGACGGTATCGAGAGCAAACCACCACCAACAACAAGTACCCGGAAAGAACAACAAGATGAAGAGATGCAAGCTCTTTGGTAACAGCAAAAAGATGAGCAAATACAAGTTAAACCAGAGCAAAAAATCCAACAACAAGAGCAACAACAGCAAGAGCAACAAAAGTAACATAAAAAAGAACCAACAAAGCAACAGACAAATGCAATTTCTCAAAAGAGGTAAATAAACAAGAACCGGGAAGTACAAGCACAAACCCCAACAGCAGCAACAGGGATCGTAATAATAGAATGACCACAATTAGAACCAACAACATCAACCACAGAAAGAATGACTCAGGAACAAACAACAACAAAGAATCCACTACCAACAATTAAAACAAAATCAACAACAGAACTAGTAGTAATAGAACACAGAGGAGCATTAAATAAATTTGAACAAATGAAAGTACAAGAAAGAACTCCACAAGCGAACAGAATGAGGAAAGGCAAATACCCAATACATCAAAAACGTCAGCAGGAATAAAGCAACTTAACCTGTTACCGAAGGGTACAGAAGGCAATCTGGACAGAGATAGAGAGAGAATCATATGAGAAAAATGGCGTCACAAGAGAAAAGAAAAACTAAGGATGGTGTGAAGTGCCACATTTTCGGTCGATCTATTAATTAACCATTAGTTGTGGCCAGATAGCCATTAGTTAAATTTACGACACATTGAGCAGGAAAGGGTGCCTGTAAAGGCAAGCCGACCGCTGTACTAATTGACCCGTTGTTTATACAGGAGCCAGTACTGATCGACGGTGATCTTGTAAAGTTTCATTTTATCACGAAAATGTCAGAATTCAGAGAAAACAGAGATTCTGTTACTTAAAACCAAAGCCTGTCATATTGACCATGACGTAAGCGACTTTTAGAGGAAAGCGGGGGAAAATAATTTTGATTCTGATTGGTCACGGTTAAATAAGGGGGGATGTTTTGCACGAAATCTTTAAAACATAATATCGCACTAGGTGAATTATAATTCAGTCTTTAAAAAAGTTCTCTGCAAGAGAGACAGTGTAGAATTATATTTTTGGTAAAGGCTTCCAAAGTTATTTGACAGAAATACATTCGTAGGTTAAGAAGTAGACCAGGGGAAAAACCGCCAAAACCAACGGTTGAGTGACGCATCAGACAAGGTATTGTCTCAATTCCACGCTTATTGGGATGTAATTGATAATGTTTGCTTCGTTTACAGGTCTGCATGATTTCGTCTGATACACTTGAATAGTGTGTTTTGTATTATGAATCAGATGTATGTGCATGCATTCATTCGATACATTTATTTAGTAATGTGCTTTTGAATTATGAATTGGAATTCTTACCTTAATTCTTAGTTAAGAATGACGTAGTGTTAATTTATGTCATAAAAACACTATGTTGAGTTATGGATAGGAAGTGTTATGTTGATTCTTGAATTTATCATATTGTTTGAATAATGCTTGTGCTCTAAGAATTTAATGTATTACTTTAATTAATGATTTATAAGAATACATGTGAATTCACCGAATCTTGATGTCATAGATAATTTAGCGACAGTGTATAATTCAACGTCTCGCTATGTAGTACGTTAATGTATTAGGTCAAGGCAAAACGAATTAACAAATGGTTAATCTACAGTCATTTGAGGACATGTGTAGTTAATTGATAGCCGTAAAATTGTTATCTCTAATAGAAATGTCTGATTGTTCGAACCAGGAATAACGGACAGTCTCGACTATTATCAGTGTAACGAGAGTTTAGATTGTTTTAATTTTCTTTTTGGAAGGAAGAAAATAGCTTTTGGGAAAGAAAGGAAGTACGGAAAGAAAGAAATTGTGAAGGAGAAATCTCCGTGTATACATTGATACAGTGGACCAGTCTGGATTCAAGCGGAACATCCACGAGGCAGTTTATATAGAGAGAGAAACGGACTTCTAGAACAACATTGGATTGAGCAGAGAACGTGGATAACAGGTTATGAAAGTCGAACAAAAGCATTGACTTCGATTGTGACACTCGATCCTACGATAATTTTTTTAAATATCAGTAATAGAACCGCTAATTTGTTAATTCTATTTCAAATCTATTTGTAATTCGGTGAAAGTTTGTTTCTAAACTGCGTGTATTCCTAATGAAAGGAAATTTATTGTGTATGTATTTGATTAAATTGTTTATTTGCCTTTACGGTGGCTCGGAGTTGTTTTGTTCAATATACCCGCTCAGGTTACCATATACATTCTCTTACTCGAACCGGGCAATTATACCGTGGGCGATCATCTCTTAGATAACGAGTATCAGAATGGAGTGTGTTATAGTGTTATTATTATATGTTGTGCAATACCCTTGACAAAGTGGGACATAATACTTACCTTTTGACAAGTGGGGCTTATACAATATTATATGAGTAGCGCTCATGACCCGCGAGAATCTGACAGATAGCAGAAAAATACTTTCTTGAATATGATGAATGTATAGAATAATTTAAAAAATAAAAAAGAGCATTTATTACCATATAAATACATAATACATTATCGAAAAAGCACCCCCACCCACCACCCACCCCCAACAAAAAAGTCAGGTACTAATTTCATTAAGGAGTATTCAAAATTCAAGACTTTTAAAGGACTGAAATTTCATAATTAAAACAATGTTTATATTTTGTTTCAGATATAACTTGGATAAGCTCTCAAAAGATTATTGTTCCCAAAACAACAGCCAAACCCATGTATACGCTATTTTATGTTCTCCCATTTCCAGGCTTGTTTCCATATTTCCATACAATTAGTACCGTACAGATCACTTTGTAATACATGAATGAACAAACGGTTGTTTTCATGCATTTCAACCCAATAAACTTTAAATGTCAATATATTTAATTCTTTATGAATTTCGTAATTTTCCTCTTTCTCTTTAAATGTTTTTGTTGACAAACTTGTTCTATGTAATAATCATCATATTCCCCCACCCATCGGCAAATAATTGTATGATATATGTTTGTATATAGTATTTATGCTTTGTATTGTACTTCGTCTATCATTAAACATAAAATTGCTTTTATGCAACAATCAGCCATAAAAGGGAGGCGTGTGTCCACGCAATGGGTTAAAAAATAAATAACTAAAAGGTACAAAAATGAACACAAAATCGAAATTATTCTAATTTCAATCCTAATTTCAATATTTGCCTTAACTGCGAAAACATAATTTCATCCATTTTATTTCCCTCCTCAGTAGAACAGTATATATGAGAGTTTCCATTAAAAATTACCTAATTACCAATAGGCAAACTATTCTTTTCTTTCTTATATTCTCTTTCAATAATATGAAATTGCTTCCGGTACAAATCAAAGACACCTTGAAGTAACACTATTATCTTATGATGCTAAATTGATGATTACTCAGAAAACATCTCAATATGTTTCTATGTTGCTAGTGGCAAAAATACACTTTTCATAAAATAACAGTAAGTAAACTTTATCAACTATCAATGTGCTCATTTTCAGCAAATGTTTCTGAAGTTTGGGCTATATCCTCTATTGAAGATTCAAAAGATTAGGAAACAATTCAAATGGAAGGAGCACGAATCGTTAGAGATAGATTCATTTTTGTGTTAGAAAGGCTAATTCATGCGGAAACCTTTTGGAGAAACTTTTGAGCAATGATGAAAACATAGATTATTTATAATAGATTGAATTATAAATAATCAAGTACCTAACTATTTAGGCGACCTTATTCTATAAAGGAGATATAAGCCATCTCCTTATCGTCTGCATAATTTTACAGACATCATTCCAATCTCTTGAAGAGTTTAGATTTTTCAGATGTATCCATTCTCATCTACACTTGATCTTTGGAATCCACTTTCTGGCGATCACATAAATTCCCAATATTGCCTTCACTAACTGATGTTATTAATATCTCTCTCATGCGGGGAATCCCCATCATTTTTCAAAACTGCCATCGTAATGCCTCTGCTGAAGAAACTAACACTTGACCACAACGATTTAAAAAGAACTACCGCCAGTTTCTAATCTCCCGTTCATATAACCAATCTTAGAAAAAGTTTTTTTAACCCAACTTGTACCTCATTTTAATTCAAATAGTCTTTTTAGCAATGCACAGTCTACATATCACCCTTGCCACAGTACTGAAACTACTCTTCTCAAAGTATTCAGTGACATTCTCTATGCTTTGGATAGCGGAAATATTACAGGCCTCGCCCTCCTTGATTTGTCTGCAGCATTTGAAACAAATGATCATGATATATTACTTCACTGTCTCCAGCATGTATTTGGCATTCACAATACAGCCTTACAGTGGTTCAAGTTCTACTTTGTCAACAGGACACACATTGTATCTGCAAATTGAATACACCCCGGCCCAGTTGATCTATATTGTGGTGTTTCACAGGGGTCTGTTCTTGAACTCAGCCAAACTCAAGTGTCATAGATCATCACCTAGTGTCTCACCAGTTGTACGCTGATGACACCCAAATATACAAGTCTAGCCACCCAACGGAAGTTGATGCTACCATCCAAGGAGTAGAGAGGTGCATTTCTGATGTGAAATCATGGATAACATGTAACAAGCTGCAGATAAATGATAATAAAACTGACGCCATTCTGATCACAACACAAAGACTTTCTCATTCACATCCTTTACCTCAGACAATAAATATCAGCAACACCAACATTAAATTCACACAGTCAGTACGAAACCTAGGTGTTACTCTAGATCGTACTCTCACATTGCACCAACATGTCATGAACATATGCAAGGGCTGCATATCTTGAGCTGAGACGCATTAGCTCCATTCGCAAATATCTTTCAGTTGATGCCACTAAAACACTTGTGTGTTCATTAGTACTTTCAAGACTGGACCGTTGTAACTCAATTCTGGCAGGTTCGTCTCAATATATACTCCAGAAACATCAAAAGGTTCAAAACACAGCTGCTCGGATCAACTTTAGAGTACCACGAACAGAGCACATCTACCAACTGCTCTGTACCCTACCACTGGCTATCCATTCGATCCAGAATCAAACACCAAATTTGTTCTCTGTGCTACGTTTGAATGACGGACTCCAGTCCAACATACCTATCCGGCATCACCCATGTGTATATACTAGCAAGATACTTACGCTCCTCTTCTGACAATCGTATGCTCATTATTCACACTATGAAAATGAAGTCATATGGACAACGTTCTTTTGCATACCAGGGCCAATCAATGTGGAACGAATTGCCCATTGTAATTAGACGCAAAGACACTGTGATCCGTTTCAAGAGTGCTCTTAAAACTAACCTTTTCGATTGCAAGAACAAACTTAAAGACCTAATAATGTTTCGTACTTTTTATATTTTCAGCATTTTTTATGTTTTCTAATTTCACGGTGTTTTGTTTTCTTTTTCTTTTTCTGTAGTCATATCATTATAGATGATGCAAAGCGCTTAGATCTTCTAAAGATCAGGCGCTATACTAAATCCTCATGTATATCATTTTTATTATTATTATTCTATATTTCTATCTAAAAGAAAACAAACAAACAAACTAGCCAAACCAATTCCATTAATCCTGCTAACGGGCCACCGGGATATTACGCTATTAGCAAACGTCCCCATAACGTCTTACACACTAAACATAGCCGTGCATGTACCCCTCAAATCCCGATCATAAAAGAGTGAATGTGTGTTAACTCTCATATGTGTACATGAGGTTATGATAATGAAGCTGATGCACACAATTTTTATATTGCCTCTTATTTATTACAGAGAGATCTCAGCTGTCTTTCACCACACGTCTTTGGTAGCTATAGAATTATTATTAATACAAACTTAAGGCCTGTCGTCTGAGAGACAGACTTTGACTGAATGTGACTGCATGACCAATGACATATAGTATATATATAATACAAACTTAAGGCCTGTCGTCTGAGAGACAGACTTTGACTGAATATGACTGCATGACCAATGACATATAGTATATATATAATACAAACTTAAGGCCTGTCGTCTGAGAGACAGACTTTGACTGAATGTGACTGCATGACCAATGACATATAGTATATATATAATACAAACTTAAGGCCTGTCGTCTGAGAGACAGACTTTGACTGAATGTGACTGCATGACCAATGACATGTAGTATATATAATACAAACTTAAGGCCTGTCGTCTGAGAGACAGACTTTGACTTAATGTGACTGCATGACCAATGACATGTAGTATATATAATACAAACTTAAGGCCTGTCGTCTGAGAGACAGAATTTGACTGAATGTGACATTAATTAGTATAACTCATCACAAATAGCCCAATAATTCTCAACGTCAGAAATACAATGAACCAGCTATCAAGTTCATCTCAAAGGAATTCAACTGTCATTTCAATCCTTCCAGTATATGTTCTATACATCCGACAGGCAACGAGATATCCACTTGGTTGATAATAAACGGAGATTTATTGGGTTTATTTCAACAAATAATTTATAACAACTATTAGGTTGTTATAGAAATTCATTATTCAGTTATCCAAGAGGGCATTGCCTGATTTTATTAACAATAATGCAATACTGTCTACAAGAGGGACCAATATCCAAGAACAATGATCTTTTATTGATTCTTTCCTTAAAATCCGAATCCGTATGGGTCTGTTGGACGTAATGTCAGCGTAAAGTAAGGGAATCTTGGAGATTAAAAAAAGTGGTGCTGTTGTTTTGGGTGTTTTCAGCATCTGTTAGGCTATTCATACCTGCCACTAATCTGGTCAGTGTAGAACATGGTCGGTGAAGAACCCAGAACAATCCCAATCAGAACTAACTATACAAAGGAAACTACTGGCAAGATTTTCACATACTGCTACTCCAGCCCACGCAGACAGAGCTGAGATGTCGGTGATATGTAAAGGCGATCGCCTTATAAAATTCGGCCCCTATTCGGCCCCTAATATTCGGTCTCCTGGAGAGTAAAGCAATTACCATACAATCTCTTCTATAAATGCAGAGTATATAGGAATCCATATGTCATTCCCCCAGTGGCCGAGTGGTCTAACGCGCTATCCGTTACGGATCACTGCCATCTCACCTTTGTCTGCGTGAGTTCGAGTCTACGATTCGGTTAATATAGTTATGTGAGAAAGCTTGCCAGTAGCTTCTCGTGGGTCGGTGGTTCTTTCTGGGGGTTTTCCCGGGTTCTTCCTCCACCAGTAATACTGGCTGCCATGTATAGCCTTTCGTGTGCTGACAAATGGCGTTAAACCCTACAACAACATTCCATCCTTTGCAAGATTTCGTCAGCATAACTAGTGCCGCAGTTTTTGATGCATTGCCATGAAACTTGGTATATATTATTGTTCACCAAATCAAAATGCGCATATCACCAAATCACATTTACCCTTTTTTGACAGTTATTTTCCTTCTGTACCTGCCGCTGAATGTGATGTATGACAAAATATGGCAAACACAACTAGTCTCGTATTTAAATGGATTGCCGTGATGATAAATAAATACTATAGCTGTTATCCGAAGATGTTCATTTTGCCAGATCAATTTGCTTCGTAATCATGGTTATTGTTATTGCCTTTTGTATTATGTAGCTAAAAGCAGGATATGAATTTTGTTTAACGCAGTGACCGTCCCAGTATACAATTTCGTTAGCGTAACTAATCCTATAGTTGAAACAAAAGTTGGCAACTATCATGGTCAAAAGTTGACGATGCGCATATCGACAAAGTACTGTAGTCAATAAATGTTGTTACAGTCTCTATCTACCCTTTTTGTCTTGTACCTGCAAACAGTCTCATCTAGTCCCGCAGTTTGTAATTGATCACTGTCGATCCTTGGTGCATGGTATGGTTATCATCTGAACTTGCGCATATCGACAAATAACAGAGCTGCTTCTGTTATTTATGTTACACTTGTTGTTCTCTGTGACTTGAGCTGAATATAGAGTATGGCAGACTCTTTACAGCGCATCTAGTCAGTCATACAGTTCACTGGAATGCCAAGAAACCTAGAGCATGTTATGTTAAGGCCATCAGCTGAAGAAGTGCATCTTGAGAAGTCACGCTGCTCACAAAACATTTATTAGAGGGTTCATGCCCATTTATTCTTCACCTGCATGCAACGTTCCCTCTAAGATGCGCGCACGCGCGCAGCTGTTCAGGCATCCCGGCGCAGCTGAATTGTCAGTTTTTGCTCAATCTAACGTTATATTTTGCTCGTCTCCGTAATGCTTGCGCAGTGCAGTGAGCACTGCGCGCACATCTACCATTCGCTTAGAGGGAACGTTGCCTGCATGTAGTGTACACAAATATACACTTTTTCTCTGTAGTTTTTAATGAATAGCCATGGAACATGCTGTACATTACAATCATCATATAACGATGACGATATTAGCAAATCTTTGTAAAAATATATGTCCTTTTTATTTACAGTCGGATCCAACATGTAACAGAATAATGTGTTTGCAACTAATCTTTCAGTTCTTAGTGGGTTGGTGTGATACTAATTATATATTCTTGTTATGTTCAGAAAATACGCATTTAACCGCATGATTTTCAGAATAAGTATGTGCTTTTTCACTATAGACAAAGCATATCTTCCTATGGCAGGGTTTTGATCCAGGAGAGGCGTTTGTTTATTAGTTTTTTTTCTTAACTGTAATTCGCTGCAATGGTAATTTAAACCAAGTTGTTTCAGTTAATATTTTCGGATAAGGAATTGGTTGAGCTTGATGGGTGGGAGAAAGCACCGATCTTATCAACCAAAGAATTTATATATTACTATTTGCTTGATGCATACATTTAACGTTGATTTGGCTTTCCTAATTGTATACAGCTATTAAAAATTGAATGAACATTTTTTTTTAAATTGAAATTACTAGGAGAATACAATAAAACTGTTTATCTGACTAACTAAATAAACGGCTTTTTCCGGCATTCCTCGTATAATAGAAGATTACGTATAAGAAGAATACAACTATCGAACGTTTCACCAACTATACTGTGGACCATCAGATTGTATTAACGGGACTACTACTACAAATTCTGCTGCTGCTTGCTGCTACTACTACAACTGCTGATACTACTACTACCACTACTTCTACTACTACTGCTGCTTGTACTACCACTACCACTACTATTACTACTATGCTCGAAATACATGCACAATACATAAAAGCACACAGTAAAACATGACATCAATATGTTTTATCGATCAATTACATGAACATGTTTATCGATCAATTATATCAATATGTTTAATCGATCAATTGCATCAATATGTTTAATCGATCAATTACATCAATATGTTGTATCGATCAATTAGACCTGTAAAAACACTTCTCAAAGTGACAATTCCATGTTTCTACGTCCTAAGACTACAACATGCTCATATTTCAAGATACTCATGACTAGTTTACTCTGATGTAGATTACGTGGCTTTTTATATTAGCTGAGTTGCTGTTACAGAAGAATGAAAGCTAATATATATATATATATATATTAGAGCACCTTGATGGTGAAAGGTATAATAAAGCTCTTATTCAATAATTAAGTAATTAATTGTTAGCGTGGCCGGGCTGCTGGTCATGTTTTTTATTTCCCAGTGCTGCTTAGATTCTGGTCTAGACTTTGATTTTCCAGTTTGGCCTGTCTGCTGGCCTTTGTATTAAAAAAGTCTGAAAGGCTATATTTGTATTGCAAGCCAGTCTACGTTTTTGCCACTATTAGGAATAATTACAATTAAAAACATTACTCAAGGAAACAAAGAAATATTCAACAACATAAGTTCTTATCTACAACGCATACAGCAAACATTGCGAGGCAATGTAATGGAGACTGCTAATTTGGTCTCCTATCAGTCAAAACTAGCCCATTACTGAGTTGTATTACACGCAAATATTTAACCCGATGGCTGTTCATATAGAAATATTGTTGTGGAAGGCACAAGCGAGAAGAAAATTCATGAACGTGAAATGTATAATATACTCAGTATAAATATGTTGTTTAGATTTTACGTGTTTGCCCTCTGTTGATTCATCACATATAGTTTTGTAAATATTAATGGCCAAACTTACTATCCTCCCCTATCATCAATTGTTCCAACTTATTAACTATCTAACGTTAGTGAAAACTACGCAGTCAGTGTATGTATTGATTTAGCTTGCAACTATGAGAACCATTGTAATTGTAGGTTTGTTTCGTTAGTGTGCGAGATGGCACTTTCTGCAAGTCAAAACGTGTGGCTCAATAGCTGAAACTCGCTAATCAAGCGCAATTTTAAGAATTGATTTGATTAACACATATGAGAAGTCGTTTAGTTTATACGATGGAGAAGAATTGATTGGTGAGATATATTAGAAATCTGCATACTTTATTAGATGGATGTCGTTCTGTCGGATCTGTTCTACACTATGATTGGCATATAGCATATAATAGGGAGATTTAAAAGAATCTGTGTTTCATCTGGATAGTGAAACTGTTACATTTAACGGTTTGTGGACATTTTTGATAGCTACAGAATGATTAAACCTAGAATATCCGATAGACCATGTCATTGACCTATCAACTCACTCTGCTTGTGTGAGTGAGCCCAGAAAATAGTGGGATCTAGTGTTAGTCGTGTAATCTTGCATAATGAATGTCATGAATGGGGATTAGCGTGCAAAGTATGTTGTATTTGCCATAGCACCGGTACAACTATTTGGAAAGCAGCCAGGCGGATACATAGATAGACAGTTACAATGACATGCGCCAAGCACAGAAAGACACATGAACAGAGATTTTTAAAATAGTCCAAACGGTTCCTCTTTGGGATTAGCATTATGTGTATCACTTACATTATTGTTATTATGGTTATGATCAAATAAATACATGTGTCATCGTGTTTCTCATAAAATAATGTTTATGGCCAGCACAGGCCTTCATACCTATTATTATATCTACTTCATTGCATTAGGCCTGACGAAAAGATTGTTTATTTGCAAACAGTACGTGCAAAAGAAGATTTTGTTTAATTTCTCAAATATTTAAACAAAGTCTAATCCTTTTCCGAATACTTATAAGTGTCAGTGACTTTCATGACACACAACTCCGTAATGATGTACACTGCGTGAAAGTCTGTCCATAAAAAGGTTAAGAATATTTTTGTTTTGAAAGCCATTCTTTTGCAAACTCGCTGCTAAGTGTAACATGATACTTTTTTCGAGGAAATATACATCACTATTATCAATATCTGTAGCCATTTCCTCGCAATCAGACTACTGTCTCGCACCCACCTGTATTTCATTGTGTATTGCCAATAGCCATTAACTAATCTCTGGAATGTAGACCCCTTTCTTCCAATCTTTTGAAGCTAGTAAATTCGTCATCTTCTTGATGTCATGCTTAAAACCGAAAACCCATTGTCTTCCTTGGAAAATTTTGGAAGTGTCTGAGACTGATACATCATGCAAATGGATTTATAAGCTGGATGATGCAGCCGGACACGGAATGTAATGTGTGTTTTTCTTTACTAAGGACAACGAAAAGATTAGAATTCAGAAATAGTATGTATTTCAACTCTTCTTTCTTTTTCTGCTCCGTATGTCTGTCTTGTTGATAGAACGTACTTTAGCTTCTAAGTGTTTGAATACATATTTCTTTTGAAACCACATGTCTTCTTGATTTAATGCAGCGATTAGACACATAGTTTGTATAAAGATTTCCAAGCGATTACGTAGTCCACATCCTGCAGAAAACATATGGTAAGCTATTACTAGAGAGACTTTTCCCAGTGAATAAGTAGTATTTTGTTCAGGGTATTTTAAGACCTGTTGCATAAATGACTTTTTACTATTACTTTTCTTAGAGAAAATCTGCTTTCGCTGTAGAGCCATTAATTTTCTTTCTACTTAAGTATACGGATATTATTGTGATAATTAATGGGTAATCCTGTCCTCAGATTTATCATCACTACATTAATCCTCAATAATATATCAAGTATTTCAGAGTTTTTCTTAAATTGTGGCTGTTAAGACATTGAAGATATAGGTTATAAATTAGCACAGAGCAGCAGTAGGACAACAGAGAATGAATTTAGTCGTAAAACATATAATCTTGTCATTGTTAATTTTGGTTTTGCCTGTCCAATCTTGCCGGTACTGTTAGAATTAAAACAATAAGAATGAATATATGAGTTCATTCAAAATGAACTTGCTGATTTTCAATCTAATTTTAATCATGCTTTATGACTTGGGCTCGATGAAGATGTACTTTGTACCATTAACATATGACACAAGCTGGATGTGGTTATTGTACGGCAAAGATAGGAAAGCACGACCTTTCTGGTGGAACAAAAACATCGTGTTCAACCAAAAAGACCCAAGAAAAAATGTCTTCTCTGCGTAAACGTAGATTTAATTAATTAGCAAATATTTGACAGTTTATAAATGAATAGAAATAGAATTTTAAAAAATGTGATTCGCATGATAAAGGACAATATATAACAGGTAAAGAAATAATGGAAATCAAGGTAACGTTTCAAATTTTTGGAATCCGATTAAACACGTGCGTGCACACGTCATGCAGTATCAAGACGGTATCACGTAATCAATGGCATAAATACTTCAGATCAAAATTAAACTCATCAGGACTCTGTAATTAATCACATTTCGGATCATATGACACTAAATCTAGATGATATTTCTGAGGCTAAAGTTCTCAGAAGTATTCTAAATACTAAATTAGGATATAGGGTGTGCCGGTAGAATTTTAGCTGAAATCGAAAACTGCACACCTTAATTCATATGCCATATTACTTAACGAAATTATTCAAAGCGAACGCTACCTAACACAATGGGTGAAATCATGTTTTGCCATTACTCAGAAAATATTCTTCAGATGACACAAAGAAGAATTCAAATTTTGCTAGTATTTTATAGCAGCGCCTCAACGATTAATCGTTTTTTTTCTCATTGAGCGGTGCGAAACTAATAAAAAAAAATATTGATAGGTTCAATATCAGAAACATTTGAGCAAAAAAGAAGGTAGCTTTTATTGTTTTGTTCAAATACGTTTTCCAAGGCTTTATACTCTGTTGATCATGTACACTTACCGATTCGCTTAGAAAACAAAGGGATCATTAGAAAGTTGATTAATATTCTAGTCTCTGTTTGCATTAATTTACGTTGGTGTGTGCATACAAGGGTGCGTATTAAGCCCTATTCTGTTCAATCTATTACTAATCTGACCTCAGACAAAACGTGTCCGAACTGCATGTTTATAACGGAAGAAATATATAATACATGTATTGCTCTGTTGGATGCCGTTGACGTTGGAAATTGTGCTGATATAGTCAGGTTTTACAAATATATATTTATATTGAGGAGATATTAAGGAAAAATGTTGGAATGTTTATTAATTTTGATAAAACAAAATTATTGTATTTAAAAATAGTGGATATTTTCGAAGTAGGTATTAAGATAGTAGATACATCCAATCCGTATCTGATTTTAACAACACGAGTCTATGCTCCTAAACTCATTTTAGAAGAAAGCAAATAAACAAATGTGCAGTTCAAACAAACAAGTCTCTCCAAGCATTGATTGATGTTTATAATAATTTAGGCACATTTTCGGCGACAGAAAAAGCTTGAAACCCTTTTTGTCCTTTGATTACATCTGTATTAACCTTTGTCACTGCAATTTTAAAATATTAATATACAAGGCACATGTATGTTTCTTTCTTTCTTGGATTTCTTAGCGTTCCGTAGCAAACACTCCATCTTACCACCGGTATAATGTGGAAGATTACCTCTGTGTTGTAATTGTTACTATAAATAGACAACTTCTGTTATATTGTCGGCTTTGTAGTGTAATTGCTTTGGTAATCGTTAGCGATTGAATGGTTAAACAACAAGACAGAATTAAGAACTGTGTGCCTGTTCGAAAATACGTTGAGTTGGAGAAAGAATCCTTTAAAAACAAAATGATGCTATCTTTAAATGGATAAATAATGTAGAGGGGCTCCAATGATGATCCATTAAAGTTATCAGCAGGTATCATTTATTATGAATACCAATCGGATGTAACCAATTTATCATTGGTTGGTTTTAACATGCTTTACAACTACTATTTCTTTATTACAAGTGTGTTTAAGATTCATTTATTTTAAAGTGTGTTATCTTTATTTCTAGTGCAACAACAAACGATCAGCAACCGGTATAACGTAATATTCCATTCATTCTAGTATAGTAAATGCTACGTTAAATACCTATCATGAATGAATACAAATGGTCCCCGATTGTTAGAATACTAATTTGACTTGCATCGGCTTTTTTTCCGCACCCTATGATACCATTGTGTTGGGTTAACGTAGTGGTTTTGTGAAAAAAAAAGTCTGTAAATTATATCGTGCAAATAACATTGCAATATTTTACTGAGACATCGAATGAAAAATGTGACAGTTGCTTGGAGACAACTAGTAAATCTTGACATGAAATATTTCTTCAGAAACGTTTGCTGTGTAGCTGAAGACTACATAATTGATCTTCATTCTGCAACATCTGTAACGAAATGATAATATGTTCTGATAGACTTAGGAAAGAGTTACTTGAATATGTGTATATTCTTCAATCCTGCGAACCTAGAGGTCATTACACCTAAACTAGTATATGCACCGGTTAGTTGCGGATAATCCAGATTTTTCACCCGGAATATCTGGTTCATGGACATCCACGATCATCCAACATCCAAAACCTTGACCATCAATAGTAAGTAATTCATACAAGCTGTTAAAAATATGTCATGATGTCGACGTTAAAGCAAATAAGTTTTCCAAATTAATTTTTTTTAGTGCTACCCACAATTCTAATTCCAGCAAAAGCTTATGATGACTTAGAATGGATCCATATAAAATGTATTATTCGATGTCATCTTGCTAATGCAAATATATCGCCTTGTCGTACTCTACAATGGGGCTAAAACAATATACATTTTCAACGTAAACGAAGGTCACTGCCTTTCAGTTCATTGCAATTTTATAACTGTATAAGTAAACCTGGGCAGGAACATATTGGCCTTTTCTTATTTATTTCTTGCAAATATGTTTACTTTAATTCCACAAATTTGAGTTAGTCATTTAAAATTAATTAAGTTTTGGTTTAATCGACATAGAAAATAGCGTTTTTAGAAAAACATGTTTACTGTAGTAGAATCACATTGTTCTAGCTCTAATTACTGTAAAACGATATGAATAATTTACTTTTCAAATAATGATATTGTTTTATTTCACACTTAGTGCTTGCTTGTAGCAGATTCTAGCAGATTCTAATTGTTAGTAGTGTTCCCAACACATTAATCCCAGCATTCTGGATATTTGATACCGGAGACTGTCAACAGGTTCAGTGCTGTTGTTTATCTTCCCATGTCTAGATAGGCATGGATAAAAAAAAAACAAATGTTAATTTAAATAAGATCTCTTATCTCAAAGCCTTACTAAAACAAGATCAGAGTGGTAAAGCAGGCAGTTTTTACTTGGGCTTGGTATTGTAAGCAGCATTGGTTTTTCTAGTTTAAGTAGAGATTTAAGATTTATTTTACATAAAGTTGTAGGACCCTTACATAGTGTTCGTGTTTCCTTTTTGAACACGAATGTAACAGATGTCCTCGACAAATGTTATTGATCAATAAAAAGAATGGCATAATAATAAAAAGTATTCACCTGCAACAAATGGGCATCATTCAGAGAAATTTAAGACTACTTGACCATAAATAATACTCAATCGTTCCATTAGAAGAGATACATGAATCAATTACAATACTGTTCAAAAAAGATGTTTCTAAGTGGTGGCTTTAGAGAATGTTCATTTGTTTCTGTACAGATTAAGGTGAGTGTTGTTGACGCTGAACGAAATTCCCAATGAACTTCATACTTATATTGGTTGCAATGCTCGCTACAATTTGTCGCAATTGCTCAAGAATAAGTATAGCAATGACCCTCTTCTTAATACAAAGCACTTATGTGAGCAACCAATCATGTTTTTGAAAACTCTTGAACATTTTTGAGAATATGGTGTGGTTTCGTTATATCATTTGGTGTAATCGGTTAAATTTTATCTGCATCTTTATAGGTATACGCACAGTAATGTATTGTCCTCAGATTTCTGGGTTGACTTTTGAATGTTATAAATGGTTTGGTTTTCACAGAAAAGAAAATCAAAGGCCTCCATCCTTTGATGAGTGTAACAAATAACTTATTGATCCTAGGATGTTGTGTATTTATTAATAGTGTATTTTATCTGACAGCACGGTAATATACCTGCGCAAGTATATTGTAAATGACATAACCGGTAGTTTTCTAAGTGTTTTCAGATCCACCTTGTGACTCTCAAACGCATTAAGTCCAACAACTTTTAATTTTTGTCTTCGATGCCTGTAATTAATTCGGATTGCTAAAAGGTTTCTGTTGTTTCAACATGCATCCCGTTAGAAAGCTTTATTTGTCATATGTTCGGCTTCAATTCAATGACACTAACGATTATAGTAGAGAAAAAACCTCTTGCTGCACACCTTATATTATCAGTCTATTCTGTTTAACATAACATTCAAGTCTTCAATGACCTTTAGTACGCCTTTTTAATAGTGCTTAAATGAAGACATACATACATACATACATACATACATACATACATACATACATACATACATACATACATACCGCTCCGTGACCTAGTGGTTTATGCGTCCGCTGCGGAGGCGGGAGATCGTGGGTTCGATCATCAGCTGAGTCATACTAAAGACTTACACAAATGATACTAACAGCTGCCTCGCTTGGCACTCAGCATTAAGAGGTTAGTGTTAGGAATGGTCGGCCTGGTGTCAGGATAATGTGATTGGGTGGGACATCATGCAACATGTCTACGGCATGATGCCCCAGTGCTAGATATCACTATAAACTGTCTCGTTGCAGACATCGTAGCGATATGACTGAAACATTGTTAAAGCTACGTTAAAAATCCGAATCACACACATACATACACACACACAGACATGCATGCATGCATGCATGCATACATACATGCATGCATGCATGCATACATACATACATACATACATACATACATACATACATACATACATACATACATACATACATACATACATACATACATACATACATACATACATACATACATTTTGTAGCACTTTTGAACGAGTTTTTAACACCCAACCCACGTCCCCTCCGCAATTGTAGATTTATCTCGATGCAGAGAATTTCACCATATTTTCTTGTAAGCTCTTCGTCTATGAATGTAGTACTAGGTAATTCAGTGACATTACTGATGTAGAAGGGAACAGTTTCGTACATTGGCCCCTAGCCAATTTCGTAACTAAAGGTTATGCTGTGACGTTTGATCTATTATGTTATAATAATTAAAAATATAGAAAAATTTCGGATTTTGGTTGTTTCAGGTTTGTGTTGTACTTTAAATTGATGTGAAGCATGTATATCTATCTGCCCATGTCATTTCACAGTATGTAGCCAGTGAAATACCAATAGTCAGCTAGGAAGCAGATCAAACCTCCCATAGCTATAAACACATGGGTTTTAGTCACTGGACAGTTGTTTTTGGCAAATTTTCGTCCAGCGATGACTTATTGCAGAAAAAGCATAATAATATTACCTTACAGATACAAATACAAAATAACTAATCATTTGTGTTGAAAGGATGCTTGTAAGAGTCTGACTGAGGTATTAAAGTTAATCCCTTATGCAACTAGCGGCTTTCATACTGAACTAACACTGTCACCAAACCCTCCTTTTTACATTCATTTTTTGTACAATAAAGACCTATTTTGAACATTTTCCTGTGACAAGACAGCTAAAAGAATCAGTATGTGCCTTATGCAGGAATAAAGTTCACGAGTACTGTAACACATTTCATCACCCCTCAACCATCTAGACGTTAGATATTTACCTCTGTAGCAGATACGTAAATATGTGCTCCTTTGAAGCCCAAGTTACGCATTTGATCTCCAGTGCTAGTTTAACTGTGACAGGCATTCACCAACAAGTCAACCCATTTCCAAGCCTATTTCAAAGTAAATCTAAACCACATTAACGATTTAGCTTATCTGTGAACTGAGAAACGCTATAATTGTGATAATTAGGTTTATGCCTTCTACCTTAGAAATTAGGGAGGTGTCAAAATACGAAACTATCCAGTGAGACCTTAAGGCGAGTAGAATATATCAAGAGCTGCGCGGATGACAGCATTTTGAATTGCATCAAGCTATTCAGCACACGCTGTTTTACAATATTATCACCCAGGGAAAGGTCTGGAGTCTGCATTGACCTGTCAGGTCAAATGAATGATATTTTTATGTTTTGCTTTATTATACCTATCAGAAAATATGGACCTTTTTGACCTTAATAGTGTATTTTGATTTTTTAATGAAATTTAATATTATACATGTGTATGTGGCATTGAATTTGTACATAAATCTGTTTGAATGCACCCTTAGCCCATTATATTACGTGACAAGTTGACAGTCGGACGAAGATGCGAAAAATAATACCTTTCATTCAGGGTCGTAAAGAGTGATCACGGGCCCTGATTTAAGAAACACCCGGGTCTCTCCAATTCTTTGTAAAGCAACAGTTTTCTTATAAAATTAAAAAGTGTTGTTCGGCCAGGGCCTCTGTACTGGCCCAAGCACCGTGGATATAGCCCCGGTTGCTACACCACCACAACCCTCTTGTCGGCCCTGCTTTCATTAGAACTTTTCTTGTCAACTAAAGAAACGATTTGACTGCTCCTGAACCATACTTTGATGGGGAGAAGTATTTCAAAATTCACATTGATCTTTACTGTGAGGTTTGAAATATCTCTTTCACCTATTTTTGCATGTGCTTCGATGTAAAAGTTTACATGAGACTGGGACTGTATTAAATGATTGCATATACACGTTTTGAAAAGAACAAAACAGTATTTCGGCTTGCTTCTACAGTAGACAAAAGCAGTAAAGTAACCAGTGCGAATGATATTTCAACTAATGGCAAGTCCACGAACACAATGAGCCCAATTATTGTAGCTAAATTTATGGCGCTATGAGATTTTTAACTAAATTTCTATAAAAGATTGCAATAACCCAATTGGAACTCGTTCGTGTGTTTCCGCTAATGATCAGTAAGAAGAATGCTACAGTAGCAGCCTTGTTATAAGCATGCATAGTTTTAGCAAATGGTAACAAATGCATGTCACAAATCATTTCGACTTATCGATTCAGATGATTTATTCTTATCAGAAACATGCCTCAGTTTATTTGTTCAAGTATTAACATGCTGGAGAACTTGTGTAAATAACTTTATAAAGGTATGACAATTGTTTAACTTTGCCTAGTGTACGCCAGAGTGAACTACCCCAGCGATCTGTTTTACTATGTATTATCCCATCAAAGAATTCGAAGATCGATTTTGACAGAACAAGCCGCGGAATTTTCCAAATGCATAATAACCATGTTTGCAGAGCGGATGTATTTCAGTAGCATAGCAACCATGTCTGTATAGCGGTTGTATTTCGATACAATACAATCTCGTTTAGATACCAGATGCATTTTAATAGCATAACAACATTATTTGCATTGCAATGCATTTCAAAAGTATACCAACATTTCAAAAGCATTTCAAAATAACATTGCATATCACATGCTAGCATACTAACCTTGTTTGCACTGCATATACATTTTTAAACGCATACCAACATTTCAATAGCATTTCAAAATTCATTGTACTGCACATGCTTTTCAAAAGCATTTGGAAATGATATAATTGCGGCTTATGTGACAGTCCATGCTCGTTTACAATTGTTCGATGCTTTACAACTGTTAGGAGATTCTGTGCTGTATTTTGACAAGCACAGTTGCTTCTAAATCGATCGCGTAGGTCACTGTTATCCTAAATTCGAGGGAGACCGTTTAGGAGTCCAGACGGACGAGCATCCCGAGGACAAGATTCTAAGTTTTGCTAGTGGCGGTTCGAAAATAATGGTTATGAATGCCGAGACCCACAAGTAGAAATGCACACGGAGTGAATAAGTTAAAGGATTGACTCTTAATTATCGCACTGGTCGAGTGGTGAACTTTGGCTTATTGAAAGAAGCTTAGCAATCTGGGAAAGATAAAAAACTATAAAGTTACCACCTACGAACCGCATACGATTACCCACACACACTCAAAATCGTCAGTCAACCCTTCGAAAAAGCCCATCAAGTCGTGTACAAGAAGCAAGTGAGGCTTTCCAACCACTTCACTTTACGGCCATATGGTTCCAAAAGGATAGTCAACAACAAGAGGGATGAATTCGACACAACAAGAAAAGAGTGAGATAAGCGCGGAGAACTCCAAGTTCAAACCATACCATATTCTTGTCTTCTTACCGGGATATTTTGGTTGTGCACGTCGATTGGAAATGTTTTTAAAAAAATGCCCATGGATAGGGAAGGATTAGCTACTGCAAATGTTTTAGATAGAACAGAACTGGCTACCTGGGACCTGAGACTGGAGACGGATATGAGGTACAGTATTTCAGTTATTGTCTGAAGTTGCGAAAGAATCTATGTATCTATAAAGATTCAGCTTTTCTAGAATATACTCTATGGACTTCTCTCTGTAATTACCGTTATATGGACTTTCCACCCATTACACTACGGTACAGGTATGACGGTACCTTAGAGAAGGTAGCAGTACCATTGTCCATAAAGAAAAAAGGAAGACTTCCAAACCAAAGCATACAACTTGAACGATGTACAAGCTCGAGACTTCATTACGACTAGTATATAAAGGTTCAAACGTCCATGGATAGTTCATTGTGACTACAAGGACCGTGCGAGAAAGTTGCATTCTTTTAAACAGACATCATTCAAATTCGAAGGTTGTAGAAGAAATTACCTACCCCTAGTGTGCCTCGTAGTCGATGCATAAGAAATAGGCATTGCTACGAAGTTGTTCGTAAGGAAACTGCAAGTGCCCATAAGGTTACCATTGTAATTGCGTAGCTGAGTGGAATGCTATACCTTGCGATTGTATGGATGCCGTACGCTGAGACCTCATCGATTTAGCAGGACATCATGAGAACTTTGCAATGACTACTATCTCTATACCGAACATGGAGAGTGATGCTCTGCGTGTCAAACCGGATGGATGGGAAAGCGATGCCATTCGTTATCGTGAACTCTTTACTGGATGGCAACCTCTGCGTGAGACAATGCGTCTACCACCCTACATATGTCAAGTGACCCTAAGTAAACTCCTCCAGATTACACCGTCCCCTCGTTAAAATGAACCTGTGAAAGACAAATATTCGTTAACTGTGATTTGCCTGAATATTGTGACTTTGAAAGTCGATTCCAAACGTCCAAAGGAAATTGCCAGAATAGATGGCAGGACCAACCCCCGAAGATTTAGCCAGAGAAGAATTTTTCTACTTGGATGAAGGGGATAATGTGAAGTGTTTCAGTTGTGGTGTGACACTTTACCTGTGGGAATAGAAGATTTCGCTTACCTGGAACATGTTCGATGGTTTCAGAATTGTCACTGCCAACTTTTAGTGGGACGATCTCAGTAATCTCTCGATAGATGGATACTTTACATGAGAACATTCATAGTTTGCCTATGGAGTTGAGAGAACGCATTCACCGAGAGGTGGTCAAATTACAAGTCAAGCGCAAAGAACAGTTGCATCCGTTACATCACTGATGTTTAAATCTCTGATACATAAATGCAAGAGGTCTAATTCAGATGAAAAGTGTTTCAGTGCCAAGACATTGTTCAACTGTATGTGGGTGAGACGGATCGGCATGTTTCTGATTTTCTTTATTACGAGGTATAACATAATGAAACGGGTTCCTAAAGGAGAGTTAGAGGATTACCAAAATCTTTCAAACAAGGTAAACTTAGTTGAAGAGGAAAATTCTGAGCCATGTGGGATGTATATGTTCGTGACTGAACCATTTAGATTCGATACTGAAGTACGATTGAGATAATTAAAATACATTCCTGCTTCCAAAAAGAGGGTATAACAACTGGCTACCATGCCATAACCTTTATCACCCAAGAAAACGAAACAAGAGGCAGATGGAAAATGACAAGGAAAGGAGAAAAAAGAGGACCAACATCACCTGCTTTTTTTTCTTTCTAAAGAGGGATACATCTGAACAACTGGTGCTATGTTTTATGCTAACAACACCAGGGTGGACTCTTCACAACAACAAGCCAATGTTGGTCACTGAGCTTCTTCACTAAGGCTCCCGTTCCCCCTTCTTTGGTTCGAAGCCCACTTTCGATAAAAGCTCTAATCCCACAAATGTACCTTGATCCTTCACACAACGCCATCTTAATCTACACTAATTTATAATAAAAAGCATGACACCAACCGAATCAGGGAAACTTATTCCCTACTGATTGGTTGCCTTTAGGCAATCAACAAGTACATTTTGTACACTAAATTCAAATTTATACACAATATAGACAGAAATCGAACAACTCAGACCTTTATATCAATTAACTATTTGGCTCTCACAATATTAGAACAGATCAGCTTGTCCATTAGTACAATATGACTAAATTTGATATAATGCGTTCTGGAGTTAAAGGCGTACACATTCTTGCTCCACCCCTTGAAGTTCTGCGCCCCCACCGATCACCTGTCTTCTTTTGCCAAGTCCGGACATGTTCATCAAAGGTGACGTAAGCCATGTCTAACGGGTCGATGTTGTGTCACTGACTAATTAATAATCCCTACCATCGGGAAGTAGCAGATCGTAAACCCACCTGGTGCGTAAGCGACTGTAATCCATTTAAACAACATAAGTATGGCTATCAGGGAAACATAATCCAAACTTATTGGTTATCTATTTTGCAATTAAAAACTACACGGTACACTAAATTCAAACTCCCACAATATATACTTCGAAATTAAACAACTCTGACTCTTAGATCCATTGTAAAAGTGGCCTACACAATATTCGAACAGATTAGCTCGTCCATTAGTGTAACTGTACCGAGTCTGACACGAAGAGTTGTGGAGCCTTGGGACGTACACATCCATGCACCATCCTGCGACGTTTTCCGCTAAGCTGGTCACTTGCCGTCTTCTGCTGTGCCTGGATATGTTCCTCAAGGCGAAACTTGCCACCATGTGTCAACATCACAGCCCCGACCAATAAATAATACCGACCATCGGGAAGTAAACGGTCGCAAAAGCACCTTGAGTTTAACCCATTTTAATAATAATAATAATAATAATAATAATAATAATAATAATAATAATAATAATAATAATAAAAAAATAATTTTAATTATAATTTTAGCCATTCAACAATTCAATAGTCTAAGAAGATGCCAATCGATTTATTCAATACTTTGAGACAGTTGGTTTGGGGTGATGGATGTAGCCTATGTGGTGGAAAAGCTTGAGAAATTGAAGTATCCAGGTAGCCTAGACTTTGTAACCAGTTTAAAATTAGCGAGAGAACTGCTAGAAGGTATGCTAGAGAAGGAAGTGAAAAAATTAAGAAGATTTATTACACCAAAATATGTGAGAGTGGGAAGCTTGTAGGAGGCACTTGATAATGTTATCATAGTCAGGTTCTTTCTAGAAGACACATTGTATTGGACAGGGTGGTGATTTGTGAGGTGGGGACTAAACCAGCTAAAGAAAGCAAAATAAATGATGAGAAAGGTGTTGGAAGTAGGGTTGGAAAAGATAAAAGATACCTGGACAAAGGAGAGAAAGGAACAAGACAACATAAAGAATAAGAGGAGAATGAATAACGACTGGATGAATGTACAAGAGAAATTTAAATCCGTGTGACATCCTGACTGGATGCCATAGACAGAAAAGATGAAGAAAGGAATCATTTGAGAAAGTCAGGAAATGGTGGAAGAACTAGAGAAACTAGAAGAAGAAGAAGAACCAAAAAGGCTCTTTTCAGGGCCACTCATAAATTGTTTTAGTCGTTTGTATAATTGTTTGTGACTGTATATTGTATGTTATATGTGTCACATAAATCTATGTCCTACTCTTTGGCCCCGATTGAAGTCAGCCCGGTGCGCACGTGTTCCTACAATTATTGTAACATTGTTACCAATCTTCAGTACTGTGACGTCACCATCACTGTTCCATTCCTATTTTCCATATACAAAACCTAACCTATATTCCACTTGCCCTTCTCCGTATATAGACCCAATATTCCCCATGTTCAATTCTCTTTATTCTCCTTAAGGCTAGAGTTGCCCAGTGTGATTTGTAAACCCTGGAGGCTAGAGTTGCCCGCGGGGTCTGTAATTGATTTTCCAATTCAGGCTAGGGTGAACCATATTACTACTTATGTATCACGATATATGTAGGGTATAAACTAGAAAGATCTTGTCACGGTGGAATAGTTTTAATTTAGTATTTACTGTTACGTCATACCGGTATTTGATGCCTTCCCCTATCGTGTATTGATCAGATCATTTAGGACATCGGTGCACAACCCACGGCCCGCCCGCAAATTTTAAAACAACACAGAATTCTAGCCCGTGAACAGTAATTATATTAAAGAACTGTGTTTGCGGCCCTCGAGTGGTCTTAGAAAATGCAATCTGGCCCTTGACCGAAAAAGGTTGTGCACCAAGTATTTAGAACGATTATCTTTATCAAAGGGTTCATTTGAAAGCTCGGTATTGAAAAAGACATTTGTACTGTAATGTTTGGCTTAACAAATACTGGAATTTCCAGGTAACGCACCATTTTCGATTTCGATTAAACTGTCGAAGCACGTCTTGCAAATATAACTTCAAGGTTGTGGAATTTTAAGTCATAAGCTGACAAGTTTTAACTGATCTATTCTCTCTGCATTGTCGGAAGCTAGGGTGCGTGAGTTTGACTGAATTTTTAACGTAACTTGAATAGTTTTTCAGTCATATCGCTAAGATGTTTGTAGTGTGACAGTTTATAGTGATGTCTAACACTGGGTCATCATGCTGCACACATCTAGCGTGATGTCCCACTCTGTCACATTATCGTGACACCAGGCCGACCAGTCCTAACATTAGTACTAACACTAACCACTTATTGCTGAGCGCCATCGCTGTTCGGAAGCTAGTGAATATTCCATGTTAAAGGGAGAATTTTTTTACGTCTGTTTATTTTTTTGTATGATTATGGATATCGCGTTATGATTTAATCAACATTACTACCGTACATGCAATTGTTTCTATCCGCCATTTCTGTCTTTCCCATTTCCGTTGGTGTATGTGACTAAATTTTGCTATCATTCATAGGTCCAGATACATCATCACGTTACAGAGGCTAAAATCCGTCACGCTCGTTTTGAGAGAGACAGAGAGACATAGACAGAGAGAGAGATAGAGAGACAAAGACAGACAGAGACAGATACAGTTACATATACAGTTACACAGACAGACAGAGAGAGACAAAGACAGACAGAGACAGAGACAGTTACAGATACAGAGAGAGAGAGAGAGAGAGAGAGAGAGAGAGAGAGAGAGAGAGAGAGAGAGAGAGAGAGAGAGAATGTGGGCTTAGAGAGATTTTACCATAACGGCATTTTTTGATTGACCATCACTGGTTGATTAGTCTGCTGCCTAGCTATCTAACTCTGCGACATGCTGGGGAATGGTGGAGCGCCCTTCTGACATTTTAATATTAAATAATCTATTTCCAGGTTCCTTTTTTATGTCTTCCCCTAATCATACCTTTTAGTATATTATCTTGCCAACTTCGTATCATTAGTATTGCGAACACTATATTGAATTCCAATCGAATACGTACCTTCTCGTGGGTTATCTGGTGCAAGTTCAGTTTTATTTTTCTCTCTCAACAAACTTCCCTGTATTCTCTAACTGAGAGAGAGAGAGAGAGAGAGAGAGAGAGAGAGAGAGAGAGAGAGAGAGAGAGAGAGAGAGACAGACAGAGAGACAGACAGACAGACAGACAGAGACAGACAGACAGACAGACATGATGATGATGATGATGATGATGATGATTTCGATGAAGTTGTGTCGGAGGCATACTTCATTTAGAAGACAGTTATTATTAAAAGTTTGTATTACATCGCAAACGATTAATTAGTTGAAATTCATTCATCACAGGTGTAGACAATATAGACTCGATGGTCTGCTGTTGAAATATAATCTAACTCTGAAACAATATTAATGTATGCGTATTAATGAGCTATAAGCAGATCACAAATTTGAACACAACAGTATTGGTATATTACATTTCATTATTATTATTATTATCATATATATATATATATATATATATATATATATATATATATATATATATATATATATATATATATATATATATATATATATATTACGACTTTACAAGTGTCAGAGAAGACCGAAAACAAGTTTTGTAAATTTCAACAAAAAAATGTATTCCCTTATAATAGCAAGGATGTCACAAGTAAAAAAGTACTCAAAGTATTGTGAAATGAAATCCTCAGTAGTCCTTAAGGTTGTATCGCAATTCAGGATTTCTAAAATTCCAACTGAATTCAAGTGTTATTCTAAATAAGTTCAAATATTGACTGTGTTGATATGCCTGTGATGCCTGGACTATTTAATTTGCTAGTGGCCTGTAGTGTACTAAGAGTATTTTGATATATTACAATTTTATTATCCAATTCACCATAATTCCAAATTGATTTTTCTGTCCAAATACATAATTGATGAGCATTTTGTATTACCAGTGAATAATAATTTGATAAATAATTAAACCCAAATGAAAAACTGAATACAGCAATAAGGCTGAATCTACTTCATGATGTTCAGGCAAGAATGAGTAATTGTCAGATAGATAAGATTATAAATGCCTATACTTGCCTTTATTCGTAATTACCATTTTCTTGAAATACTCTGGCCCGTAATCTAAACTTATATTTTAGACGTTTCTTGGGTCAGAAGACTGTTATCATGTTTACATTATTAAAGACCTGACTATATAATCCAAAATCATAGAGAATAATCTAGCTATGTATTCTTTTTACAAAATAATTATACTTGGTTAAGTAAAGAGATATACTAATAATGACTGAATTGGTGACTCAACAATGAATTGAATGTGTTGAATGTTTACTCACTGCCCTCGACGTTATATTCAGGAGAGAAAGTTGAACCGGCTGTATATATATATTCTTTTCGTAACGGGATTTAATTAACCATCTGTTGCCAGAACTATCAATAGGTTACCTTGAAAATATTATCTTGGTTCCAGCCAGAATCCGCTTTGAGCGCGATTATTCGATCCATTAATAGACACGACCTTACCTATGCACATTCCTGAGACGGCTGATTGGTGGATCTCAACTACTTACGTACTTCAACAGTATATTGATGCAAAATGGATGGAATGGTTTTAGATACGTTTCATTCAGGTGATTATGAAACACAACAGACGAGAATCATTGGTTTATAACATTGAAACCGTGCAGACGAGCTCAAAGATAATGTATCTTTTATTACGTTTTGAAGTGGTGTTTGACTTACTCACAGAAGATTCTTACAAACCATTATCACAAATTCACAGGCAATTAAAGCGCTAGCCGAGACTGCATTTTAGTATGTAGTATAAGCTATAGGAAAGACACATTTTCTAATTATTTGTTTATACTGTATAGCATGGCATTTGCTTGTATAACTACAAGAAATCACGTTGTCCAGACATTTGCTGATTTTCTAATAAATCTATATATTTTTTTAAAATCTCTTAAGGTACGCGTAAAAAGGTAAACGCTAAAAATGGAAACGTGTTGACGCAACATCTTACCGACCGATAGGAATTCAGATTTAGATATTGCTGTCCGGACTTTATGAACGCCGAAATTTTGAATCTAAGCATTTGACAGGTAATATAACCATATCGCACCTACACAACAATTTTGGCACGGTTAAAGCAATTGATACGGTATTTTAAAAAAAAACATATAAATTAAAAAAATACGTGTTGTTTTTCTGGCTCTTGCTGTCCCTTATATGCTTGTAATTAGCCTCAGAAGCATATTGTAATCCCATCTCTGCCACACCCAAATCAATGTTTTATGAATAAATAGAAGAAAACGTATAAGAGACGATAATATTATATTAATCCTTGAGTAATTCATATCACTGATACAATTACCTGCATCAAGTCCACCGATATGCATTACATTATTTTTCAGTGTCCGAATAATGAAGGACACTTCTTTCAAATGTCCAATACTTTTAAAGGTTTTGATATAGATGCCCTTGTTTTTGTAGGGTGTAAAGAGTCATTTCCTTTCTTGTCTCTCACATGCCGTAAAATATGTTTCTACTTTTGAAAGTGACCTCTGCCGCATAACTTCATTACATTTTGTTTTTGCCATAGAATATATATTATTAGTCAGAGAACTACACACTTTGGATATACGCTGGACATCGCATTTTGATGTTCTTATAACCTTTCTTCATACCAGTTTTAACTGTTAAGGAGAATAATTTGAAAGAACAATTCATGTTGACATTTTTAACGTTGCAACAAGAAGAAACAAAGGACAATAAAACTGCGTTTTTATTGATCTAAAGTTTCATAATTTCGCCCCCAAGATTGTGTGCAATTTAAAAGCAAATCATAACTCTTCATTACGACCATATGCTTCAGATTCGCCAAGACAGTATTTTCGTTCCAAGCTGCGTTGAAATGTAATCACTGTCATTCTCGGTTGAAACCACTACCAATCTTTTCAAAAGACATTTAGATTGTTTCGAAAATTTGATTATTGTGTAACTATATTAGATATATTAAGTCGCATAGCTAATATTTGCACGCGAGAAAATACCTCGTTCGTGGTGTCTTGAAGGATACTTTAGAAATTAAAACGCCAGTGATTTGTCAAAACAATTATGTAGAAGCAATTTATTAACATTCAAAAGAGTATCAAAAACAAATTTTTGCACGTTTTATGTAAAAAAGCTTTTTTCATAGACTTACTTTAGTAGAACAAACCAGGAGTTTCAGTTGTATATATGAAATATCAACAGAGAAACCAGGGACGGTATTTGGATAGGTGGGCAGGGGGATCCCCTCCCCCCCCCCCGAAATTGCAAATGTTGTAAAATTGTTGTAGAATATGAAGGAAAAATTCAAATGAGGTGTTGAAAGAAACCAGATTAATTTATGTCAAACGCAAAATATTCCAAAAAGAACTGCTTTTCTTCTATCAAGGCAGTACTTTAACATGTAGTTTCCTTACAAAGGTTATGTTTTTGTCAGTTATGCCTATCATATCTTCGCCATGCCACATTATTTGTATTATTTTATCTTTCATGCTTCACATCATCAAACGGATACCTTTTCGCAATATCATCTAGATAAGCGATATGATAGATTGTTCCGTCTACTAAATCACGTGACATGACTCTGCCAACCTTGGACAAACATGCAGTAATGATTTATTCTTAAAAATATAAAACTTCAACGTTGCATAAATTATGCTGCAATAAACAATATATTATATATGTAGTTCAAGTTCGTAATGTAATAATCTAAGTGTTTTATTTCAGCAAATAATACTAATAACTTTTATCGCAGCTCGAGACCTTATTCATGCACAAGGAAATTCGCTCCAATAAATGGTAATGTATTTAGTATATAATCCTATACGTATTAATTTTATCTGGATTATCTTCCTGCTGCCTTAGAAGTAAATTAATTAAAAATTTATAACGAAATCGTCAATAATTACTGCTTAGAAGTATACTATTGTCCATAATGATTTTAAAGTTCTATTGTGTTCGTCGGATGGAATTTTGATCATTAAGATCCGTTGATGTATACATGTAAATGCATACTTATTGGTCGATAGTTATCTGAAACCAATTTCTTCATTATTAAAGTTTTGTATCTCCACCCCTCCTTCAGCTCAGGAGAAATTAAAGAGTCACCCAAATGTCTAAAATATCAAGACGATAACAAGCATTGTTTTTGGAACAAGCCAACATTAACGTGTAAATTTTAAAACTTAAAAATGATGCAGTCAAGGGGGTCCTATACAAGAAGATTTATATACATCAGAGCCAGAAAGTGTGTAGGGGCGGGGGGGGGGAGGGGGAAGGTCTCCACCAATATTCTAGAAACGTTTATTTTTATATTAAAGTTTCAATTTCAGTTGTGTTTCCTTCAATCCATAGGATATGCTTTCTAATACTTGTATGAATCATCGAAGTTTTGTCTAAGTTTTGGGAAAGGAATAAATCTAATTCCTACATTTAAACAATCTGGATATCGACACACATAATTATAAGGCCCTCACTACCTGCTTTTCATCTTTATCGATCGATTAATCGACAAATCATTGCAAAAATTTAAAATACTTATCATAATCAATTCATTATTAACACAAGCAGCTTGTCGAAGAAAGTTGGCGGACGTAAGTAATGACTGGAGGAGTGTCTAATCTACGCTCTATGACTGGTTATATGATCAGCATGATAGACAAGTGGCGATAGGTACGACGTACATTTTTCTCCCATGCGTCCAATTGAGCCACTTTATGATTTACATACCGTGATTAGGAGTGATTTGTATACGTGATAGCAATTCAAGCCAGTTATCACCATTTCATCATGCAAGCGTACACTTTTGCATACTTGTCAGAAACATGAAAGGGTCAGGCAAGTGTTGTGTGTGTGTGTGTGTGAGAGAGAGAGAGAGACAGAGAGAGACAGAGAGAGAGAGAGAGACAGACAGACAG
The DNA here is from genome assembly GCA_029339505.1 of Unio delphinus. Classification (NCBI taxonomy): domain Eukaryota; kingdom Metazoa; phylum Mollusca; class Bivalvia; order Unionida; family Unionidae; genus Unio; species Unio delphinus. The sequence goes on from JAQISU010000117.1 coordinate 10,241,568, forward strand.
ATAGACATACAGACAGACATAATGAGACAGATGAGTGGTTGAAGGATGGCCACTATTTTTCAAATTATCTAATGGATTTTATTGTCATACACTTTTATTTTTCTTAAAATTTAATTTGCCTCTGTCGGCGTCAGTATAATCTAACCATAGAAATAAAGGAGAATATACCTAAATAAAATCCCCATACATTAACTCCTCTATGCACAGCACCATTGGGAATGAAAGTTGATTAAAACAAATTATTTAAAACAAACGTGATAAACAATATCAAATTAAATTTCCTTGACATGGTCATTCTATATTTTGGCTTAATAAATAGATGCCAAATTATCGAAACACGCTTATACAAATAGGCACCACAATGCTCCAATTCTCGTTCTTGACCTTGTCCTCGCCACCTTTCTCGTCGAATGATTTGTTTTTCCTAACCTTGCCAATAAAGACACGAACTGTTTCGTTTGAAATCTCCTTCAATGGCCAAAATTAGGTTCAGGCAATTGACCAGTGTCTGTAACGCGGTCGTTCTGTCCCAAGCGTTATTGGTAAAATATTGCACAAGCCCACTGGTCAGAGGTATTGCGCAACTTGGAAAAACAACACCCGAAACCGTCTCCCGCTAATACTCGTTATCTAAGGAATGACATCCACGGTGTGATTTGCCCGGTTATAGAATGGATATGGCAATCTGAGACAATATCTTGAACAAAGACAACACACGAGCCCCCGTAAAGATAAATAAAGAATTTAATCAAAAGAATCAAGAGAAGAAAAGACACAGTAAATTACAATTTTCTTTACTTCTGAATACTCTTAGTTCAGAAGCACTCTAAAACCGAAGTTTTAAAATAATTGATACATTAACTAAATTTCAAACACTAATAAAATAGACAAATTTAGCCGTTAATGGCTGATAGCAAATTTCATCACGAAATCGAGTGTTCGTTAGCATTTGACCACTTGGTAAATTCTCATGACCTGCTCGTCGACTGTTTTTCTGCTTGCGTCTGTACTTTAACTTGCCCTCTGGATGATCGTGGGGTTCTCACAACTCTGACTTCTAAATTCTTTTCCCTCCTTTGGATCTCGATCTCCTCGCTATTTCTCTCTCTCCAACAAACTATTTTCCTTTGAAAAGAAAAGGGTAGAACGCCCTAAGTATCTCGTTATGCTTTAAGAGTTGAGATTGTCCGTCCGTCTTTTTGGTTCGAACAATTAGATCTTACTATCAGTAATAACCTTTATACGGCTAGCAAATACTACACAAGTCTTCAGATCAATAAAGCTATACCGCTAATTATCGACATCAGAATTTGGGGAAGTCACATATATTCCCGTAAATCATTACGTAAAGTGAGGCAGTAAATCATAGCACACAATCAATATTCTCTAATATGATAAATTCAAAATTAATGTAGCACTTTCCAATCATAAATGTACACAGCGGGTTTTTCTACAACACCCATTAACCTACCTAGTACATTACTAAATCAATGTAATAACCGAACTATTCATACAAAGTATCAACACATCATGCATCTGTAACGAAGAAACATGATATCAAAGTATATTATGATAAATGTGAATTTGAGTTAAATACCTTGTGTTTTTGGTGCGCCCTCTCGACCGTTGGGTTTTCGGCGGTCTATCCTGAGCCTATTGTTTTCGAAGGTAATGCTCTAAAAATAACCTCCGGAGTCTTTTTTTCGGAATTAATAATACTGTCCTCTCTTGCAGAGGTACTTCCAAGACTGACGAAAATTCGCTAAATCGAAGAGTATATTCCCTACAAGATTCAGGGATCAACCCACCCCTCATTCCACATTTGACCAATCGGAATAAATGCTATTCCTACAGACATTTGGAAAACTGCTTATTAATGTGCCAAAAATGCCACCTGGGGTTGTATTTAACACCCTGTCGTTTTTCTCAAATCACTTTTACAGTTTTTCGTGTGAATTTAGCCTTTCTAGCCTGTCATACAACTAGTTCGTTTTTACTATAAACATACTAACGTTGTGACCCGAGTTTAGAAAAACATTTCTCCGTGCAAATCTGCCACAAGATAACAGTTAATTGTTGGCTAGACTAAGAATTAATTAATGGATTTCACTGACGAAAAATTTGGCACTTGACAGTGTCTAATACATATGCATTATAATAATATCGATTGAAAATAAAATTTCTCCATAGTTTGCTTTTTTCATACATTTGCTTCTTAAATCCGCTTTTAGAAGAAGAAAACAAAGTATTCTCCAGGCACGCATATTTAAAATATTTAGACAACTTTCCATTTGAAACATATTTACTGTACAAAAACTATTTATCCCAATCCACGTGATGGCAAATCCATAACGATCCGCGTACAGCATTCTCTCATATCTTTTTTAATTGAAATATCAAATAAGTTAATTAAAAAAATCTATATTATCTATACACCGCCTCCGACCAACCTAAATGAAGATTCTGGAATGTGAAGAATCACGGGTGAATTTAAGTTCCCTCGGTTGTCATGCTAGCCTGGACTATATGTCTCACGGTAATCCATTAACTATGCTTTTTTTATATAAAAAGAGTGAAGATAGTGGAAGGCATCCAAACATTAGGAAGAACTAATTTATGTCCAACTGAATTAATCGCAAGTAGTTTTAAAGACGATTTGTTCAGAAAGTCAGAGTGGTAAAATATACAGAATGCTTGACCCAGACAATTAAACTGCCGATTGGAAATCATTCTTTATATTTCACATAACCTTGATCGACTAAACTACCCAATGCACGAAAGGATTGTTTTTAAAACATAATTGTTAAACTGTGGACAGACAGTCTGTAAAGTTGCAATGTTACAATATACCGCACAGGAACTGGGAATTTGAAAGCAAATGCGAAAAATATCGATTCATTTGGAGTGAAATCGATAAAGCGTGCATCTCGAGGGAAGTAAACAACATACTAAAATTAATACATTAAATAGTACCGGCAATTACTGCACGACTAAAGTGGAAACTGCGACACCCACTTCCGCGCAGTAAGGTGACGGTTATGTTTCGATCAGTTTCCAATCAGTTCAGGATTACTTTGCATAGAATAGACTCTAAATGTCTCGTCCCATTGCATATCACGTGATTAATCAGAACACACAGGTTTTTTTCCCCCGTAAATACTCAGACAATATAAACACGTGATCATCTTCGTTGATATAATTGTCCTTTTTGGTGTTTGATTATGTCACGAGATATGGGCTTGAATTAAACATAATTATTTGTATCTATTTATACAAAATTATTTTGAGACGGAATACTATACATACAGAACTCTAAGAATGCGTAAGCGCATTGAAACGCATTGATACTAAGGATCTATTTGTGGAATTTTATTACGAAAAGGGAGAGTACGCGAAAAAGAAGAAATAAGCGGCTTATATTGCTGCCGATAATGATAGTGATGATAAAGGTAAAGCATATGGCACAAAACAAACACGGAGAAGTGAATAAGAGCTTTCAATGTTCATAATTCCAAATAATCCGTGTATATCAATTCCGTCCGCATTTTACGAATCGCATAATAATCCTTGCCAAATATTATCAGCAGTTACTGTCTTCAGACGTCGACTTCTAGAAAGTGAACGCTAGACTTCATCTGCATGTAGTGTGTGTCCCAAATGACTTTGTTAATAATAATAATAATAATAATAATAATAATAATAATAATAATAATAATAATAATAATAATTTTTAAATAATAATAATAATAATAATAATAATAATAATAATAATAATAATAATAATAATAATAATAATGAGGACTGTATTGCGCCTAATTTTTAGAAGCTCTAAGCGCTTTGTTCTCCTTAAAGAAAAGAAAAAACCTGCGAATATTCAGAAACGATTTCTGTCTGGGTTTGCAGATTAATGATATGTGTGCCCGTTTAATGCCAAATGTGAGACAGCAGAAAGTATTATTGATTGTACTGGTAGAAAAGAGCATTATTGGATATTCGATTATCTATGCTGCATTATTTCCGATATTTAAATGGTTTTATCGCTAATACAGATGGCGTGTAGACTAGACTATGTCTGTCGGTGGCTGCTTGGGGTTTAGGATACTTTCCTCCTCGCTATCAGCTGCTATAGAGTTTGATTAGTACCTGTCTGGACTGGAATGTAGGTCAATAACGAAAAGTGCAAGGGGTGCAAAGATAAAGAAGCAATTCGGTTTAAAATGCAGAGTACAACAGAATATGCGTCCTTGAACAGTATATCACCCAAAACAAATTATTTTTAACAAAAAGCAACAAAGAAGCACAAAACAACTTTAATTCTTTCTGCAGTATGTTTTTTTTTTGTACATTTAGATTGTTATCATTATGCACTATAAACGCTTGAAATGCTTCGCTCCTGGGCCGTCAAAACGAGTGTTCTGTCGCTAGACCCCTCCTCAGATTGTTTACCGTTACCCTTCCCCACCCACCCCAATATTTCTGGATTAGAACCCTGTATCTAAATCACTGCTAGATAATATTATCGTCGATGAATTAGAACTTTAAACTTGATTATGTTCTTTATAATTTACTTTTGGCTACTTTGCGGTGTAGAACACAATTTGAATGTTGCTCAAACTACCAATTCAGATCTTCATAAACGTGAATAAAATAATGACAGTTTTTGTCACTGAGGAAAGTAAAGAAATAATTCATACTTTATTATCTCGTCTGAAAACTGAGCGACAAAGAAAATGTGATTATCTAATTAATATTTCATGCGAGTGCAGCTGGTTGTAATTTTTACAGAAAACAATATGCTAGTACAGCTGGTTGCATCGTTTGCAGACAAGTGTCTGGTAATATAGGGAGGTAACGAGTGCAGCTGGTTGCACCTTTTACATAGAACTGCATGCTAATACAAGGAGGTTAACGAGTGAAGCTGGTTGTAACTTTTAATAAGAACAGTTTGCTAAAACAAGTATTAACGAATACTTATTTGTAAAGAGGCAATATAATTGTATTATCGTGGAATTTAGTATTGACGATACATCTTTAGAACGATCAGCCATGAAACTCCATAATGTAATAAAGTCTCAGATTTAGAACTGTCATTAACTAAATAAATAAAAACAGACCGATATAGGAGGTTACCCACAGAAGAACGCTTAATAAAATTTTCATTGTATGTCCAAGTTTTACTTGCTTGTCCATGTTTTACTTGTATGTCCAATTATTAATTATATGTCCACATTCTACTTACATGTCTACAATTATCTTGTGTGTAAACGTTTTTCTTTCATGTCCACGCTTTACTTGTGTCCACTTTATACTTGTATTGCCACGTTGAGTTTTACTTGTATACCCGTCTTGCACTTGCATGTTCACGTTTTGCATGTATGTCCACTATTTACTTGCATGTCCACTATTTACTTGCACGTCCACTATTTACTTGCATGTCCACTATTTACTTGCATGTCCACATTTATTTGTATGGACATGTTTTACGTTCTACTCGCGTGTCAACTTTATAATTGTATCTCCACATTTTACAATGTCCACTTTTAATTTTATGTCCACTTTAAATGAGTTTCAGATTAAAGAACCTAAAGCAAAATTCAACCGTTCATAGCTGAATAAGGAAATGCATTAGGATTATGTCAGACAAATTCATTCAGAATATTGGATTATTTTATCAAAAGTACATATTTTGTAAAAATAATGTTTGCTTTTTTTTAAACGGGTGATTTGAACCTGAAATAGGTACATTTATCTTTAATATATTTTTATATAAAATTTACACTTTAGTTTTGAGTACAACGAAACGCTTAATGAGGTTTATGTTCTTTTCTCTTCATACTAAACTAATTACCAACAAACATTCTATAATACAACCTAGTCTTACTCAAACTGTCTATCTTTCGACTATTTTTAGATGTCTTACACAGCCCGATCACGATCTAGACAATACCCTTGCCAGTTCGCAGGACATCATACGTTTCCTTGAGTTCGCAATATGTTATCGTCCTTTGATCATATGGGCCTGGAGTAGGGAAGCCTTTATTAAACATTGTATGATAGAAAATGTCAGGGAAGTCGTGCAATTAAGCACGGTCAGTTTGTAAACGCATCATGTCTTGTGGAGTCAATTTTTTTTGACACCATGGGCCACTGATTTTTTTTTCTTTTTGAAGCCGAGGGCTGCAGCATAAAACTTAAAAGCAACGACTATATAAATGTTATTCACAATTTGTTACCTGGTGAAGAAGATATACTATGAAAGTAGGCCATGGACCCTTTCTTAAAATAAATACACAAAACTTTGCTCGAGCTCTGGCGGGCTAATTAAAATAGCCCGTTGGTCGCAGGTTGGACAGCACTGGTTTAAGGTGTAATGTCAGAAGGGCACATACAATTACATGTATACAAATTGTTTTTGTTTTACCCTGTACAAATGATTCAGATAAAAAACACATAATGTGTTACCATCTCAAGTATATGAAATAACAATGAACAAAATCATAATAGTCTTAGAGCAGTCTAGACGAATATAATGTGTTTTGTTGTACGATACACATACACATATCATGTGTTTTATTGTACGATACACGTATTTGGTCACAAGAAATGTGTATTTGGTAAAGTCTTGATAGAGGTCATTGAAACCACCAGTTACTTTTTAGCCATATTAGCCAGAAACGACAATATCTGTAAATCTTTCTTTCTTTGAAACTCTCACCTTCCGTCTCCTTTTCTTTTACCTTTACAGATAATTGGGTAATGGAGAGAACAACGTCTTAAAATTACTTAAGCAAAACTTTATTTAGCAAGTAATGGGTAAGCTCACTTTCGTTACCATTTGTTAAAAACACAAACGACACAGTTCTTAATGTCACACAAGCAGATACATTGGTCATGGATCTATGCGTTCTTGAATTATTTACTAAGCTGTCCCTCTTCAGAAAATACACGTTATACAACTATTTCTTAGACTGGTTCTAAGATGAAATAATCAACAAAATTATGTTCACGTTACTTTTCAAAGAGTTCAGTCCAGATGTCTCAGCCGAGGCTAGTGAGCAAACAACGTACAGCTGATCCCATACGTAAATAATGATTAATATATATAAATGTTTCGGAACGATGAACTTCAGAAAATATGCGAACGTATTCAGCACACAGCTTCAAATCAAACTCCTAATAATAGACGATGTTAGTTCGGCACCGAACACCAGCTGGAATAAAAAAAAAACGCTCTTTTGACATGGCTATATATCGCAGACGTAAGGGGTTGTTGATAATAATGTCCCCCTATCGTGCCCTCCAGAAAATGCATGCAAGGCGGATATACACTTTTCAAGAACAGGAGTTGTGGTCGAATTTTTTTGCTCATGAGAATTTAACCAGACTAACAAGTACGTTACTTTTCATAATCATGGGTATAGTTACACTTTTAGTACCTGTAGCTTGCTGAACATGTAATAGTGTAACCTGTGAAATTTTCATCGACTGCAATGAAGGTATTTGTTTCCTTCAAAATTACATGGATATTGAATTATCACGTATCACAGTTTCATCGGAAATTTTCTTGTCTTCTTTCAGAATTGTAATTGTCAAGTTCGTACATTATGCCATTTTGTGTGAAAATAGAGATGTATGTTTATGAAATACGGCTAGACAAACTTATATCTGCTAAACGTTTAACACGCGTGTCAAAAGTTATACTATATATATATATATATATATATATATATATATATATATATATATATATATATATATATATATATATATATATATAGTGAATGCTTGGTCGTATTATTCATTATTTATACTTTCTTAACAATTTCAAAATATGTTTAATGAATGATTCGTCACTCTCTCCAATCATACATTTTACTAGATTCCCACATCTACTATCTATTTTAGTCCGAAAAATAAGATCCCATAATCGGTATTAATAGCGATGGACTATATGTGGCTCTAATAGAAACAATTCAACTAGAGAAATCGTTCACAAATAAGCTTGTCCGCAACATATTGGTGTGCATTGCATACACATACCGGCATCTCTCGTGTCTATTGAGCTACCATCGGTTGAAGAGTTCTTTGGAGACATATACATAATATTTTCGGATCAAATCCTGTTTGACGGCTTTTAAATCCACCTGGAATAGCAAAACTTTATTTCATGTGACCATTTTGCATTTCGTGCTAGATATGACTGTTATCGGTAAGTGTACGCGTGTGTCCTCCGGTAAGATTTGCATGCAGCAACATAGCCGATTTTAATCAATAGGTGACATTTAACGAAGAAATCGTCCATCAGTATCAATACAGAATTGGGGGGGTGGGGAGTCTGATTCATTGGACTACTCTTTATATCACACGATATAAGTACAATATATTACGTATTATTAGAAATATCTGCGAAACGCAGTTGTATGATTTTTTTTTAATGTAATAACTTAAATTGCTACTTCTTTGTTTCTAGCTAATACCATTGTAATAGCCATAATTAGAAAATCCCAGTGATTCTATTTTAATCTTTTCTTCAATTTTCTTTTTCTTAATAAGGAACATATGTATCTTATTTACAAACCGGACACAGAAGGAACTAACAAATAAATGAACATAAAAAAAAAAAATGTTTCACTTAAAAAACATAACAGTCCTGATTTGCAACGGCTGGTAAACTCTTAATTTACCACTGCAAACATTCTGCAATTGTGTAATCTTTTCTTCGATACACAAGTTCATTTAGAAAGGATCTTAATGATGTGTACCTGCTACACATGTCATATGTTTATGCCAATACTGCAAGAGAGAGCTTCAATAAATGATTTACTGGAACACTACCTGCCCTAGGTCATTATGGCCTATATTGCCTCCATAAAGAATATCATCTTACCAATGGACGCTTTGTATGGAGACCATGTCCATTGCCCCATTGATGATGTGATAGACCTAAATATTGCCTGGAACGAATGCGCAGCTATGTGTAGAGTGTCCATGGCTTTGCTCGACAGAAATAATTTTGATTATCAGAAAAGGAGCTATGACTTGCGCTCGAAGTAATGTTTATGTTACATCTCAATAGCGAGTTTGGACGAAAGATGCACCCCAGCACAGTTGGTGTATGCAATACACATACATCAAAGTGAGAAAATACCCATTTGTTCTTGTCGAGATCACTCACGATGATATAGGGTAAATATCGCGTTAAAAGGTCAAAGACAGAGCATGTGAAAGTGTACCATATTGGCATAATTCAGACTTACCTGGGGAGAAACCAACCTACATCGTTTACTGAAGACGATTGGAAATAATTGAGTCATTTATATGCATAGTAATTATCTTAGTTTTGATTCTTACTGGTTTGAGACTGGTTTTAGGATGTTATTTTTTATTTTAGTTTGAATACCTAGTGAATCGTATGTGTGCCCTTTCCTCTTGGTATAGAAGTTATCAACCCTCTGTAGTAACCTGTACGTAATTGTGTCTATAAACAAGAACAGCTGAAGAGCACTAAAGTGCGATTGTATTGGTAGCTTATGAGTCAGGATGAGCTATATTAGTATTAATGATAGCAGACGGAAGCCGGAAAACCTTACATGAGTTATTCTATTTACACGGAAGTACGTCCTACAGATAATGATCTCGAATGTGTCAGGATAAGGTAAAGATGAATTCTAAAGAGCACTCAAGACAGTCTTTTTCGTTTGGCAAATGATGAAAAACGAAAACCATCATACCAGATACTAAATACTTGTTTGTATTATTTAACTTTCATTAAATTATTAACAGAGTGTATTGTGTGTCCACTCAACGTAATGGTTTGAATAAGAGATACATATTATGATAGTCTTTTCGTCCGGTGTAAAGAATAATGAATTCCAACTCCACACGCAGTCTCTAAGTGATGTGGCCATGTTCCTATGCCTGCAGAACGTTTGGTCTTTGAAGATTGATGAAGACTTGTCGGCTTTCCTACCAAATGAGTTGAAACATCACACTCATCTGCTTCCGCGTTATCATCTATTGCTGATCTTCCCATAATATTATCATAAGCAGCTGATATTAAAATATGTATCTTTAATATTATGAGTCATTCATGGAAAAATCACTAAAACATCGTTATTGCAACTTTTTGGATATCGTTATAAGAGTATTATTAAGGGTACAGTGTAAGCTCCAGCAGCCGCCACAACCCAAGAGTCACACGAACCAGAGTTACAGTGCTGCAATTGGCCAGACAGATCCCTAGATCCAGATGAAGCAGACGTCATTTGCTACAGTGTTGTGAAGCAGAGGACAGATGCAATATACCCCAACTCAAATCCCAGTTGTCTGATTTGTCCTTACCAGAAGGGGACGTGTACGACATGCAGTCCGGATTGTACAACCCCTTTATCTTAGTATCCTTTTAGCCAGATTATGAAAATGCGTGTGCCAGCACCTCTGCATACATCCCAACAGAACTGAGAAAGAGACAACACCTCTCTCTATAAGATCACCGTGGTCGCACAAAACATCGATGCAGCCATGTATAAATGTTCCCCTATTAATGACCATGAGCGGACTACCTTGAGAACCGTAGGGTTCTTATAAAATCACACATTTTTAGTACAAAAACCTTTATATGCAGTGATAACTATATTAAATGATGTCACGAACATTTCTGATTATATATTTTTTTTTCAGATCCTCACACTTCGATAACAACATAGCACTAAAATAATATTTTTTGCATGTGCTTTCTCATTTATTATCATATTTGTTTCGTATCATATTACCTTTGTTACCTTCCCTTTACTTTATATTTCAGGTGTTACTTTTCCCCATGTAGCAATATCGCGTGTGCATATATATGTTGGCCCCGTTACCGCTCATAAAATGATATTTATGTAAAGAGGATTTGGTAGGAAATATCTTTATTGTGATATTTCGTTTTCTTCGTCGTCTATATTTGACAAGTACATTAAATGTCCTAGCAATATGCCCGTGGCCATCGTGAGATTTTATCATAATTTTGAGGTTGCGATACTGCTCTGTGCCCATTATGTTCGTGATAAAAAGATGCGATGATAAAACTACATCTTTATTGTCGTACGTGCGAGAGTCCTAGTGTATATCAATGTTATAGGTAAGTCTAGACACAAACATTTATACCATCTGTAAAGATTTTCTTTTCCGCATTTTATTTACCTATGGCTCGATCACGTGGATGTTGAACTAATACCATTAGTTACCATGGTAGTCATTTAAATCAAGGACCCAACTAAAACGCCTTCTTTTTTAGCTCATATTCAAGACATTTATAATATCAATTTCTTGCAATACTTGACTTTAGACACAATCTTTTCATTGGGTATTACAGAGTTCAGCTCTAAAAATCTGATTTAAAATATGACCGGTTTATTATCTAGAGAGTACCTGACACATGGTGTCATATAGCTTACATCAACAACAGTAACAACAACAAGCACTTGTAATGGATGGTTTTTATTGCTTTGAGGAAAGTTAATACTCTTTATAATGTGATTTACTTTGCAGTGTCTCAAAACCTAATAAAGAGGAGGTGTTATTATTTGTGTTCTTATTTGACCGTACCACGTTGCCTCAATATCATACATTCTTCCTTCATTATTGCCGGCAAAATGATGAAATGTTTTCGGTTAGAGTCGTAATCTGATGTTCTCAGTAGACTGCTGTTTGTTTGTAAAACACAAACTGGCGTCACGACTCACGAGCATTGCATGAATCTTGCCAAATATAGATGTGTAGCTTGGTCAGTGTAGACAATTATTATTTTTTGTTGCGTATTAACTTCTATATTAAGACAGTAAGAGTGTAGATTACGTAGGATCTGCAAATATTGTCTACGTATGTGATTACGAACATTAATAATTTATTAATATAACATGTTGACTACTCTGAGGTAATTTCTCATTGGCTTGTGCGGTCAGGTGGGTTCTGGAAAGAATTAAGTTATTTCACATTGGATGGGTTAGGTCAGGTGGATAATTTTAAGATATGGATTAATTGCAAAAGTCACGTAACTAGGAGTAGCAAACTGTGTTTCAGCATTTTGCTTATATTCTTCCCGAGGCTTCCTCGGAGTCAAACTTCTCTCTCATAAACTTTGGGACTAAAGAATTTCGATCAAGGTTGTCACTTTAAATTCACATTACTTTTGAAGAATGACTATTTAACATGGATCGGAAGTCCATTTCTCAAAACCGTGCTATATATATATTTAGACGTATTTAGATGCTGTTTAGAGGTTATTTGAGAGGCAACATTTCCTTAGAATATTTATTGGAACCATGAAGTGCCCATTGGACTAAACTATTTGTCTGTTACTATTGTCAATTATTCAAGGAGTTCTGAACAAGGCCATTTTGATGCATTAGGACTGTTCGCACACCTGTACATGGAGAATCTAACATCATCCATTCGGAACATTCTTTTCTTCTGGACTTAAATAAAACATATTTTGGATAATTTTGGATACAATTCATAATACTATAGTTCATCTTACAATTTCATTTTATAACTTTAATGCTTAAATTGTTTTTACGTTTTCTTGGTTTTGCTTCTTTCGGTACCGTTTATGACCATATAGTTGTAACAGTACTATATACCAATGCCCTTTTGTTGGATTCTCAACTATGAAAACAACGAAAAAAACCATCTCGAAGACATATATGGATATACAGCCAAAGCATATATAATCTGCACCCCCACCACCCCACCCCGCCCCTCGTCCTTCCGGAATTATTACTAACACCGGAGAACGACAGACAATAAAAACAATAAATAGCTCCTGCCCCAAGTCTGCAAGGCCGAAGGTCTATGAATATGAAGTATAAAAAATAATAAGGTGAAAGGAAGAACAATTTGATAAAGTAAGTCACCTTTTGCAACAATTACAGGACTATTTTTCAGTGTATTTGCTTAAAATCAATACAAGATTCACATTGCCAGTTATGTCATCACGCGACATTAAAGGTGAGATTATTTCCTAACAGTGTCTCTTCTATGTTAATTATCCGCATTTTCCTCCTTGTATCCCGATTAGGTACTTCCGGTTCCATTGTTTCCGTTATCCGGCCATACAGCCATACAGCACAATTAATTTTACTATATGTTCTCTACATATATTTCTCAGTACTGACCTTGCAACTGTGTGACAATCAATATAAATCATATGTTAATCTAAAATACCTTCAAAGATGACTTCACGGTGCAGTTCTTCTCGCGGGTTGACCGGGAATTTTTTTTTTTTTTTTTGAGAGGCTGCACTTTAAACAGAACAGCATGTAAACAAAACACAGATTTCACTTCCGGATCATCACCAAATGCCTTATGTGCAACCACTCTCTGAGCTCATATTCTCAAGAATAAACAATTACCTTTAAATCCCTACCAAAAATGCATCAATACAACTCTTATATCACCACCAAAATGAGAGAGGAAAAAATGATCTAAAAATAGACTTGAACTAGATTCGTGGGTACTGAACTGGAAATAATAATTTTGGTGCGATTCCATACGCTTCGCACAACTGTCTATTCTCCCCGCCCTTCGCCTTCGCACAAGTTCGTATTTTCAAGGTACTGAGCCACGTGCTCTCCACGTCTTCTTCTCTATCTAATCTGCGGGTGGCGTCCTATCCCACCCTAAAAGCTTCGTTAGAAGCCTTTGTTACAAATTTCGTCTTCATTTCCTAGAACTACTTTTACCCGCGCATTTTTACGAGTACCGATGTTCTTTAGTAATTTCAAACTGTACTGATGCTTCCAAAATCAATGTAGCAGGATAATATGTGGCTACGTGAAAAACCCGCCCCAAAATTTTGACTATCTATGTTACGATTGGATGCCGGTGCTCTCTTAGAAAACTGTACGGGGGAGTAGCACTGATATGTTATAATGTCGGGTGTCCCGGCTTCAAAGTCTAACCTACCGGTGACATCACTGGCTGATAACAAAACAACTAGAGTTTCACACCACTGCGGCAAGATTCTCTTTGAATTAACAGCAAACTTGACTTTGACGAAATGGCTAACGCACGGACAGGTAGTTTCGTTGTTTCAGAATCGGTCTAAAGTCTTAATATTATATAACAAATATTGACATTAGCCAAAGCAGTCTGAATTACAATTTATATCAGAAGACATACATAAAATGAGGCAGGAATTGTTAGCAAATCTTCAACCACAACGTGATAGCATATAATGTTAGAGAGCTATGGCATATATATTATACAGCCAACGCATATATAGATGTACGGCTGTGGAATATAATAATATAAGGCAACTATACTTCTTCAAGATCAAGCATTCCACTGGTAATTGGAATGGTTTGAAATGTGACGATGTTTGACAAATCTGCAAAAGTATCAATGACTACATATGCATAATATCTAAGGAATGTAGTTTGAACAAATCTGTTACAGTTACACCAACAGAACCTCTATGAATCACAACTACAATCAAACGGTTGATACCCACAAATAGAAGAGCCTGTCGAAGGTCAAGCAATCAAACATATTCTGTCGCTGGACTAAATTTAATTCCAAGCGGAACAAATCAATTTCTAAGACTCGAGAAGCCAGATCGTTACATAGTGCCAAACTGGCCCAAAAGCTGAGATCTAGTACAACAATTTCGTACGACTGAAGTCACCTAGCAAATATATGGAAGCGTTGATTCAGTAGAACTAATGCGTGATTAAGAACAAAATGTTCTCCGAAGCCTTTCTTATGCTAAGGTTTCTGGTTCCGATGGTGTAATTAAACGCATTCTGTTTTGAGATGGCTAATGAATATTGTCACTTTCTTCACTTTTTACTCAGTCTCTTAGAGAAGCCCCATATTTTGACTTCTCGTGAAAGAAATATCTGCTTGTCCAGTTTTAAAGAAAAATGGCCATTCTGTTTTATCTAATTACAGAAAATTACATTGTATCTAATTACAGACCAATATTTCCGCCCACTACTTAAAGGGAGGCGTTTGGAAAACTGGTTTCTAAACACGCATTTAATTACTTTCACGAAATAATATGTTGTACCAGCCTGGATTTATTCAGGATAATTCAACAGTTCAATAATTAACATATCTTTCTCTACGACATATAAACGGACATGTAAACCTGATTTCGGTAAGGAAGTCAGAGTTCTTTTGAGATATAGGCAAAGCGTTTTTGAGCGCTTGTGACATTAAAATTCGTTCATCAATCAACAGCTACTGACATCATATGGGGCCATTTGAAATGTTTTATATGCCCATTAATTGTTTCAAATACATGTTTGATATCAGAGGCGTAACGATGATATTTTGCGCCCTGGGACGAACTATAAAATTGGCGCCCCAGCGATCTTGTGACCGATTTATTACCCTTGTTTACTTATTATAATGTAACGTTGTAAGCCTCATTTTGGCGCCCCTGTACCTTGGCGCCCGGGGACATATGTACCCCCCTGCCTCCCCCCCTCCCCCCGCTACGCCTCTGTTTGATATCGTACAGGAAAATTAATAAATCCTTCCATCCGTGACTTTATTTTCTCAACCAGAGGTAACAAACTGACTTGTACAAACATCTTGTAGTTTTCTGTTGAATAAAATAGGTACAACGAAATAATCCGTATAACAGGTCATGGTCGAAATTTGATGTAATACTCAAATTTCAACTCAACAATCTTAAGAAATTGTATATACCTCTTGTATACGACCT
This sequence comes from Unio delphinus, assembly GCA_029339505.1. Lineage (NCBI taxonomy): Eukaryota > Metazoa > Mollusca > Bivalvia > Unionida > Unionidae > Unio > Unio delphinus. The sequence continues at coordinate 10,257,283 of JAQISU010000117.1, forward strand.
ATTTTGAAATAAAGTCATATAGCTTGGGACAACACGATAATACTGGAGAAGACTGATATCGAAACATTACGAAATGAGATGAACATAATCGTGATTCGTGCATAATTATGTACTGACGATTTACGTTGACGAATAAGATTTATAGCTTTTGAATGCAGACGAAAAAACGGAACGGAAACTTACACTGCATAAAAAATGATAACTGCTTCAACCCCTCCCAAACTCAAATTTTCGATTTCAATAGTTATGTGATATTACTCACTGTTGGCATTGCTTAAGTCTGTTACAGATTTTACGATGGAGCATAAAAATACTTTGGATAACGTATGAACGAAGAATAAAAATGTCTGCGTATTATGTTTATTCTCAGGTGTTACGGCAATGTATGCATGTAATGACATCTTAAAATGTAAGAGTGCAATTCTACTTTAAGATGTAAGAGTGCAATGACATCGTACATGTAAGAGTGCAATTCCTTTTTAAGATGTAAGAGTGCAATGACACCGTAAATGTAAGAATGCAATTATATTATAAGATGTAAGAGTACATAGATATCTTGAAATATACTAAATCCATTTCTTGGTTTTAAAGTTTCAGACTGACACCTCACATTTCCAAACGCTGTAATCAGATGTCTCTGATGTCGGTTATGTTGTTTTTTTCCGCATATGAAATGTATTCTCAAAACTATGGCGTTGTAAGAGTGCAAATGACATCTTAAAATGTATGAATACACTCCTATTTCAAGACGTAAGAGTGGAATGACATCTTGAAATGTAAGAAACCCATATCTTAGTTTTCAAGTTTCAGAGTGACAACACATTCCATTGGAATCAAACGCCTCTTATGTCCGTTAGGATGACTGCTGGGTCACATACATTTTACGGAAATACAGATAATTAGAAACAAAAATCCACTTTTACCAGAAATATATAGAATTTACATTTATGTTTCAGAGGAACAATATTAAAAATACTCCATAATTCAAACGATTTCAAAAGCAAATACGGATAGTGATCGGCAAGGTTGAACCCCATAAAGAACATTAAATAATACGCAAATCGAGTGGCAGTTTCCCCCAGAGCAGCACCTTAGGTCTCACTGGATAGGTTTTTTTTTGGAAAAGTTTCATCCGACGAAAAATGATAATAATATTACATTAAAGATACAAATTAAAATAACTAATGATTTTTGTTGAAATGATGCTTGTAAGATTCTGACTGAGGTATTAAAGTTAATTCCTTACGCAAATAGTGGCTTTTATACTGAACCAACACTGCCACCAACCCCTCTTTTTACATTCAGTTTTAAAAGGAAAGACCTATTTTGAACATTTTCCTGTGACAAGACAGATAAAAGAATCAGTATGTGTCTTAAGCATGAATAAAGTTCACTAGTACCGTAACAAATTAGCATCCTTTTCATCAAACCTCAACCATCTAGATTTTTAGATGTTTACCTCTGTAGTAGACACATGAAAATACGTAAGCCAAGTCGGCTGCACATTTGAAGCCCAAGTTACGCATTTGAGGCAAGTCTAACTGTGACAGGCAGTCACCAACAAGTCAACCCATTTCCAAGCCTAACTCAAACAAATTCTAAACCACATTACAGATTTAGCTTTTCTGTGAACTGATAAATGTTAGGATTGTGATATTTAGGTTCATGCCTTCTACCTTAAATATTATACGAAACTATCCAGTGAGACCTTAGCATTTAGTGTGGGGGTAATTGTGCTATTTTGTTGACTTTACAGGCCTCTTGAAAGGATAAACAGAGACACCAGAACCTGATAGCCTGCGTGAATCAGAGGCTCAACCAACTGCAGGAGCCACCCCGCAGCCGCGTTAATACGGTGAATTGTTTCTATATGCACACTTAGAACAGACATTCAAAACAAGTACATCACCATATTCACGGACATGAAAAGATAACCAAGGCAACATCATAAAATATTATTCATTTTCATTCTTGCCATTTTGTCAGGATTTTCGATAAATAAAAAGATATATACATAACTACCTCACAGAATTAACACATTATTTTGTGAGGAAAATACAATGATCCGTTGCAATATATTCTCCTTCCAGGCAAATATGAAATAACAATTGTAAACAGTTCAATAAATGGTAATAATTCTGGAACATGTAACTATTAATAGAACGTTTTATCTTGATTTTTTTAGTTTAGTCTGGTGCTTTATGGCACAGCAACACAAGTAAATTATTTAGTGCCAATAAAATACTTCGTCTAAGGGCACATCTTTGTAACTGAACCAGACTGGTCCGATGGTAGGATTCAAACAGACGTCCTTTCTGTTGTGAATCCAGGACGTTGACCACTGAGTCTTCTCATCTCCTAGTTTTATATATTTAATTTGTACTTTGTGTTGTCGTTTCTACAAGATTGTATGTTGTGTATATGTATAATGTTTGGTTGACCTTGGTCAATAATTTTTTGGCCTACCTGATAAATGTCCTGTCATTTTCTAAACAACATACCGCGCAACTGAAGTTTCTCTGGGATCTTAGATTATATATTAAGATCATTTTTAATTGGTGGTAAAAAAAAAACATTAATAGGTTCCATAAATTAAGAATATTCAATAAGCAAGGCTTTTTGTTTTGTTTTTATATTTGATATGAAAATGACCGTTACCCTAACTCTATTGTTGTGTAATACATTTCTATCTAAATGTGGAATCAACCTAATCATTGTAATCAGCTGTTGTGTGGGAGAATTTGTAAATTTAAATTATTTACTGGAATAACCAAGTGTATTTGACTTTCACACTCAATCACTATTTTGAGACTATTGTGAATACATTTAACGACACCTTAGATAATATCATTGTGATACCTCAAAACTGATGGCACATCAACACATTCGATACTATTAGCGCATCAGCACATTCAATATTGGAATTCATACCACTAGAATTCATTCAGAATACTCTATATACATCTTTTAGGAGTGTTTTGGATTTAATTCAAAGTGAGTATCAGTTCTATTCGTAAATATCTTTCAGTTGATGCTACGAAAACACTTGTGTGTTCATTAGTACTTTCAAGACTGGACTATTGTAACTCAATTCTGTCTGGTTCGTCACAATATTTACTCCAGAAACTTCAAAAAGTTTAAAACAGAGCTGCACGGATCATCGTTAGATTACCTCGATCAGAGCACATCTAACCACTGCTCTGGACCCTACACTGGCTATCAGTTCGATACGGAATCAAACAAAAATGTGTTCTCTGTGCTGTTTCACTGACAGACTCCAGTCCACCATACCTATCCGGCCTCACCCATGTGTAGACACCAGCAAGATACTTACGCTCTTCTTCTGACAATCGTTTACTCATTGTTCCCACTGTGAAAATGAAATCATATGGACAACGTTCTTTGCATACCAGGGCCCGGCGACGTGGAACGAATTTGCCCATTGAAATTAGTAGTCCCTTTTAAGAGTGCTCTTAAAACTTACGTTTTTCGACTGCAGGGACAAAATTAGAGTCCTAATAATGTTTTGTATCTTATATGTTTTCAGCATGGTTTTTGTGTTTTCCAATTTCATTGTTTTGTCATTTGTTTCTCTGTAGTGTAGTCATATCATTATAGATGGTGTAAAGCGCTTAGAGCTTCTAAAGATTAGGCGCAATACAAAGTCCTCTATTATTATTATTATTATTAGTAGTAGTAGTAGTAGTAGTAGTAGTAGTAGTAGTAGTAGTAGTAGTATAAGAACATAATACCACATAGCGGTGAAAACAATGTTAAGAAAGGAAACTTACAGTGAAACTATATTTTCAATTGATTTGAGCTTAGAAATAAAACCAAGACAAACTGGTGTTAGATAACATTTTTAAAGCAAAAGTTATGTTTCTGTGACGTATGTTATTAATGTCATTGTCGTTATTCATCAGAAACTCATCAGTTTCGTTTCCAATTATTTTTTTTAAAACTTGTATTTTCACATTCACATTCACATTCTTTACCTCAGACAATAAATATCAGCAACACCAACATTAAATTCTCACAGTCAGTACGGAATCTAGGTGTTACTCTAGACAGTACTCTCACATTGCACCAACATGTCATGAACATCTGCAGGACTGGATATCTTGAATTGAGACGCATCAGTTCCATTCGTAAATATCTTTCTGTTGATGCTACGAAAACACTTGTGTGTTCATTAGTAGACTGGACTATTGTAACTCAATTCTGTCTGGTTCGTCACAATATTTACTCCAGAAACTTCAAAAAGTTCAAAAGACAGCTGCACGGATCATCTTTAGAGTACCTCGATCATAGCACACCTCACCACTGCTATGTACCCTACACTGGCTATCAATTCGATACAGAATCAAACACAAAATTTGTTCTCTGTGCTATATTTCAATGACAGACTGCAGTACAACATACCTATCCAACCTCACCCATGTGTATACACCAGCTAGATCCTTACGCTCTTCTTCTGATAATCGTAAATTCAATGTTCCCAAGGTGAAAACAAAGTCATATGGACAACATTCTTTTGCATACCAGGGCCCGGCGACGTGGAACGAATTGCCCATTGAAATTAGACACAAAGACACAGTGGTCCCTTTTAAGAGTGCTCTCAAGACTCACCTGTTTCGACGTCAGGGACAAACTTAGCGACCTAATCATGTTTTGTATATTATATATTTTTAGCATGTTTTTATGTTTCCCAATATCATTGTCTTTGTCATTTGTTGTTCTGTATTGTAGTCATATCATTATTGATGGTGTAAAGCGCTTAGAGCTTTTAAAGATTAAGCGCTATACAAAGTCCTCATGATTATTATTATTATTATTATTATTATTATTATTATTATTATTATTATTATTATTATTATTATTATTTACTTACCCAACACGGAACCATATAATTGTCATTGTCAGTAAATCATCAGTTAATATTTAACGCTTGTAATATAATTTTAGTTTGCGTTCTTTGCAATTACAGATTTAGTCAGGCATTTCGTGAGTAATACATGATTTATATTTTAAGGACTTTTCAATATTTCTGCTGCGAAATGCATTTGCCTGAATGTGATTAAAAGAACGCAACCAAGCTTATATATATATGTGATACGTTAGAGAAAAAGTAGGACTATTAACCGCTGATTGGATACGACTTCATAAACCTCACTTCCTGCGAACAGTCTATTTATTGTCCTATTTTCTTTTAGATCAAGTGCATAATAGTATACTGTTGTCCCCAAATAGCAAAGTTACCAGTCTAATACGCAGAGAAACGATAATTTCATTCTGAATTTATTCATTCTCCGCGAGAGTTCATTTTTCGTAGGACTATTTCAATAAATACAAACCTAATCGATTTGTGAGAGGTTACATTTTATTAGCCACAATTAGTATATCCTGGTGGTCACATCACCACTACAATTACTGAAGACAACTACTACTAATTACGTTTGCTACAACTAACGAAAACAATATACTGCATCATATTAATTGATTCTGTTAGATCAATGAAACTCGGTCTCAGTCCGTTTATTTTGAGAGTACAGAACAAAAAAATAATTTGATACGAATGATGTAGTTGGTGCTTCTATAACCTAAAATAGGTCACACTTTTTCGTCCATGGTATCATTTCGGAAATCTGTGAGCCTGGTAATGACGAAGAGGAATAAAAATCGCCGAATAACTGAGTATTTGTAGTCTCACTAACTTTTGACATACTGACGTCGTTTTAGCTTCTCAGATCATGTGTATAACCGTACCAGTGTATAGGTTTTCATCTTCAACGTGTCCCATTACGTTGTTCAGACAGTTAAGTCACGCCAAATGTATTCATTAGTCACGGCTTGGCTTTCCGTTGGACCATTTCAATAAATGCACACTTTATCGATTCGGCGATTAGTGGAGCCTGGTAGGAACATCGCCAGTATTAAATACTGACTAACAACTACAATCCACGTTCTTCACAACTACCGGAAATGTGACACCGCATTATAAATAGCGGGCTTTAGTGAGTATAACCGGCACAACAGCACAATTATGTTAGTCAGTGCTGAGGCAATTGGAGTAAAATTATCATGTCTAAGGATGCAACACGGTAGCCGACCCCACTCACTGGCAGAATTAAAACCCTCACCCTTTCGGCACGCAAAAAAAAAAAAATCAACTGAGATATCGCAGCTCAGGACATGCCAGAGGGAGCATCAGGCATATTTGACCCCTAGCCCCACTCCCAACCTCCGCAAGGGATTATAAGTAGCAATTATGTCTGAAGTATTGATGAATATATTTTAGTAATGACTGAATGGCCTTTGGCCGAAACAATATCTTTCTTGCTCGTATAAGCTAGTCAGTTAAGTTAACGAAAACAAGGACAGGATCTAGGACATGTTTTGCTGCAAAACCCATGAACCAAACTGATGTAAAATATTCGTTTCTGTTACCGAAATCAATTCAGATACCAGTATGAATAAAACGCGTCGAAAATCAAATAATTGCACACAATGTTTAGTCTCACTTTATGACGACATACTGCCATAGACTTTTTAAAATCTAAACTATGAACATCGCAAATTATTTGACCCAACGTCATGCACAAAGTGTTAGTCTGTAACTGTAAAAATAGTACCAAACTCAAATTATTTTATAAGCTGTATCAACATCTTGTGAATAAATTTTTTTGTTATAAGAGTTAAAATCAATAAAACTGATTACTTGGATAAATGTAAATTATTTTACAACAGGTCATTTTTCCCCCAAAGATCAAGACTTTAATCTTTCTTCATCATGTTTCTTTTTCACAGATTTGGATTAAAACGAGTACAGTCTTATATGATATTATCCGTGTATAAATATAACCTACTATTTAATTCTTTAAATATATATATATATATATATATATATATATATATATATATATATATATATATATATAAGTTGGTGTAGGCGGAGGGTACGGATAAAGGACGGCCTGGATTTAATACAGGTATGGCTGGCATAAAATTTTGACAAATTACAGGATTGTGCTAGCTGCCGTTAACTCTTCACATACGTATAGTCCGTATAAAAGCTGCTCAGTGATAATTAAACTTTGTTAGCAACCTTTCCATGGATGTGAATCCTTTATATTGCTTAAAACGAAACAGATATTTCTGTAATATATACGAAATCGTGACATATAATACATATGAGACGATTGTTCTTTTAAAGAACCAAAGCATGAGTAGAATTCATAAGCTTGAACATTGACCAAAAGCTGGAGGTAAACTTTGCTCTATGAATATAAATTGACAATTATTTTCTTGTTTGTCCTGTACTTATTTTTCCCCCACAGAATCAATAGTATTCATGCGAAGACCTCAATCATCCTACATTGCTAGACGAAATTATTGGACTGTATATGTTACAAGAAAGCACCGCATGGAACACCAAAATGACACTAATTTGAAAATGGTTAGCGAACATTGGAACAATATTGCTAACTTATAAACACAATCTTTGACGATGAGCATGAAAAAAATGTTTGTTTTTCAAGCACATTGCTGCAGTGTTAAATATAATTCTATTGTATTTGCAACTTTGCTGCTTTGATGGTTTCTAAAAAGGAGAAGGACTGCATGGTAGTTGATTCATTTGCAAATGCACATTTAATACATTAACGTGAGTAGCATGCACAGGAGATTACGAGTTAATGGTCGATCCTAATGACACCTGACCCCAGCTGGCCTGGGCGTGTATTGAATTTTTGAAGAATGCTCATGTAATAGTGAAAATAACAGACTTTTTTGTCCATATCTATATGATGACTGAAACATGTCACGTGATAAAAACAGTAGTCACGTGATTAAAGATAGAGGTATTCGTCATCTTTCTTCTATGCTTGACAACAAGACCATACACAACAGAAGATGGTGGGAAAATACGTTATCAATAATTCAACTTTTGCCGTGTCCTACGGTGATGATTGTCTGCAAGATGTTAATTAAAGATGAAATCATTGAGTGAAATTTAAAAGCATTGTGTATGTGATACCAGATAAGTCCTGATTGAAATTTTATCCTGATACAAAACAAGAAAAGAAACGGAAATTAGTCTTTTAAAAGAACGGCTAAGTTCATTAACGGTATTAGGAAAGAGATTAATTACAGCAACACATTGCTCTGAACTTGGAGACCAAACAGTATTGACAGATAATTTCACATTTATAAATATGGCATTTCCATTTATCAATTTTGATTTCTTCACTTTATTGTTCTTGAATGGAATTAGTCAACTGTGCAAATTCGTCTGATCCACTAAAAATAAGGATGATTTAAAGTAAAATAATTTATGTATTGATAAAAAAATTGCAAATATTGAATAAAATCATGTGTGATGATTGAGCTTACACTAAAGCGGACACCCTGTCAAAGACATTGTGTCTATAGCAGAGAGTTTGCTGATAACAACAAAACGGTTTGACACACAACCCTTCAAGTTTTTATGTACACTATTGATGTAATTTTGAGTAGGATGCCAATACCAGGATATTAAATTTTATTTGACATGGCCAGTCTACATACAATATATATGCATTGGTCTTCTTTAAATTTTCGTTTTTGTATGGAATGGACATAAATTGTTTCTTGAATTTCCTTAAAATTGCAGTCACAGTGTTTGGCTATAGCATTATACAAGTTGTTGTTGAGCGAAACAATGGGTCCACTCAAACGTGTACGATTTTTTGTACATTTTTGCTAAATAAAATCAAATAGAACCATACTTTTGTAATTTTTCAAATTCGCTGTTTTTTAAATATAGTGAGCCCTATAAATTTGATAATTGTTTAGCTCACTAAACGTGACATCTCCAATCAAAACTTCTTTTTGCATTAAACCTTTTGCCAAATTATATTACTAATACATTTACTAATATGGTCTCCCTTAATTTTAATATCAGCATACCACAACATTTTCCGGATCGTGTCTTGCAACCTTATTCTGCAAAAATCCAGCATCATTTGCAATAAAGGGTTTCATCTAAATGATCGTAATGTATTGAATAAAATAATGAACACGGCTATAAGCACATCTCTCTCTCTCTCTCTCTCTCTCTCTCTCTCTCTCTCTCTCTCTCTCTCTCTCTCTCTCTCTCTCTCTCTCTCTCTCTCAAGCCTATGGTTTCCACCGTTTCAAATTAATTTAAACAAACTATTGTATTGAATTATAATAAATAATACACACACACACACACACACACACACACACACACACACACACACACAATGCAGGCGTGGTGAATGCTGAGCATAAATCAATGCATTATTGGCAAAATGCATTATTTCTTCAAGTTGTTTTGATAAGGTACAAGTGTCTCCTAATCCAACAACCCATCAGTTTTGTTTAACTTCTTATAATTTCATCACATAATGTGACTCTATCAGATGAGTTAAAAGCGAAATCTGTTCTAAGTCGAAAAACAGAGTACGAGAACCCAAATGATTTTCATATCCGGGCATACTAACACTTTGTTAAGAAACTGTTCTGCTTCGTAACCAAAGGGCTTTTAATTTTACTAATTATAATGTAATTCAGGGACTGGTGCAAAGGTCATAAGTGTTTCGACGGTATACCTTAAAAACTGTTGAGATCCGTCAAGTACTACAGTCCTTATTTAAATTTTATGTCATTATATAACGAGTCGGTGATAATATTTCTGCCATTCCTAAGTTTTATTCCTGTAATAAATATGTATGGAGCAAATGGGTCATTTAATGGGACCTTCTATCTAAATGTAAGAACCGAGGCAGGTGACCGTTGTTAAAAATACTTCATCTGTACTTGCTGCAGAATGCTCTGAGGCAATAATAAATACAGTCACGAATATTTAAAGATTCTAGAGCATTTTCGAAATGTTCCTTTTGACAGAGTCTAGTGCTGTTTTCGAAATATTTTAATCGAGGACCATATTCGCATAATTGACTAAAGGATCATAAATATAGCTATATTTGCAATATTAAACATTTATTTTACTGTAAGTACAACTAAAAATACATGATATTATGTACTTGAATTACTTTATCATGAAAATGAATAGATGCTGCTAATATGATTAAATTTGTAATAAGATTGCTCATACATTTCCACGCATTACTTACTGGTGGAAAGTACCTAAGCACCATTACAGTGAAAACGTACTTGTTACTTGACACGGGAAAAGAATACCGTCGTAAACCGGTACCACGATCTATTTTGGGCACGTCTGGGGCCTCATGGCATATTAGTATATTTTGTAACTTAAGAAATGCATAGTGCAAGCACTCATACTTAAGGTGACTCCAAATTTGAGATCAGGACATAATGTTTTGGTCACATTCCACGCAGATGATTTCTGAACTTATAATAGATCAACAAAAGATGAAGAACTGTAGGTTTTTATAGCTTTGCATGTATGACTGTATCGTGTAACACAATAGTAATGTGTCAAAGGCTGATATTCAGTAGCATTGCATGTAAATTAAAGCCTCCCCTAAGACCACCGTTAGGACTAAGATTCTAAATGACCATATGTTTCATAGTTATGCATATTTAATTTAATTATTTGTTAGTTCTTTATCTTTCATTCCATGTAATGTAACATTGTATGTTGGACTAGACCTTGTACAAAAATTGAGTTAATTTCTGCTTGAATCAAATTGCATTTTATTTTTCATTCTAAACAACTAATATATAGCTAAATTATTATTTATATGTAAGGGCTTACAATCAGTATTATTATTAATAATAGAAGAAGTACATATGTTTATTTGGGTAAGGTTTTGGAACTTCCTAAGTGAATTTTTATAGGTTAATGTTCTTATTTTGTAATTATCATGATAATGTTTGAAGGTTATTTTTCATTAGATAATGGGTTGTTTTAGAAAATGCTAATTGTGACCTGAGGTCAAGTAGAGAAATATAAAGATTGTAAATGAGATGATTGTATCACTCGTGCTTTAAATTCTAGCACTTTCAAGCTGTATTATGTTGTGACCAGTTGGGATGAATTTTAGTTTCTTCAAATTATTAAATTCAATTGATTATTTTCCCTGGAATTACAAAGGAGCTCTGATAAAAGTCTTGGATAAAGACATTCACTAGAATTTATACTAAATTCAAACCTGGAATTATATTACTGTGATTCAACAAAAGACTGTTGACACATCAACACTCTAAAAGCTATCACAGAAACGTCATCGCCTTCAGTTTTTTTATGTTTTCTGGACTTGTACTGAGTTTTATTTAAGACTTTAAATTACTACGACTCGTGTCTGATCTAATCTTTAGGTTATTTTGGGATTTAATTCGCAATACCGCATGATTTTTCCTTCTCATTTCACTTTGCATATAGTGAAATAAATTGTTTTTTATCTTTTGCAAATCTTTTTGTCTTTCTGTTTCACTTTTTTCTGTTGATTGTTTTAGGGGCATAGGCTCGTGACAGTTATGAACGGATCAACTGTGTATTGAAATGTGGCAACAACAAAGAGGCCACTTTTACTTCACTGTGTAAAATATTAACATGCTTTTTCAACATTGATTAAAATGATATAAAACGATGGCATCGATATATAACCTTTTCATCTAGCTTAGACAATTTAACTAGAAATACTTGTTATATCTAAGTGCTAAGAACGTCTTGGCTTGCCACAGAAACTTTGACTGCTGTCGCCAAGGAAATTACTTATAACATTAAAATTCGTCTGGAAAACACGCCCCCCCCCCCCTCATTAGCCTATCCAATCAGGATTAACTGCATCTATCTGCCACAAATGCAACCCTCCTTGTTTGAATAATTCTTTCTCTTCAGTCGTAATGGGTAACTATGTCTTGAAAAACTCGTTTTATGACACTTTTTCAGTAACAAAAATAGTCTTTGAGTTGTCTGTACGTTGCCAGTTCCAGCTACTTAACCCCAGGTTAACATATCTGTATGACCGTTATCGCAAACGGATTCTAATTAAAAGCAACGATGCCCCTAACCAGGAGGGCCAAACCATTGCAGTCTAAAGATTTGTTAAAGGCCTAGTTAGTGCGTCAAAGGTTAATTGTGACGTGTCACGCTCACAGTGACAAGAGTTTCTTCAGTCATCATGTAATATTTTCTTCAAACTTCACTCGGTCACACCAGTGATAATATAAGGAATTGCAAGGAACTGAATTTCACAATATGCAATGCAAGACTCCACTTTGAGTTTTATATTAAAAGTTTATATTGAAATTTAAACACGTATCAAAGAAGTAAATTAAATCTAAAGTCTTCTTAAATTTGAAAACGCACTTTTAAACCCAAACATGTACTTGAAATTATCGTCCAACACATTTTTGTATCGTGTTTTCGGAGACCTTTGTTTTGTCTGGAAATATTACGCCTAAAAGGTAAAACTAACAAAAGAAAGAACTCGAGAGCTAGGGCAGTTCAGTTGAACGTTTAACGTCTGAACCACACTACAAGGAAACATCTGCGTGAAAGTAGGCGTTTCCTCGCACAACATTATTGCACCAAATCCTCCACAACAATTATACGTGATTTACAATTTACTAACAGTTTGTCAGGATATCCGACTGTTCACAACTTTTGTAAAACTGATTATGTGTATGATAAAAATACGATGGCTTCCGGAAATTGCCATTGTGTCTGACCTTTATGTAATTATCTGAACAATGGGTTGATTGTGTTTGTTTTTGTTTTGGTTTCATTTTTATTCTCTGTGGACAGGGACGTGCACAACAAATCCGATAAAATTTTATCAAAATTATATTAGTTACTATACATTGAAACTTGCAGTTTCTCATTGTTATCTATAGTATTCGTTGTCCGTGCCTTTTAATGTATGCACATCTCATGTGGAATTTAAACAAACGCAGGATGCCGTGATATGGTATAGGTAAAAAATATATGTTAATGCTGGTTTTATCTTTATGAATTTAAACTGTATCTTTTGTTGTACGTTAATGTAAGGCATATAATCGTTTATCTCAAGTGAAGTTCACCGTTTGTGTAAATCAGATATAATGTTTAAATTTCCTTGTTACCGATTACCAATAGTTTATATTTTGATTTCGGATTACCTGTATATTTTACACATCTGCAAGCAAAGCAAATACCTTCTTTAAGTATGGACAGCATACCATCTTTATTTGTTACTCACTTGAGCACTGGTTTAGGTATTAATGTAAAATATCATCGAAGATTATTTCAATCTACGTCTTCACTAAGAAACAGTTCAATAAGAATGAACCACTTCAACCTTCAACTAACTATCTCCGCTATGCAGACAACAAAAGACAACTAATCTTACTCCAGAGTACACAAGGTTATATGTATGGGAAGGTTATATGTATGGGAAGGTTATATGTATGGGAAGGTTATATGTATGAGAAGGTTATATGTATGTGAAGGTTATATGTATGAGAAGGTTATATGTATGAGAAGGTTATATGTATGAGAAGATTATATGTATGGGAAGATTATATGTGTGCATAGGTTATATGTTTTCAATAAGCCTTCAGAGAAACTTTACATATATTTCTTCCGCATTTTGTGAAGGAGATCTGCTCCAGTAATTTATATTAATATATCTTACGCGCATCTTGCACTCGCCGAAGGCTATCAAGACCTTTTCTGCATATAATTTCCTAGAATTCAAAGCCGATGCTCCTCGACAGTTCTAATACACTGTGCTACCGAACTATTAGACGGAAGAGTTAAATTGACTTCCTAATTCCTAATTAATTGACTTCCTAATTAAGAGTGATGGACTGATTTAGTTATTGTGTAGACTGTCATTCCTATACAGTTCATTTGCCACAATATTAAACAATCGCTGCACGAACGATAATGGAACATGATTCGGAAACAGCGAATAGTTAATAAATTATTATACTTTTAAGTTGCTTTTATTGATTTCAATGTTCGGTTTTACCTTTCATCCAAGATGAAAGCTGTTGTTAGGACGCACGTTATTAGATGATACATGATATAATATGATATGATCCCTTACCTTTTTTGGTTTTCGTTATCTAGGAGATGATCCACCACGGTTTTGTTGCCCGGAGCAACAAGCAATAAAACAAAATATGAAATTAATGGGTTGAGTACCAAACACAGATCTGAGCAAAGATACAAAAGAGAACACGATAACCCGTATATAAAAACTGAAGCATGAACTAAAACAATTACATTGTGTAGATAATTACAATATTTCATCAATAAGCATACTGTAGATGATTGAGTCAATACATTTTGCTTTTGAAAGACTCTCTCTCCCTTTCATATGAAGCTGAATCTCTCTTTCCTTGTCTCTCAAATCTTCCCGACCTCATCCCTTGCACGATTTATGTAACTTCTCTTTCGTCAGAAAAACCTGGACTACCTAATTTCGCAAGACAAATGACTGAAAACTTTGAATTTCATCTGGGAAACACTCGTTTAGCTTTGCCAATCCGAATTAACTTTCTCTAACAACCAAACTTTTAACACTCCCAGCGACGTCAGAATAATTTTTTTCTACTCTGCCATTATTAATACCTATTCGGGAAGATATTATTGTATGACTCATATTTCAAATGGACCAAAATTTCCCAAAATGTGTCTCATCTGGCGCGTCTCATCTTTGTCCTTTCCTCTACTTGACCGTACGTTAACATCTCAGACCATTATCCTTGCTGGTCATAATTAAAATCCAGTCATGTCCCAAACAGAGCATGGATTAACCATAACATGCTACCAGTTTATGGCGAGCTTAGCCCATTTTTTAATCTTAATGGTAACGTATCACGCCGACTACGACATAATTTCCTGCGAAAATATCTACAACATTTTGCTCCATTAGAGTTATATATAAATCTTTCAAGAACTGAAACAAATTCAGTATGCAAAATATTCGTTATATGTATTGCTATAAGTCAGTACTATTAGAAATAATATTAGATGTCATGATACAGGAATTGGCTTCGGCAAATATGTAATACCGCAGTATTACGCGGTATTTATGAACGTACCGCGAAATGTACCACGGAATATCGCAATTATACTGGGGACCAACGAATTAAACTTCTGGGGTAGGGGATTTACACTTTTTGTTTTTAATTTCTGTCTGTCTATAGCTGGAGAAAGATTTTCCTCGGACATATAGCAAAGTAACACCGTGAAATTATTTTTTGGGGGAAAATATTAATTATATTATACTAAACATATTCACACACACTTATACATAACTAGAACGTGACATGTAGTTTATTTTTTTGTAATCCACAATTTGGCCAAAAGTTGGCTTTAGCTCACAATATTTTAATATGCCATCATACTGTCATATCTGACTTCTGTCAAAGATGTTATTAAAGGATCATAAATATATAGACAAGACAACATGTGTGTTTTGTTTGGAGTGGGCGGAAGTTTGATGTGGACGCCTTCAGGCCAGATCAGCCGTGTAATATTAAATGGATATGCAATAAAAATTATTTGTGATATTTACCTTTAATGTTTTACAGATACATATATTTTGTAACATGAAAATTAATGTGTTGAACTATTTTGTTATGAATAATAAAACACGATGTTAATATAATTTAAGACGTATCAAGATTTATCTGGAATTTCTGTACATTCCTTAATGACGGAAACTACAGACATACCGGCACTGTGAAAAAGCACCGTGACACGTACCTCTGGAATAATATACCGTGGTAAGTCGGTATACCTGTTATACCCACACTCTAGATTACACATTTTGATAAACGGTCCCATTGTGGCCAAGTGCTCTAAAGCGCTCGTCTCTACCGATCACTGTCATCTCACCTCTCGGTTCGATTCTCGGGCCTGGCCAATGTGTGTATGTGAGAAAGCTTGCCAGTAGCTGTCAGTGGGTCGGTGGTTCATACATGGTTTTCCAGTTATTTTCTTCCGCCAGTTAAACTGGTCGCCATGTATAACCTAATGTTTGCTGAAAATAGTGCTAAACCCACAACAACATTATCTTAAGCCATAATCTGCAGATCTAAAAGGAGAAATGCATCTCTTAATGACAGATTTAAACCGAGTCAGAGTCACTTCTTAATAGAAAGGATTTAAACTATTAACTGATAATTAATACTTGACATGCTTAATTAAGTAGGTAACTTCGTAAGACATGCGTGTATTTGACATTAATTACGAGACGACTGCAATACATTATTTATGTTGTAAAAATCTCCTTATAAAGCGTACTATGAAAGGTTTTGAAAAGTACGCAATGCTTCTCGCCATTGTCCACGAGAATTAATAAATTAAAACAATGAACTTTAAGTTAAACTACTATGTGATTTTTGCAATGATAAATCGAAAAGGGATTATATCAGTAAACGAGACAAAGACCCGTTATCAACTAAAACGGATATTATAATAATAATAATAATAATAATAATAATAATAATAATAATAATAATAATAATAATAATAATGAGGACTTTGTATTGCGCCTAATCTTATGAAGCTCTAAGCGCTTTACACCATCAAAAATGATATGACTACACTACAGAACAACAAATGACAAAAACAATGAAATTGGAAACCATAAAAACATGCTGAAAACATATAAGATACAAAACATGATTTGGTCGCTAAGTTTGTCCCTGCAGTCGAAACAGGTGAGTCTTAAGAACACTCTTAAAAGGGACCACTGTGTCTTTGTGTCTAATTTCAATGGGCAATTCGTTCCACGTCGCCGGGCCCTGGTGTGCAAACGAACGTTGTCCATATGACTTTGTTTTCACCTTGGGAACAATGAGTATACGATTATCAGAAGACGAGCGTAAGGATCTAGCTGGTGTATACACATGGGTGAGGCTGGATAGGTATGTTGGACTGGAGTCTGTCATTGAAACATAGCACAGAGAACAAATTTTGTGTTTGATTCTGTATCGAATTGATAGCCAATGTAGGGTACAGAGCAGTGGTGAGGTGTGCTCTGATCGAGGTACTCTAAAGATGATCCGTGCAGCTGTGTTTTGAACTTTTTGATCCGTGCAGCTCAGTTTTGAAGTTTCTGGAGTAAATATTGTGACGAACCATACAGAATTGAGTTACAATAGTCCAGTCTTGAAAGTACTAATGAACACACAAGTGTTTTAGTGGCATCAACTGAAAGATATTTACGAATGGAACTGATGCGTCTCAATGGAATATATGCAGTCTTCCATATGTGCATGACATGTTGGTGCAATGTGAGAGTACTGTCTAGAGTAACACCTAGGTTCCGAACTGACTGTGAGAATTTAATGTTGGTGTTGCTGATATTTATTGTCTGAGGTAAAGGATGTGAATGAGAAAGTCTTTGTGTTGTGATCAGAATAGCCTCAGTTTTATCATCATTCAGCTGCAGCTTGTTACATGTCATCCATGATTTCACATCAGAAATCCACTTCTCTACTCCATGGATGGTAGTATCAACTTCAGTTGGGTGCTAGACTTGTATGTATATTTGGGTGTCATCAGCATACAATTGGTGCGACACTGGGTAATGATCTATGACACTTGAGAGCTTCTGAGAATACAGAATGAAGAGAACAGGTCCAATAACCGATCCCTGTGGAACACCACAACATACGTCAACTGGGCTGGAGTGTATTCCATTTGCAGATATAATTTGTGTCCTGTTAACTAAGTAGGACTTGAACCACAATAAGGCTATATTCTGAATGCCAAATACATGCTGGAGACGGTGAAGTAATATATCATAGTCTATTGTGTCAAACGCTGCAGATAAATCCAGGAGAGTGAGGACTGTAATCTGTCCACTATGCAAAGCAGAGAGAATGTCACTAAATACTTTCATAAGAGTAGTTACCGTACTGTGGCAAGGGCGATATGCAGACTTTACATTGTTAAAAAGACTGTTTGAATTCAAATGAGCTAGAACAACCTTTTCTAAGCTTTTTGATATGAAAGAGAGATTAGAAACTGGACAGCAGTTCTTTAAATCGATATGGTCCAGTGTTGGTTTCTTCAGCAGTGGCTTTACGATGGCAGTTTTGAAAAATGATGGGAATTCTCCTGATGGGAGAGAGATATTAATAACATCAGTTAGTGAAGGCAATATTGGGTCTAAGTAATGAAGCAGCAGTGATGTCGGAATTGGATCAAGTTCACAAGACTTTGGTGCACTTTCATCACGATTGTCCGTACTGAATCAATAGAAACAGGTTGAAATGCTCCGAACGGTTGTCGCTGAAATTCTGCATCATAACTGTATGGTGACGAATCAGTTCAAATTGTGCGAATCTCTAATGGTTTGTACTTTGTCATCAAAGAAATTTGCAAATTGGTCTGGTCTCTTTGCAACTGGAACTCTCCGTGATCTTAGTACTATAGTGCGATGAATGATTTGGCTAAATGGACTATGTTTGTGACGTTCTTCTTAGCGGCTTCGTATATTTGTTTATGAATAGTGAGTCTGGTGGAAAGCCAAAGCCTCTCTGATTTTCGGCGATGTCTTTTAGCAGTGCGAAGCTGGTCTCTAACACTGCTATACCATGGAGAACACTTTTTATTGATACTTCGCATTTGGTGGCTGGGGCATGTTTTTCAAGCAATGAACGCAGGCAGTTATCAAGTTGTTCCATTGTTGGATGTAAGAAAGTTGTTAGGTTTTCTTGGATGTCATGCATAAATTTGGTTCTATTTATCATATGGAGGTTTCTCTTAGTAGCAAATAGAGGTGGAGGGTTAGGGACTGATACGTCAAGATGGCATACAATGCAGAGGTGATCCGATGGAAGTTCGTGGGATACAAGGGTGGATTGCAGAATATTATCATCAGGTCTATAAAGAAACCAGTCTAAAATTTGACCAAGTTTATGGGTAGGTTGGTTAACTGAATGTTTAAGATTGAAAACATTAATGGAATCCAGGAGTTTTGACATGTATGGTTGATCAGGACAGTCAAAGTGAAAGTTGAAATCTCCAAGAATAATTAGGTTGCCACCTATCGAATTTCCATACTCTAGAAGATTTGGAAACTGCTCCAAAGAGAGAGATTCAGTCAGCTTGTTTTTTCTACTAGGAGGAGGACGGTAGAGACAAAAACAATGGACTGACCTTTGTTCCAGTGTGAGCGTTGTTTGGACTAGTTCAAACGATGTGTGGCAGAAATTGAATATTGGGTTGTACTTAAGGCATTTGATCATGGAATTCTTTGTAATTACAGCAATTCTACCTGCGCGAGAGTTGCGGGGGAACGACTTGATGGAGTAATTGCTGGGTGTTAAATCCGCACACTTACATTCATCACCTGCGGAATGCAGCCAAGTTTCTGTCAGGAAGAAGACGTCAATATTCTGGTCGTTGATAAAATTAACAATTTCTGTGCGCTTTTCCGGTGATCCTACTGATTGAGCGTTGAATAATGCAATACGTAGTGGTATCCCTGGGACAGTTGACACAACGTTTGACGATTTAAGAGGAATTTGAACCAGGTTATTAAAATTAACGGCCGAATTGTTAAGTTGTTTATCCGTTACTGGCGAAAGGGAGATAACTGGAATTCTTCTTCCTGTTCTACGCCGGCCAGCTTTGAAAGAACGTTTCTTTTTTCGCTTCCGTTTACATTTAAGAAATGATGAATGTATTCTCAGTTCGTTTAGTCTTGAGCACAATGTAGTATCCAGAACCAAGGTGTGGTCATTTAATCCAATTAATGAGGGTCCATTATATTGTAAGCGGTCACGTGACGGCGGTTTATTAAAAAACAAATGACGTCTTAACATTGGGACAAAACAGCTGAGAAAAATTCTAATTGTTCTCGTTTCAAAACAAGGAGATGAACTAACACATACGAACGGAACAGCCAATGCATGACGAAACACAATAATGTACACAATGTTAGAGAACAAGCATAAATATCATTAATATAGCACACAATCGGAAGAGCCTATCTCGAGCAGTTAAGCGATGGCGGACAACTTTCCGGAATTCAATTATTAATTATAATATACCAATTATATCGTGATCAATTTCGAGACCAAGTTATAAAGTGTGACACAGAACATCAAAATATGTTGACACCATATTAACTTGAAAAAGCCTTGTATACCAACAGCCCACGCATACACTAGATATTGATCAACAACGGATATAAGTGAATTGAGACATCCGCATATTATTGCTGAATGCTCTACAACAGAGTTCCTTCAAGTTAACAATTCAACAACATAAAATAGTCTGGTATACCTAATAATTTAACTGTTCAACAATATGAAATAGTCTTGTACACATAATAAGTAAACAATTCAACCATATGAAATAGTCTGGTACCCATAATAAGTTAACAATTCAACAATATGTAATAGTCTCGAACACATAATAAGTTAACTATTCAACAACATGAAATAGTCTTGTACACATAAACAGTATTCAACAATATGAAATAGTCTGGTACACATAATAAGATAGCAATTCAACAAAATGAAATAGTGTCGTACACATAATAAGTATTCAACAATATCAAATAGTCTCGTACGCATAATAAGTTAACAATTCAACAATATGAAATAGTCTGGTACACATAACAAGTATTCAACAATATCAAATAGTCTCGTACGCATAATAAGTTAACAATTCAACAATATGAAATAGTCTGGTATACATAATATGTTAACAATTCAACAATATGAAATCATCTCATGCACATAAAAAGAATAAGGTAAGTTTGACCATATGAAAGATCTGAACTTCTACTATTGACATAACCACTATGAATGAAAGCATGCTGCGGCTCTATCCCATGAAGTCGAAGAGAAGAACATATAATCACTGCAGTATGTATGTATGTATGTATGTATGTATGTATGTATGTATGTATGTATATATGTATGTATGTATGTCGTGCCAGCTAAAGTAAATGTTCGAAAAATGTAAACATGCATAGCACAAAAACTCAGAAAAATAAACCCTTCCAAATAAATATAGACCTCAACATATAAAAGGTAAACATTATTGAAAGTTGTAAAATGTATATTAAACACAATACACATATATCACACGTAACATCCTTAAAAGATATAATCAATATCTTTTACATAAACCACATCCGCACAACATTTCGAAGAGTTTTATCCCTGACGTATCTAATATGTAGAAGAACGTTAGTTTACGGTAGAGAAAAGATGTTTTACTGCATAACAGGAATAAGACAACGGTCGATATACAGTTTTTGATCATCATAAATTCTGAACACGTTTTCTTGTGCCCAATTTTGAATTCATTTATGCTTATCGGTACTTGACATTGAATATAATGCATGCCTTTTAATCAAAAAACGATCAAAAAGTTCTCAGCATCTACTGAGCTATCAGTTCATGGATTAAAACCTCTTTCCCTATGCTGCTAATTTTTAAATAGGGTACATGACACAATGATGCCCTGAGGTATACCGGTCTCGACTGGATAGCTTTCAGAAATGGCACTGCCGATATAAACTATGGTCGGTAGTTGGAAGGGTCGGTTTGATCCTTTCCAGGTTTTTGTACTTGTATCTATGGTGCTTCTCTCGACGAATTCACCGCTTTCCCAAATTCAATTGAAAATGTTTAACATGGTATGATGGGCGGTGTCGGATAAGTGTTTCAGAAATCGATAGTGAATATATTCTGGTCAGCTGAATGTTTCCTGGGCTTGATCAAGGGAGTATTGAACATCTCAGAGTAAATGGTTTTTGCTTGTAATCTTCAGCAATAAAAGATTTTAAATGTATACGAACCTTTTTCTTTCATCTTTTTCAGGCACGTTTCAAAATATTTCTCTTGTGGTCAGTTTCTTGAGAATGATTTGATCAATATATTGAGACTTCTGGTATGTTTGTGACCATTTCTTGAGATTTCATGAAATGGTTGGCACAGCTTCTGTTATTTTTGCCGAATTCTACTGGTTTAATACAGCAGCTAGAGCTCAATCCATTGACATAAAATATCTGTGTTTTCCTCTTACTTTACACATGATATAGGCTGGGTTTATTCAGATTACCTCTTTCAGTATTGGCATTTAAACTTTAAGAATGAATCATCAAAGCACGACTTGGTGGCAGATTAGGAACCACCGATGTTTGGTATTGCATCGTCAGCAACAATCTGGACTAGTCTTGTAAATAGGTATACCGAATCCACAACGTTGTCAAGAGAAGTCAGTAAAAATGATAGATTACATACAGATAGTCAAATAAAAGAACGAACATGATATTGTGTCAGGAAACAGTAGCAGACCTATTATTATTAGAAAGGCAAATAATTTGTTTTGAAACAAACCTTCAATCTTATTCACTCTCACGTTTATATCCTTGCGGCCTGAAAGTGTATGGAGGCGCTGGACAAAACAAAAGGCGCTGGCAACTATTCAGTAAGATTTTTAAGGACAGATTGATTAACTGGATTGCTTGGATGGAGATACAATGAAAAAAGTGAAAGAGCTTTATGTAATTTCACGCGAACAATAACAGACGGTAAGGTACTATTCAGTTTAATTTGGTTTTGATGAGTTTTATTTTTTGTGAAATTGGATTTTCGTTCGACAGACAAATGAGTATTGCTGCATGTGGATTAATTTCGAAAACTAACTCTTGCTTTGTTTTCTCTTTAAACGTCTCTTGAAGGTAGACAGTTGATGGGTCGTGTTCTTTAAGAGGAAGACTAATTTCGTTAATATCTATTTATTTGCTTCACTCTGACTGGCTATTATTTGGGGGGAGTTTAAAAAAAAAATTTCGTCTCTTCCTCTGTCTGTATAATGTCTATCTCAGTACAGACACTATTTGTGAAAGGTTTTTTTTCCACTTTATCCGGCTTTTATTAAGTGGAGATGTGGATTCACAAATAGGCCAAGATGGTCTCGGGTAAATTTGTGTGTTCTCTTGTTCACGCGCTGAAGTTCCTTCGCTTGTTTCCACATAGGTCCGTCTCAAGAGTAAGGAAATTAGTCCGCCTGGCTTTCTGCACAAGATACTTTCTCGGTACAGGACTAACTATCGTGATCACTCTTTTCTGCATAGGGGATAGACTGGTTTCCTCTTACAGCCGTCTTTGTGGTATCAATAATTCTTGCAGGTAAAACACTGTGTATGACTAGGAATGAAATGGTCAAATGGGACGCTCAAAATCCGGCTTTTATTGCCGACAGTAAAGTGGCGTAGACAAACATTAGAATGTAAGAGCTTGTGAGAATCAAATCAAACGGTGTCTAACAGAAGCACTAGAAAAAATCAAAAATTAATCGCAGATGATAAAATTGAATGAAGAAAAAAATGACAAAAGTTACTTAGGTGTAGTCCAAAGATTTTGAGAACGGTTGAAAGTTCTTCTGTACAATTTGGGGCTTTATAAAGTAACCAGATTTAGATGATGGCATGGAGTTTTGCAATGGCAGCTCTTAAGTTCATCTACATATTTCGAACCGTTTGTATAAAGAGACGTGTGGCTATGTTAGAAGAAGGCTCTGATTTGATTGAATTTACTTGAGAAAGGAGATGGTCTGTTCGGGTAGTATTGAATACGACAATGTAATTAGTTTCTGATAACGTGGTTAGTGTATTGGGAATAGAGATATGCAACATTTCCAACAGTGATTCCAGCTGTTTCAAAGCTGGGACCAATTCACTTTCCAATAGTGTACATTCCAATCTGTTTCTAATAGTACAAAATTTTGAATCGGACCTCAACATTACACCATATGCGTGGTTGAATGGATTAGAAGATGCTTTGGAAACATGCCAAAGGAAATATTTGTGATTGACTTTATACAAACATTAAATTTTTCCTCAAGCTTGTTTTCATCATGTTTGAGTAACATTATGTAAACCGTTAAATAATCGTTGATTGACAAGTGGTCATAACCAGATGATTATTCCGTATACGTCTTCAAGGGCTTAAATGAAGTTCCAGACATTAGAGCTAAGATAAAGAATTAGACTATATAAATTAACATTCGACTCAAATGCCGTTCTCGCTCACTTGGTGCACGTGGATCTACGCGTCTTTGATAAAGGTTATGTACGAGTTGAGCTAGTTTAATATTAAACGATTCCCGTCTTTGAGAAAGATTATCAACGGTTTGAGCTAGTTTATGTTAGCAGGGAAGTTATTGGGAAGGGTATGAAAGGCCTTCGCCCCCCCCCCCCCCTTTCTCTATTTGCATGTTCAGTTAAATTGATATAGCCTATATACGAAAATTAAGAAGCCCGCCACGTTGAAACAAAATTGAAATGACGTTCCTGGTGTAATGTCGTCATTGAGATCGATTATCAACGGGTTGCGCTAGTTTAATGTCGTCCTTGAGAACGATTATCAACAGGTTGAGCAAGTTTAATGTCGTCTTTGAGAACGATTATCAACGGCTTAAGGTAGTCTAATATCAAACGAATCCCGTCTTTGAGAACAATTATCAAAGTGTGGAGCTAGTTTAATGTCGTCTTCGAGAACGATTATCAACGAGTTGAGTTAGTTTAATGTAGGTTGAAGCTCCAAACATCATATCAGAAATTGATCCAAAAAAAATTAAATGCATTTTGTGAAAATCGGAATTGAGCTACTCAATACAAATTGACATGTTGTTCAACTTTTAGACTAAGTTTACTCAGGGGTCTACCTCGAGGAACGTTTACAATATTTCAACCGTTTTGAACCACCCACACCAACCCAACCTCGCATACTTTTTGTCAAACTCTAGACTCTATTACAATTAGTTCTACATTACTTCAGGGAATGCATGATGTCGGCTTGCAGATTCTTACTAAGGACTAAGAAACAAGCGTTAAAATACCGATATAATAAAACATTATAAAAAATCAATTCATCATGCACCCACCTCTTTCAAAACTTGTATTGATTTCGTTAATGTATAAGTTCATTAGCTAACGAGGTACAAATTTAAGAAGATATAGTGCACGTTTTGGTAGGTTGTTTTCATTGATTTCAGTCAGCAATTATTGACATATGTTGTATGGACGCAGCCAGGTTTCACAAAGTAGTCATTGGTTATGCACGAATTATTTATTCAAGATAGGTAGCTCCTAACGAGTTACGTTTTATGAAATATATTCATAATAACGATATGTAGTTTATTGCAACCATGGCTTCATAAAGTTAATGTGACACTTATACAAATTTTCCCAAATTTATCTGCCAGCTTTACATGCATGAAAGGACGTGAAAAATGAAACTATGAATTAATGAAAAGGGCAATTTATTCCACCTTTCATAGTTTGTTTTACCGTTGTCATAATAATGTTGGACGTGAAAAGCAATCGTAATTTGAACGACATTTATGGTAACTTGGAATGATAAATTACATGATGACGTTGATTGCAGGTAATACGATTGTACATCGTATTATGTTCGAGACGTTTTTTGCTATTTAACAGGAAATTTTGAATGTAGATAAAAATATACAATTATTTGCGTAGGACTAGATAGCAAATGCATATTTATCCACTCGTACTAGTGTCACGTCTTAACATTTCCGCTGCTTAAGACATTCTACAGTAACAAGTCAAAAAAATAAATTGTTTGAAGTTGTATTTTTTAACATTTAATCATGTTTACATGTTGTTTTCATGTACACTATATTATATTGTGTAATAATTGTTACTATATAAGAATATATATATATATATATATATATATATATATATATATATATATATATATATATATATATATATATATATATATATATATATATGCATTAATATTAATCCAATATAACTTCATAATTTCTAGAATTGAATCAGATGCTTTCATACACTATTGAGCAAGACAATCTCTTTCAACAGTATTAAAAAGGAAAACAAAATATTAAACCGGTTGAAGCTCTTCCCAACGAATTGGGAACATATTGTTTGATCTGAATGAAATTTATAAATTCAGAAAATGGCAAAATTTTTGACAACAATTACATGTTATAGCAATCTCACATGAAGGGTATGTATGAACGTTCTTTTAAATGGCACGTCAGCACAATAGTGGTTGTATGGAAGAAATGGTGGCGAAAGCCATAATAAGTTAACAAAACATATTGCAACATGGGGAGGTGGGAGGTAGGAGGTTTGGATGGAAATGGATGTGAGGCATTAAAGATGTCACAGAAATACAATGCGAATGAAATGGTCGTAGACTCGCATTATACTCTGACAGGATGTGATATCTTATTGGACAGTGTTGAGTTGAAATAACATTCCTGTTCTGAGAAGCAATGCCGTTATACTGGTGCGATAGGTGAAATAGTTGAAGCTGCGTTTGACCAATAAAAGACGTTTATTAAGCTTCAAATGTTATATAACAAAGATATAAATGTGATAAAGCATCCATCACAACGTTAGTTATAGTTCTTCTTTTTTGAGGGGGGGGGGGGGGATACATATCTATCATTTAAAAATAATTGTCATTTTAGACACTTCTATGTCTATCTTTCTTTTTCCATCCTCTTTACTAGTGAAAATGATTTTTTATCTTGGAAATGTTTAACATTATTGAATTCAGTTTCGGGTTGTTCATAAAGTGTACTGGACACGAGACTTCAAACAATATTATCACACAGCTCCTTTATTACCGATAAAATACATTCTTTGTAATGTATTTGCTCTTCGTCCTTCAAGTTTGAATATGGTCATGCTATTACTAACTACATGTATTTTGGTTTCCATCTGTATGTGAAAGCAATCTTGTGCTTTGAACTGTCTGTGTCACGTTGATCATGAGATGCCACTTGTGATCGTTTGATAAACAGTTCTGAGAGTTACGCTGCTCGCGCTGCTGTACTGCCTCTTCAGTTCTCCTACGTTCAAAATCTGTAAGTTGGAGAGATCTTGTCCAAAATCTTCCATTGGTTAAGGGTCAATGTTCAAATTTATCAAGGATGATTTGCTTGATTCTTTGAAGTTTTTCCACCACCCTGCGATAGTTTTCCTACGTTCAGCTTGCCATTGATGATATTCTATGCAAGTCGTTTATCTGATATCCTGGTGACGTGTTCTATCCATCGCAACTGTGATTTCATACGCAGTGTGTAGATGCTTGAAAGCCTGCACGTGTGAGAACTTCAGTGTCAGTTTTCTCAGGCGGTCCATGTCAAAATGGTTCGACTTCTTGGCATAGCGTTTTGCATGCATACAACAGTGTTGACATCACAATGGATTTGTAGACCTTCCGTTTTGTTTGTAGACTGATGTCTTTGCGCTTCCTCAAATTTGCATGTAGTCTGCCAAAGAACACAGTTGCTTTAGCGATTCTAGAGTTGTTGTTACCATCGATATTGGCTGCACCATCTGGCAAATTGCTGACGAGATAGGTGAATGTGGTGACTGTCAGGAGGGTTTGGCGATCTATGTGAGCCATTCCCAGTGCATGTTGGTACATCCCCTTGTCTTTTTATGTACTAATTGTGAGTCCGTAATAATCTCAGACTGCAGATAAATGGTCTATACTGTCTTGCGCATCAGACATCGATTTGCCATTTATGGAAAAGTCGGCAGCAAAATGGAGATCAAACAGTAGATTCAGTAAATTCAGCTTCGACTGTAAGCTCCTCAGAACGAAAAACTTGCCGTCAGTCCGATATCTGATGTCGATTCCACTATCACAATGACAGAAGGCAGAGAAGAATATATTAAAGAGGGATGATATCAACACACACAGCCTTGAATGACTCAAATGTTGGCTAGGAATCAATAAGTGAGCATGATATCAAGGAACTGCCAAAGTATCCAAATGAATGTTTCTGCACAACCATACTGTGTCATGATTGTTTAGAAATCCCCACGACTGACTATGTCAAATGATTTTGTCAGGTCGATGAATGTCGTGTTCAGATTGGAGTTCTGTTCCTGTCCTTTTTACTGGAGTATATTAAGTGCTATACCATGTCTGTAGTCCCTTGTCCTTTACTGGAACCATACACATTCTCAGGGAGGAGCCCTTGATCAGTGTGATGCACAATGATATTTAGAATTCTGACGAGAATCTGGCCAGCCACTGCCAGCAAGGAGATGACAGTACAGTTGATGCATAATGATCTGTTGCTTTTCTGATTATACAAGTGGACGATGGAGGCTTCAGTCTTCTTCAAGAGTATAGTTCGTTGAGACCACATTGACTGAACGACTGTTTGTGTCACATGCGAACCTCAGTTTTTGTAGGCTTCGGCTGATATAGCATCATGTGTTTTGCCATTGACGGTGAATTGCTTTCCCAGTTTCAGTCCACGCTGGAGGATGGGGATCAGTAAGCGATATGTTGATTTCCACTTGGGACAGTCGGTCAATTGGCTCCTCGCCGATGGATAAGTGTTGATTGACGATGTTGTTGACATGTTCGGCCCAGCTTTGTTATATCTTTTTTGGCAGTGTGCAGTGTATTGCTGTCAACAGTCAGTACTTCATATATTTCTGGTGACTGAACCATGGGGTATCTTCCAAGCATTTCATTCACCTACCTGCTTATAGTAATTGCTATAATTTCGGGTTCGGCCAGAACTGGTATGTGAGAAAATTTGACAGTAGCTTCCCAGGTTTTCCTGGGTCTCCCTCCACAATATATAACTGCACCATGTATAGCCAGCCTATCGTGTGCTGAAACTTAGCATTAAGACCTCAAAAACAATACATGTTACCGTTTGTATTATTGTTATCGTTGTTGTAAGGTTTATCGGTAGGTCAGCACAAAAATGTTCCAATTACAACTATAAAAATTGCCAAACTAACGACAGCAGCAAAGCTATTGAAAGATTCAAATAGATGCAAGCATGTATTTGATTTTATTTCTTTGTAGTAGTGTTTTACCACACCTTGGCATTATAGTGACTATATCGTGCAAACCTAACGTAGATGTTAGTAAAATGTGATTAAAACTTTGCACAAAAATCCAAGGAAAATAAACATTTCCTATGTACAACAAGACATAATATAAAACGAATAACAAAAATGTTAAGATTCTTTCAAACCTACATAAAACAAACGTTAATAGTACCACGTGTAATAGCCTTAAAATATCTAAATTTCTTGTACAAATTGAGTCAAGTTGTGCGAGTCCGATACGCGATGGGCTCAATGCCACGTCTTCTCTCTGATTTTACTTATACGAAGAAACAAACTCTACAATAATGGGTTGGATGCTGTTAAAGTCTGAAGGTTTGTTTCCTAATTTTGCCAAGTATGGCGAGCATGTTTATTGATACACTATATTAAGTTATTATCACATTTGCAATGCAAAGATGTTAAATTTTATAAATGGCATGTAAAATAGAAGATAAAGGGAAACATTATAAATACTTAATACATATGTTGATGTCTCTGTTATAGATACAAAACGTTCAAGATTAACTTTGATGGGATAGCATCATAAAGATTGTTCAAAGATTGTTCAATGAGTTCACATTTACAAAAACTGCTCCGAAGGTAGAAGTCGACATTCAACGAGTGAACACTGGCATGGTATGCAATCCGGTCAAGATTCACCTTCAGAAAATATTTCGTTCCCTGCGATAATGTGATTGCTAATTTGCCTGAGCATAGCGGTTTTCTGAACGGGAAATTCTGAATGCATCCAAACAAGGTCTAATTCCCTGACTGTAAAATCAAACTAAGCATCTGTAATTAAGATTTACTGGCTGATGCATACACAATCGAACCACAATCAAGTTTCGATCTTACTAATGGCCTAAATAAGCGGAGTAAACGCTTCCAATCAACTCTCCAATCTGTGTTTCCCACGCCTTGCATCAAATCCGGGCAAAATGACATTTGTCCATATGGTATCCAGTGTGTGGAAGGCAACTTAGTTTACAAAACAACTTGAAAAATGTGGTTCCTTGACATCAGAAAGGAGACAACAATCACGTTAGCGCCATGGATCATCGTACAAGTTAATGAAATCGGCAGAAATGCCTGCAAAAGGTTTTAGATTTCAAAAACCTCATGCTGCTTTCTTCAGTTAAAGAACAGCCGACTTGGCTTACGTATTTACGTATGTTTGCGACAGAGCAAAATATCTAAAAAAAATCTAGATGATTGAGGAGGTGATCAAAGGTATGCTATATTGTTATAGTACTAGTGAACTTTATTCATGCATAAGGCACATACTCGCTCTTTTCGCTGCCTTGTTATATGAACATATTCAAAATAGCTCTTTGCTGTCAAAAATGATTGTAAATAAGAAAGGTTGTTGGCAGTGTTGCTTCAGTATAAAATCCAGCATTTGTATATGGAATGATCCTGATTTCCGCAGTCAAAATCTCAGATGCATGCTTTTTCCAAAACTCATTCGTTTTTATTTTTTGTATCTTCAGTGTACACGTATTCTCATTTTCTCTGCAATAGATCATTGCCAGAAGACAATTCACTAGATACACTGTTCAGTGAGATCTGAATACATCCAAACGCATCTGCGTTCAAGAGATTTTCTATTAGACTGATTCCTAATTTTGTTAGAAATATCGTTTTCCATTGGCCATTTCGCTCGCGCATATGCAGAAGGGTAAAAGCCGAATATCCTTTTTGTCTATTGGACCCGCCATTTTCTATCTTGGCCACATTTTCCTCCAAATCGCCAACTTATCCTAATTTTTGCATAGGTTCTTCTGTCTGTATGCAAATCTGACCTGTCTACCTTAGATCTAAGGCTAAAGTATCTACAGTTCCGACAAGTTTAATCCTGCAAATTAAGCTGAAAATATGTCACATGATAATGTTCAAAACGCTTAGTAAATATTAGTTTTAGTTTCAGACTGCTTAGGCACTGAACAACGCAACAAACTCTCCCGGCCGTGACTGACTGACCTCCACCGCCACCACCCCAGCCAAAATGTGTGCTGGCGTCCATTCTACTGCGTACATTTAGTTGATATGCATACATGTTCAATGTGAAAGCTCACGCTACTCTACAATGTAAATTAATGGCAAAATGGGAGTGATAGAATCACGTGAGTTGTTTATTTTACCCTTAGATAGCAGCAGTGGTTAGTTGTAGAAAGTAATGAGTTGGAAAAGAACAAATGATTATTGAACTGAACTCCATAACACAACCGCAGACTTTATGTAAAGAGCAAATTACGTACTCAACAAATCAATACGTCTTCTAGAGACAATTTCTTTTTTTTCCTGAATGTCTTGCGGTATTTGATTAGTATTATTTTTGTTGCATGGATTTATATATATTTACTGTTAAATTCGGTTGAACTTAAAACAAATTTCTGGTGAACAACTGTAATTCCTTTTATTAAAAATGTTCTATTAATATTTTGTAATTGTGTTTAATCATATTTATTTGATATGAAACAAAATTGAACATTATTGATACACACCTACACATACTAAGGACTACATAGCTATCATTTGTCATTAATCAATTATCCGTTAACCTGTCGCATTATATTTAAACATATTTTTACGCCCTATTAAAAAGAACGCTGGCAACAGCAGGAGATGCAAATCATACTGGAATCTATCGTATTCTACCTTAACGGGACTTCGACACAGTATACATCCTCTGTACAGTTCCGCTGGCATTTCTGACAATAAAATCTCAGCTTATAAGTTCTTTTAGCTTTCGAAAACCAGTTTTAGAAATTATATGTCATTTACATTATTGTGTAAATCCTTCTTATCTCAATTGTACAGCTGGTGTTCAGCTTTATGAGATCGAACTCAATCGACGTTTTGACCTTAATGGACTTCACTGAGCGTGCTTGAGCGACAAACAGTGTAAAGGGCGTCTCTGCAAGTTTCAACGATCATATCAAATTGATTATTTGCATGTAATAATTTTTATTATTTCAGAATTAACAAATATGCAGTGACAAGGGAGTCGCCGTAATCAGATAATTTAATGTCTGATTCTGAATCCAAAGATCACGATTTTGCTACCCACCCAGGCCAGGCCAGAAAAGGCACTTGCCTCACATTTCCTTGGCGGCATACGGCCACTGATTTGCTTGATGTCCGGATAAAACCCATCCAACTAGAAACAACAGCAACGAACAATGATATAATACTTAGATTGTGGAAGAATTATCAGTTTGATCATGTATATGTTTTCATTATTTACGTCATTCCAATGCGTCTTTTTTTAAAACTGGAATTGAATTGTTTTCAAATAACATTCTATATTCTCAGGTGCTATATATATTATGGCACGTTACCAAGTATTTTTATCAACAGGTGTTCTCATTCTGCATGCTAAATGTCATCTGTATCCCACTTGGACACTGAAATCAGGTCATGCACGACTCATTAAATTCAGAGCCTTTAACAAATGTCCCTGAATTATCTGATATACCGAAAGTTAGGTAACGGACGAAAATAATCCGTACCAATTTGGTCTCTTCAACAGTAGGAAAACGACAACCATCATGATAGAGCTTTGAGTCACGAATACATGGTAATCGGCAGAACTGCATATAAATGATTTCTAACGAACATGCAGATTTATTCAATATGTTAGGCCACGAATACAGGCAACTTTATTTTTCGTTTTGATGCTCTTTAAACAAAAAATGAACGAGTAGCCAACGGTATAGAATGCTTTTCCTTGACTGTATGAGTCCGTCATTTTTCACATATATCTGAAACATTAATGGGTATTTCAGATGTATTGTTTTGCAATTATTTTAATGTGGCAAACATAAATGCATGTGGTGGTGCTTTACGGAATCGGAGCACAACAACAACAGCTATATGGTATCAATTAAACATAAAGTTTGACACATGTAAAATTGAATTACACAAAGAATTTAGGAACAAGAGTATAATATTTGTTATAAAATAAAAAAAAACATGAATATGTCATTAAATTAACAAATATAGGTAGCAACTATAGTAAAACTTTGTGTTTAAATCGCATACCAGCAAATAGTTCAAGATTGTCTCGGGTGGTACATCATGTAATTTGATAACCAAACGTTACAATTTAAAACACGGAATTGTGTTCTATTTCCAACACCGAGTTTGGATGTTTATAGGTAAGGACGAATTCGTGTGCCAAAAGGTGACGAAGTTTGGTTACTGAGCGTATAATGTTTAAAATTATGGTCAAAACACTCTTCCATATAGATGTTTACATCGATTATAAGATAGTTTGCAAATATACTGAAGGGACTGTTTCGTTGCTCTGAAGAATGAAGTTTTATGCAGGGGAAGTACCCGGACAAAGTTCCAAAAGTCTCGATTGTATATCGAATCAAGCATCTGGATTGGATTTGTGCACAATAGAACCATAGTCAAGTTTAGATCCCAATAATGACCCGTAAAATCGAAGCAAGACCTTCCTATCTGTATCCCAATCTGTGTTGGCCGCAACTCGTATTAAATGCAGGGTTCGTTAGTAAGTTCACGGTCGAAAATATACCCTACAAATTGTGTCTCCTCCACCGCCGGAACACGATTACCCTCAAGATAGAGTTCTGGATCATCCTAATTGCCATGTAATCGACATGCGGGCATGCAAACCGTTTTGATCCAGTTTTCTTTTGCCCATTTCTGAACTCGGTACTATTTGTAATTGACACTAAATAGAATGCATTCTCTTGGATCTAAAGCAGATTTTTGTAAAAATCGTCAACATAGAATCGTCATTCAACGACTGGATTAAGGCATTTTACAGTTAAGTTCAATACTGAATAGGGTGAATGACAAATATGTTGGATTGAGGTGAACCCATCTCCCTGTGATTGCTTTATGAAAGTATGCTAAATAATTCAACCCTGAAGTTATATATTTCAAAACATTAGAGATAAAAGGTCATTTATTATGTTGTACTTGTAGTGTCATAAGACTAAATCTTAATTCCAGATGCTTGGTTTGATTTTCTAGTCAGGGAAAAACTATCTGTTCTTTTCCTCGTAAAGCGTCTCGAATAAATGATTCAAGACTGACAAGATGGTCTGTGCTTCTCTGGTGATTGGATCCTGTGATAAGAGTGTGCTTCTCTGGCATCTGGATCCTGTGATAAGATAATCTTTGCTTCTCTGGCGTCTGGATCTTGTGGTATAATACTTGAATATCTACAGAAAAATTAAAAGGCACTGATATTTAAAAACACAAACAAACAAACAAAATGTTTTCTTCTCACAGCACCAACGTATATTGTGGACTTTTATATATAAAAAATTGCCAGGTAAAAGATAAGGGATTGTTAACTATTTAATAAGATTATCAAGATCAGACTGATTGATTTGGAGTGTTTGGAGGGATTTGTGCTAAACAAAAAGAGATATTTTTATTAGTTATGATGAGTAACTATTTTCGGCAGCTTATTCCGTATTTCTTGAAAATCCTTTGAACGTGCTGGTGATTTTAGGGTTAACTATATGGTAAAAATGTCTTCTTAAGGTACGTCTATCGTGGATCGTATTCTTTACTTAGAAGGTTAATGTCATCAATATTTGCATTTAAACGTCAGCAATTGTATTGTATTATATATATTTATGAAAGTGATTCAAGTAAAGTACTTCTGGTGCGATATCAGGGTCTCTCCTGTGTCCATACTCACTAGACTCCCAAACGTATTGAAAAGATTCATAGGAGATCCTTTGGGAAGTCTATTAGATTCTTTATTCATCTCTTCATATGGTTTACGTCATGCATTTTCACTGGTGGCAGCGGTCTGCTGCTCTTTTGGTGAGTCGAAATTAAACGGCTTCTCACTAGTAGAGCTGGGTATATTTTGTGTTACAGTATTCTGATTATATTTCCATTGGGGCCAGTGTTTTCTGCTATTTGTTAGATTGGATTTAAGTAATCTTTCGTTTTACAGCATTGCTTTTTATATTTGATCCACTCACATACGGCATGTTTACTTTATCTGCTTCGCTCTTGGTAATGCCTAGTACCGGTTTCGGGCGGGTTTCGGGTGGCACTTAGTACGGGTTTTGAGTCGTAACCAGTACGGGTTTCAGCTGAAAGTCAATAAAATAACCCCAAAAGATTGGCGTAACTAGCTGGTTGATCAGACTGAGCCCTTCCGACCACCAGTCTAGCTAAAGCTGAGGCTAAGAATAGTTTGATGCATCGAAGCTGCAACTTTCGATCCCTCTCCTTTTCATTGCTTAATATGTGTCTACTTATCAGTTCTTTTTAGAAATTATTAAAATGAAAACAATGACTAATGCAACCGAATATTCAAAGACAACGGCAAAACAAAATAAACAAGAACCCAAAACAACTGAGGCTAAAATTTGTATTGTAAATAATCACCTAATCAAGGATATGATAGGATATTACAGCAAGAAATTGATAATACATTACATTTTTCTTTTGAGCTTAAATACATAGAATCAGACTAATAATTTCATCGAAGATATCTCTATTATTTTTAAAATGTCTGATCACTGGAAACAAAAAACATGCTCTTAAGTAATGCAAATTCATATGCATATTTTCTCTTGGCAAATAGGAATGTACGATTTGTGGATAAACATTTGGTACAGAATAAAATAAATAAACCTCATGAAAACCAAACGCATGGTCTAGAAAATAAAGTTCAATGATAAGTGATCACACTGGAAGTAATGTAGTATTTTAGTAAAGAAGTGGCAAAGATACAAATGTGATTGCCTCTCATTTTAAACTGATGCAAAGAATTACTGTCACAAAATTAGTTTT
Organism: Unio delphinus; assembly: GCA_029339505.1. Lineage (NCBI taxonomy): Eukaryota > Metazoa > Mollusca > Bivalvia > Unionida > Unionidae > Unio > Unio delphinus. The sequence continues at coordinate 10,292,919 of JAQISU010000117.1, forward strand.
TGAAATAAATCAATTCTTTTAATGACATTACATGCACTGTTTTGTTAACGAGACAAGAATATTGAACACTTACTTTACTTGATTGTCAATATAAGGTAGATGTTTTGAAAACCAATTTTGCATTGTATTAGCAAGTGAATTATGTTTCAAATATTATGATTTGAAACGTACATATATTATTTTGAAACGCTCCGTGATCTATGTAAAACCAATTACTTGGATTGCAAGCTATCAGATTTAAGGACACGTTGCGCTTACAAAATACCCCCAACATTTTCAATTTAGAAATATATAAATTTACATCGCAAACAAAGTTGAAAATATCTGGCAAACATCAATAATGAACAGTACACGTTGGAAATAAAGTGGATCCTTCGTAAGCAGCTTTAGTACGACAGCCAAGCATGTATCTGTTATTGACCTTTATATTTGTATATGATTTTTTGTCTCCAATGCAAGTATAGCCTTATTTTGTTGATGAGTGTTAGAACACGTGCATATCCTTCTTTGTGTCTGACAGCGTGTGCGTGCATGGGGGGTGAGGGTGGGGGGAGAGACAGACAGACAGAGTACGGGATATACATCTGCATTCATATTAGTTATAGTCAACAAATTAGCTTATCTCCTAAAACACTGACGGGTAGTACCAAAGTGAATGAATAATTCCATCAATTTACACTGCAATAATAATAATAATAATAATAATAATAATAATAATAATAATAATAATAATAATAATTTATGGAGAAAAAAAATTAAACGATTCTTTTGTAGTAATACAGGAAAGGAAATGCCTTGATCTGTCGTCATTTTCGAATTGGTCAGGAAAGTATTTGCGGTGCAAGCGTACCTTTAAACTGATATGCCTATTAATAGTTGTTTCTTCTATCCTGTTTAATAAGGTCAGAGTATATCAATCGTTTTGTCCTTAATCTCAGATGAAATTATCAATTAGTTTATTATTAATGGCAACATTTCTACATAACGATCGTTTTCCCTACTGGGTAATCTAACGTTTCCCATTATTAACGCCCATTGGGAAAACCTCACTGAAATGGTTATAGCACCAATCTGTATCAATGATAATTATCGCAGTAATAAAAGTCGGAAAGTGTTGTCAATCATTGGTCAGTCATGTAATACAAGTAAAATGTTGTTTGTGGACTCATATAAGCAACTCATCTTCATTAAATAGTCATCAAACGTAAATATTTTTTTTATTATCTTAACTGGATATCACTGGCTGATACAGGAAAGAGTCAGTGAGTGACAGTCAGACAAATCGACTCGCAATTTGGCAAAGAATTAAAAAAATCGAGATACTGGGTTTTTTGTTTATTTTGTTCAGTGCCTCGTTCTTGATGTCATGCGCGAAAGCCTGACACAGGCATAAGACTATTATGCTTCCGAAGAGCAGTCTGTAATTTCCCATGAAGAGAACCGAGTTATAGCCATTGTTGATGTTGTTCAGTAAGTGTATCGTACGTTCTAAGTAATATACTGTCAACATAACCTAATATAATATTTCATATTTATCTTAAAAATCGTAATTACTGTGAAATGTGCGCATATCTTGTTTCTGCAGTTCGTATTGTGCACAATCATTCTTAAAAACGGGCCACTTTCTTAAATTGCTTTACTCAGTCAGGGCCGACGGCGGTGAGGGTAAACCGTGGATATATCCCCAGTGTCTGGGGCCTGAAGCAGGGTCTGGACCGAACAACACATTTTAATTGTATAAAAGAAAAATTGTGTTTGAACAAGAACTAGGAGAGGCCTTGGTCTTTCTTACTCTCTACGGCCCTGTACTCGTTTGTTTTGAAAAGATGAGCGTCAGACTGAAACCAAATAGATTTTTCATTCTCACTGCCTGAGTAGATTACAGATCTGCTTCGGAATCATTCATGTATGATCGTTTGAATCTCAGTTGGGTCTTGATAATACGTCTTTCTTTTCTGTAACGTCAAAAGGTAGAATCACCTACTGCTCGGATTGTCAGTGGGTCTCTCTTGGCAGCAAAGTTTATAGTTTTACACGTGTTATTCTGTAATTAATTACTCAATTCATTGCACATTTGCGATACAAGAGGATGATATAATTCGCTGTCTTGCCTTTATCACAAATGCCCTAGATCATGGCTTGAAAAAGACCACAATTGAGAAAAATGACACGTTTTCTTACATCTTTCATTACTTATATATTTCAGTCATACAAGAACCAATAAATACTATATTGGGAATATAATCTTCTATCCTCTGTATTAGGGCTGTTACAATTATAAGCCTGAGACCTCAAGGGAGAAGTTGTTTCTCCTCTTCTGTGAGCTGTGTTTTTCAAAGATCACCACAGTGTGGGTATCATATGTGAAATATTTATTTTCAAATCCTGTTTCTTTCTTTTCCGATGAGTATTCTTTTCATGATTTTTTTTATGAATTTGTCTCTACAAACGACCTTGGGGTGGTTTCAGTTCCTGTGTCTTTAATTATATCCCTCGCTTTTTTATAGCTTAATACAGGGGTCGGGGACCTATTTTATATAGCTTGCCACCTTTTCCGGATTAATTACAAAACGAAAGAGCGGGTGCCAGTACGATAGTAACACTATTCAAATCTAGATTTTTGGCTGCCCTTCGCGTGCCTTAGAAAACCTCTTGACCTGCTACTCTCTGGCACGCTTGCCGTAGATTGCCTACTACTGGTTTAGCATATGGTCACTGTTGATTAGTTTGTACCTTAAAGCTAAATAGGTTGAGTTGTTCAATGGTCAAGAATTGTTTTGTTCCATCTTTTAGAAATATTTCAGAATTTTACCAGTACGATTTGGCGTTATGGTGATTTTTAGGACCTTTGGCTAAATATCAGGTTTCCTGAAAATAATGACTGATCAGAACGTAGGTGAAGTAACGATCGGATTTCGTTACATAACATTTTTGAAATTAATTTCCGTGTTTAGCAAATGTTTGCTGGAGAATAATGATACGATATAGAGGGGACAATGCTCATGAAAAATTAGAATGGTATAAGACAGTGAGGATATTTTCAGAAAAATAGGATATTTGATAACACCACAAGTAAATAACGCCAAAGAGGTTTTCATTGTATAACAGGTACAAATTATATTTCATATACCAACCCTTTCTAACGTGATCGAGTAATATAAGCATCATGTTTGTCAGAGAACGAGTAGATACATAAAACAAACTGACAAAGCATTGCAGAACTAATATTAAACACATTTACCTGACACAATCTTAACGTTGAAGAAACCAATAGCTTGAAGAAAACAAATCATACAGACTGACACAGGTTCCTCCTATCATTTACACGATCACTTCTATAACACAAAGTTGGTAATATTCCTTTCCACACCTGCCTGATCATCGATCTATGGCTGCTCATTATGTCTATTCAGATTATGTGCCATAATTTACAATCCATTTTACTTCTGATAAAGTATTTTATTCGTTATGCCACTATTTCCGTTGAACCAAAACTGAAGTCACAAGCCCCAAAATCTAAGCACTGAGCCAAAAGTCTTGCTTCGCCCGACATATATATGTGTGTGTGTATGTGTGTGTGTGTGTGTGTTTGCTAACGTCCTTCCACTTATAATTATTTGAACCTCTTTACCGAACTTACTGAAGCTGTTACAAGTTACCTCTTTCATGAATTAAAATAAACAAAATTTAGAAGTACAAAGAACAAAATGATATAATTGAAATAAGTTGTCTTTCATGTAGCAGTTTAGCTTGGTCCAACACAGAAATGTAAACGATGGTTTAATTAATAGAACATTATATGGAGTAAGAGGAGATCTATTATATTATTGAAGAGTAAAATGGTAAAGAAGTCAGAGATCGAGGGTCAGGTGTGGAACAGATTTTTTCGAAGTTACCTTAGATGTCTGATAGACCTAACAATAATACTAATAGTAACAAAAACAACAATAATGTTACTACTAATAATAAGTATTTGTTGCAGAAGGAGCAGTAACAGCAACAACAACGTAGTAGCAGAAGTAAATATGATAATAGTAGTCGGGGTAATAATAATAATAATAATAATAATAATAATAATAATAATAATAATGATCATGCATGCATGTATCTATTGAGAGACGCTAATTTAGATTACCTTTAATTTGTGCACTTTATGTTCGGAGGAGGCAGACGAAGTACCATAATGTAATGAAGGTGTACAAGGCGGTTTAGGAGCTAGAGTAATGCACCGAAGGACAAATGAACGAAGGTAATCACAATAATATCCGTAAAAGTAGACATGATACAGAAAATTAATCTGATTTTACAAATAGGCCGTTAATAAAATTTAACTCAGTGGACATGACTAAAACAAAGCTAGGAAACGATAGCTACGGTACACCTTGAAATAAATGGTCTTCAAGGCTGAGAGAGCAAGGCAAGTGAAATTATAATGGCATGGGCTACATGAAGTAAAAGGTAATATATAAATAGGCAAATACTCATCTGATTAAATAAGTCAACAAATTCTCCAAAAAAAAATCCAAAGTGAAATATTTTCTGATAGTTCCACATGTAGGTTTAGAATAGAAGGCAAGTATTATTGATTTTGGTGCACCATGGCAGAGTTAATGTCCAGTTAATGTCCAGTATAATGAACCGTAACAATAGGAAGTACATCGGCTAATTTACGGACTTGAACATGTTCTTTTGTTTTGATACAAACAAGGACCAAACTGGCATGGTCCGACGAATTTTGTATCGACAGGCCGCTGAACTGCAAATAAACGTTTCCTTGGAAGTACCGTTTTTATTTGTTAAAAAGTCTTGAAGGAATAAAGTGAACAGAAATTGCTAGAACAATCGGTCTTATATCTAACCAAAAATCATTTTAATGACTTTACAAACATTGTGACACTAATGCATGTCCTCACACATATCTCCACAACAACATCCACGACCTCAGTGTTTGACGATACACGATTAATACAACAATAATAAAGCTGCCGAAGATGAACCAATAGACTGGTTATTGAACACTATTACTCGGCAATAAAAAAAACATAGCTCAATAGACTGGTTATTGAACACTATTACTCGGCAATAAAAAAAAAACATAGCTCAATAGACTGGTTATTGAACACTATTACTCGGCAATAAAGAAAACATAGCTCAATAGACTGGTTATTGAACACTATTACTCGGCAATAAAAAAACATAGCTCAGCATGCGTTCTTAGTAAGGTCAACTTGTAAAGGATGATAATCAGTAAGAAACCGTTTAATATAAATGCATCATACTTTGCGCATTAATGGTCGCTGCCGTTTTGAAACGCGAAACTGCTCTCTCTCTCTCTCTCTCTCTCTCTCTCTCTCTCTCTCTCTCTCTCTCTCTCTCTCTCTCTCTCTCTCTCTCTCTCTCTCTCTCTGTATCAATGTGTCGTATTCTGACGTGACCAATGGGTGTTTAAGTTTTCAACATTCACTGAAGCAAGACTTCAGATAGAAATGGTCAAGTTATTACATTCATAAGGACAAGAAGATGAGGTAATTGTAGCCTTATTTTTGAAAACCATTATAACATTGCTATATCCCTACCTCGTCCCTAAAGAACATTTAGATCAAATACTAAACAGCAAATGTGGTTTTAATAACAAATTGACGACATGCCCTGTTTGCCAGTGTTTGATACAGACTGTAATGATCTGTTGTATTCAGTGAGAGTACAAAATGCATCGAGATCACAGAAGAAGGAACTAGCACAGTGAAATGTAATACGTTTGCACTCTTTGTAAACCTGACACGACGGCATCACGTGTCTGTGTTAACTTTTGCTAAGGTGAACTTCTTGCCAGATTATAATATTGTGTGTACAGAATCTGCATCAGTTATTCATATTTACATCCGAAATGGTAAGATAACATGTGGATCAGAACTAACTCCTATAAATTAGTCTAAATAATTATATGAAAATGTCAAAACTGCTCGCCTGAACAGAAGGACTAAAGCTAACGGTAGTAAGCGGTAGATTAATTCCAGGCTCATTATGGAAGAAACAGTCAAATAGTCCAAAGGAAATGGTTGCAATGATTTCTAATTGATGTATCACAATATTTTTAAGATACTGGAGGAATTATGGCGTATTCTTTGCAACAACGGAAGAGATTAACGTCAAGTTTAAAAATGAAAAAATAAACCATTCGACGAAAATAGACACCTTCGACTAACTAGTTTGAACTTTGTATGAAGTTTTAAAATAACCTCAGACCAGACAGTTATGTCTGACTCATACAGAGCTCTAAGTTGACTGGATAATTTGAGTGTATTTATTTATTTCCTTTATAATAATAAAACTGGTTTAGAATGACGGTCAAAACACGTCAAAAGGAAAGACAATACTGTAGCGGTCTGTTTAAACTGTGACACAAATTCAAAGACAGGATTATATCAGAGCTGATTACTGCTGACAGGCCCAGAATTAAGATGCCAACATATGATATCATATAATTTGTGACGAAACTCTCCTTGCATTTCCTCAAGCTCAAACTTTAGTCTACCAGCCGCGCCCACACTCTTGAAGATTAGGGACGTAAATCTTCCGAAATTAACACAGATTGATGATAAAACTAATTAAAGCGGAGGTTAGAATCAACATGAATAAGAATATTTATAATCAGCTCCATCCTTCTCCGGATCTGCCATTAAACACCATCTCGTGACAATACAAAGTCCGACTTTTATTTCGTTTTCACAGTGCGTGCTTTGATATGGATGACCTTGATGTAATGTATCGATTAAGTATTTCCTTTCTTCCAGGATGTTAATTTCATTGGGTACCGTCGCTAGCCGTTGGATCCAATCCCAATCGTTTTTCAATTTCTCGTTTCGTTTTGTTTTCGACAAGCCATTTTCAGTCAGGGAGTCTAGCACCAAATTCGAAGTTACAAATTCAAGGCATTCATCTAAATCTTACACTAACTATCTGAATTCAATAATTACGCTAGAAGAAGTCTTGCAAGGAAATTTTCTATAGTTTCCTTGTTTAGTCTCGCAATATACAAGCGGTGACTTCAAATTACTATAATTGCAATATTAACAGAAACACGGGACTACAAATTGCTACACAAGCAGAAACTCTAATTGGCCACAACTCTGGTATATGACCAAGATTTCTCAATTCCTATACAAGATTTCTGACCAAAAGGTTTTCCTTGTCACATTTACTGAACACAGTTGGAGGAGCAACATTTTATTGTGCACATTTGTGCTCTGTAAGCTGAGGGACAGACTGTTTTGGGTTATTTAAATCAGCACATTAGAATATTTAATCATGTCGCCATTTATAAATAAAACTTGGTTATAACAGAGTTTCCTGGTATTTGATAAATGTAAAAAATATTGATGGTTTTATACCCCACTGGAGTCAATATTCTACACCACTCTCCTCGTTGCAATGTTATCATTGGTACCAGATTTCATCCCGCAAACGTTTGAAAAAAGTTTGACACCGTAGCTGTCACTGTTTGTTCTGCTTATTTAAAAATTTAAATTAAATTAGATAGTTACTGTTGTGTTCTATAGAGTTTTTAATAAACAATTTTACATTTGTTAACATGAAACCTTCAAACTATAAAAAATAAGAATTGATTGTGAGTCTTTTGCTGTTAGAATTGTATTTATTCTCATAAATTATTAAAATCAATTTACGAATTAAAAATAAAAATATAAATTGCAATAAAAGAAATAATAGATCAATTGCTAGACCGCACATGACACTATCCAAACAGAATACACGTTATGACTGAATTCCCAGTTAGTGTACAAGTTTCGCATGTGGAAATAAAGCCACAGTTACCATACCTTTTGTTAACCCAAAATACGCCAATAAGAACAATGTTCCAAAAGAGGTTCGCGAATTATTATAAGTTTTGGAAACACTAATCTGCTGGTATGAAGGGGCTGTGTTGAGAATCACAAATAGACCAGTCTATGTTCGACATCGTCGGTAATTTCCATACAAATGCCCAGTAAGTTGTAAAACTCTGTGCTATACAACATTAATAATCAGGGATAGAATATATTATCAAATACTGTCTTTAACTGCATCAAATGTTACAGGGTTTATGTTGTTTGTTCGACTAATTAATCCTAACAAACTGCACAAACCCATATCTGCATCTGCATTATACGATGGCAGATCGTTGTGCCTTTTCTGATTGGACTCTTCTTTTAAGCGAGTACATACGATTGTCACAACGTCTCCATTTATTCGATACAGACGGACAATGTACGATAGTGACCTAGTTATTTTATTTCAAAGGCAAGTCACGGAGAACCATGTTTCTCTCAATTTGGTTCTTAAACTTTATCGGGGCTACTTTAAATCTTAAAATGTTATACAGCTATTTTAACTGCATTTAAACTTATAATGCTTATGACAAATTGATTGAAAATGATCGATAACTAGATGCTATGATCAATCAAATACAAAAACAGGAATGATAATTTTCGTACAAAGAAAGTAAGCAGAAAATTATATTTTAAAAATGTAACTGGGTTATTTGAAAAGACATTTGAGTAGATGGAAATTTCTTACGTCAGGAAAAGCCTCTGATTTAAACGCTCAGTGTATCGGACAGCCTTCACGAAATGTGCATTGATACGTTGAGATAATGTTGCACACACATGTTAGGTTATGGCGGCAGAATGGTGCGCATCGCAAGCTTCCATTTGCTACTTTCTGAAGCCGTATCTTATGTAGCGTGAAACTACTATCTCGAATATCTGAGCAAAACTGGAACTGTACCTCAGATAAAATGGGTTGAACTAGATGCCAAATGACAATCTATCTGAAGGAAATATTGATTCAGTTTTCGAAGATTCATGTTTAAGCTGCACGTTACATTCCAGTGTGCCCACAAGACAGCTCAGAGGCGTAGCGATGGTATTTTGCGCCCGGGGACGAACTATAAAATTGGCGCCCCAGCGATCTTGTGACCGATTTATTACCCTTGTTTACTTATTATAATGTAACGTTGCAAGCCTCATTTTGGCGCCCCTGTACCTTGGCGCCCGGGGACATATGTGCCCACCTGCCCCCCCCCCCCCCCTTAGCTACGCCTCTGAGACAGCTCGTAATATGTAAATACCTGAAGAAATTCGTAAGGATGTCAAGAAGACAAGTAAGGACAGGAAGAAGGCAATATGTCCATAGGAAGGCTAAAGTCCTAACTAGTGATGGGTCGTTACAATCTGCATTATGTATTTTCTTTATATATCTGAGATAAGATTTAGCGAATTTCCTGGAATTCGAGATTTGTTTTCTACGCTCATGATTCCAGATCTCAAAATGCAAATTCCATTTATTTATTTTTTCAGATTACGAAGCAACCTTAGTTTGAGGCAGCAATTTTATACTTTTGGGTATTATTTTGTGTGCTTTGTGTATGTGCATAATATTTTAATGTGAGATGGAGCAATTCAGTGTAGACAGTACTGACAAAGTCACGTGGTTATGCTGCTTCATTGTACATTTCGTGTTAAATGTTTCTTCATTGCAATTTGCTTATCTCAGTTTGAACATAGAGCGTCCCCCTCAAATGCGGGTGGTCGTGGGTTAGAACCGTGGCCGAGTCATATCAAGGACTTGTAATAAAAAAGAGTAATAATGCCTTTCTCGGCGCTCAACATTAAACGGTTAGTTTTACGACTAGCTAACGTCGCAATAAACTGCTACATTGCAGACATCGTAGCAAAATGACTAAAATTGTTAAACCTACGTCAAAAATCTCAATCACAGAGAGAGAGAGAGAGAGAGAGAGAGAGAGAGAGAGAGAGAGAGAGAGAGAGAGAGAGAGAGAGCGCGCTTTGAAGACAGTAAAACACAGACAGATGATGAATATTACTAATACCCAAAAACAATTTATTCATAATTTCTTCTCAAACATTGTGTGAACCTGATCGTCAATGAAACATAAGTCTTCGTAGGAATACCTATAACTTAAGATGCAAAGATCAAGTCTTCTCTGGAACACCTCTGACGTAGGATGTAGACATTAGATCTTCGTTGGAACATCTCTGATTTGGGATCTAAGGATCAATTCTTCGCTGGAACATCTCTGACTATACTATGTAGAGATCATGTATTCGCTGGAACACCTCTGGGTATATGATGTATAATATATCAAGTCATCGCTGGAACACCTCTGACTTAGGATTAAAGCCATTTTTTACACAATAGCCCTTCATGGTGGTAGCAGTCAGGCACTTCATGTTTACTAAATATTGGTTTGAAGCCAATTGTCTCAGCCAGTTTAAACCGATGTTACGTTTCTATGGTTTTAAACGATGTTACAGAAAAGAGCGAAAACCAATACCTTTAATAAACTTCAGTAGAAAAAAAAAGTTAAAAAGAACTTAAAGGGTTATGCATCGAGCCGAAATATAATAAAACTTCATCAGAAATGGTATTCAATTTTTAGCTTTATTAAATCATAGTTTTACTGTCGAATTTGTAAATTCGGTGACGGTGATAATATGAATTGTGCTGTGTCAAAAAAAGGTAAATTTACCGAATGCTTCCACCCAATCATTTTCTGTAAGTCATTTTGTACATGCCTATGGAAAGAGAAAAAAAAAACACGCATCAGAAAAAGAACGAGATTCTCTTACTCATGATTCTAGATATAAGTGAGCGAGTGTAAATGTGGTATGATATGTTTAACGTGAAGTTACGTGTCTTAGTTTTAAGTCGCATGCCACAGGATGAATTTGTCTGTTGTCTGGAGAGAAATAACATTACACTGTGGGTCAATTGACGGGCACGTGTCTTCGGACGGACAAGTGGGTCTACGGAAATACATTGGACTTTAAACCTGACTAGAATATATAAAGCATTATTGGATTACAACAGGCACAAAGGTGAAGGTTAAAGCGTGAAATGTGTGTAGCGTTTGGTAAAAATGATTGATGGTTTCTTGAAGTGGGTGTTTCCATATACATTTCCTTATCGTATCGTACTGGGTCTATAATATTGACGGAAGAGACCAAGATCAACGGAATGGGCAAAAGGTCAAAGTTTGGGTTTGCATGGGTGAGCTCCAAATACGGCAATAAATCTACATATTTAAATGCAAGTGTTTGTCACGAAGGTGATTATAATTGCTTTTTGTCTGAAAGGAAAATGTAAGAAGTGCCAGCATAGAATAGAGCAGAACTTTTTTTTATTCAGATCACGCGCTGATACGTGAGGATACAAGTAAACGTACATGCCCGAAAGAGACAACAAAAACAACATAGATTGGATCTGCATTGAACAGATTTCGACAGAAATAATTATACCAGTAATTAGATTTTTGAAACTGAAAAATAAATAAACATTTTATACAATAGTAATTTTAAAACAAATCAATGCTGTTCAGAATGCTTGGTATTTGATAATAATTACGCGCGAGAGATAATTGAATTTTTGTATATTTTAAAATATACAGTTTATTTTATATATCACTCGTATATGTAAGGATAAAACATTACAAATTTTGCTAAGACAGCTGATAAACATGGTCATTAGATATATTTTTTTTTAAAAACGGACTGGAGATAATGATCGTGTTCAAAGATTATGGGTTTAGATGATTTCCAGATATACCATTCCCAACATTTTTTAAACTCTTTTGAAATATTCGCAAATGCGAGATTTAAATCGTTGGGCTTCAATATGTTCTCAAGATCAGCGATTTTGGTTTCTTTTTGCTGATTTTTAACCTCGTTACCGAGGACTTTCGCAAGTAGTGACATTTAACTTCATTCAGATGAGGTGGGATGCAGCGATTGTGATTACGTTTTGGGCAAAATTGGTATCTCGATTTTCATAACAGTGTGAAAAATGAAGCCAATGATATACTAATTTCTTAATTTTGCTCGTTGTCCATATGTCATCATTTTGAGAATTAGCGGTCACCGCTCGTTATGTTTTTCCTACTTTCAACATACGAAATCACGCCCGGTCTCCGAAAGGCGAAAACATTTAATTAATTCGTACATAGAAAAGTGCTATATTTGTAATTTTCCTTATATTGTAACTAATTATAAAACTATATGGATGATTGCTTGATTGATTGTTTTTTAACGGCGCACCAGCACTTTCAGGCTATTTAGCGCCAAACAAATGGTTGTATGTGTACATGTTTAAAAATGCTAGAAGGTTTAATATCGACCAGCAATATCAAAAACCAAATAGCTCAAAGTAATATGGTAAGATGTTAGTAACAGTAAAATATTAAACTATCTGGAAATTTCAAATGCTACGATAATTTTCTTCACACAAACTTCTTCAATAGCAATAAGGATAGGCTGTTCAGAATACTTGTTTTTGTTTTCAAGGAAGTAAGAGGAGTAGTATGGAAATAAATACCAAGTAAATAATTTCCGTAGATTAACAAAACTAGACTTCTGATTGGTTTATATAAATGATGACGTCGAGAATAGACTTTACACTGATGCATTATGTCTACCTGGATGTTCAAAGCACCAATCTCTTCATAAAGTTTATTTTTTTTATAGAATAGAGGGTGTCCCGAGAGGCGCGCATTTTTTTCCCCCAGATATAATTGAGTACACGCCTCCATTGATCAAGCACATGTTGAATGCATCCATTCTAGTAATGATAACACACACACACACACACACACACACACACACACACTGTTTATTTTAAATAATGCAAGATGCCAATTATTTATAATAGTTTTCCCTTCCTGACTGGAACCTCTCACTCAAATTAAAGTGAACAGCACATATCTTCTGATTAGTTGTACATTCTTATTAAAAAAATAACATATTTAGTTCTACTAAAACACATAGTTGACTAGCTGTAGTATACGGTAGTACTTGACTACCAAATGACTACGATAACGAAATATTTTTCATTAAGAGCAAAGCCTATATACAATGTCATAATCAAGCTGGTACTTGTATCCTTAGTGACTGCGTGAATTATCACGCTTTCGTGGTAATTGCCGCCAATTAGCTACTGCAATCAAAACAAAGTAGTTGACTATATTCCGGAAGTAATTGTGTTCTAGTTGGCGCGTATAATGACAATAACAAGACATCTAAGCGGACTCTCGCAGAAGCATAGCTATACGGACACAAAGCATATCGACGTCGCCAAGGATATAGTCTAGTCGATATAGGGTAGCGGGCCGCTCTCCTAAAAGTTTGAGCTGGGAAGCACGAAAACTTTTAAACTCTGAACATACATCGATACGTACCACAGGATATCGAATATATATTGGGATCAGCAATTTAATGCTCTTGAGCAGGAGCCAGACACTAATTTTTAATGTCCGTCTGTGAATGGCTGGAAAATATATATTGCTCAGATTTATAGCAAATAATCACCACATTAAATCCATTATATTATTTTTCTAAAACTCAATTCCCTTGAAATAAAAGAAATTAAAATATAAGGTCAGCGGCAAATCCCACAGAATCAGCCCAACTCTGAAAAACGAATGATTTTAGTATGCGTATCTTAATCGTTGTAGAAGTTTCAATGTAAAAACTGTAACTAAAGTTGGATGATTAAACTTATAGAACAGCTGACACCCTGTGAAAGACACTGTGTTTACGCTATTGATAAAAAAATAAGTATTTACACTCATGCCAACAATTTACTAGATAAGCTATTCTTATTGTTTTGAATTTAACACCATTTTTCAGCACTTGATACTGGGCGGCCAGTGGAAGACAAATCCGGGATAGTCCCACTGAGAACCACCAACCCACACACAGCTAACGGCAAGCTTTCTCACATACCCACAATGGCTGATTTGCGTTGGTTGACAAAACCCGGGTAAGATAGACACAGTAAGACAGACACAGTATCAGAGAAACACAGCAACATAAAACACTTGACAAGCTAGAATATATTTAGCGGACTTCTAAAATCTAAGGATGATACAAAGTCTTCTTACAAAGTTTTATGTGTGTGTGTGTGTGTGTGTGTGTGTGTGTGTGTGTGTGTGTGTGTGTGTGTGTGTTAAGTGCCAAATTTTCGGTCGATCTATTAATAAACCATTAGTTGTGGCCAGATAGCCATTAGTTAGATTTATGAGGCACATCGTGCAAGAAGGGTGCCTCTAAAGGCTAGGCGACCGCTGGACTAATTGAAACGTTCTTTACACAGAGATAGGACTGACCGACGGCGACCTTGTAAAGTTTCATTTTATCACGAAAATGTCAGAATTGAGAGAATACAGAGATTCTGTAACTTAAAACCAAAGCATGTCATATTGACCATGACGTAAGCGACTTTTAGAGGGAAGCGGGAGAAAATACATTTGATTCTGATTGGTCGCGGTTAAATGAGGGGTGTGTTTTACACGAGAAATCTTTAGAACATAATATCGCACTAGCTAAATTAAAATTTAGTCTGAATTTGTTTCTGTGAGAGGAGACAGTGTCGAATTATTTAGTAAGGCTCCGGATAGTAACAAAAAAAAAAACGGTTGTGACACACCAAACCACAGAGGTATTTGTCGCAATTCACCGAATATTGTTAGTTACAGGTCTGCATGATTTCGTTTGATACATTTGTATAATTTATTTAATTTGATCCATTTATATGCAATGTGTTTTGTATTATGAATCAGAAGCATTTGCATGAATTCATTTGATACATTTATTTAGTAATGTGCTTTTGAATTATGAATTGGAATTTTTACCTTAATTCTTAGTTAAGAATAACGTAGTGTTAATTTATATCGTAAAAACACTATGTTGAGTATGGATAGGGAGTGTTGCGTTAGTTCTTGAACTTAACATATTGTTTGAATAATGATTATGCTCTAAGAATTTAATGTATTACATTAGTTAATGATTTACAAGAATACATGTGAATTCACCGAATTTTGATTTCATAGGTGATTTAGAGACACTGTATACGGTTCAACGTCTCGCTTTGTAAGACGTTAATGTATTAGGTCAAGCCAAAACGAATTAACAAATGGTTTAACTACATTCATTTGAGGACAATTATTATCACTGATATAAATATCTGATTGTTCGAACCAGGAATAACGGAAGTCTCAACTATAACCATTGTAACGAGAGACTTAGGTTGTTTTAATTTTCTTTTGGAAGGAAGAAAATAGCTTTTGGGAAGGCGTGAAGTAAGGAAATAGAGGCGTACACGTTGGAAAAAAAAGAATACATGATACAGCGGACAAGTCTGAGTTCAAGCAGAACATCCACGAAGGCAGATTATCTCTAGAGGAAAGGACTTCTAGAACAACATTAGATTGAACAGTGAACGTGGTTCGAGGATAACAGGTAATGAAAATCGAACAAAGCATTGACTTTGATTGTGTCACTCGATCCTATGATGATTTTTAACTATCAGTAATAGAACGGCTAATTTGTTTAATTCTATTTCAAATTTATTTGTAATTCGGTGAAAGTTTATTTCTAAACCGCGTGTATTCCTAATTAAAGGAAATTTCATGATTGAGTATGTATTTGATTAAATTGTTTATTTATCTTAACGGGGGCTCGGAGTTGTTTTGTTCAATATACCCGCTCAGTTTACCATATACATTCTCTTACTCGAACCAGGCAATTATACCGAGGGCGGTCATGTCTAAAATAACGAGTATTAAAGGGAACTGGGTTGTAGTGTTATTATTATATGTTGTGCAATACCCCTTGACAAAGTGAGACGTAACACTTACCCTTTGACAAGTGGGGCTTATACAATATTATACGAATAACGCTCATAACCAGCGGAGAACCTGACAGTATGTATGTATGTATGTATGTATGTATGTATGTATGTATGTATGTATGTATGTATGTATGTATGTATGTATGTATGTATGTATGTATGTATGTATGTATGTCTGATACAGTCCATACATGTATGTATGTATGTATGTATGTATGTATGTATGTATGTATGTATGTATGTATGTATGTATGTATGTATGTATGTATGTATGCATGCATGCATGCATGCATGCATGTATGTATGTATGTATGTCTGATACAGTCCATACATATATACATACATACATACATACATACATACATACATACATACATACATACATACATACATACATACATACATACATACATACATACATACATACATACATACATACATACACGGGGCCTTAAAATCGAGGGAGGTCATCTCCTAGATAACGCCACCCAAATCCAATTAACCACCCCTCTTACTAAGAGGGCGACGTTACAAGCAATCTAAGACACAAAATTAGAACCAATATGAGGGTAAATTTTTTATTAGGAGAATATGTTATGTTGTCAACAAGATTAGTCTATTAATTAAAATTATAATAGAGAACAAGGAAAACATTAGGTACACCAGGGTTTATCATGGGGAATTCCATTGTCTATGACTCAGATTAAGATAGCATGTTTACTTCATTGATAATAATCCAAATGTTTAATCCGCACTCATAGAGAAATATTATTTACTTATTATTTGTTCACAAAATAAAAGGAACTGGCCAGGTACACAATGACATTTATTTTGGACAATATCAAGTCCAAATTACAAATATACGTAACATATAATCATGGAGGAAAAAGTAACAAATACAAATTAAATATACATAACAACGGTACATGTCTGAGCGCCGGAAAATAAAAAGGATATTGATATCTCCCGTTAACCAGATATACTCTGGGATGTCATGCGAAATACTGCGGATTCCGCCAATGTGGACCCCGTATGCTTTCTCCTGTCCTACAAATGAGTCGGTGCAGCTGGTCACGCTGGCATGAACGTCATCAACCTGCTTGAAAATGAACCTGGCCTTCGTAACCTGCAATTGAGCCTTAGTGTCATGTTAATCACGTCTGCACGTGGATAAATAATGTGGGTCGCGCTGGCCTTGATCTCGTGTAAACTTATCTATCATATACACGGAAATATGATTGGGTCCTGAAGTATTATGATATGTCCTGTGTAATATCAAATAAAGTTGGTCATCTGCCTGGAATGATCCTCGCACAGTTCACTGTATCCAGTACGTGGCTTTTTATATAATTAAAAGAACGGGTTTCGTGCAACCAGCTGTTTCTAGCAATTTGAACATCCTTGATTTTCGGGGAGGTAGAGAAACATCGGATTCGTCGCCATTGAGAACGATATTCAAACATATCTTCGTTCACATGGCTAAAGAAGAAGTCACGATCGAATATTATCGGAGACGAATCACCAAACATGTTAACTTGTTACATATTCATGTAACTGATTTCGAGGTTATTTCGCACGCACGCACGCACGCACGCACGCACGCACGCACACACACACACACACACACACACACACACACACACATACATACATACATACATACATACATACATACATACATACATACATACATACATACATACATACATACATACATACATACTAAGTAGGTGTACTGTGTGTATTTATTAAATACAATGATGCAGCATTAATTCTCAGTGACAATTAGATAATGAAAAGCGCTTGTGACATTTTGTTAAAGATAAGATTTGTTTTGTTTTTGATAGTTTAACGCCATTTTTCAGCACAATATAGGCTATACATGGCGGCCAGTATTACTGTTAAATATATGTACTTCTAATGACGCAGCCTGAGATTTATTAGGAAATCTAATTTGTATGCAAGCTGAACATCGAGAGGGGGGAGTAAAATATACTGTGTAACACTTGTCTCACAGCGCACTAGGTCACGTCCAGAATATGCTAAATTCAGCCCCACTCTTTCAAGTACCAAAATAAAAGCATAATCAAATTCTAATGGTTTTGGTTTGTTCGGATTAGTGAGACGAAATATACTGACAGTAATGGTTTGCTGTTAGCATTTCACTTCAACATTACTTTAACAAGATAACCAGGTGGGATTTCGGATTTACAACACAACACAATTGATGGCGATATAAATACAATGTTTAATGATAAATGATTTGAATGATAAATTAATTATGATTAATATGTGCGTGTATATGATTCAAATATTGAATCAATAAACATAAAACTCACTGACTTAAATAAAAAAAACACAAATAAATGACATTACTACAAAGACAACGATTCAGTGATTTCATCACAAAAAGAATGACGCGTTTTACTCAAACAGTAAAACATGTAGTATTTTACTCACATAGTAAAATGTATTCACTCAAATAGTGAAATTATGTGAAATTAAGACAATGTGTATTTTTTCTATCATATATTATAAACATTTACATTTTGCTCTGATGTGTTGTGGGGTTTTTTTTAAAATTTCAATGAAAACAATATATGCCAAATATTAGTGTATGTTAATGTAAGGAAGCCTTTTGAATGTGCAGTTATTTTTAATCTCTATTTTCTTTTAGTATCTTTAGCAAATACATTTCATAATAAAAGGCAATAAAATAAATTTCATAATGATGACTCAAACTAATTGATTCAGATGTCTCTTTTAAATGACCCTGTATCAACGTTCTTAAGGTAACATGATTGAATCACATCAGTGGTAATCGTTATGTAAACATAAAACACCTGATCTGTCAACAGATGTTTCATTGCTTTGCGCTGCATTAGGACTCTAATGGTGATCACCTATAAAGCTGATAGCCCAGGTAAAAATTGGTCAGATGAATTATAGAACATTCACAAGAACACTATCCTCATTTGTATACTACTTTTTAAGGGGACTTACTGTGTTCGGTTGGCTTGAAACAGACGTATTTCCAAAATATTGTTAATCAAACTGATTTCTTTTCATTTGTTTACTTTGTTTCTTTGGGGGCTTTTGTTTGTTTGTTTGTTTATTTATTTGTATGGTTTGTTTTGTTTGTTAATGTTTTTGTTGTTGTTGTTGTTGTTGTTGTTGAAGGTTTTGGGTGTTATTTTTGTAACAAATCAGGTAGCAGTAAAATAGCTTTAGTTATAAATACAAACAAACCAATTTTCAGAATATTTTCACAGTGCGTTTAATTTCAGACCATGTAAGTCGATGCTGCTTACACGAAACGTACTGGGACGTAAAATGTGACATTGTCAACGTGTCAACGAAAAGAAAATAAATCGGTATGAATTATCAGGGTATGTAAATGTCTGTCATATAATCGTACGCATTTCCTTGAGCAAAGCGTTCTGTTAATGTATCTCCTATTCAACTTTTACAATGCAAAGTACATTATGAAGGTATATTTCGTGTGTAGTTTAGTCCTTCACTCAAACACTGATTGAGCTTTGTATTGCATCACATAGTAGAGCTATATCCAACAACCTTTCACATCGAATGTCGCCATTTTGCAACGTGTAACTTATCTAGATGAGGAGAGTACGAATTCCTCCGATTCCGTTGTCTGTTTTCAATCAAAATGCGTGTTTTATGATTTATGACTGATAATCATTATTTTTTCAAGAAAGCATATTTTTACGTTATATTTAGTCTGGTGCGTACTTGTATTTTGAAAAAGAATCAAACTTCAGAAATATTTTTAGATGTTTTGGTGACAATGTTGTTCAGCCGCCATTTCTCAAAATCATTTTATCGCCTTCAGTTGTGAGCACGGAAATATGAATATTGATAGCTTCCATTCGGAATGCCTATATAGGAAAATGATTTGTAGCATATGTTTCAGCGATGTTAATGAGGTCACTTTGTGTACATAAAATTCCCTCGACAACAATTTGCTTAACGACAATTTGATTAAGAGAAATATGATGAGCAAAATAGATTCTGACATTCACCCACCGTCAATTCATTTGTATCTTAATTTTCTTTGTTTTTCAGAGTTGAAATCAACAGATCGCATGATACTGCAGTATTGTAACAGTTTTCAACACGTAAAGGAATGCTTAATTGATTTTCGGGAGTTGGTTGTAGTGGAATTTCTTTCGAAATTGGATATGGATTTTTTAGTACGATTATATGGCCTTAAACAATGAAACATAAAGGACCTGTGAATCCAACAATTTGAGAAGAAAAAAAATCAAATAAATAATTTATTTCTCTAGAATACAAAACAAAAATTCAAACGCCGTTTACACTAAAGTGAATTAAAAATTTAATAATCATAAATGTCCTATCACAAATCCTACCGTAAAGAATGTTCCGAATGAATTCCAAAAGGTCTTGAATGTCTTAATGTATGTCAATGATATAATCCAGAATGTCTTTGATCCGAAAGTATTGTTTTAGTCAAAAATGTCATTGTGCACTTTACAATACCAACGATTAATTTAATCAAAACAATTCTTCGAGACTATATCTAAACACATTACTCTGATCATAGATTCCCAGAAACTGATCTTAAACAGAAATAAATAATTGTTTCCACAAGCTTGCGTGCGTGCGTGCGTGTGCGTGTGCGTATATATATATATATATATATATATATATATATATATATATATATATATATATATATATATATATATATATATATATATGTATATACATACATACATACATACATACATACATACATACATACATACATACATACTAAGGAAATATCGTATATTCATATTTTTATATTAATGCGTCACGTCATTACATCGTACAATAAGGAAATATCGTATATTCATATAAAGTGCATAAGAAATGAGGATCATATATTACTTTGAGGACAGAATTTGCTAAAACTGTACCGGTTTCATCAATGTTAATGTAGCTCAGTCTGAATAAAAATGTTGCTTTTTTATTTCGAGTTTTACCGCACATTAACAAAAGTAGGTTATTTAGTGACAAGGCAACTAAAATCAAGTGCCCTGACCAAGGACACGCCACAGTATCCGACCCAAGCTGATCCAGTTATAAAATTCGAACCCACGACATTTGGATGGAAGGAACGTCTTTTTTCGCTTATAGAACAGCCCAACTGCAAACTACAAAGATCCATATCGTCAGACCCATAATGCGACGGCAGATCTGGTTCTGTCCCGTAAGATATCAGTAGAAAAAACTGCATTGACGCTAATCTGCTGACGCATTATGAGATCAGGATTTTGTCGTTTGCAGTTTCAATCGACCTATATTGGAGTACATATGGTATGTAATTTTCAAACATTCTTGTGATTCCAAAGTTTAAAACATGAGTATGAAGTTGGGAATTACAATCGATATTAAGTTCTAAACACGTACAGCCTGTAAACTTTCCTTTTGTGACAACCAGCGTAATCTTTGTTAGAATTTTCGTTCAGGTGATGTGGAAAGTAGTTATGCCTGGGTTTTTATTTAAAAAAACGGTTACGTTTGATATTCGGCTGACTTGAAAAGCAAGAAATAAAGCATATTGTAAGTAATTATAGATATATTTCTTTGAAATGAATCATTCTTATATCATCGAGGTTTTTAAAACTGGAATTAACATGCGCTTCAAAGCAGGGCTTTACGGTGCATGTGTAAGATAAAACATAAAGAAATGACCACTAGGTGAGAGAGAAACTCATGAATGGCTGAGGTGATGAATCAATCACACCTCTCGCAGTGACAGGGCTAATTGCTCTGTTTTTGTTCATCGTCATCATCATCAGTCTCTTGACCTAATGTGGTCATTGAGGCACTGTGCTGCTGAACATCTGACTAGTTCCCTCCACTTGTCTCGATCATGTTGTGCCAATGCCTGTGTCTCTGCGAAACTTTTCCTGGTCCATTCTGTCATGTTGTCACTCCACTTTTTTTTCCTGTTTTTGTTACTATTGGGTAAATGGTGTTCGTCTTCCAACTGAATTAAATTAAAGCCGTGGTTCCTCGTGCTTTAACTACTAAAGCCAGACGGAAAAAAAGTGTCTTGACACAGTTTCCATGAATCAATTGGTTTATACTTAGTTACTGCGGATTGAGAAATCTGGTCAATCCATCAATTCAGTCTAATGTAATGGTCATCTATTTTCATGAGATGTTGACAAATATGCGTCCTAACACATTTAAGCTTTGATAAAAATGGACACTGCATAAAACTGTACCGGTTTTTGTGTATCTTCATGCTCACTGTTGGTGTACTGTTGGTTGGTTTGTCGCAATGTGTTACGGTCATAAATGCTTATAAGTGGAATCGAGCTACAAGTTGTCGCATTTTAGAATAGGCCGTTCTCCTGCAATCGATGTAACATTAACACGGATAGCTAAAAAAAAATACAATATATTGAAAGTAGCATAGTTTATGAAACTTTCGTCTTTCGCCCAAGGTAGGCCAACCAGTTTCATTAGAAATCTTATGACGCGAAATATATCTTGTAAGCTGTTACAATTCTCCCTGCTTTTAATTGTAATTTTTCTAATTTATGAGAGGGTTTTCAACCAAACAACCATCCCATCAACATCCGCATATTTTAATAAGGCATATCTCTCTCTCTCTCTCTCTCTCTCTCTCTCTCTCTCTCTCTCTCTCTCTCTCTCTCTCTCTCTCTCT
Source organism: Unio delphinus (assembly GCA_029339505.1). Taxonomy (NCBI): domain Eukaryota; kingdom Metazoa; phylum Mollusca; class Bivalvia; order Unionida; family Unionidae; genus Unio; species Unio delphinus. The sequence continues at coordinate 10,315,330 of JAQISU010000117.1, forward strand.
CTCTCTCTCTCTCTCTCATTTCCCCTTTTTGTTCTGCGAATTGTGCTGCCATACCAACATGTGTCCCTCATCCTCCAAACGGTTACTGTGCGAAATGGTATACATTCTTTAGCAAATTGAATACACCACGATGTAAATGAAACGGCATGATTTACATCACTACAAACTCCTAGCTTAGTTCTCCAGTCTATACCTGATATAAGATTATTATTTTGTGTCAGTCAGCTTTATTATAAACCCATACTTCTGGTTATTATTATAGCTGCTGGTATGTTTAAAATACCGTCAAGTAATTAAGAATGTGTGTGTGTGTGTGTGTGTGTGTGATCACTTACATTTGTACCAACAGATATATTTCCAGAATGAAGACTATCTCTGATTGGAGATATAATAATGGGATCTAACAATGTTGCAGCGGTATCTGTTACTATGGGCGGCTTTTATATTTTGCATGTCAATACATTATCATATTTCTCATGCACCCATTGTTCTGACGTTTTGTCAGAAACCATTTAGTTCTTGCATAACATTTAATACATTTTCTTGTCAAATTTAAACAACAGTTTTTTTATTTCAATTTGGAAGCATCAAATAACATTATAAACAAAATTAATGCAAAATATAGCTAACTCATTTCAACCAGTAAATACAATTAATAAATGGCTCACAACATTTTGGTAGCGAGCACTTTGCTAATGCCAATATATATATATATATATATATATATATATATATATATATATATATATATATATATATATATATATATATATATATATATATATATATATATATATATATATATATATATATATATATATATATATATATATATATATATATATATATATGGATGTCAAAAGAGACAACTTTGGGAATAAATTATGAAACCAAACCTAAATTTCTGGAGATACCCATACCACCCCTTCTGATGGATTAGACGTTATTACAAATAACTGTTTGTTGTGAATCATTTGTAACAAGCACTCCGACTGGTTACAATGGCAAATGACTCAGAAATTTAAGATATAAATTGTTAGTTAATAATAACAAAAAGGAACTGCATGTGTATTCATGTACCAATCATGCATGCTTTAACAACAATCCAATCAATGATTACAGTAAAGATCGGTTCTTTATTACTCGCGATTCGATGATATTTTTCGATATTATTTTATAATTATTTGTAATGATACTAACTGATTTTATATTTATTCTCTTCATTGCGGTTGTTAATGTAATGTGCAATCGGTTTTCAAGCTTTGTAACATTACGAAGCCTGTCAAACATGAAGTTCATTTCTTAGCAAACCAATATTTTTTGGCTCTTACTATGCTACTATGGAAGAATGTGCTAACATCAGGGCAAATCACCGTAAATGTTCCAATTCTCAGAGATGAAAGAAACACAGCATCCAGGCCGAAAGAATCAAAACCGCTGAACAAATTTTGACACTCAGTTACCGTTTTCGATTTCCGAATGAGACTTAGATTTGAAAATACACCTTTAATTTTAAACGCTTGACAAAGAACGTTGTTTTGTCAAAAAAGAAGAATATAATTTTATTGACGCTATCAGTCATTAAAGACCAAGCTTCTGAAAACTTAGACCGATAAGTTTTGTAAAATGTAACATTAACACATAGAAATTGTTCATTCTTTGTCAGTACTTTGATGCGTTATGTTTGTTATCAAAAATGAGACATTAAGATCTCAAACACAAAAATACCATTTATTTTCTCTCAACGTGTCTCATTTTATTTTATTTGTTGTTTGTGTTTAGTTTTTCTTGTTCAGGCAAAAACTATAAGCCTAATACATTTTTTTTATGATTTTTGATCAGAAACTGATCAGCACTCTTACCCAAAATATGGCTTCACCATATAACATAGGAAGACTTTAAAGGATTCCCGAAAAGATATAAATCTACATCTTAACACTGGACGACTTGTTACTTTATAATGGAATATTTTGCCAATACGTAGGTGTTTAAGATAACTCAATAATCTAGATTTGAACTTTCAGTGGTTTTTAACATTTTGTAGGGGCTTATGTTTGTTCGGAGATTGAGGTGAAGGGATGGGCTATGAATGGGCAAAGTTTGAGTGATTTTAAATTGTTAATTTTAAACAAATTTAATATTTTTGCCTTATGTTTAACTTTATAAATGTTCTGAGGATATATTTCTGTATATAGTACAAGTAGAATTGAAAACTACTCAGCCCTTTTGCAACGTACATGATAGATTAGTTATCTATACCTACTAAGACGGACAAATCGAGAACATGATATATTAATCGCAAGTCACAGCCATTTATGAAAGAAAAAACAAAAAGGTACAAAGTTTTGTGACCCTTTTAACAGACGAAAACTTTGTCCCGATTTTCATCTGGGTTTGTCTCGTGAATTGCCTTGTGAGATGCCTTCATTAGGGATATCGCATGTTTTGAATCTATTAGAAGCTGAACGTTTAGATACTGTGCTGGATCCCATGCTAGCCCGTGGACGTAAAATCGGCCCAATACGCTCTCCTACATTTAAGAAACCACTAATGGAAACATGTAGCCCTGGTTAGTCAATGAATGATTAGCGTGCTAGACCCACGACAAGCTGTATTCGGGTTTGAAGCCACTAGTTTCGTCCTTGTTGATTCCGGTGGCGTGTCCTTTGGCAGTGCACTTTACACCAATTAACCTATTTTTGTTGCTGTGCGTAAAAACCCAAACCAAACAATTTAATCTGGACTTATTATTTAAATTATAAACTGTGTTGTAGACCATCAGACCGATCTGGAAATTGCTTAATTTTGCCAACGATATTAACCAGAGTTAAAATTGTTCTGATAATACATATATCAAAGTTATTTTTCGTGATGTGTATTTTCCTTTTTGCGTTGAAAAGGCTCATTCAATGGTAGAGAATAACGTTGAGCACTTAAATTAAATAAACTGTTTGATCAGCAAACACGAATCTGTATTTGATCTCAAAAGTGCTAACGAGTTCAATGTATGTTGAACTTAAATAAACAAACCATCATTCAAACACGAAACAGATCTAGTCTGTGTCCTACTTTCCAATACATGTTTGAAGCAATTTTAACAAACAAATCATGATTCAAAGTACAAAGGCTTAAAGCAGACATAGTCAGTGTCCCAGTTTCTAATACGTGTTAATACCAGGTGTAAATAAATATAAGTTTGGACCCCATACAAAAATTATATGTTGGGATTGAATATTTACTATATCTGCAGATCTTCTTAGCTCGATACTCAAGCTTCCATCACACGTATTCAACGTTGAACTAGATCAATCAATAATCATAAAGTATATTCGTATAAATTGTTTTTCATGCTTTTCCTCTTCGGGTTAACAGTTAAGAAACTGCACTTAAGAGAATTTCTCATCCGTAAGTTGTACTTCATTTCGGATTAAACATTCCTATAAATACATTAAAACAGCTGAAGGATTTACAACATTTGTTATACGAAGAATTATTCTATAACTCTCCATAACGAAACAGATACCGTTATAAAAGCAAGACATTTTTTTAATTCCGAAAGATGTTACTTCGATTTGGTGATAAGAAAAAAATTATTCAATCAAGCAACATAATGTATCTCATAATCTCTCCATTAGCGGGGAATATTCACGAATGGTTTACCAAATAGAGAGAATATATCGGTTATTGCTTAGAGTCCTGAGTAGTTCTGGTCATCGATGTCGCAACTTTCACTGTCATCTACTAACGTAAGAGACCCACTACTTCCTTTCTTTACTTTCGAAAGAAAAGCGATATTACTGATAAACGAATGACCAAATGAATGAATGCATTATTCTAACGTGGCATTATTAATGCTTACTTCGTAGTGAAATGCATATCGGATATATTGATAATGCAAAGAGAGCCTGAGTGCGTGAAGTCTGAGGATCATTTGTTGGATCCGTTTAAAATCAGCAACTTTCTCGTATGAACCGATCCCACACATGAGATCCCTAACCAATCAAGACTCTAGCTTTCTCGAATAAGTCCAGTTCTCTTGGGGATGCTTTAAGGCGAGAGACTATCCTTTTTCTGATGAGGAGATGCATCTATGAATCCTTTAAAAAAACACAAAGACAATAGCCTTTTCGTATATAGGTATTCCTGTTGGTTCCTTAAAAAATAAAGACTCTGGCCATTATCGTGTGAGGGGATTCCTCTTTGGATCATAAAGACTGAAGAATGTTGATTTGTACTTAAAGGATTTTACTTTTTGTCTTGTGGTGAATATTTGATTTTGGCTGGAGGAGTATGCTTGATCAATCATGAACACAAATTATATATTCTATTAGAAGAAGACACCGCAGGTAAACTAGTAGGTAGGTAGGTATGTGTCAGCTTCTCTGTGGGTTATGAGCGTTATTCGTATAATATTGTATAAGCCCCACTTGTCAAAGGGTAAATGTTACGTCCCACTTTGTCAAGGGGTATTGCACAACATATAATAATAATACTACAACCCACTCTACTTTAATACTCGTTATCTAAGAGATGACCGCCCTAAGTATAATTGCCCGATTTGAGTAAGAGAATGTATATGGTAACCTGAGCGGGTATATTGAACAAAACAACTCCGAGCCCCGTAAAGATAAATAAACAATTTAATCAAATACATACACAATCATGAAATTTCCTTTCATTAGGAATACACGCGGTTTAGAAATAAACTTTCACCAAATTACAAATAGATTTGAAACAGAATTAAACAAATTAGCCGTTCTATTACTGATAATTAAAAATCATCATAGGATGGAGTGGCACAATCGAAGTCAATGTTTTGTTTGATTTTCATACCCTGTTATCCTCGAACCACGTTTTCTGTTCAATCCAACGTTTTTCTAGAAGTCCGTTCCTCTCTAGATAATGTGCCCTCGTGGATGTTCCGCTTGAACTCAGACTTGTCCACTGTATCTTGCATACACGGCGATTTCTCCTTCACAATTCTTTATTCCCGTACTTCACTTTCTTTCCCCCAAAAACTATTTTCTTCCTTCCAAAAGAAAATTAAACAACCTAAGTCTCTCATTACAATGGTTACAGTTGAAACTGTCCATTATTCCTGGTTCGAACAATCAGATATTCCTATCAGTGATAATAATTTTACGGGTAGTAATTAACTACACATGTCCTCCAATGGAAGTAGTTTAACCATTTGTTACTTCGTTTTGCCTTGACCTAATACATTAACGTCTTACAAAGCTAGACGTTGAATTATACACTGTCGCTAAATCATCTATGAAATCAAAATTCGGTGAATTCACATGTATTCTTGTAAATCATTAACTAAAGTAATATATTAAATTCTTAGAACACAATCGTTATTCCAACAATATGATAAATTCAAGAATTAACGTAACACTTCCTATCCATAACTCAACACAGTGTTTTACGACATAAATTAACACTACGTCATTCTTAACTAAGAATTAAGGTAAAAATTCCAATTCATAATTCAAAAGCCCATTATTAAATAAATGTTTCAAATGAATTCATGCAAATACTTCTGATTCATAATACAAAACACCTTATTAGTCAAATATATCAAATTAAATAAATTAAACAAATGTTATCAAACGAAATCATGCAGGTACTTCCGATTCATAATACAAAGAACATTATTATACAAATGTATCAAATTAAATGAATTATACAAATGTATCAAACGAAATCATGCTGACCTGCGAACGAACAATATTCAGTGAATTGCGACAATACCTTTGTGTTTTGGTGTGTCTCTCAGCCGTGGGTTTTGGCGGTTTTTCCCCTGGTCTACTGCTTAACGTACGAATGTATTTCTCTCAAATACCAATCGGAGCCTTTACAAAATAATTCTACAACTTCTGCCTCTCTTGCAGAGAAATTTTTAAAGACTAAATTCTAATTTAGCTAGTGCGATATGATGTTCTAAAGATTTCTCGTGTAAAACACACCCCTTATTTAACCGCGACCAATCAGAATCAAATGTATTTTCATCCACTTCCCTCTAAAAGTCGCTTACGTCATGGTCAATATGACATGCTCTGGCTTTAAGTAACAGAATCTCTGTATTCTCTCAATTCTGACATTTTCGTGATAAAATGAAACTTTACAAGGTCGCCGTCGGTCAGTCGGATGCTGAACAAATACGGTTAATTAGTACAACGGCCACATCCTACTATACAGATCCCTTTCATTTGCACGATGTTTCATAAATCTAACTAATGGCTATCTGGCCACAACTAATGGTTTATTAATAGATCGACCGAAAATTTGGCATTTCACAGTAAGTCAGTCGGTCGATCGATCGATCGATCGATCGATCGATCGATAGATAGATAGATAGATAGATAGATAGATAGATAGATAGATAGATAGATAGATAGATAGATAGATAGATAGATAGATAGATAGGTAGGTAGGTAGGTAGGTAGGTAGGCAGCTAACAAGCTAGGTTGATTGATTGATTGATTGATTGATTGATTGATTGATTGATTGATTGATTGATTGATTGATTGATTGATTGATTGATTGATTGATTGATGCAATAGATATAAGAATTATCTCCCCATACTCACAACTAACATATCAAGTCCATTGACAGATCTCGCGTTCATCTTGCATACAAGCAAATTGAAATAAGTGTATGCATCTAGTGTTTTGACGGAACTGTCTTCATTTCTTTCCTGCCATTCATGAATCGTATATTTAAAACAAATGATTATTTAACGTAATAATCCAAATATGAACTGGTTTGTAAGTACAGACGTTGCATCGCATATTGTGATACGAAGAAGTACAAACCTATGCGAAATTCAGATTTGACCAATCAAAGACATTTCTGGGTCAACATTGTATGTGTTAACAGGGCTACATATAAGTATGTATACACAATCTAAACTGGAAATCTAGCTTCTCTAATCCTGATTGGTACCAGCAGGAAAAGAATGCAGTAAGTCAACATCTGATTTAGCACGTTCATTATCTTTATTTCTGATCTAGGTCATCTCGTAATTAAGAGCATTTCCGAAGAGAAACCGTGACAAATTATTATTTCAGTTAATTTGCTGATATGCTTTTGGGGCCAATTAACCAACACCGCGTGCATCTGAAAATCGTTAATACAATGTCATTTAAGACTAAAAGGTTGCATGAAACTTGAATAGTCGTTACAATATACAATATTGTTATGAAGGTGAACATTAATCATTTCAATATTATGTAGACAAAAAGCAAAGCGTTTATCATATGCAAACTTTGTCGCTTTGATATGCCTTCCATACTCCAGCCAAGAGAAGAACATTTTTGTATATTAGCTTTGAGTTTATAATATAATATAATATAATATAATATAATATAATATAATATAATATAATATAATATAATATAATATAATATAATATAATATAATATAATATAATATAATATAATATAATATAATATAATATAATAAATGTAATGTAGAGTAATGTAATGTAACGTAACGCAACGCAACGCAAGACGCTAAAACACGCCAGAACACAACACGACACAATATAATATAATATAATATAATATAATATAATATAATATAATATAATATAATATAATATAATATAATGTAATGTAATGTAATGTAATGTAATGTAATGTAATGTAATGTAATGTAATGTAATGTAACGTAACGTAACGTAACGTAACGTAACACAACAAACACAACACAACACAACGCAACGCAACGCAACGCAACGCAACGCAATACAATACAATACAATACAATACAATACAATACAATACAATACAATACAATAATATAATATAATATAATATAATATAGTATAAATGTAATGTACAGTAATGTAATGTAATGTAACGTAACGCAACACGCTAGAACACGCCAGAACACAACACGACACAATATAATATAATATAATATAATATAATATAATATAATATAATATAATATAATATAATATAATATAATATAATATAATATAATATAATATAATATAATATAATATAATATAATATAATATAATATAACAATACAATACAATACATCACAACACAAAATATATATATATATATATCTGACATACAAGTCATGCTTGTTATATCGTCAACGATCATGATGTATGCTCTATTCTGTTCCTTTAATGTCCTATGTATATTCCGCTTGTAGCCGTGCCAATACCTTGCTTTCGTATGTATTACTAAGAAAGTCTTCAGTTCATGTATACTGTTTGTATGTATAGACTCAGATATAAACATGTCTTGTAGGTTTAATTTTAAAGATTTAGGTGTATATGCTCTCTCTCTCTCTCTCTCTCTCTCTCTCTCTCTCTCTCTCTCTCTCTCTCTCTCTCTCTCTCTCTCTCTCATTTTTTTAAATTGTCGCGTACACCCTATCTGCAGCGGTACTTGCTAGGCCTACTGCCTCTTTCCCCTCCTAAAGCTACCAGATAAAAATGAATTTGTTTAATTTTCTTTCCCCTTAGTGTTTTTGAAAAATTTGCGAAAATTATTCCGTAACACCTGATTTCAAATCTTATTCCAGTAAACATCGTTCTCTAATGAATGTTAGTAACTTCAGGGCCTGATTAAGGCTTTGGAATCTCAGGGCATCTACAATGTGGGGGATATAGGTCTACAAATACACACTGAAAGCAGTATTTAAACTGTCTTTTGTGTGTATATTTAGTGTAGCTATATTAGGCAAGGTATTAGACGGTTTAGGCTGATATATGCTTTATTTAAACACTGTAATATTTATCCACAGCAATCAATATGCCCCCATGACGCGAATATGAGAGGGACTATGCCACGTGCTGTCTTTGTCCCCACTTCTAAAAGGTATCGTTCTATACTGATCATCTGTCTTCTAAAAGGCATCCTTGTAAACTGATCATTTGTCTTCTAAAAGGCATCCGTAAACTGATCATTTGTCTTCAAAAACGCATCCTTGTAAACTGGTCATTTGTCTTCTAAAAGGCATCCTGTAAACTGTTAATTTGTCTTCTAAAAGGCATCCTTGTAAACTGCTCATCTGTCTCTAAAATGCATCCTTGTAAACTGGTCATTTGTCTTCTAAAAGGCATCCTGTAAACTGGTCATTTATCTTCTAAAAGGCATCCTTGCAAACTGCTCATCTGTCTTCTAAAAGGCATCATGTAAACTGTTCATTTGTCTTCTAAAAGGCATCCTTGTAAATTGTTCATTTGTCTTCTAAAAGGCATCCTGTAAACTGTCCATTTGTCTTGTAAAAGGCATCCTGTAAACTGATCACTTGTCTTCAGAAATACATCCTTGTATATTGGTCATTTGTCTGTTTCTAACCTGTTTGTTACGAGTAGTATGAGAAAAAGATAGCGCTTGCTCACTTTGATATACAGGCTTTTAGTTTTAACAACGGAGCCTTCTTTCCATCATTTTTACAAGACCCTTGATCATCAATGCCATGAATGGGGTGATTTTCATCTGTTATATGTGATAATATCGTGAGTTAGTATGAGAAAAAGATAGCGCTGGCTCACTTTGATACACAGGCCTTTATTTTTAACAACGGAGCCTTCTTTTCTTGTTTCTTCGTTTCAATAAATATTGTGTTTAGCAGCATTGATTTCATCGATTTCATTTTTCTAATCATTTAGTGCTTTTAACACAGACGATTTCTGGTTTAATACACTATATAACTGTATCATTAACAAATCAAGTTTGGTTTTGTTTTTAACAAGTTATCACGCTGACTATTATTTTCTTTCTGCACCTTTTAAGCTCCTTTTTAACATCAAGGCAACCTTGTTTTCCAACGCAGTATTTTTCGCGTGATTGTTTTAGTTTCTTCGAGTTTTATTGTACTTTCAGTAAGATCTTTCCATGCAGTGGTACCAGCTATTCCAACAGGATAGCGTCGATTTTTGCTGTGATAATCCCAGATTTTGTATAACCGTGTTAGACCTATGTTGTATCTTCTAGCAATAACTAATGGTTCCTCATGACCGCATGAATTTGCAATTTTCATCTCGTCAGCGATCGACATATATACTGCTTTTCTTGGCATAATGATCGGATATTACAATTAGTAATAATACAAAATAATAATAAAAACTAATTAAATAATAATAAAAATGTAGAATAAAAATGTAGAATAACACTCGGAGAAACAATGTTATTATTAAGGATTTGACTGAATAACACGTTGTTGTTATGCTGATTTTGTAAACTACACACGAAATAGGATATAACAACTCGCAGATGAATGCAACAGTTTACCGATTTGTTTTACCCATCATTTTTGTTCTTCATTTTCATTCTATATTTGTATTATTCATTATTTGTTTTCAATTTTATTATACCAGTATTATTTAACCAAAATTCCCTAATCATCTAACATTTCATCAATAATTTCTCTATAGATACTTTTGTCCAGGCTTCCACGTAAAAAAAAGATCATTACAAAGGCTAGATACCTCCTTTATAATTTATCATTAAACTTTGCATCTCGTTTCTCAGCTAGAATCTCTCCAATCCGTACTGCTTTTTTATCATTGTTTTATGATATCATCAAACTGGTTTACCAAACTCAACAGCTGCAGCAATTTAATTAATAAGCTCTCGATATATTGCAATTTAGATAACACCACCTTGATATAGTCAACGGCAAATAGCAGTGGCTTTGTTATTTCAACAGAGTTGTTACCCGCTCGTATTACACCAACTAACACCTCTAGTCGGTCAATATCCTGTATAACGTTTTCATGACAGTTTTTTTTTAAAACCAATCCAAAACCCTATTAGTACTTAATGGCTTACTTAGATAAGAAGTGACAACAGGGGCTGATATCATTCGTTGCTTGAACCTCCCTTTTAAAATCATTAATCTCGTCCTCATTCTTTGCTGTTACGCGCTTACTTTGCTTGTGCGTTGTAAAACCCAGCTTCTGCCATTGTTCAAGATTAAGTGCTGGAGATCCATGTTCTAAATAGATATCTTTACTGATGTAGTTATAGGCAAGATTCACAGCGTTATCATAGTACCTTTAATTTGATATGGTCTGAAATCTTTTTACACAATATAGCCATACCGTGTTTTTACTCGGTGGTTTGTCCTCTTGAGGAATATTTTCCGCTGCATCCTCGAATTCAGGTGAAGGAGTGGAGGTACTGTATAATATTTTTTGTATCGGTAACACATTATATTGCCTCAACAGACTCTTATACAGCCTCGGCTGATCGTTTAATTTCTTGTATTAATTCCTCGGTTTTAGCATCATGCTTTTCTAATTTTTCAGTTACTGGTTTAAACAAATGTTCTCTGCCTTCTGTAAAACCATCCTCTGTTTCCTGTTGTTCTTGTACTTTTCGCTTGACAGAATTGCGGAGTGGCAAATATTTCTTAATCGCTTTTAATCGCTCTCGTGCTAGTCGTGTAATTAATGATTCACCAACTATTACTGATATATTATTAATTTAAATATTATAACGTCTTATGACATAAAGCCAGAATAATAACGTTTTATAACATAAAGCCAGAATAATAACGTCTTATAACATAAAGCCAGAATAATAATGTCTTATAACATAAAGCCAGAATAATAATGTCTTATAACATAAAGCCAGAATAATAACGTCTTATAACATAAAGCCAGAATAATAACGTCTTATAACATAAAGCCAGAATAATAATGTCTTATAACATAAAGCCAGAATAATAACGTCTTATAACATAAAGCCGGAATAAGAATTTTACTTATAATCCTCTGGTCCTGATAATTATTCATTCGTACTAGTTTGTAACATCGCTCATCATTATTTACGATCAATATCAACTAGTTTACGAATATTCTCCATGGTTTTGCCAACAACTAAAATGTTATTTAGGTTTAAAAAGTCCTTTTCAAAATATGATTTTGATGCCGCTCTACGAGTTGTATTTCCATTAATATACTCAGCCATCCACGTAGAATAATTAATTCGTAAGACCTTATGAGCTTAGTTAACGATTAATACTGTATCAACCACTTGCTTCAAGACCGCGTAATGATAGAAGTAGTTTTACTTGTTCATGACGTTTGGTACTAGTTTTCTGACCTTTGATGGTCCGCTTGTTCGCAATGACAATTGTTCCGGCGAGATCATATAATCCGTGGAAATCAATCGCTCTGACAAGTAAAGATAATCATCGTGGACATCATGAAGATGATCTGGATAATCAACGTCAGCTTCAACAAAATAGCTTAGTTCAGGATTCATTTCAGCTGCTAGAGTATTTGTTTCCGCTAGAAATTCATCTGGAAAGATACAACAAATACCACCGTGTGGCTTTTGGCTTACACATAGCTATGTCATACAAATTATGTATGCCAGGATAATTGATGAATTTCACCTTCCTGGGTGGATCGTACGATGACATATACTTATTGTTTGCAACAGCATGTTGTTTAACGATCGCGCTAATTCCACCTCGAATCCCTCGTTCAATAAACAAATACATGTCAGGGTATGTGAGTAGTTAGAGTTTGATTTTTGTTAATATCATGAGAGCGTCCCGTGATAGTCCATGAGCCGCGAAATAGCGAGCTGGATCAATTCCGTATTGTGCATGAGACCTTTCCCTAAACTGCTCGAAAATATCTGATAAAAGAAGAACATCATCGCGTACATAGATATCATGGTAATCAGCAAAATAATTTACAACTAAAGATCTCCAAGACCTCATGGGCGTATATGTAGTCGTCGTCGGTAATATTCATATTATCCTGTGATATGAGTAAAATTCACTTTTTTCTGGTAATGTTGTCTCAGAGAATCTATCAGGACCATTAAAATACTAATATGTGAACACATTCTAGTCAGATATTTTACACCTTCACCGTAATGTTTCTTTCATGTAAGAAAATTCATTTTTCACAAGCGCATCTAACGAGGTAGGTATAAACTGAATGCTGTTGATAAACCTTAATTATCCGATTGTGATCGACATAAATCGTTCGGTATTATTCGGGATTCCTGTTATCGTAATACAGTCTTCATCACAATATTTGATAATTTCAGGATGACCGAGGGCTCGTAAAATAAAATGTCCGTCATATCCACGTAAATTATGAAATACGACCGGAATAATTCCAGCTTATTCAACCTATCGTGGCATTTCTGATGAGCGGCTCCAATGAATTTATTCGATATCATGCAGAAATAAGGAACCTTTGTTAGATCTCCAGCTGAAAATTCTCTCTTACAAATTATACATAATTTATTCGCAAGATACATCGATAATCACGTGAATCGTTCTAAATTATCATTTACAGCATCGAAAAATTTCTGAATCCTCGTTTGTTCCTGGAATAAATTCATGAACAAGTGAACTTCTGATGGAAGAAGATCATTTTCGCATTCCACGCGATGTATTTGAAAAAGTAACGAGTATTTATCATATGTGCAGACTGTGTGTAAACAATAAGATGCCAGAATATATTGTTGAACGTGAAGCGTTTTTCCTATTCTGTTATCCAAGTGAGGTGTAATGACTGATATAAAATCGCCTTAGATGATAAACGGGACGTTTAATGTTCGATCGAATTTGTTTTGAAGAAAAGATATTTTTACTTTTATCTAATGACTGCCATTATGCTTAGAGAGACATCCGCTGGTAGACGCACTAAACGTCTTTAGCCAAATATAATGCTTCTTATGTACTAATCAATTAACCACTTTATTATCCGTACTGGGCTTGGCTAGTGGTGAGATTCTTATTGGAAAGGGCTTTTTTGATGAATCAAGTAAGAATAAATTAAGACCAAATGGAAAAATGTCTGAGTTTTGATTTTCGATTCATACAATCTGTTTTATTGTAGTTGGAAATTTTACTCATGTAATTTTGAGGCGATCTTGATACGGTAGATACGGTAGATACATATTCAAGCGGTCGGTGTTACCACCAGCGGGAAATAGTGCTGACAGTAGCGCGTATAAGACACATGTATCGTCTCTATTCTTCACATTGATGCATGATTTAGTTTTCTTCACCTATTGTGGAAAATCAATATAAGATCCTCCTTTCATCAGACTAAATGCATTTAAGTTGGTTGATATTGATCTTATGTTATCCAGAACCCAACCAGATCCATAAGATGGTCTGTTGCTCAATGATTGTTTTGTAATATGCTGATAAAAATATTTTGATAAATCATCGAGATCTGTATCGAGATAAGCAACTCTGGGTGATGTTCTAAAATCTCGGTGTTGAATATCATTAGAGTTAGTCGCCTTAAATAACTCAACGTCATAAACAACATTAATTTTCATCGCTGAATGAGATTCTAAATATTTTGGGACCGTATCTTAATAATTGTTATTCGATTGTTTAATGTACAACGATTCATCTTATGACCAAATTTTGGAATGAACTTAATGGAGGTTCTGATACCATTAAATGATTCATTAGTAACTAGTTTGAAGTTAAATTATTGCTGTTTTCTTTCTTGCAATAATAATCTTCAAAGAAGAATCTGATTCTGGATATTTATGACCCACTCTGCTAATTCCTCTAGTTGACTATTTGATCTTGGCCATGAAGGATACATCCAGTTAGTTCCTTATATTTGTTAAAAAGGAATCTCGCAACATTACAAAGATCTTTTATTCTAGAAGATCCTGTTGTTCTGCTTAGTAAAAGATCGATGCGTTTGCCCAACATACTACTAAACGTCTTTGGTATGGACATTCATTATAAATATTGTTCATATTTTAAACTTTAATTAAAAAATATTAACAAATATTTAAACAAAGAAGATGAAGAATTAAAATATATGATCACTCCAAAAAGTTGCAAATGGTTAAGGGTGGGCAACGCAGATCATTTTAATTAAAGATGTACTACATAATACTGTGGGATTCACGCGTATTTGTTGCGGAAAACCCTAATAGCAGATCTTACCTGTGTCGTGAATGTGGTAATTGTTTCGGGGAAGTATTCTGATATGTGAGGACTGTGGAGTTAAAAGCTATCGTAGTTTGTTGACTTATTACAAACACAGGAGCATAAACAATGAGTATAAGAAAGAGACACCAACAATTGATGAATTCCGATTGCGGAGGCATGTGTGATTGAGCCTGTCACATATAACCTGTGAAAATCATCTCACTCGCGGAATTGGTGATCAGGGGTCTTGTAAAAATAATCGAAAGAAGGCTCCGTGGTTAAAATTAAAGGCATGTATGGCACAGTGAGCCAGTTCTCTTTTTCTCATACTACTTATGGTAACAAAAAGATCCTGTCGCACCGTACCTTGGTCATTGGGTTTTAATCATGTGTGCTGAGACCTTCTACCTAGTTGTTGGCCTATGATTGAAGCTGCACACTCAATAATTCATGCCGTACTAACGTGCTTACTGAACTATGGCAATTTGAATTTGGTTTTTAACCAAATTTATAGCACCAAACACAGCTTTAGATCTAGACATGTTTGGTATTACGTTTGTTGTTTCAGTCTCTTCAGATTAATCCTAATTCTGAAATTTCATATGTATCGTGGTTTCCGTTTGCATACCACTTACAAAATATTGTATGTGTCTACTTCTATCCTTTCAGTTTGATTTCAAATGTCATTTCCAAATAATCTGGTGCACAATGCATGCGAGTGCCAAATGGCTTGACATAAATGTCAGATTTCCTTCCATCATGTACTTTTGTACCATTTCAATTCGCATTGTCGACAATGTTTACGCTGCGATTAGAGCAAGTTGCGCGGAACAAGCTGAGCGTATGATAATGTTATAGGATTATGTAACCAGTCATTAGAAACCTTTTATGATCGGCAGTAAAACGCTTGTTTTGAAAAGATACATAATTTATTGAAATGAAACAATCAATTCGAGATTTTAATCAATGGCAAACATTATAAATGGATTTCAGAAAGATATATCAAAAGATATCGAATTTAAAATAATAAGCAAATGACGTTTGATTTTTTAAAAATAATTTGTTACCAATAATCTCTTTACCCACACGGAGTCATTGTTGCATCAGAAGGTAACGAAGAATTGCTGCTTGTACATCTAGAATTGTGCACGTTGTATCTCCCTTAATCACATAAACTTTTACAGTGATTTAGCGTTGATATTACCGTCGGCCATGATGACTACCACCAAAAATGAAGGATGCAAGGGACAGTTTTATGCATACATTAAATGCCGCATCCACATGTCAAATATAAAAATGAAATTAAACAAAAAATATTACAAAAATAAGGCCAGAAATGTCCATTTTTAATAATAAAACAAAGAATAAGAATATTATTCACATAAATTGACAAAAGAACTGTATGCATAGCATCCCCAAATTTACACTGCATTGTTCACGTCTTGAGGGAACGCTCCGATGGCCTATTAGTTAGAGTGTCCGCCCAGCGGCGAACTTCTGCCCAGGAAAACTAGGCAGCTGCCCCAACCTCGTAGGGGACTCCAGCCAGGGACCGAAATGGTACACATTGAGGGCACAAGTTTGTATTTTGCTAAATTACCAAAAAGGGTGCACCGACTCTGTTAACTGCCCAGAGGCCCTGGGTCTCTATGTCCGGGTCAGCGTCCGCCTCAAATACTTGAGGTTCAAACCCCGTCCGATTCATACCAAAGCACTTTTAAATAGGTTAGTAGCAACTACCTCGTTTGGCGCTCTGCATTAAGAGGTTAGTGTTAGGACTTGTCGGCGTGGTGTCAGGATAATTTGACTGGCTAAGAGATCATGCTACATGTGTGCGGCATAATGCCCTAGTGCTATCACTATAACTATAAACTGTCACACTGCAGACATCGTAGCGATATGACTGAAAAACTGTTAAAGCTACGTTAAAAATTCCAAACACACACACACACTTCACGTCATTTTCATACCAATGTGATGCTCAAAGTGCAAACCCCGGCCATTTCACCAGATGACAAGTCTTAAAGGCATTGTGCACTAAACTGCTTGACGCAATTCGAAATGCTTGCCATGCAGGGCAGTTTTGAGATATTATACTTGCCCATAACCCACGTTGGTTATGGGTGACTATCTCTTCTTTCTGGCCGATTTTTGGTATTTCACTCTCTGCTGCGAAGTAACTATGGGAGCTTTACATGCTTAATGTCAATTGAGTACAACACAAATCAAAAACAGTAACGTACTGATATGGGGAGGGGGAGGGAGCGGACAAACTCATTAAGGCGCAATTCAGCTGTGAATTGTAGAATTAAGATGACAGGAAAAGCCAGCAAATGCCATTAAATTGGACCGCAGTTTTTTCAGCGTAAATTGCACACACGTGTTCATATTCAAAAAGGTGTACAATGCCATATTTGGATGTGTCATATTGCATCAATATATGTATTATAGCTGGAATCGCCGTGAAGAATCTTATCAATCAGTCTCAAAGTTGTGTGACATCCAAATTAGTTGGTTCTAAAGGTTAAACATGTTTTTTGTTTTGTTTATTCTTCTTCTTTTGTTTTCCCTTTGCAAATACACATTTTAAAATTAATAGGTATTTTGACAACAGAGAAAATAACGCATAAACCGCATGTATTGTTATACATATTTGGATATATTTCATTTGATCAAGTACTGAATTATATGTTTTGCGCGAATATTCCTGTGTGATATTTCATGGTGATATTCAATCGAAGGCTTCTAGTTTGATTACGTTTTTAGGTCTATAAAATTTCCATGTGGTGTAACATAAACGTGCACCTGTATTGGACGATATGAACAGTAAGTAGCACGCTTTCAGGTCCCCTTAGAATAATATATCAAATTATTTATCTAGATGGGTGCTTTCAGGTCCCCTTACATAATATATCAAATTATTTATCTAGATGGGTTATCATGTACCCGGTATGAATTTCCCAGGAGTTGATACAAATTGCATGCAGGTGCACGAAAATGATATGATCTGAAGGGCAAGATTTCTCCTAAATTTATTAGCCTCTCTTGCACGCATCAAATGTTGCGAAATATGAAGTTTTCCATTTATTATAAGGGTAACTGAGTTGAAATTCTGCGTGTAGTTGAGGTTCAAATGTAGACACACAAAAACCTAGTTTGTGAATGTGACCAACATGTTAATAATTCATTATGATACCGCATAACTCGATTGACTGGGTAGAGGTTGTAATGTACGAAAACGCTATGTTAAATGTTCCGTATGTTTGGAGCATACGGTATATCCAACAAAATATCATGAATGTTATTCAGAGATGGTAATGATCATGCCAAATATATATCAATACGAATACCGTGTATTATATGTGTGATACATCTAGCATTCACAGTATTCATAATGAAACTTATGATTTATGATATACCGCGTACTTAAAGCATTCATAGCACGTGATATTTCATCTACTCACAGCGTTCATATTGCAACTTGTAATATACATCACTTACTTAACAGCATTCGTATATTACGTGTGATATGTACTCACAGCATTCATACTGCAGCTTGTGCTACAGTGAAAGAATCAAGAATCCTGATTATCTATCGCTGGGGGCATTGGAGAAATGGATAATTATTTGATCAGTTCCTTGCATGCCTGCCTATTTTGCATGTCAAATGTGAAAATAGTTTCAGTTGATATAGTTTTAGTATCAGGCATTGTTTTTGCCCCCAAGGGTAAATATGGCTGACTAAACGATTTTTTTAATATTTTTGAATTGTTTGTACACGAATATATGTATATAATTTGACTGACCGAGGCTTCGACAATGACCTGATAACGGAGGCACACAAACCAACTGTTATGACCTAAAAATAAACAGGGAAGGAAAAGGTTGATTGGATACAATTTATCCTCATTTATCATCTTGAAACCCCAAAGCAGGTAAAAGCATCCGCAATCACTGACCCATCGTGGAATTGTGTGAGGTTGTTTGTTTATTTTGTTATGGTTTAACGCCATTTTTCAGCACAATATAGGCTATACATGGCGGCCAGTATTAATGGTGGAGGAAGAAACCGGACAAACCCCGGTAAGAACCACCGACCCACGAGAAGCTACTGGCAAGTTTTCTCACATAACTACATTTGCCGAATCTTAGACTCGAACACACGCAGACAGAGGTGAGATGGCAGTGGTCCGTAACGGACAGCGCTTTAGACCACTCGGCCACTCGGGGCCCCGAATTGTGTGAGGTAGGGCGTTTTAGATTCGGGTCATTTATGAAAGGCGTTTAGAGTCGGGTCATGTGTTTTATGAATGGTATTTTCGATTCAGGGCAGGTGCTTGAGGTAAGGTGTTTTGGATTCGGGTCAGACGTTTGAGGTAGGGCGTTTTAGATTCATGTCACGTGTTTTATGTAGGGCTTTTAAGATTCAGGTCATGTGTTTTATGTAGGTTGTTTTTTATGCAGATCATGTGTTTCATGTAGGGTGTTTTAGATTTTCGTCATGTGTTTTATTTAGGGTGTTATTATCAGGTCATATTTTTTATATAGAGTGGTTTATTATTGAGTTTTTATTCAGGTCGTGTATTTAATGTAGACCATTTTATATTCAGGTCATGTATTTTATGTAATGCGGTTTAAATTCAGGTCATGTGATTTATGTAGGTCGTTTTATATTCAGGGTATATGTTTGGGGTAGATAGTTGTATATTCAGGTCATTAATGAATGGTTTTGATTAAGGTCATGTGTTTTATTTGGGGCGTTTTAGATTCAGGTCCAATGTTTGAGGTAGGGCGTTTTAGATTCAGGCCCTGCATTTTATATAGGGCATTTTATATTGAACTCGTATGTTTTATGTAGTCTTTTATATTAAAAGTCAGATGTTTCAAATGGGTCGTTTTAGATTCAGGTCAGATGTTTGAGGTAGGGCGTTTTAGATTCAGATAATGTGTTTTATGTATGGCGTTTTAGATTCAGGTCAGATGTTTGAGGTAGGGCGTTTTAGATTCAGATGTGTTTTATGTATGGCGTTTTAGATTCAGGTCAGATGTTTGAGGTAGGGCATTTTAGATTCAGATCATGTGTTTTATGTATGGCGTTTTAGATGCAGGTCAGGTGTTTGAGTTAGGGCGTTTTAGATTCTGGCCATGTGTTTTATGTAGAGCGATTTAGATTCAGGTTAAATGTTTGAGGTATTGCGTGTTAAATTCATGTCGTGTGTTGTATGTAGATTGTTTTAAATTCAGGTCAGAAGTTTGAGGTAGGGCGTGTTAGATTCTGGCCATGTGTTTTATGAAGAGCGATTTAGATTCAGGTTAAATGTTTGAGGAAGGGTGTGTTAGATTCAGGTCGTGTGTTTTATGTAGATTTAGATTCAGTTCAGATGTTTGAGGTATTTTATATAGGGCATTTAAGATTCAGGTGATGTATTTTATATAGGGCGTTTTAGATTCAGGTGAGGTATTTTATATAAGGCATTTTAGATTCAGGGTATGTGTTTTATGTAGGACGTTTTAGATTTAGTTCATGTGTTTATTTAGGACGTTTTAGATTTATGCCACATCTGTTTGTTTTAGAGCGTTTTAGATTCAGGTCAGATATTTGAGGTTGGGCGGTTTTTAATTTAATTTTAGCAAATTGCAGCGAAAAAAAGTGACCATATATAATTCCATCTTTCGTGCAACAGTGCAATTTAAAGCATCGTCTCTCAGATAAAGAAAGAGGGTGGGAGAAAAAGGTGCGCTAATTATGACATCATTATCAAGGTTTCTTAAACAGTGGATACCGCACACACAAATACACATTCTTAAACAAAGCATATTTGGTCGATATACACGTCTATTTATTTATTCTCGACCTGAAGGGTGACATTAGTGCAGATGCTGACGTATTTTAATTTATCGGATATTTCGATAATCGATATAATGTTTTGACGTTTGTCTCGTAAATCGATGGCAAAATACTCCCATTGCTGACGAAACCCCATGTACCATAGCAGTTAATGTATCATGTAATGCACTCAAACTTGGCATGTTATCAATAATTAAATCTGCCCTGGTTCAGTTCTCCAACCATTTATGAGCTGCAGCGTATATTTTTCTGCCAACTGGGATTATAATATATTAATGTAATAACCTTTAAGCAAATATTACGAAATCACAGATGCAGCTCTTGAGATCAGCTCTTGCAGCGACACGTCCGTACACAGATAGTAACCTTGTAGCCTGATTATTTGTTATCAATTTGATATCGTGTTCAGCGGCAAAAGTCAATCTGATTAAAACCGTATCGCCATAAGTCCTAGGTGCGGCTGTTTAGATCTGATCTGAATCAGATTTGTGATGATTTTAAACCTCATTGATAAAATGCAGGTCAGTACGTTACAAGAGGTCGCTTAAGTGCGCACTAAGTGTGGTATCGTAAGGAACTGCCCATTTTAAGTTTTCGTTGTGTGTGTGTGTGTGCTGGGACCTGTCTTCTTTTGAACCAGGTTGTTCTTTTACATATTACTTCAAGGTATTTAAAACAACAATATCGTCAAATATAAAGAATATTGTTTTTAAAATTAAGATATTTAGCCCCCCCCCCACCCCCTTCTCAGCCCCGAAAACCAAATGGGTTGTTCCTTAGATTTATTTGACTGAGAAGCGATCGACGTCAACATACGCGACCAGTCGTGAACGTTAAGATGTTTGATTCCTTGATGTGCGTGCCCACGATGTCAAGCATTTTATTTTCATAAAAACGGGTAACGCGTGAAAATGGTTCCACGTATTTAATTTTGTGGCAGTGGAGTTTGCACTGATTGTGTGTGTGTGTGTGTGTGTGTGTGTGTGTGTGTTTACGTGTGTGTTATTTATATTTTAACGTAACTTTAACAGTTTTAGTCATATCGCTACGATGTCTACAGTGTGGCAGTTTATTGTGACGTCTAACAGACAATTAGTATCATGTCCCACCCAGCGACATTATCCTGACATCATGCCGACTAGTTCTAACACTAACCTCAATGCTGAAAGCCATGTTTAAGTCTTTTGTATGTCTTGTCGCGACCTCCCAGATCCAAGGTGCATCCACCTGAGTGGTCTGATTCACTGTTGTAACGTTTCCGATAGAAACAAAAGTATGGTTTTCAAAGCGTACATTGGTTGAAACACATTTATATAAATAAAGCATTTAATTAAGAAACTAGAAAAGGAAATAAATGATTGTTTTCTAAACCATTTTATGCAGTAAACATACTCTATAACAATTACGAACATATGTACCGAGGACTGAAATCGCACCGTCGAAACAATGAATATTATTCACAGATTAGTTCTCTAATTGAGACTTGTAATGGATTTGCAGTGAACTAGCCATTCATGCCAACTATTTTTTATGATCTGCAACCAGATCACTAATTATTTAGACCATTTCTTACACCCATATCTTCTGCCTTCAGAAAGGGTTTGGCTGTCAAACAACATTGATGCGGCTACTAGAAGATTTTTTTCTTGCTCTTGACCAAAAGCAAATACGATATAGCTATGTTGATGGATTTATCAAAAGCAGTCAACTATTTAACACATACACTTCTCCTACAGAAACTGGAGGCATATGGACTTTAAGATTCGGCAGTAAATAATATGACAAAGGTGTCAAAAAATAAATTCAACTAGTTAATTAACAAATTTCTATAAAAGGGTACCCCCCGGGATCATTTCTTCGGAAACGAATACACGTGATGAAAGAATGATAAAAAATGTGGTACGGATTCTTCTCATTAACTCGAACATCGGGTTAGTGTATAATCCGTTTATGATCTAGAGATAATATACACACACGCAAAATATTTGGAGCAGATCACCTACCGAGAATGCGGAAGGATCTTCTTTCGTCTTGCCGTGTAACTATTGGACCTTTCAGCACCCGGCTTACATAAATCAGACTGACTTGATACTGATACGTGTATATAGAACATTATTTATTATAGAGGTCTTAGGTATTATGCGTTTCTAAACTGGAAGACGTGGGTAACACACTGGGGGAAAAAAATAACGCAAAGGAGAGGAAATCATCGGGATCGAAATTGATAAACACACAAGTAGTCGACGAGTGTTATTTGAAAACCACTGCTACCGCTAAGGTTTGGTTAGTACTGCGTTGAGAGACTAAGCGAATATACATTATTCGCCACCTTTGTAGTATAAACCAACATACTGTTTTTCAAACATTTCAGAACAATTGGCATGGTCAGCCGAAATAATCAACGTCTGGCACGTAGAAACATTTGACGTTTATTCAAAAGAAAGAAATATCTGGGTTAATTTTAGTAAGGAAGTGAATCAAGTACAGTAGTATTATCCGTGTGACACTTATACCATTTGATACAGAAATAAAATTCATTTTATAAATGCTATGCAGATAACAGAAAAAGCAAATAACTCCAGGAAGATGATCAATTTTATTATTGAAGGTACGATCCATATAACAGAGAGACTGTTTGCCTACGGTCAAAACTAACATATTGCGGTGTAGGGCACCACATTGTGTATTATAGTATTGTTTATCATGTCTGGGTGTTGTTCGGTTTCTGTAGGGATTTTATGTCCTTTGATGAAGACATTTTATGAGTTTACAATAAAAATACTTTTAAGACAGCCATAAAGTAGATTATGCTATTAATATTGATAACCCTTCAAATAATAGAAACTACCTTTCAATTTTACATGAATGAAGATGTAATTGGTTCAGGATGGTTTCGAAATACCGACTTCTGTTTACTAGCTACAGCATGCACAAAACCAGACAGTAAGGTACCCTTTGATCTCGAGTTCCTGCGGGATAAGGCGGCTACTAGTGGATCATTAGGCAGGCTGGGAGGAAGGGACTCCGTTGTTAGATTACCATTTGAAGTGAACTATGAATCGAAAATATATTGTAATGTCACGTGATGTACATACTTGTGTATGTTTGTTTAATATATGTATCAGGTTTAAACATTGAAGTCGATGTCCTTACATGTGTGACAATTAAAAGTAGTATCTTAATAGACGATGCAAATAAAGTGATCATATGTTCACAATTTCCATACATTGCTAATGCTTATCGGCAATGCCATGCATTTATCACATACGTTGATAGAACCCATATAATATGGACTGATTAAAACTGTGCATTGTTACTTTCCGTTGACAAATAATATCTCTCTGGTGATCCAAAGTACCCTGAGTACAATATGTTGAATAAATTGTTCTAAACTTTGATTAGGTTGGTATTTTAAAAACAACTCCAGGGAGCTCATGTTTATAATGCAACTCCGATATTCAAATAACATTTGTCTACGGCTATGTCTATTAACATTAACATGACCTAACCGTCAGAATGACAACTAAATGTAAATATTTCAGATCGTAACCCTCAGTTGTGATAAACAATAGCCCGATTCACCACGTATTTTAATAAATTAGATCATTAGAACGGAAACAAATACACGTGATGAAAGAATGACAAACATGTTGTACAGAATCTTTTCATTAACTCCAACATCCGGTTAGTGTATAATCCGTTTATGATCTAGAGATGATAAACAAACACGCAAAATATTTGGAGCAGATCACCTACCGAGAATGCGGAAGGATCTTCTTTCGTCTTGCTGTGTGTAGCTATTGGACCTTTCAGCACCCGGCTTACATAAATCAGACTGACTTGATACTGATACGTGTATATAGAACATTATTTATTATAGAGGTCTTAGGTATTATGCGTTTCTAAACTGGAAGACGTGGGTAACACACTGGGGGAAAAAAATAACGCAAAGGAGAGGAAATCATCGGGATCGAAATTGATAAACGCACAAGTAGTCGACGAGTGTTATTTGAAAACCACTGCTACCGCTAAGGTCTGGTTAGTACTGCGTTGAGAGACTAAGCGAATATACATTATTCGCCACCTTTGTAGTATAAACTAACATACTGTTTTTCAAACATTTCAGAACAATTGGCATGGTCAGCCGAAATAATCAACGTCTGGCACGTAGAAACATTTGACGTTTATTCAAAAGAAAGAAATATCTGGGTTGATTGTAGTAAGGAAGTGAATCAAGTACAGTAGTATTATCTGTGTGACACTTGTACCATTTGATACAGAAATAAAATTCATTTTATAAATGCTATGCAGATAACAGAAAAAGCAAATAACTCCAGTAAGATGATCAATTTTATTATTGAAGCCATATAACAGAGAGACTGTTTGCCTGCGGTCAAAACAAACATATTGCAGTGTAGGGCACCACATTGTGTATTATAGTATTGTTTATGATTGTAACAGGGTAGTCGGTATCAAGCATTATTGGTACAATATTGCACAAACCCACTGGTCAGAGGTATTGCGCAACTTGGAAAAACAACACCCGAAACCGTCTCCCGCTGATACTCGTTATCTAAGGAATGACCTCTACGGTGTGATTTGCCCGGTTATAGAATGGATATGGCAATCTGAGACAATATCTTGAACAAAGACAACACACGAGCCCCCGTAAAGATAAATAAAGAATTTAATCAAAAGAATCAAGAGAAGAAAGGCACAGTAAATTACAATTTTCTTTCCTTTTGAATACTCTTAGTTCAGAAGCACTCTAAAACCGAAGTTTTAAAATAATTGACACATTAATTAAATTTCAAATACTAATAAAATAGACAAATTTAGCCGTTAATGGCTGATAGCAAATTTCATCACAAAATCGAGTGTTCATTAACATTGGACCGCTTGGTAAATTCACATGACCTGGTCGTCGACTTTTTTTTTCTGCTTGCGTCTCAACTTTAACTTGTCCTCTGGATGAACGTGGGATTCTCACAACTCTGACTTCTAAATTCTTTTCCCTCCTTTGGATCTCGACCTCCTCTTTCTCTCTCTCTCTCTCTCTCTCTCTCTCTCTCTCTCTCTCTCTCTCTCTCTCTCTCTCTCTCCAAACAAACTATTTTCCTTTGAAAAGAAAAGGGTAAAACGCCTTAAGTATCTCGTTAGGTTTTAAGAGTTGAGATTGTCCGTCCGTCTTTTTGGTTCGAACAATCAGATCTTACTATCAGTGATAACCTTTATACGGCTAGCAAATACTACACAAGTCTTCAGATCAATACAGCTATACCGCTAATTATCGACATCAGAATTTGGGGAAGTCACATATATTCCCGTAAATCATTACGTAAAGTGAGGCAGTAAATCATAGCACACAATCAATATTCACTAATATGATAAATTCAAAATTAATGTAGCCTTTCCAATCATAAATGTACAAAGCGGGTTTCCTACAACACCCATTAACCTACCTATGTATATAAGGTGAAAATTCTAATTCAGAATTCAAAAGTACATTACTAAATCAATGTAATAACCGAACTATTCATATAAAATATCAACACGTCATGCATCTGTAACGACGAAACATCATATAAATTACATCATGATAAATGTGAACGATTCCTACAAAATATCAACAGATCATGCATCTGTAACGAGGAAACATCATATAAATTACATCATGATAAATGTGAATTTGAGTTAAATACCTTGTGTTTTTGGCGTCTTACAATCGTTCCTGGATTATAGATTTTCCCTGGAACCACGATTTTACGGACGTCTTTCCCTAAAGTACCGCCCGGAGTCTCCACTATGGTCGGAATTAATAATAATGTCCTCTCTCCCAGAGGTCCTTCCCAGACTGACTAAACTTCATTGGTTCGGAGTATATATTCCCCCCAAAATTCAGGGATCGACCCACCCCCTCATTCCACATTTGACCAATCGGAATAAATGCTATTCCTACCGACATTTGGAAAACAGCTTAACAATGTGCCGAAAATGCCACCTGGGGTTGTAATAACAACCTTGCTATTTGTTTCAAATCACTTTTGACAGCTTTACGTGTGAATTTCGCCTTTCTAGCTTGTCATACCATTAGTTCGTTTTTACTATAAAGATACTACCAGTGTGACCTGAGTTAGGAAAACATTTCTCCGTGCAAACTCTACCATAAGATAACAGTTAATTGTTAGCTAGACTAAGAATTAATTAATGAATTTCACTGACGAAAAATTTGGCACTTCACAATGATGTCTGGGTGTTGTTCTGTTTCTGTAGGGATTTTATGTCCGTTGACGAAGACATTTTATGAGTTTACAATACAAATACTTTTAAAACAGCCATAAAGTAGATTATGCTATTAATATTGATAACCCTTCAAATAATAGAAACTACCTTTCAATTTTACATGAATGAAAATGTAGTTGGTTCACTATGGTTTCGAAATACCGACTTCTGTTTACTAGCTACAGCATGGACAAAACCAGACAGTAAGGTACCCTTTGATCTCGAGCTCCTGCAGGATAAGGCGGTTACTAATGGATCATTCAGCAGGCTGGGAGGAAGGGACTCCGAAAGGTCGTTGTTAGATAACCATTTGAAGTGAACTATGAATCGAAAATATATTGTAATGTCACGAGATGTACATACTTGTGTATGTTTGTTTAATATATGTATCAGGTTTAAACATTGAAGTCGGTGTCCTTACATGTGTGACAATTCAAAGTAGTATCTTAATAGTTGATGCAAAATAAATGGATCATATATGTTCACAATTTCCATACATTGCTAATGCTTATCGGCAATGCCATGCATTTATCAGATATGTTGATAGAACCCATATAATATGGACTGATTAAAACTATGCATTGTTACTTTCCGTTGACAAGTAATATCACTGGTGATTATTTTATTGACATCCGTGTTTTGATCGTATCGATTGAGGAGCGATATTATTTTTCGAATCTGGTGCTGAACTTTGTGCTCATGCGTATAGTATGGTTTTCAATTGTTATAATTTAGCTTACAAGAGGCAGAAGTAAATGTGTGAAATAGAGTGTCAAGGATTTGTTCATGATTAATATACATTTTTAAATAAACATCTCATTCACGTAATTGTTGTTTTCGCTCGATCCTGTCAAACCCAGTTTCATCCCGTTACATAAATAATGTAAACAAGGCACTAGAAGATATCCTGATCACATTTCTAAACATTTATCACCATTTTTACCACTACACGTTAGCAAAAAACGTTTGCAGATGATACTGAGTGACCTGTAATAACCAAACATATTCACTATAATATTGACCAAGTATTATTACAGTTACGTCTTTGCCCGTTCAACATAAATCTGTATATGAACAGGTGGTGAGAAGCCGTACAAACTAGTAGGTACTCTTCTACTCTTGTGCCCTGACTTTTTCACTCAGTTCTGGAACGTAGTTAAGAAGGCAGTGGTATTAGACTACAAAAAATGTATAATGAATTGCAAACAATGGCGAATGAGCTGTAGCAGTGTCGGTCAGTCTGAGATAACCCGATGGTCCATATTCAGCGGTGATAAAACCTTACAATAAAAAGGCGGCCTACATTTTGCGATCTTAAATAGTTCTGTGTACTGGATACTTTCATTTTGCGTGAAAAAGAATTAATAATTCGTGTATTTATGTATTAATTTCATTTTATTTCAAGTTAACTCAGGAATGAAACATTTGGAAGTAAGTATGTAGTATGTATGTATGTATGTATGTATGTATGTATGTATGTATGTATGTATGTATGTATGTATGTATGTATGTATGTATGTATGTATTTTAGGAGCGACCAAAGATGTACCGGTTGTCTCGAAACATGAAAAAGAAAAGCGACTTCACCATTAATGATTACAAATAAGTACAACAAAACTCGATCAAATTCGACCAATTTCATACGATAGGTAAGATCTCTGAGAATTTTGCTTGTCCCTTCCAAGAATAAATCAAGGTGTCTGGAATTTGTATGTCAGTAAAGTTATTCTTTCTGATACTACGACGTGCACGATATTTCCAAGAATATGTATCACCAGATGTTCTATTAAATTATCTTTTTTTATGGTTATAACATTTGGCTTGCTCGGCCTTAATCTTTCATTTTTTTCTCGGAATTACCATATGCTCTGCGCAGATATTCTAAATCAATATATGACAGTCTTGGAATAATTAGCAGTGAAAAGAAATTGTTTAAAGTATCGACATTGAGGGATCTGAATCATCAATGAGAAAAGTATGCAAATAGACTAAGAATCTTTGACATTGACAAACTTTACCATAACTAATAATAATAAATAACGGATTGTCAAGTACTGTTTGTACTTTCACTGCATAATACTCCTGAGGTAACTCTGGTGCGGATGATTCGACAAGGTGTAATTAAGCTAATTACATCTACTGTTTCAAAATTCATTTTGAACTGATGTACCAAAAGACACCATAATTAACAAATTTATGAACAAGCATATAACCCTTACAAATAGCTTTTCATGTGTCGAAGGACATAAACATAAAATGTACATGCTAAATGTACACATTCTCATTGCTCCAAAATTTGAAATTCACACCATAACTGGAGTGAGTTGTCGGAATGCAAGTCATGCCTTGAAGAGCACCGCCCATGATTTCTCACATGCAGTCTTTATAAAGAAACCGACCATGTGATTTCCAAAACAATCTAAGGGGTAAGGGGGAGGGGCGAATAATCACAAGAGCCCATTTCACCGGATTTAACCGAGTTGATCCGTAATTATCCGAATAACCTCCCGAGTCACTTTATACTCCAGCCAATCCAATGCTGGTGGGTACATGTACATACCAAATTGGCGTCCATTCTTGTTTAGAAATATTCAGAGATAAAATGTTAAGAAATGCCCACTACTTGTATCGTCAGAGGTTGCAAAAGTCGCTCCAATCAAAGATGTGGCATTAAATTCCATCGTCTGCCATGGAGAGATGATTTGCTGTGCTGTACTTTCATGCAGTTTGCATTTCTTTTCTTGTGTGGAGATTATTTATTACATGTGTCCTACATAGCACACGTAATAAATCAAATACAGCATGGACGGTGTCTACCTATTTTTGCTTGAGAAACATGTTTACGTGCATGTAAATTCCACGAAGACACGTCGTCTGGAGCAAGGTTTCTAGTCGCACTGACTGCCTTATTCACCTGTTGTTCATTGCATTTTGGAAACGTTAGGTTGTTTTTAGACAAGTATTAAATGAGCTGATACATATTGTAGCGTTTTCTCAACGAATGTAACGTGAAAACAAAAGATATATCATTGTTCCGAAATAAAATGAGACAGAACGATCCACTGGCCATAATGCATGGGATAGTCTGGTACCACATTTTTAACGTTATTTGTTATGAGGTTAGGATTGCAGGGAACCAGACAACCGATAAGAATGTATATGATTTGTGCGTATGCAAGCGAGTGTAACGACTCTTTAGTAGCATCATACTTAAGCAAGCTAAGAATTATCAAATGTCCGAACTTACTCCGTGCCATTTGCACAAGAAATATAAAGGCTTCATCTTTTGTTGCCTAAATTGGTGTGCGTAGATTGACCAAAGAACGGAAAATACATCATAAGGGACAATAATTATATACGAAACATGGCCGATGAAATATTAAAATTGGCATTTTATTCAGCTAAAAGACAGACAAGGAGTAACACGGTACAAATGAGACTGCATGTGACGTTTAGATTTGTAAATAATAAAGGACGAAATTGATCCACACAACAGATTTTCATACATAACCTTCCAGATTATTTCCGACATAAACGTTTAAGGTCACCTTTTCCAGCAATTTTTTGTTACTCGAATTCCACAATAAAGGGAAATGTTAATTATTTTGTTTGTTATATGTTGTATGCCATTGATTTCAAATTATCCATCGTCTTCAAACGTAAAATTACCCACTGATAGTTTATGAAAATATCCTTTTTCTTTCAGTATTTCCTTTGATTTAGAGTAATTATCATTCATGAATAACTTTAATATCAGAAACATAATCCTGTTGTATTTAAATCATCTCTTTCAACTTCAGTTAACATTCTAGCTGACAATTATAGGATATAAAAAAAAAAACGTATGTAAAGAAAAATGTTCCAGTTGTGACGAATATAACATCATTATATAATGTTCATAACTGAAATGGAAGAAGTCATATTATGACAAGTCAACCAACTCTCTCTCTCTCTCTCTCTCTCTCTCTCTCTCTCTCTCTCTCTCTCTCTCTCTCTCTCTCTCTCTCTCTCTCTCTCTCTATATATATATATATATATATATATATATATATATATATATATATATATATATATATATATACATATACACACACACACACACATACATACATACATACATACATACATACATACATACATACATACATACATACATACATACATACATACATACATACATACATTGAAACCAATCGTTCTATGAACTAATCTGAAAAAGACCATTTTAATACATTTTTCACGCATTTTTGCTTCAATAACAACCACAAGGCCACATTGTCGTATATTCCCCTCCTTATAGTCAGTTTCGCATTAATATCATTCTTGAGAATGTTGATCTAAATGCATATTAACAAGATTGCAAGAAGGCAGACATTAAACAACAAGGAAAACGGTAATTACCAATCTGAATGCAGAGCACATGGCTGACCTCAATTTATTGTCTGAGACGAAGTATAATGAGCTCATCTCACATCATCATGTTATTAAGTTTAATTTCACGGTAATCAACAGAAACAACATGTTTCATTTAGACCAATGGATGGTACAAATGATACGACGTTATTTTATAGTATAGATCATCGTCAAATACTAAAAGATATTTCAAACTTTTAAATCAATGAAATTGATGTACATTCCAAGCCAAATACGTCTTTGGAGATTTTTGTTGGGAAAGACGAAACATGTAACAGGCAAAAATACATCGAAAAACAAAATCCGACGTTCAGTATAGTTATACTGAATATGCAAATGACCACAGAGGCGTAGCTGGGGGGGGGGGGGGGGGTAGGGGGGGCGCCAATGCACAGGGGCGCCAAAATGAGGCTTGCAACGTTACATTATAATAAGTAAACAAGGGCAATAAATCGGTCAAAGATCGCTGGGGCGCCAATTTTATAGTTCGTCCCCGGGCGCAAAATATCATCGCTATGCCTCTGAATGACCATCAATATCTTGGGCACATATACTAGTTTGGTTAATATGGTTAACATGTGTGCGTGTGTCTCTGTCTTACATGCTGTTAACTTCCGATGCAACAGGAGGATAAAAAAATGACGGTGAAATGTTTCCTTGCTTTATCAATCCAGAAAAAAATACACTACGTTTTATTAATGATGCTGTCCTGTTTGTCTACGGTAAACATACCGTTGGAATGTTTAGCACATGACTAAATGTCCTTGATGTAAGTCAAGTTTTTGTAGGAATAATGAGCTGCAAATGCTGAATGTATGAATCACCAACTTTCGACGTGTTCTGTAAGCTTTGAAAAACTTCGAAGGTCTAAGTTTCTCTCTCTCTCTCTCTCTCTCTCTCTCTCTCTCTCTCTCTCTCTCTCTCTCTCTCTCTCTCTCTCTCTCTCTCTATATATATATATATATATATATATATATATATATATATATATATATATATATATATATATATATATATATATATATATATATATATAATGTGTTAAACTGGTAGAATGGGTTACTTCCGTCAGATAAATTTTGATAGCGAGGGATTGTGACCGCAATGGTGAAAATAAAGGTCAATTCGCCGATTGGATTCAGGACATGGTCATTTAAGAGTTATGCGTTAATTGGTACGTCACTGTTTTTTGAATGCATATATGTAGTTTTTGAGTCTTCTTGCGATTCTGAAGCGATAAAAGACTCCTTAAAAAATGTCGAATCGAGCGAAGGATTGTGGTCACGCTTGCATTCCTTGTGTTTTATTTATATTACCGATAAGGGTAATTCGTGTTGTCAGCGATTTCGCCGTACTTTATTGATAAAACGTCAGACTCCTGTGATTTTCCTTATAAAAAAGGACGGCTTATTGTTCAATATTCCTTCTGTCGCTCACTGATTCATGAGCCCCATTGATTACCTAAATTATACATTATGTACAAATGCTTTTCAGCATTTATAAGGATATGATACCGTTTCACAGCTTGAAAAATGCTTGGAGAAAAAAATCGAATCGTCAGCATCGTATGGAACACTCGGAAAGCTCTAGTGGCTTCCTGTTGGACACAGCAAAGTCATTATATCCCTATTTCTTCATCTTTATTCCTTTTTAAAATTTAATAATGTAGAGCAATGGCCCTTATTCCGAGTTCAATGACAGTGCGTGACTGTATACTATTAAAATTCCATGACTTTTTCTTGAAATGACCATGCCAACTTCACACGCTTATATCGGAGTCAACAACCTATGTTATGACCTTGACAACCCAGTGTACTACATGATCGATGTGACTGACGTGTTTATTGTATAGCATGATGAAAACATAATTAAAATTGGTATGCGCTTAAACTGCTTGAGGATCATAACATAACATCACTTGCCCACAACAAGCATTACTACTTTGGGACAAGATGGCGGTTATTTACCCTTCTGTATGTCAATGATTTAAGAAATACATCTGGATGTTGAATGTATAATGTCACCTAGTCTCATTTTAGGGTGCAAAATTTGATCAGAAAAGATCACCTGTAGATCACTTATTGTTGGTGAGATTTCTATGCAGGTGGATTTTTAGATAACGAAAAATTGAACCATTTGGTAGGTATTTTGATGAGTGAAAACAAAAATTCATTACTCAATATAACCCCCATAAAAGACGCAGTGTATTCAACGTGGCAAAAACAAAGAAGAACGAAAACAGCAACAGGATATCGTAAATACAGGGCATTGACCGCTGTTGTGTGACCTAGCAACAGGTGTATGGCTGTTATTAAATATCAAACTTTAGCCACAAGGAAGTGATGTACCATTTGTTTGTGACTAACGGAGTTCCTAAACTGCTGGATTATATAAAGTGTTTAATCCTAGAATTATTGATGGTATCTGAATTAGTGGATTACACCAAAATATGTTGTTGTTGTTGTTTGTTTTTTTTTTTTGTTTTTTTTGTTGTTGATTATGTTTCTATATTTTCTTTCTACAATGATCTTCTTTTTCCAATTTTGTAACAGTTAACAATTTAACGAACAAACAGAAAGACAGTGGCTGAAACAACAAACAACGACAACCAAATGACTCTATAACTGTAACTCTAAATTAGCGGAATCTTGTTTCAAAATTGTTTTGAAAGAAAAGTATAAAGTGTGATAAATTATTTCATGGTTGTAACCTGATCGACGTTTTTTCGAAGAAAACAACCTAACTCAGCAAAAAGTTCGTGGAATTGATAACGGTCTCCTGAGACAGTATATGATAAAAACGAGACTGTAGTGTCCGATTAGTGATTTAAAAAATGTTTCCCAAAGCTCCAGCCAATTTCTTTTAAATAATGTTTCGTAAAAGTGCAATAAGGACAAATGCAGATTGGGGAATAAGAATAATGGAAACGAATACTTGATGTGGGATATGCTTCTCCATTTTATTGACCTATTTCTTTTCTGAAACTCCTAAATAACTAATATAAATTACAAGATATTCCCAGCAAAGCCTCGTAGTGACTAAAAATCGAATACATCAGCTAGGAATATTCACAAAATCTACTAAAATATTGCAGTAAATATGGATTATTATCTAGTCATAAAGTGTTAATGACATTATTAAGCAACTAAAGTTCAGCAACTTAGTTTGAATCCAAAAAGAAACTTCATCAAAACATTCAGAGTTGAATTAGAGCAACAACAGTCCTTCGGAACTCGTTGTTTTGACTCGTTGATTTTATTTATTTTTTGTTTACTATAATTCAGCTTTATGTTTCTATACAATGCGTGCAGTGCAGATATATTTCAATAGTCCATTTTAAATGATTTTTATATCAGCTTTGAACGTGTCTATCAGTAAGATTGCACTCCTGAATCAAAAAGTATCCCTTTATAATTAGAAGCGGCGATAATAAAATCTTGAACAAATAATAATAGTATAGATCACGTACTCACTTCAATGTAAATCAATATGGTTCATTTCATATATAGGTTTCTAAAAACGAAAGAAAGAAAAATGAATGAATGAAGAGAGTTTATGCGACGCTTTTGTTAAATATTTGCTGATGAAAATAAGTTGCCTTTTCAACGTAAATGTATTGAAGCTGTCATTTCACTGCAAGGCTCAAAGGGTCGATGTCAGTTTTCCATGACGAACTTTGACGGAGAGATAACAGTTTCTGACATTCTGTCAAATGACGTCAATATTAAATGTATCGTAAAGGAAACGCGTCACTAAAGGTCCCTTCTCTTATTAACATTGATTGAATCTGTGTATTAGAATGGATGAATTCCATCTGTATTTAACTGTATATCGGAAATCTGCAATTAGGATAATCAGCGAAGACAAAAATGTAATGGAAGGATCGATACAGAGATACTTTTGTGGCTTGGTGAAAACTGTATTTACATGAAATGTCTTGTGAGAAGGGGATACGATTTGAATATGGCCAACAGTGTTTGCCGAGTAACCAGAAAATCTTAACCAAAAACAATCCTTAAACAAACATCAGCTTTTACTGCATGGCTTGAATATAATGAAAACTCGGAGTTGTGCACTATAAGTATAAATATCATACAACTGTTTTATCATTTGATTAAAGATAAATATTTTTTTTTAATTATGGGGATCTAATACAACTAGGATGTCATCGTGAGGTTATACTTGAATAGTACTTGCATAACAATTAAATATATAAAATTAACACATATACAGGTACAGATGTATTTCTTTTCTCAACCGACTATACTTTTCCGCTGCTTTCAAATTCATTGTTGTTGAGACATTATTATTTAGAGACGACAAAATGCACTAATATTTATACACGGGCCCATTCATAGGTTGAGAGATGCCAGAGACGGCCACTTCGAGAGTTTGAGGCCCCATGCTCTGGTTAAATTGAAATTTTTAGAATTGAATGCCAAAAGAAACCGTTTTACCTTACTGCATAAAGCTTTATAAGACAACATAGCACACGACGAGAGAATTTGAGATCTAAAAATAGCTGGTAAATCCAATGCTCTTTAGGGTTTGAGACCCAGGACATATGCCCTCCACCACCATCCCGGCCTTGTCCATTCCTCATTGATTGGACCTGTGTACACACGGTATAACGGTACCAATTGTACAACCCCAGGTGGGCGGAGCTTACGGTGTAGGGAACATTGTATCAAGAAGAAAAAAAATACTAGCTGTGATTGGTGCATTATGTAGGAGATGTACTTTCTGTAAGGCTAAAAAAAAAAGTCAAGCCTCGAAGGCAACATGTGAGATTAAGTTAATTCATATCTAGATCATATTTTGTATTATGATTTGTTTTAGAATGTGGCACACATGGGTGAAACTGTATGTTGTGACTCTTACCCCTGTCTAGTTCCAGCAAATGTGTCTCTCTTAAATACAATGGAGTACCTGGTTTTGTCCATGTTAAATTGACAATCTAACATTGTTCTCTATAACAATGTGTAACATGCGTGCTGAAGTAAGATCGAAATCATATTTATTTCACAGAACATTAGCATTGAGGTCTATGGAAAAACAATCGGTACCGTGATACCACACATGTTAGTCTTTCAGCCATTTTGTATGAGTGCCCCATCTAAGCCTGTTTCTAGTCTGTTTAAAATCAGATCTTCTCTGTTCCAAGTGAAAATCTGATAGCAACGGTTTAGGACTCATGTTCTTCTGGCCTTTGTTATTATCATAACCGCTAATTTTATTATCCAATCCGATTCGTCTTAGAGACAGAGTAATATGGCTGAAGAGCGTCAATGTGTGCCAATCGGGTTGATTCACTTTCTATTTCTAAAAGTGGTATTTCCATTGGATAATTCAAAGGTCATCAAAGCATGACCCTTAGCGAACAATTTTACTCAGACTGAGCGTGTTTCATTATTATTATAACCAGTTTTGTTTTCTTTTTCCACAAATATATTAACTTAATTTACTGCCACAGTAGTTGGTATAATGTGTCGTACTATCTCGCATCTCACGAACTTGTTATGGTAACTATAGATATACAAAGGCTCCTCGTATTTAGTCGCCCATGTGCGCGTGTTTTGTGATATTTTATATTAATGAAATAATCGTAAGAGTAAAGGAGAAAGAGCAAATAGTAAATTGACCCCTTCAACATATGATAGATCAGGTTCTAATGATTATTCTTCCATTTCAGATTGAATGGTAAATAAACCAGGAAACCTTTTGCGGAGACACATGCATTGACACATGCATTGATACATGATCGAAACAAGTGGAAGGAACTGGTTAGATGTTCAGCAGCACAGTGCCTCAACGACCACACTAGGTCATGAAAATGATGATGATGATGACAAATGCCATGGCAAGGCCATATACATTCTCTGGAATTGTTATATGCAAACAAGTCCCCCTTTTCCATGCCGGATATGTATTACTATTAAACGTAATGCAGTAATTTTGCCTTCTTATTTTAATTCCAATATTCAGTTATACACATGGTCACCCGCAGCATAGATCAAGGGGGTCACGTGACCCCCCTGAACTCATTATGCATATATATGTATATAAACACACATATACATACATACACACGCACACACACATAACACATATACATTGCGACAAGTTTAATCATGCAAATGAAGCTGAAAATATGTCACAAGATTTGATTCAAAAACGCTTAGTAAATATTGGCTTTAGTTTCAGATTGCTTATTACACTAGGTACGCAACAAACTCTCCCCGTCGTGACTGCAACAAACTCTCCCCGTCGTGACTGACTTATCCACCTCCCAGCAACAAAATACTGCAGACGCCCATGATTATCCACCATTTTGCTTTATACGTGTTGCACCGCTTTCATTTGTGATGAAAATACATCTTCATCATCGTCGTTTTAAAGCAATGTTTTGGGGTTATGGTGCAATTGTAAACCCATTTCAGGTCGGATAAATATTTGGCATTCATCTTGTAATATCACGTCTGTGTATTTACATGGCAGGCCTGACGGGAAAAATCCAATCACCATTTGCAATGATCTTATGACATGACCCTTCGTTAATTGTCTGTGTTTCTGTCATTGACACGCTATTCTCACTAGCCTCTGGAATTTTCTTTCTACACATAAAATAGTATGTGTAATGAAATCCAATATTAATAATAATTATTTTTCTCTATGAATAATTCCTAGCCGAAAGCTCATCAAGACTGATATCGATATTTTGGAATAGTGACAGTATACGTAAAGTATTTAAGAGTACCGTCTGCAATCAAGATTATACTGTCTGGCTCTGCTATTATCCTATGTTTTTCCTGTCACATTTTTTGATATATTTAATGTATCATAATACACAATTCAGATGGAATGGAGTCATTTTATCTATTCACGAAAGCCAGTGCACGCCGAATGTTTGTATTTTCAACTAGGCTGCCAGGACCCCGGGTGGCCAAGTGGTATAAGGTGTTCACCTTTATATAACACTGACGCCACACTTATGTCCGCGTAGGTTCGAGCCTTGGCTTGGCCAACTTATCTATGTGAGAAGGCTTGCCAGTAGCTTTCTGTGGGTCGGTGTTTCTTCTCGGGGTTTCATGGGTGCTTCATCTATCAAATATGTTGGCCACAATGCTTAGCATATGTTGTGTTGTTAAACCCACAAAACCAATAAACAGTTAAGCAGTCTCTTGGAAACCTTGCCACCATCGGATTAACATGCAACAATTGTTTGCTCCGAAATATCCAAAAGTTAACAAGCAAATAATTCCAGTTGCATCTAAAGATTATGTCTGGTTGAAAGTCATTTGAATAGTGTGCAGTATTCATAAATAAGGCATGCCCTGACAGTGGTAGAACATAGGACATCGTAAGAGTTGCGGGCTCGAGATCTACACAAGCCAGCCAAGTCGACGGCGCTGTTCTTTACCTTGAGAGCTCAATTTGCTTGGTTTTGGTGTGCTGAACAATGTGATACAAGTACCGACTTGAAGAAATTAGTTTTTTTTTTATCATATATCAGTTTTTATTTCCAAAACAAAGTGGTTCATTTCAATATATTCAATAGCTAAGTAAGTTATGATCTTGGTTTAAAATTATCTATATACATTAGTTGTATATATGGTAACTAATTGGATCAAGATTTTCACATCCATTTTCCCTCACTAACTTCGACTTTAGGGCTCTACTGCCAACAAAAGTTTTCCTTGTTTACAAACAAGGTTAGGATACGCATCATTTGAAAATCTTTTCTTCACACAGTGATTACTAAAACTAGATCTAAAGTTTTCTTCATTTATTTTAACTATTCTCCAGAAATCGCTATCAACTGCACCCTAATAAGCAATTCCCGTATGCACAATGTGAAGCATTCTCAGAAAGTAAATATATAGACATGGGCGCCCGCACAGAGGCAAGCATGTTATCTCTAACATATTTTCCCCAACTTCTGTAAAATTTAATAGCTGACCACTACATTTTGATCACTGCCCCACCTGCCTCTCCATTATTCTTCGCCCACCCCGACCCCACTCGTCAATAGCATTGCACGTTACTTGGCTGATTTGATATTCTCCTTGGAAAATATGTCCCAAAATATCTTTCTTAATTCCACATAGATAATATACCCATGCTCAACCTCATTTAATTCCTTTTATATTAGGCTCTGCAAGACTTGTTAATCGTTAGCCATAAATATAGTTCATTATTTACTGTATATGATATCTTATGGGATAAAATCATAGAATCTGATACATGCGTAAATATCAACAATATAATACTGCTGGAATTTGCCATCTAAATATCTTTACTTTATGACAGGTGCACTTAAGCTCATAGCTGAAAAGAAACTGTCTAAATATAAAATTACATTTACACAATATCACCTGGAAAATCAGACCTTATTGATTACCTTTTGAAAGTACATGTATGATATTGTTTTTACGGGTGCCATTTTGAAACACACAATGTATATAGATGGCGACAATTAGAACTGATTAAGGAAAAACCTGGGAAGAACCATCAACCTATGGAAAGCTACGGACATGTTTTCTCACATATAAACATTTGCCAAGCCCGAGACTTCTACCCACGCTGACAAAGGCAAATTATTTACAAAATAATTTGCAATCATTTGAAAATAGCGGCCAAAAGGAAATGAGGAACTACTTATTTTCCATCAACGCTCCTGTTGCCTAGTGGTTAGAGCGTCCGTCGCGGAAGCGAGAGGTCGTGGGTTCTATCCCCGGCCGAGTCATACGAAAGACTTACAAATATAGTACTAACAGCTGCCTCGCTTGGCACTCAGCATTAAGACGTTAGTGAAAAGACTGGTCGGTCTGGTTTCAGGATAATGTGACTCGATGAGACATGCAGACATCGTAGCGATATGACTGAACAATTGTTAAAGCTATGCAGTATGGAAAAAAACTAAGCACACACACACACACACACACACACACACACACACACATATATATTACATCTATTAAAATAAAAAATATTTCATATATCAAACCGCGGGTAGTAAGGATTTGATTTCACGTATAGTAAAGACTTAAGTGCGCATTGACTGAACTTAACACTGTACGAAATGAGATTTCATGTATACGGAGGACTAAAAACTAACGTAGTAAGCCATTTAATGAAAAGCATGCAATCATTTGTGTAACTGAGACCAGAACGGATCTGTTATGTCTCGTCTAGCGTTAATGTAAGTCGCTGTTAAATTAGCACTTAGAAAGTACATTAATCTTATGAAACTAGGTTTGTTTATGGTCCGCTAACTTTGGCTATATTGCTTTTGTTTGGTTTAACCCCAATAGGACGATCTCTGACATAACAAGAGGGGAGTAATAATCTATTCCCTGTAGAATATCAGATAGAAGATTTCGGTCGCTTTTTGTTTATTTTACGAGAAGAATAATAGCCCGCCAAGACACCTACTGAAGACCTACCTTAGATATACGTACACCTATCCACACAAAGTTGGTGGGAAAAAAGGAGGCGAGACTAAACAGAGAGTTTGGGAGCAGGGAAAAGTGAAAAGGACAAAGAATAACAATCGCAGTGAAGTTGGTGTGCACTGGAAAGAATAAGTTATGTAAGTGTACAATGCAATGACTTTGATCGTTCTCTCGTTTCTACGATGAAATTATACACATGCAACAGTCTTCTATATCAAACTATGGGACTAAAAGCACCTCATTAAAGCTTTGCTCTAAAGACTGCAACTGGGTGAAAATTAGCTATTGATAACTGTAGGATGGAATAACAATCGACATGTTCTGGCAATCACAAGTGTGTGTGTGTGTGTGTGTGTGTGTGTGTGTGTGTGTGTGTTTATACACACGGAATCTTTAATTCTTAATCACACATAATTTATACAAAATTTAATCAAAATCTACTTTTCAACATCGAAATCTTGTAAATGTTGACGACTTAGATATACATACTCTGAATAAAGTGTTCATGTTAGTTGCTGTAGTAGTTTGTATGACCAAGACGTTTCACAAACATAGCAGACTGGTCATTCACTGAACGTGTCATTGGATATGGTTAACGTGCAGCCTCCTACGTCCTTCACACCACGTGACAGTTTCTTTTCAAGACGGGGAGAGAGGCAACCGGAAGAGATGGTTGCGTAGGTAGTATATTAAGTAGTCTGAAACTAAAGCTAATATTTATTAAGCGTTTTGATCAGGATCTTGGGACTTATTTATATTTATATTTATTTATTTATTTGCAGTTTGATTGGGGGGTGCAGGGGGAGCACCTCAATTAACCCCCATCCCCGTTGCCTATGCTGC
Source organism: Unio delphinus (assembly GCA_029339505.1). Classification (NCBI taxonomy): domain Eukaryota; kingdom Metazoa; phylum Mollusca; class Bivalvia; order Unionida; family Unionidae; genus Unio; species Unio delphinus. Next base: position 10,357,085 of record JAQISU010000117.1, read on the forward strand.
TAGCGCCTCAAAGAAACACAGATTTAAGTGATGGAAGAAATCCAGCTGCATACCGCGTCGTGTTTAGCTCTTCATTCCAAAACTGGCATGATCGTCAGATATGTAGTTCATCATCCCAACCTGGGTAAGGAAGGATAGAGATATATCTTGTTTGCTTGACGGGGAGAGATGATGTCTTCAATTCAGTGGGATGCAGGAAAATAGATTTCGTATGGATGTACATTCGAATGCTTATACTTTATGAATTCTCGATAAGTACAAAAATCTGTCCAATTAAAGTTGTCGCGAATAGTATATAAACAGAACTTCTCGTTAACACATTGTATAGTTTCACGGAAAAGCGTGATACAGTAGTGAATAAGTTCCACGCCAGAAAACGCTACTTAAATTTAAATTAAGCAAGACTTTTTCTAACACGATGGAGAATTACAAACAAACAGAACAGAAATACGAATTCACTACCAGACTCCACTAAGGTGTCAAGTAAATACATTTCTTCAGAAGGTAGAGCTATACAAAAAGAACATTTGTTTTAAAAAAAAGCATGCAACACAAGAACATATCAATGGAGCTACGCATGAAATAATAAAACATATATATATATATATATATATATATATATATATATATATATATATATATATATATATATATATATATATATATATATATATATATATATATATATATATTAAAGCTTTGTTTAATTACAAATACTATATGGAATTTTCACGCACGATAGAATCACGATATGCAAACAAACGATAACTGAGCAGCACATTTTGTGTATTCTTTCCAGTTTATGCATCAAATGTTCTGAAATCTACAAATAAACCAGTTCAACATGTCGCAAGTTATCGTGTACCTTAAATAATAATAATTATAATAAGGACATTGTTTAGTGCCTAATATTTAGAAGCTCTAAGCGCTTTACAACATCTATATGATATGACCTCAGAAAAACAAAAAACGAAAACCATGAAATTGGAAAACAAATAAAATGCTGAAAATATTTAAGGTACGAAACATCATTATGTCTTTAAGTTTGTTCTTGCAGTCGAAAAGGGTGAGTTTTAAGAGCACTCTTGAAAGGGATCACTTTGACTTTGTGTCTTATTTTAATGGGCAATTCGTTCCATATTGTTGGCCCTGGTATGCAAAAGAACGTTATTCATATGACTTCGTTTTCGTAGTGGGAATAATGAGTATACGATTGTCAGAAGAGGAGCGTAAGGATTTTGCTGGTGTTTACACATGGATGAGGGCAGATAGGTATGTTGTACTGGAGTCCGTCAGTGAAACGTAGCACAGAGAACAAATTTCGTGTTTAATTCTGGATCGAATGGATAGCCCGTTCAGGGTACAGAGCTGTGAGGTGTGCTCTGATAGTGGTACTCTAAAGATGATCCGATCAGCTGTGTTTTGAACTTTTTTGAAGTTTCTGGAGTAGATATTGAGACGAACCAGACAGAATTGCGTTACAAATAGTCCAGTCTTGAAAGTAATAATGAACACACAAGTGTTTTAGCAGCATCAACTGAAAGATATTTGCGAACGGAGCAGATGCGTCTCAGCTCAAGATATGCCGCCTTGCATAGGTTTCGCACTGACTGTGTGAATTTAATGCTGGTGTTGCTGATATTTATTGTCTGAGGTAAAGGATGTGAGAAAGTCTTTGTGTTGTGATCAGTATGACCTCAGTTTTATCATCATTCATCTGCAGCTTGTTACATGTCATCCATGATTTCACATCAGAAATGCATCTCTCTACTCCTTGGATGGTTGCATCAACTTGAGTTGGGTGGCTAGACTTGTATATTTTGGTGTCATAAGCGTACAATTGATGATCACTGGGTGATGATCCATGACACTTGAGAGCGGCTGAGTGTATAAAATGAAGAGAACATGTCCAATAACAGACCCCTGTGGAACACCACAATATAGATCAACTGGGCTGGAATTTATTTCATTTGCATATACAAGTTGTGTCCTGTTGACTAAGTAGGATTTGAACCAATGTAAGGCTGTATTCTAAATTCCAAATACATGCTGGAGACGTTTAAGTAATATATCATGGTATATTGTGTCAAATGATGCAGACAAATCAAGGAGGGGGAGGGCTCTAATCTTTCCTCTATCCAAAGCAGCGAGAATGTCATTATATACTTTCAGAAGAGTAACTTCAGTAATGTGGCAAGGGCGTAATGCAGACTGTACATTAAAAAGACTGTTTGAATTCAACTGAGATACAGGATCGGTAAGAAAATAACTCTTTTCTAAGATTTTTCAGATGAACGAAAGATTATAAACTGGGCGGTAGCTCTTTAAATCGTTATGGTCAAGAATTGGTTTCTTTAATAATATCATATATTACACAGATTTAATTTTCATAGCGTGTGAGGTTCTGTGATTAATTCTGGAAGTTTGTGTTTTCAAGCATTTGATATTCGTTGTTTATAAATTATTAAAATGTTCAAGCACATAAAAATAACAAGACAAAAAGTTCTCGATTATTTGTTTAGATGCATCCGCTGGTGTTATCTATGACATATTTTAACAAACGGCTAGACAAATTATTACCTATGATTTTAACCTTGCGCAGTTTTTTCTTCTTCTTCTTCTTCTTTTCTTGTCTGCATAATAGTGAGTACACATTCCACTCTTACAATCCCCTAACCCTTTCAGTTCAGATAAGTTTTTGCCGATTCTCCGGTGCCCGTAATTTACTCCTCCCACCCCAGATGTCCAACCCGAACACGTCAACAATAATAATCACTGTCATTTATGAATCAGTCATGTTGTGGTATTTTCGTTTAAAAAAAGATAGTTCAGTGTTTTAATTTCACTTTACCAGAGTTGTTAGTGAAGATCAAATGTGACTACAGTAATTTGCACATTTAAATCCACCTTGTTTTCATATATTATGAATTTCATATTTTTTTTACAGATCTTATACCGTCTCTTCTCTTATGAGTTATATATTCGATCCCGGCTTGTTTTGAAAAAGTATTCGAGCTCATTCAATGTTCCTGCTGTTAACCATACAACATTCATTCATACATTCACCTAACGCGGACCTAGTTTATAATTTACTCGATGAGTCAATATTTTACATTGACATTTCGGATAAAACCACGCTGCCGTCTAGGCGTGGAATATAGGTAAGGCTGTGTCTATTCACGGACCGAAGATTCTGACGTGTGACTAGTTTCGTCCGGGTTAAAGAAAAAGAAACTTCAGAACTCGTGTTAGCCATGTGAATAATATCTCATCCATTTTGATCTGTTGTACAAAGTGAGATGACAACCTTTTCGGGGTTGTAGTTAAATTAAAGGGGTATAAGACAATATGGTCGTTTTCTTTCTGTTGTTAATGATATGTTTGAAATTAACCGTCAATATATTCAGAATGGCGCAGAAAATTTCGGAAACAATATATCTGTCTATATTTCCATTTACCTGTTATATTTAAAGGTATAAAGGAAATTAAAATTGATTTCCATTCTTTCCTAAGAAAAGAAAATAAATAAAGGTTACCTGCTGCAGAAGTGCGTGTAACAGATGTCTGTTATAAGATTCTTAAGAAATAGTCCATGTAGTGAAAGTTTCGCCTCCTTAAAAGTTGTATAACTGTAGTCAATATACCTTAAAATTTTCTTGCTAATCGCTCCGTCGTCTGTTGTCTGTAGCTCATTTTTTAAATATAAATTTCACGTCGTTAGTGAGTACCATACTCATAGCAATGTTCCAATGAGTTCAATGGTTTATATATTATTTCATTCCTTTTTCAGTATTTTTATCGCTAAGGTCTGTTTTATTGCTTCGTTCATTATTTTAAATCTCTTCGAGAAAGCAACATTGTTTCCTAAATCAACCAAACGGCAGAGCTTTACGAAATTACTGAAAGAATTTGGGTTTGCCGAGATGCGAACATTAAAATGTCGATACAATTTGATGCCAAATTTGGGGAAAAAAATAACAAAGATTAATTATTTCTTCCAGCTTTATTCGTTTTCAAATATCTAAAATAATAAAGCTATGTAAGGTAACGAGTCATTAAATTGTTCAATTGAGTAAAACGGGTCACACAAATCTTCAAAACGTCATTTTAACGTCACTTCCGTCCGCCTGGATTCGAGTCTCGCCTGGGCCAATGTGGGTATGTGATCAGGCTTGCGGGTAACTTGCCAGATAAATAAGATCCTTCTTTAGAGGCGATTTTTTATTCTATTGTAGCAGTATTTCTGTTGAGAATAAAATGATTTACATGTACTACATTAACATCTGCTCTGTGAGGCAGAAACAACCAATTATCGAGCACTTTTGTTGTATCAATTAGGACACGTCATTGTCCCTATATCCTCAGTCTTGATATGTTCTGTATTCTATTCGTCTTCAAATAAACTTAACCTGTGTTGATCTTTATAAAATTTTCTTTTATTTCTACCAGTTTTTTATTTCTTATGTTTAACCCTTCATTATTGAAATGTATCTGCTCTTTTAAGAAAGGTTCTTGAAAGTAATTTTGCATTTTAAAAATGTATCATTCCCAGAAAGAGATAAATGGATCTGCTATTTGAAATAACTGAAGTACTTGTGGTTAGGGGGCATGGGTGATCACCCTCTTAAGTTTTCTTTTAAAAACTTCGACATTGTTACAATATATTTTTGCAATTTAACCAAGCACAAGATGTGACTTTAAATATGATTGGGCTAATACCTATTTTGTTTTAGATAAGAATACTTGAATACTTCAGATGCTTTTCATTATCTTTTTCTCCTAAAGCTCCTTTATGAAACAGATTGAGGCGAATGCATACCATCGAACAAAGCTTACACTTTTATATTTAATTTTATTCCAATCTTCTGTCCTCAGATGTGACAACACTAGTTCCTTGTCACGACTGAACCCAGGTCACAATGATTACACACGGTACACACAAATTTAGTCCCAGACTATTTGTTTTCCCTCATTTTGGAAGCGATACACAATTTAGATTAAGGTTTACTTAGTTTTTTTGGTTGTCTGCTAGTATTTTTTTTTTTGGGTGCAGTGCACGGTGAGTAATCTGGCATTATTATTGGTCAGGATATGAAATATGTGGTCCACTGCACATTGTTTTATTTACAGTTCAGCCTATCAATAATACCGGATAACATTTGAAACGAATTCCATACTGAGTTATCTTTGAAGATACGTCTTATTAGGATTTGGATACACAAGAAGTTCCGTACAACTTAAAGTTGAAGAGAAAAATAATATTGATCAAGGTCCATCTCAATTACTATTTCTATTCGTTCTGTGTCCTTTATACGTTTTGAATAGTACCTTCTTGATTTATGCTTTGAGTGAAAATGTGGGTCTGTCATTTTAAATAAGAAATTTGTAACTATCATATGTTTTTATTGACAACAATCATGAGGGTTAGACTGTGGAACCAAAGGAAGTATGCTATAATATTATACAATTGCTAGTTAACTTATTAATGTACGACGGATGTGCGTTCTGTTTTTCAGTGGTAGGAGTCTTTTTTTTATCTGAGTAATGAAGATGAATAAGACTCAAATACAAACAATTATCAAGGTACCATTCTTTATTTTTCTTCAAGCTCTGATAATGTTGAAAACCATTATTATTATACTGAAAACGAACAATATACAACGCCGAGTTATAATAGTTTTTCCATTCAGAACAAAAGAATGTAAATCATATTTGTGTTAAAATAAGACAGTAATTGATTACAAAATGAAATCTAATACGTGTCTTTTATTTTCTTTGTGTTCAAAGGAAGATACCGTATATCGCAGATCAGTTGCCATATTGAAATCATCAAGAGAGTAAGCGAGGAAATTATAAATCACTATGCATTCTTTTATTTATCATGTGAACACAAAATACTATCTTAATGACCGAGATCGTATGCCCTTTTAAGCTTGGATCTTATATAATCATAACAATACCACAAAGATGATAACTAGGCCATGTTTTTTATTTATAAGTTACTAACCGTCATCTACTATTCTTTAAGTAACCTTTCAAGCTGAAAACGTAAAGGGTGTAGAATATCTTAAACAAGCACCCACTTGTGAAACATTGGGTGTCAGGTTTTCATGTGACCTCTAAACAATTACATGCGGCGTCATTCTTAATCCTAAATAGCGCACAAGTAATGTGCGGTGCCTACGGCAAGAACATGCCAATAATACCGACTTTTAGTGTTCACCGAGCACAGTAAGCAACTATTTATTAATAGAACTTTGTCAATTACAGTTTACATTACGTATTCTGTCGCGTTTTGAACACATAATTTCGTGATATGTTTAAGAAGATTATTGCGTTGAAGTGCCATTAAATAAAAACCACGACATCCACTGGCAATCACATTGTCTATTTCACAGGTTATATATATATATATATATATATATATATATATATATATATATATATATATATATATATATATATATATATATATATATATCTTTTTCTTTAATTTTCTACAAGGGAGTTAAGATATTTGCTTCTTTTTCACCCCAATACCTGAATATTCGGTACTGAACACAAGGAATTCTGTCTGGATTTAGGTTATTATAATGTTCATGGTCGTGGAAGTCTTGTACATCTTCGCCATAGTGGCAGTAGTAGTAGTAGTAGTAGTAGTAGTAGTAGTAGTATGTCTGTAGTAGTAGTAGTAGTATGTCTGTAGTAGTAAATGCTCATATACAATGAAATGCTATCCGTTACTTCAAAGGCAACCAAGCAGACATTATTTCGACTTTGTTGAATAATATGTTTTGTGATTGAGACGATTACGCTTATATACGTGAATGGTTATTGATAGTAAAGGACGCTTTTGTTGTATTGTAATTTGTACTTTAGAACTAGTAAATTGATATATTACATTACCGTCTCTTAACGCGAGTAAACTGAATCAGTGTGCTTTTTATGGGGTCTTTATTACTTTCAATCAATAAATTTGTATCGCCTCTGTTCCTCAGTTAACATATTGCATTCCAAAATCGTATATTATCCCAGAGGTTGTTTATCCAGCGTTTGAATATAAAACAAAGTCTGGTTAAGTTTTGTGGGTTTTTTTTTGTGCAGATATGTTGTGAATTGCTACGTGTTATTAAGCTGTCGCTCATAACTTTGTCCGAAAACGATATGGCGTCAGCCGAGCACACTGACATCATGTCTTTTTTAACAATGCAGAATTCAGTGCACGCGTCGTGGTCGTTCAATACATTTGTCTACATATTTGCATCTGCATCCGACATCGTGCATGATTTTTACTTTCTGCGATTTTTATACCCGCCAAAAGTCATTTTAAAATAGTTGAAGGTTTTATATTGCTCGTTTGAAATACATACATTGTAATTCTCTGTTTTGAACCTGCCATATTTTGTTTGTCTGTGTATGTGTGCGCGCGCGTGCGTGCGTGTGTGTGTGTGTGTGTGTGTGTGTGTGTGTGTGTGTGTGTGTGTGATTTTGATTTATAACGTAGCTTTTTAAAATAATTCAGTCATATGACTATGATGTCTGCCGAGTGGCAGTTTATAGTAATGTTAAACATTATTCTGACACCAGGCAGACCAGTCCTAACACTAACCTCTTAATTAATGCTGAATGACAAGCGAGGCAGCTGTTAGTACCATTTTTAATAGCTCTCGTATGACTCGGCCAGGGATCGAACCCACGACCTTTCTTATCCACGTCAGACCAACCATTATGCCACCGGGGTGGTCGCCATATTTTGAAGGAATGCTTTTATATTTGTTAAAGAAAATATCGGAAATTTCATATTTCCACAAATGAAATGAAAATTAATCAATTAACAATCTCCAACTGACTAAACTGATATTGTCAAGGTTTCAATTTAGCATCACATCTTGCAGCTATAATCAAAAGGCACGCTTTGAAAGTGAAACTGAAACGGAAACTAGCGTTTCCTAAAAATAACAATATTGCAGGGTGACATACCAGACATAGCAATGTAAATGTTCCTTTAAAACGGAGATACAAAATATATATATATAAATATACCCCATATTATCGGCAATTCGTCTGTTTGCTAATCAATAAACGGCGAACATGGGGAATGGGGAAGCAATTATACGGTACACCTACCCCAAAAAAGGCTTCACTGATGTTATTTTAACATGACCAAGTTCATGTGGGGTCGTTTACATTTGAAAATGGCAATATGAATATAACAAATTCTTCCAGTTTGTGAAGTCAATTATATGATAAGACTAAGATGTTTACATAACCACCAGAGACTGTTAATTGATTACGACTGCAAAATATGAAATCAAAGTGATGAATGCAATTTTCTATGTGGACCATCCCCGGCTTCTTGCTTTGGCTCATTTTATTTACTGGCCATGAGAGTATTTAGTTTCACAACTAAACAGAAACCGCATTTATCAGTACTAAATTGCCACATTGATGGTTACATACCGAACCTTATTCTGGCGTCTGATCGTCATATTTTGCTATATTATTTACTCTCTTCAATTATGACACTAGCATGTCTGAAGGAAAAGCCGCCGATACGTGACCACAACAAAGAGACTGGATACTAAAAGAGCAAATATTGTTTATGCTTGCATATGTAGTACATATCTCAGCACTTCTGCTGTCACAGGTTTGATCTCTAGCGTCAATACGGGGTTTCCCATTCAAAGTCAGCGCATTTTTCTGTTTGTCCGTTACTCCGAAACTAGTGAGAGCTAACGTTAAGCAAGCATCTCCATAGTTGATAACAGCAGACCTTTTCATTGGCAATTTTTGGGTGGACTTTATGCGATCTCGTTTTAACGCACAAACACTAACGTAGGCAGTGAGCAACATGATTGTGATTACCTTTCGCTGCACAGCTGTTAGAACTGTATTGGATGTGTCATTGTTGATTAATGACATTCCAGATGCTGCTCCTTTCACAATTCTGAGTTCCCTGTCTGTTAGGTGCAAACGTCTCCGAACTTACACTTGTGTTCACATTAGAAAATATCTCGGGATTTAACAACTTAAAGTCTGTTTCTCCTCGTGAAGATGTAAAATGTTTAGTGTTTCACTCACCAAACGTTCTGGCGTCCAACTGAACAAGCTGCATGCAAAGTTGTGGTTTGCATTTTTAAAGCCATTTTATTAAACTGGTATCAGGGAAAAAACAATTTTCAAGTAAAAGCTATTGCAGAACCATTTGCGTAAAACAATTCTGTTTCGTAACAAATGTACTGCTTAACGTATTCGCACGATCGAAAGCCCCACCATTATTCCTAAATCACGATTGCTGGTTACTGAATTGGAAAGGTCTCATGATATCGATTATGTTGACTTCAGTACATGCAGTCACAGAAGAGATACATTAGTTACATATTATTGATTACGGTAATGTTAGTCAGTTGTTGTGTCACGAAATACTTTAATGAGACGAGGAGGATATCACAAAATATTTCAGTGAGATGAGATGAATGCCACGAAATCATTCAATGAGAAGGAGATGGATATCATGAAATACTTCAAATGAAACGAGATGTATATCACGAAATACTTATATGAGACGATGTGAGAAGAACATTTGACGAAAGTTTTAAGTTGCACTTAGCTGTATTTGTAGTCAAATAGACATCACACCTAAAAAGATATTTATTTCCAAGCTTAACTGGTGTAGAACATCATGTAACTTCACCTGCAAAAAGAAAGCAGTCTTTCATGAGCAAATCCATAAACTGATAATGAAGATGCGTTTATATTACTTATGTGCGAAGTAGGTGGTAATGCCTTCGCGAACACATCTCCAGTTATTGTTGATAATAACTTCCATTAAAAAAAAATTGTAATAAGGTCTTAGAGTTGTTAACTTCCATTAAAAAAGTACCAATACGTGGTCAGGATCAATAAGATCAAATGTATTCCCGGCGTGTATTACATCTACTCTTGTTTCGCGGTGGTTGTGGATGTCTAGAGGATGATCGACTTCGATAGTATGGCCCGGATCGAGTAAATAATACAGATATCAAAATGAATGGATGGAATGAGTGGAGACTTGATCAGCATATGGATCAGAAGAAACAAAAACCATATATCCAATATAAGAACTGATTCAATTAAATAAACAAAATAAAATTGTTCATGAAAATTTTTATAATAAAATCGTGCGAGCGTTTCGAACTCATTTTCCAATATGCCTGTATAACATGATGAATGGTTACAGGTCACTCCAAGTTCAACACCTTGTGCTCCCTACAAGGACATCTTTCTCTCGAATCCAGCCTCGTACGGGTCGTTAAATACAAGATAGTTTGTCTTCATTCTACGTATCCCCGTGGAGCCATTTCCTTTTTTAGAATACGCAGTCTAGGTCGGTTCATACCCTAAGCAAACATAGTACAAGAAAATTAATGTATATCTCTAAGAGAACTACTTAACATCAAGCCGCAGACATGTAGCATGATGTCCCACCCAGTCACATTATCCTGACACAAGGCCGACCAGTCTTAACATTAACCTCTTAATGCTGAGCGAACCGCGAGGCAGCTGTTAGTACCATTTTTTAAGTCGTTGGTAACATTCGGTCAGGGATTGAACCCACGACCTCCCACATCCAAGGCAGACGCTCTAACCAATAGGCCACCTGAGTGGTTACACGAAGGAAATGAGATAATAATGATGAAGCCTGATCAATCGATCAAACTATAGCGAGTGTTACACAACAGAACTTTAGTCCTCTTGCTTGAAAAACAAATTGCATCATGTAGGGTTTCGTCTGTATGTCTGCCTTATATGTGTGTATCTCTTTATTTTGTGTTTGCAACTTTGGCGATTATCTCACTTTAGCAAAGACGCCACACAAAAATCCCTACTGTAATTACATAAGTGTTATCAATCCATTACATAATTGTAATATACCCAGTTTATAAGTTAATCATTCCATTAAAACTGTTGTTACGTATATTTGATTTAAATCATTTAATTTTCTTTGTCAGATTCAAATTTGACATTTTGGGTTTAAAATTCGTTAGTTGGGAGAGATTTTCTACAAATTTATGACCTATACACTCTACAAGTAAACACCAGGTGTTGACCTCATTTTCTGATCTTGCATCAGAGAGTAAACAAGCTTCTAAAATGATTGGTTGATTCCAAGGACATTAAAGCTTTACTTTTAAAATGATTGGTTGATTCCAAGGACAAAATGGAGTAAAGTATAAACATCTTTCTAATTTTAGTTGGGTCATATGGTATTTACGTGATTTCTTGAACGTAGAGTTGTTCTGTAGTTTCTAGAATATCACGTGTCCCCTTGTTTACGTAAAAAAAAACAGAGATATAAACTATGTTTTAGGAGAGAGCTATTCAGTAGAAGTTGGGCTTTTATAATATTAAGTTGTGTCTTCTCTTTGAGTTATTTTTAATTACCGTGTACTGGAAATTGTCATTTCGTTTGGAGCAAGAGGAATTATTTTATTTATCTGGAAAAGAATATGTGCTCATAGATTTTCATTTGGATTATTATAAAACAATAACTGACTAAATCACGTGACATTGTCGTCCATATTGGATTACATCGTCAAGATTCGAACCGGGAACTATTAGGACGTTTTATTATCAGGAATCTTGCAATTCCACTAATGGATTATATTGTGAATTCTCTTTTGGATTAATTTTTGGACTTGATTCTCTAAAACCGTAAGTTTGTTTATTTTCTTTTATTAAAATATTTGTACTTAATAAATTGTTTGTAAAATTTTACAAGCTTGTTATTTTTACTTTCCTTCTGTGTTGCTGCTTATTCGAGCCTAAGCACGTAACACTGTTCCACTCATTTGACATTTGATAATAAGAAAGAAGAATGTATGGATGCACCTAGGGGACGTTGAAAACGCCTGAAGAAGAACGTGAATACGTTAGCAGCTACAGATGGATACCACGTTGCCAGAATCTTGTAATAACTATAACAGTGGTATACTAGACGGCATGGTATATCATAACTACGTGTACCTTTCTAAAACAATAAGTCTCACTGGAAACCGAACACTTCATTGCAATGTAGGGGTCGATATCTTGAGAAGGTAATATGACATTTTTATTCAGGTTTGTTGACTCCCAATTTCCGACAAAGTCTATTACCATTACAATTCAAACACTGACAGGTGGTTGGCACCAACAAGGAACTGGAAAATTGCCAGAATGTTTAAATTGTTTAAGGGGGCCATTTTCTTTTAAAATCTTCTGTTGTGAGCTAATAAATATTAATGATTGTAGAGCCAACACCTATTTGGGGTTTTAGTCTATATAATATATGTTAAAGATAACCTTACGACTCTACCATACAAATTATTTTAGCAGCATTTCTTTAAAATATTTATTGAATATCAAGTGAGGTTTAAATCAAATTGTTTTGAAATATTCCTACCACATAAGTATTCACTCTTTGTGAAATTGCATATACTTACTGTCCGAATGAAAGCGCAAAGTCCTAACGTGACATATCTTGTTTCATAAGAAGTTTGAAACTGAGATATGGAGCTTGCAAAACAATTGTAAAATTAAATCACGGCGTGTAAATCATACTACTTAAGTATTCATCTCATTATATTTTCAAAAGATAAATCGAAGAATATCCTGGTTTTTAAATATATGGAATTTATCTAGAATTACATCAATATAAGACATGTTAGAATTCATTCCAAGCAAGAATTTAATCTACGCTGAAAGTAACGCACCTATTTAGAATATGTGTGTGTGTGTGTGTGTGTGTGTGTGTGTGTGTGTGTGTGTGTGTGTGTGTGTGTGTGTGAAAGGTTCAAATTACGGAACTCACGTGCACTTGCACTCAAATCCATATATGTCTGAGACCTTTCAACTGTGGCAGGTTCTTCATCAGGGAGACAAAGGAAACTTACAAAGACAAAAATAAGCACTAAACACAACTGTTATGGGAGGGGAATATTTACAATCATTGTAGCATCATTTACCACACTGAAAACTATAGAAAGACTGCACGGTACGAAAACGCTTTCAAACCGTACGAAGACAAGACGGTACGAGTAGATTGTTATAGTATGAATTTTGTAGATGTAATTGTACCATCAAACGGAGTTAATTTTGCAGATGTCATTGCGACACATACCCATTGTAAGTATTTGATTTGGAATGGAATATGTAAAGCTATGGCACTTTAATCGGTCATGCCCTAGCGTGATTGATTCTTAATGAGCATTTGTCCGATAACATAACTGGGTCAGGGAACAAGTCAAAAGGAGATGAACTGGTGTCATGTATGGAGTGAATCGAGATCTGAGCAAATATGCCGAATAGAGCAAAACGAGTTAATGTAAGCAGAATATACACTTTAATCAATCATGCAAATAGCAAACAAAATGAAACTGCACATAACATCTTTTTGTTTTACAACACAATTACCAAGTTTATAAAACAAAATACAGTGGCCGTTATGTTTATAGTAATAAGACAAATCTCATCCTGAAATCAAGTGAACGATCGAGCTTAGTTGCTCGGCATGCCGCTCAGTAATAGGCTATAAATAAATATTTGTCGGAGGGGATCCTTCATGGATAGCACACTATACCCTCTCTCGTTACGCCAGACATCGTCATATCGTAATTCAATAGAAACTATAGCTAATATGTGTCACTTCGCAGCCTTACAGCTGATATACAAACCATAGTACATAAGATTAATTATCTCCCTACCGACTTTTTATTATCACTTGCTGAGCTATGACATAATCTAGACCTCTTAAAAAAATTTGTGCGCTGTAAATAATTATATGGACTAAATGTCAGTCCGATGGCGTTCTTAAAATAATTCAACATCCTATTACACAAATGAATCAATGAAATTCACTTCTTGTCTTAACTACATTGGTTGCTAAGAAACAAACAATAGCGTGAACATGCTACGAGATATGTCTACTAATTCATTTGCATGCATGATTCATAATACTAAAAGGCAAATCAATTCACACAATTTTATCAATGCATGTTTAACAGGGAATAATGTATGAAATTCTTAAACTAAACGAGTCATATAACATTCAAGATGAATGTATCCAAACAATGAACTTCCGAGCTCGTCAAAGGAACGATCCTTTTATGAATTTAGAATAAATAAATTAAAACAAATAATTATATAGCGAAAATTGCATGAGATAGAGACAAAAATACTTATTATTTTCTAGATTCGCTCGCTTCTGCGTGTCACAATATCTCTGTATCGTTAGGTTCCGTGTCCCTCAAACTTCCAGATATCCATCCCTTCGACAATTTTAACGAGAGAAGATATACTTACATACTATTTTTCCTCGAAGCTAAGGCCATATTGCTGTCCCTCACAAACTTATTCTCACTAATGTTTCAAGGGAGAATACTTAAAACAATGAATTTCGTCTTGGAAACCCACGCCCTTATTTAGCTTAGCCAATCAGGATTACATTTATCCAACCATCGTTATTAATACTTGTCGATTGAAATTTTATAATAATTATCTCTATTCCGCCCTTATTAATAACGGTTTATGGAAAATTTCATTTTGTGACACATTTCCAATGGAACAAAATTGTCTCGGCATCGTCTAAACTTTATCATTTATCTTGTACTTCAACCCTAAATTAACATTGCCTTGTTCATATTGTCAGACTGTTATCACAGAGTCTAATTAAAAATCAATCCCTTCCCAAACCAGAGATGTTAAAACAATTGCAGGCTATCGATTTAATGTTGAGCCTAGACCATTAGTTAATTTTAATTGGTATGTACCTCGCTGACAGCTTCTAATGTGCTACTTGACATACTCAACAATTTGCACTATTAATTAAGTACTTTCTCGAAAAATTGCCCAAGGAACGGTATTTGAAAGTATCTGTGAGACAATGAAACAAAACATTTTCTGATAGAAGTGTATCCTTCAAGAGTCTGTAAAATTTTATTTTCTGGTATAATTAGTAACATTGTTTTATTTTGCATACGGACTCGTGCTGTTATGTTCTATATCTCTTTTCAGATCTCCATATATTCCATCCATTCAATTCATAGTTTTATTATTCATTTGATCCGGATAAGACCGAGGTCGATCATCCGCTAGATATCGACAACCACCAACAGCAACCAATGGCAAGGTGGACCGTGTAAGTGTGTAAATATCAAATTGATAAAAGATAAATACCAGTGTTTGATATTTACCACAATGCTCAGCTAAATTTAAAACAAACTATTATCTACCAATTGTTCAAGAAAATTGCTCCTGATTTTATGTGTATCTCTAGTAAACAAAACTATCAGAATTAAAACATATTTCAGATTCTCTATTAAACAAAACTATCAGAAATATTCATGGGTTACACAAACTAATACAATTTGTCTTATCAACGGGTTGTAAGTTAGGAAGGAAAAATGATCGTTGCAAAACATAAAATTAACCAAGATGCATGTCCGTAATTGGCAGCCGTATTAAGAATCGACCTGTCTGGTGAAAAGACCAGATCGCTGTCCAGGTAAAAGTTGTTGTTGTTGTAGGGTTTAACGCCATTTTTCAGCACACGATAGGCTATACATGGCGGCCAGTATTATTAGTGGGGGAAGAACCCGGGAAACCCCCGGGAAAAAAAAACGACACACGAGAAGCTACTGGCAAACATTCTCACATAACTACATTAGCCGAATCTTAGACTCGAACCTACGCTGACAAAGGTGAGATGGCAATGATCCGTAACGGAAAGCTCTTTAGACCACTCGGCCACTCGGGGCCCCACCAGGTAAAATAAAATGTTCGCTGCTATGACTCGCCGTAAGGAGATAGGGTCCCACAGACAGCTAAGCTTGAATCCCAAGAAACGTGTTATCCCTTACTTTAATTATTTATTTCAAAATATCACAATCTGCGCAAGGGGGTTGTGTATAGTGATGGCCTGTATTAAGATAAAATCAAGCCGTCCGGTATTAGCTAGTGCTGACTACCGCAAAATTCACATTTCTTCATCCAACACTGGTGTGAATTAGAGGTCATCTCTCGCCATTCATGCTCGTCATCATGCCCCCTTGCTGATGGCAATATAAAGCCATTAGTGTAAGTAGAACCGTCTAAAATAAAAAAGAAGACTATCAGTATACGAAACATATTATAATGAAAGCTATTTTTTTTTGTAAATGGATACATTAGCTTCAATGCAAAGAGGAAAACGGTCAAAGTAATTCCATTTTATTCCGAACAGTATTGTTCCAATCTTATGACATAGCTGTGCAAGCTTTGATAAGGAAATACGACATTTTAGAAACCATTAATGATAGCATAATGTGTGAGAGATCTTTTTTAAACCCGAGCCTAAGCTGAAACATTAAATTAACAAGTAAGTAGGAAGATCGAGAAATATTATGTGGCACGAATGAGTCATCAATATATAAAAAGTGTGGCAGCTTACGTTCTCTCTCTCTCTCTCTCTCTCTCTCTCTCTCTCTCTCTCTCTCTCTCTCTCTCTCTCTCTCTCTCTCTCTCTCTCTCTCTCTCTCTCTCTCATTTTATCAATTATTCAGACAGTAAAATTGGAACAAATCTAAAAATTAATCAATACATGTATGGGATATACAACATGTGATCAATATAGTGTATTGTTGGAATTACAAACAACACTGTTACAAAAAATTAGCATAATACATTTGCATTTGCGTCTCCTCTTATAGTTCTGTTAAATTATAGTGTGTATTTATTTGATTAGAGCGTCGGTGTTGGGAAGATATTTCTCAGAATCGAGTAATTAGACAATTTCTATGTGCAGAGGTGGTGCAAGTGTCAAAATAGGTTCTCTTGAATATGTGATTAGGAAAAATTATTTGTGACATTAACGCTTTTAAAAACATTCGGATGACAACGGCTGTTCTCTTTGGTTCCTTAGAAACTGGGGAGACATTTAGTCATTTGTATTTGTGTATTACCCTGTGTACATGTAAGATGTTTCTTGATCTACTTAATATCAGCTTTCAAATATATGTTTCTTTTCTTTTTTAAAACAGTACGAACATTACTCTGTCTCAAAGTTAGTACATGCATGTAAGTATATGCTTTTGTCACAGCTGCAACTGTCGCGTACATGATATATTAAATATTGTCATAGTGTCCATTGTAGGTGTGATATTCAATATAGCATACATGACACCGATGTTCATAACTCGGATAGATACTTCAGCATGTTATATCAGCGGCGTAAATACGAATACATTTTGCCAACATCCTATACCCTTTGCATGTGCAAGTACGTATTACAAACTTCTCTTCCCAGTACAAATTCTGGTATTTGTGCATTCTTTTTATTTCTTTAATTTCAACAATTATATTTATTTTGTAACATATAATCTGGCAATAATATTATATATTTATTATGTTAGTAAATCTACTTCAAAACAGATTCACATATCGCATTGCATGCTATCTTTTTTTCTTCTCATATGGGAACTGAACAAATAGTCCGCTATTCCATTAACATTCGACTTTTCGCATCTTGTGGTAGCATTAAAATACACTGCATGAAACTAAAAATGATTCCGACTATTCTAACTCGCCCATAACCTTTCAGACTTGTAGGATGTTTTCTCTGTCTTTATTGGCAATTTGTTTTGTATTGAAATTCGTATATCTAGTGTAGTCTTTCACAATTGTCTGGATTTCCGCTACCAAATTCAGGGTACTAAGGTCGATCTAATAGTATTCCCATTTCTTGACCATATCTGCTGAGGTTTCAGGTTTCTCTTTAATTATGGTTGCAGTGGGGTACTCCCAATATTATTTAAATTATTACAGTAGACCCACCCTGGCTCGTTCTTATCAGAAATTGAAGTAGTGATAGAGAGATGCAAAGCTCGGAGCATCCCAGTCAGCGGTGCCGACAGTGAAATTAATAAATACACAACATGTGAAATTGAAATAACAACAATTTAATATAATTCAATAACAGTCATCTCTCAAATAAAATTCAAATTAAACCACTATCACTCGTCTTTCACTCGACCAAGTGACGGCATATTTCATCATCTGACTTAGTGTGATAGATTTTCCTCCTGTTCCTACTCATCTATATGATCTTTCTGGACTGGTAATCCAACTCCTTCCAGTCCGCCTAATTTCTGCCTCCTTTCTTCCTGATTATTTTGTCTTCCAGAGACTCGGACAAACTGCACTGAGGTAATTCCCTCTGATCCCAGAAAGCTTCATGTATCAACACTCAAGAACATTAGCATAGCATATTCCCCTAGCTATGTAAACTCACACTAAACATTAATATCATCTGATATGTCACTTTGGTTTTTGGTCACGCATTGGTGCAAATAAAAATACACATTGTCCCTGATATGTGTACAATATATATATATATATATATATATTCTCAATCTTATTTTACAGAACAATATCATAATATAATATAATCAGACGGATTTCTGTACATTGCACTTCTAAAACTTGTACACAGATATACACATATCCATGCGCTGATATATCCATACACATGATACTCCTACAAAGTATACACAAATAGACAAATCCATATTAGTAACTAATGTTGCACACTGCAACCATTATACAAAGTTTATAATTCAATTCAACATTTGCAAATCTATTATATCAAATGAATAAATGCAATTAATTAATTACAATATTAATTCTTTACATAAACATTGCCCATATCTCAAAATATGCATGTATTTCAAATACTACGAATGTATCACCCTACGTTTCGAAACGACCTCTGATCTGCAGAGACACTTCATTACCTTCAAAACTCAATCTGGAAAATGCAGTAGAAATCTAAATTAAACGAAACGTTGTATATATGTCTAGTAAATTTTATTTTTAAAGCCGTTTCGCCGTTGAATATATTTTTTATGTTCGTTTAATATTTGTAAAATATGATGAATATTTGTGTCAGTTTGTAAGTAAATGAAATGATTGGAATCTTGGCAGCTAAGACAGATTATCTAATAAAACTAGTATAACCATCATTCAAAAGATACATCAAAGGAAAGGCATGAAGAGAATGGTAATTATCACAATAAATTAACAATATCTGAAAGAAGGAAAGAAAGAACGTTATCTCTTTTTCAGCATCGCATTCAGTAGATTCGTGATGCAGACAGTTATGTATATGTTTCCATTACAATCTCTAGTTACAGCTCTGTTGCATTTGTAAAAGATTTCTAACAGTTTTCCCATTATTCAGTAGGTTCCACTGGATGTCTCGCTTGCTTTCCCCGTTCCCTAAGATTTAAACTTCATTCTAGACCAACCTTACTGGTATGAATATCCTCCGATCCGATTGCATTATAGAAGAAGAGGCAAACAGATTATATGCATTTTTGGACACATACCTTTTCACGTTATTACACTGATGTGAAGAAAGAAAATACTTCTTTATTTGGTTTTAAACTACTATTCCTGTTATACTGGGGAAAAACGAACAATACCTATATATTTTTATTGTTTAAGTTGCAAAACTGTTAGACTGAAGGACAAGAAACAGAAACCCAATCAAAGTCTTTTTTCAGTTTCTAAAACATGTTACCCTCTAAAACAAAGAAAGTATATCCATACTCTCAATTTTTAAGTGGCTACTCCCATTAAACGTATAAAGTTAAATCTATCAGTCAATGGTTAGCCCTAATCCAGATAAATACATCTTGAGATTATTTGTCATGGGTATAAGCATGCCATATAACTTCAATAACTCTCTCTCTCTCTCTCTCTCTCTCTCTCTCTCTCTCTCTCTCTCTCTCTCAAACAGGATGCTGACAAGATGAACATTTGGAAATGCACATTTACACGTAAACTCAATGGCTAAATTCATTTTGTTTGATTAGTTTTTTTTATGTCCCGAATCATTAAGCTGGATACGTTTTATCGATGTTCGTCATCCAGTAGTGGACGTAAATTAGGCGACCTGTAAGATGGTTCAGAAGGGGGAAATAATCCTAACAGAATAGTGGTACTAATTGGTCTGAACTAAATATAGAAAAAGTCTTAGCTGACGGAGGACGCGATCGCAAATCAATTAAAATTGATTGATATAGTCTAATAAGTTGCGTTCTGAGCTACTCATTATGTTCTATCACATTTTATTCAACGCTGTTTTCCATAGTTTTCTCTTGAAAGTGGAATAAATTGAATAGTAAAATCGTAGTTTCACGACATTGTGGCAGTAAACTTCGTCATGTTCATATTCATCTTCACTGTTCTTATAATAATAACGATAACGAGGACATTGATTTAAGATTCATGACTATGACATGGTCGATATAATCAGTATTCATGCGAATGGCGTCCATAAATTTTTGCTTAAAATATTGTTATTTGTTCATTTTACCTTCTCTTCACCGGAACGTGATGTCCATGTAGTTTTGCTATTGTGATTAATAGTACATGTTTATAGTAGGAGTCAGCGTGACGACTATATCCAACACGTGTCCCTATTGCTTTGTTATTTTGATTGTTCATTCCTTTCAAGTTTTCTGTCAATACTGATAGCATGAACTTCTCCTCATTTGGGTTTGTCGATCGATAATCAATATAATTATTCTGCTGCTGGCCACGAGTGACTGGTGTTTTATTACTGATGCTGAAGATTCTTTAGCGACGGCAATTACTTAAGGTGAGATAAGGGAAATCACAATGTCAATGTGGATCGGTACAGTTTAGCCCCAGGTTAGGTATATGATAGTCGCGAGGTCAGTCATTGGTCATATCAATCCATTATAACATCATCCATTAAGACATATTTTGTTTATACGGAAATAAAGGTCATAGAAAGCGTCAATAAGGTCATTAACTTAAAATTATCCACCTAGGGCACTACGTGATTGATGCACTTAAGATACGTCTTGAGGCTTTCCAGTTGGTCTTCCGACTTATTGCTTATAGACAGTTGTTACTCAAATGACGAACACTGAAAGCAAAGCAATGAAACAGACGTTCATCAAATGGTCTCAGGTAAAATTGACAGGTGCTAAAATGCATGGTAGAGCTAGAGTGATTTAATTATCAGTTTGTCGGATCTTCATGATTAGAAGCGACTTTGTCGATCTCTGGTCAAATGAGACGAATGACAAGGGCAAAGAGGATACAACAGTAACAAATTTAGCGAGTTAGCAGTCACAAAACTCAAAATACATGCATGCGCACTTATCCGTTATTTCGAACAGAGATATTACAATCATTGCTTGTCATTAAAAACTCTTGTCTTTCAACAGGCGCGCTTTGAGGTATGTGTGATTTGGATTTTTAACGTAGCTTTAACAATTTTCAGTCATATTGCTACGATGAATGCAGTGTGACAGTTTAAAGTGATTGCTAGTATTGGGCATTATGCAGACATGTAGCATGCAGTCTCACCCAGTCTCATTATCCTGACACCAGGCCGACCATTCCTAACACTAACCTCTTTATGCTGAGCGCCAAACGATGCAGCTGCTAGTACCAAATCTTTGGAATGACTCGACCGGGCATCGAACCCATGACCTTCCGCATCTGATGCGGACGCTCTAACCACTAGGAAACAGGAGCGATACGAGGTGAGGTTGGCCTGTTGTTCAAGATGTCACAATGGCTAAGGATAGACGCTTCTACGCTCAGTTTTAATCGAAAGCATTTTGGACTAGCAAGCACAAGCTCAGTCAATGTTTACGAAAATGACTGTAGCCAAGTATTATGTGGGCTTTGTTTGCTCTGAAAATGTTCAGGTCAGCGTGAGTGGAAGTAAACAAAACAATATCGGAAAGGCGACGCCTGCAAGTCCTTTCATACTTATTTTATACTGCATCCATGACTCGGCCAAGGTAAACAAACATAAAAGTGTGTACTTACATATACGAATACAAACCTTTTCATGAACCAAGTGTCCTCTCATTCGTCAGTGTAATGTTAATTGTTGTAATAGCCGCAATTTATTCCCCCCCCCCTTCAGTAAATGATCAAAGAAACTTGAATCCCAGAGGTATCGATGTAGTGTCTCAACATAATATTGCCTTGTTTTAAATGTGAATTATTTTAACCACGACAGTTGCAAACAATGGTTCTAATCTCCGGGTTATTGGACTACATCGGAACCACCGTTGGTAACCTCGCGTTTCTTCAAAAGTATTAAAATGAATCCAACAGCATATTCCGCAACAATAAACCATGTAATCGTGAAACATTTGCCGAATCGGTCATTTTTGTTGTAGGGTTTTTTTTTTAGGGGGGGGGGGGGCGGGCGTTGGAGTGAAGGTCTGTTTCTTTATTTGTTGTTGTTTTACTGTGACGTGAGGCTATGAAATTTTCTTTGTATTGAAAGTATTCAGATTCGAAGTCAGTACATCAAGGAAAGCTAATATTTTTCTGCAACAAAAAGAGAATAAACTAAATCCGCATGTATTACCATTAATTTTATAAAGCAATAAAACCCAACCCACCACCTATCATTATGTGTACCATTGCTTAGAAATTTGCTTTGAGCTTCTGGAATGTTTATTTATTTCATAGTGACTTATTTGGGGTTGTATGAAGCACGTGTAACATGTGAAAAAGGGCAATATATTTTTCAAAATTCACCCAGACACTGGCACCAGAATTGGTAAATACTCCAGTCGTTATTATTATCTTTTCAACACGTTCTTTCAATGATAGATATCAAATGGTAATCTTCTGGTTGAGATATATTGTTTTGATATATTTTTGAATCATAACATAAGAACTTAGACAAAGACAATGGCAGCGTGTTTATTTTGTTCATTATAAAGGGAGATTTCGCTAAATATCAACCATGGAGTGAAATCAGGTTCAGATATTGATGATACCCTGACGTTCATTATCATATGCCAGGAAACATTATTTACAACATGAACAGTAACAACTATTTTCTAGTTTGTATAAAGGAATTACTGTTGTTGTTTTCAACATATTAATCTGTATTTATTTCACATCTCTATATTTGTAAATCTAAAACTTTCTTATACACATGAACCCATTATGAGGATATTTTTTGCTATGAATTCAATCAGTCCAGTCAAAATTAACGACGAACATGTTGTAATGCATTTTAATTTCACTTACTGAATAAAAAGAAAGTAAAGTAAATTTTACATCTACCACATATGTCTGCGGCATGTTGAAAACGGAAAATAATAACTTTTGTCGGATATCTTCTGCCTTTATCCCCTGTACAACACTCAGCCTTCTGAGGTCCTTCGACATGATAGAATCTTGATAGATATTATATATATGTGGTACGTTTGTAAATGAATTTCATACTTCTTTTTAAAGTAGGAACATAGGTGTGTGTGTGTGTGTGTGTGTGTGTGTGTGTGTGTGTGTGTGTTTGTGTAAAGTTGGATATGAAGCAATGACAGGTATGGTGTTGTACTAATGTTCCAGGAGGTGACAGTATAAGCTTGGGGGCATGTCACCAAAGCGGTCAAAGTTAATAATTTGGGAGGACGTTAATGTGATAGTGTAAATGACCTGATAGGTATTCAGGAGGCGGCAGTCAAAGCCCCTTGAGCATGACACAAAATCTGCCGTGGTGTTATGGATGTCCCTGATATATAGACCTTATTTGCCCTGATCTAAAATGTGGTGCAAACCTTCAACAACCGAATACTCGTACCATTTCTCGAAGCAACGGTTGACAAGGATTCTATTTTTTTTCGTACGAATATCAAATTCGTGCAGACAATGAACCTCAAGAGTGAAGCCATTTTCGATGTTTGCTGTTGTCAGAAGTCAACGTCTTTTATGTGTGTAAATACGACATTCATGCCTTGTGGATAAGGCCCTCATTCTAAACATTCCTTCTCTCATTCTAAAAATTCCTTCTCTCATTCCGAACATTCCTTCTCTCATTCCAAACATTCCTTCTCTCATTACAGCATTATTTACCTAAGGTAACTGAATAGAGATAATTATTCATACGTATATGTGTGAAAGCAGTAATATTCGAACATTATTCCCAAAAGTGATTATTATCGCACTTTGGCTAATCTATTAATGATGATCTTCCAGACGACAATATGGAACATATTTAAAGAATTCAAATTGGTGAATAACAGATTTTTAAGTTTCTGTTATCAAAGCCTTGCATACCTTTGTTAATTTGTTGTTCATGATTTTCCAGACGACAGTGGCAACTAGTATATGTGGTGGCAGTAGAACCAATGGGGAAGATATTGGCAAGGTTTTTCAAATACCCACGCTGGTCTAACTAAGATTCGAACTCATGCGTACAGAAGTGTAAAAGCGAGCACCTTCGACAACTCAGCCACACGGGCACCCTTCATATGACATTATGGAGAACGCAAAGACGGCGCTCCGTAAAATAGTGAAGCTACAGTAATGATAGATTTTCCGAGATCAGTGCTTTTATTGCTAGTTGACATGCATGTACTAGAATGCTTTGCAAATTAAAATCCAGAGATTTCTGGAGCAGAGCCTTGTAGAGAAAGAAAAAAAATCTTTTCCAGCAGCTAAATTACCCCATATCCTCATTTTTATGGTTCTCATTTCGTCCATATTTACTTTCTCCTGTAACAATCAGTAAGAATGTAAACAACAACGATTTTTGAATAATGTAATCTCTCATCTATGCCATTCAAAACTTCTTAATTTTACAAACAGGAAAGCTATAGTATTAAGAAAGCGTTCATTAAAGATTATTTGAAAATCATTCTCATGAGCAAATGCGGTAATCGATTACAACAGAAATTATTAAAGTCTATGTTTGAATATTCATATACTGAATAGTATAGCTTTAGCACACAATCTGACATCTAAACGTTTGCTTCTCTGTGAACTTAATAGAATATTTATATGTGCACTGTACATATATTTGCTGTTTAGTAAATCAAAGGTGTGACTAAGAGAGATAGAACATCCAAGAAAATTAACTATCTGTATGAGTTATCTTTAGAAGGCGTATTAAAATATGTGAAGTATGTCATGCATGATTTACGCTTTTTTAAAAACGTTTTCGTAGCACGTAACATTTGATTGTAGATACAAAATGCTTCCATCTTTATTCATGTTCATCTCTCGACTTCTAACTCATTCAATTATAGTCTCTGAATACGTCGCTTTAGTTTTGTAAATATATATATTTTTTAACTTGCGACATAACGATAATTAATAATGCAGTAAAGGAATATTATATCTATAAATTCATTCGAAATTTTGTCATGCATTAACAATGTTGCAAATTGGCGTAAGATTTGGTTTCCAGTTCTAAGTTATTGCAAATCTACACGATATGGTGATTTCAAGTTCTTCTCAGATAAATCGATCATGGCAAAAACATAATCGATTTTTCTATACAACGTCTGCGAGCTAATTGCACCAACGAGTAGGAAAACCATCATCATCTATAGTAGCTAAGATTACAGAAGATCATTCTGCTGTAATAGAAGTGTTAGGTTTTACATTTGAGAGTTCCGGAAGTACTATCAAATATATTCATTACAGAGAGTGAAGAAAACGAGAAAACCTCTTTTCAGAATAACGGCTGGACAAATGCTTTCTATATTGTAGTACCTGAATAACTTAATGAGAAAACCAGAGCAACATTGCTTTCATTGAAGTAATATATGCAGCAACGAGTAACATTACATTTGCATCTATAGCAATGAGTAACATTACATTTGTATCTATAGCAACGAGTAACATTACATTTTTGTATCTATAGCAATGAGTTACATTACATTTGCATCTATTGCAACGAGTAACATTACATTTGTATCTATAGCAACTAGCTGCATTACATATGTATCTATAGCAAAGAGTAGCTTTAAAACAAAGTTTGAATCGATAAAATGATGTGCGTACGATTCTACACATACATACGGTCTAATAACGATCACCAGACCGCTTATTCACGTACATTCCATATGACAGAATTTGATATAAAAGTAAATATTCGATATTTTTGCGGTGCTATTGTATCAATTGTCAGAATGTATACATTGGCAGCCTCTACGAAATATAATGTTTATCTAATAATACCCTTGATTGTATGGTTCAACACAATTCCTTTTATAACCAGGAGAGTCTCTGTTTTCTTTTGGTGACAGGAAAAGTGTCATCTGCTCTCCTTTCGTCACCAGGACCCAGGACCCGAAATTGATAACCTCGGACTTTGTTTATACAGACGATCAAAACGAAACAAAGTGATAAAATCTTCACTGAGTGAATCGTGGCAAAACATGACACGTTACTCTTGCAAAAGCATCTCGGTTTCTTTTTAACCAAGATGTCGTGTCGTTAAAATTGCTGTAAATCAAGTAAATTTTCAGTACAGTATTCAATGGCATTCTTGCTGACAGCAATTTGATGGTCATTCCAATCTTCATGAAGACACACATATAGTCTGCATTGCACCTCTTACTACCAGTCACAGAAAGCGTCAAATACTGAATAAATAACATCAGAACGAGATGCTTCAAATTAGCAGTACAAGAATGCTGAATTATTGTTGTTACCTGCTATAAGGAATTCAGCACTAAAAGACACTGTTTGCATACACTTGATGACATAAACACTTTATACAGATTTTCTCCACGAACTCAAAATTAATGTCAGTAAATGATTCTTTCAGGTATTTTTGAGGGCTCCTTTCCAGTATATATGACAAAAATAACATTTGCTGAAAATACTGTTTAAAATAGAACATTATTTCTTTTATAATTTCTAGCACCTAGAACATTGAACCGGAACATGTATATCAATCTTTGTTTGCAGAACACGAATTAAAGTTTATATTTACAACATATTTTGCCCGATGGAAACTTACAACGCAAGAACATTATTTGAAGAAGAAATATTACTATCTGTGTAGCTGGCTGTATCAGTTATATTTGTGTATTTTGTTTTTCGAATTTAATTAACTTTCCAGTGGTACCTAAACACTTGGTTTGTGTCAACACTCCTATCGAACAGGCTTATAATTAAATAATTAAGATGTCTTCCATTGATATCAGATATCATTTTAGTACGCATCAGTTACTAAAAAGCATATTGTAATGAAAGCAGGGCAATTCAACTGCAAATGCACTTTGATGTATATTATATTTTAATTGATGTATACAGGATTTTAATTGCACGCGTACATTTAAAATGACGTAAATGATGACTTCGTCCAATTTTTAGATTTGTGTGTCACCGTCCATTTTCTCAGCATATCATAATATGCACTTACCACTGTCATCGGATTTATGCGGCACATTTCATTCATTAATTATTCAGCTTGTCAGTATTTTTCTTTGCAAAATATAATTTGTGCATTTACGTCAACCAGACTAAATGTGCATATTTCATGACTACATGTCTCTGGGGACGAAAATGTTGATAATTCCACAGATGGCATTTTTACCTCCATATATATGACCAAGGATTATCCGCACGCGTTTAAGAATTTCAAAGGTCAAATGTCATTTGGGGTAAAATGTCTGCATTTCAAAGAAATTTCCGCAGTTTGCAATAATTTTAAGTATCTTTTATAAACGTTTGTTGCTTCTGTGATGAGACATATTACTTGCATAATTTTTATTTATGCGTATTTATTCTGACGCATTTAAACTCCTTTGATCACAAACTTGCTATTACCCAGAACGCTGACAAGGGTCGTAACTTTCAGTGTATTCGTATTATAGTTTGCAGAACAATATAGAAATTATATGTCTCAGACCCAATCAATGCCAATGGGTAGGTTCAAAATTCTGTACTCATTACTCAGCATAATTCTCAAAAAATTTAAGTAGTGTGCGTTTTGTTGCAGGTGTTACATGCTCTTTTCTTAACATTTATTTTCATGTGGATATTTTGAGACATTGCTTCAATAATATATAGAAATCTTCGGATCTATCTTACAGTTCGTCCTGTCGTCTGCCTGCAGCGCAATGTTGTGAACTCAACCAACTAAACATTTTTGTATGGTTGCGTGTAACTATGTGCATATTCTTTTCATCGTCCATGGATGCGCATGTTGTTAAATCACTTTGCTCCATAAGAGTTGTTGCCTTTTCCAGCTTGCAGCTGAATGTAGTGTTATTGTGGGGTTGTTTTATTTTTGTTGTTTGTTTTTTGTTTTTTTAGAGGGAGGGGAGGTTGCTGTAATCTTTAATAGACCCTGTTAACGAAATAAATTTCGTGTGGTACACAATTTCTGCGCAATCATTTCGGGGTTTTTTTCCGTTTAACTCTACCCTATTATGCATAAGGGGCAACATAAGCCTAAATATGGAGAGAAAAATGCAATTAGGGTTGGACGAAAACCTGAAAAGTGAACTTGCATCAAGTAACCTACAAGAATATGGTTATCGTAAACTGTATGTTTACACTTTTATTGGGATCTATCTACAGTGTTCATCAATGATACATATTTTTCGGTTAAGAAGCACACATACTGACTGCAACCTATTTAATGTTTAATGGTTATTCTAGTTGCTGTTTCTTAAACTGAAAATAATGTTCTAAAATCGCCCCCCCCCCCTCTCTCTCTCTCTCTCTCTCTCTCTCTCTCTCTCTCTCTCTGGACCATCATATGTACAGCAACAATCCCTTAAAATAGGAGCTTTGGGGATTTTTTAGCACAACGATATCCCTGGATCCATGAATGATTATAAAATTAAATCAAACCATCCATTCAAAGGGCAAATATGTATATTTGTATGTGATATAAATAAAAGATATGTACAGTATGGATGCTGAATCAATGATATACCACTCGTTGTGCAAATTTTCATCAAAAGGAGATTCGGCAAGCCTTGTTAACGCTTAATGAAAAATGTATATATCTCGTACATAAACTACTAATGCTTTAAAATAAATGGAATATTGCTCAACTATGTTCGTCATTAATAAATGCGTTGAATTTCATCCTATGCGAATCAATTATTGGGGAACAGATTGCAATGATTTATTTATATAGTTTGCTGATATAGCAAAACATATGTACTTTCATACTAGCTGCGAATGTAATTGATAGCAATTTAGTAAAGGTCAGTCTGCTTCAACAAGCACCGTGTTTCTGAGTAATGTATACGTTCCATGGTCACGCATTATATATCGCAATGTATACCTGTCAGTGAGATCCCGTTCCTAAATATGTTTGGTTGGCGCATAAATAAAAGCTTTTGTTTTAGTTAAGACGGTGACAACAAAACTAGCGACCTTTAAAAATATGTTAAAATTTGGTTTACAATGTTGCTCTCTACAAATTTAGCTTTTCTAATGGGGCTGGACGACATATGCTGGGTGTAATAAATAGCTTTTAAAAAAAAGGAATATAAAATAGTAATGAGTTTAACTCTAATCTAAATTCCACAACCACAAATGTCGATATATTAGAATATATGCATTTTATTTAGTAAAAATCCACATTTTTTGTATGTGTTACAGGATCAATTAAGAAACTTCTATTTTTATCTGTAAAACTTTGTAGAGAACGTGATATAAAGGAAATTTAAACATAATGATGGTCAGAATGATAGACACGTAGAGGGGTGTGTGTGTGTGTGTGTGTGTGTGTGTGTGTGTGTGTGTGTGTGTGTGTGTGTGTGATTTTGATTTTTAACGTTAACGTAGTTTTAACAATTTTTCAGTCATATTTCTACGCTATGTGCAGTGTGGCAGTGTATAGTGATGTCTAGCACTGGGGCATCATGACGCAGACTTGTAGCATTATGTCCCACCAAGTCACATTCTCATCACACCGAGCCAACTAGTCCTAATACTACCCTCTTAATTCTGAGCGCTAAGCGAGGCATCTGTTGGTACCATTTTTATAAGTCTTTGGTATGACTACAGACAAACGGAAAGATAGGTGTAAACGATCATTTGACATAGAGAGATAAAGAGAGACAGACAGAGACAGGGAGACACAGAGAGAGAAATATATATAGATGTGGAAGAAAAAATACGGATCCATTTCTTCTCATTGATTTTTTTATAACAGGATAATATTCTATTGTATTCCTTATGTTTCGCACAATGTTATAAATTGGAACACATAGGAGATGCATTGTATCGGAAGACACGTTGTTCTAACATATTAAGATTCAACGTGGAGATATAAATATATCCTCATTTACAAATGTGCCTGCCAATTTATCAACCCAGTCTCATATCTCTTCGAACGATAACACATTTCAGTAATCATAGGTTACTTGTGATTTTGGTATTATTTTTTCATAATAGTCACTTTAATATAATATAGGAAACGTTCCCTCTAAGCTGTGCGCGTGTGCGCGCGCACAGCTGCTCAGGCATCCCCGCGCAGCTGAATTGTCAATTTTTGCTCAATCCAACGTTAAAATTTGCTCGTCTCCGTACATTTTGCGCAGTGCAGCGAGCACTGCGCACGCATCTACCATTCGCTTACAGGAAACGTTGAATATAGCTTTATCTTCTTGAAGGTTTCGCTATTTTAGAGGCATTAGAGAACAAGAGAATTGACAAACAGACTCATTAATTTTATGTCATCGATCTGCAAGTATGCACTCATATCGACGAACTAGCTCTGCTTTAAATGACATACAGACATTGTCCTGAATCACTGAATCAATACACTCTAAAGTTATTTGAGCTATAAAACTGAACACGGAAGCAATCCTTTACAACCATCCCATCCATCCAACCCGTCCGATTTGTTACGGAGAATATTCAAAGTAAGCATATTATATATATATATATATATATATATATATATATATATATATATATATATATATATATATATATATATATATATATATATATATATATATGGGGAAAATGTAGGCTTCATATTAGAAATAATGATTATCAAGCTAAAACATGGATTTGTCAAATAAAGTTCGTTGATATTGATAACAGCTTTAATTTCTACATGTTTTACGAACAGTGAACTCCGTGTCAACAAAGTCGTGAATGATGCTTTGTGCCCAACTAAAGTCTGTGTGTCCTATCAGGACCAGATTGGGTCGGATGCCTTGGAGAGTATGTGACATGGCATTTAACTCCACGTTACTAAGAACTAAGTTATCTTTCTAAACGTCTTTCGAGTGCTGATATTTACTTAAAAACAAAAACATACATTATTCCTTTTTTTAAAAATATATATTTCAACAAATGCTGGCGATATGGATTACATAATTGCCTTAGGTTCATGATCAAATATGCATGTATTTCATTTCTAAAATTCTTTCAAGAGAAAAAGAAAGATATGTTTACAGAGTAGCTTTAATTATGGTAATCACAAATCTAAAAACATTCCGAGTACCTGAAAGACTTGAAGTATTTGTTCAGCTGAAAAGTTGAAATGCCATTGCAGTTACCCTTTTCTAGCAGCCTTTGGTAGTTTTGTATAAATCGTTAGCTCTCAAATGGAAGGACAAATATTATTATCAAAAATTGATTATCTGGCAAACGTTTAACGCTATCAAAGAAGTCTTCCAAAGAGATTGGAAAATATCCTTGAAGGCGTTTTTATTTCATATCTATTTGACAATATGACAAGAACAATCGATTATCTTTTTTTCCAGATCTCCTTTTCGCCACCGGATATAAAGTTGAAGTAACAACATTGTGTAATGTGGATTTGTAACAATGTGCAAATCGAAACCACATTACACGCTATGTTAACAGTTATTGGATATTAAACAAATTCAAAATAGGTGTTGATATAGGAGATGCAAATGTCAACATTGATACAGCTAGAACATTGTGATAATTAGTTCCGCTAGAGCAATTCAATATTCGAAAACTAACACAGGAACGATAAAATGAAATGGGTGTTTTAAAAATGAAAACAATAAGCAGTGCCATTGTTGGATCTATTGAGTCATTTTAAGTGTTGAATGAATCTCATATACCTATCAATAAGTTTCTAAAACATAAGAATTTGTAACGAA
Organism: Unio delphinus; assembly: GCA_029339505.1. Taxonomy (NCBI): domain Eukaryota; kingdom Metazoa; phylum Mollusca; class Bivalvia; order Unionida; family Unionidae; genus Unio; species Unio delphinus. The sequence goes on from JAQISU010000117.1 coordinate 10,389,001, forward strand.
TCCCCTTTAGTAAAAGGGGCAATTAATTGGATTTAGCTCCGTTATCTAGGAAATGACCTAACTCGATGTTATGACCCGGTGTGAGTGAATAGATAGAGCATCAAAAGAGAACTGGGCAAGATTATTGGGAAGAAATAATGCAACACGAGCCCCCTTAGATAACAAAAAAAAAAAACTTTTAACCAAAACAAATGAATACTGGTAATTTCTATTCATCTCCGGTTATGTTTACAGGAATTAATAGCAGTGTCTAACTTGGACTTATTTCATCATTATAACGAATGGTGAAAAGAGTGCAATGTCCACGACGGATTGCATCACCTTCCTCTAGACCGTGTTCTAACGTTTCTTCGTTCCTCTAGGTCTTTCTCTTAATAATAATAATAATAATAATAATAATAATAATAATAATAATAATAATGAGGACTTTGTATAGCGCCTAATCTTTCGAAGCTCTAAGCGCTTTACACCATCAATAATGATATGACTACACTACAGAACAACAAATGACAAAAACAATGAAATTGGAAAACATAAAAACATGCTGAAAACATATAAGATACAAAACATGATTAGGTCGCTAAGTTTGTCCCTGACAAAAAAAAAGTTTGTCTCTTCTGACCTCTTTCTCCTTTTCTGGACTTCCTAGTCCTTTATACTGAACTCGTCACTTCTTTTCCACTTCTTTTCTGTTTTTTTTTTCTTCACCCAGACCTCTTTCTTCGGGACTAGGCTTTCCAGAAGTATCGTCCTAACAGGCAAAGGAAATTAGTTCATATACCCCTATGAAATTCTATGCAAATAGAAATTTGGATGGTATGCAATCAATTCTACCAAATAAGTAATAACTGTAAAATTAAAACGATACATACATAGCAACTCTAGCATCAACACATTTCCATGAAATTGAATAAACGATACATTACATAGCAACTCTAGCATCAACACATTTCCATGAAATTGAATAAACGATACATTACATAGCAACTCTAGCATCAACACATTTCCATGAAATTGAATAAACGATACATTACATAGCAACTCTAGCATCAACACATTTCCATGAAATTGAATAAACGATACATTACATAGCAACTCTAGCATCAACACATTTCCATGAAATTGAATAAACGATACATTACATAGCAACTCTAGCATCAACACATTTCCATGAAATTGAATAAACGATACATTACATAGCAACTCTAGCATCAACACATTTCCATGAAATTGAATAAACGATACATTACATAGCAACTCTAGCATCAACACATTTCCATGAAATTGAATAAACGATACATTACATAGCAACTCTAGCATCAACACATTTCCATGAAATTGAATAAACGATACATTACATAGCAACTCTAGCATCAACACATTTCCATGAAATTGAATAAACGATACATTACATAGCAACTCTAGCATCAACACATTTCCATGAAATTGAATAAACGATACATTACATAGCAACTCTAGCATCAACACATTTCCATGAAATTGAATAAACGATACATTACATAGCAACTCTAGCATCAACACATTTCCATGAAATTGAATAAACGATACATTACATAGCAACTCTAGCATCAACACATTTCCATGAAATTGAATAAACGATACATGATATGGAACCTAGTCATATCTATCACATTTGCATTTGAAAATAAACAATAAAAAAGAATATTACGTGAATTAAATCGGGTACCTTAATGATGTTATCTTTAGAAATTGTGCGTCCTACCACTAAACCCTGTATTTTCTCACAAGACAGCCAAATGGATCCTTTTCGTGATTAACGAGGGAAGAACTATTCTTCTTCCTGGGTTTCCACGGAGCCAAACTCTCTCTCTCTCTCTCTCTCTCTCTCTCTCTCTCTCTCTCTCTCTCTCTCTCTCTCTCTCTCTCTCTCTCTCTCTCTCTCTCTCTCTCTCAGACGAAATTTCTGACTAAACATTTCGACCAGGGTTGTCACATTAAATTCACACGGGAACAGAATAACGGGAATGGTCTAAGTGACCCTGTACTGTGCTAAAGTATTCACTACCAGAGGAAATTGCCGTTTTACATCTTTCTTAATGCAAGTTCAATACACAATACCAAATTAGTCAGTCTATACTTCCAAATTAGATAATATACACTACAAAATCAGACAATATACATTACCAAATCAGACAATATACATTACCAAATCAGACAATATACATTACCAAATCAGACAATATACATTACCAAATCAGACAATATACATTACAAAATCAGACAATATACATTACCAAATCAGACAATATACACTACAAAATCAGACAATATACATTACCAAATCAGACAATCTGCAGTAACTGAGTGGTCAGCGTACCGTACACCAGAACCCAATCGGTGAGGATTCAAGCCCTACCATTGCACCAGCACGATTCAGGTAATGCTGTTATAGTAACTGCATATTCATTGTCTATCCTTTTGTTAATATTATTATTATTTACAAACGGAAAATCAATTCGAACAAGAGATCAATCGAAGACTATGTATTTGTTAAGCGTTTGAAGTTTAAAAAAGTGGACCTTTTTCGTTTTTTGAACTATTCATTATTGTATCATTTTCAACACGAAATTCTAATTTTTATAAATGCGTTTAGTTGGAATACCAATGTTTTTAAAAGATCGTTTAACAAGTGCATTGTAAAACCAACCTTTTAAGCGATGAGGAAATAGTCAGTGGGTCTGTTGCTATTTTCAAATTGCATCATTATTCTGAGTACGTGGACCATAGTTTTTTGTTTAAGAAAGTTGTCTATGTAAGAAAACCTTCATTTTTCTTTGGTGTTGAGCAGCAAAACCCACCCTACCCCTCACCTCGGGATATGAATGTTTACGTTTTGGTGTTGAGCAGCAAAACCCACCCTACGCATCACCTCGGGATATGAATGTTTACGTTGGGCATATCAAGGAGTTAATAACTTAAACAGGTTGAAAAGGTGTACGCTCTGAATTAAAATAATAATTAATATTAGGAATGTATACTACCATCTTCTTCTGGTTTCAGTTGTAAAATTTAGATATTGTGTTAAAAATTATTTCAAGTATTATTCTACTTCACCATGGATATTAATTGGCGATCGTAACCAAATAAACTAGTTCGTCTTTTGGTCAGAGGCTTTGGTAAAGAATGATGTTGTTCTTCAAGCAAAAGTGAATCAAAGCTATACTTTTTGGCATGAACACATGGCACATTATACGGAAACAAACACTAAGCATATATTTGTACATTTTTATATAACATAATAAACCTCCTGTTATATGTGCATATGTATGCTTTCTGGCATGAACACATGTCAAATTATACAGAAACAAACACTAAGCATATATTTGTACTATTTAGGACTAGAACTAAGTTCACGTATACTACATACGGTACAGTGAGGTCTGGTTGATGTAGTACCCTAGTTAAGGTTGACCCTTTAATGCAAACAAGGATGTTGGACCAATCCGATTGGTTTATCTTCTATAATCTATAGCTAATGCTGATGACCTGAATACGCCAGTGACAGTTTATTTACTATCAAGGATGTGTTATCAGCAAATACCAAACTCTATCGTCTCTAAACGAGTATTTGCCAATCCACTTTCCAGTACTTGTGTACTCTCATTTAGCATGTTGCTGAATTGCGTGAACTCCAGTATAAATGTCGCTTGAAGTGGGGTGGTCCGTGTTGCATCAATGGTAAAAAAACAAAGGTGGTGGACTGCAAATGGTGTATGGATGTTTATCGTTGTAGGCCATAGTCTAAAAATGTGCTTTCTTTTAACAAGCTTCAGAAATGTGATATCTTGATGATGTGTGTATGTGGGGGATATGAAATTTTAACGTAGTTTTAACAACTTTTCAGTCTTAATCGCTAATGTGTTTGCAATGTGGCAGTTTAAAGTGATGTCTAGCACGGGGGCATCATGTCGCATATATCTAGCGTGATGTCCCACCCAGTCACATTCTCCTGACACCAGGCCAACTTGTTCTAACACTAACCTCTTAATACTGAACGCATCGCCAGGCAGCTGTTAGTACCATTTTTTTAAATAAGTCTTTGGTATGACTCGGCCGGGGTTCAAATCCTCGACTTCCCGCATCCGTCTTGAGAATAAATAAGGAAATAACGGTGTACAGTAACCACGTTCCATAATTTCTCGTCTGTTTGTGTACACATACTGTTGGGGAAGAGGATGATGCACGACAATGTTAAGTGTGACCATTGAATATTTGTTGTTTAACATTTGTTCTGTCCTGCTGACAGTCAAACTTCGAAAGAAATTAAATATGTTCAGCAGAATATATATGTAGTTTTAAATCACTTGCCCAGATTTATCTGATTCCTAAATCCCGTGCCCATATTCATACGATTCCTAAATCCCGTGCCCAGATTTATCTGATTCCTAAATCCCGTGCCCATATTCATACGATTCCTAAATCCCGTGCCCATATTCATACGATTCCTAAATCCCGTGCCCATATTCATACGATTCCTAAATCCCGTGCCCATATTCATACGATTCCTAAATCCCGTGCCCATATTCATACGATTCCTATTTTTACTTCAGTACCATAGTAACTCTCAAGTAATAGATGTTTTCATAGCAACTATTCCTTCGTGTGAATTACTGCCGTAAAGTGTCAAAGCAATTGTTTCAATGAATTTTATCTTAAATATGCGTTCTGCTTTATTTTACTTGCTCTTTGAAATGTAAAAAATATAGGCTTTGGTTTAAACCTAACATAAGTGTTTGAAGCAACGAAGCCACGAGTGGTAAGGGATTATCGGGTGAGAGAAACATGCAATCAGGTGATATATCAATGAGCACTCCTGCAGCGATAAAGATTAGTCAGCATCATGCATGCGTTGTAAAACCATTGAAATGTTACTGGTTCCAGATCGATTGTAAGTAAGTTTGACGAAGCGTTTGCACAACATGTCCTTAATTATTTTTCTAAGCGTAGCACGGTACCATCCATCCAATATGTCGCTTCTTGGTACGTGGCGGTTTTTCAGGTCATATCACCGAAAAATCAGTCAAGTTTCACGATACACTGACCTATTGTTGGAAGAGGGCATAACGTCTAAGTTGTGAGGTTCCTTTGATCCTATTCGAGGGACACTTCATATTTCCTGTTGACAAAACTCTTTTCTGAGTTTTCGTTTTCTTGATGAAAACGATTGTTCGGTTATTCTTTGTCCTCACATTAGGTCTTATCCCAGAGACCTCACGAGTCACGCCTTCTTGTTTTTTTTTTGTTTGTTTTTTTTGCCCAACAATCCACCTCTACAGAGAGAGAGAGAGAGAGAGAGAGAGAGAGAGAGAGAGAGAGAGAGAGAGAGAGAGAGAGAGAGAGAGATCGTCCTCCCCTGGTAAATGTGCGTCTGAATAACGATTGCTTTTTAGTCCCGTTGCTATCGACGCAATTTTTCCTACCATCACACCTACGAGTGGCTGTGTCTTGATAGCGGTGATTTTATCAAGATTGAATTTTTTAAAATAATTTATAATAACTCAGTAAGGGTGACAATCCATATAAGCTAGTTCTTATAGATATATTTATGTAAGGTCATGGGTTATCGGCATCTAACAATAAGCCTTTGAAGTTTTGAAAGATTATCAAATCTCCTGAATTTAATCTGTAGTTGACACTGCATTTATTTAATTGATTGTGATACTATTAGTGTTCAATAAAATATAATTTTGCCTGCCAATAATAGTGTGTGTGTGTATATATATATATATATATATATATATATATATATATATATATATATATATATATATATATATATATATATATATATATATATATATATATATATATATATATATATATAATAATTGTGCATCAGTGAAGCAAACATTTTGTTCGCCACTCGAAACAATATAATATTTTCACTTCTATCATTAAATATTTCCTTAAATTCATTACGAAATACGTAGATATATTCTACACTTTTATATTTGTTGTTTTTTCTTCACTTCTTATAACCATTTTGACTTTAAAGCGAGCTGTATGTGTGCTTGCTTTGATTGTCTTTATTCTGTTACATGAAGATTTTATGGTCGTCCAAATTTGTTACCATAACTTGTCGGTATTTCTCGATTAGAGAGATGTCAATACTCATTGTTTTTTTTAATGACGACAGCAAATGTTCTTTGCAGTAAACACCGTGTACATGGGATGCACGATTCCAGATCCAAACCATTTTATCGCAGTATAAGAGATATGGTGGTGGTGGTAAATTTAAAATCTGTCATTTGAAGACAAAATCTAGAGACTGCTCTTCATTATGTTCTGTTGTTCCTGCAACATTTCAACCTTTATGAGTGAATCGCTGACTTCCGCTAATTCATCGATCAGGAACATACTTAACTGATCTGACAACACCCATAATGCATCTGTTTATTCTATCTTAATGTTTCAACTCAATGTGTTCCCAATCTGCAATTTACAGTGCTATGCCGGAAGTAAGCAGAGAAGAGGATGTTATTTCTGCTAAATACATCTGAACCATAGCGATACTTCAGAAGATTATTTCTGTATACATCTAGCATGTGAAATTGCTGGAGTGAGAAAGGCAACTGTCAAGAACTTTACGAAAGACAGAAGTAGTTGATAAATATCATTATCTTGAATACGCTTAAGCCAGAACAATTGCAATAGTTTCCTTATATTGTCCGTCTTCTCGACATGAAGAATGGGACATTTGTTTCACAGCACTTTGTGCCATATACAGAAATATTCTCTAACCTAGAAATCGGCTAGGTCATACGGAAACAATAGAAGATGCTTCAAATGGCACCCGATGAACACTATTTTCTACATTGTAAGATCTAAGCTTTGCCGATGATCTTGCGTTTCTTTCCAACAGACACCAGCATATGCAACATACGACAAAATGTCTCTGCACATTTGCACACCAGGATGGACTGAGAGTATAATAATTCGTTATAATAATATTAATAGCCTATACACCACAACAGATGTGTGTGGCCCAGTATAGTTTCACTGTTTACAATATAATTTTCTAAATTGAAACTGATGAAAATGAAACATCCATATATTAAATGTGATTATACCTCAGTAGTATGAAAAGTTTTATGTTGTTATTTTTTAGGCTGACGCATAAAAATTGTGTACTTCGGATGACATGGTCATGCCATAGTCCTCATTAACATATTTGTATTAATCCGCCGCATGTAAACATTTGTGCGTATATTGTACAAGTGAGAAGTTCTTTTTTAACTTTAAAGGAAATTATTGTCTGATAAAAAGAATCTACGTTGGGGTTTTGGACCTAGACAAGGAAATCTCAGTTGTGGGGGTTACATTTTTATGTCTCCCTACGAGGATTATAATGTTAACCCCCTTGACTGAGATTTTCCTGTTTCGATCCAAACCCCAACATAGATTATATATGTACCATAGCTGCGTCTTATGAACGCTATGTCTCAGAGTAATAGCATATAACAAAGTGATTTTTCCAAGCCCAAGCCCTTCCATATCACCATCCTCTGCAGGATACTTCATATCTTTAGACCGAGGACAATTTCCAACCATGACCTGCTTTTGCGATGCTACCATAACAGCATGACCACTATCATCAAGAGAAGACCCCGGATATGGATCAGGCATGTGATACGAAAGGAGACAAGCGGTCTAAAGGACAGCACTGTACTGGTCACATAAGGTAAGACGGAAGTGTGAGCTTTAGACAACATGACATCATGCTATTAATGTCATGCTGAAGGGCTCGCGGTACTAATTCAGTTCCCACAGTACAAATACGAAAACACCGACAGACAGACAGAAGTGGAATAGCTTCGTTGCAGTTCAACAAGTCAGTAGGTTTAATGGGCAGTAAATCTTGTGCCAAACAATTTTAGTACGAATGATGCCTCTTCAAACAGTTGCGCGCGCACACACGCACACACACACACACACATCTTCAGTGTCAACGAAGTTTTTAGTCAGCAGGATCCCATAAAATGTATTATTACTGTTTGCGCAAGTCTCAGCATCTTTTGAAAAGAGTAATAAATAAATAATCCATGACTGGTATTCAAAAGAAAACTTAGATATATATTTCAAAGAAATTTCCGCTTCTGCTGTTTATTATTCAATTAGTCCATATAGTGTTCATCATATTTTCTATCGTATACCACAACACCATCATCTGTATGTATAAGTTCATTTTGAAAACAGTTTTAATGATAACGAAAATAAACTGATTTTCTTGTATGAGCAGAATGCCAAGATTTTCGAAATTATAAATAAATACATCGCTAGCTAGCTTTATAATAATGTTACAAATAAAGCTTTGGCATCTGATTTTAAGGGGAAAACAATATTGTTCTTCTTTTTCAAATATTTATGCTCAATTAAACGTCTTTTTTCTCGCAGACCTCGTGTATGAGACTCCGTTCTATTAGTTAGGACTGTGATTAAATAATTCAACTTTAATTGTATGGGTTTATCTCATAGGTCCTTATATGGCCTATGGTGATGTAAATAGGCTACATCAGCGATGAATTCACCTAAAACAAATCCGTGAGTATTTGGGCGATCCTTTCTGCTGCATGTACATATTTTTCTTCTTTAAATTTCATTTCTGATACTGTCATGTTGTTGTCTGATTCATCGTCAGGCTAAGTTTAAGTTAAATGTCGTATGCTGCATGGATAGACAGCAACGCTTCTTGAAGTTATTGAAGTGCCATTATATCCTGTCTGGTATCTGATTGATCTACTTCTTAAGTATCAACAGGTAGGAATTCACAAGTCTTCGTTCTGCTTATAACTGTTAACAGGCAAGTGTGATAATTGAGCCACCAAGGATTCAATTTTCATCCCCGCAACTTAATATGCCTCTATCTAACGTTTGACTCTTCTGGGAAATCTTCTTGAAAGCAGGTCTGTCTTTCGTATTTTGTCAGTTCGGTTTGTTTTAAGCAAATGTATCAGTAAGGATTTTTGTTCTGTGTACATTTAACAGCATGCGAAGTTCTTACAATCACATCACCCTTAAATGTGAGTGACAATGTGTACTGCTGAATTGATCTGCTTTGACCAGGATTGGGATCACTTTATGTTTTAAATCATACAAGACGACATCACCAAGAGCAGTATATCCGAATTATCTTTGGTGCGTGTCATCTTCTTGTTCACAGAAAATGGAGTAAGGCTTACAGTAAGGGTTGTAATAGCACAGATTAAGTTTAGAGTTTGCTTTCAACAATATCTTTCCTTCTCCAGATATACGTCGAACGTTTATATATCGTATCAATGTAATCAAAGATCCTTAGATGTTCTATTGAAAGTCTTTAAAAGCTTGTCGTTTACAGAAGGGAACGTTGTGCTCAGTAACTTCATTGTATTCGTTGTCTTCGATGTGGTGTTTCATTCATTGTTTTGGCACGTAAATAAGTATACATGTATACATTGTACGGTTTTAAGAAACTGTACTATGTTTGGTGCAGATGCTTGTCTTGAAACGTGCTCCGACATGCAATTTATGTCCATCATCTAGTACAGCAGATAAATGTCCAGTAATGTTTCTTTCAAAGCCCACGTGCTTTTGGAGCTTTAACGTCATAACGTCATGAAAATAAAATATGCTGAATTATTTTTATGTTTGCAATTATGGGGACGACAAATGGACATGATGCAGTATGTTCGCTCAACATTTCTGCTAAAGATTCTGGATCTTTTCTAAACACAAAGAAATCAATACCATTCTGGTGGCACCAGTGGGCGTAACATTTAACACAATATACCAAATTTATGTAGCAAGGCTCGTAGAGGGGCTGTGTTTTTTTTAAATATTAAATAAACGCACTGCATCTGCTGTTACTTATTCAAAGTGGTAGTTGCATGTGGAATCCATTCAGTCTTTATGTAACCAACATTTTCTTCTTGTGTTCCGTAATAACTTTGTTTGACTAAGTCCTATTTGCATTATAAACATAAAGGGCTAATGGCATTTCCTCAAAACACCTCCTAATTTGTTCCACTATATCTTGCTGTGAACGTGAAATGTCTTTAGTTATGAAGCTACAGTTGTATTAAAAGAGACCAGTCTCATTCAGTTCGAGAAAACGGAATTACATATTCGCTATTTAAACACAAAAAAAGGTTTTAACATATGTATTAACTCTTAATTCTGACAAAGGGTGTCCCTCAATGCATGTTTGCATGCAAATGTCCATTGCAATAGTTTAATTTAAAATTTAGAATCGTTTCGTCAGATTTATTGTGTTTGTAAAGCAACGGTCTTCGCATCTTTTATGGTGTTTTTAAAAAATGAGTTTAACATGCTCGTAAGCAAAGTAATAATGTAATTTGCTGACACTGTAAAATAGGTTGTGTGTAAAAAAAAAAAAAAACCTCTCTCTCTCTCTCTCTCTCTCTCTCTCTCTCTCTCTCTCTCTCTTGTCGTTAACGATTGTACTCGTTTATAAGTCGAGTAAAACTGCAAAACATAATGATAATGATCTGCCGTAGCGTATTAAGCCTGCAGATCACGGTCTATGTTGTTCATTCTACCGGTTACTCTTAACAAACTGCACAGAACCAGATCTTTCAGCGCATTAAGCAGCGGCAGATCTGGGTCTGTGCAGTATGCATTTGGACTCGTGCTATAAGCGAGTACGGCGGTTTATAAATAAGCTAAAATTCGGAAACAAATCGTCATATTCAAAGCATATATTTCCCGCACAAAATGCAGTGAATGGAGAAAGTTTCAACCGTGTTGCAAAAGTCTGAATAAATTACATTAATAATAAGTCAGTTCACACGCGCAGGTGTAAAACGCACACAACAAATATAGGATGTACTTCTGTTTTCTGTTTTCAATTCTCATTCCAATATTTGAATATGAACAGAAGTCTATGATATGGTTAAGAACATATCTGAATAACGTTAGATTCTAGCAATCTACAAAACATATTATTTTTACCCATTTCCAGCCATATCAAAGGCTTAAACTGGCTACAGAACTAGTGGATTAACAGGAATGCGTAATTTATTTGACAAGATAATGGCAGCAGAGCAGGCGAGATTGTGGAAACATCCTGCTCTGTTTGAGCCGAGTGAAACATCTTCGTCTCGAGACTGAATTAGGTAGGATCGGGCGTTGTCCCAATTTTGTACAGAAGTCAGTAACCGTTATCGCCTCCAACAGAAATGTAAATACAGGTACACATAGAAATTGATATAATAAATAACATACGCGACCTTCTAATTGATAACAAGCTCCACTGCACAGATGATAACAAGACCTATTCATTTTAAGGGCTATTGTTGTTTGTTTTCAATTGTTCCTATACCGAATATACTCGCGTATAGGTCGAATTCCAAAAGCAGACTGCACGTGCAGTTTGTTAGGTGTAATCTGAAGAAGAAACAACGTTGGCCTTGATCTGCTGTCACATTATACAACGGAAGATGAAGATCTTTGTTGTTTGCAGCTTTAATATTTAACTGATGTTCTTTCGTTTCATTCTTGCTTAATTTGGAGTTCGTTTGTGTTAAGAGCTTCCAAACGATTCAGTCATTGGTAAATGATTCACCGATAGACCTTTCCCGATATGTCTGCTTTACGAGCCAACGTTTTCGGTTTGATTAAGAAAATGACTGACATGCCATAAAATTGGCATAAAAAAGCTACCAGCGCAACCCTCACCAAACATCCTAATCTACCCAGGTCACACGAACGATTGCTTCTGAAAGACATTCACATTTAAAACATGCTGAACATCCCCACCAACCTTTCATCTTTCTTCCGCATATTTCCCCGATGTATTCGTCTTGTTTACAGACAGTAGCATCCCAATCAGAACGTATGTAGATTGCATCTGCACTTCAATGGAGTCCGAGAGCACGTAGAAAACAATTGGATTTGAAGGAGAAGGCACAAACGGCTCAATAACATTTACTTTAATCACTAGTCTTTCGGAAAAGTAATTATCTACAAAGTCCATATTAAATAAACTCTTTGGATATTTTCATGAAATAAACTTCAGAGGGGTAGCTAGGAAAGTGGCAAATGGGAACAGATTTCCCCGTGCGCCAGACTTGAGGGGGTGCCAAAATGGACTTTGAAATAGGTTGTATGTGGAATTTTGGGCTTTCAGAGTTGAATGGGAGGGGGTGGCGTAAAAATGAATCTTGTCCCCGGGCTCCAAACACTCTAGCTACGCCTCTGAAATAAACCTGTTTGATATTTTCATTGTAAGCAGCGAGATTGTCATTGTGACAGCTGCATATGAGCCATACAGAACGACGGTTTTAAGTGACATGGGCAATATTACCTAGATTTACAGATTTTTTTAAATTGATTTTCTTTAAGTTGGCGGATATTTTCATTGCATACAGCAAGGTTGTCAATGTGACAAAAGACTACGGGCCATACAAAATGATGAGTTTACGCACTTCGACACTGTCGATAATAAAAGAAGACTGCCACACCAGCGTAAAGATTCAGCTTCAACCTACACGCATTAAATACTGGATGAAGCACAATAGCCAGGCAAAGGTCGTTTATGCAGAGATGATAACTCTTATAACACTTGACTAACTAATGCTTATAAATGTATGAAAATGTTGGCAATAAACGACAAGCACTAAGCATAGAAACACCAATGTTTACTAAAACACATATAGAATAAGTCTAGATACTGTGATTTATCATCTAAAATACAAATCTCAGAGAATTTGCATTAGCAGAATTGTATTTTATTATCTCCGATGAAGAAAATTAAGTTCCATTCCCTCGCTTCGATCCCAGTGGAAATAAATCACGAATCCAATACTAGATCAATTATTTGACAATTATTAGATTTATTATTATTTGACAGTAATCAGATCTATTATTAGGAGGTGGTCAGGTCAGGTTTTATACAATGATTTGATCAATTATTAGACAACGCTTAGATCAATTATTAGGATCAGGTCAATTATTAGGCAATGCTTAGATTAATTATTAGACAATTATTAGATCAATTATTAGATCAATTATTGGACATGCTTATATCAATTATTAGGATCAGGTCAATTATTAGACAATGCTTAGATCAGTTATTAGGATCAGGTCAACTATTAGACAATTATTAGATCAATTATTAGACAATGCTTATATCAATTATTAGGATCATGTCAATTATTAGACAATGCTAGATCAATTATTAGACAATTATTATATCAATTATTAGACAATACTAAGATCAATTATAGGATCAGGTCAATTATTAGACAATGCTTAGATCAACTATTAGACAATGCTTAGATCAATTATTAGACAATGCTTAGATCAATTATTATGATCAGGTCAATTATTAGACAATGCTTAGATCAATAATTAGACAATTTTTATATCAACTGTTTAAACTTTAAGATTTCTATTCGTATATGGCGCTCGTAAGGTGAAATAGAATACGGGCATTTTACGATACTTACCATTGCCAATTATATAAAGCCTTTGCGACAAGCATTTAGATTGGTCAATGTCGCATAACGTTAAGCAAAAAAAGTTAAACTTGTTTTACTTCATAACATCAGAAAGGAACTACTTCTGTATGTGTGTGTCCTTCTTGTGTACTTTATTACTAGTTGTAAACAATGGTTAAACAGTTCTCTTTTATTTTTGAAAGTCCTTATTATGTTTTAAGTATTTTGTATCAACTATGCATAAACTCTTTTTTTTTCTCGTTACTGTGCTTTATGCAGTGTGCTGTTTTCACTTTAAATGCAGTTGTTAAATAAAACGCTAAAGATATTAAGAATACATATTCACTTATAATTTTGTTGTATTTCATACCTTCCAGATTTATAAATCATACACAATGTAGGAGAAGGAACAATAATTACTTTAAAATAACAAGTGGATTAAAAGGAACTGTGTGTAAATAGCTCTTCGCTCTAAGTAATCAAGTAGCTATTTCCCATGATTATTCTCACACAACAATGGAACATTCCAGCTACTAACATATTCACACGGTGGTGTTTTAAAATACTGGGACCTGGATGAACTGCTCCGCCCAGGTGTGGGATAGCCGTCATTTGGCATTCAGACGGAGCACACTTATCTCATACGATATTTTATCAACTTCTAATATTTTGGCACTGAATCAATAACGCATATTTTGTTTTGTTTTAATAAAATTCCAGCCTGAAATAAAAGATGTGTTTAACGATAATGACAAAGTCTACATATTCTGGTTGAATATATCGGGCAATTCAAACCCCAACTGAGTTACAGGTGAGTGGTTGGATTTGTGCCCACATGACCTTGGCTTTAAGAATCTGTAAGAAAGCGTTAGTAGTACCGACACTGCCATTTTACGTCATTATTAAGTTGTACTGTTCTTATATGTATGATGCAATCAATATATGAACGATTCTAGTCAGTTTTCTGTTTTACAGCGCCGTTACACCTGATATAATTAGTGCCGAGGAAATTTGTTAATTAGCCCGGGGACACAACATTGTAGCTAACACCTGTTGATCTGATTGTAGAAGTCAAACCAAGCATCCGTCTGATCACGAATCTGGCACACCTACCACTTCATATGTGAAATTCTTTGCCTTTTTCGTGATCATTCAAAGCATCATCGAATTGAAACATATTCAACATAAACTGTCCGATAAATATAGCTCTCAAATACATGTAAAAGAAACATTAGGTAAACTCCACCATTAACTATCCGATAAATATAGCTCTCATATAAAATCAAACTGGAAAAAGCCACCATGGACTGTCCGATAAATGTAACTCTCAAGTAAAATCAAATTGTTACAACTACACAATTAACTGTCCAATAACTACAGCTATCACGTGATCCACCTTGAACTGTCCAATAAATATAGATTTCACAAAAAGTCTGTTACGTATTTTGTTCTTCCAACCTGAGTAAGTTTTGGTATGTAATTTGCTTTGCATCTCAAGAAGCAGGAATTTATATTTAAAACTGACAACAATGTCGTTAGATAAGAATTAGACAAATAGCGCATGCAACGACTGCAATCATGTTAGATATCACAATTTGCGCACAGAATGTAACATAGTGATTTATTTAGGAATAGAAAACATGAATACTTCTAGAATGAGTGTTGTCATTTCCAAATCCATGTACCTGATGTCAGCTTTTCCTAAACATTTCGTTATAGGCTTAAAAGACACAAGAAAACAAACCATGTACTACCGATTACTGGATGGAATGAAACCACTTGTTTGATTGATGGCTTTATTCCAACCAAAATGTGGTAAGTCAAATATTCGGCGGCAAGCGCTCATTTTTCAGAACAAGTACAGATCATTAATGTCGTGGCACCAATATGCTTCCCAAAAATTTATATTTTTGATAAATGAATTTAAAATTAAGATTTTAATAGCCGATATTACTAACATCAAAGATAATAATAATAATAATAATAATAATAATAATAATAATAATAATAATAATAATAATAATAATAATAATACATTTTATTCTGTAGACGAACTCATTTTGTTCAGCATTGTTTCCAGAAAGTCAATGGAATAATAAGAATTAGTTCCACTATCAATTTTCTCCTTGGAATTTTGTTTAATATTACGCTTTTTTTTTCTATATGTAACTGCAATCAGTTAATAAAATAAATCATCATTTAGGGTTTAAAACAAAGTGACATTCCCACTTTCCACTATAAAAATTGGATTTTTAGATGTGTTAATTTTGTACATCATTGTATACACAGCGCCTATGGAAATATAAGAATGAATTTGAAGTTATTCTCCTTTCCATTTTTATATTACGTTTTGAATTATCTGTAGTTGTACTTAAATAGCAAATTAAACAATTATTTAGGGTGAAAACAAAATAACTATTCCACTTTTTACTATATGATGTGCGGTGATCTTTCGCGGTAAGAAGTTTGATGCCCTGCCACGAAATAATGTGCGATGTCCTTCTGTGACATGGGACTCTATAACACGAGAACCATAAATAGTCAAGCGTTTGGTAAATATAGATTAAAAAATCCGTGGTGAAATATTCGTAACTGTCTTTATTGTATAAACACGTACTGAATTGCTTACGGATGTTTTGTGTGTGTGTGTGTGTGTGTGTGTGTGTGTGTGCTTTTGTGTGTTGAGTGTATATGTTGTTGCTTTTGACATCCATTCAGTTGATGGATAATGTGGATTTGGAAGTCTTGGAGCTAAAGTGACTGGTTGCTTGATGCAATTTAAGAAAAAGCATAATTTTATTATTTTGTAACTATACAATAAATTTCCAGTAAGAAAGTATGAAATTCATTAAATATTGTTAGACCAGTTTTATGAATTAGGGACATACTTCGTAAATTGCTTTTTACACTTTTACTGGTGTACTTCATAGTTTGCTTGAGTGAAATCTGTCTAAACCTTCTTGCTGAGGTAAAATCTCCGTATGTTTAATATGTATATGTATATATATATATATATATATATATATATATATATATATATATATATATATATATATATATATATATATATATATATATATATATATATATATATATATATATATATATGGTATTTTGACATTATCTAGATTAATTAGAACTTACATCCGATAAATATTGTCAACTTCCTACAAATTCAGTTTATCAGAATGTTTATATGTGTGCTCGTGTACTGGCTCTAACTACCGACATTTTTTTCTATTAATTAAACTTTGCACTAAACTATTTGAAACCATTGAATCTTTGGCAGACAGCCAAGTGGCTAAACCCCAAGGTTATATTCTTGACTTTGAACTTGTGTTAGTGTGTCAAATATCCGTATGTCACCACGTACTAGAGCTAGTTGGGTTTTATTAATTTATTTATTTATTTATTTATTTATTTATTTATTTATTTATTTATTTATTTATTACATTAAATTACATGAATAACTATAAGCTCCGAGATCTGTTTATTTTAGAAGTTTTTTCCACTAAGTTAGACTTTGTACGGAAGTACGAGTTGTATGAGACCTGCAGTAAAGTACTCGTGAACAATGACTTTGTATGGAATCTGACTACTAATGTATTTACAACAGTATTGTCTCGCCAGTGGCTGTGCGCATTTTATCGTAACTGTGTCTTTCTGCCTGTTGACTTTTGTCACCACATTATATAATCAGTTCTACGAATGCTAACCAATAACCGACCACGTTTCCTGATACATGAACGGAAATCAAGTAAAATGTCGAGATGGAGATGTGTATCCAAGAAGTGTTCTTAACTTGTTGATGTAATGCCCGGTTTTTAGTTTGACTGCACTTAGCCGTCTAATGTAATTAATAAAATAATGATGTGTGCCTTTCATGAGTTTCTCTATTAAGTCAATTTATTGTTTCTGGCAAACAAAACACCGTTAATGCAATCAGTTAAGAAAATAATGTATTAAATTGTCCTTTCAACTTCTTGATGCTCATTCTCAGAACAGTCTCCCCTCAAAGTATGTTTACCACATAATAGACTTCAATAGCAAATTTCTCGATGTCTTTTCCACTGTAGAGTTTATGCCGAAAAGGTCATAATCTTCGTTCATCAGATCGGCCGAGATGAGGGTTCAAAGGTTCGAGAGTAAAGAAAATCTAAAATTTTGGGATGCATCATCATTCAGCTCGATTTGTATCAACTTAAAAATGACTACAGACTTGAATACGGAACTAATTTAAATGAAGAAAAAAAATGTTTAAGAAAAAAAAACAGCTGAATTATATATGAAACTTGAAAGGCCTGATACACTGTTCTGTGTCGTTTTGCAAACTTTGGTTAAATAAAAATACCCTAGTGTATTTCAGTCCTATAGATATATAATACTCAATATTTGTATAGTTACTGGAGTACTCGTAGGTAATGATTGCATAGCCATAACATCAGTAAGTTTGTATGTAATTGGCTCACGTGGCAGGTCATTTGTACCTTACTAACTGTTGAATGATTTATCATTATATACATGACCTCGTGGAATTTTATACTTATATCTTCTGAAGGGGGTTGTGGTCATGGCAGGATATGTAAGAAAGGAGGCAAACACTCGACTTGCCTTTTACCAATCACGTTCTTATACTTAATCCAGAATTTAACAGTAGCATACACCAATTTAATAATGCCCAAAATAGTTTCTGTAAGACGACACGTTTCTCTTACCGAACTGTAAAATGATTTGGCAAAAATGAACGAAACATAAATTGTTTTCCTTGATTCCTTAAGCATAAAGAAATTTAAAACTAAAAATATTTTCAAAACAGTGTTCCTGTTTGTGTCCAAATAGTCCATATGCATCGACAATTTCGGCACTTTTCTGCCTGTCATTTAATGTACAGACTAAGGAGCTTATCAATCAAATTTAGCGGAGTTCTGTTATTTTTATAATCATGCAAGCAACTTCATCTGGGAAACATACTATTTAAAAAGAACATTAACAAATGATGTGCTGTTTTAATAGGAACCTAGTACAGCAAGTCATTGATACACAGATCTGGATAGCGACTTTAACAAAGTATTTTTATTTCCGACTATGCAGTTTCAATGTTGAATTCACTAGATATTGTTTTAAGCTTGCTTTGTACTTATCTCTGAGTGAAGCATAAAATATAGTCATATGGTACAAAATATTGGTTAAATGCCATAAAGTACCGCTCACATGCCTCAATATCAGTATTAGATGATTGAAACTTTGAAGAATATTTCAGTAATGTCCAGTCATTTTTTTTTGGGGGGGGGGGTAGTAATAACTCCTCGTTTAATGAACTATATTTATCCAAGATCCAGCATGAATAATCTTAAATGTCTCCATGCAAGTCAATATAGACTTCTTATTGTCGTTTTGGGTTAAACGCCATATTTCAGGACAAGATAGGCATTACAAGGCGGTCAGTCTATCTGGGAAGAAGAACCCGGAAAATTCACCGGAAGAACCGCCAACCCACGATAAGCTACTGCCAAGCTTTCTCAGATACCAAGTTGGCAAAGAAGAATGAGACTCGAACCCACGATGATAAAAGGGGGATGTCACTGATCTGTAAAGGCGAGAGCCTTAGACCATTCGGACCCCTCCCCTCCCAATATACAATATTAGCGTCCTTAGAGTTTAACGTTGACCAAAGCTGTCAATTGTTCCAGATTCAACTGACTGACAAATGGACTGAATGAAAATTTATATAACTGGTGGCTTGTTGGTTAGTTTCGCAACGCCACTTTTAACTCATTATTGACTATATTTGTCCAAGAACATGGGAACCAAAAGCCTTTCCCAACCCTGGCTTTTTGGGCGGAAATTGCGCTTGTATCCGCTGGAACACAAGGTCGATGTTCTACCAAGTGCGCTAGTGTGACTCTCGAATTGTAGTAAGCACTAGATATACCACACATTGCACCTATTTTATTGTGTAATGTCCATCACGGCGCAAAATTAAATATTCTATTTTGATGCAAGATAAGTTTGGCTATTTATAAAATCTCTCTATTAATTAATGTTCGGAATCTATCATCATTTCAATGTTTTTTATTCTTGTTTTCTTTCTTCATTTTCCCCCAAAATAGTAAACTCCAGAATAAATATTCTTATGTATACATGACAGGCCATATCAACTTATATCGGTAAATGTCACAATTGTTTTTGGATAAATGTGGTTGGACCAGGTTAAACGTTTTTCATCTATTTTTAATTATAAAACCCAAATATTTCAATTTTAAAGACTCCTGTTTACCGGTAACTTCCCTGCACCGCTCTGGTGGCATGATGCCCCAGTGCACGACATCACTTTAACCTGCCACACTACAGACATCGTAGCAATATGACTAAGAAAAAATAAAGATATGCTAAAATATAAATCTCACTCTTGGTCTTGACAACCTTTGCATAGTCCAGATAATTAACCACTCTAAACAATTTTGTTTTTATATTTTGTTGACTTATGGCGTTTAAAAGAATGGGGTGTATGCATTTCTCAGAAAATAAGATATTAATACAGGTCATTAGCCAATCACTCTGTAACATAATTAAGGCCTGTCCAAGTTTATTTTGTTGTTTTTGTCTTGGGGGTAGAGTGGGGTGGGTGGGGGATAGAACACAAATTTAAGAATCCTTGGCAATCTTAGATATATTACTCTTAAAATCACAATTAGTTTCCTGCAGTCTTGATATAAAGTAATTGCTATTGACCGTTTTCGAAGCTCGATGACTACCAATTAAGAATAGGTTTCCAAAACGGTTAGCCTGGCTTATTTACCGTATATACTAGCGTAAACGTATTGTACAATTGAAAACTGCATAGGCCCAGATATGTAATCGAATAACGCGCACAAATATCTGGGTCCGGAAGTTTATTAGGGGTAATAAGTATAGCAAACAAAAGGGACCCTGCTATGCAGGTGCGTCGTGTATAATTTTATTCAGATTTGACATGACAGAAGTGATCTTTTCCATACGTTGCATGTCTCAAATGTGAATCCAATGTTTTCATTGGTCATGACCGGTCTAGACTCCAGGATCTAGATGTAACCAATGGCAATAGACTCCAGGATTTATATGTTGCCAATGGCAATAGATTTCCAGGATCTAGATGTATAATGGTCCACATTTAACTTGTATTAGTAATTACCTTCTCCTGCGCATAATCTGAATCGTGACAGATGTATTTATGGTCAAGCTAATAATAAACAAACCAAAGAGCACAACTTATTTATCACTGGGCATCAGTAAATATGGGCCAGTATGTTATACGGAAATCTCAAAACTCACTTTGAACTGATATCTACAGTAGATCCACCTATATGTAAACTTAAAAAATAATGACTGAAAATAAACACGTCACGAAATATAGTTATTTTTCAAAACGTTTTCAGTGTTGTGATGCACTTGATTTCTTCACTCATTTTTTTTTCTTACTTTACAAAAAAGGGTCAAAACATAACATTGTAGTGTGTGTATTTTTATGTCATTCAATATTCACATTAAGGATTGGTCAGTTCTTATATCCAGTAAAAAAAAATTAACAATGTCAAACTTTACTTAACGATCTCAACCATCAAATTATACATTTACTTGCACTTTGTATTACGATTATCGACAACTTATATTTAAGAATCAGTTGTGGATTCGTAGCTAGCATACCGGACTCACGACCTACAGGTTACGGTTCAAATCTTACGATCTAAATAATCATAGTCGGCTACCGTGTCGTGTCTTTGGCTGAGGAGGCACTTACCTGCAGTGGCTCTAAATTGACTACCGTATGTATACGCTTATAAGTGGACGCAAACTGGAAATAAAATCCCAAAGATCCTGATCTGCCGTAGCATACTGCGCATGTAGTTATGTGATTATATTGTTTGTTTGGCTGATTAATCCTAACACACTGCACACACCAACATCAGCCGCGCATTGTGCATCTAAATCTGTTCAGTTTGCAATTGGACTCGTCTTATAAGCGATTAATCAGGATACTAGTTTTGCTATGTCGTGGAACACAAAACCAATCCAAGCACCTCATGGAGTTATGAATATATATATATATATATATATATATATATATATATATATATATATATATATATATATATATATATATATATATATATATATATATATATATATATATATATTTGGACTGTCTCAGGTGGCATTAAAACTAAAACTGCACTCGAAGACAGGTGTTATCTTTTGAGTATGATATGTAATGTGCGTGCGTGTGTGTATGCATACGCGCGCGTTTGTGTGTATGAGAGAGAGAGAGAGAGAGAGAGAGAGAGAGAGAGAGAGAGAGAGAGAGAGAGAGAGAGATTTGGAGTTTTTCATATCGCTATAATGTCTGCAGTGTGGCATTATATAGTGCTGTCTAGCACGTGGGCACCATGCTGCAGACATGTAGCATCTGATCCCATCCAGTCACATTATCCGGACACCAGACAAACCAGTTCAAACTAATCTCTTAATGTTGATCGCCAAGCAGGCAGATGCTTTTACCATTTTTATAATTCTTTAGTATGACTCAGCCGGGTTTCGGACCCGCGACCTCGCGCATCCGAGGCGGTCGCTCTAGCAACTTGGGTTTTAATCAAACCTTTCCTTATTTCAAAAGGAGCTGCGAATTGTATTGTTCTTCAAAGGGAGAGGAAATGATCTAATGCACACTATCATGGCAGTACAAGGTAAATTGGGACTGCGTCGAAACTATCATAGAAAAGGGAGTAATTTTGTTGTCTATAGGATCAGTACTCGAACCAGTCGCTGTGAAAAATTGACACTGCATTAGTCGTCTATACACCGAGGTTTATGGTTACTGGAGAAAGTGGGGATATACTATCGACAAAACTGATGACGTTTATGTTCATTCTACAACAAATAGCTAAACTCTAGATTTGTTGGGTACTTGACCCGACAGGCATGGTATTGCTTTTCTTACAAAATGAGTTAGACATTAAGACAGCTAAATTATTGGCAGAACCGTGTCAGCCAGAAATATGGTATTTTTTTTAAAATTCCGTTTGGACAACAAAATCATATTTTCCCTACTCGGTTTTTTATGTTTCAGCATAGTACACTTCGAATGACAACGACTGACCGGCGACGGCTACGTGTTTCTAACCACAGAGAGTAGTTATAACATGCATAGATTATATTTATAAACTGCCATCAAGTAAAGAGATTCCGGAAATATGAGATCCGTGTTTGATCTCAAAATGTAAACACGGCCGCAAACTAATTACTGATATTATTCAGGTAATTAGTAAAACACGATGGCAATAAAATCGTTATGGCTACAAGAACATGTACAGAACAATATTATGTTTTCTACAAGATTTGTTAAATTGCTCTACTTTTGTACATTTAAAAGTACAAATCCTAATCTTGCTAAACAACAAATTGTACATTCGTCACACACACACACACACACACACACACACACACACACACACACACACATATATATATATATATATATATATATATATATATATATATATATATATATATATATATATATATATAATATGCAGGAAAGAGTGTTTGTATTGGAATTATTCACATGATAAATACACATTGTTTCATTTGTAGAAAATGTGTGTTTCTACAGTTTGTAAATTTTAATTAAATGTAAACAATTAGACTAAATATAATTTGTATGCACAGAATTGTATATCATTATATACAAATTTTTTTCTTAGTATGAAGTCATGCCAAGAAGCTATAGGCTATCGTAAAAGAAGGATCTATTAAAGATTTGTCTTGGGGATTGTTATTGTAACCCAGAGCCCTTTCGACACCCCACTGACGCATATAAGAAGAGGTTCTTACCGGTTGTTGTGTCAAGGTCGATGATTGATATGCGCTGTATTGTTTGGATTTATGTATGACGCATTTACGACGTCCACATACCTGAGTGTAATATATCTGATTAAACGTAGTGCGTATATAAAATGTGATTAGAGAAATAAAACAGACAATAACACAACATTTAGTAGAAGTCGACGGGTATTATATTCCATGCCTTTTATTATGACGTTTTCAAGTATCATGAAACTTGAACACAAAACATAAAACTATGTGCTTGTATTATATGCATATGTTGGCAATCTGTCTTGACTTTGAATATATTAAACGCCTGCCACGATTTTCGTTTGTACGTCTGGCGTCAACCAATTTCGTTTCCGTCACGTGATAATAATACAAATATTTCCAAAGTTGTACATATAATTTGGAAATATTGTATACAAGTCACTTAATGTTTATAAATAAATATAGTGCACACTTAATTCTCAAATTATTTATTCTAAGAACAACGACCAGAAATATGTCACTATCGGAGCAGGGTGGAGAAAACCATTGTCAACAAGCACAGCGCACGTGTCGGCGATGTTTTGTTAGTATCACGTCACTACTGCATTGACAAGTGGTCTCTGCTTAGTGAATCTTGTTTCCTTCAATTTGCAACATCATTTACATAATTCCGGTAGTTGTTTTCTGAATAAATATATTGAGAAGTTTGTGTTCTTTCATTTTTCTATAAAGATCACTAACTTTCATTTATATGTTCGATTAATTTTCATACAGCAATACTAGGAATGGTTTATTGTTCATATAACGTGACTATATGACCACTTATGTCATTGACATGTAGATTGCGAAATTTGTATTGTCATGTGACTCAGAATGCAAATGACGAGATACAGGTCAAATTTGAACAACGATGTACTTTCGTCTCTGGTGGAGTGTACTTCATATATTATGAGAGCAAAGACCGAGATTATGCCGATTACTAATTTGCTAATTTGCCTCCTTCCTCAGAATATAGTTCTCAATGGTGACGAATTACATCCGAAATTACTGATATGAGAGAGTATTCCGATCGTAGTTGCTTAAAGACGTGTTCGCAAAACATACTGGCGTTACTAAAAGCACTCGTGACATTCCAATCCAGGCTGAACAATGATGCTTTTATCTCGACACGAAACTATTTTATCTCAAACTCATATATAGTTTATTTACATGCTTTTTACAAGTTATACGTGTACCTTACAAGTATGAAATTTCACTCCATTTCTCTCGAATACATTTATGCTAACTTGTGTGACATATACGATTAAGGGTAATTTAGTCAGGTCTGAAAGCAGTCAGCATGCTTTCATTAACGTTCTTTAAGTAGTTTAGCCTTCTATTCATTTTTTTAATTGTTCGGGTAATACAAGGGATATTTACTAAATTACACCGACAATGAAAATGTCATGAATACCAGCTAGTGTTTTTTTTGCTGAGAAATCGCGGTTCGGTCAAATTTCAGATGTCCGATAGTTTTAAATGGTTCGGGTTTGGCAGTCTATCCTGAAACATCACCATGACCACCCGCCAAAAATAAATATGAGTAAAACAGCATGGTGTTGGAAGAGAATCGTGACTAATAGTAACGCTTTTATAGTACAATGCTAAGTGATGATTCACATGAGAAGAATGCCTCGCAGTACTGATTTATTTGCGGTGCATGAAAACAGAGATGAAAACAGAGATCTGTCAATGTAAGCGTCGATAATTTTCAAGAAATTCAGCCAAGGACAAACACGTGACAGAATATAAGGTCTGTACAGATCACTCTTTCCTTTGTAGGAAATACGCACGGTGAATGACGCAGACTTACTGACGATTTCCGAAAACAATCTCACATGTACTTCACGTTTCTGCAGTTATCCCAAAATCTGAACAGTCGATGTCCTAACACTCTGTTTAAAGATCTAAATCATGAATGTTTTATCTGATATAAGAGTGTTAGTTTCCGTTCCAATCTGCCTGTTTATTTACATGCTTATTACAAGTTATATATGGTTTATGCAAACGATTACAAGGAATTTTAAAATCGTATCATTAATTTCATGCATCCTTACTGTATTGATAATAATAATAATAATAATAATAATAATAATAATAATAATAATAATAATAATAATAATGTCATCATAATCGCCGTCATCATAAAATTCAAGCGGCTATTTTGATGTTTACCTGGTTCCCTGCTTTTATTTTCTGTGTAAAACGACTAACGATAATATTGGGCCACTTCCATTACAAGTTTTTTTTTTACTCCCCGTCACAGAAGTTGAATCATGTAATTGTGAACAAAATACAGTTATCGTTAATGATTGCTAATTCTTGTGATGATTAACAGTCATCTTGTTTGTATAACATTACCGCTAACAGTTATTATGAAAATTATTATCGTATCAGTTCTTCAGAATTATTTATGTCTAGTCCTAAATTGGAGAAACTCGACATGGCGATTATTTTCCGTGTGCGAGTCAGTCCGCGTGCACCTACATCCCGAAATTGGATAAGCCGCAATGCTAACGTTTGTTTGTGGTTTTGTTTTCTCGGCTGGCTACACATTTATACCAATTGGCACATGTATACATAATGTGTGCGATACGGTTTAACCAAAATCCTGGGTGCAGGCATGACATGCTAAGGCCAAAATTTTGTTACATATACATTCTTTTGTTTGTTATTGGCCTAACTAATATCTATTGAATTGACTTAAAATCTAACATAAAAATATAAATCGATATAAGTTTTATACAGAGTTGTGTTCGTGTCTGATCGCTATATCAAAGATGTTTTCATTTAGTTAACTCTAAATAGTGCACATTTTAAACATAGTAACACCTGTCTGTAGACATTAATTCTGTATATTCTCGTTGTTTTAAGTTATATATAATTTAAGAGTGTATAATTAATTCCCATACAGAGAATAATTTTATTTTATTGATTATCAAGTTTTAGGGCTTTTCAAGAGCATAACGTTTTATTCGGTGTTTGGATTTGTTTATATTAATAGAGTCTTCTGAGACAGATTCAAGTCAGTTAAATGTATGATTGTTCGAAGCTCTTCACGCAAACGGATTAAAATGTCATCATCATCATCATCATCATCATCATCATCATCATCAGTTTATTGATCTAGTGTGGTTGTTCAGGCATTGTGCTGCTGAACATCTGATCAGTTCCCTCCACTTGTCTCAATCATGTGCCAATGCCTGTGTTGCCGCAAAACTTTTCCTGGTCCATTCTGTGATGTTGTCAGTCCACTTTTTTCTCTGTCTACCTCTCCTTTTACCACTTTGGACACTGCCCTGCAGTACTGTTGTGGACGGACTGTTGGTTCATGTGACATGGCCGTACCTATTCTCTTTTTGACAGTTGTGAGGAGGTCTTCATAATGGCCTACTTTGTGCCTGATGGTGTTACGCACTTCTTCATTTGTGATGAAGTCCATGTAAGAGATGCCAAGGATGGTTCTGTAGCATCTCATTTCAAGTGCCTGGATTCTTCGTTGTAATTATGCTGTCAGGGTCCAGGTCTCACATGAATAAAGAAAGATTGAGATGACTAGTGCTCTCAACAGTCTGATTTTAGTTTTCAGACAGATATTCTTGTCTCTCCAAATGGGTCTTAGCTTTGACATATCTGCCGTTGTTTGTGCTGCTCTTGACAAAATTTCTGCTCTTGATCCCTCTTCGGTGATTATGGGCAGTGGAAGACGCTCTATCTGCTCGGGAAATGGATGAACCCGCCCATATACGAGTCTCCTGCTGCCTTGCAGGTTGACTTTGGTTAGCCAAAGGCTAAGGTAGTAAACCCTAAAAGAAAATCCGGAGTGGAGACCCTAAGGCAGTTGGACGACGTACTACATCCACTTCTGGCAAAGCCTTGGCCTGGAGAGGGATGGGCTCCGCCAAACAACTTTTGCCCAATACACACTGATAAAGCTGGACAAATCTGATAAAAAAATATACCAATAATGGTATTACTACCCTGGCGAATTCTTTCCCAGTAACATCTAATGACATTCTTAATTGAGTTCCTCGTCGACAACGTGCATGCATATAATCCTTGAATTAACACATCTCTCATTGATATAACAGACAAAAAAGGACCTAAAGTTATGTATTTATACAAACACATATCTCAGCGACTCTGCGTTTAGACCACCACTCTGAAGCTTGATAGGTTCCTGATGGTAAATCCACCTTAGGGTCACATTTCAGATGAATATATTCACTTGTCTTTTCATATCCTTTTATGCAAAGCGTTCAGTAGGTTCCTAGCAATAGCTAAGCTGCTAAGTCGTTGTCTGATAAGGATTGAACCCCCCAACTAATATATGTTACGTTTTAAATGTGTTATGTGATCCCTTGTTTGAGTACATACGGTTAAACTATGCAGGTCTGAACATTTTCAGGGTAACCACCAAAGGATTGTAACCACCAAAGGATTAGTTCTTTAAGGGTAGTGAATACACCGGGGCATGACACAGTGTGACATATTTTAACATTTTTCATTAACCACTCATGCAAATTATCAGACAGATGGGACAAAGAAGTCAGTAATTATTTGAAATGAATGCAAATTCGCCCCACCTCCTGTCATTCTCAGCCCACGGGATGCGATCAAAATTTATGAAATATTGGCCGATAGGTCTAATGTGCCTGTGCAGCAGATGATCATTCACATATCACCTATATCTGCGTATGGTTTGAGTCTCCGCTTACCAGTGTGGGCATGTGAGAATGCTAGCCAGTAACTTTGCTGTAGGTCGGTGGTTCTTTCCGGGTTCTGTCTATAGCCTATAGTATAGAGACTATACCACTGGCTGTCAGGTATCGCTTATCATGTGCTGAATCAATGTTTTCAAACTCACCTTAATCTGGAAATGACATGAATTAAGGACAAGATACATATTGCCAAATTCGGCATGCCAATAGCAACAATGCTTGAGAATTTCAGCAACAATGGAATGAACCCTATCAAAGTTGTAATTAGATCGGACATGAGTGGAGGGACTCAACCACTTTGTATAACATTTTTTAGTTAAAAAAGTAGATATAAGTAGTGTTGTACGTATATCGTTTGGGATTAAAAATCATTTTATCTGATGAGCCAAAATTTAACTTAATTTTCTATCACAATATCAGTTGGTTCATTGGTAACCGAGAGTCAAATTTAAGGAAAGCTTTTCGTTGATATTTGATTAAACAAATTTCCTTGAACTGTCATTGTCGAATATTACCGTATATTCCGCTCATTTAGGCACAATTTTGTAAAGCAAAAAATCTGGGCAGCTATTAATTAAAAGTTGAGGTGGAGCCTCGTTGTTGTTGGTTTAGCATGGTACACACCTGTCAACGTGGGAGTTTGGAATTAATGAGGACATTAAGAATAAAACTGTTTTAAGTTTGCACAACCTATAACCATGTTTATACAGTAATGCGATGTTTAAATGCGACTTCTGACAGCCACATAACCGATAGTGAAGTATCCATTTTCTAGACGCCAACCAACCATAGCAAACATATTGTTTGTTTTAGTTGAAACTTGTACGGCACGTCAACACTAGATCGCTTTTTTATTAAGTATAATGTCATGTTCATGGGTACATAACGGTAATGGTTCTGGACAGATCAAATTGTGGATAAAAACCCGCACCTTCTGATCTCGAGACCAGTTCGTTGGCTACAGAAATTAAACGGATCTTTCTAGAGCGAAAAAGAATATTTTGATTTAATTTATTTTATCAGAGTATATGGGATTAAGCATTGCTTAAAATACCCTGTTCTGTTTGTATGACTAACGATATATATATATATATATATATATATATATATATATATATATATATATATATATATATATATATTCATTAAGAAATACATTTCTGCAGAAATACATTTTAAACAGAAAGAAAATAGCAGAATAAAAATAGAAATCAACATCAAATAGCAGAAAAGAAATAAAAAAAATTAAATCATCAGACAATATAATTGTATAAAATTGGGAAATATAAACATGATAGTGACTAAATAAACAAATAAATTTAAAACAAAAACAAAACTGCAAATAACGAAGATCATATTGTTAATTTTGACTTTGCTTTATTATTTAACTATATTTCACAATTTTTTTCTAAATGTTTTGCTTGTTATCTTTTAAGTTAAATGCATGGTTTGAATACGAGATTGATTAGTTATTTCGTCTTTTATTTCACCAAACCGCTCCGGTGCCCTAGTGGATAGAGCGTCTGCTTCGGATGCGGGATGTCGTTGGTTCGATCGCCGGCCAAGTCATACCAAAGGCTTAAAATGGTACTAACAGTTGCCTCGCTTGGCACTCAGCATTAAGAGGTTAGTGTCAATAATGGTCGGCCTGGTGTCAGGTTAACGTGACTGATTGGAACATTATGCAATATATCTCCGGCATGATGGCCCGTGCTAAACATCACTATAAACTGTCATACTGCAGACATTGTCGTGATATGACTGAAACAATGTTAAAGCTACGTTAAAAATACAAATTGCATACATTTACTCCACCAAGATATCAATACTTAGATGTTGTAATAAGCAGTATATATTATTCAAACGTAAGCTATATTATCTTTTCTCCTTATATATAAATATATACAAATATATATAAATATATACAAATATATACAAATATAAAATCCAGGTATGAAAATGTAGTGATAAGATTTATTTAAACAATAATTTTTCCAAAAATATCCAAATTGCTTAAACAGTGCTGTAATGCTAGCTCTGTATTTGCCAAATTAACATAATGAGTTTTTAACAGTTATTTCACAGAAAAGCTTTTTTGTGACAACTGTATGCATTAACACTAATCTACTGTAGATTTGAATACTATCAGCAGTCTTTTTTTTTCTTCAAACTAGATAAAGCAATCACCATACCTAAGAGATATAAGTATCATATATTTTCTTAAGAACATTCATTGTTTTAAAAGAAAATCGGAAAACATGGGGTCGAATATTTTAGATGCATTGTTATTAAGTTGTGAATAAGTTCTTACTTTACTTGATTTTAGTGGGTGTGTAGTGGTCATACTGCTCGTGATCTGAGAAACCGTTGTGGTTCAGTGGTATAAGAATCGCGAGAAAACGGTACGAGTTAGAATCCTGCTCTCGGACGAGCCTTGGGCAAGATACCTTACTATAATTTCTTCGGCACTAAAAAACGTATCTTAGTACGTAAAAAATAATTTACTTCTGGCATAATAAAAGCATCCATTCTTTTTAAATAGATTACAGACAAATTTTATGATTTATTTGAACAATTCCTACTGTAAACTTAATGGATTATTATCAATCTTAAATTGATATTATGCCAGAGAGTTAACTTAAAATGTTGTAATAAGCACTGGGCATCTGCTAGGTGTATTTACGTCTCCGTTTACAGCTTTGTTAGATTGTAGAGATTATCTGTTTGATTATGGCGAGCCGGTATTGGGAAGATATTTGTCAACCCGAGTATTGGCCAGTTTCCAGGAGTCGACGTCATACTATACAGTATTGACGAAACTTTTATGACCATGAATTAATTTCGTAAACAGATTCGTCTCTAATTTCCTTACATATGGAATCCTCAAGATATTTTTATAAATACGTTTTCTTGTAATTTGAAATGAGAATAATTCATTCATTAATTATTTTTTTCATGTTTTGTACAGCATGGCGAGACGTACTAATATTTGGCAATGACAGACTAGGAATCATACAAATGTGGAACAAGTAAAACCATATAAGTGTGGAACAAGAGTTTCTTGATGTATGTCCATTAGGTGATTAGAAAATGATTACTGTATTATTTGCGCTTGTAAGAATGTGTCACTTGACACGACTGTAGTCTCGAGGTCCTTGGAAATAAGGTAAAAACAATGACCATCAAGCTGCGCTAATGCATGTGCTTGATTCGTTCCGTACGATACATTTTTCCGGTAACAATATTATCTGTAATTTCAATTTTGATATTGTATAAATACTGACGTTTCTCTCCAGAAAGGGGTTTAGTATTAATGTATACAATTTATTTGCATAACTGATTTCAGATAAGACTAGATTTAAAGTACCCGTACTAACATGCATTAAACTTATATAGCTATCCTTACTAATCCGTGTCACTTAAGAAATTTAATCAATGACCCAATAATACTAATTATAGTTTATCAGTGACCCTATATGGGGTCATTGTGCAATTCATATTACACGGAGAACTTGACGACTAACTCTTTAATCTTTAAGTAATTTCTTTATAATCCATCTAGTTTTAATTGTATCATGATAACTGTAGTAATCTAAAGCTTAATTTGGTAACATTACACACACACACACACACACACACACACACACATATATATATATATATATATATATATATATATATATATATATATATATATATATATATATATATATATATATATATATATATATATATATATATATATATATTGCATGATCTGTTTACCAGTGATGTATACAGTAACGTTATTAATTGCAATAATTATGGTCGTTCAGACCTTGAATTTCATAAAATTGAATTTAAAAACTTGCATTTGTTTGTTGCTTAATGAAACCAGATGTAAAATGTCCCTCATTTCTGAGTGATGCAGTAAATTTGGGTTACTTCCTCTACGTCAGTTTGTTCGCATAAAGTAGTACACACAATTAATATAGTCGAACTATAATGAGACCTTGAAGAATTTATTGAACAAATATGGGTTAATGCGTAGCAAGATGCAAAAGAGGTCTATCAGACATGATAAAACTGTCATATTATTGAATGCTAATACGTAAAAGAAAAATACACATAATTGTGGTATAATGTCTTGGTGTCCGCAATCCCATAACGCTATAACGGAAGATTTTGGTTTTGAAAAACACCGAAACGTATGTAGTTTGATACAATATTTCATTATCACATGGTAGTCAGCATGTATCATATGCTCATATTACATACACATCGTGACCACGTAAATGTTACAAAACGATACAGGATATCACATTTTGCTTAGACTATCAAGGCAGTTTTATTTCTGTCAATATTATTGCCGCTAAGGAGAACGTGACATGTAAACATTTATTGTGTAGACACATGTTCCTAGCCTTGCTGAGGAATTCAGGTCACGAGGCATTGCTATGCCATAGATGATTCAATATCACACGGTAGTGATATCACTTGATCGTATTACACATGACCATGTATATGTTGCAAGAATATATGAAGTATCTCGGTTCGTTCAAGTCGTTCTGTGTCAATGCTACGAAAGATAACGCAAAACGTAAACGTAACATTCACGGTGTATATCCTTTACAAGACTGACTGACGTAAACCGTAACTCTCTCTCTCTTTCTTTCTCTCTCTCTCTCTCTCTCTCTCTCTCTCTCTCTCTCTCTCTCTCTCTCTCTCTGCTTCCGAAATAAAATACTCAATTCTTGTGTGAATGGATATATCAAACAATTTCGGTATTTCCCATATAGGGCTGTTTCTATTGATATTTATATCTTTCCTGACCTTTCATGATGTTCCCTCGAGAATATTAATGTAAATTTCAAAACGAAGATAATTGTTTTTAAAAACAACACGTCCTTTCTAGGGCAGAGGGAGCTAATTGATTTTTTTTGTAGTAACTCCATAGAACCACAGGTTCGACGCGAGCTTGATGTGAAATAGAAAACAATAATCTTAAGAGAAAAATTCATGCACTGATAAAAAAAATACCTTAGATTACCCCCATGACCCGTTTTGATATAGGACCGTCTCTATCATACTATATAAATAGAGAAGGTTAGTAACTTCCAAATACTTGGTTCCACCCATGACCCTCGATTTCATTCTGCTATTTCCGTATTTAAAAGCACATAACCATTCTCTATGGCTTGTTTTACTTCTGAGATATTTGTCTATTCATCAAGCCATCGTTGACTGTTCTACGTTGCACCAAACGGAAGTTACAGCTTCCGAAACGTGCGATTTTCACAAATTTTTCATCTTTTGACAAGTGCTAACTCATGCGACAATCAGTGAAAAGAGCTACATGAATTATGAATAACCTTTTGAGCCAATCATATTTCGGCGTTGACGTGTGTGCCTAATAGTTTAACTGTTTTGAACTGATTGTTTACGATATGTGCAGTGAAATAGTAAATGTCTAATTCATCATTGGAACATGATTCCTAAAGTTGAATCGAATTAATATTAAGTAAAAACTTACTTTTGCATTTACCACTGTTCTGTAATTAAACAATGCATGTATCGTAGAGTCAAACGGTAAACCTAGCTCTTTTCACCGGTTGTCACATGAGCTTGCACTTGTCCCAAGATGAACATTCGCGAAAATCGCACGTTTCGGAAGCCGTAACTTCAGTTTGGTACAACTTAGAAAAGTCAACTATGGCTTGATGAATAGACAAATATCTCAGGAATAAAACAAGCCATAGAGAATGGTCATGTGCTTTTAAAATACGGAAATAGCAGAATGAAATCGAGGGTCATGGGTGGAACCAAGTATTTTGAAGTTACGAACCTTCTCTTTTATATAGTATGATAGAGAGGGTCCTATGTCAAAATGGGTCAAGGGGGTGGGGTAATCTAAAGTATTTTATCACTCTGCATGATTTATTTTCCTTTAGATTAATGTTTTTTATTTCACATCCAGCTCGCGTCTAGCACCTGTGCTTGGAACTACCATCCACTAACTTTAAAATTCTAATATGTAGTGAAAATATGTTCTATGTATATCTATCTGTTGAGAAATAAAAATAAGAGACACTGCGTTTTTAAAGACTATATGTGCATGAAACATGTATTGTCGATTCCATACCTAAAAATAACAACCACTTTCTGTTCTAGAGTTCCCGAAATTGATATGTGAAGAAATAAAAATTGACAGTGCTTGAATAAAGCCTTTTCTCCATCTCATTCTAGTTCATGTTAGGGCCGGTATTAGTATTGTTTTTATTTCAATTTTACGTTTCATTATCAACCAATCATGGCATCGCAAACCTGTTTAACCTCTCTTGTGTATCCTCCACCCATTTCTAGACTGGTTCAAAATATTGATATAACTTTAACATGCCACCATCACCACCACCACCCATCTATCACTGACTTACAGGTCACCTATTTTTAGAGTACAGTAAACCGCATCTAAAATACTACTCTGAACATGCCGCACATCCACGAGTAACAATATTAGCCATGGTACATTTCATTCAACGTTTAAGTAATTGAACTTCGTTTTACATATTTAAATAAAATCAGAAAAAAATAAAATAAATCAGCCCAATTAGTAGAAATTGTTTATATGTTATTACTATACATCTCTCTTCACCTTAGGATTTAAATATATTTTCATTAGTATAAGGCTATTCAATAACTGTGTAAAGTCTGAGTGTTTTAATCTATATGTTTAATTGATAACTACACAAAACTAGAATTATTATAATTATTGATAAAAGGTATTAAAGAAAACAGTGTGTGTGTGTGTGTGTGTGCTCTTTGGAGTTTTAACGTAACTTTCAAAAAGTTCAAACATATCGCTACGGTGTCTGCAGCGTGGCAATTTATAGTGATGTCTAACACTTGGGCATCATGCCGCATACATGTTGCATGATGTTCCACTCAGTCACGTTATCCTGACACCAGGCCGCCCAGTCCTAACACTAACCTCTTAATACTGAGCACCGAGTGAGGCATTATATTCTTATTTTCACATTTCCTATTACTTAATAAAGCCATTGTATCAATTACTGAACACTATTTACAAATGAATATCTTTGTTCATTTTGGCTGTCATTCATTGTGATCGACAGGCTCTATCCTTTTTCGTATTCTTGAATATTAGTGTTTATTTATTAAGTGAAAAGTATCTCATTTCACATTTGTATTACTATTAGATCACTATGCGAGTTTCAGTAACTTTTTACGATCGCTTTAAAATAAGGTGATCACGCGTGTGTGTGTGTGTGTGTGTGTGTGTGTGTGTGTGTGTGCTGCTAGTATCATTATTTGGTATGCCTTGACCGGAGTTCTAACCCGCGACCTCCCGAATCCTAGGCTGAGGCTTCAACCGCCTAGTCACCATGTTGGGAAGGAAACATGTTTGTCTCTTGCCAGGCCACCATTGCTGGAAGCTGCTTGGAACTAGTTTCCACTGTACTTAAAATAACTAGGGACATACAGAGTTAAGGTACTCTAACCTAAGTCTAAGCCTGGTGGCATCTCACTGCTTTCAGTTAAAACCTCTTACGAAATTATTGGGGATTGTTGAACTATGGGTCGATGCAATTCTGTATAGTGTCCATTCGACTTTTGTGCTTTGTCAAATGGTATTGTCTAACCATTCCGGGATTAAATTATTTAATATACTTCTTTTATTAATGAAAGCCTTGCACTTGTTTTGAGACAATTAGAAGCCAACGACAGTGTGTCAGAGTAATACATAATCAACTTGATTCCGGATCACCAGAGCAGTTGACACATAGCGTAAGTAATTGACCAACACAAATAATAGACTTTACTAACTGTAAATCAATCCAGCTCCATAGTAGAGTGAATAAACGGAAACCAGTCTGATACTTAATGTCCCAGTTTTCGAAATTTCAGGTTCAACGTTATCTCTAATTATCCTACTTCCGCATGACATCGTTCCTAGACTACAAAGCAAACTGCTCACATGGTAAAAATGTTAAAAGCCAACAATGCCAGCAAAATGTGTTTAACCCATTCGGACGGCTTCATATAGCTCAAGTTATTGCTGTAAAGCTTGTTTCAATTTTCGTTTTAGTAGAAATTTAAATGAAAAAGTGGGTTTTTAAATTAACAAATAACGAGACACGAGGAATCAAAGGATGGCATGTATATCCTTACTATTAGTCCTAAATCCCTAAAACGCAATGCATTACCTAGCAAGCGCTTTCACTATAATATTGAAGTGCATGCAATACAGCATTTTTATTACTGGTAAATAATCTTGCATTTGTGCAGATACACACATAGATACATACTTAGATACATAGATACATACAGGAATGTCCCTCTCCTCTCTCTCTCTCTCTCTCTCTCTCTCTCTCTCTCACACACACACACACACACACACATATATATATATATATATATATATATATATATATATATATATATATATATATATATATATATATATATAGAGAGAGAGAGAGAGAGAGAGAGAGAGAGAGAGAGAGAGAGAGAGAGAGCATAGCTAGAGATCGACGTTGAGGTTGACCTTCATGTCTTGAAGGGAACTGTGGGTATAATGTTGACCATCTTACCTAATATTTTACCTGAACATGTTCCTCAACATAGAAACTTCTTAATTATGTTATGTTATGTTATGTTATGTTATGTTATGTTATGTTATGTTATGTTATGTTATGTTATGTTATGTTACGTTAAATGACATGACATGACATTACACACACACACACAACTTTCACAAAGCATTATTTAGCATTTGATCCTCCTCCCTCCATAATGACTCCACCTACGTTGGGAACAACTGTTCTTCGATATCCTACCCAACATAATAAAGGAGAGATTCCTAATGATTTCAGTAATGCTGGCACTGAAGTTTGGGGTGAGAATGGAGTTACTGCCAGAATGTAAAGAGTCCCCCTGCCAACAGTTGAATGGAAGGTTTGAAGCATGAGCTAGTTATACTGTAGATTCAGAGAGAGCTTGTCAACCGCTTGTCAACTCAGCTCAACTCTCTGCACACATTTTGAATATAGCACATTTCAGTGAAAGAGATTTTCAAAGCCCCCGACTGATCAAAACTCAGTGCAAGCGATTCCTCCTTATGCTTACCATACCTAAAGAGTCTGCATATAGGCTTATTAGCTGTTGTTGATAAACGACCAATGCAAAAGAACAAACCTTTACTCCATTATGCGATTCTGAAGATAGGCGATATCAGACAGGTCATTTCACCAACATGATGCTATTATGTTTGTTTCAGTCTGTGCAGTAGGAAAGAGACGACTGTCGATACAGTAGAAATTAGCGTTGTACACAATATGATAGAGGTAAAATTTTACCGTTAACCTGAGTATCAACTTAGATCGTACTACAAACTGGGAAAGATCCACACGTTCGAATCCTAATCAGAAAATTATAATTAAATGTAAAATACCATAATGACAAAAAGTCCCAAAAAAAAAAACTTACCCCAACCGCTAGTCCATAATAAAGGGAGGGGGTTAGTCTGCGCATACTCTCCCCACAACAAAATCAGCGCGAAATTCCTATTGCAAGTTTTCATTGCAGTTAGTCTATTACGATTATGCTTTGTAAACGTTTAAAGTGTAGGAGGCTCTGGGATTCGCCCGCATCAGTCTACATAAGGGTTTCCATCCTGTTCACACATTGCCGTTGTGTTTACGCTCCCGTTAACGAAATTTCTGGATCCAATCACGCTCACGCTCTCTTGTCTGTTTATTTGGCAGAATAAATAAAAGGTCAAAGGCCTACGATAAATAGAGGAATAAGTGACAAATGTAACAATACTGATAGTCTATGGCGCTTATACCTTTTACCTCTTTGATACGTCACAGATGCTCTATCTGTTCAGGAAATGGACGAACCCGCCCATACACGAGTTTCCTGCTGCTTTGCAGGTTGGCTTTGGTTAGCCAAAGGCTAAGGGAGTAAACCCTAAAAGAAAATCAGGAGCGGAGACCCTAAGGCAGTTGGACGATGTACTACATCCCCTTCTGGCAACTCCTTGGTCTGGAGAGGGATGAGCTCCACCAGACGACTTTTGCCCAAGACACACTGATAATGCTGGACAAATCTGAAGTTATCATACCGGATCGGTCGTCACTCGGGTCAACAAGGACCGCGCCTGCCGTTTTCCACCAGGACGGAGGTGACAAGTGTGCTACTGGTACTTTGCATAAAATCAGAGCGAGAGACAACGTTGCCATCGCCACCTGGAACATTAGAACTCTGGCACAAACTGGAAGACTCCAAGAGTTGACACATGAGATGGAACACTACACATGGCACATACTGGGATTCTGTGAAGTAAGATGGAAAGCCCTAAGAGAACACCAAAATGAAGATGGGCATATATTATACTATAGTGGAGAGTTGGACAAGTCCATAAATGGAGTAGGCTTCCTTGTAAACAAAGCCTTCAAGGGATCTGTTCTTGAATGTCGCCCCATATCTAGCAGAATCATCTCCATTCGTCTGAAAGCATACCCATTTAACATCACAATTATCCAAGTCTATGCTCCAACTACTGATCATGATGATGAAGAAATAGAGGAGTTCTACAACAAACTTCAAGGTATAATAAACATGGTAAGTAAAAAAAACATCCTTATTATCCAAGGAGACTGGAATGCCAAAGTTGGCAAAGATGCTCTAAAAAACTGGGATGATCATTGCGGACCTTCTTGCAATGAGCTTACCAATGAAAGAGGAAGACGTCTGCTCGAGTTCGCAAGCTACAACAACTTAGTACTAGCCCTCACCCTGGGTCATCATAAAGCTTCCCGATGCTGGACATGGCATGCACCAAATGGAACCCATCATAACCAGATCTACTACATACTAGTTCAAAACCGGTACCGATCTGGCATCAATTGAGAAAAAACAAGAACGTTTCCAGGTGCTGATGTTGGGAGTGATCCCGACCTCGTCATTATGAACTTCCGATTGATGTTGAAGAAAATTAACAAGCCGAAGAAAATTAGGCTCAAATTCAACCTTGAACAACTGAAGGACCCTAACATCTGCAAGTCATTCCAAGCCACAACTGGAGGAAAATTTGCTCCACTCCTTGTGATGGATGTTGATGTTAAAGTGATGACAGACACTTTCAACACAGTAATGACAACAGTTGCCAAGGACATCATGGGCCTTCATCGCCCAAAGAAAAAACTCTGGGTTACAGAAGAGATTCTGAATCTGTGTGATGCCCGAAGAGACCTAAAAAAAACCACCAGACACACAACAGGGGCAGTGGAATATCAAGAAATAAACAAGAATGTCAGAAAAAAAATTG
Organism: Unio delphinus; assembly: GCA_029339505.1. NCBI lineage: Eukaryota > Metazoa > Mollusca > Bivalvia > Unionida > Unionidae > Unio > Unio delphinus. The sequence goes on from JAQISU010000117.1 coordinate 10,428,420, forward strand.
AAGAAAGCAAAAGAAGATTGGATTGGACAACAGTACACAGAAATAGAGAACATTCTGATAAAGAATAACAGCAAAAAGGCATTTCAAATTGTGAAAGACCTCACCAGAAACAAGCAACCAAGAGTCACTAATCATTCAAGATGAAAATGGGAAATGCCTCACAGAAGCAAGTGACATTGCAGAAAGATGGACTGAGTATTGTAAAGAACTCTACAACCATCCGTCCGCAGGAGACCCAGAGGTGCTTGAAGTTCCAAACTCCACAAATAAAATGATGATTTCCCCATTTTCAAAGAAGAGGTGGAGTCAGCAATAAGAGCACTGAAGAATGGAAAGGCAGCTGGAGCAGATAACATCCCAGCTGAATTTATCAAGAATGGTGGGGAATCAGTGATAGAACTACTAACAAAAATCTGCAACAAGATCTGGCAGACAGGCGAATGGCCAACACAGTGGACCCAGTCACTAATTATAACTCTCCCCCAAAAAGGCAATCTCCAGCTGTGCCAAAATTACAGAACTATCAGTTTGATCAGCCATGCTAGTAAGGTGATGCTGAAGATCATCTTGAACAGACTTAACCCACAAGCAGAATAAATAATCGCTGTAGAACAGGCAGGGTTCCGTAGTGGAAGAAGCACAACGGAACAAATTTTCAATCTTAGGGTTCTGTGTGAAAAGTACTCACAACATCAACAAGACATCTATCATGTGTTCATAGATTTCAAAAAGGCTTTTGATAGAGTGTGGCATGAGGCATTGTGGGCCACAATGAAGAAGTACAACATGGGTCAAAAGTTGACCAACACCATCAAGCAGCTGTACGCCAAGGCTACCAGTGCAGTAATTGCTCAAGGTTCTGTGGGGGACTGGTTCAAGACTAAAGTTGGAGTACGGCAAGGCTGTCTCCTGTCACCCACACTTTTCAACATCTACTTAGAGCGCATCATGAGCGAAGCCCTGGAAAACCACTTTGGGATAGTCAGTATTGGAGGGCGTAACATTACCAGCCTCCGCTTTGCAGACGACATTGATGGGCTGGCAGGCAGTGAAGATGAGCTTGCCACCTTAGTGAAGAACCTGGATAAAACATCTTCCAGATTTGACATGGAGATAAGTACCGAGAAGACAAAGCAGATGACAAACAGCGGCAAACAAATCTCAACCAAGATTAAAGTCAGAGGACAGGAACTGGAAACAGTGGGCCAATTCAAATATCTTGGTTCCATAATCATGGAAGAGGGATCAAGAGCAGAAATTTTGTCAAGAGCAGCACAAACAACGGCAGATATGTCAAAGCTAAGACCCATCTGGAGAGACAAGAACATCTGTCTGAAAACTAAAATCAGACTATTGAGAGCACTAGTCATCTCAATCTTTCTGTATTCATGTGAGGCCTGGACCCTGACAGCAGAATTACAACGAAGAATTCAGGCACTTGAAATGAGATGCTACAGAACCATCCTTGGCATCTCTTACATGGACCACATTAGAAATGAAGAAGTGCGCAACACCATCAGGCACAAAGTAGGCCATTATGAAGACCTCCTCACCATTGTCAAAAAGAGAAAGCTGAAATGGTATGGCCATGTCACTAGAGCCAACAGTCTTTCCACAACAGTACTGCAGGGTAGTGTCCAAGGTGGTAGAAGGAGAGTTAGATAGAGAAAAAAGTGGAGTGACAACATCACAGAATGGACCAGGAAATGTTTTGCACAGACACAGGCATTGGCACATGATCGAGTCAAGTGGAGGGAACTGGTCAGATGTTCAGCAGCACAGTGCCTCAATGACCACACTAGGTCAAGAGACTGATGATGATGATGATGATGATGATGATGATGATGATGATGATGATGACGCAGTGACATCAGTTTCTAAATATAGATTTTCGGACAAGGCGAACCAGCGTAATGACTACCAGTAATACTTTCCGTATTATTGTTATTAATGAAAACGATGTACAGGCGCATTATTTATTCATCCGAATATAGATGAGCATTCTAATATTCAGTTACAGCGATGGTTAGAATATTCAAAACATTGATTTCCGTTTTAAAACAAGTACTTAATTATTAGATAACGCTTCTGAATATTGACCTTTACAATACCCAATCAAAATGCAGCATTGTACAAATAACATTTGCAATTGGTTGAAACTGATTCTCACATTACAAATACCTGAATATAACCTTGATATAACCTCAATACCTATCTACCGAAAGCCAGTTTGTTATGGAACTTTTATTATCAGCGACAATGTCACGGTTACAGTACAACCTTGAAAGTACTTCAACAACAGAAATAATAATAATAATAATAATAATAATAATAATAATAATAATAATAATAATAATAATAATAAAGATAACAACAGCCAAGAGATAAGATAGGCAGTCATCTATTTAAAATTTATCAAAACCCTTGACTTACAGAGGATCAGTTGACTCACTTTTTAAAACTTCTGAAACATGCTATAAAATACAGACTTTAATGTGAAGACTCCAGAAGACAGTCGATCACGTTACGGATGCATTTAGTACGATTTTTACAGAGGGACTATTTAACATAAATAGGACAATAATGCGCTTAAAATGTTATTTTCTTTCGACATATTATCGTATCATACTTCCCACCCCTTAACAGATCATTAGTGATAAAATTAGATTGAACACAACTCCGATTCAAACTCATTCATGTCCGACATTTCATGCATGATATCATCTTTCCGACGGTTATACAAAACAAAAAGCATTGATAGTAGTAATAGTTGTTCGTAGTAATGACAAAGGTAAAGACAGGACCCACACTGAAAACTAATCTCCGCTGATCAACGATAACGACTCTCAAATCGATTAGGTTTAAACAAATTAAAATCTCGCGAGGAAAACCCACTTTGTGACTACCGTATTTACTCGCGTATAAGTCGAGTCAAACTGCAAGCAACAATGATCTCAATCTGCTATAGCATAATGCACATGCAGAGCCGGGTGTTTGTTCTGATTACTCCTAACAAACCACATTATGCACAGGCAAATCTGGGTCTGTGCAGTTTGCAATTGGACTCCTCTTACAACGAGTGTATACGATACTGAATTTATCCAGCGTTAAATTATCGTTAGTCCATACTCTGTAGTTTGAACTCTGTCGTTCGAAAACAGATCGAAGCGCAGACATCTGTATCTTGATACCTTGTGTAATTTTGTACTATCCATCGTCCGGTCCGGTCACATATTATCGAATCAACTTTTAGCATGAAGCTTCTGGTCTGAAGAAACGTAAAGGTTTAAACTTTAGAATCATTTGGTTGCCTTTAAAAGCAAGAAATGTTTCATAACTTTGATATACCTTTAGTCCCACGTCCCCCAAACCTACCCACATTACTCATATATCAGTGTTGTAAAATAACCTTGGATAAAAAAATTCGTGTTGTAGATAATCTGAGAATAGGAGCGAAGAGTTGATATAACGTTTGAGCGTGACACTTCGAAACAGTCGCATGGATCTTTCGCTTTGAAATGTCACTTGCGAATGGCTGAGATTCAAAACTCATTCTCAGACTCTAGCTCAAAATTGCATGACATCCAGATAAGATGACTTACTTTTAAGTCATTCACGTAACTGCATTTTGCCCCTTCTCTTTTGTACATTCTGTTGCATCGAAAAGTCAATATTGTAGCTTGCAGACGTACGATACTTGAATGCTGGATTAATTGATTAGTTCCGAGATGCCTCTAACTCGCATGAATTACAGGAGTTATGTCCCTGGTTTTAAGCATGGTAATAAATGATTCCTGCACACAGGTCAGCTTAAATATGCATGCACCGACTTACAATCATGTTCATGAATTTAGGAGCACAAATGAAACTAAAACTCACAGTAGTTAAGATGCATATTTTTATCAAAAGAGTTAGCAGGGAGGTAGGGACGATCTTATATTAGTGGATGACCTCATGTTTCCCAATAGGCAAATAACCTGACATTCATTTTTTTGATTGCCACATACTATTAATCAGCGACTCAAAGTATGGTGCCTAGCAGCTTACTTAAAATGGTTGGAAATTCCACTGGCTATTGGAATTGCAGCCACCACAAGAAAATAATAAATAAATGGACATCAGACACTGAAACAAGACTTTTGATGTTTTCTTGTCGTGAAAAACTGTATTGCCGACTTGAAAGAGGTAAATATGGCATAAAATGCTTTAAAACATTTTTGGAGTCCTTCAAAAATTGTTTTTCTCTTTCGAATTTCTTTAATGAATCATTCGTGGCGCAGAAAATATCTTGGCGCTTGGTTTTAGGCTCCTAAAATTACATGAAGCGCAGTTCCGGCGTTAACAATAGTAAACTGAAATCAATAAATATAAAAATATTAAAGAAAATAAACCACAATAAACCAATACGAGCATATTTAAAAATAAACATAAGTAAGATAGAAGATTTTGACTGCTTCAAACTTTTGAAAAGGGTAAAACGATTAATCAATCATATGGCCAATATTGCTCCAAAGACATGTACTGGAATTCATAATTGCGAGTCGGTTCTGAATCGGGAACAGGAAAGAGCAGGCTCTGGAAAACACGGATCATTTCACTCAAACATTAGCTTTGACACGCCTGGACATTTAGGTGGAATGGTCTAGTTTCGTAAATTGGTCCCTGTCAAATAATTTAACATACTGCTGTGGTGTGCCTTTATTTTCAGCTATGACTGATTGCTAATTAAAGATATGGATATATTTATGGGTGTTTCGGGTTTGTGTTGTTCTCGAAATTGATTTCAGGCATGTACGCCTTCCATAGTTACTCTGCAGTATGTTGATAGTGAAATACCATTAGTCGGCTAGGAAGAAGAGCTAGCTTCCCATAGCAGTAAACACATGGGTTTGGGGCAAGTAGAATATCTTTTAAAAAAAACGGCTTGGATGACAACTATTTTCAATTGCATCAACCTGTTTAGTACACTGTTTTGCAGAAATTTATCTAGGATAAGGGTTTATGTTTGCACTGTGAGCATTACATGGTGTAAAAAATGACTTTCAGACATTAAAATTGTAGGTACAAATCTGGGGTTGGGGTGCATAAACTTTTTCTGCTATGAGCTGCCATTGACTTCTCTTGTCATGTGGGTAATATTCATTTGCTTTGTTTTAATATAGGTATCTAAACATATGTACATTTTGACCTCAATTGCGTATTTCATTTTTTATACTAGGTCGCTGATTGCGTCATTCAATTTGTACATAAAAACTGGCCCCTGCCCCCTTACTCGTTGCGACTGGAGTAGCCATCGACAGTGTATCAGCGGCATTTTGATCGTACTAGGCGGTATCAAGTTGTGCCGTATAAACCCATAATCTGTTTTTGTATTTAAGGTTAAAAACTGTCACTTATCTACTACTGGCTTACAGAGAAGCATTAGATCATACGTTATCATCAAACAAAACTAGGACGATATTCATCTGGGTCAAATGTGTAATCTTTTTTTTTTAACACATTAATAAGTAAATATATATGGAGCACAATACAGTGAAGGTTAAGGCTTGATTGATAAATAATCATAAATGTCCTATGCCTCAACTGGAGTCCTCAATGCTGCGGCTGGTGTCAAGACGAACGTGCTTCCAAATTAATTTCAAGTAGAATCTCTCTGAAACATGAACACTGTTGTTACTAATGAGTCTCAAAATGAACAAATGCTAAAACTATTTGAACAACTCGAACTTCGTTCCGTAATTAATATCAAATAATTTTCATACCACTGTCTGGACAAATTAACTTGGTCAGTATTTAGAGCCATCCACGTCTTTATTATTTCTGTTAGGATGCATTATCAGAAGAACAAAAAACGATCCTTATGAAGACATTTTCTCTTCCTTTGTGCATGACTGTCCATTACAATTTTGATCAAACAAAATATTCATGAGAGTGGCGGATTTATTGTATCTAATCAACGGCCTCTTCGTATGGAAAAGGCGATATTTAAATCTAGACTGAAACATAATATACCAAAGGAAAGATATTAGTACGTGTTTCTCCAGTGTCCACTTATTCCCGTACAAAGCTGAAGTAGAATGACCTTTCAGATTCCTTGACCCATAAACTGATTGAAACAACTAGAAGGTATTTTAAAATGTAAATATATTTAATATTACTGGTGACTCACTGGTAAAAACTTGACGTATGAATATAATGTATAATGTCATGATAATGTACCTCCAAATTTACATCCGTCAGACAGCCAAAATAAGTAAAATAATATCAAGAAAGGAAGTAATGATCTGGTCAGCTATTATTGACAATTGGATAGTCGTGATGTGTCAGGTTAAAGAAATCTGCATTTGGCTATCAACTCAATCTGTGTATTTGCTTCTGGCATGATGTGGATGTCTTACAATATGATGTACAAACTGCATTTTGTAATGCGGATGTTTATTTAATGATATGCAGCTTAAATCAAATGATGTGCAAACTCATAATGACGAGGATCAATCTGTAAAGACTGACAATTTACGAATGAACCGGAAATTACCAAGTCCTGTGCTATTTTATTTATATATCATGGAAGACAATTGATAGATTTTAGTACGGATTATATAAGGGCACATTGGAATTAATTTTTTTTATCTCAACCCAAATTATAAAGTAAACATCAAGAATACAGACCGAAAATATGGTTTTTGTCGGGGTCCTTGTAATGTTTGTACTGACTTGATCTCAGTTTCTCATGTTGAAAATGGAAAATTTTGTTGAGTTAGTGAGAACTCGATGCGACCTTACCCTCCATGCAGGTGCATTGTAGTGGCCGGTGAAGCATAAGATCGTCTGATTTACTAAAAATGCTCTATAATAGCTATTTTATAAAAAAAAAAATCTAACAGATTGTAAATTTTCAAATACTTTGCCATTCTTGGCAGTTAGGCAACTGAGCCTGGCTCTATGGAATTTTCTTCATCGATTTTAATAACAAAAATAAACTTTACTTATGCATCAAACAACAGCTTTATCTTTCAACTAGACTCTTGCTCGCAGACGTGCAAAACAGCAACCTACAGCCTGCAGCCGTTTATTATCGATTACTATCGATTTTGTTTCAACTGCATGTATTTAAAACGGACAGCTTTGGAGTTCCTTAGACCAGTATAACGAAAGTAACCTCCGCTAGCAGTCAACAAGCTACTACTGTGTGTCATCAATGATTATGTATAAGAATACTGAAGTTAAACTTTGGGCGAAACAATACAGTATGCGTACGCTTGCAGCTTACGTTCTGAGTAGAACGCAAATATTAGAAAAGCCAAGAAAATAACGACAACTATCAGAGATATATTCTTTGAAAAGAATACTTCCAAGAACATTTTGATTGATCACGTGATTATTGTCAACAATGACATAACGAAATTTAATTTATTTTGATAGTTCTTTTCGTTTATTATATGAATGTGATTTTGACCCACAAATTGTATTTATTGGCACAGTTCCACACCCACCGCCCTGGGAATCATGGAGAGGACACAAAGACTGGCCAGTTTACAAAATTTCGTACATTTACAGTCAGCGTTTGATTGGGCTGTGTGTTAAATAATGTATCTACGGGACGAATTTAGACCCAGTGATCAGAAATACAACTGTATTGAGATTAAGATGACACGATGCCCAACATGGTTTCAGATCACAATATTTTTACTACATCGTCTCGGCATGTGTGTGTGTGTGTGTGTGTGTGTGTGTGTGTGTGTGTGTGTGTGCCTATACTTAACTTTTCAGTGTCCAGATCCCACTAAATTATATCTTAATCTAAAATATCGTCAACGATGAACTCACGGTTACATTCTTGCTATAGGTTATCCAGCATTATATAAGAGACAAAACGGTACACGCACAGTTGGTCAGAGATTTTATTTCCGGACCAGCAACAATGGTTCACTACTCAGTGTGTACGGTCACCAAAATGCAAATAACCAATCACATTACAATGTTAACTGTCAAAAGAATAAACAATTTAAATTTAAATCGATAACAAAAATGCGTAAAAACTAAAGCATGCTTCACCACCGAAACGAGAGGGGGAAAAAAATGTTCAAAAACAGGTTCGGACTAAATTCGCGGGTACTGAACAGGAAGTAATATTTGTGACCTGAGTTGATATAAGTCAATATTTTCCTTTGTGACGGGTGAAACAGTAGCTTCTCCTTCTTGAGAGCGTTGTTAACTCGAATCGTTATCATAGAGTTTGCACATGTTATAATAACAATGACCCACATATAAATTAAAACTACACATCATGTGATCTAGCCCACATAGCATACAATGCTTGATTTAGTCGCATCATATAATAATAGATGCACATCTAATAATAATGACGCTCATCATATAATTCACAACGCATAGAATATAATTTGAAATGAATTTCGTATGATAAATAACGTACAGCATATAATAACAGTATTTCATGTTATAATAGACATGTTCAGAAGACAATAAAAACTGCACATTTAAAAGTGCACTTCAAATAACAATATATATGCAAGAAATGCACAATGTAGAACATATACATTATATAATAAAACATACACATCATATAATAAAACATACACATCATATAATAAAACATACACATCATATAATAAAACATACACATCATATAATAAAACATACACATCATATAATAAAACATATACATCATATAATAAAACATACACATCATATAATAAAACATACACATCATATAATAAAACATACACATCATATAATAAAACATACACATCATATAGTAAAACATACACATTATATAGTAAAACATACACATTATATAGTAAAACATACACATTATATAGTAAAACATACACATTATATAGTAAAACATACACATTATATAGTAAAACATACACATCATGTAGTAAGATATACGCATCATATAGTAAAACAAACACATCATATAGTAAAGCATACACATCATACAGTAAAACATACACATCATATAGTAAAAAATGCACATCACATAGTAAGACATACGCATCATATAGTAAAACATTCACATCATATAGTTAAACATTCACATCAAGTAGTAAGACACACATCATATAGTAAAGCATACACATCATATAGTAAAACATACACATCATATAGTAAAGCATACACATCATATAGTAAAGCATACATATCATATAGTAAAACATTCACATCATATAGTTAAACATTCACATCAAGTAGTAAGACACACATCATATAGTAAAGCATACACATCATATAGTAAAACATACACATCATATAGTAAAAAATGCACATCATATAGTAAAGCATACACATCATATAGTAAAGCATACACATCATATAGTAAAAAATGCACATCACATAGTAAGACATACGCATCATATAGTAAAACATTCACATCATATAGTTAAACATTCACATCAAGTAGTAAGACACACATCATATAGTAAAGCATACACATCATATAGTAAAACATACACATCATATAGTAAAAAATGCACATCATATAGTAAAGCATACACATCATATAGTAAAGCATACACATCATATAGTAAAGCATACACATCATATAGTAAAGCATTCACATCATATAGTAAAAAATGCATATCATATAGTAAAACATTCACATCATATAGTAAACAAATACATCATATAGTAAAACATACACATCATATAGTAAGACATACACATCATATAGTAAAGCATACACATCATATAGTAAAAAATGCATATCATATAGTAAAACATTCACATCATATAGTAAAACAAATACATCATATAGTAAAACAGAAACATCATGTAGTAAGACATACACATCATATAGTGAAACATACACATCATATAGTAAAGTATACACATCATATAGTAAAGCATACACATCATATAGTAAAGCATACACATCATATAGTAAAGCGTACACATCATATAGTAAAGCATACACATCATATAGTGAAGCATACATATCATATAGTAAAGCATACATATCATATAGTAAAGTATACACATCATATAGTAAAGCATACATATCATATAATGAAGCATACACTTCATGTAGTAAAGCATACATATCATATAGTGAAGCATACACTTCATGTAGTAAAGCATACATATCATATAGTAAAGCATGCATATCATATAGTTAAACATACACTTCATATAGTAAAGCATACATATCATATAGTAAAGCATACATATCATATAGTAAAGCATATACTTCATATAGCAAAGCATACATATCATATAGTAAAGCATACACATCATATAGTAAAGCATACACTTCATATAGTAAAGCATACATATCATATAGTAAAGCATACATATCATATAGTAAAGCATACACTTCATATAGTAAAGCATACATATCATATAGTAAAGCATACATATCATATAGTAAAGCATACACTTCATATAGTAAAGCATACATATGATATAGTAAAGCATACATATCATATAGTAAAGCATACATATCATATAGTAAAGCATACACTTCATATAGTAAAGCATACATATTATACAGTAAAGCATACATATGATATAGTAAAGCATACATATCATATAGTAAAGTATACACATCATATAGTAAAGCATACATATCATATAGTGAAGCATACACTTCATGTAGTAAAGCATACATATCATATAGTAAAGCATACACATCATATAGTAAAGCATACATATCATATAGTAAAGCATACACATCATATAGTAAAGCATACATATGATATAGTAAAGCATACATATGATATAGTAAAGCATACATATCATATAGTAAAGCATACATATGATATAGTAAAGTATACATATCATATAGTAAAGCATACATATGATATAGTAAAGCATACATATGATATAGTAAAGCATACATATCATATAGTAAAGCATACATATCATATAGTAAAGCATACATATCATATAGTAAAGCATACATATCATATAGTAAAGCATACATATCATATAGTAAAGCATACATATCATATGGTAAAGCATACATATCATATGGTAAAGCATACATATCATATAGTAAAGTATACACATCATATAGTAAAGCATACACATCATATAGTAAAGCATACACATCATATAGTAAAGCATACACATCATATAGTAAAGCATACACATCATATAGTAAAGCATACATATCATATAGTAAAGCATACACATCATATAGTAAAGCATACACATCATATAGTAAAGCATACATATGATATAGTAAAGCATACATATCATATAGTAAAGCATACATATCATATAGTAAAGCATACATATCATATAGTAAAGCATACACATCATATAGTAAAGCATACATATCATATAGTAAAGCATACATATCATATAGTAAAGCATACATATCATATAGTAAAGCATACACATCATATAGTAAAGCATACATATCATATAGTAAAGCATACACATCATATAGTAAAGCATACACTTCATGTAGTAAACAAGGCACATCAGATAATAAGCTATGTCCATCACACAATAATAAATGCATATCATATATGTATCATTTGCATGTATCCAAAACGGACCACTTTAGACAGGTTTGGATTTCAGCTCACTGACGATATAAATATATATCATCAGCTTTACAACTACATGATTCAGGGGGTGAACTAAAAAAATAATTTAAATGTTTTGAAAATGGTCAGTTTATGGTGAAGTTTTAACCCCCACCCAATTGGTTTTGTTAGTAGTGGTGGTATGTACATTGTTGTGACTCATTTATAATTATATTACTGTTACCTATATAATTGTATCAAGTGGGATAGTTGCTATAAATAGTTTCTCCTTGGCTTAACTAAAGTCATGTCACCAAAAGTTCAGTTTGCACTGACCCAACTTGTTCTGTAATTATGTGTCTATACTATATTATTATTACGACGATATGTGTCAGTGAATTATGTACCGAAAGTTCATTCATTTGACGCATTAAGACTGTAAGCAATTGGAAATTTTCTTTGCACAATGTTTAACGACGACATGTATCAGTGGATTGCATATCCAATGTATTGCCAAGTTCATTCACTTGACTCACAAATTATTACGCAAGTAAAATTTGAAAGTTGAACTTTGGACTGTTTAGAAATCAAACACTGTCTGATTGATTATGTAAGTAACATGTTTCCTAGACTTGGCAAACAAAAACGATTGTTACCATATATATATATTATATATGTATGTATGTATGTATGTATGTATGTATGTATGTATGTATGTATGTATGTATGTATGTATGTATGTATGTATGTATGTATGTATGTATGTGTGTGTTGGTATAATGTAAGTACATGTATATATTTCTGACATCATAAAAAGGTGAAATTGTAGCCATGAAAACACTGCATGTGATTCATTTAAAGGCTGATCCATCGTTGTTAGGTAATTAACATAACGAAGCAGACGGTTACGAGCCATAAATAACTGAATTATGTTGCACTCTTCCGCTAGATGAAAGGCTAGGCTGGGATATGCGCCAGTTCTAACGTTCAGATTTGAAAGAATGGAATATCTTAACTAAAATCGCCGTGTGAAGGAATTAATTAAAATTACAATTTGAAAGAAGGGACATGCCTTAATTAAGACTAGTATTTGAAAGAACGGAATACTTAAATTAACATTACTATTCATCGCGTGCTTATGTTATTTATCTGTTGTCACTTATCCGTATTTACGACGTTGGATAAGTCTTGCATAATTTGAGAGTTATGTGTAATATTGCCACTTGTGCGCATTTAATATGTTATCAGTCTTTCATAATTACACAGTAGTGTGAAATATTATATACAGAGACATAAATAGAAAAGATTCAAATACCAGATAATTACAGATCCCAACTTAACCTTGTTGACTGGGTATGATTTTTAAAATTGAAAACAACTATGAGACTGATATTTGACAGATATTATATAATTGGAACACTTCGTAGCTTTTCTACCAATTGCCAGATTTGAAATACAAACTTCTCTCCATGTGGTGATTTATCACTGTTCTCAAAACGCCACTACCATCACGAGTTGAAATCAGATCATTTCCTACTGAAGTTTTTAAAAAGAATTCTCAAAACAGACGATGTTAAGAATTATAAAGTAACTTAAGCAATGTCACGGTTAACATCTCATCATTTTCTCGGAAAGACAGAAATGGATTGATATAATTCAAAATGAAGAACATCGACAGAAAATGGCAGAGACATCGGTCACACAATAAAGTACTTGGCAAAATTTAGCCATATGAAAAGCATTATGATAACTTTATGGAATTATTTGCACAAGTCGTTAAAAATACGTTTTCTAGTCTTTTATACTCAAATAAAGAAACTTTGGCCCAGAATAAGTCACTTCCGTCTGGTTGCTTCAGTGATTGATTGCTATGATATTATGTGAGGTACACATGACGTCAGTTGGTTAACAATGTATTTATATGCTGCAGTGACCGATGTAGAATTTCCTAGGTGTTTGGAGGTTTGTTTTTGAAGGAAATGTTTTTAATCACAATCGGAAAGATCAGGGTGTATAAAACAATGAGATGTTGCAGAACAGTATCCATAAACCGTCTTAGAGGAAGTCCAAAAATTGAATGTAGATCAAGAAAGTTTAAACTTTTGTTTTGTTTCGTTTATTAGCTTGATTAGATTATCTAGTCCTAGGCAATTCGTGCAATCACATGCCCAGAAGCAAAATAATCAATAACTTCAATGATATCCACAGGAGACACAAAATGACATATCTTATTATACACCCTGTCACAAAACGCTAGTCAAATCAATGTTCTTAGAAATTCCATACTAGCTGACGAGTTCTCAAGGTGTCTCGTCGATCCCATGATACATTATGATAAAAACAAGCACAACCGTACTGGGAGGTCACATATACTAATTTTGGAGGTCAATTTCTGGACTAAGAAATAGACTACAAACTGGAGATCAGTGGCAATCATACCGATATGTAAAATTCAAAGCAAATAGCAATAAGAATACGAAGGTTTCCACTGAGTATACCGTCTCTCTTTTCTTTATATTCACCTACCCTTGACGTTCTTCCTTCTTGTTTCTTTTCCGCCCCTCGAACAACAACTCCCTTCTCCGGTACCACCATTACTATACAACTATCTCCATTATCATCATCATCTTCATCATTAATCGTTTCTTATTGAAACTTCAACAACAACAAAAAGATTCATTTTAAATCATCTTCTATAAGTCTTTTACTTTTCATGTAATTTCATTTGTAATTTACGTAGTTTATAAATGCATCCTAAATTTTAACAAAAAGTAAAAACTGCAAATTCTGGTAGAAAACTTGGTTGATTTTTCTTTGAATTTGTTTAATGACACCATTGCAAAACATGAAATGACTTGACTAATGCATCGATTGACAAAACAATATAATTTTGGCGTGAGCTTGATTTTTACCGCGCCCTTTTAACATATCTAAATGTCTTTTTTTTATCAGTTTTCTCAAATTTACAAACTATGCACTAACCAGTTACGTTATGAAAATGGAAATATAACAGCTTTCTAGTAAGTTCGAAACTACCATTCCGGTAGCCTAAAATGGATAGAGCGTCCGGCAAAGTACAATGGTACTAGCAGCTGTCTCGCATGGCGCTCAGCATTAAGAGGTTAGTGTTAATACTAGTCGGCCTGGTGTGAGGATAACGGGACCCTTGTGGGACACGATGTTACATGCCTGTGGCTTGATGCCCCAGTGCTATAGATATCACTATAAACTGTTCCACTGTTAAAGCTACCTTAAAAATCCAAAATCACACACACACACACACACACACACACACACACACAAGTACACGCACGCACTCACGAACACAGACATAAGTTAGCTGACAATAGAGGGAGGGTCTGTAGTGTTGGCATCGTATCGTAGCTGCAAATTAGTTCTGGCTTTGTGTATTGTTTAAAACATTATCAAAAAGGAATTTCCTAAAGTGGACACTGTTTTAATTGTGTCAGGTTACTGTGCGGTACAACGGGTAAAATGAAGCTTTATTCAAAGACTATCGTCTGTACATAAACTATTAGACTTAAGATACTTGTAACATCGTTTTAAACACCACTAAAATGGTACGGTAGACAATCTACATGTACACGAAGAGATGATGGTACAGTTACATCATCTAGTATGGTACGATACGACATGATCATGTGTGTTAACTCCATAACACACAAAACATTTGAACTGTCATTTGTGAAACTTAACCACATTTTCGAAGCATTTACAATGAATCTATTACTTCGATGAAGTCTAAAGTTCCATAACTATAAGGCATGCAACGCTGGGAAACTATCTTGAACGAAACTCAATTTGTACGATTGACTATTAAAAAGTGTAGAAACGTATACGATAATCTACTGAAACAGAACGCACCTATTGTTACGAAAGCCATTACATGTACTAAAAATGTCTGTTTATGGCCAGATAGTTCATTTCTTACAGAAACAACCATTAGTTAGCATGGCTTTATATGTCATTTTCAAACAAACTGATTTCCAACCATAATTCTAACAAAAACCAGAGCATCCGTTCCAAAACGTTAAACTTTAAATCGCATAATATTTCTAGATACATTTATATAGACATTACATCTATATTTTCTGAAACATGTTAGTTCAATCGATCGTTTTTAGAGATTTAACTTGTGAGTGGCATTTGTCCCAATACTATATGGCCTTAGAACAAGCAATAAAAAAGAGTGAGAAAACAAAAAGCGTTTTAAAATTCAACAAATAATTTATTTCCCAGGAATACAAAGCGAAAATGTCAAAATGGACCTTACGGTATTGCGAATTAAATCCCAATATCAATACAATGAAACCCATGCTATGTTTAGTCGAGGGTCTGTTACTACAATTATGCTCAAGAACACGATGCACATATTGTCCTTGACTCATACCAATATGTTTATGTTTACTTTATTGATAATTACCAATATGTTTACTTTATTGATAATGATCTTTATAATAAACTCACACTCATAAAGAAAATATTAGCTATGTATTATTTGTTTACAGGATTTAAAAAATTCAATGCTTCTGGTCAGGTAGACAGACAATACACCTGATTTTGGACAAGGTCAGTGACAAAATACAAATTGGCTTAACCAAATTTGCATATAATGAATTTAACCAAAAACTAACAAACAATGCAAATTAAATATAAATAACGGCCCCATTCTGCAAGTACGTAAGGCGTCCGTTATCCAATCTATGCATGTAAGTATAGACTAAAACATCCCTTTCCCCACGTATAATGTAACACAAGAGAGGAAGGACTTAAAAGACTTCGACTCACCTACGTGCAAGATGTATATTAGGATGTACCGTTGATATTTTAATTATTTTGCCCGCCTAATCATCGTTATAGCATAATTTTTATTCTCTTGCTCGTATTATCTTGTATCCTCTATAATAATAATAATAATAATATTAATAATAATAATAATAATAATAATAATAATAATAATAATAATAATAATAATAATTATTATTATTATTATAGAGGATACATAATAATAATAATAATAATAATAATAATAATAATAATAATAATAATAATATAATAATAATAATAATAATAATAATAATAATAATAATAATAATAATAATTATTATTATTATTATTATTATTATTATTATTATTATTATTATTATTATTATTATCTTACGGTGTATTCTGCACATTCTTTTTCTTCAACTTTTGAAGGCAATTTCATTTTATGTAGCTGTACAATCTGTCTATTGTCTTTTACCCAAGTTCTTTTTATCTTTAGAGATGTGTCACCATACCTTGAATATTTTTTCTTTATTGGAAACACCATATTGCACTGCTATATTTGTAGATTATATTGTAACATATTTGCATGGAGTTGAAATCAGGACATAGTTTTTCCATTCAGGAATTCCTGATGTACCTGATTTTGCCATATTCATTACTAAACTCTAGGCTTTCGACCTAATCTTGTAAAGTAATATAGAACATTCTATTTATTCAATGTTGACCCTCATCCTGGTCCTCTTATTCTGACTCAGGTTTTCATATTAGAGTTGTTCAGAATTACTCATTCCTACTAGAATCTCTGTCTAGAGGAATCAGCTTATTTTAGTTTGTTCAGTTTTAACTTGAGAGGATTTATTTATTTACTTTATCCATTGGAATTATAAAGTGCTCTTTGACTTGGAACTAAAACGCTGTATTGGGATAATTGTGAATTAACTTAAAGACATTTTGGATTATATCATTGTGGTTTATCAAGACTGTTAGCACATCAACACTATTCCATTATATTTGTACATCAGGACATTCAAGATTGAAATTCATTCGGAACACAACAGGAATTTATTCGGAAAACTCTATACTTTTAGATTCGCCATAGAACCTTTCGGACTATTTGTGATTTAGTTTACAATGCTGAAAGTTAAGTTTAAAATTTTGCTTTGTATTCTTGGGAAATAAATTTTTTGTTGAATTTTACTAAACTTGTAGATTTTCGCTCTTTTCTGCTACTTAGTTAAGAACTGCATCATTGACGATTTTCGTGTATTTTAATAGCAACGAATAATTAATTATATTTGTAACTCTTCATCGGAAGCAATGCCATAGTTTATGAATGACCATGTCCAG
Organism: Unio delphinus; assembly: GCA_029339505.1. NCBI lineage: Eukaryota > Metazoa > Mollusca > Bivalvia > Unionida > Unionidae > Unio > Unio delphinus. The sequence goes on from JAQISU010000117.1 coordinate 10,446,056, forward strand.
TCATTAATGTGTTTGTTTGGTTTACCGTGCCAGCCAACTCCCTATCCGGTATTTAGCACTGCTTTGTGAATGTTAATTGACCTGTGATTGTCCAGCGTTCGATTATGTAGCCCAGGCTGGTCTTGTAAAATATCAAGGCGAGGATTTCAATTAAAGCCGATCAGAATTAGCTGTTTAGACCTGAACGTATTTATGGAAATTAGAGCGAATTAGGCTTTTTGAGCCTGGGCGAGGAACGAATCAAGCTGAACTGGATGAATACAGGTTTAACAAATGTATAGTCTCAACTATTGTATAGCACTTGCAAATGTGTAACAGATGCCTCAAGCAGACACAATGTTCAAATAACCCATTCTTATAGTTTTCAATAAATTTCCTTCTGATTGAAGTATTATAATATTTTACTAAGTTATATTGAAACGTAAAAGGTCAGATGTATATTTTGACAATGTTCATGTGTTGAATTAATGCGTGATCTTGATATCGATAACAAGCCATAATTTACTCCGATAATAAAATGATCTTGAATGTTCAAATCAAATAAACCTACGATATAACATATTTTTGTTGGTTGACCACCCCTGGCTCGATGAAGTCAATCCTGTTCTGCTCTTCGCTGATGGGTCATCATATGGATGATGAGTCAGATACGAGATGCTCATGTGCTGGAGCATTGTGTACATTGGAGGCACTAGTTGGTTCTTGACCTTGAGGCCTTCCTGCGTTTCATCGTGTCGGAGATTTTCGTTCTGCGGGCATCGTCAAAAGTTTTGTACCCCTTACTAACAGATGCAAACCAACCAGGTCTGTCCTTGACGCAGGAGTAAGCAGGACTCGAGGTTTGTCACAGATATGGAGCAGCATCTTAAGCTGTCCTTGACGGAGTCTTTGGATCTTTTCTTCGGACGACCATTTTTTTCTGTGTTAACCAGATATAGCTTCATACAAAATCTGACGTGGCATTCGAGACTCCCCCGTACAGATTACTTGTCCTGTCCACCGGAGTTGGGCTCTCATGGCCATCGCTTCGAAACTGGTTAAGCCTGCTCTATCCAGCACTTCTAGGTTCGTCACTCTGTCTTGCCATCTGACACCCATAATCCAGCACATTGCTCTCGTGCGGAAGCTCAAGTTATTTGATGTGCTTCTTGGAGGGGAATTACGGTTTTAGTTAAATCGAATATCAACTAAGTAATTTTGAAGTCGTGTGAAGTCAATAATCTGTCTTTTAAAATTAATCCAGTCATAATGGGGGGGGGGGGGGCGTGACGTTTACCGTAGTCAAAATAGTCTGGATACGGACAATGGTACACACTGAGATAATATAGAGGAGAAAAGACGAGTTCTTAAACGTGATTGCCAGGTAGAACTATCCATAGATATAATGTGACAGATATTGTGAATCTCTCTCTCTCTCTCTCTCTCTCTCTCTCTCTCTCTCTCTCTCTCTCTCTCTCTCTCTCTCTCTCTCTCTCTCTCTCTCTGTTTTATCTTCCAAAAGTGTCTTTTTAAGTTGATTAATTTGATAAATAAATAATTACGGTTTTATATTCATAGAACATGCGAATGGTTGACAGACTGTTCATTATTTATTAGAAACAAAAGATGTAATTCATAGTGAAAAATAACTTAAGAGTAATCTCAGCCAAAACACTAGCGCGAGATCCTAAGCTAGTCTGATTCAATATAGAGCGGCTTATGATGCGTCAGACATTTCGTGTTTAATCAGATTGCATTTTCATAAGTACAGTGTTAAAAACAATGTATAAACCCTCAATTGGTGACGTCCTATGGCTAAACGGCGCCCAGGGCGACAATGAAGGCGTAACTGGTTTCGGTTCCCAAAGACCTCTGCCGCCCGGAGCAACTGTCCTGTCCGCTCAACGGTTAGTACTCTCTTTTCGGTTGACTTGTCAGCGCTGGATCGTAGCTATAGGTTCAGCGTGTACAGCATCTGTATGTGCATTATTGTTAACTATTGCCTTCTATACATGTACACAGAACTTGGAGCAGTATCAGCCAGACGCGTGGGAGTTTGTGGGTGTCTAATTTCAACTAATAATCCTCCGCTGAACTGCCAAGGAATGTGTGAGGGGGGGGGGGGGGCGTTTGAGGAATAGAGGCAGGGAGAATGTATGGTATGTTAAATTTCAACCCATACGCCATGTGTAGCAAACATATTGCAGCTGACTCTTTATAAATTCCCGTCTACGAGATGAAAAGGCTTACTCAACAAAAACAAATGCCAGATAAAAGCGACCGTGGCTACCACCATACAATAAATAGCTGTTGTAAAGTGAACTGGTAGAAAAAGGACACGATCTGGTGTATTTTCTGTTCAATCCAGTTGTTTCTTTGATATACATGGGATGTCAGTCTTAGACGAATTGTCTTCCAGTCTACAAAGATTAAACTTTGCCCCAACCCCCAACCCCACAGACATACACTTTTCACACCTTTGCTTTAGATCAAGGTTTTGTGGTAAAACCGTTTTTGTGTAGAAAATGTTTACGAAAACCATAATTACACAGTATTTCTTTTATGAAAACCGTATTTACGTAGTACTCTTTCTTGAAAACATGTACATAGTATTCTTTCATGAAAAAAATCTCCTTTGCACTCTTTCATGAAAACAATATTTACATAGTACTCTTTCATGAAAAACATATATCCTTAGCACTCTTTCATGAATACAATATTTACATAGATATCTTTCACGAATATAACTATCTACATAGTTTGGTATCTACTATGTTGCTCTAAACAGTTTACTAGACTATATAATGAAATAACACACGTCCCTTTGTATATTTTAAAACACTTTTAAGTCATGAAGATTTAAAAAAAACGGGATGGGGTGTGTTAAAGGGTGACAGTTGCTCGATAATAAGTTGAAGTTAAGATCGCGGACACAAGAGAATCTAGAAATACGCGGAAAACTGGAAAGAGTTTTTTTGGGGGGTGGGGGTGGGGGCATATCAGTTATCAGCATCTTGTGAAATTGATACTCTAGATCCAGATATGTGAGTTCATTATTACCAGGTTAACGTATAGATAAAGTTTACGAATGTCGAATTGAACTTGCTTAAGTTAAAAAAAAATCCGAGATGTACATCCGGTATATAAAGATAACAGAATGCTTAAAAGTAGCACACCTATAATTCAGCCAGCTACCACTGCATTCTATTGTAGCCTCACCGAAAATTTAAAAGTCATTGATTTTTCCTGAACTTTTAATAATCAGAGAAGGTTACGTACTTTCAAGCCTAAATAAAAATAAAACCTGTTTTCAGTTGAGCCAAGTGACTCTTTTATAGTTTCTTACTTATTCTTACGTACATACGTAACATTAGAGCAGAAGTGAGCAAACGTACCTCAGACATCAAAATACTATTTTACAAATACTAAAGTAAAAATATGGAATTCAGATATTTATTTCAGTTGCCTTGCGAGCTTGCAGCATTTTGTATTAAAATGGCAACACGTTCAAATCTGCTATTTCAACTGAAATTACAAATCAAAAGATAATCATAATTTTTATATTAATGAAAGCCTTTACGCATGAATCAGTCCTAAAACGTCTTGAACTGTTGTCGGACATTCGTTTCACTAAGCAATGGTTGTTAATCTCGGATACTAATCCTACAATCATCCCAACAAAATCCATCTGACCTCTGAAAGTTAACTTTTTCCACGTTTGGTCTTTGATTCAAATTTTGAAATCAATACACAGACGTGAAATTATCAATATGCCCACTGCCATGGCGTGTCTGTGGCAAGGCATTTTACTCAAATTATCTCGGCAGTAAATCATCTACTTGTGTTGCTGTGCCGTAAAGCACCAAAACCAAATCAATATTGTTAAAATCAATCTTACACTATCCTTTTTGATTTAAAAACAAATACGTAATGCAGATATCATCTTCGTGTCAGTTTGATAACTTTTATATTCCTTTTAGAAATTAACTATAACTGTCTTTTGGAATCTCTCTTTACTCTTGAAACCAATGGTCTACTCTTAAACTTGGTCGAGTCAAGGAACTAGTTCCTGAATGCATAACTCTAGTAGAGGTTACATTATACTGTTACAGAAGTCACAAGGGAATTTAGTGTCGATTACATTTTACATCACTACCATAGTGTGAGTTTCAGTTACATCTAACCATCGAACCGGAGACGAGACAAATACAATACAACAGTTGGATGAAATAAAACAGACCAGAAAATTTGTGATATAACAGATGGAGACAAAACCCAATGGATGCCTCTAATTCGATAGGAGATCTCCTGACACCCAAAACTACTGGTGCTGAAATGTTAGGACCATGTATCAGATTGGAAAACTAGCAGTTTCTCCATGAAATGCAACACTACAAGTTGAGCCTACCATGTAACACAGAAGCCAGATATAAAAGAGCAGGAAATAAAATATTGGCCTCAGGAGACACTCTACAAAGGTCAAGCAGGCAGGATGAACAACACAGAGAAAAGGTAACCCTGGACATAACGAAACAATTGAACACTCTTCAACAATGAAAACCCATCAATATACGAATGATAAATGCCATATTGAACTCAAAATATATCGACCATGCAGAGAAAGACCTTTAAAGTGACAGCTTGCACTCTTGCACTTGTCGTCGATTTTAATACACACACACACACACACACACACACACACACACACACACAAGAGAGAGAGAGAGAGAGAGAGAGAGGGGGGGGGGGGCAGCTCGTGGGTAGTCACAAAATGACAATACTGTAAGACTATGTGACCTCTACAAAGAGAGCGACCATGTTATAGAACAGACTCTTTTCCAGACATTGCAAATCAACAAGATAACGTGGAAATTTACAGATGACAAAACAGAAAGTCAGATAAATCATCAGCACGTGGATATACAAGATATAATAGTCAATATGTTTGCTGATGTAAGCTTGTGATTGTGTTTCGTATTAGCCACGCGTTCCCTTAAACTAAGAAAGGCCAAATTCGGGGAGAAGATTAAACAACGTTTCAACATTGCCAAACTAAATGATGACAAGACTGGGCATCAGTTCAAACTTACCCTCGAGAACAATCTAAAAGTATTTCACAATGTGACGGAAATTACTATACATTGGTTCAACAGTCAAGAGAGAAAATGGAGATTAGGTACACAGTTAGCGGAAAGCGTTGTAAAGGAAAATGGAGCTCCTAATTATCCTGGAATGCTATTAACTGACTGAGAAATGCATACTAAAGGCATAATTACCCAGCCTGAATGATATGATTTACAAAAAGTACTTGGGTAAGGACAGAAAGCAAAAAACAGAGAGCAAGAAATGACAAGTGACAATACATTGAACAGCATTATGTATAAGCAGAACAAGCAATCGAGCGATCTTGACATAAACTGTATGACATCACTGAGACCGAAGTCAGAGAAGTCATCAATGCCCACAAAGGTGCATGGTGAGGACAGCACCTGTCTAAAAATAAGTCCAAAGATACGCAAACTCAATAGAGTCATCATATAAATATTCCTGCTGATATATGAGAGGGCAGAAAATCCCGCCGGGCGCAATGGAAAGCTGGAATCATCGTCAAGGTACAAAAAGTCGGTGATCCTGAGGACTGTACCAATTGGATAAGCACCCTTATTATCACTCACAGCAAGGTCTTCAGCAGAATCATCCCCAAGACGATCACCATCGTAGCAGATGACCTCGTTAGAAAGGAACAAGATGGTTTCAGGAACGGAAAATCCTGCATTGATTAGATTTCACACTCCGACATGTTCTAGAGCAGACGACGGAATGGAACAGTGCCGTCTGCGTCAGCTCAATAGACTATGGAACCGGTTTTCAACAGCCCTCTCATTGACTCCATGTGGAAAATAATTCAGTTCCATGTCATCCCATTGAGAATTGTATACAGAATCAAACTTCTGCACCAAGATTTCCAATCATCAGCGTGAACCTTATCTACAGGTACAACCTGCTTCAGTATGAAACAATGTTGCATCTTACACCGATAACATGGTTCTGCTTTCAAGTCGGCATAGAGATGTGCAGTAATAGACAGTTACGCTCAGTGAGACAGCCGTAAAGATAGGTCTGAAAGTGAAAAGAAAGATAACCAAAAGTAAAGAGTATAAACCCATAAAATCAACCGTGAATAACGAACCTATAGTGGAGGTTTAGGATTTCAAATAACTTGGAATCAGAATATTCATATATAGAGACTTGGAGATAGAAGCAGCAACCAGAACTAGATAAAGACAATTAAACTTTTGTATTCTGAAGCACATATGAAATTCCAAACATCATAAACTCGGAATGAAACTGAAGATTTACCGATGCAATGTCATTGAAGTGCTACTGTGCGGTTATGAATGGTGGACTCTACCATCAAATATAGCACAAAGGCTTGAAGTGTTCCAAACAATGTGTCTCAGGAAGATTCATGACATCTTCTGACCAGACAGAATCAGAACTAAAGACCTTCATAAAAGAACAGAATCAACTTCTCATGTCCAAATTGCTAAGAACAGAATATGGAAATGTCTGGGGCATGAAAGCCGAATGTCATTTAATGTAGCGCCCATGAAAACCCTTCGATGAATGCCATATGGCAGAGGAAAGGGGTTTGGCACAAAGAGACTAGGAAGACGACAATAGAGAAATGAAGAAATTCGGCTAGACATGGAACGCCATCACACACAGGGCTGCCTATCATCTGCAGTGGCGCTCTCTGGTCAAAGCCTTATGTTCACCCGAGACACGACAAGGGATGCGTGAGTGATTGTTAAGATGCAATACCCCATAGTCCAATTAATATTTAGTCGAAACGTCTAACCCATCGGACATATGTGCCATACATTGCACGTGATATTCGTACAAGAAGCATATATCTATTGAATAAAATTAAATTGGCCACATGTCTGAGAGTGTCGGTGAACAAATCGCCGCCAATAAAATTTTAATCTACTTTCTGTAATTATGTACCTTCCATCTTCAACACTAAAATAAATTTTAAGACAATACTCTGGGAGCATTGATATGTCCAGTACCAAATGCTTTACTGTATGGCTCTAAAATGGCATTTACGTGTATTTCTAAAATTCCGCTGCTAATCTAGCATTGAATGCAGCTTGGCGTCAGGAAGGACTGTTTCAATAAATCCAAAAGTAGAAAAAGAAACGAGAATGTATGTGATACCTTTATTAACTTCGATGAGTGTTCGATTCTTATTCGAATACTTTCAAAAGTAATATTTGAAATGAAAACCTTTTTTTATTCGTTTCACCTCTGCGTAAGATGCAATTGACAAGTTTTGGGGAATGAACCAAACGAAAGATATACATTAACTAAGATTGGCTAAGAACTTAAAACTTCAATGTTTTCAAGAGCACGCAAAAGCAGGTGTTGTTATAATTGACAAAGATGTAACATTGGATATCCCGGTCCAAAGAATTTTCTAAGTAACTGACGCTTACTCTAATGTGAAAACTGTACCATTAGCAATCTACTGTAGAAAACAGCTTTTACAAAACACTATATATTGCATTAACAAACATGAATATTACAGAGTTAATACATAGGTACGATGTCCGTACTCGGAAAATACTGGACGGAATGCCAATTAAATGTCAATAACATTACCGTCTTCATATGAAGCACATCTCGAGGGTATACGACTGGACTTTCTATGATTAATTAGAGACGATATAAATCTGACAGTTTGCATTACTATTATTTTAATTGAGTTAATAATGGTGTTTTCTCGTCGATGAAACTGGTCAAGGAAAAGGAAGTCGCATCATATTTCTTAAGTGGACGTAGGTCTCATGCTTAATATTCGGCCTTGTCGGGAAAATGTTAAAAGTTCTATCTTAAGTGTTCCATGTTTTGCATCTAACATAAAAGAGGTTTTTTTATATTTCTTCCATTTTGTTGACTGTGGTCAGATAGGAGGCAATAGTAAGAGAATTTTTAATGTCTCCAAAGAGGCATAGTGGACTGGATATCCCAGTTAATAGATTTAAAAGAAGGCTGTCCTTGGTGACAACAAAAGCATTATTTGATGATGCCTTTTTTAATATAAATTAATTATATTATGTAAATGAGATGAGAACTAGAATGAGGGGGATTGCTCGAAAAGCACACCAACTGCCAATCCGGCCATAACAAGTACCCTGCATTACAGTTCACTTTCTGTTTTGAAAAATTTAATCAACCAGCCTTTGAAATAAGTAAGACACCCCACCTCTCTCTCTCTCTCTCTCTCTCTCTCTCTCTCTCTCTCTCTCTCTCTCTCTCTCTCTCTCTCTCTCTCTCTCTCTCTCTCTCTGGCTTTTCTAAAACCCAACATTTCCGCCCTATACCACAAGCAGTCAAAACAGTATTTTTTTTACCTGTGTATATTGGAAATATGCCAGTTAGGGTCTTATATAAACAGACATAACATAGCCAAATTCAAATATATAGATAATTTATCATGCGTTCATTTTAGTTCAACTAATAAAGATCACGTGACTCTTCCTTATTTAATAGGTATTTCATATAATGCCGATGTTCCAGCTGAGTGCCACTTATTGGTGTTTCATTCATTCATGCATATATCTACTTATATGCCTACGTTATGTATATATACAACTCGCTGACTCAGATTTAGATCTTTCATGTTGTATCCATTAATCTGCTATGTTAGGAATGTGATATAGGTAGGGCTGTGTCTATTCATGGACGGAGTAATCATACACACGTCGGGTTCCGGACGGTTAAAAGAAAAGAAAGAAGTCGAGGCAACAAATGAATAATCAAATCCTCCCCCCCCCCCATATGCAGCGTTATAACTTTCTCTCACGAATGTTGAATCAATGACATTGCGTTCAGTTCAATTATCTACTTATTATACAAAAAAAGCAAATGACAATAATTTAATCCTTGGTGGTCTATATTCATTTTTGAATATAAGTTTTTACACAGCTAACAGCATTCAGCCATTCCAATTAAATGAATTCACCTCTTTATTACCAGAAATTTAATCTGTGGTTGTCTGCATCCTTTTAAATGCATTTATCACATGGTTCTAAGCTCTCAGACAATCATGTTAAAAGATTTTAATTCACGTGCATTGTACCAGCATTTCGTGCATTTTGCTACAGTTTTTTGTTAATGTTTTTGAAAACTAGTTTCTTAGTTTTAATTCTACAGGTTTTTCTCTCTGTTGTCTTTGTTGATTTATTGTTGTTGCTGCTGCTGCTGTTTCTAATTATGATGGTCGTAGTGATGTTCGTGTAGATTTTGTCTTTTATTCAGTGGTCATCTGTTCCTGCATGACACGCTTTAAGATCTTTAATTTCCTATACCAATCTGCATCCAGTGAAATTTGGATTTGTTAAATTAAAAGCTATGGACGTATGCTAATAATATGTATATGCATGCATGCATGTTCATGCTATATGTATACATGTTTTCAGGCCCGGCCATTTGATGTGCGGGGCCCAAGGCAGCAAACGATGAACGGGCCACAAGCAAAACAATTGCATTGCGGAGTTGACTTCCTGAAAGCGCTGGGCCCAAGGCGGTTGCCTTCATTCGCCTCTGCCTGTATACGCATTTAGTTACCTGAATGGTGCACAATAGCTCTTCGTTGCAGTATCCGACAATAAATTAAAATAGTATTCGTTTTGTGGTTTGTAAATCTTGTTATATGCATTATCAGGCATCTCCATGCATGCAGGAAAATTAGATAAAAGATTGGTCTGTTCGTTGTTTTGTTTGCATAATCAATTCTTTCTGGTCTTAAAATGGTGCCCTACAGTTTCGAATTTTGCATAAGGCCAGATTTTTAAAAGAGTTTCCCCGTTTTTCCTCTTTGGCTATCATGGCCATTTCAAAAAGTCTTTGCATATCTGAGGTATTCTTAAAATTCGTCTAACACTAGTATATGGAAGAAAGCGAATCTCTCTTGTCACCATTATTTCATTAATTTCATTACAAAAGAATAAAAATAAACATTTTCAGTATTTATCTTTCACGTAATGCAACAAGTTTAAATTTAAGTTGATTTCAATCATGTGTTTTAAAATTTCTATTTTCGCTATAATTTTAAGGTCAGCACAAATTTCTACAAACACATAAGACATACTGTGTATGCAATAGCGAATTAACCACATTTAGCATGCATGCCATCAATGTATAATACCATGCACCTATGAAAACTTCAAAACTCCGCTTGGTCATTTTCACTTCCTGGACCAAAGGTAAATTATAAAACTGAGTTCATGACTTCTTTATGCTTTTTATATAATATGCTTTTTATGCTATTCATTCATTGCATTTTCAAAGATGTTTTGCCTAGTCCGTAAAAATTATATTTACTATTTAAAAAGTAGCTAAAGGTAGTGTACTGGTATAATAATTCGTACTGATTTTTCGAACAAACAGGGGCAGCCGTATTGATTAGCTATGTGCTTAGATCTTTACAATTTCTACCAGTACAATGTCCAAAAGAAAAATTAGCCATAATAGATGAAAGTAACATAGAAATGTGGCATCATTATATCCATTGTGCATAATGCGAAAAGTTTTCCTTTGCATCAGTCGCTCTCTCAGAAGAACATAACAGCAGTAGAAAACCCCCTTAACACGTTTTCAGCAGTCTTTTCTCTCACAGTTCGCGGTTTTCAGTCGATCAGATTCAATAGTTTATATTCACATACACTGTATCAGGTCAAACTAGAGTGGACAACATTACTTAGCTCCTATTGAAAATCCTTTCTGGAAAATCAGATAGCCGCTATGATATGTTCGTTCCCCTACTTTGAAAACAGATGGCACGAAATGTGTGGACAATACGTGACATCATCTCAATTGCAGTCGGAACTGATGTCCCTCCATTGCAACGATAATCGTCTCCAGACTTCTCTACACTGCGTGCCACAGGTTTCGTACATGTCCTGGACGAGCGAGTAAAGGTGATTCCGCGCAATTTTTCCCTCACTTAATCCCAACTCACACGCTAGTCATGAAATTATTTCCTACCACAATCACCAGATACCTTCAAGCTCTTTGAAGATGGGAAAACGGCAAAGCAATAGTCATGGAACAACTGGTAGCTATAGCTGCAAACCTAGAGTCGCTTCTCATTGGACTAAAGCAGCAGTGGAGTTCAGCTGCCCCCTTTGCGACTGTGCGGCCCATTTTAGGAACACAGTTTGCCTCCAAAGCATAACGAACGAGCTAGCAAAGGTGACCTAAACATGAATTGTTTCACTTTAACCCATGGCCATCTTACTGTTGCTGATGTGAATCCCACCTCAGCGGTCGAAAAGCTAACAGGAAGATAAAGGTGACGCAATTCACTATTGGTGTCTGGATCAAGCGCACACTGATGGACAGTGCATTAGCAGCCAGACTAGTAAGCAGAAAAACACCATATGATAGAGAACTGTCCAGATTTACCATCAATATATTCGTAAAAGCAGACCAGCAAGTCAACCTCGGTGACTTCAATGCATGAGTAGGCACACATAAACAGGCACAGCCAGGAATTACTGGCAAAATTTGCTTTGACAATGCAACAATATCGGACACCTCCTACTGAACACTGAACGCGCCTTCTAATCACCAACAAAGTCTTTCGCCAGCTAAACCAAAACAATATGTCTTGGATGAACTAAGCCCTTATTGACATCTTACTGACTACGTCATCGTGAGGAGACAAGACAAGCAAGATGTCCGAGTGACGAAGGTCATTCGAAATGCAGAGCTCAACATCCAGATTCAGTGTAGCAAACATCCACAAGGCAAACATGTGGTCAAACATTTAATGTCTCCTAATGGAAACATGAGCATGTGAAAAATTCATTACCACAAAAACGTTTCAGCCAACTAAATACAATCGATATAAACTAAAAAAAAAATGTCGATGCAAACTGGCATCTTTCTTAGATTCTGTGTACACACCTGCATCCAATCCCTTCATCACACCAGACGTAGAAATCAAGATTGGCTTAATGAGAACGATAATACCATATTTTTTAAAATCTCGAACTTTATCGTATCAAAATGTATCCTTCAACAACATCTAGAGGATGGTCCAATGTAGATTCAGAAATTTTCAAAGCTTGTGTGTGACATCCAGTGTCACGTCGAGAGGAATGAGAGGATGAATTTCTGTGACGATTTGAAGAAAATCTACCGGTCACATCATCTAGAACATATCCACCACCGAGATCTGACAGCACCACAATGCTCCTTGACAAAGAAAATATAACTCAAAAATGGCAAACTTCTTCAACAACATCTACAATCAACATTCATCCATCAGGCGGACGTACTCATATAACTATACCTCAGAAGTACAATGATGCATCCATCGCCCACTGTTTCAAGGCAACAGACAACCTGTGACTACCATCTCCTTGCCGCTAATAGCCTGCAAACTCTTCGTCAGAATCTGCTCGTGCATCATATACGTCAGGGCGCTTGCTTCCTTCAAAACACTACAACTGGAACTGTAGACTTTAAACTGTAGAGCATTGCATAGGCAATACAGAAGCACAAGCTGCATAAATCTCAGGAATACAGCTCGTTATCTGATGATCAAGCGAACCCATGTGCATATCCTATCAAGTGTGCTCTCGACAGTTCAGGGCACAAACTGACCTGATCAGCCACTCGAGTGCTCACAGAAATCAAACCAGTTGATGAACGCGAAGATCTAATAGCAAACAGTCCTTGTACGTGTCTTTATAACACATTTATCTTAATGTTCTAAATTTTAATCATATTACATAAATTTTATTTACTTATTTAATCAACTTTTCGGAGTCGGTAGCCTTTTCAAGGTGTGTAACATTTACGAATTGTTTTGTATCCTGATTTCATTGATCTTTCCTTGAAAGTTTGTCATTGCTCGTTTCTTTTTTATTCTTTATTTTGCTATCATATATTAGTTACAGAGACATGTCTATGAAAACTGTACTCATGAAATATTTAAATTTCAAGAGGGAAAACATTTAGCATTTTTATGAAAGGTCCAAGAACTCGCGGCTTGATAAAAGGATGGAAATGAAACCTTGAATAAATTAGACTTTTAAGTTTGATATCAATTATGATGTTAATGCATATGTTTCAGATACAAGTATTCAACTCACACATTTATCATAGGTACAGAAAATGCCCCATCATTTAAGTATATTAAATGATTTAATAACTAATATAGAGGGTCAAAATATTTGATATAAGTGCTAATGATACCTGCAACCCAATAGTTCCTAAGTCGTTTATTTTCAAATTAAATAAATCATGTAAAGTTCGTATTCAGGTGAGGAAAATCTTATAGAGGTGTTTGTAAGCAGTCGTGCGTGCGTGCGTGTGTGCGTAATGTTTTTCTGTAACTTTATCTCATAGGGATGTTGCTCTTTTTCATTTAGCCCTGTACGTTCTACACATGGAACACTTTTAGTCAATCTAAACATTTTTAATTTCAATGCTTCGAAAACAAAGAATCCGATAATTTTTTGTATGGAATATCTTTACTCTAACGTTCATATGTATGTGTCAGACGCATCATTTCATCTCCTGCTGCGTTTATACTCAATCTTTATTTATGAAATTTCTTTGCATGAAAATTGGAATGTAACTGACATCATCAAACACAAAATATATATCAGCCACAATATTTTAAAAATAGTCTTTCCGAACGTACGATTAAAAAAGGATTGTTTTTTTATCACAATAATGAGATTATCGTGTATATTCACAGAGCGCGAAAAGGCCATGAAAGTTTAAAAAAGAAGCATTGACGAGTATGTTAAACCGCCTTGGACTGACTTGCTGATGAATGAAAGAAAATTTATCCCCAAATAAGAAGTGTGCCGCTCTCAGAATCTTCTTAATAGTTCTTTTGCGGACGTATGCACATCAATACAAACAAATGTCGAAGAACATTTAATTATTTTAAGATATGATAAGGGCATCGAGAACTGAAAGACAGGCACTACAAAGTAAAATCCAATGAAGGATAATAAACCCGCGAATCGAGTTTGCTATAGCTGAATAGAAAGTCATTTAGTTATTTGTTCGAGCAAAAGAAGCGGTGGGTGCTAATTAGATTATGAAATGAAGTTTAACTCATGTATTTTGTTCAAATGCGGACGCCATATAATTGTAAAACAATGTCATACCCACTGCACAGCCAGTTAATCTACGAAATTACGTAGTATGGTAAAATCTTACGGAATACATATTCTGTGTACACAAAATGGTCTTTTTCTGCATCGAATGTACTAAAATTTTAGAGTTTGAAAAGTTAAATTACATGTTACGGCCATTTCTCCAAATCCAACCCCCGGGTAGCCCCTTGATCTGAAAATGTAGAAGATATTCAATAACTGACTAAAGTACCATTATGTAGGGCAGTGGTCTCAGTTTTTGTTTAAGGCACAAAGGTATTGATAAATTGCAGCCTGATGTTAAAAAAATAAAATATATATATATTTTTTTTTAAAAAACAGCCTAAGATGTCTGTCGCCCTAACCTGAATTTCACAACTGATTGAGCGCAGACGACAATAGATACAATAGACTGCGACCAGGAATTGGGATTTTTTCATGGAAAATTGAGTAATGTTATAGGCTTTTGAGTTAATTTACAACTAATTTAACAAAACATAATTATGCTTTTGATAACCACGTGTCAAAGTAATGATTCTGATCGTTACGTGTTTTAAAATGATGCTAGAAATTCATCATTCATTACTCTGTGACCTTGCATTGTGCTGCCGAGACATCTGTTCCACCATACGTATAGCGAGCGGATCAAATCGCAGTGCCACACGCGAAGCAGAGTACTGGACTAACCTTTCATCGAGATAACTGTGTATTCTTGATGTGACTGCAATATGGGTAGTGCTATGATGATGTAATCTTGCCCCCCCCCAAAAAAAAAAAAAAAAAAAAAATTCAACTTTACCCCTCTCCCCTCCCCGAAAAATTGTAATGAAGTCCCTGGTAGTAGTAGTAATTTGGCAATCATGTCATAAATGGCTACGAGAATTCTTTAATGGATTTTAAGAAATTCGATCCTTCCTGTACCCCCCCCCCTCCCCAGAAAACATTCCGAGCGGAAAATAGGACAATGAAATGGGACTGTAACTAAAGGGCCTTGGATTTTTCCGTGTTATGATCGAGACGATTAAGCTTATCAGTTTGTACGGCTATTGATCACCTAGGGAAGCAGTTATACTATGATCGTTACGATTATGCGCACTTGTTTGAACGGATATTGATTACCCAGTGAAGCCACTAAAGAGGAATGAGCTCACTGGGAAAATACTTTATTATGAAATATACGTACTATGAAAGTGGGAATAAGGCACTTACTACATGTCTGAATGAACATGATATTCGACTGAAAGATATGCATGTTCCCGATATGTTATAAAAGTCATGACACGCTTAAATTGGACATACTATTAAATTCTACAAACTTAAATAACTTTGAAGAAAGTGAAGTACTTTCATCGAAATTTATCATGCATAGATTTATCTCAATTTATTGTACTTTCTACTGTACTTTATTTATCTGTTGATAAGTATGTTGAATGCTGGTGAAGGTATCATATCCGTTATCAATGACTGTAATGTTCCATTCATTATAAATATTGACCTAAGTAACATTGTTGTTTATATCGTGTCGCTGTTGTTCCTTTTCCTACTTACATAAATTTTAGTCATACCCGTTCACATCACCCAGCCATGTCCAGAGAGCTTTTTCTGCTATCCGGTACAAACATAAACTAAGTTTCATTGTTTCTATTTTTCTCGATGCAGATATATTTATATGCACAAATACAGTTACATAGTATATGTCCCTGGAGGTGCATCTCAAAATGATACAAACGAAACATCAACTCAAAACATACTGCACTAATAATTCAGTGATGGCCATTAAGACAGGCTTCTTTTTAAAAATTATTTGCTGTTCTTCCATGCAGACGAAAATTTGACAGAAAGACCCCGTATTCGCACAAAGCCAGTGATACCAGCATTGCCTTAAGAATTTTTTTTTTATCTCACGAAACTCTTCGCAACAAGTGGATGGAAACAATAAATCACCTTGAAGATGATCTGTGAGGCAACCCTAGTCTAGACTTCGCTCAGCTTCTATCGATTCTAATTTGTTTTCTGCCGCAAGTGTTGTTGAAAGAATATCGTGCATTTCCGCAAAGGTCATGTTTTCCTTAAATAACTGTGGATCAATAGCATTTCATCTTTATTTTGGCGATGTACCAAGATCTGATTGGCTGCGATATTCGAAATAAAAAGTATGCAATAATGAATGTTTTAAAAAATGTTTCCTTCTGTTTTTACGCAAAGAATTTCAGATTGTGAAGTCATGGGGTGCTCTATACGGGGCTGTGTATTATATTTCAAGGAATCAGTGGAAGAAAATTGACCCAATGAGCACATGACGTTACCACCCTTTCCTACAAAATAATACTATCAATGTAAAATTCATATCCTTTTGAAGGATTTGAGTACTTGTTTATTTTGCAATTTAATATATAATCATAAGTCAAGTTATAACGGTTTGATCAAGAACGGCAACAATGTCATCTGGACAAAAATATTTGAATATCTCGAAATGACAGAATAAATATCCATTTAATTTGAAAGCTTATAAAAGAATTCGTTTTAAAAAAAGTCAGTAAATAAACAGAATTGTGAATAATAAAAACAATGCAACTATGAGGCTGGATTATAACAAGTTGGAAAAGTGTAATTGTTATTGTATAAAGCGTTTAACAATCCCCCATTTCCAGTCATGAATAGTACTAGCACGTGGTGAATAGTATGTAGCACGTACAGTTTCAGATGTAATATGCTTCGTAAATATATAGACTGTTATTAGTACTTTAACCGTAATAACATACCCATATTTAATGCATGTTCTGCACCTCTGCAATCTTATTTCTTTCTAGCGCGTACAAAAAAACACACAGAAAATACCTTAAACTCGATATCCAGAGCTGGTAAGGGTGACTATAATTCTTTTTCCCCCGGAAAATTCAAGGAAAAAATATGTCCACTTTTCTGAAAGCTCAAATAGGGTAACCCTAGAGCTGGTAGTCACTTATTTACTTATAGTCGATGGCTTTCTTTTGTGTTTCTATTTTCCTCCGCTTCAAAACAACACCTCACATCATTTTTATCCGCGCCCAGGAAGAAGAAAAAAAGTCCATTAAAATATGGATTCTGAGCATAAATAAATACAAGAAATACGACATGTTGGGGTACTTTTTTTTTCAAACATGAGCGAGTCGACGTTTCTGTCATTATTAGACCGAGGCTGGAAACAGTACGTAACCACGATTCAGTCCTGTTACATTTCAAAATTGTTTTACACAGAATTACCGATACAGAACGTCGTCCACATTATTTCCGGGTGATCATGTTTCTTTTAATCCCAAAGAAGCAAGTAGTCAGTTCCAATCAGAAAATGTGCAAGCAAATGGAAGTCTAATCATGCCATCTCATGTTTAATATTAACTTGCTAAAATTAATTTTCTTTACCTTAGTGTTTGAACTGTGAAAATAATTTCTGAGGAACTCTTTTTAAAGCCTTCATACTTTGTAGGGAATTGAACGGCACGTGTTCAACAGCACGAAGAATGGATTTAGCAGATGGCAAACGACTTTATTGTATTTTGTTATTTTCCTGACATTTTATCATCGATTCTATCAGAGAAGAAATCAGGGAACAATTTGATTATTGACACGTCATTCGCATGCCACTTACATGAGGCAGTTTCTTTGTATGTATGTATGTATGTATGTATGTATGTATGTATGTATGTATGTATGTATGTATGTATGTATATATATATATATATATATATATATATATATATATATATATATATATATATATATATATATATATATATATATATTGTATGTGTGTGTGTGTGTCTTTATGTCTGTGTGTGGATATTCCTAGCATCAAACGTTAAATGTGAAGCATGCCAATATGAACTATTCCTAACAGCAGTTGGATTAATGCACGCATACCATTAGCATCCGTGCACTTTTATTTGTTAAATATGGAAGAATAATTGGCTATGTTTGTTTTCATGCTTTGAGGCCCATAATGTTAAACAAATATATATTTCTACTTGAAATTGCAGTTTAACACTGGACATATTTTCCTTTCCAATTACACTGGGATATAATAGCACAGATCACAGTTCAAACAAGAAATACAACTTACTTGTCTTGATTACAAGTGTATTGTTGATCTTCTTCCTAAAATAATTAAAAAATACCAAAACAAATCGGCACACTGTTTATTAAGATATCGAAAAGAAAACGCCTTGAGTAGAGAAATATGTTCCCTGTAAACACAATAAGCATGGAGTAAATATTGTATTGTTCGCATTACTTACAATCAGAGTAAATTCTTGATAAAAAAAAATCTAATATAAAACTTATGAAATTAGAAATTTAAATGGTTGATATTGCTCTGAACGTTTTAAATGTTTCTCACGCCCTTCTGTTCTCGGTCGTTTGTTTTACATTATACGTTTTGCATATAATTTACTGTAAAACGAAAATCTAAAAAATCTCACCCAACCACATCTATGTACGCTGTTTGTCAAATGTTATGGGGCCTTCTTTAAAACATGACAGTTGTTAGCCATTGAGAACATAAATAGATACGCTACGTTGCATATAAAGGATTGTATGACTTTTTTTTATTGAGAAATTAACATATAATTCGCTTTCTTGCATTCATTTACATCGTTCAAGAAATGCATTATTGTATTTTGACAAGACGTAAATAGCGCAAGCGTGTTCATATTTATAAACGCAGTTTGCACACACAGACAAATACACTCACTTGCAGGGCTGGATCAGGGGGATTTCCGTCGTTTCCAGGCACACACACACACACCACCCCGGCTAAAAACAAACATACAAAGAAACCCCACGAAACGTACACACACAATCGTACAGTCACTTGGCACTTTAAATTTGGCCATCGTTTATTCTTACGCACGTTTATTTGATAGTATGCACATTTGCACACTCTGAGCACATATATGCATATACTTTTGTTTTTGTGCCTTTTCGAAGAAAGTCAGGGCCCTTTTGAAATTTTGGACACCCCCACAACACTTGACCTGATCCGGCACTGACAGGTAGCACACGCGCGCATTCAAAATTAAGGAGCAAATTTCCTCAGCATGGATCTATTATAACTCGTTATTTATCGGTACATTTCAATGCATTTCCTATCGCCTTGGTCAAAAACCAGACTCGAAGAAGCATTCATCGCAATAGAGAAACAGAAATCCGGTGAGATACAGACCTAGTTTATCAATGATATCAGAGGACAAATAGTCACGTGATAATAACAATAAACTATTTCCAATGTTGCTGTGTGAAAACATGTCGAACATATAAATAAAAGCCACGTAACCTTTATAGAAAAATTAAAGAACATAAACTTCTCAAAATATTTATGCTGAAAAACTACGACCAGAAATCTGTAAATGTTGCAGCAACTTGGAAAAATCCAGATTAACCAAGCAGCGAGCATATCTTAATGCGGTAATCATGTGATACCAATAGAAAACGTCGCTGACACGTGTTCAGTCTTGATGAATCTGGTTTTCTCCACCTTGCTGAGAAACCGACAGGTTCTGGTCGTTGTTTTCAGAACAAATATGTTTAGAAATAAGTGTGCATATTTATTTACAAGCATTAAGTATCTTTTATTCAATATTTTCAGATTCTATGTACAACAACTTCTGAAATGGTTTATTGTTGATATCACGTGACTATTGGACGTCATTGACATGTTGTTACGAAATTTGCGAGATTTGTGGAATCGTATGAAAGGATTACAAATTTCGAGTTCCATGCCAGATTTCATCAACACTAAAGGTTCGTCTCATCTGTCGGCAGTATAAAGACATCACGAATGCTATACTCGCAATTTCTGAGAAAATAAATCATATTGCCGCCGATTTCATGCAAGTATATTTCGATGAAGGGTCATTCAAGTTTGCTGTCCGTCCAGTAAGCGGCTACCCTATGCCGACACCAAAAGGCTCTGATCTCAATGTCCAAATATCAAAAATGGCGTGGGAAAGGTCATAGGAAACTCAGATTAAAGGATGGTATGGCTTTTCAATATGGTTTTAAACTGTACACAGACTGTTATGTTCATTAGCGCTTTCTCCTTCCGGCGAACTTCCTACTCCTGACTACTGAATTGTTCTGGCCGGCAATTGCATGGTGATAGATAATCTTCGACACATTTTATCTCCTGTGTCCGTTTAAGAATTTAGTTTCTAAAGATAACTGTTTTTCTTGTGTATTTTTTTAACGGTCTAAGACCTTGATGATATGTCACTCTTTCTTAATAGAAGCTAATGGAAATGATACACTCTATTTGCAATTTTTTCCCCGTCCTCTTACCACTAGGATTTATAATATTCTTTGTGACTTGATATAATTCGACAGCTTGTTTGTTTGTTTGATTAGGATTTTTAACGTAGCTTTAACAAATTTTCATTCATATCGCTACGATGTCTGCAGTGAGGCAATTTATAGTGATGTCTAGCACTGGGGCATCATGACGCAGACATGTAGCATGATGTCCCACCCAGTCACATTATCCTGACACCAGGCCGACCAGTCCTAACACTAACCTCTTAATGCTGGGCGTTAAGCGAGGCAGCTGTTAGTACCAATTTTGTAAGTCTTTGGTATGACTCGGCCGGGGATCGAACCCACGACCTCCCGCTTCCGCGGCGGACGCTTTAACCAATAGGCCACCGGTTCGGTCTAATTCGACTGTGGTTACCTGATCAGTTTCAGAAACAAGTTTTACTGCTTAAAACTGTCTTAAATAATTTAAGTTTTAAAAATATTGATAAAATATTTTGTTCTGGGTCCATTCTTTTCTTTTCTTTTGTTCTTATATTTGGTATTTGGAGTCAGAACCTTTTCTGAATACTAAAGGCAAGAAATGAATGAATATCGTATAACAACGTATATATATATATATATATATATATATATATATATATATATATATATAAGTAGTGTATGGGGATACTCTAGCGTCAATGGGAAAATCCTATGTAAAACAGCTTGGGAACATCTAGCGTCAAGGGGAATTTAACATGGTGGGGACTATCTAGCGTCAAGGGAAATTTAACATGGTGGGACTATCTAGCGTCAAGGGAAATTGAACATGGTGGGACTATCTAGCGTCAAGGGGAATTGAACATGGTGGGTCTATCTAGCGTCAGGGGGAATTGAACATTGTGGGACTATATAGCGTCAAGGGAAATATAACATGGGAAATAAAACAAGGAAAAAAGGGGTGGCAATGAAAGCTACTATCTTTTCGAGACTTATGAGTGGCCCTGAAAAGAGCCTTTGGATATTTCTTCTTCTTTTATTTTCTGCCATTGTTCCACCACCTTTTGATTTTACCAATGATTCCCGTTTTCTTCTTCTTTTCTTCTTCGGGAATCCAGTCAGGATGCCCCATAGCTCTAAACTTCTCTTGTATCTTTATCCAATTGTTATTTAATCTTTCAAAGTCCTCTTTCTTTTTTTGGTTTTCATTGTCCTTTCTTTCCTTTCTCTCCTTACTCCAGTTATCTTTGATCTTCTTCACTTCTTCTAATAGTTCCTTTCTCATCAGTTCTTCAGCTTTCTTGAGCGGGTCCAAACCCTTTTGGACATGGGGGTACTCTGTCAAGATATTATCCAAAAAACACTTGACGTTTCCGACAATATCTATTACTTGCTTCAATGTCCCCACTCTAACATAGGGTGGATTAATGCAGCCTCGTAACTTTTTGGCTTCTTCTTCTAGCATTCCTCCTAAGAGCTCCCTGGCTATTTTCAGTCTTTTTGCAAAGTCCAAACTCTTCGCAATCTTCCATTTATGATGTAATTTTTCCACTTCATATTCCCCGTCTAATATCCAGAAATAGCTGTGTCTTAAATTGTTGAATAAACTTGATGCTTTTGCCATCTTCTATGGTTATTCCGTGGAATGGTTCTAATGTCAGTCACTTTGAGTATATATATATCTTAAGCACGGACGTGAAAGTAAACACCCCCTACATTCACTTGTCATATTAGATACTATCCACAAATCCTACTATATACTATCCAAAATCACACCCTATACTAACCACACACACACGGGGAAGCAGCCAAAACAAACCCTATTATATACTATCCAAAATCACACCCTATACTAACCACACACACGGGGAAGCAGCCAAAAACAAACCATACTATATACTATCCAAAACACACCCTATACTAACCACACACACACACACACACACACACACACACACACACACACACACACACACACACACACACGGGGAAGCAGCCAAAAACAAATCCTACTATATACTATCCAAAATCACACCCTATACTAACCACACACACGGGGAAGCAGCCAAAACACACCCTATCATATACTATCCAAAATCACACCCTATACTAACCACACACACGGGGAAGCAGCCAAAAACAAACCCTATCATATACTATCCAAAACACACCCTATACTAACCACACACGGGGAAGCAGCCAAAAACAAATCCTACTATATACTATCCAAAATCACACCCTATACTAACCACACACACGGGGAAGCAGCCAAAACACACCCTACTATATACTATCCAAAATCACACCCTATACCATCTAAATAGAGTCAGTGTTTATAATCACACTACTCCTCTCTCACACCCATTGGCAATTGACATAGTATTTCTTTTCTTGTTATTTGGGTAGCCCTGAGAAGGGCTGTTTTTTTTTTTAACTTCAAACTGCACCTGGCTAATGCTGGCATCTCCCAGGTCTAGCCCCACACACACATCTCCTACTCCAATCATTCTCCCAATTCACTCTTGTGATTGGGAGCGCAGAGGGAGAATGAGTGGCTTCACTATCCCAATCTTCTGTTTGAGGGATAGTGAAAGTCTCTTCATTTCTGCCTCTATTCCGCAACCGTGGATGAGTCTGTGGTTGTTGCGGCTGAGGCAGTGGGGGCTGAACCTGTAGTGGACGAACTGGTTCTGGTGGTGAAGGTGTCCTCACCATGGGTTTGACTTCACTAGTCTGTCTCATCATGCGGTGAGGTAAGATGGGACTTTTCTTCTCCTCCTCTTCTTTCTTTTTTCTTTCCTCCTCTTCTTTTTCAATTTTGGCCTGCTCTGCTATGACCTCCATAGCCAGTTCGTCCAGGAGACGCCTAGCATTCTCCAGATGCATTTGAAGCTCTCTTAACTTTTGAACTCTGCTCATCTTCTTTGATTCACCAACGATGGGTAGCCAGACTGATTGATTGATATGATGCGTTTAAAGTGATTCGTCCCGAGGGCTCTTTGAGTGCTTCTTTATATATAGTTCAAGCGCGGACGTGATGGAAAACACCCCCTAGATCCAAAAATCTTACAGTATCCCTATCATTACCAAAACACGCGGACGTGATGGAAAACACCCCTAGATCCAAAAAACTTACATTATTCCTATCATTACCAAAAAAAACAAAAAAAAAAACACGCGGACTTAAAAGAAAACACTCACTCACTTTTTTACTTGATTCGTATCCATTATACATTGAACAATTTTTTTGAAAAAATACGTTGTGCTTATAGACGCACTTCATAACAAAAGTAAAATGAGACAGTGATTATAGACTCACTTCTAATTTTTTTCTAACTTCCTCACATACCATAAGCAAATTGAATGATTAATTCTTTTCGAGAATATTGGGTAGCCCTGAAAAGGGCTGTTTTTTTGTGTTTGTGTGTACGAGGAAGGATGACAATCTTTTATCGTCTAAGATTGCGTCCTCGTTTGGCTACACGATAGGGTCTGCTTCTTCGGAAAGAGAAAGAGAACTCTTTCGTGTCCACACGACAGTCGACAAAACTTCTGTCTGGTTCCTGCTGCTGTTGTTGCTGTTGCTGATGCTGCTGTTCTCTCTGCTCTCTCTGCTGCTTTTGAAGTCGATACTTCTCAGTCCATTCTTCTTTCTCTTTTTGAATTTCCTCTCTGAAGAGTTCTTCTATGAGGTCTTCCGTTACTTGTAGCATTCTTACATTCTCAATCTCTTCAGGCTTTGGCATCAGATTGTGTCTGATACGATGCAGAGTGACATAAGCTTCGTTCAGCTTAGCTAGTCTTGAGCACATCTTCGTAGGAGGATGAGTCAAACAATGGATGGCCAGACTGGAGACTACCCCTGCTTTATATGGTTCAAGCGCGGACGTGATGGAAAACACCCCTCTTCGGTTTAGGGTTTTGAAACGTTTAGATAGTTTGATGTGAGGGATAGAAAGAAAAGTCAAAGAGCATTTATATGAATACAAATGTAAAACAAACGACAGACGCATTGGTTTTCAAAACACAACATTTTTATTCAAATAACAAACATTATTTCAAAGAACAAACACAATTTTTTCAACTAACAAACATTATTTTCAACTAACAAACATTTTTTTTCTTCCATAACACCAATACATTATCTTTGACATGGTTGACAACGTTGTGAATTAAATTGAGATTTCCACTGTTGGAAATCATTGAGCGATTGATGTACACTACGTTTCCTAGCTAAAGACAACAGATAGCCATAATGGTCACAAAACCATCGATCTACTTTGTCATCGTTTCGAGACGAATGACGATCAAAATAAGTCACTAAATGTTCTAAAGAATATCCAAGACTGCGATGATGCAGATAATAGATACAATATTGTCCACACACCATAGAATCTGTGCTTTGTAATTTCACATTATTGAATCGTGTCGTCTGAGCATTTCTTCTCATAAAGTCAATGATATCATCTTCGAAAGGGGGCAATCCATACGAATCAAAATACTCCGCACATCCCTCTTGAGGAAAGTAGACAGCTACCCAGTGAGTTCCTGGAAGATGACTGTCATCTGTGTTGATGACATAAGCTTGATTCTCTTGAGGTTTGCGATGAGGTAGTTCATCTTTAGCACACACGACAGGATTCCAAGAAGCAGTGTACGAACTACGGTTCAAAAGATAATAAAGTTCCCAGGTATCCATTTTTTGTTGTGTAGCCTTATTTTTTTTTTCTCCTTTCTTCACTGGTGATAATAAGTCATCAATTCAATCCAGACTTTTTGTTTGAAACGGTCTGACAAGTAACTGATGGTTTGCTTCGTCTCTTTACTCTGGGCCAAGAGAGCTTCGATGCGATCAATTTCTCGAGCAAACAATGGAGGAGAGGAATGATCACGTAAGCCTTTATACCACTGAAGTAACACGGCTTCTTCTGAAATGAGACTCCAAGCTTCGTTCAGATAATCATCCAATTTTTCTTCTTGACTCATCATCATACATTTATCGTGTTGAATTTGACTGGGATGATCGATTTGACATCCATAACAATCTTTTTTAATCATGTCTCTCATTTTATCTTCCAAGTGTTGTGCAAAACAAGCCACTAACTGTTGTTCCTGTTCTGGCCATCTGGATTGCATGATCACTACTTCTTCTTTTTGGTCTTCGGGAACTGCTTTCTCTGTAACCTCCCATTCCATGGATTCTCCACTATTCAAAGAAGGACAAGGGTCTTCCATAGTGTCTAATAGTCTAGAATGACTTCTCTCAAACTGTTGATTTCTATGGTATTATCGAATTCGGCATACAGAATGACATTTACTGTATGGGGAAGAGATGGGTGATCTGCTGTTGCTGCAAACTGAAGTTCCACACGCAGTTGTCCTGATTTTATAGGGTGGAAATGTCCCTCGTCACTGCCTTGGTCTGGAGTGAAATCAAAACCCCACAAAGCGTAACCTCCTGCATAATCGTCGTAGGAAATACCGTGACTGGTGTTGGTTCCTAACTGTCCTGTGGCTTCGTACAGCGACAAGTACGACCTCAAGTAATTCTTCTGGGCAAAGTTGGGTTCGAAGGGTCTGGTACACAAAGTTTTGCCATCGCGACTGACTTCGATTTTGGATACATTGTAGTGCTTAAACTCGAAAGGATTTTGAGTGTAGGCACCGTTGAAGGCTGCATTGCTGACGATACCGATGAATAAACGTTTGGGTAACTGTCCTTGGAACAGATGATCTTCGATCTTAGATCGGAGTCCAGCGGCAATGGTGAAAGTTTTGACTTCCACACGTCGTATCGGATACTTGGCTGTCGTTCTGCTCAAAGTGTGACTGATGTCATTTCCCACTTTAGGTAACACTTCCACACGACGCACGTATAATCTGGCTTCTTCGATCTTGGTTTTACAGTGGTGACCATCAGTAGCCATCAAATGGAAAGCAGCACTGCTACGATTCAGTCTCAAGCGAATATCTACTCCGTTCAGCAAATACTTCTCTTGAAACCACATGTCCAAATGCAAACGATCGCACAGTTCTAAACTACGTCCTTCCTTAATTTTCTTATGACGTTCGACAAAACCCTCATTGACAACAGTGCGTTCGTTTGCGATCAAGGCTGTTTTGTCAAACTTATCTGCTAAGTCAGGTTTCCATACCACGCAAGCATCTAAATGAGTATTCTTGGCTTCTTTTCCGTACGTCAAGAGATTTTCGAGGTACGCTCGGTAAGGGTAAGTATCCGTGCTACTGCTGACCAGTTTGTTATTCATGTACAAATCCACTTCGCTGAACAAGGAATGCATGAAATTGTTGACGGGAGCTGCTTGGGTATCGGCTGCTAGATTGGTGTCGTCCGTTTTGGTTACTTTCACTTTCAAATACAAGTAACTGTTGTTGAGATCGATGTAATCTTCGGGTTGTCCTTTGATTTCAAACTCGATGGGAGCTGAATCCGTCAAAGAGGAGACGGGATGAAATTCGACCCATTGAGCTTCTTGCATGGTCATCATCGTGGGTGGCATGGCAAAGAGATCCAGTTCCGACTTGGAACAGGCACAAGATTCTTGGTGCATCATTTTTTCTTTATGTTTTTTCTCTTCACTTTTAATAATCAAAAATGTCTAAGTCTCGAGCGGTTCTTTTTTTCTTCGTCTTTCTCACTTTAGAGGTACGGAGACTTTTGAAAGGGTGTCTTCGTCGACGCTTTCTACCTTGTCCTTGCTGTGTCGTCAGGGAAGTAGGAATGTCAGACTCGGTACCGTTCAGGGCATTTATAGGACTTTCTCGTCGACCCAAAAGCTCTTTACCCGTTTGAAGCAAGGTATTTTTGCCTGCTCTCAAAAAAGCTTCTTTTGGGTTTTGTTTGTCAATGAGAACATTGTAAAGAAAATCTTTGCCGTGAGTCAATGCGGCATCTTTTAAGGTGTGCAATCCTCGTGTCACCATTGGTTTCAAAACAGGGACCACGGAACGAAAGGCTGATTTAAACATATCTCCTAAACCATGTCCTCGTTGTCGAGTGACTCCTTGGTACACAGGATACATCACTTTTTCAGTGGTTGGAGAATCGTTTTTGAAAATGGAGTTTCACTGTGACTTTTCCTTTGGTAAATGGAATATTTTGTCCTAGTTCTCCTTTTATAGAAATGTTGACACTGTCGAAATACGACTTACTGACGGGTAAATAATGAGGATGTACAAATTCACGGTGAACGTGATTGGTATTTCCACCTTCTTCTTTATCGGTAGTGTCAGAATTCACTTTGAAAGGAATGACACGCAGTAACGGTGCAGAGGTGTGTCCTACTACATTGTACTCCACCACATCGGAGTACACAAACATCAAGTTGAGACCTTGGTTCAATTCAATAGGGAATCGAAAATATTTTGCAAAATCCGAGTTACTGGTTATGTCATGTATTTCTTTTTTCTTCGGGAGCATCTTGAGGTCTCCACCTAAAATATCAAACAATTCAGGACAAAAAGTAATGGCCATCATTTTCTCCTCTGAAAATGTCATCATGAGTCGACGAGACACTGAATAGTACTCAATGGTCACACTTTTTGGGGTTTTTGTGGATGCAAGGGACTCCATGGCTTTACCAAACACAACATTGAACCTGCTTGCAATCGTAGTCACTAAATGTTGACCACTAAAATAATAACCTGGAGGAATGACGAACTTATGAGTGGACAGGACATTAGTTTTGGATCCATCTGATTTCTTTTCGCCACCTTTACCTCGTGCGTCTAAGGCTTTTTGCAATTGCTCGTCAAGCACTTCTACTGTAAAAGTGTTTTGATTTTCGACGATGTTTTTTATTTGTGCCGGGTGTATTATTTCCACTAAAGCTACTTCCCAATGATCATCTTGATCCAAATGCATGGTTTGAGGTAATTTAGCCGTGTAACAGCACAACGTGTTGTTAGGAAACACCTCCATGGAACTGTCACTGGGTAACGTTAAGTAAAATTGGTTCATAGTGTGGTTCATAATTCCAATGTTGTTCTGTCCGAGGAGTCACTCGAGGTTAAAGGAGTATCTAAAAGAGGATTGTGATTGGAAGGGTGACTGCCAGGAGAAGGACTAACGTTGGACGCAAGGCTCCCAATAGTGTTATTGTTGTTCCCGTTGTAAGAGTATTTCAGGGAAGGATTGGGAAGAAGATATCCGATGCAACTGCTGAGTAAAATGGTCCACAATTGTTTGTCTCCTTGTTGCAAACTCAAATTAGCAATGGCTGCACCGATGACACAATACACCACAAAGATTTGACAGAAAAAAACGATTTGCGTTTTAGGGACACGTTCTCCACACCACACCCACAAGGGTTGCTTTTGTAAATCTTGCAGAGATGACGTGGGTGAAGGAGTAGTCACTGTGGTTGCTGAAGCTGTATTGAAGGGCATGATGGTCACTTCTTTTTATAGTCGATGACTTGGGCAGCGTCAATCCAAGAATCAAAACTAGGAGGATATCCTTTCCAACGTACTTTGACTTCTTTGACACGACGTTTTCCTACTTTACGAGTTCTTCGTTCGAGAATGCTTTCAATGTCGTACACGTCGTCTTCTTTTTTGGTGACACGTTGTAACTCAGGCAAGTAAAACGTTCCTTTTAATACTTCTCCGTTCATGTCTTCCAATTTATAGACGGTAGGATGACGATCGCGCACTCGTCCAGTCACACGAAACAATTCGGTGGTCCAGTTGGGTAAGTAACCTTTGTCGAAAGTGCGTTTGGTTTTGCCAATGCGTACCCAATCTCCCGTGGTTAACACTTCTCTACCTTTCTTGGGGACAGCCCTCGTCCGGGACGTACCAAACAGACGCTCAAAAACAGTGACTTCGTTGTCAGGTGTCACCTCTTGTGGGGCACGTCCAATGCTTCTATGGTAAGATTGATTGTAGGCTTGGACTAAGTGTGGTAAGACGTCGATGTACTTGAGAGTGTGTTGATGTGTAAAATATTTCCACATGCGTTCTTTCAAGGTACGTTGAAAACGTTCCACGATACTGGCTTTGGTTTCAGGATTTTCGGTGGTGAAAAAATGAATGTCACGTTTTTTTAATTCTCGTTGGAAAGCTTGGTTCAGAAATTCGGTGCCTTTGTCGGTTTGCCATCGAAGAGGGTGACGACCGCTTTGTTTCAACACCAGTTGCAAAGCTCGTACTAACTCTCCGCTCGATTTGGATGTCAATGGTACGACCCAGGCAAATTTAGAAAAGACGTCGATGACACAAAACAAATATTTGTAGCCACGGTTGTAGGTGGCTAAATGAGAGACATCAGCTAAATCGGCTTGCCATTGATGATCGATGCCTTCCACTTGAGTGCGACTTCTGTGAAATTTTCGTCGAATGGGTTTGTGTAAAGTGTACGTCGCTTGTTCTTGTAACCATCGTTGTACTGTAGGTAAACGGAGCTTTTTCAAGCGAGTTTTGGCAGCACGATACAATTTCTGAATGCCTCCGTAACCTGCAGGGTGAGCTGGATCGTAGTAAATGCTGGCTAAGACCTTCTCCATGGTTTTCGTTAATAAGGGACCCACTCTTCGAGGATATTGCTTTGGGTGGGACGAAATGGGGGTTGTTTGGAAACGGTTTTACGTGTCCGATGTGCCACAGGAGTTGACGTCGAGGGTGCTGGTGGTGGCGGAGGTAATGGGATAGCTTCTTTGGCCTTCTTTTCTTTTCTCACTTCTGGTTTCCTTTCTTTCTTTTTCACATCTGTCGAAGAAGGAGTAGCCATCATCTTTTTAACCCAAGTTTTGAGTTCTTCTCGTGGGGGAGTGGGGGAAGGGGTCAACAAGGAAGCAGCAATCTTACTCGGAATGGGAGTAGCAGTGGGTGTTTGAAAGAGATCATGGGGTTCTTTTTCTTCCTTGGGTAATGGTGGGGTGACGTCTGTTTTGGCTACTGTAGAGGGTAAAGGCGACGGATTATTCATTAGTGCCTTCAAATCGGACAGTGTGGGTAGAGCTGTTTGTTCCACAGCTTTTCGATGAAAGAGTTGTAGTCGTTGCAGAAGTTGACCGTACTTTTGCGATTTTTCGGTTTCGGACAAATCGTGGCGATGCAGCAAGGATTGCAATTCGTGTTGTAATTGGGACATCTCGTTCAAATCAGGATTGGGTGGTAAATGGGGGGTACGTTGTTCTTGCCAACGATGGTATTCCATCCATCGTTTGTAAGGAACTAAAGTCAGTTTTCGTCCTTCCATGGGCTTCCAAAGGTTACGTCTGAGATCGTGGTGCTTCATGGATCCCTTTTATCTTCTGGAAGGATCATACATATTGCTACCCATACCTCGGGGCCATCCCTTGGTGCATCCCTGGAGCCATCCCTTGGTGCATCCCTGGGGACATCCCTTGTGTCATCCCTTGTAAAAAACCTGGTAATATGCTGGATAGGATACCGGATTTCGCTAATCCTCCCAACACAGGAAGAAGAAAAGGTAAAAATCCTCCGCGTTGCACCAACATTTTTTTCTTTTGACGGACGGGTATTTTCTTTTCGACCATTTGACGAAGAACGTGTCGATGTTTGGCTAAGCATTTTTTCTGGTGTGAAGACAAAGGTATCGTGCCTTTCAAGACATTCAAACAACATTCGCACACGGTATCGATGACATCTTTGGAAGCCGTTTTAATGATTTGTTTTCGCATGGGTGGAGAGGCTTTGGACAGGACAGACAACACGTCTCCGTGTTTGACCAAACGAGGAGGTAGTCCTTTCCTTTTCTTTCCTTTGTGGGATGAAGAAGAATGTTTTGTGCGAGGTGACATCTTTGCTTGTTCGTTCCACAATGCCACTGACGTCCATGACTTGAAACACACCCTCTTTTATCTTTTTTTTTGTTGTGCCATCACTTGATTTATAAGTGGTATCACTTTTTCTGGAAAGAGATCATGGGGTAGGAAAAATCCTCCGCGTTGCACCAGCATTTTTTTCTTTTGACGGACGGATATTTTCTTTTGGGTCTTTGGACGATGAACGTGTCGATGTTTGGCTAAACGTCCTTTCCTTTTCTTTCCTTTGTGGAGTGTAGAAGAATGTTTTCTGCGAGGTGCCATCTTTGCTTGTTCGTTTCACAATACCACTAGTGTCAATGACTTGGTAGACACTCTCTTTTATCTACTTTTTGGGGAACTACCGCTTCGTCAAAAAGGTAACAATGTGTTTCCCAAAATTGTCAAAGGATCCTCCTTTTTGGTGACTCTTCTTTTTCTTTAAAGGTCTACGTCTTTGGAGGGAAGGACGTTGATGTTTGGTTTTAAAGCTTTTGGTGAGATGACGAGATTGTCTTGTTCCTTTTCCTTTTTGGACAGCAGAACGACGAGGGTAGTGGCGGTGGTGGTGTGCATGTTTTTGAGGAGGCATCCTTGAGTGTTCATCAGTGGTACAGAAAAAATACTGATTGACGTCGTGGTTTTCAAGTCATATTTTTATACTGGAATGCGTCGCCACTGATTATCTTTGCGTCGTATCAACTTCATGGCAGGTAACACACGTCGTGAAGGAGTTCGCAATGGACTCAATCGGGACAGTTCTTGTTTGGACAAATCTAGTAAACTCTTTAACATGCCAGATCTTTCTTGGACTTTGACTTTGGGGGCAGGTACTTTATGAGCAGCTGCTACTGACGCTAAGGTGGACGAGGGTGTCTCCGGTGGAGGAGACGTTTTGGGAGACGCAGATTTCCAATGTTTCATCAAATTAGGAAAAACGGGTGTCAAATTGGGTTTGGCTGGCATCACCCGCAACGGAGAAGTGGCAGCCCCTGAGGCTACTGGCAACGTAGTCCCTGCCAAACGTCCTTGTAGATCTTTTCTTACAGGTCGTGGTTGACGAAGGTAAGGTTGTGTCCTGGCCGAAGTGCCTCTTTTGCGGGTGACCGCTTTTTTCTGTGGACTTTTCTTTTTCTGTGCTTTGGTCTTGGTACCCTTGTTCTTTTTCTTAGGGGCTTGTTTGGCTTTTTTTGTTTTCTTCTTGGGGTGAACTTTGGGAGTATTGGGATCCCATTTTAAAAGGGAACGAATGATGACACCTCCTAGAGAACCACTGCCTCCAGGTTTCAATATGATTTGCTTTTTGGTGTGAGTGTCAATGCGAGGATTGGCCAGTTGCGTCAAGGCTACTTTGTTTCTGTCAAAAAAGCGTTTGGTTTGATGTGGAAGGTGAATGATGCCTTGCAGTATTTGACGTGCTGTCACCGTAAACCATCGTAAGACTTCTTTGAGACTGGCTTCTAAGACGTGAGCACGTCTTTGTGGATTTTTTTCGCGACTGATGCCGTACAAGGCACGAATCAATTTGATGGGAAGATGAGACTGAAGGGACGTCATGTTGACGATGTATGAGACCAGGTCAAAGTAACCCAAGGTTTTTATAGATTTTTTTAGTGCTTCATAGTGTTATGTCGACGAGGAGGACGTGTACACGACAGGTCCTCCGTCTTGACACCAGTCGTGAAACAAATCGGTACGAAATCGCAAATAATCAGGGGTAGTGGGTTTTAAATCCACGAGTAAATAGGCGTGTGGCGTTTGAGTGGCATCATCGTACGCATGAGTTAGCCAAGGTGTTCCTAACTGTTTGGCTAAAACTTGCACTTGTGATTTATCTCGAGGACTTTTAAACAAGACCACGTAATGAGCATTGAGACTAATGGTACGATGGGCTTTACTTTGTTGAAATAAATTTTGCGTAATGTAAATGACACTGGCATTACGATGATGCCCTTTACGTGTAAACCATAGTTTAATTTCTTCTTCGTCTTCTCCTAACATGTCGTCAAAAATAACCCAATGAGTTTGACTAGGGTCAGACACGATCCCCTCGTCTTCTTTAGGAATGCCTGCTACAAACACAATGGAATCACCTTGACTTTCTTGCAAGAGGCTGTATGCCGATTGCCACTCTTTGTAACACCACACGATGCGTTGAGGTGGACGATCGATCAAATGATGTTTATGTTCGATCAAACGTTTGACAAATTCGGTTTTGCCTGAACCGCTCGGTCCAGCAATTAACATGTTAAAAGGATGACGAAGATACAAGGCTTTCCAACTAGCCTGATCTAAGTGTTCGTCAATGACTTTGAATGTGGAGGAGGAAGGAGTAGTAGAAAGAGTAGAGTGAGCCATAGTCGTGTAGTGGTATGTCAGTATTGACACAAAAACAGACAAGACAAGAGGTTTTTATACTTTTTTCAAGACAAGTTTATTTCAATGCATGTTTAAATTCGAACAACACGAAAACATAAAAGCCAAATAGATAAATACAGGAATAAAATACCTAGGCAAACGATCAAAGTGGCATATAAACAAGTCACTGTACAACGTGGTTTGGGTAACGAAGGTGTCCTAGAGGTAGTATGTAATGTTCTTATAGTCTCCTCTACAGGGGGTATAGTCACATACGTGTCTTCTCTAAAGGGTCTTTGTGGGGAAATGTCCATGACAGTTTTGTCTTGAACAGAAGGATTGTCTTGGGTGACAGATTTTTTTTCTTCTTCTTCTTCTTCTGGTACTGTTACTAACACAGGTTTAAAAGTGACTTTTTTCACTCGACGATGCATTTTAGGAACACAACGCTTGGGCATAATGGGATACTTCGTTTGTCCAAGCCTCAAAATCCCAACTTTTCCAGTCACGTACATCTGTCCAATGAGGGTGTAAATCACAAGCTACACACACATCTTCGTACACTGCTTCCGTACGTAAAAGTTGACGAATCTTTTTTTCTTGGAAAGGTCGAGATGTATCCAGATGAAAGCGTAAGGCTTTGAACAGAATAAGTCTCTCGTGGACATTTAAAGGAACCACCATACTGTCTTATTTTTTTGATAGGTAGTGTTCGTAAAGTGTCCACAAGGAATCGGCAGGTAAACGAAATCCCAGAAAGCAAGTCACTAAAACACACACGACACGTCGACCCCAATTCATAGGGTATAGTTCTTGCAATAAGTGTTCGTAATCTTTCACCGTGTGAATCTTCTCATTGATATCCTTCCACGGAATCTGTTGGATCACCAATGATAAAGGTTGTGGCATGGTTGTTCTCTTTTATACTTCTTTAGGTCAAAGATTACAAGTGTAGATTCAACTCAGAATTAAACACAGAATTAAATTTGCACAAAAAGCGAAAGTGATTAATATAACGTGTAATTTCGTCCCACTGCCATTCAGGGTAACGGTTAAGAAGGATCAAAGTATCTTCAGAGGTAAACGTAGTAAATTGGTAACAGAGCAAAAAAATACCCTTGATCCAGAGAAATCTAACACGTTGGTTAATTTTTGTCACTTTCCTCTTGTGAATTTCACGACACAAAAGTTCTACAGTCACCCCTTGAGATTTTTCTTTAGCAAGGCCTTGCCAAACGTCCTTGTAGATCTTCTCTTGCAATTCGTAGGGTAATCCTTGAATATTATGTTTTATATTATATACTGGTCTAGGTGTGTTACACGACATGGAGTAGTAGTGTCACTTCCAATCATTAGGTCCCACTAAAGGTAGGTATTGACAATTCGGAGACCATCGAGCATGTTCCAGGTAAGCGGAATCTTTCTGTTCCCACTCGTAAATGGATACACCACAACTGAAACACTTGACTTTATCCCCTTCGCCCAAGTAGAAAAATCCGGCTCTGGCTAATTCTTCAGGAGTTGGTCCAGGAAGATATTTTGGCCATTTATCTTTGAAGGTTTGAAATCGACTTTTAAAGTGGCAGTATTCAGGCAAACTCGTCGGGAACGAATATTCGACTCTCCTCACTTCAGTTCGATGCAGGTACGGTGAAATTCCTAGGAGTCCACGATAACGTGTGGCACCGCTTTCACATCCCTCAGGTTTGACACGCACAGCATCACTTTCCAGGGTAGATATAGGGGTAGTAGTCATAGCAACGTTCCTACGATATCCTGCTGAATCGCTAACGTCACAGAGCCTGGCATCACTACAATCACAAGGTTTAGCATCGCACTCCACTTGAGAATTCCCAAATTTGAATGATGTCTGTTTAAATGGATTCATCTTCTTTTCGCTTAGCTGTGTTAGTCACAATAAACTATTGGTCTTGGACAATGTCCCTTTTTATATGCTGCCCGATTTCGATGTGACCGTACGGTAGAGTGAAGTGATTGGGAAGTCGTACTCTCTTTTGGTACACGATTTGGTAGACTTTTTCCAAAGGTCTGCTAACGATTTGGTGTGTGGGTAAACGGACAATCTTGTGCGGTTCGTGGGTAGTCACTTGAAACGTTTCATCCTGTCCCAACTGTAAGGCTTCTTGAAGCATGTCAAAGTTCACCACTTGACTGGTGCGATAATTAAGAGTCAATCCTTTCACTTTACATTTGGTGTGCATTTTTCCTTGGGGGTCTCGGTATTCGTAGCCGTAATTTTTAGGACCGCCACTTGCA
Source organism: Unio delphinus (assembly GCA_029339505.1). Classification (NCBI taxonomy): domain Eukaryota; kingdom Metazoa; phylum Mollusca; class Bivalvia; order Unionida; family Unionidae; genus Unio; species Unio delphinus. The sequence goes on from JAQISU010000117.1 coordinate 10,481,919, forward strand.
AAACTTAGAATCTTGTCGTCGGGATGTTCATCGGTCCAGGCTCCTAAACGGTCTCCTTCGATGACAGGGTTACAATCGTTCGGTCGGTGAATGTAGATGCAACTGTCTGTGTCAAAATACAACACGCGATCTCCTAACAGTTCTAACACTTCGTACAATTTTAAGCGAGCGTGGGCTGTCACGTAAGCCGCAATGATGACATTTCCAAATTTGTCGGCTTCTACAAAGTCTAGTTCTTCTTCGTAATTGACTAAGATCAAGTCCTCACGAATGACGTCCACGTGTTTCATGACTTTGGTTGGGTCGTGAATCATCTGGAAGTAGCGAGACGGCTCGGACAAATACTCCGTCTTGGGTAAAGATGGACGTTGTGCCATTTTACCCCACAAACAATTGAGCATGACTTTGGCAAACGATCGCCTTCCTTCATTTTTCTCGATGTGGTCTAAAGTGATACCTTCCTGCTCCCGATATTTTTCTTTGAATATCTTTTGGTCTTCGGGAGTGTGACACCAGGAAGGATAGCCACTAGCTTCTTGTTTTAGTTTTAAAAAGGAATCCACGTAGTCTGCAAAAATACCTTTCTGTCTCTCGTCGCCCTTGCAGTATTGTTGTGTTTTGGGAAAGTGGTAAATTTCGTACACTTCTAACAGTTGGTATCCCATGTCCAGAGCTTTAAACAATTCCACACTCACCCACGTTCCTGTCAAGGTACGTTCTTCCTGAGTGTGATGACAAGGTTGGTCTTGGTTGCACGTTTCAGCACATGTGCGACACAAAGGAAACATCAGTTTTCCTTGGCAATGGTGAGGTAAAACGGGATGGTACAAGTCTGTGGGTGGCAAGACTTTACACTTGATCAATCCTTCGTACTGACGAATGTGGTCCAAGTCAATGTGTTCTGTCATCAATTCTGGATGCCCTACGGGAAAGTGACAATATTTACACACGTAAGGATACAATGAACACACGTCCAAGTATTTGATTTCTTCTCCTTTCTCCTCGTCCGCCTGGTACAGCAAACAAGTGGCATTCGTTCGTCCTCCGTACAAACTATCCCGGGGGTTCAATGGGTCCACCAACTTGTAACTTTCTACGATGCGTTTAAACTCGGGATCGGTTTTCAAACGCTGATCGTACTCGTGTTCCCACATTTCCACTACCTGGTAACCTTGTTGTTCTAACTTCAAACGTCGTTGACACGTGGTCTGGTACAAATCTTCCATAGTTCGTTGTAAAAACTGATTTTTGGTGTCACGCTGAGGGTAGCACATAGGACATCTGTGAAATAAGCATCCGTTAAACTCGTACACGATCTGAGGGTTTTCTAAGTCCCAACCATCCACTGAATACGTTCCGATGGTCTTTTCGCCTCCTCCGTTGCGAGCGTGTTGGATCCATTTGTCTTCCTTGTCGCACAAGTAATGGAGCCAGCGCAGGGCTTTGACTGAGTATTGCCGTTTGACAAAGTTCGTCGTTTGAGGACTGATGACCGCTAGAGTATTTTCAGGCATAAAGCGTTTTCGGTACACTAAAGAACATGCTTTGGCAATGGTACAAGCTTCTTTCAAAGGATCGATCCCTCCGTACTCCATGAACAATTCTCGAAATTTTCCACAGCAACGTCGTAAAATGTCCACGTCAGATCGACAGTACTTTAACATTTCTTCTTGAAAGTCAAAAAGGTCCGAGGCATGAGTCTGGTACCAAGCGAAGAAAGCTTCTCGTTGTTCGGTATGCATGTTGTCAGGGTCGTAATAGTGAGCCTCCGGCAAATGGGGTACAACGGTACGTTGATTGGCTTCGGTATTGAAAAAGTGTGGAAAATAACCTTTAACCAATTCTGTCATTCCAAACGTTTTAGGCATGCGACTCAATGGCATGGCCAAGTAACACATCGAATCTTTAAACTGTACTTGTCCTACTTGCATAGAAATGATTTTAGCTCCGTTCAAAGTCACTTGAGGTCGTTCGGTACATTGTTCCGCATAGTATCTGAGCAGAAATTGCCCATCGTATCCCGAAAAATTGTGAGCCATGACCGTAGCATGGCAATGACAATTACCGTAACGTTCGATGTCTTCTGTACTCCACGTTTCGTCAATGGGGTTTAAGATCCATCGGGCAAAATTGACCAAGGTGTTTGACCCTCGAAAGATTTTTTCACGTCCTCCAGGAATCTTGTTGCAGTGAGGGCAATAACTAAAGATAGGTTCTTGGATGCACTGTTCGCACGCACGGTGAGCCACGCAGAAATTGGGAATGTGAATACCGGTCTCTTGCATGCATTCGAAATCAAAAAAGATAAAATTTCCTTTTTTCTGGGTATCTTCTGGTTGGGGTTGGTATTTTTGAATGAAGCATTCGTGTTCCAAGTCCACGATTTGGTGACAAATGTGACATCGTTTCTTCCCTCGACAAACGTGAAACTTGGCACTATTGGTACGTATGCCTTGTCCACAAGTAGGGCACAATCTCAGAAGTTGACAAGTGTTTTTCTGCTGTGAACCTTGCATCTTCAAATGTTGTTGGTAACAGGTAGGACTGACAAAAGTGCGCTGACACACAGGGCAATGCACTCTTTCTTTTCCTTGGTCCAGACAAGGTTGTGAGGCTAAACATCCCTCACATTTTGATCCACAATGTTTGTGTTGTTCTCGATTGTTATAACCATAGTCACATTTTTCACAGTAGTAACCGTATCCCTGGAATGCAGTGATACTGGTAATGGTATCAAAATGACCATTGTGATGATAGACGTGAATGTATTTTCCGTCTTTGAAATCGTGGCCTCGAAACAAAAGAGGTCCACGCACTTCTTGAGGGTGTACTTTCAAAGTGTAACGTGGAGACAAGACGTCTTGTAATTGTTGCATTTCTGGAATGCCACAAGGAGTGTCTTTGGATATCCCCGCTTGCTGTAACAGGAGTTCTGCTTCACTTCGTTGTTTGGCTCGGTCCGATTGTTGAATAGTTTTCCAGGCTCTTTTCCATTCTACCGTGTCGTTCTTGTTGGCATACGTTCGTCCCACGACGACAGCACGGGCTAAACACATCTGGTCTTGAGGATTGTTAATTCGGACGAGACTTAGTTTGGTGCTGCGAAGGCTGTCGACCAATAATACTTTTTTGCGTCCTGTCCCCTGGGGAAGAGACACGTGGGTCATGAACAGTGTGGCTTTTCCATCGTCAATGTGAAACTTGTCATTGGATTGTTGCACATGTTGAATTTTGTCAATGACTTTAGAAGGTGTCAGTTCTGATGGACTAGTAAATTCGATCCAAACGGGAGACTTTAAATTATCGTGATGAATAGAAAGTCTCAAGCGATCGTCTTCTTTGGCTTGACATTGCTGTTTCAGTGCAGTTAACACAGAATCCCACACCTCAGTAATGAACCCTTCTGTATTCTCCAAAGGTACATTGGACTTGAAATCTTTAAACTTTACGGCATACGTGTAAGCCGTTGTTCTAAATTTTCGAGAGGAACGCTTTTCTGTCTCTCGAATGTGATAGTAATTTTCAGGGTTAACTAAGGGTAGTGTACTTTGCTTGGACGTCGATTGCTTAGGTGTAAATTCGGGCTCACTCATGTCATCTTCAAAATCACTGGCATGAATTTGAGCCAAGACTTCAGCTACTGTACTAGGCGATACATTACGTTTCTGTCTCTTACTGTCTTTTCCTTTCTCCACAGCATGATGTGACCTTTTCATCTTGTCTGCAAAAAGTCAAATGACTACCTTTTAAAGACCATAACCCCTATATATTCATGTTCGATCCGTGCATATATATATAAAGGGTTAGTGTCTAACGGTTCAGTATTCCTTTCACTCTCACATTGACCAGAACGATGGAAGAACCTACACAAGTGGAACTTCTCATTAGAGCTTTACGTGGGGTCATACGAAAGTTTTCGTCAGACCAGCCGACAGCCTACTCTCCCTCCTATCGAGATAAAAGTCAAGATACTTGCTATATCTGTAAGAAGAAAGGACATTGGGCTACAGAATGTTCAGATCGTAACAAAAATAAAAAAGGCTACAATAGAGACAAAAGTCAAGATACCTGTTATTATTGTAAAGAGAAAGGACATTGGTCTCCAAACTGCCCTAAGAAACAACAGGAGCAGGAGGAGGAGGAGGAGGTGGAGGAAGAGGAGGAGGAGGAGGAAAGAAATTCTGAACAGGAGGAGAAAGAGGTACCCTCCTCCAAGGAAGAACCCCGTCACGTTCACAAAAACAAGAAAAGAAGACGAAACGAAAGTGAAGAGGAAGAAAAAAAAGCTGTGACAGTAAAGAAAATGAAAAAACAGAAAGAGTGAAACAGAAGAAAACCTATGAACTTTTTTAAAGTGGTCTTGTGTTATGTTATGTTGTGATATTGAATTGTGTCGTTTGTACTAGAATAAACTAAAGAGAAAAAACGTAAGTGTCTCTTGGTTTTGATTTGATAGTATAATTACCTACACTCACACATTCATTCACTCACACGTACATCATGGGTTTTTAAAAACATAAAGGACTTTTGAGTTTTCATTGAAATAGGCAATTGACATAGTATTTCTTTTCGAAATAATTGGAGTGGTCCTGAAAAGGACCGTTGGTGTTTTGTGTATTTAAAACAAAACAAACTCAGAAACGGGATGAAATCCTCTTGAGCTGTCTTAAGCCTTTGCCACGGCCAAGGCCTACTTCGGGACTGGTGGTTCCTGTCAATGATTTGGTAGAAATCACTAACGGTGGTAAGGTAGACGTAGTCACAGAGAGATCGGGTTGTTTCGCTCGAGAAGGTCTTTTTCTCTTCGGTCGTGATAAAGAAGTCTGATACATTTGTTTCAGACTCTTTAACTCAGCTAAAATATCTAAAAGTACCGTCGTAACCGTTTGATTTTCACTATTTTCTTTCTGTCCTTGGTCTTCATTCTTCTCCGTTGCTGCTACTGTTTCTTCCTGGTGTTTTCTTCTTGCTTCTTCTTCTTCCTGCTGTTGCATAAGAAAAGCTTGTTCTTCTACTTTCTGTTGTTGTAAAAATCGCTCCAATGCTTCTTTTTGTCTCTGCTTAAAATCATCGACGTGTCCATAAGAAGATACAGAAGGCAACGAAGGTTCCGGAATAAATTCTTGCGATGTTAAAAAATCCACAATATCCCAGTTAAAATCCACTTCTTCTGGATGTAGATTTGTCATGACTTTAGTAGTCACTGTTGGTCCATGACTTGCTGTCTCTACTCCTGTCTCACTCCAATTCATTGTCTTCTTACTGTCCGCCATGATTGACAACTCTCTTGAATCGATTGACTGCGCACAGGCGCTAGTACCTCTATATAGAAAAGGTGACGTCACAGACTGCTCTCTTCCGATTGGATGGCTGTGTCTGACTTTTGTAACGCACGTTTGGATTGGTGGATACACTCAATCCGTTTCAATCCGCTCTTCCCCTATAAATAACCGCAGTACACGGCATTCAATTCACCTGTTCTCATCAGAAGATGTGGACTAATGTTGAATCGTCAACCCTTGTGTCAAGTATGCTGTTTAGGACTGACATACCCATGTATGTCAGATCATCATGGAGTGTCATTGATAGGACGGAGACAGCCTATTGGAAGAGAAGAGTCTATGTGGAAAGACAAGGTTGCTTGAAGAGAGTTCTCTTCTATGGACCCACAGTAAGGAGAAGTTTAAGGAAGAGAAGAAGATCTGTAAGATGTCCTCTGTGTTAACAAGACAACGTTAACATTACACCTAACGGTCCTTTTCAGGGCCACTCATAAGTCTCGAAAAGATAGTAGCTTTCATTGCCACCCCTTTTTTCCTTGTTTTATTTCCCATGTTATATTTCCCTTGACGCTATATAGTCCCACAATGTTCAATTCCCCTTGACGCTAGATAGACCCACCATGTTCAATTCCCCTTGACGCTAGATAGTCCCACCATGTTCAATTTCCCTTGACGCTAGATAGTCCCACCATGTTAAATTTCCCTTGACGCTAGATAGTCCCCACCATGTTAAATTCCCCTTGACGCTAGATGTTCCCAAGCTGTTTTACATAGGATTTTCCCATTGACGCTAGAGTATCCCCATACACTACTTATATATATATATATATATATATATATATATATATATATATATATATATATATATATATATATATATATATATATATATATATATATATAGAGAGAGAGAGAGAGAGAGAGAGAGAGAGAGAGAGAGAGAGAGAGAGATCTAAAGTGCAAAATTCGGACAGAAATTCTGGCACTCAATGGATGCATTAAGAGTAGCAATAAGGTAGAAAACAGTACTAGTGTTTCTATAAGTAACTTTTGTGTGTGACAGTGTTCGTGCTAAAATATTATTATTATTTATCTTAGCTTTGCTTATGTCTATTCTCCTTCCTCCTCATAAGAATGCTGCCTTTTTATTTTGCTGCATAAAAATCGGTCGGGAACACATCCGCCTACTGTTTAGACGCTTACCTGTATTTGGCAACAGCAGTAAGAAACTTTGAAATTTAAAATGGCCTTAGGACTAAAGGTTGTGATATTCCAGATGGGTTTACGCGAGAAATTCCATTACGTGTCTCACATCTTCACACATATTCTGCGAATAGGACTGTCTGCAAACGATTCCTCAATTTTCTGAATCGGTGATACAATCCAATACATTGTTGATCAGTATCAAAATATATTAGGGGTGGTGTAATTTCTCTGACTACTATAACATATACGAATTCTATATATTCCTTTCATTTACTTATGTATTTACGATTTGTATGGATTTGTCGTTGGTTAGCCTCGTATGTGAATGAAAACGTCATTGTCGTACAATTTTCCAGATTTTATGTTTTAACATGGAGCAATAGTGACGACAACTGTAGTCCTAGTTTACACCTGATTAAGACAAAGCCAGATAATTATATTCCTTGTACAAGTTCAATGGTCTCAAGATGATGATGCGTCATCTGAACCATCAATTTATGATATTCATCCAATCCATCAAGCAGACAGTTTGGCAAAATATTCCATAAAATTAAATTTTACGCTAGCATGCACAGTGTCACTGTGCGGTAATGTGTTAAGACATCAGACATTTCATTTTCGACAAGTATTATAGAACGGATTATGTCTATTAGTTTCTCGTTCTAACAACAGCCGTTATAAGACTCAGAGCATTGACAGGTTGCCAATATATGTAGCTGTCTCCTCTCCATTGTGCTTTTTAATTTTGAGCCGCTAAGTTCTGGCACCATACGGGTTAAGATTTACTAGTTTATAATGCAGTAAGGAGTACAGACCCTAACTTCCGGTAATTTATAACCTAACCAAGCCTAAAATGGTTTCTGTGGGACTCAGACGTGCTAATAGCTTGCTTAGCGTCCTAGAAATTAATACACAGAGCGTGTTAGTCTCAGGAAATAGGTATACTAAATTAATTCTACTCCCGTGCACTGATTAATGTTTATTGCTGAGCCGACACCTATGTTGTTGTACATTCCAGCTACTCGCAGCGATACCATGCATCTTCCATTATCTGACCGTGGTTGTTGGCTCCATTTCGCCTGCCATATTTCAGAGATTTTTTTAGTCAAAACTATTTTGATCATAAAATTAATATAATTTTAATCCTCTATCCGTACTTCTATTCTAATATTGGGTTGATCTAATCGTTTGTGACACACGTGAATGCGTTTAAGATATTGTTCCTAAAAGAAAATAGTTTACATGAAATATTAATTAATTTATGTAAAAATTGAAAAAGATACAGTTTTGTGATGGAACAAATTCTCATAGAAACATCTTCATGAAGAACATTTACTTCCACAAAGAAGATGCAATAAATAGATCGGTTTTATCGACCTTTGAAATTCTAACTCCACTTATGTTAGCAATATATCCGAATACGAATAACGGTTTCCTTTCGTGTTTAGATTTATCGTTAGAGACGTTAAAATTGGACTGATATCTTTTATTTCATTACATGTGAAAGCTGTAATTTGATTGTCAAATGGAAAGGTTAACATAAAATGACTTCGCATCGGTGTCCGTGAGATCGCCATTATAACATCGATCATGATGTTTATATCAGATCGCAGATATAGGACACTTAAATAAAATATTTCGTATATTGTGTCTAACATATTAAAACTATATTCGGTTTAAGAACTAGAGTTATACATGGACTCAGTTAGACATGGACAACACCAAAGTTTCTCCAAGCTGTGCTGTCCACCTGATGTTAGATTGTATCATCATCTGTTAACATTTCCCTATTATTTTGGTCATGAAACATTTTTTAAGACACACGCATACTTTAATATCTTCAACATTAACCCTTCTATTTGTTTATTCACTTGAAAAGGAGTGTTTTATTCTTTTAAAAGTATTGTCAAAAAGACACAAATATTTATTCCACTAATTGTACGCCTTATTTTATTTCAACTCATCGAAAAATAAATTTGAAATGTAAGAATGGAATTTGGATAGAACCAAAGCTAGATATTGTGTTCTTGTGTATAAACTGGAAAAAACGCTATGGTCTTTGTTGAAAAGGACGGATAGACCCACCTAATACACTTTGGAAGAGAACGTTTTTATGTTACACTTTATTAAATTGAACAAACCATTCTCTGTGATTCTTCCTTTATTTGTGAATTTGTACTTTCTACATGGAACAATATTATTCTGTGAGTAAAAATTCTATCCTTACTTTTCCAAGTGAAACAAGAGAAAATACGCAGATCGAAAGAACGGCTGTATGATATTAATTAGATTGCATGATAAATTGCCAGACAGAGACAGCAACACTAAGTAGCGCTCATGTGGATTAAGTTTGCCTTCTTTCTGCGTTCGGTAACTGTAGCCTGTAAGAAAGGCGGAAGCAAACAAGACACGTACTGACTGACGATCGATGGAACAATGGCTCACGAAAATATATTAAGAACATTTCTGTTCGTGATTCCGAACAGTGAGTTCATCATATTACAATACGTGTTGATTTTTCAATCAGGGCTGGATTGATGAAACTTCGTATATCCAACAACGTCATTTCGAGGCCTGCTCTGAAAACGCAGCTAATGAAATTGGTATGAGAGCGTCATGTCCGGTCAAGGGCTGTCAGAAGTTATATGTCTAGGAAGACAAACCTGCGTAGATGTAAATCGGTTATGAAATATCTTTTTAAGAAGTTGTATTAGTTTGCCTTTTCAGGTGGAGAACTTCTTTTCTTTAATGATAATTATAACAATCATAAAACTTTTATTAAAATTGATTTAACTGCTCAAAAACATTTCACTCATGTACCTTTGGTGTCAAATTGTACTGAATATAAGCGATAACGTTATTTTCTCAGTGCAAAACATGACCTCGTTTTTGAAGAAATAAGAGAATGCCTTTTAAGACTTGAATGTCACTTTAGATATCATTAGTGTATATCATAAATTACCAATACGAGATAACAAGACTAAATACAGGTTCGCTAATGTGCTCATCAGATTCCGAACAATGGTGACTTTTTTTGTTTTCCGAAGTGCTAGGAATGAGACCTAAATCTATCAGGGACCTGACTTCAAGGCTTTTGGTCGGAAAATGGAAAACAAAAATGACAAGTGAGTCAGCTTTGGCTATAGGCATTTCAAAGTCTTTTTCGTGTGTGTATGTGTAATTTATTTTTTCAAAGTATGTTCATTGACGCAAATATCCAATACCAAGATATGTGCCTGTTGACTGATGTTCACATCGCCTGTGAGCTCACGCCTTCGGCCCTGCAGACAACTAATGAGATCATTTGTTTGGTTTGTGTTTACAGCACAACAAAACAAAATATTATTCATACCTTCCCCCCAAAAAAAATATAACACATCGGTGCTGATGCGGAAGAACCCGTCACAATAGTGGACCGGCGTTTACATACATACATACATACATACATACATACACACACACACACACACACACACACACACACACACACACACACACACACACACACACACACATACATACATACATACATACATACATATATATATATATATATATATATATATATATATATATATATATATATATATATATATATATATATATATATATATATATATATATATATATATATGTTTAACAGAGCTGGATGGGTGCCGTTATGTGATCAGGTGTGCACATATGCTTGCACTGTGCGAATCGGGTTTAGCAGCAGCTGAACACCGGTTCTGAAGCATTGTTTTAATGCAAAGCCTACACTTCCGGGAAAACATGAGAGTGCGATGTCCGGTCAAGGGCAGTCTTTTTTTCATATCTCAAAATAGTATTTCAAAATAGGATCATCAGCTAATGTTACCACAACAATGCAATAGCCTGTTATGGTATATACAATCATAGCTTCATACCTGAGTCATAAATGACTTGCAGTTTATTAACCTCGAAAAACTACATACTGATTAATCAGATTTAATGATGCAAGATTTTTCCGATTTTTCTTTACATATTTCTACTTTGTTTCTTCAAAACCAACACTCAACAACCACGTAATAATTTTAGAGAGAGAGAGAGAGAGAGAGAGAGAGAGAGAGAGAGAGAGAGAGAGAGAGAGAGAGAGAGAGAGAGAGAGAGAGAGAGAGAGAGAGAGCCGGGGATGGTGGGTCTTGCGGTTTAATAGTTTAATATTCATAAATATGATCCTAATCTTTGACACAGTAATGAACACACACTTGCAAATCGGACTTCCTCTAGTGAAACTTACCAACGATGTAATCCACTTGAAGGGTAAGTGTAGGGCATAAAATTCACATTTTAAAAGCGTCATGTGTGATGTGCTTCATTTTTGTTATTACTCTGTATCGAACATCAACGCTGCTTTCCTGTATTCCTATCAATACGAATTTGGTGAGCACAATGGACAACATAAACTTTTAAATCTTCGCACTGGCCAATGAAATGAGAACGTTGCTTTACAATGTGTATTTTAAAAATTGTGTATATATATATATATATATATATATATATATATATATATATATATATATATATATATATATATATATATATATATATATATATATATATATATATATATATATATAAATATATGTATGTATGTATGTATGTATGTATGTATGTATGTATGTATGTATGTATGTATGTATGTATGTGTGTGTGTGTGTGTGTGTGTGTGTGTGTGTGTGGTTTGGATTTGTAACAATCTGTCAGTCATATCGTTACAATGTTTGCACTGTGTCAGTTTATAGTCATGTTTGCAATGCGGCATCATACCACAGACATATAGCATGATGTCCCACCCAGTTACATTATCCTGACACCAGACCAACAAGTCCTAGAAATAACTTCTTCGGGCTGAGCGCTAAGCGAGGAACCTGTTAGTACCATTTTAATTTTTATTTGGTATGACTCGGCCGCAGGAGCATTCTTATTTTTTGGAGGGTGCCCTCCCTGTTTGATCTTTGCAGACCATTTTTGGAAGCCCTCCTTCCCTAATATTAAGTACTGTGCTATATTGTATGCGTTATTATTATTAATGTGGCTTTTTATAGATCTATTGTATTTATATTATTTTTTATTATTCTGTACAGTCATCATTTTCTGGAAAGGTATTCTTCTGCCATCCTCATCTCGTTTTCTCTCTGGTGTCCCTATTTATATTTTCCTGATTCTGTCTCTGTCTAGAATGATTCGTTGCTGGTGTCTTGGGTATTTATTTTTTTCCCCTTGTTTTGTTCGTCTTGTCGAGTGTGAATTATCAGTTTGCTTTCTCTATCGATCCTGCTGTTGATTTTGTTCTGGTTGTTGCTGGTTGGTTCCTTGTTGTTGTTTGTTTGATTATTCCCTACTGTGGTTGGTGTTCTTGCTTCTGATTGAAAGTAGTTTTTCATTACACTCCCTGTTGCAGTTGTTGGTCGTATTGTATGTAAAGAAGTTATTAAAAACGTCTGTACGCGCGACTTGAATATCTTACAAATGTGCACGTAGGGCAGACAGTAAGTAGTATAACCTGTTCATGAAGCCAGTTTGCACCTTTGCAGGTGGTAACACATTAAACTGGTCTGGGCTTACTGATATTTACTTGGGTGACATCGTATAATCCAAAGAATCTTCTACGTAGATACCGTATGTGCACATGTATAACACTCGCCCAACTGCATATATCACATACCATATATCGAGATCGATCGTCGCAATTTGTGGCTGTTTATCAATGGTCTATGATGCATGCTTGAAATTATATGGACAATTAAAAGCCTACACCTTGATCTATCAACGCATTATGCTACCATTGCTTGAGTTTATGCTGTTTCGCGCGTGTTTGCAAGTTATACAGATACAGACGGCAATTACAAGCACAACAATTTCGTACCATCTTTGCCAAGAGGAATGAAGCACTACTGTGTTATTTGACATATAAGGCAAAGTTAATGTGATCTGTATCATATTGACCAACAGCATGTTGGCGTTGATCTGCTTCTTTCCCGGGTTTAAATGTGTGTAAACATTAAAATGAGAAATGTAGCCCCTTTCTCACTCACCCATTTTCGCTACGGGTTTGCACATAGTTACAGCACCGATTACAAAAGCTTTCAATAATGTTTGTTGAAAACAAATGCTATTTAGTCTTTATTATTGTATCCCTAAATGCAAAAGCGAAAAACAACCCATTAAACTGTCATGTTAAAAAACGTATTTCAACTTTCCAAATAAGCTTTGTTGATAGAGACGCCACACACTTTTGAGTTTTGGAGTCGGTAAAAGCAGTTTGGCTAAAACAATTTAAGGTATAAATCATATAAATATCACTATATATATATATATATATATATATATATATATATATATATATATATATATATATATATATATATATATATATATATATATATATATATATATATATATATATATATATATAAACCACATATATCTTTATAAAATCTAAAGAGGAATTTAAAGAGTGTACACGTTGCAACTTGCGAGAATATTTTATAGTATGTAGCCTTAATTTGATGAACGTAATCCTCAAGCGTGACCATCATCATTACAGTCACGCCCTAGAGGTATACCATACATAGTAAACTCTGCATGTTACATATCCTTGGTAAATCACGTTGTATAACATTCCTAATTTTATATTCATCACAGCGTTGTGAGCTTATTAAACAGTTATCGTGACGTTGAACTGGTAGTAAAAAGATCAATTTTTTATTTACTAAGCCCAATATATCGATTCATTAATTAAATATTTTGAAGAGGTGCCTTGGGATGTTCAATTTTAACCTATTCGCCATATTGAGAAGTGTTGTTAAATATTGTCTGCACGTTTAACTAGTACCCTGTTTTCAGGTGAAAGAACGCGTGAGATTAAGAATGCACGGAACAAATTATTTGGAATTGTTAAAGTGGACATTGTGTAATGTAACTTTTAACACGAACACACCATTTTACCATTAAAAAAAAAACAAATCTGAAAAGCACTCTAAAATATCTGTGTAATCCAACAGATACAATCTAAAAATTCAACATACGAAACGGAACTTTCAGCACAATCAATTATGATTCAACATGTTCAATTGAAACCCTCGACAAATGACATTAAAATTTCAACAACCGCTGGGTACCGTAATTCAGAAGATACAATCTAGAAACTCGACATTGGACATCGAATTTTCAACAAGTGATGTGTAATTAAACAGATGAAATCTAAAAACTCAAAATATAAAATGGAACTTTCAGCACGAACTCTTTGAACCAATACGTAAATAGAGAATTCTCGACGTATGACACTGAAATTTCAACCACCGTTATGTAATTGAAACGACACAATCTAAAACCTCGACATAGATAATATAACTTTCAACCACTACTGTTTAAACTCAATAGAAACAATAAAAAAAAGTCTCGACCGAGAAAATGGACAAGCATTTTCGATGCAACACGTGAAATTGGAATTCTGGACATATAACATTAACTAGCTCTTGTGTTGAGATTCAACTGGGTGGGGAAAAAAGAGATTAATCGATTTCTCTGGAGAAAAAAGCCCGGGCTATATAACTTGAGAAGAGGACCAGAACTTACAGGATGCGTCGTACTCTTTCTAGCCTCTTTAAGGCACCTTCGAGCCAACTACGGGGTACCATGACCCCATCTTTCAATCTGCATTTGTTCGAGTTGTTTTGTTGTTTGTTTATTGTTCTTTGTTTTTTCCCTGTGTGTATGCTTTGGGATGGTTGGGGGCTTCACTAACTGGTGCGCTGTTAGTCACTTTCGGGGCATATAGAAACAAAAAGGTTACGCCATTCATTCATCTAGTGTATACCAATGTATATTCAGTTGGATGAATCAGACGATAAACAGAGCACAATCGTTTCTACAACATTGAGAGGGCTAATTAAAAAAATGTTTCTTACGTAGCTTGGGCGATCAACTGAGGAATTCCCTAATATTGTTACATTTCCTTTTTGCAATCGATAGAAGACAAAATAACACATTCCAAACAAGTACATGTGTGTGATTCTTTTTTATAATAGTTTTTAAGTAGCTTTAACAACGTTTTAGCCATATCTGTACGATGTCTGCAGTGAGACAGTTTATATTGATGTCGAGCATTGGGGCATCATGCTGTATACATATAGCATTATTGCGCATCCAGTCACAATATCCTGTCACCAGGTCCATCAGTCCTAACACAAACTTCGTATTGCTGACCGACAAGCTAGGCAACTGCTTGTACCATTTGTATAAGAGTCTTTGACATGATTCGGCAAATGTTCGAACCTCCCGCATCCTAGGCATTCACTCTAACAACTAGGTCACCAGAGCGGTCTGTACATTAATAAGTTTAATGCTGTCAAATTTACTTTTTTGTATGACGATGGCAATACATTTACCAAAACAGCAATATATTTTCATTCTCCACCAGATATACTAGCCACCAGATAAAGCCCATCATGCCCTGAAAAAAATGGCCTTGAACAATCAGTTTACTTTATTAAAATTGCTTTGAACTTTAACAAACTGATTAAAATCGGATCTCCAGTGTCCTACGTTAAGATCTGACAGCGACCGCAAAGTGGTCATGTTTTGGTGACCTTTGTATTAGCCATTGGAAATGTATCTTTCAAAAATGTGAAAGTGAATCAGATCGTTTGGTATACATGGATGCTCTCAGCTACACTGCGCAGTCTCCAAAAAGCGAAGCTATAAGTCTTCAGCTAATTGGCTGATAAAATTAGCGTTTATCGTAATAATAACTGGTTCAAAATAATTGTGATTAAGTAACAAAAAATATATAGATCTCACAGCATTAGCAAATCGTTATTCATTTTCAGAGTCACTTCAAACACCGAAGAGAAGAATCAAGGAGTCAGTCGTGAATTTTAATATATGTCAATATCTAATTTCATATGAGCGTTTTGTTCCTTTGTAAGCAGTGCTGATTACCCATTTAGCACATAGGGCACCGGTTAGCTCAACAAGGGCACCATACAAATTTCAAATCAGTTGTCTGTGACAAAAAAAAAACAACTCGTTATATATAACCATTTTGATTTGCATGTACGAGTATTTTGAGCTGGAAAGATGGCAACACTGGTATTTTCCCACCTTTCTTAGGTTTCAATACTTTATTTTACTTTCACATTGGGGGTGGGGTGGGTGGAGGGGCGGCACCGTAATATTTTCAGCGCTTAAAGTCCTGTTAGGCCTTAGTCCGGCACTTTCAGTACGACCCGCTTCAAACTACAAGAAAGGGGAGGATGTTTGCCAATTTATTACATTGTAGATCTCAATCTATCACTGGTCAATGCAACGGTAGATCTTAGTAGAACCTCGGTTTAATAATAATGAGGACTTTGTATAGCGCCTAATCTTTAAAGGCTCTAAGCGCTTTACACCATCAGTAATGATATGACT
Organism: Unio delphinus; assembly: GCA_029339505.1. Classification (NCBI taxonomy): domain Eukaryota; kingdom Metazoa; phylum Mollusca; class Bivalvia; order Unionida; family Unionidae; genus Unio; species Unio delphinus. The sequence continues at coordinate 10,497,842 of JAQISU010000117.1, forward strand.
ACACTACAGAACAACCAATTACAAAAACAATGAAATTGAAAAACATAAAAACCTGCTGAAAATATATAAGATACAAAACATGATTAGGTCGCTAAGTTTGTCCCTGCAGTCGAAACAGGTGAGTCTTGAAAGCACTCTTAAAAGGGATCACTGTCTGTCTTTGTGTCTAATTTCAATGGGTAATTCGTTCCACATCGCCGGGCCCTGGTATGCAAACGAACGTTGTCCATATGACTTTGTTTTCACCTTAGGAACAATGAGTATACGATTATCAGAAGAAGAACGTAAGGATCTAGCTGGTGTATACAAATGGGTGAGGCTGGATAGGTATGTTGGACTGGAGTCTGTCATTGAAATATAGCATAGAGAACAAATTTTGTGTTTGATTCTGTATCGAATTGATAGCCAGTGTAGGGTACAGAGCAGTGGTGAGCTGAAATAACTGGACTGCATTGTTTCATGAAGTGCAACCAATCCGGGAAATTGGTGGTGGTCTTTTAAAAAATGTTTTAGTGCAGTAGAATCAAAGGTATTATGACAAATAAAACTACTCCATTTGTGAGATCAAAGTGATCTTGACAGTTAAACTATTGAGAAAATATTAAATAAATACTTTTTCTATCATCAAGAGCGACACTGCGCTGAAATCGCTCAGATCATTAAGACCTAGGCCTTTGATCTTCACACCCCAAATCAACAGGCTTCCCATAGTCCCTACAGGACAGCCCTCTTGCAAAGTTAGGTAAATGTAAAATGAATCCAAATTTGTATTGTTTCACATACAGCATTATATGGTCGGTTAAAATGACCTTGCTCTTTCACTTTTTCGGCCTTAATCAAAGATCGTTGTCTCCTACAGAACGACCTACTTGCAAATCCTGGTGAACTTGCAAATCCTGGTGAAGGTAAATGAGTCAAAACTTCAGTTATCGCTCGGAAAACTAATTTATTCACAACGTGGATTTTGCGGTGATCGATGCGCACGATGTCAATATTACTATTCTATCCACATGGGCGATTTTATTTATTTAATCTATCATGTATACACTTTCCAATACATTCTTTTTAATGTTGCTTGTTATTTGTGAACATATTTAGGAACGTATAGTTTCAATATCGCAAAGCTTAAAACAATCAAGCATGAAGTTTTTATTACAAGATATATTACAGATGTACATTCATGCATTATATATATATATATATATATATATATATATATATATATATATATATATATATATATATATATATATATATATATATATATATATATATATATATATATATATATATATATATACACACGTTTAAATTATATGTCGACTATTAAGGAAAAGAACAGTTTTCACTTGCTTAAAAATCGAGTCAAACTGCAAAATGCACAAATTCATATATACCATCGAATAATGCACTGGCAGATCTGGGTTTGTGCAGTTTGTTAGAGTAATCAGTAGAACATAGACCGTGATCAGGAGATGCACTATGATATGACAGATCGTGATCTTTATTGTTTGCCGTTTGATTCACCTGATACGAGAATATATATGTGAATGAAGACTGTCGATCACTCTGAGATTAACGCAGTTGATTATAGAAAAACAGTCCGCGAAAGATATGCTTCATGTAGATGTCACTGTACCAGTGCAGTGTACTGATAGTAATTATTGTTCCCTCTTTCTCCACATCAGACAGATGTCAATGACTCTTCATGTCATGTAAACTTTGAAAATTTTACGTAAATATAATAATGACACTTGATTTTTACCAATAATTGCTGTATGACTAAAACGCACAGTTAAGAAACAGTATTATAGACACAACGGTAATTCCATTTAAATCATATTATCTTTATTTGTTGGTAGGGGTCTTTCTGGAACGGTTGCAAAACTGAATCAGTTTTCAACTTTGCTATCTTACAGAAATACCAGCAGCTGATCTCCGTAAAAGTTTAACGTTTTATTTTTGAATTATTGTACTGCTTTCAAACGAAATTCTGAGCAGAACAACATACACTCCTGAAAATGTCCGAGAAAGATATCCTGGGAAATTTAACAAGCATTTACAACTGTGCGCATTGCTGATATCGTAATGAAAAGCCTTTAGGCTTTTTTGGTGCAAAGTTTTTTTCAGTATATTAATCGCTGTTGCTGTTCAGACAT